>OX336393.1:535722161-537167494 GCA_946902985.2 Meconema thalassinum | reverse complement strand
AGTACTATAATAGTACACACTACAGTACAATAATAGTACACACACTACAGTACAATAATAGTACACACTACAGTACTATAATAGTACACACTACAGTACTATAATAGAACACACTACAGTACAATAATAGTACACACTACAGTACTATAATAGTCTACACTACAGTACAATAATAGTGCACACTACAGTACAATAATAGTACACACTAGAGTACTATAATAGTACACACTGCAGTACTATAATAGTACACACTACAGTACTATAATAGTACACACTACAGTACTATAATAGTACACACACTACAGTACAATAATAGTACACACTACAGTACTATATTAGTACACACTACAGTACTATAATAGTACACACACTACAGTACAATAATAGTACACACTACAGTACTATATTAGTACACACTACAGTACAATAATAGTACACACTACAGTCCTATAATAGTACACACTACAGTACTATAATAGTACACACTACAGTACTATAATTGTACACACTACAGTACTATAATAGTACACACTACAGTACAACAATAGTATACACACTACAGTACATTAATAGTACACACTACAGTACTATATTAGTACACACTACAGTACATTAATAGTACACACTACAGTACTAGAATAGTACACACTACAGTACAATAATAGTACACACTACAGTACTATAATAGTACACACTACAGTACTATAATAGTACACACTACAGTACAATAATAGTACACACTACAGTACTATAATAGTATACACTACAGTACAATAATAGTGCACACTACAGTACAATAATAGTACACACTAGAGTACTATAATAGTACACACTGCAGTACTATAATAGTACACACTACAGTACTATAATAGTACACACTACAGTACTATAATAGTACAAACACTACAGTACAATACTAGTACACACTACAGTACTATATTAGTACACACTACAGTACTATAATAGTACACACACTACAGTACAATAATAGTACACACTACAGTACTATATTAGTACACTTTACAGTACAATAATAGTACACACTACAGTACTATAATAGTACACACTACAGTACTATAATAGTACACACTACAGTACTATAATAGTACACACTACAGTACTATAATAGTATACACTACTGTACAATAATAGTATACACACTACAGTACATTAATAGTACACACTACAGTACTATATTAGTACACACTACAGTACATTAATAGTACACACTACAGTACTATAATAGTACACACTACAGTACTATAATAGTACACACTACAGTACTATAATAGTACACACACTACAGTACAATAATAGTACACACTACAGTACTATATTAGTACACACTACAGTACTATAATAGTACACACACTACAGTACAATAATAGTACACACTACAGTACTATATTAGTACACACTACAGTACAATAATAGTACACACTAGAGTACTATAATAGTACACACTACAGTACTATAATAGTACACACTACAGTACTATAATAGTATACACTACAGTACAATAATAGTATACACACTACAGTACAATAATAGTACACACTACAGTACTATATTAGTACACACTACAGTACTATAATAGTACACACACTACAGTACAATAATAGTACACACTACAGTACTATATTAGTACACACTACAGTACTATAATAGTACACACTACAGTACTATAATAGTACACACTACAGTACTATAATAGTACACACTACAGTACTATAATAGTACACACTACAGTACTATAATAGTACACACTGCAGTACTATATTAGTACACACTACAGTACTATAATAGTACACACACTACAGTACAATAATAGTACACACTACAGTACTATATTAGTACACACTACAGTACTATAATAGTACACACACTACAGTACAATAATAGTACACACTACAGTACTATATTAGTACACACTACAGTACTATTATAGTACACACATTACAGTACAATAATAGTACACACTACAATACTTTATTAGTACACGCTACAGTACTATAATAGTACACACTACAGTACTATAATAGTACACACTACAGTACTATAATAGTACACACTACAGTACTATAATAGTACACACTGCAGTACTATATTAGTACACACTACAGTACTATAATAGTACACACTACAGTACAATAATAGTACACACTACAGTACTATAATAGTACACACTACAGTACTATAATAGTACACACTACAGTACTATAATAGTACACACTACAGTACTATAATAGTACACACTACAGTACAATAATAGTACACACTACAGTACAATAATAGTATACACTACAGTACTATATTAGTACACACTACAGTACAATATTAGTACACACTACAGTACAATAATAGTATACACACTACAGTACTATAATAGTACACACTACAGTACTATAATAGTACACACTACAGTACTATAATAGTACACACTACAGTACTATAATAGTACACACTACAGTACAATAATAGCACACACTACAGTACAATAATAGTACACACTACAGTACTATAATAGTACACATTACAGTACTATAATAGTACGAACTACAGTACTATAATAGTACACACTACAGTACTATAATAGTATACACTACAGTACTATATTAGTACACACTACAGTACTATAATAGTACACACTACAGTACTATAATAGTACACACCACATAACTATAGTAGTACACACTACAGTACTATAATAGTACACACTACAGTACAATAATAGTACACACTACAGTATTATAATAGTACACATTACAGTACTATAATAGTACACACTACAGTACAATAATAGTACACACTACAGTACAATAATAGTATACACACTACAGTACAATAATAGTGCACACTACAGTACAATAATAGTACACACTACAGTACTATAATAGTACACACTGCAGTACTATATTAGTACACACTACAGTACTATAATAGTATACACTACAGTACAATAATAGTATACACACTACAGTACATTAATAGTACACACTACAGTACTATATTTGTACACACTACAGTACAATAATAGTATACACTACAGTACTATAATAGTACACACTACAATACTATAATAGTACACACTACAGTACAATAATAGTACACACTACAGTACAATAATAGTGCACACTACAGTACAATAATAGTGCACACTACAGTACAATAATAGTACACACTACAGTACTATAATCGTACACACTACAGTACTATAATAGTACACACTACATACCTATAGTAGTACACACTACAGTACTATAATAGTACACACTACAGTACTATAATAGTACACACTACAGTACAATAATAGTACACACTACAGTACTATAATAGTACACACTACAGTACAATAATAGTACACACTACAGTACAATAATAGTACACACTACAGTACAATAATATTATACACACTACAGTACAATAATAGTGCACACTACAGTACAATAATAGTACACACTACAGTACTATAATAGTACACACTGCAGTACTATATTAGTACACACTACAGTACTATAATAGTATACACTACAAAACAAAAATAATATACACTACAGTACTATAATAGTACACACTACAGTACTATAATAGTACACACTACAGTACTATAAGAGTACACACTACAGTACAATAATAGTACACACTACAGTACTATAATAGTACACATTACAGTACTATAATAGTACACACTACAGTACTATAATGGTACACACTACAGTACTATAATAGTATACACTACAGTACTATATTAGTACACACTACAGTACTATAATAGTACACACTACAGTACTATAATAGTACACACTGCAGTACTATATTAGTACACACTATAGTACTATAATAGTACACACTACAGTACAATATTAGTACACACTACAGTACAATAATAGTATACACACTACAGTACAATAATAGTACACACTACAGTACTATAATAGTACACACTACATAACTATAGTAGTACACACTACAGTACTATAATAGTACACACTACAGTACTATAATAGTACACACTACAGTACAATAATAGTACACACAACAGTACTATAATAGAACACACTACAGTACAATAATAGTACACACTACAGTACAATAATAGTATACACACTACAGTACAATAATAGTGCACACTACAGTACAATAATAGTACACACTACAGTACTATAATAGTACAAACTGCAGTACTATATTAGTACACACTACAGTACTATAATAGTATACACTACAGTACAATAATAGTATACACACTACAGTACATTAATAGTACACACAACAGTACTATATTAGTACACACTACAGAACAATAATAGTATACACTACAGTACTATAATAGTACACACTACAGTACTATAATCGTACACACTACAGTACAATAATAGTACACACTACAGTACAATAATAGTATACACACTACAGTACAATAATAGTGCACACTACAGTACTATAATAGTACACACTGCAGTACTATAATAGTACACACTACAGTACTATAATAGTACACACTGCAGTACTATATTAGTACACACTACAGTACAATAATAGTATACACACTACAGTACAATAATAGTTCACACTACAGTACTATAATAGTACACACTACAGTACTATAATAGTACACACTACATAACTATAGTAGTACACACTACAGTACTATAATAGTACACACTACAGTACTATAATAGTACACACTACAGTACAATAATAGTACACACTACAGTACTATAATAGTACACACTACAGTACTATAATAGTACACACTACAGTACAATAATAGTACACACTACAGTACAATAATAGTACACACTACAGTACAATAATAGTATACACACTACAGTACAATAATAGTGCACACTACAGTACAATAATAGTACACACTACAGTACTATAATAGTACACACTGCAGTACTATATTAGTACACACTACAGTACTATAATAGTATACACTACAGTACAATAATAGTATGCACACTACAGTACTATAATAGTACACACTACAGTACTATATTAGTACACACTACAGTACAATAATAGTATATACTACAGTACTATAATAGTACACACTACAGTACTATAATAGTACACACTACAGTACAATAATAGTGCACACTACAGTACAATAATAGTACACACTACAGTACAATAATAGTACACACTACAGTACAATAATAGTATACACACTACAGTACAATAATAGTGCACACTACAGTACAATAATAGTACACACTACAGTACTATAATTGTACACACTACAGTACAATAATAGTGCACACTACAGTACAATAATAGTACACACTACAGTACTATAATAGTACTCACTGCAGTACTATATTAGTACACACTACAGTACGATAATAGTATACACTACAGAACTATAATAGTACACACTACAGTACTATAATAGTACACACTGCAGTACAATAATAGTGCACACTACAGTACAATAATAGTACACACTACAGTACTAAAGTAGTACACACTGCAGTACTATATTAGTACACACTACAGTACTATAATAGTATACACTACAGTACAATAATAGTATACACACTACAGTACTATAATAGTACACACTACAGTACTATATTAGTACACACTACAGTACAATAATAGTATACACTACAGTACAATAATAGTATACACACTACAGTACTATAATAGTACACACTACAGTACTATATTAGTACACACTACAGTAAAATAATAGTATACACTACAGTACTATAATAGTACACACTAAAGTACTATAATAGTACACACTACAGTACAATAATAGTATACACACTACAGTACAATAATAGTGCACACTACAGTACAATAATAGTACACACTACAGTACTATAATAGTACACACTGCAGTACTATAATGGTACACACTACAGTACTATAATAGTACACACTGCAGTACTATATTAGTACACACTACAGTACTATAATAGTACACACTACAGTACTATAATAGTACACACTACAGTACTATATTAGTACACACTACAGTACAATAATAGTATACACTACAGAACTATAATAGTACACACTACAGTACTATAATAGTACACACTGCAGTACAATAATAGTGCACACTACAGTACAATAATAGTACACACTACAGTACTATAGTAGTACACACTGCAGTACTATATTAGTACACACTACAGTACTATAATAGTATACACTACAGTACAATAATAGTATACACACTACAGTACTATAATAGTACACACTACAGTACTATATTAGTACACACTACAGTACAATAATAGTATACACTACAGTACAATAATAGTATACACACTACAGTACTATAATAGTACACACTACAGTACTATATTAGTACACACTACAGTAAAATAATAGTATACACTACAGTACTATAATAGTACACACTAAAGTACTATAATAGTACACACTACAGTACAATAATAGTATACACACTACAGTACAATAATAGTGCACACTACAGTACAATAATAGTACACACTACAGTACTATAATAGTACACACTGCAGTACTATAATAGTACACACTACAGTACTATAATAGTACAGAGGGGCGTGGTGGCTCAGCGGTCTAGCTGTATGCCTCTCACCAAGGCGGTCCGGGTTCGATTCCCGGTCAATGCATGTGAGATTTTCGAAGTGAAATGCCATGTCCTGTGGTTCGGATTCCACGTAAAAAGGAGGTCCCGTGGCTCATGATCTCAAGATTAACGGTCACGTTAAACTACAAGCTTCCTTCCTTTTTTTATAATAGTACACACTGCAGTACTATATTAGTACACACTACAGTACAATAATAGTATACACACTACAGTACAATAATAGTACACACTACAGTACTATAATAGTACATACTACAGTACTATAATAGTACACACTACATAACTATAGTAGTACACATTACAGTACTATAATAGTACGCACTACAGTACTCTAATAGTACACACTACAGTACAATAATAGTACATACTACAGTACTATAATAGTACACACTACAGTACTATAATAGAACACACTACAGTACTATAATAGTACACACTACAGTACTATAATAGTACACACTGCAGTCATATATTAGTACACACTACAGTACTATAATAGTACACACACTACAGTACAATAATAGTACACACTAGAGTACTATATTAGTACACACTACAGTACTATAATAGTACACACACTACAGTACAATAATAGTACACACTACAGTACTATATTAGTACACACTACAGTATTATAATAGTACACACACTACAGTACAATAATAGTACACACTACAGTACTATATTAGTACACACTACAGTACTATAATAGTACACACTACAGTACTATAATAGTACACACTGCAGTACTATGTTAGTACACACTACAGTACTATAATAGTACACACTACAGTACTATAATAGTACACACTACAGTACTATAATAGTACACACTACAGTACAATAATAGTACACACACTACAGTACAATAATAGTATACACTACAGTACTATAATAGTACACACTACAGTACAATAATAGTGCACACTACAGTACAATAATAGCACACACTACAGTACTATAATAGTACACACTGCAGTACTATATTAGTACACTTTACAGTACTATAATAGTACACACTACAGTACAATAATAGTACACACTACAGTACTATAATAGTATACACTACAGTACTATAATATTACACACTACACTACTATAATAGTACACACTACAGTACAATAATAGTATACACTACAGTACTATAATTGTACACACTACAGTACAATAATAGTACACACTACAGTACTATAATAGTACACACTACAGTACTATAATAGTACACACTACAGTACTATATTAGTACACACTGCAGTACTATATTAGTACACACTACAGTACTATAATTGTACACACTACAGTACAATAATAGTACACACTACAGTACTATAATAGTACACACTACAGTACTATAATAGTACACACTACAGTACTATATTAGTACACACTGCAGTACTATATTAGTACACACTACAGTACTATAATAGTACACACTACAGAACAATAATAGTACACACTACAGTACTATAATAGTATACACTGCAGTACTATAATAGTACACACTACACTACTATAATAGTACACACTACAGTACAATAATAGTATACACTACAGAACTACAATAGTACACACTACAGTACTATAATAGTACACACTACAGAACAATAATAGTACACACACTACAGTACAATAATAGTACACACTACAGTACAATAATAGTACACACTACAGTACTATAATAGTACACACTACAGTACTATAATAGTACACACTACAGTACAATAATAGTACACACTACAGTACTATAATAGTATACACTACAGTACAATAATTGTGCACACTACAGTACAATAATAGTACACACTAGAGTACTATAATAGTACACACTGCAGTACTATAATAGTACACACTACAGTACTATAATAGTACACACTACAGTACTATAATAGTACACACACTACAGTACAATAATAGTACACACTACAGTACTATATTAGTACACACTACAGTACTATAATAGTACACACACTACAGTACAATAATAGTACACACTACAGTACAATAATAGTACACACTACAGTACTATAATAGTACACACACTACAGTACAATAATAGTACACACTACAGTACTATATTAGTACACACTACAGTACTATAATAGTACACAAACTACAGTACTATATTAGTACACACTACAGTACTATAATAGTACACACTACAGTACTATAATAGTACACACAACAGTACTATAATAGTACACACTACAGTACTTTAATAGTACACACTGCAGTACTATATTAGTACACACTACAGTACTATAATAGTACACACACTACAGTACAATAATAGTACACACTACAGTACTATATTAGTACACACTACAGTACTATAATAGTACACACACTACAGTACAATAATAGTACACAATACAGTACTATATTAGTACACACTACAGTACTATTATAGTACACACATTACAGTACAATAATAGTACACACTACAATACTTTATTAGTACACACTACAGTACTATAATAGTACACACTACAGTACTATAATAGTACACACTGCAGTACTATATTAGTACACACTACAGTACTATAATAGTACACACTACAGTACAATAATAGTACACACTACAGTACTATAATAGTACACACTACAGTACTATAATAGTACACACTACAGTACTATAATAGTACACATTACAGTACAATAATAGTACACACTACAGTACAATAATAGTATACACTACAGTACTATATTAGTACACACTACAGTACAATATTACTACACACTACAGTACAATAATAGTATACACACTACAGTACTATAATAGTACACACTACAGTACTATAATAGTACACACTACAGTACTATAATAGTACACACTACAGTACTATAATAGTACACACTACAGTACAATAATAGCACACACTACAGTACAATAATTGTACACACTACAGTACTATAATAGTACACATTACAGTACTATAATAGTACAAACTACAGTACTATAATAGTACACACTACAGTACTATCATAGTATACACTACAGTACTATATTAGTACACACTACAGTACTATAATAGTACACACTACAGTACTATAATAGTACACACCACATAACTATAGTAGTACACACTACAGTACTATAATAGTACACATTACAGTACAATAATAGTACACACTACAGTACTATAATAGTACACACTACAGTACTATAATAGTACACACTACAGTACAATAATAGTACACACTACAGTACAATAATAGTATACACACTACAGTACAATAATAGTGCACACTACAGTACAATAATAGTACACACTACAGTACTATAATAGTACACACTGCAGTACTATATTAGTACACACTACAGTACTATAATTGTATACACTACAGTACAATAATAGTATACACACTACAGTACATTAATAGTACACACTACAGTACTATATTTGTACACACTACAGTACAATAATAGTATACACTACAGTACTATAATAGTACACACTACAGTACTATAATAGTACACACTACAGTACAATAATAGTACACACTACAGTACAATAATAGTGCACACTACAGTACAATAATAGTACACACTACAGTACTATAATAGTACACACTGCAGTACTATAATAGTACACACTACAGTACTATAATAGTACACACTGCAGTACTATATTAGTACACACTACAGTACAATAATAGTATACACACTACAGTACAATAATAGTACACACTACAGTACTATAATAGTACACACTACAGTACTATAATAGTACACACTACATAACTATAGTAGTACACACTACAGTACTATAATAGTACACACTACAGTACTATAATAGTACATACTACAGTACAATAATAGTACACACTACAGTACTATAATAGTACACATTACAGTACTATAATAGTACACACTACAGTACAATAATAGTACACACTACAGTACAATAATAGTACACACTACAGTACAATAATAGTATACACACTACAGTACAATAATAGTGCACACTACAGTACAATAATAGTACACACTACAGTACTATAATAGTACACACTGCAGTACTATATTAGTACACACTACAGTACTATAATAGTATACACTACAGTACAAAAATAGTATACACTACAGTACTATAATAGTACACACTACAGTACTATAATAGTACACACTACAGTACTATAAGAGTACACACTACAGTACAATAATAGTACACACTACAGTACTATAATAGTACACATTACAGTACTATAATAGTACACACTACATTACTATAATAGTACACACTACAGTACTATAATAGTATACACTACAGTACTATATTAGTACACACTACAGTACTATAATAGTACACACTACAGTACTATAATAGTACACACTGCAGTACTATAATAGTACACACTACAGTACAATATTAGTACACACTACAGTACAATAATAGTATACACACTACAGTACAATAATAGTACACACTAAAGTACTATAATAGTATAGACTACAGTACTATAATAGTACACACTACATAACTATAGTAGTACACACTACAATACTATAATAGTACACACTACAGTACTATAATAGTACACACTACAGTACAATAATAGTACACACTACAGTACTATAATAGTAAACACTACAGTACAATAATAGTACACACTACAGTACAATAATAGTATGCACACTACAGTACAATAATAGTGCACACTACAGTACAATAATAGTACACACTACAGTACTATAATAGTACACACTGCAGTACTATATTAGTACACACTACAGTACTATAATAGTATACACTACAGTACAATAATAGTATACACACTACAGTACATTAATAGTACACACTACAGTACTATATTACTACACACTACAGAACAATAATAGTATACACTACAGTACTATAATAGTACACACTACAGTACTATAATAGTACACACTACAGTACAATAATAGTACACACTACAGTACAATAATAGTATACACACTACAGTACAATAATAGTGCACACTACAGTACAATAATAGTACACACTACAGTACTATAATAGTACACACTGCAGTACTATAATAGTACACACTACAGTACTATAATAGTACACACTGCAGTACTATATTAGTACACACTACAGTACAATAATAGTATACACACTACAGTACAATAATAGTTCACACTACAGTACTATAATAGTACACACTACAGTACTATAATAGTTCACACTACATAACTATAGTAGTACACACTACAGTACTATTATAGTACACACTACAGTACTATAATAGTACACACTACAGTACAATAATAGTACACACTACAGTACTATAATAGTACACACTACAGTACTATAATAGTACACACTACAGTACAATAATAGTACACACTACAGTACAATAATAGTACACACTACAGTACAATAATAGTATACACACTACAGTACAATAATAGTGCACACTACAGTACAATAATAGTACACACTACAGTACTATAATAGTACACACTGCAGTACTATATTAGTACACACTACAGTACTATAATAGTATACACTACAGTACAATAACAGTATACACACTACAGTACTATAATAGTACACACTACAGTACTATATTAGTACACACTACAGTACAATAATAGTATACACTACAGTACTATAATAGTACACACTACAGTACTATAATAGTACACACTACAGTACAATAATAGTGCACACTACAGTACAATAATAGTACACACTACAGTACTATAATAGTACACACTGCAGTACTATAATAGTACACACTACAGTACTATAATTGTACACACTACAGTACAATAATAGTGCACACTACAGTACAATAATAGTACACACTACAGTACTATAATAGTACACACTGCAGTACTATATTAGTACACACTACAGTACAATAATAGTATACACTACAGAACTATAATAGTACACACTACAGTACTATAATAGTACACACTGCAGTACAATAATAGTACACACTACAGTACAATAATAGTACACACTACAGTACTATAGTAGTACACACTGCAGTACTATATTAGTACACACTACAGTACTATAATAGTATACACTACAGTACAATAATAGTATACACACTACAGTACTATAATAGTATACACTACAGTACAATAATAGTATACACTACAGTACAATAATAGTATACACACTACAGTACTATAATAGTACACACTACAGTACTATATTAGTACACACTACAGTAAAATAATAGTATACACTATAGTACAATAATAGTACACACTAAAGTACTATAATAGTACACACTACAGTACAATAATAGTATACACACTACAGTACAATAATAGTGCACACTACAGTACAATAATAGTACACACTACAGTACTATAATAGTACACACTGCAGTACTATATTAGTACACACTACAGTACAATAATAGTATACACACTACAGTACAATAATAGTACACACTACAGTACTATAATAGTACATACTACAGTACTATAATAGTACACACTACATAACTATAGTAGTGCACACTACAGTACTATAATAGTACGCACTACAGTACTATAATAGTACACACTACAGTACAATAATAGTACACACTACAGTACTATAATAGTACACACTACAGTACTATAATAGTACACACTACAGTACAATAATAGTACACACTACAGTACAATAATAGTACACACTACAGTACATTAATAGTATACACACTACAGTACAATAATAGTGCACACTACAGTACAATAATAGTACACACTACAGTACTATAATAGTACACACTGAAGTACTATATTAGTACACACTACAGTACTATAATAGTATACACTACAGTACAATAATAGTATACACACTACAGTACTATAATAGTACACACTACAGCACTATATTAGTACACACTACAGTACAATAATAGTATACACTACAGTACTATAATAGTACACACTACAGTACTATGATAGTACACACTACAGTACTATAATAGTACACACTACAGTACTATAATTGTACACACTACATAACTATAGTAGTACACACTACAGTACTATAATAGTACACACTACAGTACTAAAATAGTACACACTACAGTACAATAATAGTACACACTTCAGTACAATAATAGTACACACTACAGTACTATAATAGTACACACTACAGTACAATAATAGTACACACTACAGTACAATAATAGTACACACTACAGTACAATAATAGTATACACACTACAGTACAATAATAGTGCACACTACAGTACAATAATAGTACACACTACAGTACTATAATAGTACACACTGCAGTACTATATTAGTACACACTACAGTACTATAATAGTATACACTACAGTACAAAAATAGTATACACTACAGTACTAAATAGTACACACTACAGTACTATAATAGTACACACTACAGTACTATAAGAGTACACACTACAGTACAATTATCGTACACACTACAGTACTACAATAGTACACACTACAGTACAATAAAAGTACACACTACAGTACAATAATAGTACACACTACAGTACTATAATATTACACACTACAGTACAATAATAGTACACACTACAGTACTATAATAGTACACACTACAGTACAATAATAGTACACACTACAGTACAATAAAAGTACACACTACAGTACAATGATAGTACACACTACAATACAATAATAGTACACACTACAGTACTATAATAGTACACACTACAGTACAATAAAAGTACACACTACAGTACAATAATAGTATACACTACAGTACAATAATAGTACACACTGCAGTACAATAATAGTACACACTACAGTACAATAATAGTACACACTACAGTACTATAATAGTACACGCTACAGTACTATAATAGTACACACTACAGTACAATAAAAGTACACACTACAGTACAATAATAGTACACATTACAGTACAATAATAGTACACACTACAGTACTATAATAGTACACACTACAGTACTATAATAGTACACACTACGGTACAATAATAGCACACACTACAGTACTATAATAGTACACACTACAGTACAATAAAAGTACACACTACAGTACAAAAATAGTACACACTACAGTACAATAATAGTACACACTACAGTACAATAATAGTACACACTACAGTACTATAATAGTACACCTTACAGTACAATAATAGTACACACTACAGTACAATAATAGTACACACTACAGTACTATAATAATACACACTACAATACAATAATAGTACACACTACAGTACTATAATAGTACACCCACTACAGTACAATAATAGTACACACTACAGTACTATAATATTACACACTACAGTACAATAATAGTACACACTACAGTACAATAATAGTACACAGTACAGTACAATAAAAGTACACACTACAGTACAATAATAGTACACACTACAGTACAATAATAGTACACACTACAGTACTATAATAGTACACACTACAGTACAATAAAAGTACACACTACAGTACAATAATAGTACACACTACAGTACAATAATAGTACAGACTACAGTACAATAATAGTCCACACTACAGTACAATAATAGTACACACTACAGTACAATAATAGTACACACTACAGTACAATAATAGTCCACACTACAGTACAATAATAGTACACACTACAGTACAATAATAGTACACACTACAGTACTATAATAGTACACACTACAGTACAATAAAAGTACACACTACAGTACAATATTAGTACACACTACAGTACAATAATAGTACAAACTACAGTACAATAATAGTACACACTGCAGTACTATATTAGTACACACTACAGTACTATAATAGTATACACTACAGTACAATAACAGTATACACACTACAGTACTATAATAGTACACACTACAGTACTATATTAGTACACACTACAGTACAATAATAGTACAAACTACAGTACAATAATAGTACACACTGCAGTACTATATTAGTACACACTACAGTACTATAATAGTATACACTACAGTACAATAACAGTATACACACTACAGTACTATAATAGTACACACTACATTACTATATTAGTACACACTACAGTACTATAATAGTTCACACTACATAACTATAGTAGTACACACTACAGTACTATAATAGTACACACTACAGTACTATAATAGTACACACTACAGTACAATAATAGTACACACTACAGTACTATAATAGTACACACTACAGTACTATAATAGTACACACTACAGTACAATAATAGTACACACTATAGTACACACTACAGTACAATAATAGTATACACACTACAGTACAATAATAGTGCACACTACAGTACAATAATAGTACACACTACAGTACTATAATAGTACACACTGCAGTACTATATTAGTACACACTACAGTACTATAATAGTATACACTACAGTACAATAACAGTATACACACTACAGTACTATAATAGTACACACTACAGTACTATATTAGTACACACTACAGTACAATAATAGTATACACTACAGTACTATAATAGTACACACTACAGTACTATAATAGTACACACTACAGTACAATAATAGTGCACACTACAGTACAATAATAGTACACACTACAGTACTATAATAGTACACACTGCAGTACTATAATAGTACACACTACAGTACTATAATTGTACACACTACAGTACAATAATAGTGCACACTACAGTACAATAATAGTACACACTACAGTACTATAATAGTACACACTGCAGTACTATATTAGTACACACTACAGTACAATAATAGTATACACTACAGAACTATAATAGTACACACTACAGTACTATAATAGTACACACTGCAGTACAATAATAGTACACACTACAGTACAATAATAGTACACACTACAGTACTATAGTAGTACACACTGCAGTACTATATTAGTACACACTACAGTACTATAATAGTATACACTACAGTACAATAATAGTATACACACTACAGTACTATAATAGTATACACTACAGTACAATAATAGTATACACTACAGTACAATAATAGTATACACACTACAGTACTATAATAGTACACACTACAGTACTATATTAGTACACACTACAGTAAAATAATAGTATACACTATAGTACAATAATAGTACACACTAAAGTACTATAATAGTACACACTACAGTACAATAATAGTATACACACTACAGTACAATAATAGTGCACACTACAGTACAATAATAGTACACACTACAGTACTATAATAGTACACACTGCAGTACTATATTAGTACACACTACAGTACAATAATAGTATACACACTACAGTACAATAATAGTACACACTACAGTACTATAATAGTACATACTACAGTACTATAATAGTACACACTACATAACTATAGTAGTGCACACTACAGTACTATAATAGTACGCACTACAGTACTATAATAGTACACACTACAGTACAATAATAGTACACACTACAGTACTATAATAGTACACACTACAGTACTATAATAGTACACACTACAGTACAATAATAGTACACACTACAGTACAATAATAGTACACACTACAGTACATTAATAGTATACACACTACAGTACAATAATAGTGCACACTACAGTACAATAATAGTACACACTACAGTACTATAATAGTACACACTGAAGTACTATATTAGTACACACTACAGTACTATAATAGTATACACTACAGTACAATAATAGTATACACACTACAGTACTATAATAGTACACACTACAGCACTATATTAGTACACACTACAGTACAATAATAGTATACACTACAGTACTATAATAGTACACACTACAGTACTATGATAGTACACACTACAGTACTATAATAGTACACACTACAGTACTATAATTGTACACACTACATAACTATAGTAGTACACACTACAGTACTATAATAGTACACACTACAGTACTAAAATAGTACACACTACAGTACAATAATAGTACACACTACAGTACAATAATAGTACACACTACAGTACTATAATAGTACACACTACAGTACAATAATAGTACACACTACAGTACAATAATAGTACACACTACAGTACAATAATAGTATACACACTACAGTACAATAATAGTGCACACTACAGTACAATAATAGTACACACTACAGTACTATAATAGTACACACTGCAGTACTATATTAGTACACACTACAGTACTATAATAGTATACACTACAGTACAAAAATAGTATACACTACAGTACTAAATAGTACACACTACAGTACTATAATAGTACACACTACAGTACTATAAGAGTACACACTACAGTACAATTATCGTACACACTACAGTACTACAATAGTACACACTACAGTACAATAAAAGTACACACTACAGTACAATAATAGTACACACTACAGTACTATAATATTACACACTACAGTACAATAATAGTACACACTACAGTACTATAATAGTACACACTACAGTACAATAATAGTACACACTACAGTACAATAAAAGTACACACTACAGTACAATGATAGTACACACTACAATACAATAATAGTACACACTACAGTACTATAATAGTACACAATACAGTACAATAAAAGTACACACTACAGTACAATAATAGTATACACTACAGTACAATAATAGTACACACTGCAGTACAATAATAGTACACACTACAGTACAATAATAGTACACACTACAGTACTATAATAGTACACGCTACAGTACTATAATAGTACACACTACAGTACAATAAAAGTACACACTACAGTACAATAATAGTACACATTACAGTACAATAATAGTACACACTACAGTACTATAATAGTACACACTACAGTACTATAATAGTACACACTACGGTACAATAATAGCACACACTACAGTACTATAATAGTACACACTACAGTACAATAAAAGTACACACTACAGTACAAAAATAGTACACACTACAGTACAATAATAGTACACACTACAGTACAATAATAGTACACACTACAGTACTATAATAGTACACCTTACAGTACAATAATAGTACACACTACAGTACAATAATAGTACACACTACAGTACTATAATAATACACACTACAATACAATAATAGTACACACTACAGTACTATAATAGTACACCCACTACAGTACAATAATAGTACACACTACAGTACTATAATATTACACACTACAGTACAATAATAGTACACACTACAGTACAATAATAGTACACAGTACAGTACAATAAAAGTACACACTACAGTACAATAATAGTACACACTACAGTACAATAATAGTACACACTACAGTACTATAATAGTACACACTACAGTACAATAAAAGTACACACTACAGTACAATAATAGTACACACTACAGTACAATAATAGTACAGACTACAGTACAATAATAGTCCACACTACAGTACAATAATAGTACACACTACAGTACAATAATAGTACACACTACAGTACAATAATAGTCCACACTACAGTACAATAATAGTACACACTACAGTACAATAATAGTACACACTACAGTACTATAATAGTACACACTACAGTACAATAAAAGTACACACTACAGTACAATATTAGTACACACTACAGTACAATAATAGTACAAACTACAGTACAATAATAGTACACACTACAGTACAATAATAGTACACACTACAGTACTATAATAGTACACACTACAGTACAATAATAGTACACACTTCAGTACAATAATAGTACACACTACAGTACAATAATAGTACACACTACAGTACAATAATAGTACACACTACAGTACAATAATAGTACACACTACAGTACTATAATAGTACACACTACAGTACTATAATAGTACACACTACAGTACTATAATAGTACACACTACAGTACAATAATAATACACACTACAGTATTATAATAGTACACACTACAGTACTATAATAGCACACACTACAGTACTATAACAGTACACACTACAGTACTATAATAGTACACACACTACAGTACAATAATAGTACACACACTACAGTACTATAATAGTACACACTACAGTACTATAATAGTACACACTACAGTACTATAATAGTACACACACTACAGTACTATAATAGTACACACTACAGTACAATAATAGTACACACTACAGTACAATAATAGTACACACTACAGTACTATAATACTACACACACTACAATACTATAATAGTACACACTACAGTACTATAGTAGTACACAATACAGTACTACAATAGTACACACTACAGTACTATAATAGTACACACTACAATACTACAATAGTACACACTACAGTACTATAGTAGTACACACTACAGTACTATAATAGTACACACTACAGTACAATAATGGTACACACTACAGTACTATAATAGTACACACTACAGTACTATAATAGTACACACTACAGTACAATAATAGTACACACACTACAGTACAATAATAGTACAGACTACTCAGTACAATAATAGTACACACTACAGTACTATAATAGTACACACTACAGTACAATAATAGTACGCACTACAGTACTATAATAGTACACACACTACAGTACTATAGTAATACACACTACAGTACTATAATAGTACACACTACAGTACAATAATAGTACAAACTACAGTACAATAATAGTACACACTACAGTACTACAATAGTACACACTACAGTACTATAATAGTACACACACTACAGTACTATAATAGTACACACTACAGTACTATAATAGTACACACTACAGTACTATAGTAGTACACACTACAGTACTATAATAGTACACACTACAGTACTATAATAGTACACACACTACAGTACTATAATAGTACACACTACAGTACTATAATAGTACACACTACAGTACTATAATAGTACACACACTACAGTACTATAAAAGTACACATTACAGTACTATAATAGTACACACTACAGTACAATAATAGTACACACTACAGTACAATAATAGTACACACTACAGTACTACAATAGTACACACTACAGTACTATAATAGTACACACACTACAGTACTATAATAGTACACACTACAGTACAATAATAGTACACACTACAGTACAATAATAGTACACACTGCAGTACAATATTAGTACACATATTACAGTACTATAATAGTACACACTACAGTACTATAATAGTACACACTACAGTACAATAATAGTACACACTACAGTACAATAAAAGTACACACTACAGTACAATAATAGTACACACTACAGTACAATAATAGTACACACTACAGTACAATAATAGTACACACTACAGTACTATAATAGTACACACACTACAGTACAATAATAGTACACACTACAGTACAATATTAGTACAAACTACAGTACAATAATATTACACACTACAGTACAATAATAGTACGCACTACAGTACAATAATAGTACGCACTACAGTACAATAATAGTACACACTACAGTACAATATTAGTACACACTACAGTACAATAATAGTACACACTACAGTACTATAATAGTACACACTAGAGTACAATAATAGTACACACTACAGTACAATAATAGTACACACTACAGTACAATAAAAGTACACACTACAGTACTATAATAGTACACACTACAGTACTATAATAGTACACACTACAGTACAATAAAAGTACACTCTACAGTACTATAATAGTACACACACTACAGTACTATAATAGTACACACTACAGTACAATCATAGTACACACTACAGTACAATAATAGTACACACTACAGTACTATAATAGTACACACTACAGTACAATAATAGTACACACTACAGTACTATAATAGTACACACTACAGTACAATAAAAGTACACACTACAGTACAATAATAGTACACACTACAGTACTATAATATGACACACTACAGTACAATAATAGTACACACTACAGTACTATAATAGTACACACTACAGTACAATAATAGTACACACTACAGTACAATAAAAGTACACACTACAGTACAATAATAGTACACACTACAGTACAATAATAGTACACACTACTGTACTATAATAGTACACACTACAGTACAATAAAAGTACACACTACAGTACAATAATAGTATACACTACAGTACAATAATAGTACACACTGCAGTACAATAATAGTACACACTACAGTACAATAATAGTACACACTACAGTACAATAATAGTACACACTACAGTACTATAACAGTACACACTGCATTACTATAATAGTACACACTACAGTACTATAATAGTACAGAGGGGCGTGGTGGCTCAGCGGTCTAGCTGTATGCCTCTCACCAAGGCGGTCCGGGTTCGATTCCCGGTCAATGCATGTGAGATTTTCGAAGTGAAATGCTATGTCCTGTGGTTCGGATTCCACGTAAAAAGGAGGTCCCGTGGCTCATGATCTCAAGATTAACGGTCACGTTAAACTACAAGCTTCCTTCCTTTTTTTATAATAGTACACACTGCAGTACTATATTAGTACACACTACAGTACAATAATAGTATACACACTACAGTACAATAATAGTACACACTACAGTACTATAATAGTACATACTACAGTACTATAATAGTACACACTACATAACTATAGTAGTACACATTACAGTACTATAATAGTACGCACAACAGTACTATAATAGTACACACTACAGTACAATAATAGTACATACTACAGTACTATAATAGTACACACTACAGTAATATAATAGTACACACTACAGTACTATAATAGTACACACTACAGTACTATAATAGTACACACTGCAGTCATATATTAGTACACACTACAGTACTATAATAGTACACACACTACAGTACAATAATAGTACACACTAGAGTACTATATTAGTACACACTACAGTACTATAATAGTACACACACTACAGTACAATAATAGTACACACTACAGTACTATATTAGTACACACTACAGTATTATAATAGTACACACACTACAGTACAATAATAGTACACACTACAGTACTATATTAGTACACACTACAGTACTATAATAGTACACACTACAGTACTATAATAGTACACACTACAGTACTATAATAGTACACACTCCAGTACTATGTTAGTACACACTACAGTACTATAATAGTACACACTACAGTACTATAATAGTACACACTACAGTACTATAATAGTACACACTACAGTACAATAATAGTACACACACTACAGTACAATAATAGTATACACTACAGTACTATAATAGTACACACTACAGTACAATAATAGTGCACACTACAGTACAATAATAGTACACACTACAGTACTATAATAGTACACACTGCAGTACTATATTAGTACACTTTACAGTACTATAATAGTACACACTACAGTACAATAATAGTACACACTACAGTACCATAATAGTATACACTACAGTACTATAATATTACACACTACACTACTATAATAGTACACACTACAGTACAATAATAGTATACACTACAGTACTATAATTGTACACACTACAGTACAATAATAGTACACACTACAGTACTATAATAGTACACACTACAGTACTATAATAGTACACACTACAGTACTATATTAGTACACACTGCAGTACTATATTAGTACACACTACAGTACTATAATTGTACACACTACAGTACAATAATAGTACACACTACAGTACTATAATAGTACACACTACAGTACTATAATAGTACACACTACAGTACTATATTAGTACACACTGCAGTACTATATTAGTACACACTACAGTACTATAATAGTACACACTACAGAACAATAATAGTACACACTACAGTACTATAATAGTATACACTGCAGTACTATAATAGTACACACTACACTACTATAATAGTACACACTACAGTACAATAATAGTATACACTACAGTACTACAATAGTACACACTACAGTACTATAATAGTACACACTACAGAACAATAATAGTACACACACTACAGTACAATAATAGTACACACTACAGTACAATAATAGTACACACTACAGTACTATAATAGTACACACTACAGTACTATAATAGTACACACTACAGTACAATAATAGTACACACTACAGTACTATAATAGTATACACTACAGTACAATAATTGTGCACACTACAGTACAATAATAGTACACACTAGAGTACTATAATAGTACACACTGCAGTACTATAATAGTACACACTACAGTACTATAATAGTACACACTACAGTACTATAATAGTACACACACTACAGTACAATAATAGTACACACTACAGTACTATATTAGTACACACTACAGTACTATAATAGTACACACACTACAGTACAATAATAGTACACACTACAGTACAATAATAGTACACACTACAGTACTATAATAGTACACACACTACAGTACAATAATAGTACACACTACAGTACTATATTAGTACACACTACAGTACTATAATAGTACACAAACTACAGTACTATATTAGTACACACTACAGTACTATAATAGTACACACTACAGTACTATAATAGTACACACTACAGTACTTTAATAGTACACACTGCAGTACTATATTAGTACACACTACAGTACTATAATAGTACACACACTACAGTACAATAATAGTACACACTACAGTACTATATTAGTACACACTACAGTACTATAATAGTACACACACTACAGTACAATAATAGTACACAATACAGTACTATATTAGTACACACTACAGTACTATTATAGTACACACATTACAGTACAATAATAGTACACACTACAATACTTTATTAGTACACACTACAGTACTATAATAGTACACACTACAGTACTATAATAGTACACACTGCAGTACTATATTAGTACACACTACAGTACTATAATAGTACACACTACAGTACAATAATAGTACACACTACAGTACTATAATAGTACACACTACAGTACTATAATAGTACACACTACAGTACTATAATAGTACACATTACAGTACAATAATAGTACACACTACAGTACAATAATAGTATACACTACAGTACTATATTAGTACACACTACAGTACAATATTAGTACACACTACAGTACAATAATAGTATACACACTACAGTACTATAATAGTACACACTACAGTACTATAATAGTACACACTACAGTACTATAATAGTACACACTACAGTACTATAATAGTACACACTACAGTACAATAATAGCACACACTACAGTACAATAATTGTACACACTACAGTACTATAATAGTACACATTACAGTACTATAATAGTACAAACTACAGTACTATAATAGTACACACTACAGTACTATCATAGTATACACTACAGTACTATATTAGTACACACTACAGTACTATAATAGTACACACTACAGTACTATAATAGTACACACCACATAACTATAGTAGTACACACTACAGTACTATAATAGTACACATTACAGTACAATAATAGTACACACTACAGTACTATAATAGTACACACTACAGTACTATAATAGTACACACTACAGTACAATAATAGTACACACTACAGTACAATAATAGTATACACACTACAGTACAATAATAGTGCACACTACAGTACAATAATAGTACACACTACAGTACTATAATAGTACACACTGCAGTACTATATTAGTACACACTACAGTACTATAATTGTATACACTACAGTACAATAATAGTATACACACTACAGTACATTAATAGTACACACTACAGTACTATATTTGTACACACTACAGTACAATAATAGTATACACTACAGTACTATAATAGTACACACTACAGTACTATAATAGTACACACTACAGTACAATAATAGTACACACTACAGTACAATAATAGTGCACACTACAGTACAATAATAGTACACACTACAGTACTATAATAGTACACACTGCAGTACTATAATAGTACACACTACAGTACTATAATAGTACACACTGCAGTACTATATTAGTACACACTACAGTACAATAATAGTATACACACTACAGTACAATAATAGTACACACTACAGTACTATAATAGTACACACTACAGTACTATAATAGTACACACTACATAACTATGGTAGTACACACTACAGTACTATAATAGTACACACTACAGTACTATAATAGTACATACTACAGTACAATAATAGTACACACTACAGTACTATAATAGTACACATTACAGTACTATAATAGTACACACTACAGTACAATAATAGTACACACTACAGTACAATAATAGTACACACTACAGTACAATAATAGTATACACACTACAGTACAATAATAGTGCACACTACAGTACAATAATAGTACACACTACAGTACTATAATAGTACACACTGCAGTACTATATTAGTACACACTACAGTACTATAATAGTATACACTACAGTACAAAAATAGTATACACTACAGTACTATAATAGTACACACTACAGTACTATAAGAGTACACACTACAGTACAATAATAGTACACACTACAGTACTATAATAGTACACATTACAGTACTATAATAGTACACACTACAGTACTATAATAGTACACACTACAGTACTATAATAGTATACACTACAGTACTATATTAGTACACACTACAGTACTATAATAGTACACACTACAGTACTATAATAGTACACACTGCAGTACTATAATAGTACACACTACAGTACAATATTAGTACACACTACAGTACAATAATAGTATACACACTACAGTACAATAATAGTACACACTACAGTACTATAATAGTATACACTACAGTACTATAATAGTACACACTACATAACTATAGTAGTACACACTACAGTACTATAATAGTACACACTACAGTACTATAATAGTACACACTACAGTACAATAATAGTACACACTACAGTACTATAATAGTACACACTACAGTACTATAATAGTAAACACTACAGTACAATAATAGTACACACTACAGTACAATAATAGTATGCACACTACAGTACAATAATAGTGCACACTACAGTACAATAATAGTACACACTACAGTACTATAATAGTACACACTGCAGTACTATATTAGTACACACTACAGTACTATAATAGTATACACTACAGTACAATAATAGTATACACACTACAGTACATTAATAGTACACACTACAGTACTATATTAGTACACACTACAGAACAATAATAGTATACACTACAGTACTATAATAGTACACACTACAGTACTATAATAGTACACACTACAGTACAATAATAGTACACACTACAGTACAATAATAGTATACACACTACAGTACAATAATAGTGCACACTACAGTACAATAATAGTACACACTACAGTACTATAATAGTACACACTGCAGTACTATAATAGTACACACTACAGTACTATAATAGTACACACTGCAGTACTATATTAGTACACACTACAGTACAATAATAGTATACACACTACAGTACAATAATAGTTCACACTACAGTACTATAATAGTACACAATACAGTACTATAATAGTTCACACTACATAACTATAGTAGTACACACTACAGTACTATAATAGTACACACTACAGTACTATAATAGTACACACTACAGTACAATAATAGTACACACTACAGTACTATAATAGTACACACTACAGTACTATAATAGTACACACTACAGTACAATAATAGTACACACTACAGTACAATAATAGTACACACTACAGTACAATAATAGTATACACACTACAGTACAATAATAGTGCACACTACAGTACAATAATAGTACACACTACAGTACTATAATAGTACACACTGCAGTACTATATTAGTACACACTACAGTACTATAATAGTATACACTACAGTACAATAACAGTATACACACTACAGTACTATAATAGTACACACTACAGTACTATATTAGTACACACTACAGTACAATAATAGTATACACTACAGTACTATAATAGTACACACTACAGTACTATAATAGTACACACTACAGTACAATAATAGTGCACACTACAGTACAATAATAGTACACACTACAGTACTATAATAGTACACACTGCAGTACTATAATAGTACACACTACAGTACTATAATTGTACACACTACAGTACAATAATAGTGCACACTACAGTACAATAATAGTAAACACTACAGTACTATAATAGTACACACTGCAGTACTATATTAGTACACACTACAGTACAATAATAGTATACACTACAGAACTATAATAGTACACACTACAGTACTATAATAGTACACACTGCAGTACAATAATAGTACACACTACAGTACAATAATAGTACACACTACAGTACTATAGTAGTACACACTGCAGTACTATATTAGTACACACTACAGTACTATAATAGTATACACTACAGTACAATAATAGTATACACACTACAGTACTATAATAGTATACACTACAGTACAATAATAGTATACACTACAGTACAATAATATTATACACACTACAGTACTATAATAGTACACACTACAGTACTATATTAGTACACACTACAGTAAAATAATAGTATACACTATAGTACTATAATAGTACACACTAAAGTACTATAATAGTACACACTACAGTACAATAATAGTATACACACTACAGTACAATAATAGTGCACACTACAGTACAATAATAGTACACACTACACTACTATAATAGTACACACTGCAGTACTATATTAGTACACACTACAGTACAATAATAGTATACACACTACAGTACAATAATAGTACACACTACAGTACTATAATAGTACATACTACAGTACTATAATAGTACACACTACATAACTATAGTAGTACACACTACAGTACTATAATAGTACGCACTACAGTACTATAATAGTACACACTACAGTACAATAATAGTACACACTACAGTACTATAATAGTACACACTACAGTACTATAATAGTACACACTACAGTACAATAATAGTACACACTACAGTACAATAATAGTACACACTACAGTACATTAATAGTATACACACTACAGTACAATAATAGTGCACACTACAGTACAATAATAGTACACACTACAGTACTATAATAGTACACACTGAAGTACTATATTAGTACACACTACAGTACTATAATAGTATACACTACAGTACAATAATAGTATACACACTACAGTACTATAATAGTACACACTACAGCACTATATTAGTACACACTACAGTACAATAATAGTATACACTACAGTACTATAATAGTACACACTACAGTACTATGATAGTACACACTACAGTACTATAATAGTACACACTACAGTACTATAATAGTACACACTACATAACTATAGTAGTACACACTACAGTACTATAATAGTACACACTACAGTACTAAAATAGTACACACTACAGTACAATAATAGTACACACTACAGTACTATAATAGTACACACTACAGTACTATAATAGTACACACTACAGTACAATAATAGTACACACTACAGTACAATAATAGTACACACTACAGTACAATAATAGTATACACACTACAGTACAATAATAGTGCACACTACAGTACAATAATAGTACACACTACAGTACTATAATAGTACACACTGCAGTACTATATTAGTACACACTACAGTACTATAATAGTATACACTACAGTACAAAAATAGTATACACTACAGTACTATAATAGTACACACTACAGTACTATAATAGTACACACTACAGTACTATAAGAGTACACACTACAGTACAATTATCGTACACACTACAGTACTACAATAGTACACACTACAGTACAATAAAAGTACACACTACAGTACAATAATAGTACACACTACAGTACAATAATAGTACACACTACAGTACAATAAAAGTACACACTACAGTACAATGATAGTACACACTACAGTACAATAATAGTACACACTACAGTACTATAATAGTACACACTACAGTACAATAAAAGTACACACTACAGTACAATAATAGTATACACTACAGTACAATAATAGTACACATTGCAGTACAATAATAGTACACACTACAGTACAATAATAGTACACACTACAGTACTATAATAGTACACGCTACAGTACTATAATAGTACACACTACAGTACAATAAAAGTACACACTACAGTACAATAATAGTACACATTACAGTACAATAATAGTACACACTACAGTACTATAATAGTACACACTACAGTACTATAATAGTACACACTACAGTACAATAATAGCACACACTACAGTACTATAATAGTACACACTACAGTACAATAAAAGTACACACTACAGTACAAAAATAGTACACACTACAGTACAATAATAGTACACACTACAGTACAATAATAGTACACACTACAGTACTATAATAGTACACCTTACAGTACAATTATAGTACACACTACAGTACAATAATAGTACACACTACAGTACTATAATAGTACACACTACAGTACAATAATAGTACACACTACAGTACTATAATAGTACACCCACTACAGTACAATAATAGTACACACTACAGTACTATAATATTACACACTACAGTACAATAATAGTACACACTACAGTACATTAATAGTACACAGTACAGTACAATAAAAGTACACACTACAGTACAATAATAGTACACACTACAGTACAATAATAGTACACACTACAGTACTATAATAGTACACACTACAGTACAATAAAAAGTACACACTACAGTACAATAATAGTACACACTACAGTACAATAATAGTACAGACTACAGTACAATAATAGTCCACACTACAGTACAATAATAGTACACACTACAGTACAATAATAGTACACACTACAGTACAATAATAGTCCACACTACAGTACAATAATAGTACACACTACAGTACAATAATAGTACACACTACAGTACTATAATAGTACACACTACAGTACAATAAAAGTACACACTACAGTACAATATTAGTACACACTACAGTACAATAATAGTACAAACTACAGTACAATAATAGTACACACTACAGTACAATAATAGTACACACTACAGTACAATAATAGTATACACACTACAGTACAATAATAGTGCACACTACAGTACTATAATAGTACACACTACAGTACAATAATAGTACACACTACAGTACTATAATAGTACACACTACAGTACTATAATAGTACACACTACAGTACAATAATAGTACACACTACAGTACAATAATAGTATACACACTACAGTACAATAATAGTGCACACTACAGTACAATAATAGTACACACTACAGTACTATAATAGTACACACTGCAGTACTATATTAGTACACACTACAGTACTATAATAGTATACACTACAGTACAATAACAGTATACACACTACAGTACTATAATAGTACACACTACAGTACTATATTAGTACACACTACAGTACAATAATAGTCCACACTACAGTACAATAATAGTACACACTACAGTACAATAATAGTACACACTACAGTACAATATTAGTACACACTACAGTACAATAATAGTACAAACTACAGTACAATAATAGTACACACTACAGTACAATAATAGTACACACTACAGTACAATAATAGTATACACACTACAGTACAATAATAGTGCACACTACAGTACTATAATAGTACACACTACAGTACTATAATAGTACACACTACAGTACAATAATAGTACACACTACAGTACTATAATAGTACACACTACAGTACTATAATAGTACACACTACAGTACAATAATAGTACACACTACAGTACAATAATAGTACACACTACAGTACAATAATAGTATACACACTACAGTACAATAATAGTGCACACTACAGTACAATAATAGTACACACTACAGTACTATAATAGTACACACTGCAGTACTATATTAGTACACACTACAGTACTATAATAGTATACACTACAGTACAATAACAGTATACACACTACAGTACTATAATAGTACACACTACAGTACTATATTAGTACACACTACAGTACAATAATAGTATACACTACAGTACTATAATAGTACACACTACAGTACTATAATAGTACACACTACAGTACAATAATAGTGCACACTACAGTACAATAATTGTACACACTACAGTACTATAATAGTACACACTGCAGTACTATAATAGTACACACTACAGTACTATAATTGTACACACTACAGTACAATAATAGTGCACACTACAGTACAATAATAGTACACACTACAGTACTATAATAGTACACACTGCAGTACTATATTAGTACACACTACAGTACAATAATAGTATACACTACAGAACTATAATAGTACACACTACAGTACTATAATAGTACACACTGCAGTACAATAATAGTACACACTACAGTACAATAATAGTACACACTACAGTACTATAGTAGTACACACTGCAGTACTATATTAGTACACACTACAGTACTATAATAGTATACACTACAGTACAATAATAGTATACACACTACAGTACTATAATAGTATACACTACAGTACAATAATAGTATACACTACAGTACAATAATATTATACACACTACAGTACTATAATAGTACACACTACAGTACTATATTAGTACACACTACAGTAAAATAATAGTATACACTATAGTACTATAATAGTACACACTAAAGTACTATAATAGTACACACTACAGTACAATAATAGTATACACACTACAGTACAATAATAGTGCACACTACAGTACAATAATAGTACACACTACACTACTATAATAGTACACACTGCAGTACTATATTAGTACACACTACAGTACAATAATAGTATACACACTACAGTACAATAATAGTACACACTACAGTACTATAATAGTACATACTACAGTACTATAATAGTACACACTACATAACTATAGTAGTACACACTACAGTACTATAATAGTACGCACTACAGTACTATAATAGTACACACTACAGTACAATAATAGTACACACTACAGTACTATAATAGTACACACTACAGTACTATAATAGTACACACTACAGTACAATAATAGTACACACTACAGTACAATAATAGTACACACTACAGTACATTAATAGTATACACACTACAGTACAATAATAGTGCACACTACAGTACAATAATAGTACACACTACAGTACTATAATAGTACACACTGAAGTACTATATTAGTACACACTACAGTACTATAATAGTATACACTACAGTACAATAATAGTATACACACTACAGTACTATAATAGTACACACTACAGCACTATATTAGTACACACTACAGTACAATAATAGTATACACTACAGTACTATAATAGTACACACTACAGTACTATGATAGTACACACTACAGTACTATAATAGTACACACTACAGTACTATAATAGTACACACTACATAACTATAGTAGTACACACTACAGTACTATAATAGTACACACTACAGTACTAAAATAGTACACACTACAGTACAATAATAGTACACACTACAGTACTATAATAGTACACACTACAGTACTATAATAGTACACACTACAGTACAATAATAGTACACACTACAGTACAATAATAGTACACACTACAGTACAATAATAGTATACACACTACAGTACAATAATAGTGCACACTACAGTACAATAATAGTACACACTACAGTACTATAATAGTACACACTGCAGTACTATATTAGTACACACTACAGTACTATAATAGTATACACTACAGTACAAAAATAGTATACACTACAGTACTATAATAGTACACACTACAGTACTATAATAGTACACACTACAGTACTATAAGAGTACACACTACAGTACAATTATCGTACACACTACAGTACTACAATAGTACACACTACAGTACAATAAAAGTACACACTACAGTACAATTATAGTACACACTACAGTACAATAATAGTACACACTACAGTACAATAAAAGTACACACTACAGTACAATGATAGTACACACTACAGTACAATAATAGTACACACTACAGTACTATAATAGTACACACTACAGTACAATAAAAGTACACACTACAGTACAATAATAGTATACACTACAGTACAATAATAGTACACATTGCAGTACAATAATAGTACACACTACAGTACAATAATAGTACACACTACAGTACTATAATAATACACGCTACAGTACTATAATAGTACACACTACAGTACAATAAAAGTACACACTACAGTACAATAATAGTACACATTACAGTACAATAATAGTACACACTACAGTACTATAATAGTACACACTACAGTACTATAATAGTACACACTACAGTACAATAATAGCACACACTACAGTACTATAATAGTACACACTACAGTACAATAAAAGTACACACTACAGTACAAAAATAGTACACACTACAGTACAATAATAGTACACACTACAGTACAATAATAGTACACACTACAGTACTATAATAGTACACCTTACAGTACAATAATAGTACACACTACAGTACAATAATAGTACACACTACAGTACTATAATAGTACACACTACAGTACAATAATAGTACACACTACAGTACTATAATAGTACACCCACTACAGTACAATAATAGTACACACTACAGTACTATAATATTACACACTACAGTACAATAATAGTACACACTACAGTACAATAATAGTACACAGTATAGTACAATAAAAGTACACACTACAGTACAATAATAGTACACACTACAGTACAATAATAGTACACACTACAGTACTATAATAGTACACACTACAGTACAATAAAAGTACACACTACAGTACAATAATAGTACACACTACAGTACAATAATAGTACAGACTACAGTACAATAATAGTCCACACTACAGTACAATAATAGTACACACTACAGTACAATAATAGTACACACTACAGTACAATAATAGTCCACACTACAGTACAATAATAGTACACACTAGAGTACAATAATAGTACACACTACAGTACTATAATAGTACACACTACAGTACAATAAAAGTACACACTACAGTACAATATTAGTACACACTACAGTACAATAATAGTACAAACTACAGTACAATAATAGTACACACTACAGTACAATAATAGTACACACTACAGTACTATAATAGTACACACTACAGTACAATAATAGTACACACTTCAGTACTATAATAGTACACACTACAGTACAATAATAGTACACACTACAGTACAATAATAGTACACACTACAGTACAATAATAGTACACACTACAGTACTATAATAGTACACACTACAGTACTATAATAGTACACACTACAGTACTATAATAGTACACACTACAGTACAATAATAATACACACTACAGTATTATAATAGTACACACTACAGTACTATAATAGCACACACTACAGTACTATAACAGTACACACTACAGTACTATAATAGTACACACACTACAGTACAATAATAGTACACACACTACAGTACTATAATAGTACACACTACAGTACTATAATAGTACACACTACAGTACTATAATAGTACACACACTACAGTACTATAATAGTACACACTACAGTACTATAGTAGTACACAATACAGTACTACAATAGTACACACTACAGTACTATAATAGTACACACTACAATACTACAATAGTACACACTACAGTACTATAGTAGTACACACTACAGTACTATAATAGTACACACTACAGTACAATAATGGTACACACTACAGTACTATAATAGTACACACTACAGTACTATAATAGTACACACTACAGTACAATAATAGTACACACACTACAGTACAATAATAGTACAGACTACAGTACAATAATAGTACACACTACAGTACTATAATAGTACACACTACAGTACAATAATAGTACGCACTACAGTACTATAATAGTACACACACTACAGTACTATAGTAATACACACTACAGTACTATAATAGTACACACTACAGTACAATAATAGTACAAACTACAGTACAATAATAGTACACACTACAGTACTACAATAGTACACACTACAGTACTATAATAGTACACACACTACAGTACTATAATAGTACACACTACAGTACTATAATAGTACACACTACAGTACTATTGTAGTACACACTACAGTACTATAATAGTACACACTACAGTACTATAATAGTACACACACTACAGTACTATAATAGTACACACTACAGTACTATAATAGTACACACTACAGTACTATAATAGTACACACACTACAGTACTATAATAGTACACATTACAGTACTATAATAGTACACACTACAGCACAATAATAGTACACACTACAGTACAATAATAGTACACACTACAGTACCACAATAGTACACACTACAGTACTATAATAGTACACACACTACAGTACTATAATAGTACACACTACAGTACAATAATAGTACACACTACAGTACAATAATAGTACACACTGCAGTACAATATTAGTACACACATTACAGTACTATAATAGTACACACTACAGTACTATAATAGTACACACTACAGTACTATAACAGTACACACACTACAGTACTATAATAGTGCACACTACAGTACAATAATAGTACAAACTACAGTACAATAATAGTACACACTACAGTACAAAATTAGTACACACTACAGTACAATAATAGTACACACTACAGTACTATAATAGTACACACTACAGTACTATCATAGTAAACACTACAGTACTATAATAGTACACACTACAGTACAATAATAGTACACACTACAGTACAATAAAAGTACACACTACAGTACAATAATAGTACACACTACAGTACAATAATAGTACACACTACAGTACAATAATAGTACCCACTACAGTACTATAATAGTACACACACTACAGTACAATAATAGTACACACTACAGTACAATATTAGTACAAACTACAGTACAATAATATTACACACTACAGTACTATAATAGTACACACTACAGTACAATAATAGTACACACTACAGTACTATAATAGTACACACACTACAGTACTATAATAGTACACACTACAGTACAATAATAGTACACACTACAGTACAATAATAGTACACACTACTGTACAATAATAGTACACACTACAGTACAATATTAGTACACACTACAGTACAATAATAGTACACACTGCAGTACTATAATAGTACACATTACAGTACTATCATAGTAAACACTACAGTACTATAATAGTACACACTACAGTACAATAATAGTACGCACTACAGTACAATAATAGTACACACTACAGTACAATATTAGTACACATTACAGTACAATAATAGTACACACTACAGTACAATAATGGTACACTCTACAGTACTATAATAGTACACACACTATAGTACTATAATAGTACACACTACAGTACAATAATAGTACACACTACAGTACAATAATAGTACACACTACAGTACAATAAAAGTACACACTACAGTACAATAATAGTACACACTACAGTACTATAATAGTACACACTACAGTACAATAATAGTACACACTACAGTACTATAATAGTACACACACTACAGTACAATAATAGTACACACTATAGTACTATAATATTACACACTACAGTACAATAATAGTACACACTACAGTACTATAATAGTACACACTAGAGTACAATAATAGTACACACTACAGTACTATAATATTACACACTACAGTACAATAATAGTACACACTACAGTACTATAATAGTACACACTACAGTACAATAATAGTACACACTACAGTACAATAAAAGTACACACTACAGTACAATAATAGTACACACTACAGTACTATAATAGTACACACTACAGTACTATAATAGTACACACTACAGTACAATCATAGTACACACTACAGTACAATAATAGTACACACTAAAGTACTATAATAGTACACACTACAGTACAATAATAGTACACACTACAGTACTATAATAGTACACACTACAGTACAATAAAAGTACACACTACAGTACAATAATAGTACACACTACAGTACTATAATATGACACACTACAGTACAATAATAGTACACACTACAGTACTATAATAGTACACACTACAGTACAATAATAGTACACACTACAGTACAATAAAAGTACACACTACAGTACAATAATAGTACACACTACAGTACAATAATAGTACACACTACAGTACTATAATAGTACACACTACAGTACAATAAAAGTACACACTACAGTACAATAATAGTATACACTACAGTACAATAATAGTACACACTGCAGTACAATAATAGTACACACTACAGTACAATAATAGTACACACTACAGTACTATAATAGTACACGCTACAGTACTATAATAGTACACACAACAGTGCAATAAAAGTACACACTACAGTACAATAATAGTACACACTACAGTACAATAATAGTACACACTACAGTACTATAATAGTACACACTACAGTACTATAATAGTACACACTACAGTACAATAATAGTACACACTACAGTACAATAATAGTACACACTACAGTACAATAAAAGTACACACTACAGTACAAAAATAGTACACACTACAGTACAATAATAGTACACACTACAGTACAATAATAGTACACACTACAGTACTATAATAGTACACACTACAGTACAATAATAGTACACACTACAGTACTATAATAGTACACACTACAGTACTATAATAGTACACACTACAGTACAATAATAGTACACACTACAGTACTATAATAGTACACCCACTACAGTACAATAATAGTGCACACTACAGTACTATAATATTACACACTACAGTACAATAATAGTACACACTACAGTACTATAATAGTACACACTACAGTACAATAATAGTATACAGTACAGTACAACAAAAGTACACACTACAGTACAATAATAGTACACACTACAGTACAATAATAGTACACACTACAGTACTATAATAGTACACACTACAGTACAATAAATGTACACACTACAGTACAATAATAGTACACACTACAGTACAATAATAGTACAGACTACAGTACAATAATAGTCCACACTACAGTACAATAAAAGTACACACTACAGTACAATAATAGTACACACTTCAGTACAATAATAGTGCACACTACAGTACTATAATAGTACACACTACAGAACAATAATAGTACACACTACAGTACAATAATAGTACACACTACAGTACAATAATAGTACACACTACAGTACAATAATAGTACACACTACAGTACAATAATAGTACACACTACAGTACTATAATAGTACACACTACAGTACTATAATAGTACACACTACAGTACACTATTAATACACACTACAGTATTATAATAGTACACACTACAGTACTATAATAGCACACACTACAGTACTATAACAGTACACACTACAGTACTATAACAGTACACACACTACAGTACAATAATAGTACACACACTACAGTACTATAATAGTACACACTACAGTACTATAATAGTACACACTACAGTACTATAATAGTACACACACTACAGTACTATAATAGTACACACTACAGTACAATAATAGTACACACTACAGTACAATAATAGTACACACTACAGTACTATAATAGTACACACTACAGTACAATAATAGTACACACTACAGTACTATAATAGTACACACTACAGTACTATAATAGTACACACTACAGTACAATAATAATACACACTACAGTATTATAATAGTACACACTACAGTACTATAATAGCACACACTACAGTACTATAATAGTACACACTACAGTACAATAAAAGTACACACTACAGTACAATAATAGTACACACTACAGTACTATAATATGACACACTACAGTACAATAATAGTACACACTACAGTACTATAATAGTACATACTACAGTACAATAATAGTACACACTACAGTACAATAAAAGTACACACTACAGTACAATAATAGTACACACTACAGTACAATAATAGTACACACTACAGTACTATAATAGTACACACTACAGTACAATAAAAGTACACACTACAGTACAATAATAGTATACACTACAGTACAATAATAGTACACACTGCAGTACAATAATAGTACACACTACAGTACAATAATAGTACACACTACAGTACTATAATAGTACACACTACAGTACTATAATAGTACACACTACAGTACAATAATAGTACACACTACAGTACTATAATTGTACACACTACAGTACAATAAATGTACACACTACAGTACAAAAATAGTACACACTACAGTACAATAATAGTACACACTACAGTACAATAATAGTACACACTACAGTACTATAATAGTACACACTACAGTACAATAATAGTACACACTACAGTACAATAATAGTACACACTACAGTACTATAATAGTACACACTACAGTACAATAATAGTACACACTACAGTACTATAATAGTACACCCACTACAGTACAATAATAGTGCACACTACAGTACTATAATATTACACACTACAGTACAATAATAGTACACACTACAGTACTATAATATTACACACTACAGTACAATAATAGTACACACTACAGTACTATAATAGTACACACTACAGTACAATAATAGTATACAGTACAGTACAACAAAAGTACACACTACAGTACAATAATAGTACACACTACAGTACAATAATAGTACACACTACAGTACTATAATAGTACACACTACAGTACAATAAATGTACACACTACAGTACAATAATAGTACACACTACAGTACAATAATAGTACAGACTACAGTACAATAATAGTCCACACTACAGTACAATAAAAGTACACACTACAGTACAATAATAGTACACACTTCAGTACAATAATAGTGCACACTACAGTACTATAATAGTACACACTACAGAACAATAATAGTACACACTACAGTACAATAATAGTACACACTACAGTACAATAATAGTACACACTACAGTACAATAATAGTACACACTACAGTACAATAATAGTACACACTACAGTACTATAATAGTACACACTACAGTACTATAATAGTACACACTACAGTACACTATTAATACACACTACAGTATTATAATAGTACACACTACAGTACTATAATAGCACACACTACAGTACTATAACAGTACACACTACAGTACTATAACAGTACACACACTACAGTACAATAATAGTACACACACTACAGTACTATAATAGTACACACTACAGTACTATAATAGTACACACTACAGTACTATAATAGTACACACACTACAGTACTATAATAGTACACACTACAGTACAATAATAGTACACACTACAGTACAATAATAGTACACACTACAGTACTATAATAGTACACACTACAGTACAATAATAGTACACACTACAGTACTATAATAGTACACACTACAGTACTATAATAGTACACACTACAGTACAATAATAATACACACTACAGTATTATAATAGTACACACTACAGTACTATAATAGCACACACTACAGTACTATAATAGTACACACTACAGTACAATAAAAGTACACACTACAGTACAATAATAGTACACACTACAGTACTATAATATGACACACTACAGTACAATAATAGTACACACTACAGTACTATAATAGTACATACTACAGTACAATAATAGTACACACTACAGTACAATAAAAGTACACACTACAGTACAATAATAGTACACACTACAGTACAATAATAGTACACACTACAGTACTATAATAGTACACACTACAGTACAATAAAAGTACACACTACAGTACAATAATAGTATACACTACAGTACAATAATAGTACACACTGCAGTACAATAATAGTACACACTACAGTACAATAATAGTACACACTACAGTACTATAATAGTACACACTACAGTACTATAATAGTACACACTACAGTACAATAATAGTACACACTACAGTACTATAATTGTACACACTACAGTACAATAAATGTACACACTACAGTACAAAAATAGTACACACTACAGTACAATAATAGTACACACTACAGTACAATAATAGTACTCACTACAGTACTATAATAGTACACACTACAGTACAATAATAGTACACACTACAGTACAATAATAGTACACACTACAGTACTATAATAGTACACACTACAGTACTATAATAGTACACACTACAGTACAATAATAGTACACACTACAGTACTATAATAGTACACCCACTACAGTACAATAATAGTGCACACTACATTACTATAATATTACACACTACAGTACAATAATAGTACACACTACAGTACTATAATAGTACACACTACAGTACAATAATAGTATACAGTACAGTACAACAAAAGTACACACTACAGTACAATAATAGTACACACACTACAGTACTATAATAGTACACACTACAGTACTATAATAGTACACACTACAGTACTATAATAGTACACACACTACAGTACTAAAATAGTACACACTACAGTACAATAATAGTACACACTACAGTACAATAATACTACACACTACAGTACTATAATACTACACACACTACAGTACTATAATAGTACACACACTACAGTACTATAATAGTACACACTACAGTACTATAATAGTTCACACACTACAGTACAATAATAGTACACACTACAGTACAATAATAGTACACACTACAGTACTATAATAGCACACACTACAGTACTATAACAGTACACACTACAGTACTATAATAGTACACACACTACAGTACAATAATAGTACACACTACAGTACTAAAATAGTACACACACTACAGTACAATAATAGTACACACTACAGTACTATAATAGTACACACTACAATACTATAATAGTACACACACTACAGTACAATAATAGTACACACTACAGTACTAAAATAGTACACACACTACAGTACAATAATAGTACACACTACAGTACCATAATAGTACACACTACAGTACTATAATAGTACACACTACAATACTTTAATAGTACACACTACAGTACTATAATAGTACACACTACAGTACTAAAATAGTACACACACTACAGTACAATAATAGTACACACTACAGTACAATAATCGTACACACTACAGTACTATAATAGTACACACTACAGTACTATAATAGTACACACTACAATACTATAATAGTACACACTACAGTACTATAATAGTACACACTACAGTACTAAAATAGTACACACACTACAGTACAATAATAGTACACACTACAGTACTATAATAGTACACACTACAGTACTATAATAGTACACACACTACAGTACAATAATAGTACACACTACAGTACTAAAATAGTACACACACTACAGTACAATAATAGTACACACACTACAGTACAATAATAGTACACACACTACAGTACTATAATAGTACACACACTACAGTACTATAACAGTACACACACTACAGTACTATAACAGTACACACACTACAGTACAATAATAGTACACACACTACAGTACAATAATAGTACACACTACAGTACTATAATAGTACACACACTACAGTACTATAATAGCACACACTACAGTACTATAACAGTACACTCTACAGTACTATAATAGTACACACACTACAGTACTATAATAGTACACACTACAGTACTATAATAGTACACACACTACAGTACAATAATAGTACACACTACAGTACAATAATAGTACACACACTACAGTACAATAATAGTACACACACTACAGTACAATAATAGTACACACACTACAGTACAATAATAGTACACACACTACAGTACAATAATAGTACACACACTACAGTACAATAATAGTACACACACTACAGTACAATAATAGTACACACACTACAGTACAATAATAGTACACACACTACAGTACAATAATAGTACACACACTACAGTACTATAATAGTACACACTACAGTACTATAATAGTACACACACTACAGTACAATAATAGTACGCACTACAGTACTATAATAGTATACACTACAGTACTATAATAGTACACACTACAGTACTATAATAGTACACACTACAGTACAATAATAGTACACACTACAGTACTATAATAGTATACACTACAGTGCTATAATAGTACACACTACAGTACTATAATAGTACACACACTACAGTACAATAATAGTACACACTACAGTACTATAATAGTATACACTACAGTACTATAATAGTATACACTACAGTACTATAATAGTACACACTACAGTACTATAATAGTATACACTACAGTACTATAATAGTATACACTACAGTACTATAATAGTACACACTACAGTACTATAATAGTATACACTACAGTACTATAATAGTATACACTACAGTACTATAATAGTACACACTACAGTACTATAATAGTACACACTACAGTACTATAATAGTATACACTACAGTACTATAATAGTATACACTACAGTACTATAATATTATACACTACAGTACTATAATAGTACACACACTACAGTACTATAATAGTACACACACTACAGTACAATAATAGTATACACTACAGTACTATAATAGTATACACTACAGTACTATAATAGTACACACTACAGTACTATAATAGTACACACTACAGTACTATAATAGTACACACTACAGTACTATAATAGTACACACTACAGTACTATAATAGTACACACACTACAGTACTATAATAGTACACACTACAGTACTATAATAGTACACACTACAGTACTATAATAGTACACACACTACAGTACTATAATAGTACACACACTACAGTACTATAATAGTACACACTACAGTACTATAATAGTACACACACTACAGTACAATAATAGTATACACTACAGTACAATAATAGTACACACTACAGTACTATAATAGTACACACTACAGTACGATAATAGAACACACACTACAGTACAATAATAGTATACACTACAGTACAATATTAGTACACACTACAGTACTATAATAGTACACACACTACAGTACAATATTAGTACACACTACAGTACTATAATAGTACACACTACAGTACAATAATAGTACACACACTACAGTACAATAATAGTATACACTACAGTACTATAATAGTACACACTACAGTACTATAATAGTACACACTACAGTACAATAATAGTACACACACTACAGTACAATAATAGTACACACTACAGTACAATAATAGTATACACTACAGTACAATATTAGTACACACTACAGTACTATAATAGTACACACACTACAGTACAATATTAGTACACACGACAGTACTATAATAGTACACACTACAGTACAATAATAGTACACACACTACAGTACAATAATAGTATACACACTACAGTACAATAATAGTACACACTACACTACAATAATAGTATACACTACAGTACAATATTAGTACACACTACAGTACTATAATAGTACACACACTACAGTACTATAATAGTACACACTACAGTACTATAATAGTACACACACTACAGTACAATAATAGTACACACTACAGTACTATAATAGTGCACACACTACAGTACTATAATAGTACACACACTACAGTACTATAATAGTACACACACTACAGTACAATAATAGTACACACTACAGTACTCTAATAGTACACACTGCAGTACTATAATAGTATACACTACAGTACTATAATAGTACACACTACAGTACTATAATAGTACACACTACAGTACTATAATAGTACACACTACAGTACTATAATAGTATACACTACAGTACTATAATAGTACACACTACAGTACTATAAGAGTACACACACTACAGTACAATAATAGTATACACTACAGTACTATAATAGTACACACTACAGTACTATAATAGTACACACTACAGTACTATAATAGTACACACTACAGTACTATAATAGTGCACACTACAGTGCAATAATAGTGCACACTACAGTACTATAATAGTACACATTACAGTACCATAATAGTACACACTACAGTACAATAATAGTACACACACTACAGTACAATAATAGTATACACTACAGTACTATAATAGTACACACTACAGTACTATAATAGTACACACTACAGTACAATAATAGTGCACACTACAGTACAATAATAGTACACACTACAGTACTATAATAGTACACACTGCAGTACTATATTAGTACACTTTACAGTACTATAATAGTACACACTACAGTACAATAATAGTACACACTACAGTACTATAATAGTACACACTACAGTACTATAATAGTATACACTACAGTACTATAATAGTACACACTACACTACTATAATAGTACACACTACAGTACAATAATAGTATACACTACAGTACTACAATAGTACACACTACAGTACTATAATAGTACACACTACAGTACAATAATAGTACACACACTACAGTACAATAATAGTACACACTACAGTACAATAATTGTACACATTACAGTACTATAATAGTACACACTACAGTACAATAATAGTACACACTACAGTACTATAATAGTACACACTACAGTACTATAATATAACACACTACAGTACTATAATAGTACACACTACAGTACTATATTAGTACACACTGCAGTACTATATTAGTACACACTACAGTACTATAATAGTACACACTACAGAACAATAATAGTACACACTGCAGTACTATAATAGTACACACTACAGTACTATAATAGTATACACTACAGTACTATAATAGTACACACTACAGTTTAATAATAGTATACACTACAGTACTACAATAGTACACACTACAGTACTATAATAGTACACACTACAGTACAATAATAGTACACACACTACAGTACAATAATAGTACACACTACAGTACAATAATAGTACACACTACAGTACTATAATAGTACACACTACGGTACAATAATAGTACACACTTCAGTACTATAATAGTATACACTACAGTACAATAATAGTGCACACTACAGTACAATTATAGTACACACTAGAGTACTATAATAGTACACACTGCAGTACTATAATAGTACACACTACAGTACTATAATAGTACACACTACAGTACTATAATAGTACACACACTACAGTACAATAATCGTACACACTACAGTACTATATTAGTACACACTACAGTACTATAATAGTACACACACTACAGTACAATAATAGTACACACTACAGTACTATATTAGTACACACTACAGTACTATAATATTACACACTACAGTACTTTTATAGTACACACTACAGTACTATAATAGTACTCACTACAGTACTATAATAGTACACACTACAGTACTATAATAGTACACACTGCAGTCATATATTAGTACACACTACAGTACTATAATAGTACACACACTACAGTACAATAATAGTACACACTAGAGTACTATATTAGTACACACTACAGTACTATAATAGTACACACACTACAGTACAATAATAGTACACACTACAGTACTATATTAGTACACACTACAGTATTATAATAGTACACACACTACAGTACAATAATAGTACACACTACAGTACTATATTAGTACACACTACAGTACTACAATAGTACACACTACAGTACTATAATAGTACACACTACAGTACTATAATAGTACACACTGCAGTACTATGTTAGTACACACTACAGTACTATAATAGTACACACTACAGTACTATAATAGTACACACTACAGTACAATAATAGTACACACACTACAGTACAATAATAGTATACACTACAGTACTATAATAGTACACACTACAGTACTATAATAGTACACACTACAGTACAATAATAGTGCACACTACAGTACAATAATAGTACACACTACAGTACTATAATAGTACACACTGCAGTACTATATTAGTACACTTTACAGTACTATAATATTACACACTACAGTACAATAATAGTACACACTACAGTACTATAATAGTACACACTACAGTACTATAATAGTATACACTACAGTACTATAATATTACACACTACACTACTATAATAGTACACACTACAGTACAATAATAGTATACACTACAGTACTACAATAGTACACACTACAGTACTCTAATAGTACACACTACAGTACTATAATAGTACACACTACAGTACAATAATAGTACACACACTACAGTACAATAATAGTACACACTACAGTACAATAATAGTACACACTACAGTACTATAATAGTACACACTACAGTACAATAATAGTACACACTACAGTACTATAATAGTACACACTACAGTACTATAATAGTACACACTACAGTACTATATTAGTACACACTGCAGTACTATATTAGTACACACTACAGTACTATAATAGTACACACTACAGAACAATAATAGTACACACTGCAGTACTATAATAGTACACACTACAGTACTATAATAGTATACACTGCAGTACTATAATAGTACACACTACACTACTATAATAGTACACACTACAGTACAATAATAGTATACAATACAGTACTACAATAGTACACACTACAGTACTATAATAGTACACACTACAGTACAATAATAGTACACACACTACAGTACAATAATAGTACACACTACAGTACAATAATAGTACACACTACAGTACTATAATAGTACACACTACAGTACTATAATAGTACACACTACAGTACAATAATAGTACACACTACAGTACTATAATAGTATACACTACAGTACAATAATAGTGCACACTACAGTACAATAATAGTACACACTAGAGTACTATAATAGTACACACTGCAGTACTATAATAGTACACACTACAGTACTATAATAGTACACACTACAGTACTATAATAGTACACACACTACAGTACAATAATAGTACACACTACAGTACTATATTAGTACACACTACAGTACTATAATAGTACACACACTACAGTACAATAATAGTACACACTACAGTACTACATTAGTACACACTACAGTACAATAATAGTACACACTACAGTACTATAATAGTACACACTACAGTACAATAATAGTACACACTACAGTACTATAATAGTACACACTACAGTACTATAATAGTATACACTACAGTACAATAATAGTATACACACTACAGTACATTAATAGTACACACTACAGTACTATATTAGTACACACTACAGTACATTAATAGTACACACTACAGTACTATAATAGTACACACTACAGTACAATAATAGTACACACTACAGTACTATAATAGTACACACTACAGTACTATAATAGTACACACTACAGTACAATAATAGTACACACTACAGTACTATAATAGTATACACTACAGTACAATAATATTGCACACTACAGTACAATAATAGTACACACTAGAGTACTATAATAGTACACACTGCAGTACTATAATAGTACACACTACAGTACTATAATAGTACACACTACAGTACTATAATAGTACACACACTACAGTACAATAATAGTACACACTACAGTACTATATTATTACACACTACAGTACTATAATAGTACACACACTACAGTACAATAATAGTACACACACTACAGTACAATAATAGTACACACTACAGTACTATATTAGTACACACTACAGTACAATAATAGTACACACTAGAGTACTATAATAGTACACACTACAGTACTATAATAGTACACACTACAGTACTATAATAGTACACACTACAGTACTATAATAGTATACACTACAGTACAATAATAGTATACACACTACAGTACAATAATAGTACACACTACAGTACTATATTAGTACACACTACAGTACTATAATTGTACACACACTACAGTACAATAATAGTACACACTACAGTACTATATTAGTACACACTACAGTACTATAATAGTACACACTACAGTACTATAATAGTACACACTACAGTACTATAATAGTACACACTGCAGTACTATATTAGTACACACTACAGTACTATAATAGTACACACACTACAGTACAATTATAGTACACACTACAGTACTATATTAGTACACACTACAGTACTATAATAGTACACACACTACAGTACAATAATAGTACACACTACAGTACTACATTAGTACACACTACAGTACAATAATAGTACACACTACAGTACTATAATAGTACACACTACAGTACTATAATAGTACACACTACAGTACTATAATAGTATACACTACAGTACAATAATAGTATACACACTACAGTACATTAATAGTACACACTACAGTACTATATTAGTACACACTACAGTACATTAATAGTACACACTACAGTACTATAATAGTACACACTACAGTACAATAATAGTACACACTACAGTACTATAATATTACACACTACAGTACTATAATAGTACACACTACAGAACTATAATAGTACACACTACAGTACTATAATAGTATACACTACAGTACAATAATAGTATACACACTACAGTACATTAATAGTACACACTACAGTACTATATTAGTACACACTACAGTACAATAATAGTACACACTACAGTACTATAATAGTACACACTACAGTACAATAATAGTATACACACTACAGTACAATAATAGTACACACTACAGTACTATATTAGTACACACTACAGTACTATAATAGTACACACACTACAGTACAATAATAGTACACACTACAGTACTATATTAATACACACTGCAGTACTATAATAGTACACACTACAGTACTATAATAGTACACACTACAGTACTATAATAGTACACACTACAGTACTATAATAGTACACACTGCAGTACTATATTAGTACACACTACAGTACTATAATAGTACACACTACAGTACAATAATAGTACACACTACAGTACTATAATAGTACACAATACAGTACTATAATAGTACACACTACAGTACTATAATAGTACACACTACAGTACTATAATAGTACACACTGCAGTACTATATTAGTACACACTACAGTACTATAATAGTACACACTACAGTACAATAATAGTACACACTACAGTACTATAATAGTACACAATACAGTACTATAATAGTACACACTACAGTACTATAATAGTACACAGTACAGTACTATAATAGTACACACTACAGTACTATAATAGTACACACTACAGTACTATAATAGTACACACTGCAGTACTATATTAGTACACACTACAGTACTATAATAGTACACACACTACAGTACAATAATAGTACACACTACAATACTATATTAGTACACACTACAGTACTATAATAGTACACACTACAGTACTATAATAGTACACACTACAGTACAATAATAGCACACACTACAGTAGAATAATAGTACACACTACAGTACTATAATAGTACACATTACAGTACTATAATAGTACAAACTACAGTACTATAATAGTACACACTACAGTACAATAATAGTACACACTACAATACTTTCTTAGTACACACTACAGTACTATAATAGTACACACTACAGTGCTATAATAGTACACACTACAGTACTATAATAGTACACACTACAGTACAATAATAGTACACACTACAGTACAATAATAGTACACACTACAGTACTATAATAGTACACACTACAGTACTATAATAGTACACACTACAGTACACTAATAATACACACTACAGTGTTATAATAGTACACACTACAGTACTATAATAGCACACACTACAGTACTATAACAGTACACACTACAGTACTATAACAGTACACACACTACAGTACAATAATAGTACACACACTACAGTACTATAATAGTACACACTACAGTACTATAATAGTACACACTACAGTACTATAATAGTACACACACTACAGTACTATAATAGTACACACTACAGTACAATAATAGTACACACTACAGTACAATAATAGTACACACTACAGTACTATAATAGTACACACTACAGTACAATAATAGTACACACTACAGTACTATTATAGTACACACTACAGTACTATAATAGTACACACTACAGTACAATAATAATACACACTACAGTATTATAATAGTACACACTACAGTACTATAATAGCACACACTACAGTACTATAATAGTACACACTACAGTACAATAAAAGTACACACTACAGTACAATAATAGTACACATTACAGTACTATAATATGACACACTACAGTACAATAATAGTACACACTACAGTACTATAATAGTACACACTACAGTACAATAATAGTACACACTACAGTACAATAAAAGTACACACTACAGTACAATAATAGTACACACTACAGTACAATAATAGTACACACTACAGTACTATAATAGTACACACTACAGTACAATAAAAGTACACACTACAGTACAATAATTGTATACACTACAGTACAATAATAGTACACACTGCAGTACAATAATAGTACACACTACAGTACAATAATAGTACACACTACAGTACTATAATAGTACACACTACAGTACAATAATAGTACACACTACAGTACTATAATAGTACACACTACAGTACAATAAAAGTACACACTACAGTACAAAAATAGTACACACTACAGTACAATAAAAGTACACACTACAGTACAATAATAGTACACACTACAGTACTATAATAGTACACACTACAGTACAATAATAGTACACACTACAGTACAATAATAGTACACACTACAGTACTATAATAGTACACACTACAGTACTATAATAGTACACACTACAGTACTATAATAGTACACCCACTACAGTACAATAATAGTGCACACTACAGTACTATAATATTACACACTACAGTACAATAATAGTACACACTACAGTACTATAATAGTACACACTACAGTACAATAATAGTATACAGTACAGTACAACAAAAGTACACACTACAGTACAATAATAGTACACACACTACAGTACTATAATAGTACACACTACAGTACTATAATAGTACACACTACAGTACTATAATAGTACACACACTACAGTACTATAATAGTACACACTACAGTACAATAATAGTACACACTACAGTACTATAATACTACACACACTACAGTACTATAATAGTACACACACTACAGTACTATAATAGTACACACTACAGTACAATAATAGTACACACTACAGTACTATAATACTACACACACTACAGTACTATAATAGTACACACACTACAGTACTATAATAGTACACACTACAGTACTATAATAGTACACACACTACAGTACAATAATAGTACACACTACAGTACAATAATAGTACACACTACAGTACTATAATAGCACACACTACAGTACTATAACAGTACACACTACAGTACTATAATAGTACACACACTACAGTACAATAATAGTACACACTACAGTACTAAAATAGTACACACACTACAGTACAATAATAGTACACACTACAGTACTATAATAGTACACACTACAATACTATAATAGTACACACACTACAGTACAATAATAGTACACACTACAGTACTAAAATAGTACACACACTACAGTACAATAATAGTACACACTACAGTACTATAATAGTACACACTACAGTACTATAATAGTACACACTACAATACTATAATAGTACACACTACAGTACTATAATAGTACACACTACAGTACTAAAATAGTACACACACTACAGTACAATACTAGTACACACTACAGTACAATAATCGTACACACTACAGTACTATAATAGTACACACTACAGTACTATAATAGTACACACTACAATACTATAATAGTACACACTACAGTACTATAATAGTACACACTACAGTACTAAAATAGTACACACACTACAGTACAATAATAGTACACACTACAGTACTATAATAGTACACACTACAGTACTATAATAGTACACACACTACAGTACAATAATAGTACACACTACAGTACTAAAATAGTACACACACTACAGTACAATAATAGTACACACACTACAGTACAATAATAGTACACACACTACAGTACTATAATAGTACACACACTACAGTACTATAACAGTACACACACTACAGTACTATAACAGTACACACACTGCAGTACAATAATAGTACACACACTACAGTACAATAATAGTACACACTGCAGTACTATAATAGTACACACACTACAGTACTATAATAGCACACACTACAGTACTATAACAGTACACTCTACAGTACTATAATAGTACACACACTACAGTACTATAATAGTACACACTACAGTACTATAATAGTACACACTACAGTACTATAATAGTACACACACTACAGTACAATAATAGTACGCACTACAGTACTATAATAGTATACACTACAGTACTATAATAGTACACACTACAGTACTATAATAGTACACACTACAGTACAATAATAGTACACACTACAGTACTATAATAGCACACACTACAGTACTATAACAGTACACTCTACAGTACTATAATAGCACACATACTACAGTACTATAATAGTACACACTACAGTACTATAATAGTACACACTACAGTACTATAATAGTACACACACTACAGTACAATAATAGTACGCACTACAGTACTATAATAGTATACACTACAGTACTATAATAGTACACACTACAGTACTATAATAGTACACACTACAGTACAATAATAGTACACACTACAGTACTATAATAGTATACACTACAGTACTATAATAGTACACACTACAGTACTATAATAGTACACACACTACAGTACAATAATAGTACACACTACAGTACTATAATAGTATACACTAAAGTACTATAATAGTATACACTACAGTACTATAATAGTACACACTACAGTACTGTAATAGTATACACTACAGTACTATAATAGTATACACTACAGTACTATAATAGTACACACTACAGTACTATAATAGTATACACTACAGTACTATAATAGTATACACTACAGTACTATAATAGTACACACTACAGTACTATAATAGTACACACTACAGTACTATAATAGTATACACTACAGTACTATAATAGTATACACTACAGTACTATAATATTATACACTACAGTACTATAATAGTACACACACTACAGTACTATAATAGTACACACACTACAGTACAATAATAGTATACACTACAGTACTATAATAGTATACACTACAGTACTATAATAGTACACACTACAGTACTATAATAGTACACACTACAGTACTATAATAGTACACACTACAGTACTATAATAGTACACACACTACAGTACTATAATAGTACACACTACAGTACTATAATAGTACACACTACAGTACTATAATAGTACACACACTACAGTACTATAATAGTACACACTACAGTACTATAATAGTACACACACTACAGTACTATAATAGTACACACACTACAGTACTATAATAGTACACACTACAGTACTATAATAGTACACACACTACAGTACAATAATAGTATACACTACAGTACAATAATAGTACACACTACAGTACTATAATAGTACACACTACAGTACTATAATAGTACACACTACAGTACAATAATAGTACACACACTACAGTACAATAATAGTATACACTACAGTACAATATTAGTACACACTACAGTACTATAATAGTACACACACTACAGTACAATATTAGTACACACTACAGTACTATAATAGTACACACTACAGTACAATAATAGTACACACACTACAGTACAATAATAGTATACACTGCAGTACTATAATAGTACACACTACAGTACTATAATAGTACACACTACAGTACAATAATAGTACACACACTACAGTACAATAATAGTATACACTACAGTACAATAATAGTACACACTACAGTACAATAATAGTATACACTACAGTACAATATTAGTACACACTACAGTACTATAATAGTACACACACTACAGTACAATATTAGTACACACTACAGTACTATAATAGTACACACTACAGAACAATAATAGTACACACACTACAGTACAATAATAGTATACACTACAGTACAATAATAGTACACACTACAGTACAATAATAGTATACACTACAGTACAATATTAGTACACACTACAGTACTATAATAGTACACACACTACAGTACTATAATAGTACACACTACAGTACTATAATAGTACACACACTACAGTACAATAATAGTACACACTACAGTACTATAATAGTGCACACACTACAGTACTATAATAGTACACACACTACAGTACTATAATAGTACACACACTACAGTACAATAATAGTACACACTACAGTACTCTAATAGTACACACTGCAGTACTATAATAGTATACACTACAGTACTATAATAGTACACACTACAGTACTATAATAGTACACACTACAGTACTATAATAGTACACACTACAGTACTATAATAGTATACACTACAGTACTATAATAGTACACACTACAGTACTATAAGAGTACACACACTGCAGTACAATAATAGTATACACTACAGTACTATAATAGTACACACTACTGTACTATAATAGTACACACTACAGTACTATAATAGTACACACTACAGTACTATAATAGTGCACACTACAGTGCAATAATAGTACACACTACAGTACTATAATAGTACACACTACAGTACCATAATAGTACACACTACAGTACAATAATAGTACACACACTACAGTACAATAATAGTATACACTACAGTACTATAATAGTACACACTACAGTACTATAATAGTACACACTACAGTACAATAATAGTGCACACAACAGTACAATAATAGTACACACTACAGTACTATAATAGTACACACTGCAGTACTATATTAGTACACTTTACAGTACTATAATAGTACACACTACAGTACAATAATAGTACACACTACAGTACTATAATAGTACACACTACAGTACTATAATAGTATACCTTACAGTACTATAATAGTACACACTACACTACTATAATAGTACACACTACAGTACAATAATAGTATACACTACAGTACTACAATAGTACACACTACAGTACTATAATAGTACACACTACAGTACAATAATAGTACACACACTACAGTACAATAATAGTACACACTACAGTACAATAATAGTACACATTACAGTACTATAATAGTACACACTACAGTACAATAATAGTACACACTACAGTACTATAATAGTACACACTACAGTACTATAATATAACACACTACAGTACTATAATAGTACATACTACAGTACTATATTAGTACACACTGCAGTACTATATTAGTACACACTACAGTACTATAATAGTACACACTACAGAACAATAATAGTACACACTTCTTCTTCTTCTTCTTAGCGTTATCCCGTAGGAACGGGGTCCGCTTTTCGGATCAATGCACGCCATTTCTTGCGATCTAATGCTTCGCGTGATTTCAAGTTTCTTGATCGTAAATCGGCGTTAATGGTGTCGAGCCACCGCAATTTCGGTCTCCCACGCTGTCTCTGGCCGTCGACCGTTAGATGGTAGGCCGAGCCGATGACTGAACTTTGTGGTGCACGGACAACGTGCCCATACCAACGGAGTCTCCATTCCTGCATTTTCTCATTGATTGGAGCCACGCCAGCTGTATGTCGAATCGTTGTGTTGGGGATATGGTCGAGCAGAGATATGTCTAATGATCTTCGCAGCATCCGCATTTCCATGACATGAAGTGAGTGCTCAGCACTTCTAGGTGCTGGCCAACACTCTGTACCATATAATGCAACTGGTCTCACCATTGTGCGGTATATCTTTGATTTTAAGCGGATAGGCATCTTCTTATCACAAAGAACACCGGTGACATCTCTGAATCGCATCCAAGTCGCATTGATTCGTGCTCGCACATCTTCATTCACAGAGCTGTCGCCATTCAATCGTGAGCCTAGGTATCGGAATGTATTTACCTTGGTAAGAGGAGCTCCATTAATACCTATAGTTCCAGGGGATGGAATCGTTTCGAGGTATTCAGTCTTGTGGATGTTCAAACGAAGACCAAATCCTTGCAGACGATCATGCCATGTCTGCACTTGGGTTTCAAGATCCATCCTGGAGTCTGCCGCAATCATCACATCATCAGCGTATAGCAATGTCCATGGGACACACTTCTGCAGGTCTCGCGTTATGGAATTCATGACGATAACAAAGAGCAGGGGAGACAGAGCTGAGCCTTGATGAACCCCAACTGTCACAGGGAAGCTGTCAGTCAGTCCTGCAGGGCATCGCACGTGGCTTTTGGTGTTGTTGTACAGCATTTTTATCCAGTTTATATACATTTCTGGAACTTGATGATCTCGGAGAGCGTACCAAATCATCTGGTGTGGTACTCGATCAAATGCCTTCTCGAGGTCAAGGAAAGCAAGATGTAGTGGCCTCCTTTTCTCTCGGAATTTCTCCATCAGCTGGCGCACAGCAAAGATTGCGTCTATCGTGCCACATCCCTTGACAAACCCACATTGATTTGCTGAGAGCTGTACGATGTTCCTCAGCCTATTGTCTAGGATACGTTCGAATATTTTCATAGTGTGGGAGAGAAGTCTAATTGGACGGTAATTGGTACATTCAGCTGGGTCACCCTTACCCTTAAAGATAGGTACTGTGATACTAGTTGACCAATCTGTAGGTATTTGACCACAGAGAATAATTGAATTGAAGAACTCTGTCAGCCAGGTGGTCGCGTTGTCACTAAGTTCCTCAATTTTCCAGATGTCTGCAGGAAGGTCATCTAGCCCTGGGGCCTTTCCATTTTTCATGCTACGAATGGCAACTTTGACTTCATCTTCAGTGATACAAGGTACTGGTCCAGCTGTAACATTGTTGTCTGGTATTTGTGGGTGAGGGAATTCAGTGTTGAATACTTCACTAAAATACTCTCGCCAACGGTGCAGAATCATCTTGCTATCGTGAAGTCGTCGACCATTCTTATCCTTCACACACATATAGTGTTCTATATCCTGACCTGCTCTACACCGTGCTCGGGCTAGTCGGTAGATAATTTTGTCTCCGTCTTTAGTTGTCAGTTGATCATATAAATGTTTGTAGTGATCTACTTTAGCCTCAGAAACTGCTATTTTTGCCTCCTTCTTGGTAGCTTTGTATTTCAGAAGATTCTCCTCAGTCGGTGATGTTCGCAACTGTTTAAAAGCTGCTTTTTTTTCATGCACCATTTCCTGTACCTTGTCTGTCCACAACCACGTCTGTTTGTCAATTCTACGTGTGCCGGGCTGTGTTACACCAAGCTCAGATTGAGCTATACTAGTTACGCAGTTGTTGAATGATGCCCAAGTATAATCCGTATTTACAGAATCAACTGGAGGGAACACAATCTTCTCACTGAATGCCACTTTATGGTCTTGTAGCTTCCACCATTTGATTTTGGCATGACCTTTCACATAGGGTTTTCTTATGTAACCTTTCATTCTAAGATCGGTAACTAGCAGTTTATGTTGAGGGGCTAAACATTCAGATGGTATGACCTTAGTGTCTATGACAATTGGGAAATCTCTCCTACGAAGTAGTACATAGTCAATCTGAGTATTGTGCCCTCCGCTAGTGTAGGTGATCAAGTGTGATTTGCGTTTCTTAAAGAAGGTGTTAGTGATAATTAGATCATTTGCTTCGGCAAATTCAAGGATCCTGTTCCCGTCTTCATTTCTGAGATCATAGCCAAAATTTCCATGGCATTCATACCCCTCGCTGGTACTGCCAACATGTCCATTAAGATCTCCACAAAGTAGAAATAGGTCTTCTTCATTGCACGTTGTAACGGCATCTTGAAGTTCGTTCCAGAATGTGTCTTTAGCTGTCTCATCACAGCCTGTCTGTGGGGCATACGCTGAAAATATATGTACACACTGCAGTACTATAATAGTACACACTACAGTACTATAATAGTATACACTACAGTACTATAATAGTACACACTACAGTACAATAATAGTATACACTACAGTACTACAATAGTACACACTACAGTACTATAATAGTACACACTACAGTACAATAATAGTACACACACTACAGTACAATAATAGTACACACTACAGTACAATAATAGTACACACTACAGTACTATAATAGTACACACTACAGTACAATAATAGTACACACTACAGTACAATAAAAGTACACACTACAGTACAATAATAGTACACACTACAGTACAATAATAGTACACACTACAGTACTATAATAGTACACACTACAGTACAATAAAAGTACACACTACAGTACAATAATTGTATACACTACAGTACAATAATAGTACACACTGCAGTACAATAATAGTACACACTACAGTACAATAATAGTACACACTACAGTACTATAATAGTACACACTACAGTACTATAATAGTACACACTACAGTACAATAATAGTACACACTACAGTACTATAATAGTACACACTACAGTACAATAAAAGTACACACTACAGTACAAAAATAGTACACACTACAGTACAATAAAAGTACACACTACAGTACAATAATAGTACACACTACAGTACTATAATAGTACACACTACAGTACAATAATAGTACACACTACAGTACAATAATAGTACACACTACAGTACTATAATAGTACACACTACAGTACTATAATAGTACACACTACAGTACAATAATAGTACACACTACAGTACTATAATAGTACACCCACTACAGTACAATAATAGTGCACACTACAGTACTATAATATTACACACTACAGTACAATAATAGTACACACTACAGTACTATAATAGTACACACTACAGTACAATAATAGTATACAGTACAGTACAACAAAAGTACACACTACAGTACAATAATAGTACACACACTACAGTACTATAATAGTACACACTACAGTACTATAATAGTACACACTACAGTAATATAATAGTACACACACTACAGTACTATAATAGTACACACTACAGTACAATAATAGTACACACTACAGTACTATAATACTACACACACTACAGTACTATAATAGTACACACACTACAGTACTATAATAGTACACACTACAGTACAATAATAGTACACACTACAGTACTATAATACTACACACACTACAGTACTATAATAGTACACACACTACAGTACTATAATAGTACACACTACAGTACTATAATAGTACACACACTACAGTACAATAATAGTACACACTACAGTACAATAATAGTACACACTACAGTACTATAATAGCACACACTACAGTACTATAACAGTACACACTACAGTACTATAATAGTACACACACTACAGTACAATAATAGTACACACTACAGTACTAAAATAGTACACACACTACAGTACAATAATAGTACACACTACAGTACTATAATAGTACACACTACAATATTATAATAGTACACACACTACAGTACAATAATAGTACACACTACAGTACTAAAATAGTACACACACTACAGTACAATAATAGTACACACTACAGTACTATAATAGTACACACTACAGTACTATAATAGTACACACTACAATACTATAATAGTACACACTACAGTACTATAATAGTACACACTACAGTACTAAAATAGTACACACACTACAGTACAATAATAGTACACACTACAGTACAATAATCGTACACACTACAGTACTATAATAGTACACACTACAGTACTATAATAGTACACACTACAATACTATAATAGTACACACTACAGTACTATAATAGTACACACTACAGTACTAAAATAGTACACACACTACAGTACTATAATAGTACACACTACAGTACTATAATAGTACACACACTACAGTACAATAATAGTACACACTACAGTACTAAAATAGTACACACACTACAGTACAATAATAGTACACACACTACAGTACAATAATAGTACACACACTACAGAACTATAATAGTACACACACTACAGTACTATAACAGTACACACACTACAGTACTATAACAGTACACACACTACAGTACAATAATAGTACACACACTACAGTACAATAATAGTACACACTACAGTACTATAATAGTACACACACTACAGTACTATAATAGCACACACTACAGTACTATAACAGTACACTCTACAGTACTATAATAGTACACACACTACAGTACTATAATAGTACACACTACAGTTCTATAATAGTACACACTACAGTACTATAATAGTACACACACTACAGTACAATAATAGTACGCACTACAGTACTATAATAGTATACACTACAGTACTATAATAGTACACACTACAGTACAATAATAGTACACACTACAGTACTATAATAGCACACACTACAGTACTATAACAGTACACTCTACAGTACTATAATAGCACACACACTACAGTACTATAATAGTACACACTACAGTACTATAATAGTACACACTACAGTACTATAATAGTACACACACTACAGTACAATAATAGTACGCACTACAGTACTATAATAGTATACACTACAGTACTATAATAGTACACACTACAGTACTATAATAGTACACACTACAGTACAATAATAGTACACACTACAGTACTATAATAGTATACACTACAGTACTATAATAGTACACACTACAGTACTATAATAGTACACACACTACAGTACAATAATAGTACACACTACAGTACTATAATAGTATACACTAAAGTACTATAATAGTATACACTACAGTACTATAATAGTACACACTACAGTACTATAATAGTATACACTACAGTACTATAATAGTATACACTACAGTACTATAATAGTACACACTACAGTACTATAATAGTATACACTACAGTACTATAATAGTATACACTACAGTACTATAATAGTACACACTACAGTACTATAATAGTACACACTACAGTACTATAATAGTATACACTACAGTACTATAATAGTATACACTACAGTACTATAATATTATACACTACAGTACTATAATAGTACACACACTACAGTACTATAATAGTACACACACTACAGTACAATAATAGTATACACTACAGTACTATAATAGTATACACTACAGTACTATAATAGTACACACTACAGTACTATAATAGTACACACTACAGTACTATAATAGTACACACTACAGTACTATAATAGTACACACACTACAGTACTATAATAGTACACACTACAGTACTATAATAGTACACACTACAGTACTATAATAGTACACACACTACAGTACTATAATAGTACACACTACAGTACTATAATAGTACACACACTACAGTACTATAATAGTACACACACTACAGTACTATAATAGTACACACTACAGTACTATAATAGTACACACACTACAGTACAATAATAGTATACACTACAGTACAATAATAGTACACACTACAGTACTATAATAGTACACACTACAGTACTATAATAGTACACACTACAGTACAATAATAGTACATACACTACAGTACAATAATAGTATACACTACAGTACAATATTAGTACACACTACAGTACTATAATAGTACACACACTACAGTACAATATTAGTACACACTACAGTACTATAATAGTACACACTACAGTACAATAATAGTACACACACTACAGTACAATAATAGTATACACTACAGTACTATAATAGTACACACTACAGTACTATAATAGTACACACTACAGTACAATAATAGTACACACACTACAGTAGAATAATAGTATACACTACAGTACAATAATAGTACACACTACAGTACAATAATAGTATACACTACAGTACAATATTAGTACACACTACAGTACTATAATAGTACACACACTACAGTACAATATTAGTACACACTACAGTACTATAATAGTACACACTACAGTACAATAATAGTACACACACTACAGTACAATAATAGTATACACTACAGTACAATAATAGTACACACTACAGTACAATAATAGTATACACTACAGTACAATATTAGTACACACTACAGTACTATAATAGTACACACACTACAGTACTATAATAGTACACACTACAGTACTATAATAGTACACACACTACAGTACAATAATAGTACACACTACAGTACTATAATAGTGCACACACTACAGTACTATAATAGTACACACACTACAGTACTATAATAGTACACACACTACAGTACAATAATAGTACACACTACAGTACTCTAATAGTACACACTGCAGTACTATAATAGTATACACTACAGTACTATAATAGTACACACTACAGTACTATAATAGTACACACTACAGTACTATAATAGTACACACTACAGTACTATAATAGTATACACTACAGTACTATAATAGTACACACTACAGTACTATAAGAGTACACACACTGCAGTACAATAATAGTATACACTACAGTACTATAATAGTACACACTACTGTACTATAATAGTACACACTACAGTACTATAATAGTACACACTACAGTACTATAATAGTGCACACTACAGTGCAATAATAGTACACACTACAGTACTATAATAGTACACACTACAGTACCATAATAGTACACACTACAGTACAATAATAGTACACACACTACAGTACAATAATAGTATACACTACAGTACTATAATAGTACACACTACAGTACTATAATAGTACACACTACAGTACAATAATAGTGCACACTACAGTACAATAATAGTACACAGTACAGTACTATAATAGTACACACTGCAGTACTATATAAGTACACTTTACAGTACTATAATAGTACACACTACAGTACAATAATAGTACACACTACAGTACTATAATAGTACACACTACAGTACTATAATAGTATACCTTACAGTACTATAATAGTACACACTACACTACTATAATAGTACACACTACAGTACAATAATAGTATACACTACAGTACTACAATAGTACACACTACAGTACTATAATAGTACACACTACAGTACAATAATAGTACACACACTACAGTACAATAATAGTACACACTACAGTACAATAATAGTACACATTACAGTACTATAATAGTACACACTACAGTACAATAATAGTACACACTACAGTACTATAATAGTACACACTACAGTACTATAATATAACACACTACAGTACTATAATAGTACATACTACAGTACTATATTAGTACACACTGCAGTACTATATTAGTACACACTACAGTACTATAATAGTACACACTACAGAACAATAATAGTACACACTGCAGTACTATAATAGTACACACTACAGTACTATAATAGTATACACTACAGTACTATAATAGTACACACTACAGTACAATAATAGTATACACTACAGTACTACAATAGTACACACTACAGTACTATAATAGTACACACTACAGTACAATAATAGTACACACACTACAGTACAATAATAGTACACACTACAGTACAATAATAGTACACACTACAGTACTATAATAGTACACACTACAGTACAATAATAGTACACACTTCAGTACTATAATAGTATACACTACAGTACAATAATAGTGCACACTACAGTACAATTATAGTACACACTAGAGTACAATAATGGTACACACTGCAGTACTATAATAGTACACACTACAGTACTATAATAGTACACACTACAGTACTATAATAGTACACACACTACAGTACAATAATCGTACACACTACAGTACTATATTAGTACACACTACAGTACTATAATAGTACACACACTACTGTACAATAATAGTACACACTACAGTACTATATTAGTACACACTACAGTACTATAATATTACACACTACAGTACTATAATAGTACACACTACAGTACTATAATAGTACACACTACAGTACTATAATAGTACACACTACAGTACTATAATAGTACACACTGCAGTCATATATTAGTACACACTACAGTACTATAATAGTACACACACTACAGTACAATAATAGTACACACTAGAGTACTATATTAGTACACCCTACAGTACTATAATAGTACACACACTACAGTACAATAATAGTACACACTACAGTACTATATTAGTACACACTACAGTACTATAATAGTACACACTACAATACAATAATAGTACACACACTACAGTACAATAATAGTATACACTACAGTACTATAATAGTACACACTACAGTACTATAATAGTACACACTACAGTACAATAATAGTGCACACTACAGTACAATAATAGTACACACTACAGTACTATAATAGTACACACTGCAGTACTATATTAGTACACTTTACAGTACTATAATAGTACACACTACAGTACAATAATAGTACACACTACAGTACTATAATAGTACACACTACAGTACTATAATAGTATACACTGCAGTACTATAATATTACACACTACACTACTATAATAGTACACACTTCAGTACTATAATAGTATACACTACAGTACTACAATAGTACACACTACAGTACTCTAATAGTACACACTACAGTACTATAATAGTACACACTACAGTACAATAATAGTACACACACTACAGTACAATAATAGTACACACTACAGTACAATAATAGTACACACTACAGTACTATAATAGTACACACTACAGTACAATAATAGTACACACTACAGTACTATATTAGTACACACTACAGTACTATAATAGTACACACTACAGTACTATATTAGTACACACTGCAGTACTATATTAGAACACACTACAGTACTATAATAGTACACACTACAGAACAATAATAGTACACACTGCAGTACTATAATAGTACACACTACAGTACTATAATAGTATACACTGCAGTACTATAATAGTACACACTACACTACTATAATAGTACACACTACAGTACAATAATAGTATACACTACAGTACTACAATAGTACACACTACAGTACTATAATAGTACACACTACAGTACAATAATAGTACACACACTACAGTACAATAATAGTAAACACTACAGTACAATAATAGTACACACTACAGTACTATAATAGTACACACTACAGTACTATAATAGTACACACTACAGTACAATAATAGTACACACTACAGTACTATAATAGTATACACTACAGTACAATAATAGTGCACACTACAGAACAATAATAGTACACACTAGAGTACTATAATAGTACACACTGCAGTACTATAATAGTACACACTACAGTACTATAATAGTACACACTACAGTACTATAATAGTACACAAACTACAGTAAAATAATAGTACACACTACAGTACTATATTAGTACACACTACAGTACTATAATAGTACACACACTACAGTACAATAATAGTACACACTACAGTACTACATTAGTACACACTACAGTACTATAATAGTACACACTACAGTACTATAATAGTACACACTACAGTACTATAATAGTACACACACTACAGTACTATAATAGTACACACTACAGTACTATAATAGTACACACTACAGTACTATAATAGTACACACACTACAGTACTATAATAGTACACACTACAGTACTATAATAGTACACACACTACAGTACTATAATAGTACACACACTACAGTACTATAATAGTACACACTACAGTACTATAATAGTACACACACTACAGTACAATAATAGTATACACTACAGTACAATAATAGTACACACTACAGTACTATAATAGTACACACTACAGTACTATAATAGTACACACTACAGTACAATAATAGTACACACACTACAGTACAATAATAGTATACACTACAGTACAATATTAGTACACACTACAGTACTATAATAGTACACACACTACAGTACAATATTAGTACACACTACAGTACTATAATAGTACACACTACAGTACAATAATAGTACACACACTACAGTACAATAATAGTATACACTACAGTACTATAATAGTACACACTACAGTACTATAATAGTACACACTACAGTACAATAATAGTACACACACTACAGTAGAATAATAGTATACACTACAGTACAATAATAGTACACACTACAGTACAATAATAGTATACACTACAGTACAATATTAGTACACACTACAGTACTATAATAGTACACACACTACAGTACAATATTAGTACACACTACAGTACTATAATAGTACACACTACAGTACAATAATAGTACACACACTACAGTACAATAATAGTATACACTACAGTACAATAATAGTACACACTACAGTACAATAATAGTATACACTACAGTACAATATTAGTACACACTACAGTACTATAATAGTACACACACTACAGTACTATAATAGTACACACTACAGTACTATAATAGTACACACACTACAGTACAATAATAGTACACACTACAGTACTATAATAGTGCACACACTACAGTACTATAATAGTACACACACTACAGTACTATAATAGTACACACACTACAGTACAATAATAGTACACACTACAGTACTCTAATAGTACACACTGCAGTACTATAATAGTATACACTACAGTACTATAATAGTACACACTACAGTACTATAATAGTACACACTACAGTACTATAATAGTACACACTACAGTACTATAATAGTATACACTACAGTACTATAATAGTACACACTACAGTACTATAAGAGTACACACACTGTAGTACAATAATAGTATACACTACAGTACTATAATAGTACACACTACTGTACTATAATAGTACACACTACAGTACTATAATAGTACACACTACAGTACTATAATAGTGCACACTACAGTGCAATAATAGTACACACTACAGTACTATAATAGTACACACTACAGTACCATAATAGTACACACTACAGTACAATAATAGTACACACACTACAGTACAATAATAGTATACACTACAGTACTATAATAGTACACACTACAGTACTATACTAGTACACACTACAGTACAATAATAGTGCACACTACAGTACAATAATAGTACACACTACAGTACTATAATAGTACACACTGCAGTACTATATAAGTACACTTTACAGTACTATAATAGTACACACTACAGTACAATAATAGTACACACTACAGTACTATAATAGTACACACTACAGTACTATAATAGTATACCTTACAGTACTATAATAGTACACACTACACTACTATAATAGTACACACTACAGTACTATAATATTACACACTACAGTACTATAATAGTACACACTACAGTACTATAATAGTACACACTACAGTACTATAATAGTACACACTACAGTACAATAATAGTACACACTACAGTACTATAATAGTACACACTACAGTACTATAATAGTACACACTACAGTACAATAATAGTACACACTACAGTACTATAATAGTATACACTACAGTACAATAATAGTGCACACTACAGTACAATAATAGTACACACTAGAGTACTATAATAGTACACACTGCAGTACTATAATAGTACACACTACAGTACTATAATAGTACACACTACAGTACTATAATAGTACACACACTACAGTACAATAATAGTACACACTACAGTACTATATTAGTACACACTACAGTACTATAATAGTACACATACTACAGTACAATAATAGTACACACACTACAGTACAATAATAGTACACACTACAGTACTATATTAGTACACAGTACAGTACAATAATAGTACACACTAGAGTACTATAATAGTACACACTACAGTACTATAATAGTACACACTACAGTACTATAATAGTACACACTACAGTACTATAATAGTATACGCTACAGTACAATAATAGTATACACATTACAGTACAATAATAGTACACACTACAGTACTATATTAGTACACACTACAGTACTATAATAGTACACACACTACAGTACAATAATAGTACACACTTTAGTACTATATTAGTACACACTACAGTACTATAATAGTACACACTACAGTACTATAATAGTACACACTACAGTACTATAATATTACACACTACAGTACTATAATAGTACACACTACAGAACTATAATAGTACACACTACAGTACTATAATAGTATACACTACAGTACAATAATAGTATACACACTACAGTACATTAATAGTACACACTACAGTACTATATTAGTACACACTACAGTACAATAATAGTACACACTACAGTACTATAATAGTACACACTACAGTACAATAATAGTATACACACTACAGTACAATAATAGTACACACTACAGTACTATATTAGTACACACTACAGTACTATAATAGTACACACACTACAGTACAATAATAGTACACACTACAGTACTATATTAATACACACTGCAGTACTATAATAGTACACACTACAGTACTATAATAGTACACACTACAGTACTATAATAGTACACACTACAGTACTATAATAGTACACACTGCAGTACTATATTAGTACACACTACAGTACTATAATAGTACACACTACAGTACAATAATAGTACACACTACAGTACTATAATAGTACACAATACAGTACTATAATAGTACACACTACAGTACTATAATAGTACACACTACAGTACTATAATAGTACACACTGCAGTACTATATTAGTACACACTACAGTACTATAATAGTACACACTACAGTACAATAATAGTACACACTACAGTACTATAATAGTACACAATACAGTACTATAATAGTACACACTACAGTACTATAATAGTACACAGTACAGTACTATAATAGTACACACTACAGTACTATAATAGTACACACTACAGTACTATAATAGTACACACTGCAGTACTATATTAGTACACACTACAGTACTATAATAGTACACACACTACAGTACAATAATAGTACACACTACAATACTATATTAGTACACACTACAGTACTATAATAGTACACACTACAGTACTATAATAGTACACACTACAGTACAATAATAGCACACACTACAGTAGAATAATAGTACACACTACAGTACTATAATAGTACACATTACAGTACTATAATAGTACAAACTACAGTACTATAATAGTACACACTACAGTACAATAATAGTACACACTACAATACTTTCTTAGTACACACTACAGTACTATAATAGTACACACTACAGTGCTATAATAGTACACACTACAGTACTATAATAGTACACACTACAGTACAATAATAGTACACACTACAGTACAATAATAGTACACACTACAGTACTATAATAGTACACACTACAGTACTATAATAGTACACACTACAGTACACTAATAATACACACTACAGTGTTATAATAGTACACACTACAGTACTATAATAGCACACACTACAGTACTATAACAGTACACACTACAGTACTATAACAGTACACACACTACAGTACAATAATAGTACACACACTACAGTACTATAATAGTACACACTACAGTACTATAATAGTACACACTACAGTACTATAATAGTACACACACTACAGTACTATAATAGTACACACTACAGTACAATAATAGTACACACTACAGTACAATAATAGTACACACTACAGTACTATAATAGTACACACTACAGTACAATAATAGTACACACTACAGTACTATTATAGTACACACTACAGTACTATAATAGTACACACTACAGTACAATAATAATACACACTACAGTATTATAACAGTACACACTACAGTACTATAATAGCACACACTACAGTACTATAATAGTACACACTACAGTACAATAAAAGTACACACTACAGTACAATAATAGTACACATTACAGTACTATAATATGACACACTACAGTACAATAATAGTACACACTACAGTACTATAATAGTACACACTACAGTACAATAATAGTACACACTACAGTACAATAAAAGTACACACTACAGTACAATAATAGTACACACTACAGTACAATAATAGTACACACTACAGTACTATAATAGTACACACTACAGTACAATAAAAGTACACACTACAGTACAATAATTGTATACACTACAGTACAATAATAGTACACACTGCAGTACAATAATAGTACACACTACAGTACAATAATAGTACACACTACAGTACTATAATAGTACACACTACAGTACAATAATAGTACACACTACAGTACTATAATAGTACACACTACAGTACAATAAAAGTACACACTACAGTACAAAAATAGTACACACTACAGTACAATAAAAGTACACACTACAGTACAATAATAGTACACACTACAGTACTATAATAGTACACACTACAGTACAATAATAGTACACACTACAGTACAATAATAGTACACACTACAGTACTATAATAGTACACACTACAGTACTATAATAGTACACACTACAGTACAATAATAGTACACACTACAGTACTATAATAGTACACCCACTACAGTACAATAATAGTGCACACTACAGTACTATAATATTACACACTACAGTACAATAATAGTACACACTACAGTACTATAATTGTACACACTACAGTACAATAATAGTATACAGTACAGTACAACAAAAGTACACACTACAGTACAATAATAGTACACACACTACAGTACTATAATAGTACACACTACAGTACTATAATAGTACACACTACAGTACTATAATAGTACACACACTACAGTACTATAATAGTACACACTACAGTACAATAATAGTACACACTACAGTACTATAATACTACACACACTACAGTACTATAATAGTACACACACTACAGTACTATAATAGTACACACTACAGTACAATAATAGTACACACTACAGTACTATAATACTACACACACTACAGTACTATAATAGTACACACACTACAGTACTATAATAGTACACACTACAGTACTATAATAGTACACACACTACAGTACAATAATAGTACACACTACAGTACAATAATAGTACACACTACAGTACTATAATAGCACACACTACAGTACTATAACAGTACACACTACAGTACTATAATAGTACACACACTACAGTACAATAATAGTACACACTACAGTACTAAAATAGTACACACACTACAGTACAATAATAGTACACACTACAGTACTATAATAGTACAAACTACAATACTATAATAGTACACACACTACAGTACAATAATAGTACACACTACAGTACTAAAATAGTACACACACTACAGTACAATAATAGTACACACTACAGTACTATAATAGTACACACTACAGTACTATAATAGTACACACTACAATACTATAATAGTACACACTACAGTACTATAATAGTACACACTACAGTACTAAAATAGTACACACACTACAGTACAATACTAGTACACACTACAGTACAATAATCGTACACACTACAGTACTATAATAGTACACACTACAGTACTATAATAGTACACACTACAATACTATAATAGTACACACTACAGTACTATAATAGTACACACTACAGTACTAAAATAGTACACACACTACAGTACAATAATAGTACACACTACAGTACTATAATAGTACACACTACAGTACTATAATAGTACACACACTACAGTACAATAATAGTACACACTACAGTACTAAAATAGTACACACACTACAGTACAATAATAGTACACACACTACAGTACAATAATAGTACACACACTACAGTACTATAATAGTACACACACTACAGTACTATAACAGTACACACACTACAGTACTATAACAGTACACACACTGCAGTACAATAATAGTACACACACTACAGTACAATAATAGTACACACTGCAGTACTATAATAGTACACACACTACAGTACTATAATAGCACACACTACAGTACTATAACAGTACACTCTACAGTACTATAATAGTACACACACTACAGTACTATAATAGTACACACTACAGTACTATAATAGTACACACTACAGTACTATAATAGTACACACACTACAGTACAATAATAGTACGCACTACAGTACTATAATAGTATACACTACAGTACTATAATAGTACACACTACAGTACTATAATAGTACACACTACAGTACAATAATAGTACACACTACAGTACTATAATAGCACACACTACAGTACTATAACAGTACACTCTACAGTACTATAATAGCACACATACTACAGTACTATAATAGTACACACTACAGTACTATAATAGTACACACTACAGTACTATAATAGTACACACACTACAGTACAATAATAGTACGCACTACAGTACTATAATAGTATACACTACAGTACTATAATAGTACACACTACAGTACTATAATAGTACACACTACAGTACAATAATAGTACACACTACAGTACTATAATAGTATACACTACAGTACTATAATAGTACACACTACAGTACTATAATAGTACACACACTACAGTACAATAATAGTACACACTACAGTACTATAATAGTATACACTAAAGTACTATAATAGTATACACTACAGTACTATAATAGTACACACTACAGTACTGTAATAGTATACACTACAGTACTATAATAGTATACACTACAGTACTATAATAGTACACACTACAGTACTATAATAGTATACACTACAGTACTATAATAGTATACACTACAGTACTATAATAGTACACACTACAGTACTATAATAGTACACACTACAGTACTATAATAGTATACACTACAGTACTATAATAGTATACACTACAGTACTATAATATTATACACTACAGTACTATAATAGTACACACACTACAGTACTATAATAGTACACACACTACAGTACAATAATAGTATACACTACAGTACTATAATAGTATACACTACAGTACTATAATAGTACACACTACAGTACTATAATAGTACACACTACAGTACTATAATAGTACACACTACAGTACTATAATAGTACACACACTACAGTACTATAATAGTACACACTACAGTACTATAATAGTACACACTACAGTACTATAATAGTACACACACTACAGTACTATAATAGTACACACTACAGTACTATAATAGTACACACACTACAGTACTATAATAGTACACACACTACAGTACTATAATAGTACACACTACAGTACTATAATAGTACACACACTACAGTACAATAATAGTATACACTACAGTACAATAATAGTACACACTACAGTACTATAATAGTACACACTACAGTACTATAATAGTACACACTACAGTACAATAATAGTACACACACTACAGTACAATAATAGTATACACTACAGTACAATATTAGTACACACTACAGTACTATAATAGTACACACACTACAGTACAATATTAGTACACACTACAGTACTATAATAGTACACACTACAGTACAATAATAGTACACACACTACAGTACAATAATAGTATACACTGCAGTACTATAATAGTACACACTACAGTACTATAATAGTACACACTACAGTACAATAATAGTACACACACTACAGTACAATAATAGTATACACTACAGTACAATAATAGTACACACTACAGTACAATAATAGTATACACTACAGTACAATATTAGTACACACTACAGTACTATAATAGTACACACACTACAGTACAATATTAGTACACACTACAGTACTATAATAGTACACACTACAGAACAATAATAGTACACACACTACAGTACAATAATAGTATACACTACAGTACAATAATAGTACACACTACAGTACAATAATAGTATACACTACAGTACAATATTAGTACACACTACAGTACTATAATAGTACACACACTACAGTACTATAATAGTACACACTACAGTACTATAATAGTACACACACTACAGTACAATAATAGTACACACTACAGTACTATAATAGTGCACACACTACAGTACTATAATAGTACACACACTACAGTACTATAATAGTACACACACTACAGTACAATAATAGTACACACTACAGTACTCTAATAGTACACACTGCAGTACTATAATAGTATACACTACAGTACTATAATAGTACACACTACAGTACTATAATAGTACACACTACAGTACTATAATAGTACACACTACAGTACTATAATAGTATACACTACAGTACTATAATAGTACACACTACAGTACTATAAGAGTACACACACTGCAGTACAATAATAGTATACACTACAGTACTATAATAGTACACACTACTGTACTATAATAGTACACACTACAGTACTATAATAGTACACACTACAGTACTATAATAGTGCACACTACAGTGCAATAATAGTACACACTACAGTACTATAATAGTACACACTACAGTACCATAATAGTACACACTACAGTACAATAATAGTACACACACTACAGTACAATAATAGTATACACTACAGTACTATAATAGTACACACTACAGTACTATAATAGTACACACTACAGTACAATAATAGTGCACACAACAGTACAATAATAGTACACACTACAGTACTATAATAGTACACACTGCAGTACTATATTAGTACACTTTACAGTACTATAATAGTACACACTACAGTACAATAATAGTACACACTACAGTACTATAATAGTACACACTACAGTACTATAATAGTATACCTTACAGTACTATAATAGTACACACTACACTACTATAATAGTACACACTACAGTACAATAATAGTATACACTACAGTACTACAATAGTACACACTACAGTACTATAATAGTACACACTACAGTACAATAATAGTACACACACTACAGTACAATAATAGTACACACTACAGTACAATAATAGTACACATTACAGTACTATAATAGTACACACTACAGTACAATAATAGTACACACTACAGTACTATAATAGTACACACTACAGTACTATAATATAACACACTACAGTACTATAATAGTACATACTACAGTACTATATTAGTACACACTGCAGTACTATATTAGTACACACTACAGTACTATAATAGTACACACTACAGAACAATAATAGTACACACTGCAGTACTATAATAGTACACACTACAGTACTATAATAGTATACACTACAGTACTATAATAGTACACACTACAGTACAATAATAGTATACACTACAGTACTACAATAGTACACACTACAGTACTATAATAGTACACACTACAGTACAATAATAGTACACACACTACAGTACAATAATAGTACACACTACTGTACAATAATAGTACACACTACAGTACTATAATAGTACACACTACAGTACAATAATAGTACACACTACAGTACAATAAAAGTACACACTACAGTACAATAATAGTACACACTACAGTACAATAATAGTACACACTACAGTACTATAATAGTACACACTACAGTACAATAAAAGTACACACTACAGTACAATAATTGTATACACTACAGTACAATAATAGTACACACTGCAGTACAATAATAGTACACACTACAGTACAATAATAGTACACACTACAGTACTATAATAGTACACACTACAGTACTATAATAGTACACACTACAGTACAATAATAGTACACACTACAGTACTATAATAGTACACACTACAGTACAATAAAAGTACACACTACAGTACAAAAATAGTACACACTACAGTACAATAAAAGTACACACTACAGTACAATAATAGTACACACTACAGTACTATAATAGTACACACTACAGTACAATAATAGTACACACTACAGTACAATAATAGTACACACTACAGTACTATAATAGTACACACTACAGTACTATAATAGTACACACTACAGTACAATAATAGTACACACTACAGTACTATAATAGTACACCCACTACAGTACAATAATAGTGCACACTACAGTACTATAATATTACACACTACAGTACAATAATAGTACACACTACAGTACTATAATAGTACACACTACAGTACAATAATAGTATACAGTACAGTACAACAAAAGTACACACTACAGTACAATAATAGTACACACACTACAGTACTATAATAGTACACACTACAGTACTATAATAGTACACACTACAGTAATATAATAGTACACACACTACAGTACTATAATAGTACACACTACAGTACAATAATAGTACACACTACAGTACTATAATACTACACACACTACAGTACTATAATAGTACACACACTACAGTACTATAATAGTACACACTACAGTACAATAATAGTACACACTACAGTACTATAATACTACACACACTACAGTACTATAATAGTACACACACTACAGTACTATAATAGTACACACTACAGTACTATAATAGTACACACACTACAGTACAATAATAGTACACACTACAGTACAATAATAGTACACACTACAGTACTATAATAGCACACACTACAGTACTATAACAGTACACACTACAGTACTATAATAGTACACACACTACAGTACAATAATAGTACACACTACAGTACTAAAATAGTACACACACTACAGTACAATAATAGTACACACTACAGTACTATAATAGTACACACTACAATATTATAATAGTACACACACTACAGTACAATAATAGTACACACTACAGTACTAAAATAGTACACACACTACAGTACAATAATAGTACACACTACAGTACTATAATAGTACACACTACAGTACTATAATAGTACACACTACAATACTATAATAGTACACACTACAGTACTATAATAGTACACACTACAGTACTAAAATAGTACACACACTACAGTACAATAATAGTACACACTACAGTACAATAATCGTACACACTACAGTACTATAATAGTACACACTACAGTACTATAATAGTACACACTACAATACTATAATAGTACACACTACAGTACTATAATAGTACACACTACAGTACTAAAATAGTACACACACTACAGTACTATAATAGTACACACTACAGTACTATAATAGTACACACACTACAGTACAATAATAGTACACACTACAGTACTAAAATAGTACACACACTACAGTACAATAATAGTACACACACTACAGTACAATAATAGTACACACACTACAGAACTATAATAGTACACACACTACAGTACTATAACAGTACACACACTACAGTACTATAACAGTACACACACTACAGTACAATAATAGTACACACACTACAGTACAATAATAGTACACACTACAGTACTATAATAGTACACACACTACAGTACTATAATAGCACACACTACAGTACTATAACAGTACACTCTACAGTACTATAATAGTACACACACTACAGTACTATAATAGTACACACTACAGTTCTATAATAGTACACACTACAGTACTATAATAGTACACACACTACAGTACAATAATAGTACGCACTACAGTACTATAATAGTATACACTACAGTACTATAATAGTACACACTACAGTACTATAATAGTACACACTACAGTACAATAATAGTACACACTACAGTACTATAATAGCACACACTACAGTACTATAACAGTACACTCTACAGTACTATAATAGCACACACACTACAGTACTATAATAGTACACACTACAGTACTATAATAGTACACACTACAGTACTATAATAGTACACACACTACAGTACAATAATAGTACGCACTACAGTACTATAATAGTATACACTACAGTACTATAATAGTACACACTACAGTACTATAATAGTACACACTACAGTACAATAATAGTACACACTACAGTACTATAATAGTATACACTACAGTACTATAATAGTACACACTACAGTACTATAATAGTACACACACTACAGTACAATAATAGTACACACTACAGTACTATAATAGTATACACTAAAGTACTATAATAGTATACACTACAGTACTATAATAGTACACACTACAGTACTATAATAGTATACACTACAGTACTATAATAGTATACACTACAGTACTATAATAGTACACACTACAGTACTATAATAGTATACACTACAGTACTATAATAGTATACACTACAGTACTATAATAGTACACACTACAGTACTATAATAGTACACACTACAGTACTATAATAGTATACACTACAGTACTATAATAGTATACACTACAGTACTATAATATTATACACTACAGTACTATAATAGTACACACACTACAGTACTATAATAGTACACACACTACAGTACAATAATAGTATACACTACAGTACTATAATAGTATACACTACAGTACTATAATAGTACACACTACAGTACTATAATAGTACACACTACAGTACTATAATAGTACACACTACAGTACTATAATAGTACACACACTACAGTACTATAATAGTACACACTACAGTACTATAATAGTACACACTACAGTACTATAATAGTACACACACTACAGTACTATAATAGTACACACTACAGTACTATAATAGTACACACACTACAGTACTATAATAGTACACACACTACAGTACTATAATAGTACACACTACAGTACTATAATAGTACACACACTACAGTACAATAATAGTATACACTACAGTACAATAATAGTACACACTACAGTACTATAATAGTACACACTACAGTACTATAATAGTACACACTACAGTACAATAATAGTACACACACTACAGTACAATAATAGTATACACTACAGTACAATATTAGTACACACTACAGTACTATAATAGTACACACACTACAGTACAATATTAGTACACACTACAGTACTATAATAGTACACACTACAGTACAATAATAGTACACACACTACAGTACAATAATAGTATACACTACAGTACTATAATAGTACACACTACAGTACTATAATAGTACACACTACAGTACAATAATAGTACACACACTACAGTAGAATAATAGTATACACTACAGTACAATAATAGTACACACTACAGTACAATAATAGTATACACTACAGTACAATATTAGTACACACTACAGTACTATAATAGTACACACACTACAGTACAATATTAGTACACACTACAGTACTATAATAGTACACACTACAGTACAATAATAGTACACACACTACAGTACAATAATAGTATACACTACAGTACAATAATAGTACACACTACAGTACAATAATAGTATACACTACAGTACAATATTAGTACACACTACAGTACTATAATAGTACACACACTACAGTACTATAATAGTACACACTACAGTACTATAATAGTACACACACTACAGTACAATAATAGTACACACTACAGTACTATAATAGTGCACACACTACAGTACTATAATAGTACACACACTACAGTACTATAATAGTACACACACTACAGTACAATAATAGTACACACTACAGTACTCTAATAGTACACACTGCAGTACTATAATAGTATACACTACAGTACTATAATAGTACACACTACAGTACTATAATAGTACACACTACAGTACTATAATAGTACACACTACAGTACTATAATAGTATACACTACAGTACTATAATAGTACACACTACAGTACTATAAGAGTACACACACTGCAGTACAATAATAGTATACACTACAGTACTATAATAGTACACACTACTGTACTATAATAGTACACACTACAGTACTATAATAGTACACACTACAGTACTATAATAGTGCACACTACAGTGCAATAATAGTACACACTACAGTACTATAATAGTACACACTACAGTACCATAATAGTACACACTACAGTACAATAATAGTACACACACTACAGTACAATAATAGTATACACTACAGTACTATAATAGTACACACTACAGTACTATAATAGTACACACTACAGTACAATAATAGTGCACACTACAGTACAATAATAGTACACAGTACAGTACTATAATAGTACACACTGCAGTACTATATAAGTACACTTTACAGTACTATAATAGTACACACTACAGTACAATAATAGTACACACTACAGTACTATAATAGTACACACTACAGTACTATAATAGTATACCTTACAGTACTATAATAGTACACACTACACTACTATAATAGTACACACTACAGTACAATAATAGTATACACTACAGTACTACAATAGTACACACTACAGTACTATAATAGTACACACTACAGTACAATAATAGTACACACACTACAGTACAATAATAGTACACACTACAGTACAATAATAGTACACATTACAGTACTATAATAGTACACACTACAGTACAATAATAGTACACACTACAGTACTATAATAGTACACACTACAGTACTATAATATAACACACTACAGTACTATAATAGTACATACTACAGTACTATATTAGTACACACTGCAGTACTATATTAGTACACACTACAGTACTATAATAGTACACACTACAGAACAATAATAGTACACACTGCAGTACTATAATAGTACACACTACAGTACTATAATAGTATACACTACAGTACTATAATAGTACACACTACAGTACAATAATAGTATACACTACAGTACTACAATAGTACACACTACAGTACTATAATAGTACACACTACAGTACAATAATAGTACACACACTACAGTACAATAATAGTACACACTACAGTACAATAATAGTACACACTACAGTACTATAATAGTACACACTACAGTACAATAATAGTACACACTTCAGTACTATAATAGTATACACTACAGTACAATAATAGTGCACACTACAGTACAATTATAGTACACACTAGAGTACAATAATGGTACACACTGCAGTACTATAATAGTACACACTACAGTACTATAATAGTACACACTACAGTACTATAATAGTACACACACTACAGTACAATAATCGTACACACTACAGTACTATATTAGTACACACTACAGTACTATAATAGTACACACACTACTGTACAATAATAGTACACACTACAGTACTATATTAGTACACACTACAGTACTATAATATTACACACTACAGTACTATAATAGTACACACTACAGTACTATAATAGTACACACTACAGTACTATAATAGTACACACTACAGTACTATAATAGTACACACTGCAGTCATATATTAGTACACACTACAGTACTATAATAGTACACACACTACAGTACAATAATAGTACACACTAGAGTACTATATTAGTACACCCTACAGTACTATAATAGTACACACACTACAGTACAATAATAGTACACACTACAGTACTATATTAGTACACACTACAGTACTATAATAGTACACACTACAATACAATAATAGTACACACACTACAGTACAATAATAGTATACACTACAGTACTATAATAGTACACACTACAGTACTATAATAGTACACACTACAGTACAATAATAGTGCACACTACAGTACAATAATAGTACACACTACAGTACTATAATAGTACACACTGCAGTACTATATTAGTACACTTTACAGTACTATAATAGTACACACTACAGTACAATAATAGTACACACTACAGTACTATAATAGTACACACTACAGTACTATAATAGTATACACTACAGTACTATAATATTACACACTACACTACTATAATAGTACACACTTCAGTACTATAATAGTATACACTACAGTACTACAATAGTACACACTACAGTACTCTAATAGTACACACTACAGTACTATAATAGTACACACTACAGTACAATAATAGTACACACACTACAGTACAATAATAGTACACACTACAGTACAATAATAGTACACACTACAGTACTATAATAGTACACACTACAGTACAATAATAGTACACACTACAGTACTATATTAGTACACACTACAGTACTATAATAGTACACACTACAGTACTATATTAGTACACACTGCAGTACTATATTAGAACACACTACAGTACTATAATAGTACACACTACAGAACAATAATAGTACACACTGCAGTACTATAATAGTACACACTACAGTACTATAATAGTATACACTGCAGTACTATAATAGTACACACTACACTACTATAATAGTACACACTACAGTACAATAATAGTATACACTACAGTACTACAATAGTACACACTACAGTACTATAATAGTACACACTACAGTACAATAATAGTACACACACTACAGTACAATAATAGTAAACACTACAGTACAATAATAGTACACACTACAGTACTATAATAGTACACACTACAGTACTATAATAGTACACACTACAGTACAATAATAGTACACACTACAGTACTATAATAGTATACACTACAGTACAATAATAGTGCACACTACAGAACAATAATAGTACACACTAGAGTACTATAATAGTACACACTGCAGTACTATAATAGTACACACTACAGTACTATAATAGTACACACTACAGTACTATAATAGTACACACACTACAGTAAAATAATAGTACACACTACAGTACTATATTAGTACACACTACAGTACTATAATAGTACACACACTACAGTACAATAATAGTACACACTACAGTACTACATTAGTACACACTACAGTACTATAATAGTACACACTACAGTACTATAATAGTACACACTACAGTACTATAATAGTACACACACTACAGTACTATAATAGTACACACTACAGTACTATAATAGTACACACTACAGTACTATAATAGTACACACACTACAGTACTATAATAGTACACACTACAGTACTATAATAGTACACACACTACAGTACTATAATAGTACACACACTACAGTACTATAATAGTACACACTACAGTACTATAATAGTACACACACTACAGTACAATAATAGTATACACTACAGTACAATAATAGTACACACTACAGTACTATAATAGTACACACTACAGTACTATAATAGTACACACTACAGTACAATAATAGTACACACACTACAGTACAATAATAGTATACACTACAGTACAATATTAGTACACACTACAGTACTATAATAGTACACACACTACAGTACAATATTAGTACACACTACAGTACTATAATAGTACACACTACAGTACAATAATAGTACACACACTACAGTACAATAATAGTATACACTACAGTACTATAATAGTACACACTACAGTACTATAATAGTACACACTACAGTACAATAATAGTACACACACTACAGTAGAATAATAGTATACACTACAGTACAATAATAGTACACACTACAGTACAATAATAGTATACACTACAGTACAATATTAGTACACACTACAGTACTATGATAGTACACACACTACAGTACAATATTAGTACACACTACAGTACTATAATAGTACACACTACAGTACAATAATAGTACACACACTACAGTACAATAATAGTATACACTACAGTACAATAATAGTACACACTACAGTACAATAATAGTATACACTACAGTACAATATTAGTACACACTACAGTACTATAATAGTACACACACTACAGTACTATAATAGTACACACTACAGTACTATAATAGTACACACACTACAGTACAATAATAGTACACACTACAGTACTATAATAGTGCACACACTACAGTACTATAATAGTACACACACTACAGTACTATAATAGTACACACACTACAGTACAATAATAGTACACACTACAGTACTCTAATAGTACACACTGCAGTACTATAATAGTATACACTACAGTACTATAATAGTACACACTACAGTACTATAATAGTACACACTACAGTACTATAATAGTACACACTACAGTACTATAATAGTATACACTACAGTACTATAATAGTACACACTACAGTACTATAAGAGTACACACACTGTAGTACAATAATAGTATACACTACAGTACTATAATAGTACACACTACTGTACTATAATAGTACACACTACAGTACTATAATAGTACACACTACAGTACTATAATAGTGCACACTACAGTGCAATCATAGTACACACTACAGTACTATAATAGTACACACTACAGTACCATAATAGTACACACTACAGTACAATAATAGTACACACACTACAGTACAATAATAGTATACACTACAGTACTATAATAGTACACACTACAGTACTATACTAGTACACACTACAGTACAATAATAGTGCACACTACAGTACAATAATAGTACACACTACAGTACTATAATAGTACACACTGCAGTACTATATAAGTACACTTTACAGTACTATAATAGTACACACTACAGTACAATAATAGTACACACTACAGTACTATAATAGTACACACTACAGTACTATAATAGTATACCTTACAGTACTATAATAGTACACACTACACTACTATAATAGTACACACTACAGTACTATAATATTACACACTACAGTACTATAATAGTACACACTACAGTACTATAATAGTACACACTACAGTACTATAATAGTACACACTACAGTACAATAATAGTACACACTACAGTACTATAATAGTACACACTACAGTACTATAATAGTACACACTACAGTACAATAATAGTACACACTACAGTACTATAATAGTATACACTACAGTACAATAATAGTGCACACTACAGTACAATAATAGTACACACTAGAGTACTATAATAGTACACACTGCAGTACTATAATAGTACACACTACAGTACTATAATAGTACACACTACAGTACTATAATAGTACACACACTACAGTACAATAATAGTACACACTACAGTACTATATTAGTACACACTACAGTACTATAATAGTACACATACTACAGTACAATAATAGTACACACACTACAGTACAATAATAGTACACACTACAGTACTATATTAGTACACAGTACAGTACAATAATAGTACACACTAGAGTACTATAATAGTACACACTACAGTACTATAATAGTACACACTACAGTACTATAATAGTACACACTACAGTACTATAATAGTATACGCTACAGTACAATAATAGTATACACATTACAGTACAATAATAGTACACACTACAGTACTATATTAGTACACACTACAGTACTATAATAGTACACACACTACAGTACAATAATAGTACACACTTTAGTACTATATTAGTACACACTACAGTACTATAATAGTACACACTACAGTACTATAATAGTACACACTACAGTACTATAATAGTACACACTGCAGTACTATAATAGTACACACTACAGTACTATAATAGTACACACACTACAGTACAATAATAGTACACACTACAGTACTATATTAGTACACACTACAGTACTATAATAGTACACACACTACAGGACAATAATAGTGCACACTACAGTACTACATTAGTACACACTACAGTACAATAATAGTACACACTACAGTACTATAATAGTACACACTACAGTACTATAATAGTACACACTACAGTACTATAATAGTATACACTACAGTACAATAATAGTATACACACTACAGTACATTAATAGTACACACTACAGTACTATATTAGTGCACACTACAGTACATTAATAGTACACATTACAGTACTAAAATAGTACACACTACAGTACAATAATAGTACACACTACAGTACTATAATAGTACACACTACAGTACTATAATAGTACACACTACAGAACTATAATAGTACACACTACAGTACTATAATAGTATACACTACAGTACAATAATAGTATACACACTACAGTACATTAATAGTACACACTACAGTACTATATTAGTACACACTACAATACATTAATAGTACACACTACAGTACTATAATAGTACACACTACAGTACTATAATAATACACACTACAGTACTATAATAGTACACACACTACAGTACAATAATAGTACACACTACAGTACTATATTAGTACACACTGCAGTACTATAATAGTACACACACTACAGTACAATAATAGTACACACCACAGTACTATATTAGTACACACTACAGTACAATAATAGTACACACTAGAGTACTATAATAGTACACACTACAGTACTATAATAGTACACACTACAGTACTATGATAGTACACACTACAGTACTATAATGGTATACACTACAGTACAATAATAGTATACACACTACAGTACAATAATAGTACACACTACAGTACTATATTAGTACACACTACAGTACTATAATAGTACACACACTACAGTACAATAATAGTACACACTACAGTACTATATTAGTACACACTACAGTACTATAATAGTACACACTACAGTACTATAATAGTACACACTACAGTACTATAATAGTACACACTACAGTACTATAATAGTACACACTGCAGTACTATATTAGTACACACTACAGTACTATAATAGTACACACACTACAGTACAATAATAGTACACACTACAATACTATATTAGTACACACTACAGTACTATAATAGTACACACACTACAGTACAATAATAGTACACACTACAGTACTATATTAGTACACACTACAGTACTATTATAGTACACACATTACAGTACAATAATAGTACACACTACAATACTTTATTAGTACACACTACAGTACTATAATAGTACACACTACAGTACTATAATAGTACACACTACAGTACTATAATAGTACACACTACAGTACTATAATAGTACACACTGCAGTACTATATTAGTACACACTACAGTACTATAATAGTACACACTACAGTACAATAATAGTACACACTACAGTACTATAATAGTACACAATACAGTACTATAATAGTACACACTACAGTACTATAATAGTACACACTACAGTACTATAATAGTACACACTGCAGTACTATATTAGTACACACTACAGTACTATAATAGTACACACTACAGTACAATAATAGTACACACTACAGTACTATAATAGTACACAATACAGTACTATAATAGTACACACTACAGTACTATAATAGTACGCACTACAGTACTATAATAGTACACACTACAGTACTATAATAGTACACACTACAGTACTATAATAGTACACACTGCAGTACTATATTAGTACACACTACAGTACTATAATAGTACACACACTACAGTACAATAATAGTACACACTACAATACTATATTAGTACACACTACAGTACTATAATAGTACACACTACAGTACTATAATAGTACACACTACAGTACAATAATAGCACACACTACAGTACAATAATAGTACACACTACAGTACTATAATAGTACACATTACAGTACTATAATAGTACAAACTACAGTACTATAATAGTACACACTACAGTACAATAATAGTACACACTACAATACTTTATTAGTACACACTACAGTACTATAATAGTACACACTACAGTACTATAATAGTACACACTACAGTACTATAATAGTACACACTACAGTACAATAATAGTACACACTACAGTACTATAATAGTACACACTACAGTACTATAATAGTACACACTACAGTACACTAATAATACACACTACAGTATTATAATAGTACACACTACAGTACTATAATAGCACACACTACAGTACTATAACAGTACACACTACAGTACTATACAGTACAATAATAGTACACACACTACAGTACTATAATAGTACACACTACAGTACTATAATAGTACACACTACAGTACTATAATAGTACACACACTACAGTACTATAATAGTACACACTACAGTACAATAATAGTACACACTACAGTACAATAATAGTACACACTACAGTACTATAATAGTACACACTACAGTACAATAATAGTACACACTACAGTACTATTATAGTACACACTACAGTACTATAATAGTACACACTACAGTACAATAATAATACACACTACAGTATTATAATAGTACACACTACAGTACTATAATAGCACACACTACAGTACTATAATAGTACACACTACAGTACAATAAAAGTACACACTACAGTACAATAATAGTACACACTACAGTACTATAATATGACACACTACAGTACAATAATAGTACACACTACAGTACTATAATAGTACACACTACAGTACAATAATAGTACACACTACAGTACAATAATAGTACACACTACAGTACAATAATAGTATACACTACAGTACAATATTAGTACACACTACAGTACTATAATAGTACACACACTACAGTACAATATTAGTACACACTACAGTACTATAATAGTACACACTACAGTACAATAATAGTACACACACTACAGTACAATAATAGTATACACTACAGTACAATAATAGTACACACTACAGTACAATAATAGTATACACTACAGTACAATATTAGTACACACTACAGTACTATAATAGTACACACACTACAGTACTATAATAGTACACACTACAGTACTATAATAGTACACACACTACAGTACAATAATAGTACACACTGCAGTACTATAATAGTGCACACACTACAGTACTATAATAGTACACACACTACAGTACTATAATAGTACACACACTACAGTACAATAATAGTACACACTACAGTACTCTAATAGTACACACTGCAGTACTATAATAGTATACACTACAGTACTATAATAGTACACACTACAGTACTATAATAGTACACACTACAGTACTATAATAGTACACACTACAGTACTATAATAGTATACACTACAGTACTATAATAGTACACACTACAGTACTATAAGAGTACACACACTGTAGTACAATAATAGTATACACTACAGTACTATAATAGTACACACTACTGTACTATAATAGTACACACTACAGTACTATAATAGTACACACTACAGTACTATAATAGTGCACACTACAGTGCAATAATAGTACACACTACAGTACTATAATAGTACACACTACAGTACCATAATAGTACACACTACAGTACAATAATAGTACACACACTACAGTACAATAATAGTATACACTACAGTACTATAATAGTACACACTACAGTACTATACTAGTACACACTACAGTACAATAATAGTGCACACTACAGTACAATAATAGTACACACTACAGTACTATAATAGTACACACTGCAGTACTATATAAGTACACTTTACAGTACTATAATAGTACACACTACAGTACAATAATAGTACACACTACAGTACTATAATAGTACACACTACAGTACTATAATAGTATACCTTACAGTACTATAATAGTACACACTACACTACTATAATAGTACACACTACAGTACAATAATAGTATACACTACAGTACTACAATAGTACACACTACAGTACTATAATAGTACACACTACAGTACAATAATAGTACACACACTACAGTACAATAATAGTACACACTACAGTACAATAATAGTACACATTACAGTACTATAATAGTACACACTACAGTACAATAATAGTACACACTACAGTACTATAATAGTACACACTACAGTACTATAATATAACACACTACAGTACTATAATAGTACATACTACAGTACTATATTAGTACACACTGCAGTACTATATTAGTACACACTACAGTACTATAATAGTACACACTACAGAACAATAATAGTACACACTGCAGTACTATAATAGTACACACTACAGTACTATAATAGTATACACTACAGTACTATAATAGTACACACTACAGTACAATAATAGTATACACTACAGTACTACAATAGTACACACTACAGTACTATAATAGTACACACTACAGTACAATAATAGTACACACTTCAGTACTATAATAGTATACACTACAGTACAATAATAGTGCACACTACAGTACAATTATAGTACACACTAGAGTACAATAATGGTACACACTGCAGTACTATAATAGTACACACTACAGTACTATAATAGTACACACTACAGTACTATAATAGTACACACACTACAGTACAATAATCGTACACACTACAGTACTATATTAGTACACACTACAGTACTATAATAGTACACACACCACTGTACAATAATAGTACACACTACAGTACTATATTAGTACACACTACAGTACTATAATATTACACACTACAGTACTATAATAGTACACACTACAGTACTATAATAGTACACACTACAGTACTATAATAGTACACACTACAGTACTATAATAGTACACACTGCAGTCATATATTAGTACACACTACAGTACTATAATAGTACACACACTACAGTACAATAATAGTACACACTAGAGTACTATATTAGTACACCCTACAGTACTATAATAGTACACACACTACAGTACAATAATAGTACACACTACAGTACTATATTAGTACACACTACAGTACTATAATAGTACACACTACAGTACAATAATAGTACACACACTACAGTACAATAATAGTATACACTACAGTACTATAATAGTACACACTACAGTACTATAATAGTACACACTACAGTACAATAATAGTGCACACTACAGTACAATAATAGTACACACTACAGTACTATAATAGTACACACTGCAGTACTATATTAGTACACTTTACAGTACTATAATAGTACACACTACAGTACAATAATAGTACACACTACAGTACTATAATAGTACACACTACAGTACTATAATAGTATACACTACAGTACTATAATATTACACACTACACTACTATAATAGTACACACTTCAGTACTATAATAGTATACACTACAGTACTACAATAGTACACACTACAGTACTCTAATAGTACACACTACAGTACTATAATAGTACACACTACAGTACAATAATAGTACACACACTACAGTACAATAATAGTACACACTACAGTACAATAATAGTACACACTACAGTACTATAATAGTACACACTACAGTACAATAATAGTACACACTACAGTACTATAATAGTACACACTACAGTACTATAATAGTACACACTACAGTACTATATTAGTACACACTGCAGTACTATATTAGAACACACTACAGTACTATAATAGTACACACTACAGAACAATAATAGTACACACTGCAGTACTATAATAGTACACACTACAGTACTATAATAGTATACACTGCAGTACTATAATAGTACACACTACACTACTATAATAGTACACACTACAGTACAATAATAGTATACACTACAGTACTACAATAGTACACACTACAGTACTATAATAGTACACACTACAGTACAATAATAGTACACACACTACAGTACAATAATAGTAAACACTACAGTACAATAATAGTACACACTACAGTACTATAATAGTACACACTACAGTACTATAATAGTACACACTACAGTACAATAATAGTACACACTACAGTACTATAATAGTATACACTACAGTACAATAATAGTGCACACTACAGTACAATAATAGTACACACTAGAGTACTATAATAGTACACACTGCAGTACTATAATAGTACACACTACAGTACTATAATAGTACACACTACAGTACTATAATAGTACACACACTACAGTAAAATAATAGTACACACTACAGTACTATATTAGTACACACTACAGTACTATAATAGTACACACACTACAGTACAATAATAGTACACACTACAGTACTACATTAGTACACACTACAGTACAATAATAGTACACACTACAGTACTATAATAGTACACACTACAGTACTATAATAGTACACACTACAGTACTATAATAGTACACACTACAGTACTATAATAGTATACACTACAGTACAATAATAGTATACACACTACAGTACAATAATAGTACACACTACAGTACTATATTAGTACACACTACAGTACATTAATAGTACACACTACAGTACTATAATAGTACACACTACAGTACAATAATAGTACACACTACAGTACTATAATAGTACACACTACAGTACTATAATAGTACACACTACAGTACAATAATAGTACACACTACAGTACTATAATAGTATACACTACAGTACAATAATAGTGCACACTACAGTACAATAATAGTACACACTAGAGTACTATAATAGTACACACTGCAGTACTATAATAGTACACACTACAGTACTATAATAGTACACACTACAGTACTATAATAGTACACACACTACAGTACAATAATAGTACACACTACAGTACTATATTAGTACACACTACAGTACTATAATAGTACACATACTACAGTACAATAATAGTACACACACTACAGTACAATAATAGTACACACTACAGTACTATATTAGTACACAGTACAGTACAATAATAGTACACACTAGAGTACTATAATAGTACACACTACAGTACTATAATAGTACACACTACAGTACTATAATAGTACACACTACAGTACTATAATAGTATACGCTACAGTACAATAATAGTATACACATTACAGTACAATAATAGTACACACTACAGTACTATATTAGTACACACTACAGTACTATAATAGTACACACACTACAGTACAATAATAGTACACACTTTAGTACTATATTAGTACACACTACAGTACTATAATAGTACACACTACAGTACTATAATAGTACACACTACAGTACTATAATAGTACACACTGCAGTACTATAATAGTACACACTACAGTACTATAATAGTACACACACTACAGTACAATAATAGTACACACTACAGTACTATATTAGTACACACTACAGTACTATAATAGTACACACACTACAGGACAATAATAGTGCACACTACAGTACTACATTAGTACACACTACAGTACAATAATAGTACACACTACAGTACTATAATAGTACACACTACAGTACTATAATAGTACACACTACAGTACTATAATAGTATACACTACAGTACAATAATAGTATACACACTACAGTACATTAATAGTACACACTACAGTACTATATTAGTACACACTACAGTACATTAATAGTACACATTACAGTACTAAAATAGTACACACTACAGTACAATAATAGTACACACTACAGTACTATAATAGTACACACTACAGTACTATAATAGTACACACTACAGAACTATAATAGTACACACTACAGTACTATAATAGTATACACTACAGTACAATAATAGTATACACACTACAGTACATTAATAGTACACACTACAGTACTATATTAGTACACACTACAATACATTAATAGTACACACTACAGTACTATAATAGTACACACTACAGTACTATAATAATACACACTACAGTACTATAATAGTACACACACTACAGTACAATAATAGTACACACTACAGTACTATATTAGTACACACTACAGTACTATAATAGTACACACACTACAGTACAATAATAGTACACACCACAGTACTATATTAGTACACACTACAGTACAATAATAGTACACACTAGAGTACTATATTAGTACACACTACAGTACTATAATAGTACACACTACAGTACTATGATAGTACACACTACAGTACTATAATGGTATACACTACAGTACAATAATAGTATACACACTACAGTACAATAATAGTACACACTACAGTACTATATTAGTACACACTACAGTACTATAATAGTACACACACTACAGTACAATAATAGTACACACTACAGTACTATATTAGTACACACTACAGTACTATAATAGTACACACTACAGTACTATAATAGTACACACTACAGTACTATAATAGTACACACTACAGTACTATAATAGTACACACTACAGTACTATAATAGTACACACTGCAGTACTATATTAGTACACACTACAGTACTATAATAGTACACACACTACAGTACAATAATAGTACACACTACAATACTATATTAGTACACACTACAGTACTATAATAGTACACACACTACAGTACAATAATAGTACACACTACAGTACTATATTAGTACACACTACAGTACTATTATAGTACACACATTACAGTACAATAATAGTACACACTACAATACTTTATTAGTACACACTACAGTACTATAATAGTACACACTACAGTACTATAATAGTACACACTACAGTACTATAATAGTACACACTACAGTACTATAATAGTACACACTGCAGTACTATATTAGTACACTACAGTACTATAATAGTACACACTACAGTACAATAATAGTACACACTACAGTACTATAATAGTACACAATAAAGTACTATAATAGTACACACTACAGTACTATAATAGTACACACTACAGTACTATAATAGTACACACTGCAGTACTATATTAGTACACACTACAGTACTATAATAGTACACACTACAGTACAATAATAGTACACACTACAGTACTATAATAGTACACAATACAGTACTATAATAGTACACACTACAGTACTATAATAGTACGCACTACAGTACTATAATAGTACACACTACAGTACTATAATAGTACACACTACAGTACTATAATAGTACACACTGCAGTACTATATTAGTACACACTACAGTACTATAATAGTACACACACTACAGTACAATAATAGTACACACTACAATACTATATTAGTACACACTACAGTACTATAATAGTACACACTACAGTACTATAATAGTACACACTACAGTACAATAATAGCACACACTACAGTACAATAATAGTACACACTACAGTACTATAATAGTACACATTACAGTACTATAATAGTACAAACTACAGTACTATAATAGTACACACTACAGTACAATAATAGTACACACTACAATACTTTATTAGTACACACTACAGTACTATAATAGTACACACTACAGTACTATAATAGTACACACTACAGTACTATAATAGTACACACTACAGTACAATAATAGTACACACTACAGTACTATAATAGTACACACTACAGTACTATAATAGTACACACTACAGTACACTAATAATACACACTACAGTATTATAATAGTACACACTACAGTACTATAATAGCACACACTACAGTACTATAACAGTACACACTACAGTACTATACAGTACAATAATAGTACACACACTACAGTACTATAATAGTACACACTACAGTACTATAATAGTACACACTACAGTACTATAATATTACACACACTACAGTACTATAATAGTACACACTACAGTACAATAATAGTACACACTACAGTACAATAATAGTACACACTACAGTACTATAATAGTACACACTACAGTACAATAATAGTACACACTACAGTACTATTATAGTACACACTACAGTACTATAATAGTACACACTACAGTACAATAATAATACACACTACAGTATTATAATAGTACACACTACAGTACTATAATAGCACACACTACAGTACTATAATAGTACACACTACAGTACAATAAAAGTACACACTACAGTACAATAATAGTACACACTACAGTACTATAATATGACACACTACAGTACAATAATAGTACACACTACAGTACTATAATAGTACACACTACAGTACAATAATAGTACACACTACAGTACAATAAAAGTACACACTACAGTACAATAATAGTACACACTACAGTACAATAATAGTACACACTACAGTACTATAATAGTACACACTACAGTACAATAAAAGTACACACTACAGTACAATAATAGTATACACTACAGTACAATAATAGTACACACTGCAGTACAATAATAGTACACACTACAGTACAATAATAGTACACACTACAGTACTATAATAGTACACACTACAGTACTATAATAGTACACACTACAGTACAATAATAGTACACACTACAGTACTATAATAGTACACACTACAGTACAATAAAAGTACACACTACAGTACAAAAATAGTACACACTACAGTACAATAATAGTACACACTACAGTACAATAATAGTACACACTACAGTACAATAATAGTACACACTACAGTACTATAATAGTACACACTACAGTACTATAATAGTACACACTACAGTACAATAATAGTACACACTACAGTACTATAATAGTACACCCACTACAGTACAATAATAGTGCACACTACAGTACTATAATATTACACACTACAGTACAATAATAGTACACACTACAGTACTATAATAGTACACACTACAGTACAATAATAGTATACAGTACAGTACAACAAAAGTACACACTACAGTACAATAATAGTACACACACTACAGTACTATAATAGTACACACTACAGTACTATAATAGTACACACTACAGTACTATAATAGTACACACACTACAGTACTATAATAGTACACACTACAGTACAATAATAGTACACACTACAGTACAATAATAGTACACACTACAGTACTATAATACTACACACACTACAGTACTATAATAGTACACACACTACAGTACTATAATAGTACACACTACAGTACTATAATAGTACACACACTACAGTACAATAATAGTACACACTACAGTACAATAATAGTACACACTACAGTACTATAATAGCACACACTACAGTACTATAACAGTACACACTACAGTACTATAATAGTACACACTACAGTACTAAAATAGTACACACACTACAGTACAATAATAGTACACACTACAGTACTATAATAGTACACACTACAATACTATAATAGTACACACACTACAGTACAATAATAGTACACACTACAGTACTAAAATAGTACCCACACTACAGTACAATAATAGTACACACTACAGTACTATAATAGTACACACTACAATACTATAATAGTACACACTACAGTACTATAATAGTACACACTACAGTACTAAAATAGTACACACACTACAGTACAATAATAGTACACACTACAGTACAATAATCGTACACACTACAGTACTATAATAGTACACACTACAGTACTATAATAGTACACACTACAATACTATAATAGTACACACTACAGTACTATAATAGTACACACTACAGTACTAAAATAGTACACACACTACAGTAAAATAATAGTACACACTACAGTACTATAATAGTACACACTACAGTACTATAATAGTACACACACTACAGTACAATAATAGTACACACTACAGTACTAAAATAGTACACACACTACAGTACAATAATAGTACACACACTACAGTACAATAATAGTACACACACTACAGTACTATAATAGTACACACACTACAGTACTATAACAGTACACACACTACAGTACTATAACAGTACACACACTACAGTACAATAATAGTACACACACTACAGTACAATAATAGTACACACTACAGTACTATAATAGTACACACACTACAGTACTATAATAGCACACACTACAGTACTATAACAGTACACTCTACAGTACTATAATAGTACACACACTACAGTACTATAATAGTACACACTACAGTACTATAATAGTACACACACTACAGAACAATAATAGTACACACTACAGTACTATAATAGTGCACACACTACAGTACTATAATAGTACACACACTACAGTACAATAATAGTACACACTACAGTACAATAATAGTACACACACTACAGTACAATAATAGTACACACACTACAGTACAATAATAGTACACACACTACAGTACAATAATAGTACACACACTACAGTACAATAATAGTACACACACTACAGTACTATAATAGTACACACACTACAGTACAATAATAGTACACACACTACAGTACAATAATAGTGCACACACTACAGTACTATAATAGTACACACTACAGTACTATAATAGTACACACACTACAGTACAATAATAGTACGCACTACAGTACTATAATAGTATACACTACAGTACTATAATAGTACACACTACAGTACTATAATAGTACACACTACAGTACAATAATAGTACACACTACAGTACTATAATAGTATACACTACAGTACTATAATAGTACACACTACAGTACTATAATAGTACACACACTACAGTACAATAATAGTACACACTACAGTACTATAATAGTATACACTACAGTACTATAATAGTATACACTACAGTACTATAATAGTACACACTACAGTACTATAATAGTATACACTACAGTACTATAATAGTATACACTACAGTACTATAATAGTACACACTACAGTACTATAATAGTATACACTACAGTACTATAATAGTATACACTACAGTACTATAATAGTACACACTACAGTACTATAATAGTACACACTACAGTACTATAATAGTATACACTACAGTACTATAATAGTATACACTACAGTACTATAATATTATACACTACAGTACTATAATAGTACACACACTACAGTACTATAATAGTACACACACTACAGTACAATAATAGTATACACTACAGTACTATAATAGTATACACTACAGTACTATAATAGTACACACTACAGTACTATAATAGTACACACTACAGTACTATAATAGTACACACACTACAGTACTACAATAGTACACACTACAGTACTATAATAGTACACACTACAGTACTATAATAGTACACACACTACAGTACTATAATAGTACACACTACAGTACTATAATAGTACACACTACAGTACTATAATAGTACACACACTACAGTACTATAATAGTACACACACTACAGTACTATAATAGTACACACTACAGTACTATAATAGTACACACACTACAGTACAATAATAGTATACACTACAGTACAATAATAGTACACACTACAGTACTATAATAGTACACACTACAGTACTGTAATAGTACACACTACAGTACAATAATAGTACACACACTACAGTACAATAATAGTATACACTACAGTACAATATTAGTACACACTACAGTACTATAATAGTACACACACTACAGTACAATATTAGTACACACTACAGTACTATAATAGTACACACTACAGTACAATAATAGTACACACACTACAGTACAATAATAGTATACACTACAGTACTATAATAGTACACACTACAGTACAATAATAGTACACACTACAGTACAATAATAGTACACACTACAGTACAATAATAGTACACACTACAGTATTATTATAGTACACACTGCATTACAATATTAGTACACACTACAGTACTATAATAGTACACACACTACAGTACTATAACAGTACACACACTACAGTACAATAATAGTACACACACTACAGTACAATAATAGTATACACTACAGTACTATAATAGTACACACTACAGTACAATAATAGTACACACTACAGTAAAATAATAGTGCACACTACAGTACAATAATAGTACACACTACAGTACTATAATAGTACACACTGCAGTACTATATTAGTACACTTTACAGTACTATAATAGTACACACTACAGTACAATAATAGTACACACTACAGTACTATAATAGTACACACTACAGTACTATAATAGTATACACTACAGTACTATAATAGTACACACTACACTACTATAATAGTACACACTACAGTACAATAATAGTATACACTACAGTACTACAATAGTACACACTACAGTACTATAATAGTACACACTACAGTACAATAATAGTACACACACTACAGTACAATAATAGTACACACTACAGTACAATAATAGTACACATTACAGTACTATAATAGTACACACTACAGTACAATAATAGTACACACTACAGTACTATAATAGTACACACTACAGTACTATAATATAACACACTACAGTACTATAATAGTACACACTACAGTACTATATTAGTACACACTGCAGTACTATATTAGTACACACTACAGTACTATAATAGTACACACTACAGAACAATAATAGTACACACTGCAGTACTATAATAGTACACACTACAGTATTATAATAGTATACACTACAGTACTATAATAGTACACACTACAGTACAATAATAGTATACACTACAATACTACAATAGTACACACTACAGTACTATAATAGTACACACTACAGTACAATAATAGTATACACTACAATACTACAATAGTACACACTACAGTACTATAATAGTACACACTACAGTACTATAATAGTACACACACTACAGTACAATAATAGTACACACTACAGTACTATATTAGTACACACTACAGTACGATAATATTACACACTACAGTACTATAATAGTACACACTACAGTACTATAATAGTACACACTACAGTACTATAATAGTACACACTAAAGTACTATAATAGTACACACTGCAGTCATATATTAGTACACACTACAGTACTATAATAGTACACACACTACAGTACAATAATAGTACACACTAGAGTACTATATTAGTACACACTACAGTACTATAATAGTACACACACTACAGTACAATAATAGTACACACTACAGTACTATATTAGTACACACTACAGTATTATAATAGTACACACACTACAGTACAATAATAGTACACACTACAGTACTATATTAGTACACACTACAGTACTATAATAGTACACACTACAGTACTATAATAGTACACACTACAGTACTATAATAGTACACACTGCAGTACTATGTTAGTACACACTACAGTACTATAATAGTACACACTACAGTACTATAATAGTACACACTACAGTACTATAATAGTACACACTACAGTACAATAATAGTACACACACTACAGTACAATAATAGTATACACTACAGTACTATAATAGTACACACTACAGTACTATAATAGTACACACTACAGTACAATAATAGTGCACACTACAGCACAATAATAGTACACACTACAGTACTATAATAGTACACACTGCAGTACTATATTAGTACACTTTACAGTACTATAATAGTACACACTACAGTACAATAATAGTACACACTACAGTACTATAATAATACACACTACAGTACTATAATAGTATACACTACAGTACTATAATATTACACACTACACTACTATAATAGTACACACTACAGTACAATAATAGTATACACTACAGTACTACAATAGTACACACTACAGTACTCTAATAGTACACACTACAGTACTATAATAGTACACACTACAGTACAATAATAGTACACACACTACAGTACAATAATAGTACACACTACAGTACAATAATAGTACACACTACAGTACTATAATAGTACACACTACAGTACAATAATAGTACACACTACAGTATTAGAATAGTACACACTACAGTACTATAATAGTACACACTACAGTACTATATTAGTACACACTGCAGTACTATATTAGTACACACTACAGTACAATAATAGTACACACTACAGAACAATAATAGTACACACTGCAGTACTATAATAGTACACACTACAGTACTATAATAGTATACACTGCAGTACTATAATAGTACACACTACACTACTATAATAGTACACACTACAGTACAATAATAGTATACACTACAGTACTACAATAGTACACACTACAGTACTATAATAGTACACACTACAGTACAATAATAGTACACACACTACAGTACAATAATAGTACACACTACAGTACAATAATAGTACACACTACAGTACTATAATAGTACACACTACAGTACTATAATAGTACACACTACAGTACAATAATAGTACACACTACAGTACTATAATAGTATACACTACAGTACAATAATAGTGCACACTACAGTACAATAATAGTACACACTAGAGTACTATAATAGTACACACTGCAGTACTATAATAGTACACACTACAGTACTATAATAGTACACACTACAGTACTATAATAGTACACACACTACAGTACAATAATAGTACACACTACAGTACTATATTAGTACACACTACAGTACTATAATAGTACACACACTACAGTACAATAATAGTACACACTACAGTACTACATTAGTACACACTACAGTACAATAATAGTACACACTACAGTACTATAATAGTACACACTACAGTACTATAATAGTACACACTACAGTACTATAATAGTACACACTACAGTACTATAATAGTATACACTACAGTACAATAATAGTATACACACTACAGTACATTAATAGTACACACTACAGTACTATATTAGTACACACTACAGTACATTAATAGTACACACTACAGTACTATAATAGTACACACTACAGTACAATAATAGTACACACTACAGCACTATAATAGTACACACTACAGTACTATAATAGTACACACTACAGTACAATAATAGTACACACTACAGTACTATAATAGTATACACTACAGTACAATAATAGTGCACACTACAGTACAATAATAGTACACACTAGAGTACTATAATAGTACACACTGCAGTACTATAATAGTACACACTACAGTACTATAATAGTACACACACTACAGTACAATAATAGTACACACTACAGTACTATATTAGTACACACTACAGTACTATAATAGTACACACACTACAGTACAATAATAGTACACACACTACAGTACAATAATAGTACACACAACAGTACTATATTAGTACACACTACAGTACAATAATAGTACACACTAGAGTACTATAATAGTACACACTACAGTACTATAATAGTACACACTACAGTACTTTAATAGTACACACTACAGTACTATAATAGTATACACTACAGTACAATAATAGTATAGACACTACAGTACAATAATAGTACACACTACAGTACTATATTAGTACACACTACAGTACTATAATAGTACACAAACTACAGTACAATAATAGTACACACTACAGTACTATATTAGTACACACTACAGTACTATAATAGTACACACTACAGTACTATAATAGTACACACTGCAGTACTATATTAGTACACACTACAGTACTATAATAGTACACACACTACAGTACAATAATAGTACACACTACAGTACTACATTAGTACACACTACAGTACTATAATAGTACACACACTACAGTACAATAATAGTACACACTACAGTACTACATTAGTACACACTACAGTACAATAATAGTACACACTACAGTACTATAATAGTACACACTACAGTACTATAATAGTACACACAACAGTACTATAATAGTATACACTACAGTACAATAATAGTATACACACTACAGTACATTAATAGTACACACTACAGTACTATATTAGTACACACTACAGTACATTAATAGTACACACTACAGTACTATAATAGTACACACTACAGTACAATAATAGTACACACTACAGTACTATAATAGTACACACTACAGTACTATAATAGTACACACTACAGAACTATAATAGTACACACTACAGTACTATAATAGTATACACTACAGTACAATAATAGTATACACACTACAATACATTAATAGTACACACTACAGTACTATATTAGTACACACTACAGTACATTAATAGTACACACTACAGTACTATAATAGTACACACTACAGTACTATAATAGTACACACACTACAGTACAATAATAGTACACACTACAGTACTATATTAGTACACACTACAGTACTATAATAGTACACACACTACAGTACAATAATAGTACACACTACAGTACTATATTAGTACACACTACAGTACAATAATAGTACACACTAGAGTACTATAATAGTACACACTACAGTACTATAATAGTACACACTACAGTACTATAATAGTACACACTACAGTACTATAATGGTATACACTACAGTACAATAATAGTATACACACTACAGTACAATAATAGTACACACTACAGTACTATATTAGTACACACTACAGTACTATAATAGTACACACACTACAGTACAATAATAGTACACACTACAGTACTATATTAGTACACACTACAGTACTATAATAGTACACACTAAAGTACTATAATAGTACACACTACAGTACTATAATAGTACACACTGCAGTACTATAATAGTACACACTACAGTACTATAATAGTACACACTGCAGTTCTATATTAGTACACACTACAGTACTATAATAGTACACACACTACAGTACAATAATAGTACACACTACAATACTATATTAGTACACACTACAGTACTATAATAGTACACACACTACAGTACAATAATAGTACACACTACAGTACTATATTAGTACACACTACAGTACTATTATAGTACACACATTACAGTACAATAATAGTACACACTACAATACTTTATTAGTACACACTACAGTACTATAATAGTACACACTACAGTACTATAATAGTACACACTACAGTACTATAATAGTACACACTACAGTACTATAATAGTACACACTACAGTACTATAATGGTATACACTACAGTACAATAATAGTATACACACTACAGTACAATAATAGTACACACTACAGTACTATATTAGTACACACTACAGTACTATAATAGTACACACGCTACAGTACAATAATAGTACACACTACAGTACTATATTAGTACACACTACAGTACTATAATAGTACACACTACAGTACAATAATAGTACACACTACAGTACTATAATAGTACACAATACAGTACTATAATAGTACACACTACAGTACTATAATAGAACACACTACAGTACTATAATAGTACACACTACAGTACAATAATAGTACACACTACAGTACAATAATAGTATACACTACAGTACTATATTAGTACACACTACAGTACAATATTAGTACACACTACAGTACAATAATAGTATACACACTACAGTACTATAATAGTACACACTACAGTACTATAATAGTACACACTACAGTACTATAATAGTACACACTACAGTACTATAATAGTACACACTACAGTACAATAATAGCACACACTACAGTACAATAATAGTACACACTACAGTACTATAATAGTACACATTACAGTACTATAATAGTACAAACTACAGTACTATAATAGTACACACTACAGTACTATAATAGTATACACTACAGTTATATATTAGTACACACTACAGTACTATAATAGTACACACTACAGTACTATAATAGTACACACCACATAACTATAGTAGTACACACTACAGTACTATAATAGTACCCACTACAGTACAATAATAGTACACACTACAGTACTATAATAGTACACATTACAGTACTATAATAGTACACACTACAGTACAATAATAGTACACACTACAGTACAATAATAGTATACACACTACAGTACAATAATAGTGCACACTACAGTACAATAATAGTACACACTACAGTACTATAATAGTACACACTGCAGTACTATATTAGTACACACTACCGTACTATAATAGTATACACTACAGTACAATAATAGTATACACACTACAGTACATTTATAGTACACACTACAGTACTATATTTGTACACACTACAGTACAATAATAGTATACACTACAGTACTATAATAGTACACACTACAGTACTATAATAGTACACACTACAGTACAATAATAGTACACACTACAGTACAATAATAGTGCACACTACAGTACAATAATAGTGCACACTACAGTACAATAATAGTACACACTACAGTACTATAATAGTACACACTACAGTACTATAATAGTACACACTACATAACTATAGTAGTACACACTACAGTACTATAATAGTACACACTACAGTACTATAATAGTACACACTACAGTACAATAATAGTACACACTACAGTACTATAATAGTACACACTACAGTACTATAATAGTACACACTACAGTACAATAATAGTACTCACTACAGTACAATAATAGTACACACTACAGTACAATAATAGTATACACCCTACAGTACTATAATAGTGCACACTACAGTACAATAATAGTACACACTACAGTACTATAATAGTACACACTGCAGTACTATATTAGTACACACTACAGTACTATAATAGTATACACTACAGAACAAAAATAGTATACACTACAGTACTATAATAGTACACACTACAGTACTATAATAGAACACACTACAGTACTATACGAGTACACACTACAGTACAATAATAGTACACACTACAGTACTATAATAGTACACATTACAGTACTATAATAGTACACACTACAGTACTATAATAGTACACACTACAGTACTATAATAGTATACACTACAGTACTATATTAGTACACACTACAGTACTATAATAGTACACACTACAGTACTATAATAGTACACACTGCAGTACTATATTAGTACACACTATAGTACTATAATAGTACACACTACAGTACAATATTAGTACACACTACAGTACAATAATAGTATACACACTACAGTACAATAATAGTATACACTGCAGTACTATAATAGTACACACTACACTACTATAATAGTACACACTACAGTACAATAATAGTATACACTACAGTACTACAATAGTACACACTACAGTACTATAATAGTACACACTACAGTACAATAATAGTACACACACTACAGTACAATAATAGTACACACTACAGTACAATAATAGTACACACTACAGTACTATAATAGTACACACTACAGTACTATAATAGTACACACTACAGTACAATAATAGTACACACTACAGTACTATAATAGTATACACTACAGTACAATAATAGTGCACACTACAGTACAATAATAGTACACACTAGAGTACTATAATAGTACACACTGCAGTACTATAATAGTACACACTACAGTACTATAATAGTACACACTACAGTACTATAATAGTACACACACTACAGTACAATAATAGTACACACTACAGTACTATATTAGTACACACTACAGTACTATAATAGTACACACTACAGTACTATAATAGTACACACTGCAGTACTATAATAGTACACACTACAGTACTATAATAGTACACACTACAGTACTATAATAGTATACACTACAGTACAATAATAGTATACACACTACAGTACATTAATAGTACACACTACAGTACTATATTAGTACACACTACAGTACATTAATAGTACACACTACAGTACTATAATAGTACACACTACAGTACAATAATAGTACACACTACAGCACTATAATAGTACACACTACAGTACTATAATAGTACACACTACAGTACAATAATAGTACACACTACAGTACTATAATAGTATACACTACAGTACAATAATAGTGCACACTACAGTACAATAATAGTACACACTAGAGTACTATAATAGTACACACTGCAGTACTATAATAGTACACACTACAGTACTATAATAGTACACACACTACAGTACAATAATAGTACACACTACAGTACTATATTAGTACACACTACAGTACTATAATAGTACACACACTACAGTACAATAATAGTACACACACTACAGTACAATAATAGTACACACTACAGTACTATATTAGTACACACTACAGTACAATAATAGTACACACTAGAGTACTATAATAGTACACACTACAGTACTATAATAGTACACACTACAGTACTATAATAGTACACACTACAGTACTATAATAGTATACACTACAGTACAATAATAGTATAGACACTACAGTACAATAATAGTACACACTACAGTACTATATTAGTACACACTACAGTACTATAATAGTACACAAACTACAGTACAATAATAGTACACACTACAGTACTATATTAGTACACACTACAGTACTATAATAGTACACACTGGTGTACTATAATAGTACACACTGCAGTACTATATTAGTACACACTACAGTACTATAATAGTACACACACTACAGTACAATAATAGTACACACTACAGTACTACATTAGTACACACTACAGTACTATAATAGTACACACACTACAGTACAATAATAGTACACACTACAGTACTACATTAGTACACACTACAGTACAATAATAGTACACACTACAGTACTATAATAGTACACACTACAGTACTATAATAGTACACACAACAGTACTATAATAGTATACACTACAGTACAATAATAGTATACACACTACAGTACATTAATAGTACACACTACAGTACTATATTAGTACACACTACAGTACATTAATAGTACACACTACAGTACTATAATAGTACACACTACAGTACAATAATAGTACACACTACAGTACTATAATAGTACACACTACAGTACTATAATAGTACACACTACAGAACTATAATAGTACACACTACAGTACTATAATAGTATACACTACAGTACAATAATAGTATACACACTACAATACATTAATAGTACACACTACAGTACTATATTAGTACACTGTACAGTACATTAATAGTACACACTACAGTACTATAATAGTACACACTACAGTACTATAATAGTACACACACTACAGTACAATAATAGTACACACTACAGTACTATATTAGTACACACTACAGTACTATAATAGTACACACATTACAGTACAATAATAGTACACACTACAGTACTATATTAGTACACACTACAGTACAATAATAGTACACACTAGAGTACTATAATAGTACACACTACAGTACTATAATAGTACACACTACAGTACTATAATAGTACACACTACAGTACTATAATGGTATACACTACAGTACAATAATAGTATACACACTACAGTACAATAATAGTACACACTACAGTACTATATTAGTACACACTACAGTACTATAATAGTACACACACTACAGTACAATAATAGTACACACTACAGTACTGTATTAGTACACACTACAGTACTATAATAGTACACACTAAAGTACTATAATAGTACACACTACAGTACTATAATAGTACACACTGCAGTACTATAATAGTACACACTGCAGTACTATATTAGTACACACTACAGTACTATAATAGTACACACACTACAGTACAATAATAGTACACACTACAATACTATATTAGTACACACTACAGTACTATAATAGTACACACACTACAGTACAATAATAGTACACACTACAGTACTATATTAGTACACACTACAGTACTATTATAGTACACACATTACAGTACAATAATAGTACACACTACAATACTTTATTAGTACACACTACAGTACTATAATAGTACACACTACAGTACTATAATAGTACACACTACAGTACTATAATAGTACACACTACAGTACTATAATAGTACACACTACAGTACTATAATAGTACACACTACAGTACTATAATGGTATACACTACAGTACAATAATAGTATACACACTACAGTACAATAATAGTACACACTACAGTACTATATTAGTACACACTACAGTACTATAATAGTACACACGCTACAGTACAATAATAGTACACACTACAGTACTATATTAGTACACACTACAGTACTATAATAGTACACACTACAGTACAATAATAGTACACACTACAGTACTATAATAGTACACAATACAGTACTATAATAGTACACACTACAGTACTATAATAGAACACACTACAGTACTATAATAGTACACACTACAGTACAATAATAGTACACACTACAGTACAATAATAGTATACACTACAGTACTATATTAGTACACACTACAGTACAATATTAGTACACACTACAGTACAATAATAGTATACACACTACAGTACTATAATAGTACACACTACAGTACTATAATAGTACACACTACAGTACTATAATAGTACACACTACAGTACTATAATAGTACACACTACAGTACAATAATAGCACACACTACAGTACAATAATAGTACACACTACAGTACTATAATAGTACACATTACAGTACTATAATAGTACAAACTACAGTACTATAATAGTACACACTACAGTACTATAATAGTATACACTACAGTACTATATTAGTACACACTACAGTACTATAATAGTACACACTACAGTACTATAATAGTACACACCACGTAACTATAGTAGTACACACTACAGTACTATAATAGTACCCACTACAGTACAATAATAGTACACACTACAGTACTATAATAGTACACATTACAGTACTATAATAGTACACACTACAGTACAATAATAGTACACACTACAGTACAATAATAGTATACACACTACAGTACAATAATAGTGCACACTACAGTACAATAATAGTACACACTACAGTACTATAATAGTACACACTGCAGTACTATATTAGTACACACTACAGTACTATAATAGTATACACTACAGTACAATAATAGTATACACACTACAGTACATTTATAGTACACACTACAGTACTATATTTGTACACACTACAGTACAATAATAGTATACACTACAGTACTATAATAGTACACACTACAGTACTATAATAGTACACACTACAGTACAATAATAGTACACACTACAGTACAATAATAGTGCACACTACAGTACAATAATAGTGCACACTACAGTACAATAATAGTACACACTACAGTACTATAATAGTACACACTACAGTACTATAATAGTACACACTACATAACTATAGTAGTACACACTACAGTACTATAATAGTACACACTACAGTACTATAATAGTACACACTACAGTACAATAATAGTACACACTACAGTACTATAATAGTACACACTACAGTACTATAATAGTACACACTATAGTACAATAATAGTACTCACTACAGTACAATAATAGTACACACTACAGTACAATAATAGTATACACACTACAGTACAATAATAGTGCACACTACAGTACAATAATAGTACACACTACAGTACTATAATAAGACACACTGCAGTACTATATTAGTACACACTACAGTACTATAATAGTATACACTACAGAACAAAAATAGTATACACTACAGTACTATAATAGTACACACTACAGTACTATAATAGAACACACTACAGTACTATACGAGTACACACTACAGTACAATAATAGTACACACTACAGTACTATAATAGTACACATTACAGTACTATAATAGTACACACTACAGTACTATAATAGTACACACTACAGTACTATAATAGTATACACTACAGTACTATATTAGTACACACTACAGTACTATAATAGTACACACTACAGTACTATAATAGTACACACTGCAGTACTATATTAGTACACACTATAGTACTATAATAGTACACACTACAGTACAATATTAGTACACACTACAGTACAATAATAGTATACACACTACAGTACAATAATAGTACACACTACAGTACTATAATAGTACACACTACAGTACTATAATAGTACACACTACATAACTATAGTAGTACACACTACAGTACTATAATAGTACACACTACAGTACTATCATAGTACACACTACAGTACAATAACAGTACACACTACAGTACTATAATAGTACACACTACAGTACTATAATAGTACACACTACAGTACAATAATAGTACACACTACAGTACAATAATAGTATACACACTACAGTACAATAATAGTGCACACTACAGTACAATAATAGTACACACTACAGTACTATAATAGTACACACTGCAGTACTATATTAGTACACACTACAGTACTATAATAGTATACACTACAGTACAATAATAGTATACACACTACAGTACATTAATAGTACACACTACAGTACTATATTAGTACACACTACAGAACAATAATAGTATACACTACAGTACTATAATAGTACACACTACAGTACTATAATAGTACACACTACAGTACAATAATAGTACACACTACAGTACAATAATAGTATACACACTACAGTACAATAATAGTGCACACTACAGTACAATAATAGTACACACAACAGTACTATAATAGTACCCACTGCAGTACTATAATAGTACACACTACAGTACTATAATAGTACACACTGCAGTACTATATTAGTACACACTACAGTACAATAATAGTATACACACTACAGTACAATAATAGTTCACACTACAGTACTATAATAGTACACACTACAGTACTATAATAGTACACACTACATAACTATAGTAGTACACACTACAGTACTATAATAGTACACACTACAGTACTATAATAGTACACACTACAGTACAATAATAGTACACACTACAGTACTATAATAGTACACACTACAGTACTATAATAGTACACACTACAGTACAATAATAGTACACACTACAGTACAATAATAGTACACACTACAGTACAATAATAGTATACACACTACAGTACAATAATAGTCCACACTACAGTACAATAATAGTACACACTACAGTACTATAATAGTACACACTGCAGTACTATATTAGTACACACTACAGTACTATAATAGTATACACTACAGTACAATAATAGTATACACACTACAGTACTATAATAGTACACACTACAGTACTATATTAGTACACACTACAGTACAATAATAGTATACACTACAGTACTATAATAGTACACACTACAGTACTATAATAGTACACACTACAGTACAATAATAGTGCACACTACAGTACAATAATAGTACACACTACAGTACTATAATAGTACACACTGCAGTACTATAATAGTACACACTACAGTACTATAATTGTACACACTACAGTACAATAATAGTGCACACTACAGTACAATAATAGTACACACTACAGTACTATAATAGTACACACTGCAGTACTATATTAGTACACACTACAGTACAATAATAGTATACAATACAGAACTATAATAGTACACACTACAGTACTATAATAGTACACACTGCAGTACAATAATAGTACACACTACAGTACAATAATAGTACACACTACAGTACTATAGTAGTACACACTGCAGTACTATATTAGTACACACTACAGTACTATAATAGTATACACTACAGTACAATAATAGTATACACACTACAGTACTATAATAGTATACACTACAGTACAATAATAGTATACACTACAGTACAATAATAGTATACACACTACAGTACTATAATAGTACACATTACAGTACTATATTAGTACACACTACAGTAAAATAATAGTATACACTACAGTACTATAATAGTACACACTAAAGTACTATAATAGTACACACTACAGGACAATAATAGTATACACACTACAGTACAATAATAGTGCACACTACAGTACAATAATAGTACACACTACAGTACTATAATAGTACACACTGCAGTACTATATTAGTACACACTACAGTACAATAATAGTATACACACTACAGTACAATAATAGTACACACTACAGTACTATAATAGTACATACTACAGTACTATAATAGTACACACTACATAACTATAGTAGTACACACTACAGTACTATAATAGTACGCACTACAGTACTATAATAGTACACACTACAGTACAATAATAGTACACACTACAGTACTATAATAGTACACACTACAGTACTATAATAGTACACACTACAGTACAATAATAGTACACACTACAGTACAATAATAGTACACACTACAGTACATTAATAGTATACACACTACAGTACAATAATAGTGCACACTACAGTACAATAATAGTACACACTACAGTACTATAATAGTACACACTGAAGTACTATATTAGTACACACTACAGTACTATAATAGTATACACTACAGTACAATAATAGTATACACACTACAGTACTATAATAGTACACACTACAGCACTATATTAGTACACACTACAGTACAATAATAGTATACACTACAGTACTATAATAGTACACACTACAGTACTATGATAGTACACACTACAGTACTATAATAGTACACACTACAGTACTATAATAGTACACACTACATAACTATAGTAGTACACACTACAGTACTATAATAGTACACACTACAGTACTAAAATAGTACACACTACAGTACAATAATAGTACACACTACAGTACTAAAATAGTACACACTACAGTACTATAATAGTACACACTACAGTACAATAATAGTACACACTACAGTACAATAATAGTACACACTACAGTACAATAATAGTATACACACTACAGTACAATAATAGTGCACACTACAGTACAATAATAGTACACACTACAGTACTATAATAGTACACACTGCAGTACTATATTAGTACACACTACAGTACTATAATAGTATACACTACAGTACAAAAATAGTATACACTACAGTACTATAATAGTACACACTACAGTACTATAAGAGTACACACTACAGTACAATAATAGTACACACTACAGTACTATAATAGTACACACTACAGTACAATAAAAGTACACACTACAGTACAATAATAGTACACACTACAGTACTATAATATTACACACTACAGTACAATAATAGTACACACTACAGTACTATAATAGTACACACTACAGTACAATAATAGTACACACTACAGTACAATAAAAGTACACACTACAGTACAATGATAGTACACACTACAGTACAATAATAGTACACACTACAGTACTATAATAGTACACACTACAGTACAATAAAAGTACACACTACAGTACAATAATAGTATACACTACAGTACAATAATAGTACACACTGCAGTACAATAATAGTACACACTACAGTACAATAATAGTACACACTACAGTACTATAATAGTACACGCTACAGTACTATAATAGAACACACTACAGTACAATAAAAGTACACACTACAGTACAATAATAGTACACATTACAGTACAATAATAGTACACACTACAGTACTATAATAGTACACACTACAGTACTATAATAGTACACACTACAGTACAATAATAGCACACACTACAGTACTATAATAGTACACACTACAGTACAATAAAAGTACACACTACAGTACAAAAATAGTACACACTACAGTACAATAATAGTACACACTACAGTACAATAATAGTACACACTACAGTACTATAATAGTACACCTTACAGTACAATAATAGTACACACTACAGTACAATAATAGTACACACTACAGTACTATAATAGTACACACTACAGTACAATAATAGTACACACTACAGTACTATAATAGTACACACTACAGTACAATAATAGTACACACTACAGTACTATAATAGTACACCCACTACAGTACAATAATAGTACACACTACAGTACTATAATATTACACACTACAGTACAATAATAGTACACACTACAGTACAATAATAGTACACAGTACAGTACAATAAAAGTACACACTACAGTACAATAATAGTACACACTACAGTACAATAATAGTACACACTACAGTACTATAATAGTACACACTACAGTACAATAAAAGTACACACTACAGTACAATAATAGTACACACTACAGTACAATAATAGTACAGACTACAGTACAATAAAAGTCCACACTACAGTACAATAATAGTACACACTACAGTACAATAATAGTACACACTACAGTACAATAATAGTCCACACTACAGTTCAATAATAGTACACACTACAGTACAATAGTAGTACACACTACAGTACTATAATAGTACACACTACAGTACAATAAAAGTACACACTACAGTACAATATTAGTACACACTACAGTACAATAATAGTACAAACTACAGTACAATAATAGTACAGACTACAGTACAATAATAGTACACACTACAGTACTATAATAGTACACACTACAGTACAATAATAGTACACACTTCAGTACTGTAATAGTACACACTACAGTACAATAATAGTACACACTACAGTACAATAATAGTACACACTACAGTACTATAATAGTACACACTACAGTACTATAATAGTACACACTACAGTACTATAATAGTACACACTACAGTACAATAATAATACACACTACAGTATTATAATAGTACACACTACAGTACTATAATAGCACACACTACAGTACTATAACAGTACACACTACAGTACTATAATAGTACACACACTACAGTACAATAATAGTACACACACTACAGTACTATAATAGTACACACTACAGTACTATAATAGTACACACTACAGTACTATAATAGTACACACACTACAGTACTATAATAGTACACACAACAGTACAATAATAGTACACACTACAGTACAATAATAGTACACACTACAGTACTATAATACTACACACACTACAATACTATAATAGTACACACTACAGTACTATAGTAGTACACAATACAGTACTACAATAGTACACACTACAGTACTATAATAGTACACACTACAATACTACAATAGTACACACTACAGTACTATAGTAGTACACACTACAGTACTATAATAGTACACACTACAGTACAATAATGGTACACACTACAGTACTATAATAGTACACACTACAGTACTATAATAGTACGCACTACAGTACTATAATAGTACACACACTACAGTTCTATAATAATACACACTACAGTACTATAATAGTACACACTACAGTACAATAATAGTATACACTACAGTACTATAATAGTACACACTACAGTACTATAATAGTACACACTACAGTACTATAATAGTACACACACTACAGTACTATAATAGTACACACAACAGTACAATAATAGTACACACTACAGTACAATAATAGTACACACTACAGTACTATAATACTACACACACTACAATACTATAATAGTACACACTACAGTACAATAATAGTACACACTACAGTACTATAATAGTACACACTACAGTACTATAATAGTACACACTACAGTACAATAATAGTACACACTACAGTACAATAATAGTACACACTACAGTACATTAATAGTATACACACTACAGTACAATAATAGTGCACACTACAGTACAATAATAGTACACACTACAGTACTATAATAGTACACACTGAAGTACTATATTAGTACACACTACAGTACTATAATAGTATACACTACAGTACAATAATAGTATACACACTACAGTACTATAATAGTACACACTACAGCACTATATTAGTACACACTACAGTACAATAATAGTATACACTACAGTACTATAATAGTACACACTACAGTACTATGATAGTACACACTACAGTACTATAATAGTACACACTACAGTACTATAATAGTACACACTACATAACTATAGTAGTACACACTACAGTACTATAATAGTACACACTACAGTACTAAAATAGTACACACTACAGTACAATAATAGTACACACTACAGTACTAAAATAGTACACACTACAGTACTATAATAGTACACACTACAGTACAATAATAGTACACACTACAGTACAATAATAGTACACACTACAGTACAATAATAGTATACACACTACAGTACAATAATAGTGCACACTACAGTACAATAATAGTACACACTACAGTACTATAATAGTACACACTGCAGTACTATATTAGTACACACTACAGTACTATAATAGTATACACTACAGTACAAAAATAGTATACACTACAGTACTATAATAGTACACACTACAGTACTATAAGAGTACACACTACAGTACAATAATAGTACACACTACAGTACTATAATAGTACACACTACAGTACAATAAAAGTACACACTACAGTACAATAATAGTACACACTACAGTACTATAATATTACACACTACAGTACAATAATAGTACACACTACAGTACTATAATAGTACACACTACAGTACAATAATAGTACACACTACAGTACAATAAAAGTACACACTACAGTACAATGATAGTACACACTACAGTACAATAATAGTACACACTACAGTACTATAATAGTACACACTACAGTACAATAAAAGTACACACTACAGTACAATAATAGTATACACTACAGTACAATAATAGTACACACTGCAGTACAATAATAGTACACACTACAGTACAATAATAGTACACACTACAGTACTATAATAGTACACGCTACAGTACTATAATAGAACACACTACAGTACAATAAAAGTACACACTACAGTACAATAATAGTACACATTACAGTACAATAATAGTACACACTACAGTACTATAATAGTACACACTACAGTACTATAATAGTACACACTACAGTACAATAATAGCACACACTACAGTACTATAATAGTACACACTACAGTACAATAAAAGTACACACTACAGTACAAAAATAGTACACACTACAGTACAATAATAGTACACACTACAGTACAATAATAGTACACACTACAGTACTATAATAGTACACCTTACAGTACAATAATAGTACACACTACAGTACAATAATAGTACACACTACAGTACTATAATAGTACACACTACAGTACAATAATAGTACACACTACAGTACTATAATAGTACACACTACAGTACAATAATAGTACACACTACAGTACTATAATAGTACACCCACTACAGTACAATAATAGTACACACTACAGTACTATAATATTACACACTACAGTACAATAATAGTACACACTACAGTACAATAATAGTACACAGTACAGTACAATAAAAGTACACACTACAGTACAATAATAGTACACACTACAGTACAATAATAGTACACACTACAGTACTATAATAGTACACACTACAGTACAATAAAAGTACACACTACAGTACAATAATAGTACACACTACAGTACAATAATAGTACAGACTACAGTACAATAAAAGTCCACACTACAGTACAATAATAGTACACACTACAGTACAATAATAGTACACACTACAGTACAATAATAGTCCACACTACAGTTCAATAATAGTACACACTACAGTACAATAGTAGTACACACTACAGTACTATAATAGTACACACTACAGTACAATAAAAGTACACACTACAGTACAATATTAGTACACACTACAGTACAATAATAGTACAAACTACAGTACAATAATAGTACACACTACAGTACAATAATAGTACACACTACAGTACTATAATAGTACACACTACAGTACAATAATAGTACACACTTCAGTACTGTAATAGTACACACTACAGTACAATAATAGTACACACTACAGTACAATAATAGTACACACTACAGTACTATAATAGTACACACTACAGTACTATAATAGTACACACTACAGTACTATAATAGTACACACTACAGTACAATAATAATACACACTACAGTATTATAATAGTACACACTACAGTACTATAATAGCACACACTACAGTACTATAACAGTACACACTACAGTACTATAATAGTACACACACTACAGTACAATAATAGTACACACACTACAGTACTATAATAGTACACACTACAGTACTATAATAGTACACACTACAGTACTATAATAGTACACACACTACAGTACTATAATAGTACACACAACAGTACAATAATAGTACACACTACAGTACAATAATAGTACACACTACAGTACTATAATACTACACACACTACAATACTATAATAGTACACACTACAGTACTATAGTAGTACACAATACAGTACTACAATAGTACACACTACAGTACTATAATAGTACACACTACAATACTACAATAGTACACACTACAGTACTATAGTAGTACACACTACAGTACTATAATAGTACACACTACAGTACAATAATGGTACACACTACAGTACTATAATAGTACACACTACAGTACTATAATAGTACGCACTACAGTACTATAATAGTACACACACTACAGTACTATAATAATACACACTACAGTACTATAATAGTACACACTACAGTACAATAATAGTATACACTACAGTACTATAATAGTACACACTACAGTACTATAATAGTACACACTACAGTACTATAATAGTACACACACTACAGTACTATAATAGTACACACAACAGTACAATAATAGTACACACTACAGTACAATAATAGTACACACTACAGTACTATAATACTACACACACTACAATACTATAATAGTACACACTACGGTACTATAGTAGTACACAATACAGTACTACAATAGTACACACTACAGTACTATAATAGTACACACTACAATACTACAATAGTATACACTACAGTACTATAGTAGTACACACTACAGTACTATAATAGTACACACACTACAGTACTATAATAATACACACTACAGTACTATAATAGTACACACTACAGTACAATAATAGTACACACTACAGTACTATAATAGTACACACTACAGTACAATAATAGTACGCACTACAGTACTATAATAGTACACACACTACAGTACTATAATAATACACACTACAGTACTATAATAGTACACACTACAGTACAATAATAGTACACACTACAGTACTATAATAGTACAAACTACAGTACAATAATAGTACACACTACAGTACTACAATAGTACACACTACACTACTATAATAGTACACACACTACAGTACTATAATAGTACACACTACAGTACTATAATAGTACACACTACAGTACTATAGTAGTACACACTACAGTACTATAATAGTACACACTACAGTACTATAATAGTACACACACTACAGTACTATAATAGTACACACTACAGTACTATAATAGTACACACTACAGTACTATAATAGTACACACACTACAGTACTATAATAGTACACATTACAGTACTATGATAGTACACACTACAGTACAATAATAGTACACACTACAGTACAATAATAGTACACACTACAGTACTACAATAGTACACACTACAGTACTATAATAGTACACACACTACAGTACTATAATAGTACACACTACAGTACAATAATAGTACACACTACAGTACAATAATAGTACACACTGCAGTACAATATTAGTACACACATTACAGTACTATAATAGTACACACTACAGTACTATAATAGTACACACTACAGTACTATAACAGTACACACACTACAGTACTATAATAGTGCACACTACAGTACAATAATAGTACACACTACAGTACAATAATAGTACACACTACAGTACAAAATTAGTACACACTACAGTACAATAATAGTACACACTACAGTACTATAATATTACACACTACAGTACTATCATAGTAAACACTACAGTACTATAATAGTACACACTACAGTACAATAATAGTACACACTACAGTACAATAAAAGTACACACTACAGTACAATAATAGTACACACTACAGTACAATAATAGTACACACTACAGTACAATAATAGTACACACTACAGTACTATAATAGTACACACACTACAGTACAATAATAGTACACACTACAGTACAATATTAGTACAAACTACAGTACAATAATAGTACACACTACAGTACTATAATAGTACACACTACAGTACAATAATAGTACACACTACAGTACTATAATAGTACACACACTACAGTACTATAATAGTACACACTACAGTACAATAATAGTACACACTACAGTACAATAATAGTACACACTACAGTACAATAATAGTACACACTACAGTACAATATTAGTACACACTACAGTACAATAATAGTACACACTGCAGTACTATAATAGTACACATTACAGTACTATCATAGTAAACACTACAGTACTATAATAGTACACACTACAGTACAATAATAGTACACACTACAGTACAATAATAGTACACACTACAGTACAATATTTGTACACATTACAGTACAATAATAGTACACACTACAGTACAATAATGGTACACTCTACAGTACTATAATAGTACACACACTATAGTACTATAATAGTACACACTACAGTACAATAATAGTACACACTACAGTACAATAATAGTACACACTATAGTACAATAAAAGTACACACTACAGTACAATAATAGTACACACTACAGTACTATAATAGTACACACTACAGTACAATAATAGTACACACTACAGTACTATAATAGTACACACACTACTGTACAATAATAGTACACACTACAGTACTATAATATTACACACTACAGTACAATAATAGTACACACTACAGTACTATAATAGTACACACTAGAGTACAATAATAGTACACACTACAGTACTATAATATTACACACTACAGTACAATAATAGTACACACTACAGTACTATAATAGTACACACTACAGTACAATAATAGTACACACTACAGTACAATAAAAGTACACACTACAGTACAATAATAGTACACACTACAGTACTATAATAGTACACACTACAGTACTATAATAGTACACACTACAGTACAATAAAAGTACACTCTACAGTACTATAATAGTACACACACTACAGTACTATAATAGTACACACTACAGTACAATAATAGTACAAACTACAGTACAATAATAGTACACACTACAGTACTATAATAGTACACACTACAGTACAATAATAGTACACACTACAGTACTATAATAGTACACACTACAGTACAATAAAAGTACACACTACAGTACAATAATAGTACACACTACAGTACTATAATATGACACACTACAGTACAATAATAGTACACACTACAGTACTATAATAGTACACACTACAGTACAATAATAGTACACACTACAGTACAATAAAAGTACACACTACAGTACAATAATAGTACACACTACAGTACAATAATAGTACACACTACAGTACTATAATAGTACACACTACAGTACAATAAAAGTACACACTACAGTACAATAATAGTATACACTACAGTACAATAATAGTACACACTGCAGTACAATAATAGTACACACTACAGTACAATAATAGTACACACTACAGTACTATAATAGTACACGCTACAGTACTATAATAGTACACACAACAGTGCAATAAAAGTACACACTACAGTACAATAATAGTACACACTACAGTACAATAATAGTACACACTACAGTACATTAATAGTATACACACTACAGTACAATAATAGTGCACACTACAGTACAATAATAGTACACACTACAGTACTATAATAGTACACACTGAAGTACTATATTATTACACACTACAGTACTATAATAGTATACACTACAGTACAATAATAGTATACACACTACAGTACTATAATAGTACACACTACAGCACTATATTAGTACACACTACAGTACAATAATAGTATACACTACAGTACTATAATAGTACACACTACAGTACTATGATAGTACACACTACAGTACTATAATAGTACACACTACAGTACTATAATAGTACACACTACATAACTATAGTAGTACACACTACAGTACTATAATAGTACACACTACAGTACTAAAATAGTACACACTACAGTACAATAATAGTACACACTACAGTACAATAATAGTACACACTACAGTACAATAATAGTATACACACTACAGTACAATAATAGTGCACACTACAGTACAATAATAGTACACACTACAGTACTATAATAGTACACACTGCAGTACTATATTAGTACACACTACAGTACTATAATAGTATACACTACAGTACAAAAATAGTATACACTACAGTACTATAATAGTACACACTACAGTACTATAATAGTACACACTACAGTACTATAAGAGTACACACTACAGTACAATAATAGTACACACTACAGTACTATAATAGTACACACTACAGTACAATAAAAGTACACACTACAGTACAATAATAGTACACACTACAGTACTATAATATTACACACTACAGTACAATAATAGTACACACTACAGTACTATAATAGTACACACTACAGTACAATAATAGTACACACTACAGTACAATAAAAGTACACACTACAGTACAATGATAGTACACACTACAGTACAATAATAGTACACACTACAGTACTATAATAGTACACACTACAGTACAATAAAAGTACACACTACAGTACAATAATAGTATACACTACAGTACAATAATAGTACACACTGCAGTACAATAATAGTACACACTACAGTACAATAATAGTACACACTACAGTACTATAATAGTACACGCTACAGTACTATAATAGTACACACTACAGTACAATAAAAGTACACACTACAGTACAATAATAGTACACATTACAGTACAATAATAGTACACACTACAGTACTATAATAGTACACACTACAGTACTATAATAGTACACACTACAGTACTATAATAGTACACACTACAGTACAATAAAAGTACACACTACAGTACAAAAATAGTACACACTACAGTACAATAATAGTACACACTACAGTACAATAATAGTACACACTACAGTACTATAATAGTACACCTTACAGTACAATAATAGTACACACTACAGTACAATAATAGTACACACTACAGTACTATAATAGTACACACTATAGTACTATAATAGTACACACTACAGTACAATAATAGTACACACTACAGTACTATAATAGTACACCCACTACAGTACAATAATAGTACACACTACAGTACTATAATATTACACACTACAGTACAATAATAGTACACACTACAGTACAATAATAGTACACAGTACAGTACAATAAAAGTACACACTACAGTACAATAATAGTACACACTACAGTACAATAATAGTACACACTACAGTACTATAATAGTACACACTACAGTACAATAAAAGTACACACTACAGTACAATAATAGTACACACTACAGTACAATAATAGTACAGACTACAGTACAATAATAGTCCACACTACAGTACAATAATAGTACACACAACAGTACAATAATAGTACACACTACAGTACAATAATAGTCCACACTACAGTTCAATAATAGTACACACTACAGTACAATAGTAGTACACACTACAGTACTATAATAGTACACACTACAGTACAATAAAAGTACACACTACAGTACAATATTAGTACACACTACAGTACAATAATAGTACAAACTACAGTACAATAATAGTACACACTACAGTACAATAATAGTACACACTACAGTACTATAATAGTACACACTACAGTACAATAATAGTACACACTTCAGTACTATAATAGTACACACTACAGTACAATAATAGTACACACTACAGTACAATAATAGTACACACTACAGTACTATAATAGTACACACTACAGTACTATAATAGTACACACTACAGTACTATAATAATACACACTACAGTACAATAATAATACACACTACAGTATTATAATAGTACACACTACAGTACTATAATAGCACACACTACAGTACTATAACAGTACACACTACAGTACTATAATAGTACACACACTACAGTACAATAATAGTACACACACTACAGTACTATAATAGTACACACTACAGTACTATAATAGTACACACACTACAGTACTATAATAGTACACACTACAGTACAATAATAGTACACACTACAGTACAATAATAGTACACACTACAGTACTATAATACTACACACACTACAATACTATAATAGTACACACTACAGTACTATAGTAGTACACAATACAGTACTACAATAGTACACACTACAGTACTATAATAGTACACACTACAATACTACAATAGTACACACTACAGTACTATAGTAGTACACACTACAGTACTATAATAGTACACACTACAGTACAATAATGGTACACACTACAGTACTATAATAGTACACACTACAGTACTATAATAGTACACACTACAGTACAATAATAGTACACACACTACAGTACAATAATAGTACAGACTACAGTACAATAATAGTACACGCTACAGTACTATAATAGTACACACTACAGTACAATAATAGTACGCACTACAGTACTATAATAGTACACACACTACAGTACTATAATAATACACACTACAGTACTATAATAGTACACACTACAGTACAATAATAGTACACACTACAGTACTATAATAGTACAAACTACAGTACAATAATAGTACACACTACAGTACTACAATAGTACACACTACAGTACTATAATAGTACACACATTACAGTACTATAATAGTACACACTACAGTACTATAATAGTACACACTACAGTACTATAGTAGTACACACTACAGTACTATAATAGTACACACTACAGTACTATAATAGTACACACACTACAGTACTATAATAGTACACACTACAGTACTATAATAGTACACACTACAGTACTATAATAGTACACACACTACAGTACTATAATAGTACACATTACAGTACTATAATAGTACACACTACAGTACAATAATAGTACACACTACAGTACAATAATAGTACACACTACAGTACTACAATAGTACACACTACAGTACTATAATAGTACACACACTACAGTACTATAATAGTACACACTACAGTACAATAATAGTACACACTACAGTACAACAATAGTACACACTGCAGTACAATATTAGTACACACATTACAGTACTATAATAGTACACACTACAGTACTATCATAGTACACACTACAGTACTATAACAGTACACACACTACAGTACTATAATAGTGCACACTACAGTACTATAATAGTACACACTACAGTACAATAATAGTACACACTACAGTACAATAATAGTACACACTACAGTACTACAATAGTACACACTACAGTACTATAAAAGTACACACACTACAGTACTATAATAGTACACACTACAGTACAATAATAGTACACACTACAGTACAACAATAGTACACACTGCAGTACAATATTAGTACACACATTACAGTACTATAATAGTACACACTACAGTACTATAATAGTACACACTACAGTACTATAATAGTACACACTACAGTACTATAATAGTACACACTACAGTACAATAATAATACACACTACAGTATTATAATAGTACACACTACAGTACTATAATAGCACACACTACAGTACTATAACAGTACACACTACAGTACTATAATAGTACACACACTACAGTACAATAATAGTACACACACTACAGTACTATAATAGTACACACTACAGTACTATAATAGTACACACTACAGTACTATAATAGTACACACACTACAGTACTATAATAGTACACACAACAGTACAATAATAGTACACACTACAGTACAATAATAGTACACACTACAGTACTATAATACTACACACACTACAATACTATAATAGTACACACTACAGTACTATAGTAGTACACAATACAGTACTACAATAGTACACACTACAGTACTATAATAGTACACACTACAATACTACAATAGTACACACTACAGTACTATAGTAGTACACACTACAGTACTATAATAGTACACACTACAGTACAATAATGGTACACACTACAGTACTATAATAGTACACACTACAGTACTATAATAGTACGCACTACAGTACTATAATAGTACACACACTACAGTACTATAATAATACACACTACAGTACTATAATAGTACACACTACAGTACAATAATAGTATACACTACAGTACTATAATAGTACACACTACAGTACTATAATAGTACACACTACAGTACTATAATAGTACACACACTACAGTACTATAATAGTACACACAACAGTACAATAATAGTACACACTACAGTACAATAATAGTACACACTACAGTACTATAATACTACACACACTACAATACTATAATAGTACACACTACGGTACTATAGTAGTACACAATACAGTACTACAATAGTACACACTACAGTACTATAATAGTACACACTACAATACTACAATAGTACACACTACAGTACTATAGTAGTACACACTACAGTACTATAATAGTACACACTACAGTACAATAATAGTACACACACTACAGTACAATAATAGTACAGACTACAGTACAATAATAGTACACACTACAGTACTATAATAGTACACACTACAGTACAATAATAGTACGCACTACAGTACTATAATAGTACACACACTACAGTACTATAATAATACACACTACAGTACTATAATAGTACACACTACAGTACAATAATAGTACACACTACAGTACTATAATAGTACAAACTACAGTACAATAATAGTACACACTACAGTACTACAATAGTACACACTACAGTACTATAATAGTACACACACTACAGTACTATAATAGTACACACTACAGTACTATAATAGTACACACTACAGTACTATAGTAGTACACACTACAGTACTATAATAGTACACACTACAGTACTATAATAGTACACACACTACAGTACTATAATAGTACACACTACAGTACTATAATAGTACACACTACAGTACTATAATAGTACACACACTACAGTACTATAATAGTACACATTACAGTACTATGATAGTACACACTACAGTACAATAATAGTACACACTACAGTACTATAATAGTACACACTACAGTACAATAATAGTACACACTACAGTACAATAAAAGTACACACTACAGTACAATAAAAGTACACACTACAGTACAATAATAGTACACACTACAGTACTATAATATTACACACTACAGTACAATAATAGTACACACTACAGTACTATAATAGTACACACTACAGTACAATAATAGTACACACTACAGTACAATAAAAGTACACACTACAGTACAATGATAGTACACACTACAGTACAATAATAGTACACACTACAGTACTATAATAGTACACACTACAGTACAATAAAAGTACACACTACAGTACAATAATAGTATACACTACAGTACAATAATAGTACACACTGCAGTACAATAATAGTACACACTACAGTACAATAATAGTACACACTACAGTACTATAATAGTACACGCTACAGTACTATAATAGTACACACTACAGTACAATAAAAGTACACACTACAGTACAATAATAGTACACATTACAGTACAATAATAGTACACACTACAGTACTATAATAGTACACACTACAGTACTATAATAGTACACACTACAGTACTATAATAGTACACACTACAGTACAATAAAAGTACACACTACAGTACAAAAATAGTACACACTACAGTACAATAATAGTACACACTACAGTACAATAATAGTACACACTACAGTACTATAATAGTACACCTTACAGTACAATAATAGTACACACTACAGTACAATAATAGTACACACTACAGTACTATAATAGTACACACTATAGTACTATAATAGTACACACTACAGTACAATAATAGTACACACTACAGTACTATAATAGTACACCCACTACAGTACAATAATAGTACACACTACAGTACTATAATATTACACACTACAGTACAATAATAGTACACACTACAGTACAATAATAGTACACAGTACAGTACAATAAAAGTACACACTACAGTACAATAATAGTACACACTACAGTACAATAATAGTACACACTACAGTACTATAATAGTACACACTACAGTACAATAAAAGTACACACTACAGTACAATAATAGTACACACTACAGTACAATAATAGTACAGACTACAGTACAATAATAGTCCACACTACAGTACAATAATAGTACACACAACAGTACAATAATAGTACACACTACAGTACAATAATAGTCCACACTACAGTTCAATAATAGTACACACTACAGTACAATAGTAGTACACACTACAGTACTATAATAGTACACACTACAGTACAATAAAAGTACACACTACAGTACAATATTAGTACACACTACAGTACAATAATAGTACAAACTACAGTACAATAATAGTACACACTACAGTACAATAATAGTACACACTACAGTACTATAATAGTACACACTACAGTACAATAATAGTACACACTTCAGTACTATAATAGTACACACTACAGTACAATAATAGTACACACTACAGTACAATAATAGTACACACTACAGTACAATAATAGTACACACTACAGTACTATAATAGTACACACTACAGTACTATAATAGTACACACTACAGTACTATAATAATACACACTACAGTACAATAATAATACACACTACAGTATTATAATAGTACACACTACAGTACTATAATAGCACACACTACAGTACTATAACAGTACACACTACAGTACTATAATAGTACACACACTACAGTACAATAATAGTACACACACTACAGTACTATAATAGTACACACTACAGTACTATAATAGTACACACTACAGTACTATAATAGTACACACACTACAGTACTATAATAGTACACACTACAGTACAATAATAGTACACACTACAGTACAATAATAGTACACACTACAGTACTATAATACTACACACACTACAATACTATAATAGTACACACTACAGTACTATAGTAGTACACAATACAGTACTACAATAGTACACACTACAGTACTATAATAGTACACACTACAATACTACAATAGTACACACTACAGTACTATAGTTGTACACACTACAGTACTATAATAGTACACACTACAGTACAATAATGGTACACACTACAGTACTATAATAGTACACACTACAGTACTATAATAGTACACACTACAGTACAATAATAGTACACACACTACAGTACAATAATAGTACAGACTACAGTACAATAATAGTACACGCTACAGTACTATAATAGTACACACTACAGTACAATAATAGTACGCACTACAGTACTATAATAGTACACACACTACAGTACTATAATAATACACACTACAGTACTATAATAGTACACACTACAGTACAATAATAGTACACACTACAGTACTATAATAGTACAAACTACAGTACAATAATAGTACACACTACAGTACTACAATAGTACACACTACAGTACTATAATAGTACACACATTACAGTACTATAATAGTACACACTACAGTACTATAATAGTACACACTACAGTACTATAGTAGTACACACTACAGTACTATAATAGTACACACTACAGTACTATAATAGTACACACACTACAGTACTATAATAGTACACACTACAGTACTATAATAGTACACACTACAGTACTATAATAGTACACACACTACAGTACTATAATAGTACACATTACAGTACTATAATAGTACACACTACAGTACAATAATAGTACACACTACAGTACAATAATAGTACACACTACAGCACTACAATAGTACACACTACAGTACTATAATAGTACACACACTACAGTACTATAATAGTACACACTACAGTACAATAATAGTACACACTACAGTACAACAATAGTACACACTGCAGTACAATATTAGTACACACATTACAGTACTATAATAGTACACACTACAGTACTATAATAGTACACACTACAGTACTATAACAGTACACACACTACAGTACTATAATAGTGCACACTACAGTACTATAATAGTACACACTACAGTACAATAATAGTACACACTACAGTACAATAATAGTACACACTACAGTACTACAATAGTACACACTACAGTACTATAATAGTACACACACTACAGTACTATAATAGTACACACTACAGTACAATAATAGTACACACTACAGTACAACAATAGTACACACTGCAGTACAATATTAGTACACACATTACAGTACTATAATAGTACACACTACAGTACTATAATAGTACACACTACAGTACTATAATAGTACACACTACAGTACTATAATAGTACACACTACAGTACTATAATAGTACACACTACAGTACAATAATAATACACACTACAGTATTATAATAGTACACACTACAGTACTATAATAGCACACACTACAGTACTATAACAGTACACACTACAGTACTATAATAGTACACACACTACAGTACAATAATAGTACACACACTACAGTACTATAATAGTACACACTACAGTACTATAATAGTACACACTACAGTACTATAATAGTACACACACTACAGTACTATAATAGTACACACAACAGTACAATAATAGTACACACTACAGTACAATAATAGTACACACTACAGTACTATAATACTACACACACTACAATACTATAATAGTACACACTACAGTACTATAGTAGTACACAATACAGTACTACAATAGTACACACTACAGTACTATAATAGTACACACTACAATACTACAATAGTACACACTACAGTACTATAGTAGTACACACTACAGTACTATAATAGTACACACTACAGTACAATAATGGTACACACTACAGTACTATAATAGTACACACTACAGTACTATAATAGTACGCACTACAGTACTATAATAGTACACACACTACAGTACTATAATAATACACACTACAGTACTATAATAGTACACACTACAGTACAATAATAGTATACACTACAGTACTATAATAGTACACACTACAGTACTATAATAGTACACACTACAGTACTATAATAGTACACACACTACAGTACTATAATAGTACACACAACAGTACAATAATAGTACACACTACAGTACAATAATAGTACACACTACAGTACTATAATACTACACACACTACAATACTATAATAGTACACACTACGGTACTATAGTAGTACACAATACAGTACTACAATAGTACACACTACAGTACTATAATAGTACACACTACAATACTACAATAGTACACACTACAGTACTATAGTAGTACACACTACAGTACTATAATAGTACACACTACAGTACAATAATAGTACACACACTACAGTACAATAATAGTACAGACTACAGTACAATAATAGTACACACTACAGTACTATAATAGTACACACTACAGTACAATAATAGTACGCACTACAGTACTATAATAGTACACACACTACAGTACTATAATAATACACACTACAGTACTATAATAGTACACACTACAGTACAATAATAGTACACACTACAGTACTATAATAGTACAAACTACAGTACAATAATAGTACACACTACAGTACTACAATAGTACACACTACAGTACTATAATAGTACACACACTACAGTACTATAATAGTACACACTACAGTACTATAATAGTACACACTACAGTACTATAGTAGTACACACTACAGTACTATAATAGTACACACTACAGTACTATAATAGTACACACACTACAGTACTATAATAGTACACACTACAGTACTATAATAGTACACACTACAGTACTATAATAGTACACACACTACAGTACTATAATAGTACACATTACAGTACTATGATAGTACACACTACAGTACAATAATAGTACACACTACAGTACAATAATAGTACACACTACAGTACTACAATAGTACACACTACAGTACTATAATAGTACACACACTACAGTACTATAATAGTACACACTACAGTACAATAATAGTACACACTACAGTACAATAATAGTACACACTGCAGTACAATATTAGTACACACATTACAGTACTATAATAGTACACACTACAGTACTATAATAGTACACACTACAGTACTATAACAGTACACACACTACAGTACTATAATAGTGCACACTACAGTACAATAATAGTACACACTACAGTACAATAATAGTACACACTACAGTACAAAATTAGTACACACTACAGTACAATAATAGTACACACTACAGTACTATAATATTACACACTACAGTACTATCATAGTAAACACTACAGTACTATAATAGTACACACTACAGTACAATAATAGTACACACTACAGTACAATAAAAGTACACACTACAGTACAATAATAGTACACACTACAGTACAATAATAGTACACACTACAGTACAATAATAGTACACACTACAGTACTATAATAGTACACACACTACAGTACAATAATAGTACACACTACAGTACAATATTAGTACAAACTACAGTACAATAATAGTACACACTACAGTACTATAATAGTACACACTACAGTACAATAATAGTACACACTACAGTACTATAATAGTACACACACTACAGTACTATAATAGTACACACTACAGTACAATAATAGTACACACTACAGTACAATAATAGTACACACTACAGTACAATAATAGTACACACTACAGTACAATATTAGTACACACTACAGTACAATAATAGTACACACTGCAGTACTATAATAGTACACATTACAGTACTATCATAGTAAACACTACAGTACTATAATAGTACACACTACAGTACAATAATAGTACACACTACAGTACAATAATAGTACACACTACAGTACAATATTTGTACACATTACAGTACAATAATAGTACACACTACAGTACAATAATGGTACACTCTACAGTACTATAATAGTACACACACTATAGTACTATAATAGTACACACTACAGTACAATAATAGTACACACTACAGTACAATAATAGTACACACTACAGTACAATAAAAGTACACACTACAGTACAATAATAGTACACACTACAGTACTATAATAGTACACACTACAGTACAATAATAGTACACACTACAGTACTATAATAGTACACACACTACTGTACAATAATAGTACACACTACAGTACTATAATATTACACACTACAGTACAATAATAGTACACACTACAGTACTATAATAGTACACACTAGAGTACAATAATAGTACACACTACAGTACTATAATATTACACACTACAGTACAATAATAGTACACACTACAGTACTATAATAGTACACACTACAGTACAATAATAGTACACACTACAGTACAATAAAAGTACACACTACAGTACAATAATAGTACACACTACAGTACTATAATAGTACACACTACAGTACTATAATAGTACACACTACAGTACAATAAAAGTACACTCTACAGTACTATAATAGTACACACACTACAGTACTATAATAGTACACACTACAGTACAATAATAGTACAAACTACAGTACAATAATAGTACACACTACAGTACTATAATAGTACACACTACAGTACAATAATAGTACACACTACAGTACTATAATAGTACACACTACAGTACAATAAAAGTACACACTACAGTACAATAATAGTACACACTACAGTACTATAATATGACACACTACAGTACAATAATAGTACACACTACAGTACTATAATAGTACACACTACAGTACAATAATAGTACACACTACAGTACAATAAAAGTACACACTACAGTACAATAATAGTACACACTACAGTACAATAATAGTACACACTACAGTACTATAATAGTACACACTACAGTACAATAAAAGTACACACTACAGTACAATAATAGTATACACTACAGTACAATAATAGTACACACTGCAGTACAATAATAGTACACACTACAGTACAATAATAGTACACACTACAGTACTATAATAGTACACGCTACAGTACTATAATAGTACACACAACAGTGCAATAAAAGTACACACTACAGTACAATAATAGTACACACTACAGTACAATAATAGTACACACTACAGTACATTAATAGTATACACACTACAGTACAATAATAGTGCACACTACAGTACAATAATAGTACACACTACAGTACTATAATAGTACACACTGAAGTACTATATTAGTACACACTACAGTACTATAATAGTATACACTACAGTACAATAATAGTATACACACTACAGTACTATAATAGTACACACTACAGCACTATATTAGTACACACTACAGTACAATAATAGTATACACTACAGTACTATAATAGTACACACTACAGTACTATGATAGTACACACTACAGTACTATAATAGTACACACTACAGTACTATAATAGTACACACTACATAACTATAGTAGTACACACTACAGTACTATAATAGTACACACTACAGTACTAAAATAGTACACACTACAGTACAATAATAGTACACACTACAGTACAATAATAGTACACACTACAGTACAATAATAGTATACACACTACAGTACAATAATAGTGCACACTACAGTACAATAATAGTACACACTACAGTACTATAATAGTACACACTGCAGTACTATATTAGTACACACTACAGTACTATAATAGTATACACTACAGTACAAAAATAGTATACACTACAGTACTATAATAGTACACACTACAGTACTATAATAGTACACACTACAGTACTATAAGAGTACACACTACAGTACAATAATAGTACACACTACAGTACTATAATAGTACACACTACAGTACAATAAAAGTACACACTACAGTACAATAATAGTACACACTACAGTACTATAATATTACACACTACAGTACAATAATAGTACACACTACAGTACTATAATAGTACACACTACAGTACAATAATAGTACACACTACAGTACAATAAAAGTACACACTACAGTACAATGATAGTACACACTACAGTACAATAATAGTACACACTACAGTACTATAATAGTACACACTACAGTACAATAAAAGTACACACTACAGTACAATAATAGTATACACTACAGTACAATAATAGTACACACTGCAGTACAATAATAGTACACACTACAGTACAATAATAGTACACACTACAGTACTATAATAGTACACGCTACAGTACTATAATAGTACACACTACAGTACAATAAAAGTACACACTACAGTACAATAATAGTACACATTACAGTACAATAATAGTACACACTACAGTACTATAATAGTACACACTACAGTACTATAATAGTACACACTACAGTACTATAATAGTACACACTACAGTACAATAAAAGTACACACTACAGTACAAAAATAGTACACACTACAGTACAATAATAGTACACACTACAGTACAATAATAGTACACACTACAGTACTATAATAGTACACCTTACAGTACAATAATAGTACACACTACAGTACAATAATAGTACACACTACAGTACTATAATAGTACACACTATAGTACTATAATAGTACACACTACAGTACAATAATAGTACACACTACAGTACTATAATAGTACACCCACTACAGTACAATAATAGTACACACTACAGTACTATAATATTACACACTACAGTACAATAATAGTACACACTACAGTACAATAATAGTACACAGTACAGTACAATAAAAGTACACACTACAGTACAATAATAGTACACACTACAGTACAATAATAGTACACACTACAGTACTATAATAGTACACACTACAGTACAATAAAAGTACACACTACAGTACAATAATAGTACACACTACAGTACAATAATAGTACAGACTACAGTACAATAATAGTCCACACTACAGTACAATAATAGTACACACAACAGTACAATAATAGTACACACTACAGTACAATAATAGTCCACACTACAGTTCAATAATAGTACACACTACAGTACAATAGTAGTACACACTACAGTACTATAATAGTACACACTACAGTACAATAAAAGTACACACTACAGTACAATATTAGTACACACTACAGTACAATAATAGTACAAACTACAGTACAATAATAGTACACACTACAGTACAATAATAGTACACACTACAGTACTATAATAGTACACACTACAGTACAATAATAGTACACACTTCAGTACTATAATAGTACACACTACAGTACAATAATAGTACACACTACAGTACAATAATAGTACACACTACAGTACAATAATAGTACACACTACAGTACTATAATAGTACACACTACAGTACTATAATAGTACACACTACAGTACTATAATAATACACACTACAGTACAATAATAATACACACTACAGTATTATAATAGTACACACTACAGTACTATAATAGCACACACTACAGTACTATAACAGTACACACTACAGTACTATAATAGTACACACACTACAGTACAATAATAGTACACACACTACAGTACTATAATAGTACACACTACAGTACTATAATAGTACACACTACAGTACTATAATAGTACACACACTACAGTACTATAATAGTACACACTACAGTACAATAATAGTACACACTACAGTACAATAATAGTACACACTACAGTACTATAATACTACACACACTACAATACTATAATAGTACACACTACAGTACTATAGTAGTACACAATACAGTACTACAATAGTACACACTACAGTACTATAATAGTACACACTACAATACTACAATAGTACACACTACAGTACTATAGTAGTACACACTACAGTACTATAATAGTACACACTACAGTACAATAATGGTACACACTACAGTACTATAATAGTACACACTACAGTACTATAATAGTACACACTACAGTACAATAATAGTACACACACTACAGTACAATAATAGTACAGACTACAGTACAATAATAGTACACGCTACAGTACTATAATAGTACACACTACAGTACAATAATAGTACGCACTACAGTACTATAATAGTACACACACTACAGTACTATAATAATACACACTACAGTACTATAATAGTACACACTACAGTACAATAATAGTACACACTACAGTACTATAATAGTACAAACTACAGTACAATAATAGTACACACTACAGTACTACAATAGTACACACTACAGTACTATAATAGTACACACATTACAGTACTATAATAGTACACACTACAGTACTATAATAGTACACACTACAGTACTATAGTAGTACACACTACAGTACTATAATAGTACACACTTCAGTACTATAATAGTACACACACTACAGTACTATAATAGTACACACTACAGTACTATAATAGTACACACTACAGTACTATAATAGTACACACACTACAATACTATAATAGTACACATTACAGTACTATAATAGTACACACTACAGTACAATAATAGTACACACTACAGTACAATAATAGTACACACTACAGTACTACAATAGTACACACTACAGTACTATAATAGTACACACACTACAGTACTATAATAGTACACACTACAGTACAATAATAGTACACACTACAGTACAACAATAGTACACACTGCAGTACAATATTAGTACACACATTACAGTACTATAATAGTACACACTACAGTACTATAATAGTACACACTACAGTACTATAACAGTACACACACTACAGTACTATAATAGTGCACACTACAGTACTATAATAGTACACACTACAGTACAATAATAGTACACACTACAGTATAATAATAGTACACACTACAGTACTACAATAGTACACACTACAGTACTATAATAGTACACACACTACAGTACTATAATAGTACACACTACAGTACAATAATAGTACACACTACAGTACAACAATAGTACACACTGCAGTACAATATTAGTACACACATTACAGTACTATAATAGTACACACTACAGTACTATAATAGTACACACTACAGTACTATAACAGTACACACACTACAGTACTATAATAGTGCACACTACAGTACAATAATAGTACACACTACAGTACTATAATACTACACACACTACAATACTATAATAGTACACACTACAGTACTATAGTAGTACACAATACAGTACTACAATAGTACACACTACAGTACTATAATAGTACACACTACAATACTACAATAGTACACACTACAGTACTATAGTAGTACACACTACAGTACTATAATAGTACACACTACAGTACAATAATGGTACACACTACAGTACTATAATAGTACACACTACAGTACTATAATAGTACGCACTACAGTACTATAATAGTACACACACTACAGTACTATAATAATACACACTACAGTACTATAATAGTACACACTACAGTACAATAATAGTATACACTACAGTACTATAATAGTACACACTACAGTACTATAATAGTACACACTACAGTACTATAATAGTACACACACTACAGTACTATAATAGTACACACAACAGTACAATAATAGTACACACTACAGTACAATAATAGTACACACTACAGTACTATAATACTACACACACTACAATACTATAATAGTACACACTACGGTACTATAGTAGTACACAATACAGTACTACAATAGTACACACTACAGTACTATAATAGTACACACTACAATACTACAATAGTACACACTACAGTACTATAGTAGTACACACTACAGTACTATAATAGTACACACTACAGTACAATAATAGTACACACACTACAGTACAATAATAGTACAGACTACAGTACAATAATAGTACACACTACAGTACTATAATAGTACACACTACAGTACAATAATAGTACGCACTACAGTACTATAATAGTACACACACTACAGTACTATAATAATACACACTACAGTACTATAATAGTACACACTACAGTACAATAATAGTACACACTACAGTACTATAATAGTACAAACTACAGTACAATAATAGTACACACTACAGTACTACAATAGTACACACTACAGTACTATAATAGTACACACACTACAGTACTATAATAGTACACACTACAGTACTATAATAGTACACACTACAGTACTATAGTAGTACACACTACAGTACTATAATAGTACACACTACAGTACTATAATAGTACACACACTACAGTACTATAATAGTACACACTACAGTACTATAATAGTACACACTACAGTACTATAATAGTACACACACTACAGTACTATAATAGTATACATTACAGTACTATGATAGTACACACTACAGTACAATAATAGTACACACTACAGTACAATAATAGTACACACTACAGTACTACAATAGTACACACTACAGTACTATAATAGTACACACACTACAGTACTATAATAGTACACACTACAGTACAATAATAGTACACACTACAGTACAATAATAGTACACACTGCAGTACAATATTAGTACACACATTACAGTACTATAATAGTACACACTACAGTACTATAATAGTACACACTACAGTACTATAACAGTACACACACTACAGTACTATAATAGTGCACACTACAGTACAATAATAGTACACACTACAGTACAATAATAGTACACACTACAGTACAAAATTAGTACACACTACAGTACAATAATAGTACACACTACAGTACTATAATATTACACACTACAGTACTATCATAGTAAACACTACAGTACTATAATAGTACACACTACAGTACAATAATAGTACACACTACAGTACAATAAAAGTACACACTACAGTACAATAATAGTACACACTACAGTACAATAATAGTACACACTACAGTACAATAATAGTACACACTACAGTACTATAATAGTACACACACTACAGTACAATAATAGTACACACTACAGTACAATATTAGTACAAACTACAGTACAATAATAGTACACACTACAGTACTATAATAGTACACACTACAGTACAATAATAGTACACACTACAGTACTATAATAGTACACACACTACAGTACTATAATAGTACACACTACAGTACAATAATAGTACACACTACAGTACAATAATAGTACACACTACAGTACAATAATAGTACACACTACAGTACAATATTAGTACACACTACAGTACAATAATAGTACACACTGCAGTACTATAATAGTACACATTACAGTACTATCATAGTAAACACTACAGTACTATAATAGTACACACTACAGTACAATAATAGTACACACTACAGTACAATAATAGTACACACTACAGTACAATATTTGTACACATTACAGTACAATAATAGTACACACTACAGTACAATAATGGTACACTCTACAGTACTATAATAGTACACACACTATAGTACTATAATAGTACACACTACAGTACAATAATAGTACACACTACAGTACAATAATAGTACACACTACAGTACAATAAAAGTACACACTACAGTACAATAATAGTACACACTACAGTACTATAATAGTACACACTACAGTACAATAATAGTACACACTACAGTACTATAATAGTACACACACTACAGTACAATAATAGTACACACTACAGTACTATAATATTACACACTACAGTACAATAATAGTACACACTACAGTACTATAATAGTACACACTAGAGTACAATAATAGTACACACTACAGTACTATAATATTACACACTACAGTACAATAATAGTACACACTACAGTACTATAATAGTACACACTACAGTACAATAATAGTACACACTACAGTACAATAAAAGTACACACTACAGTACAATAATAGTACACACTACAGTACTATAATAGTACACACTACAGTACAATAAAAGTACACTCTACAGTACTATAATAGTACACACACTACAGTACTATAATAGTACACACTACAGTACAATAATAGTACAAACTACAGTACAATAATAGTACACACTACAGTACTATAATAGTACACACTACAGTACAATAATAGTACACACTACAGTACTATAATAGTACACACTACAGTACAATAAAAGTACACACTACAGTACAATAATAGTACACACTACAGTACTATAATATGACACACTACAGTACAATAATAGTACACACTACAGTACTATAATAGTACACACTACAGTACAATAATAGTACACACTACAGTACAATAAAAGTACACACTACAGTACAATAATAGTACACACTACAGTACAATAATAGTACACACTACAGTACTATAATAGTACACACTACAGTACAATAAAAGTACACACTACAGTACAATAATAGTATACACTACAGTACAATAATAGTACACACTGCAGTACAATAATAGTACACACTACAGTACAATAATAGTACACACTACAGTACTATAATAGTACACACTACAGTACAATAAAAGTACACACTACAGTACATTAATAGTATACACACTACAGTACAATAATAGTGCACACTACAGTACAATAATAGTACACACTACAGTACTATAATAGTACACACTGAAGTACTATATTAGTACACACTACAGTACTATAATAGTATACACTACAGTACAATAATAGTATACACACTACAGTACTATAATAGTACACACTACAGCACTATATTAGTACACACTACAGTACAATAATAGTATACACTACAGTACTATAATAGTACACACTACAGTACTATGATAGTACACACTACAGTACTATAATAGTACACACTACAGTACTATAATAGTACACACTACATAACTATAGTAGTACACACTACAGTACTATAATAGTACACACTACAGTACTAAAATAGTACACACTACAGTACAATAATAGTACACACTACAGTACAATAATAGTACACACTACAGTACAATAATAGTATACACACTACAGTACAATAATAGTGCACACTACAGTACAATAATAGTACACACTACAGTACTATAATAGTACACACTGCAGTACTATATTAGTACACACTACAGTACTATAATAGTATACACTACAGTACAAAAATAGTATACACTACAGTACTATAATAGTACACACTACAGTACTATAATAGTACACACTACAGTACTATAAGAGTACACACTACAGTACAATAATAGTACACACTACAGTACTATAATAGTACACACTACAGTACAATAAAAGTACACACTACAGTACAATAATAGTACACACTACAGTACTATAATATTACACACTACAGTACAATAATAGTACACACTACAGTACTATAATAGTACACACTACAGTACAATAATAGTACACACTACAGTACAATAAAAGTACACACTACAGTACAATGATAGTACACACTACAGTACAATAATAGTACACACTACAGTACTATAATAGTACACACTACAGTACAATAAAAGTACACACTACAGTACAATAATAGTATACACTACAGTACAATAATAGTACACACTGCAGTACAATAATAGTACACACTACAGTACAATAATAGTACACACTACAGTACTATAATAGTACACGCTACAGTACTATAATAGTACACACTACAGTACAATAAAAGTACACACTACAGTACAATAATAGTACACATTACAGTACAATAATAGTACACACTACAGTACTATAATAGTACACACTACAGTACTATAATAGTACACACTACAGTACTATAATAGTACACACTACAGTACAATAAAAGTACACACTACAGTACAAAAATAGTACACACTACAGTACAATAATAGTACACACTACAGTACAATAATAGTACACACTACAGTACTATAATAGTACACCTTACAGTACAATAATAGTACACACTACAGTACAATAATAGTACACACTACAGTACTATAATAGTACACACTATAGTACTATAATAGTACACACTACAGTACAATAATAGTACACACTACAGTACTATAATAGTACACCCACTACAGTACAATAATAGTACACACTACAGTACTATAATATTACACACTACAGTACAATAATAGTACACACTACAGTACAATAATAGTACACAGTACAGTACAATAAAAGTACACACTACAGTACAATAATAGTACACACTACAGTACAATAATAGTACACACTACAGTACTATAATAGTACACACTACAGTACAATAAAAGTACACACTACAGTACAATAATAGTACACACTACAGTACAATAATAGTACAGACTACAGTACAATAATAGTCCACACTACAGTACAATAATAGTACACACAACAGTACAATAATAGTACACACTACAGTACAATAATAGTCCACACTACAGTTCAATAATAGTACACACTACAGTACAATAGTAGTACACACTACAGTACTATAATAGTACACACTACAGTACAATAAAAGTACACACTACAGTACAATATTAGTACACACTACAGTACAATAATAGTACAAACTACAGTACAATAATAGTACACACTACAGTACAATAATAGTACACACTACAGTACTATAATAGTACACACTACAGTACAATAATAGTACACACTTCAGTACTATAATAGTACACACTACAGTACAATAATACTACACACTACAGTACAATAATAGTACACACTACAGTACAATAATAGTACACACTACAGTACTATAATAGTACACACTACAGTACTATAATAGTACACACTACAGTACTATAATAATACACACTACAGTACAATAATAATACACACTACAGTATTATAATAGTACACACTACAGTACTATAATAGCACACACTACAGTACTATAACAGTACACACTACAGTACTATAATAGTACACACACTACAGTACAATAATAGTACACACACTACAGTACTATAATAGTACACACTACAGTACTATAATAGTACACACTACAGTACTATAATAGTACACACACTACAGTACTATAATAGTACACACTACAGTACAATAATAGTACACACTACAGTACAATAATAGTACACACTACAGTACTATAATACTACACACACTACAATACTATAATAGTACACACTACAGTACTATAGTAGTACACAATACAGTACTACAATAGTACACACTACAGTACTATAATAGTACACACTACAATACTACAATAGTACACACTACAGTACTATAGTAGTTCACACTACAGTACTATAATAGTACACACTACAGTACAATAATGGTACACACTACAGTACTATAATAGTACACACTACAGTACTATAATAGTACACACTACAGTACAATAATAGTACACACACTACAGTACAATAATAGTACAGACTACAGTACAATAATAGTACACGCTACAGTACTATAATAGTACACACTACAGTACAATAATAGTACGCACTACAGTACTATAATAGTACACACACTACAGTACTATAATAATACACACTACAGTACTATAATAGTACACACTACAGTACAATAATAGTACACACTACAGTACTATAATAGTACAAACTACAGTACAATAATAGTACACACTACAGTACTACAATAGTACACACTACAGTACTATAATAGTACACACATTACAGTACTATAATAGTACACACTACAGTACTATAATAGTACACACTACAGTACTATAGTAGTACACACTACAGTACTATAATAGTACACACTACAGTACTATAATAGTACACACACTACAGTACTATAATAGTACACACTACAGTACTATAATAGTACACACTACAGTACTATAATAGTACACACACTACAGTACTATAATAGTACACATTACAGTACTATAATAGTACACACTACAGTACAATAATAGTACACACTACAGTACAATAATAGTACACACTACAGTACTACAATAGTACACACTACAGTACTATAATAGTACACACACTACAGTACTATAATAGTACACACTACAGTACAATAATAGTACACACTACAGTACAACAATAGTACACACTGCAGTACAATATTAGTACACACATTACAGTACTATAATAGTACACACTACAGTACTATAATAGTACACACTACAGTACTATAACAGTACACACACTACAGTACTATAATAGTGCACACTACAGTACAATAATAGTACACACTACAGTACAATAATAGTACACACTACAGTACAAAATTAGTACACACTACAGTACATTAATAGTACACACTACAGTACTATAATAGTACACACTACAGTACTATCATAGTAAACACTACAGTACTATAATAGTACACTCTACAGTACAATAATAGTACACACTACAGTACAATAAAAGTACACACTACAGTACAATAATAGTACACACAACAGTACAATAATAGTACACACTACAGTACAATAATAGTACACACTACAGTACTATAATAGTACACACACTACAGTACAATAATAGTACACACTACAGTACAATATTAGTACAAACTACAGTACAATAATAGTACACACTACAGTACTATAATAGTACACACTACAGTACAATAATAGTACACACTACAGTACTATAATAGTACACACACTACAGTACTATAATAGTACACACTACAGTACAATAATAGTACACACTACAGTACAATAATAGTACACACTACAGTACAATAATAGTACACACTACAGTACAATATTAGTACACACTACAGTACAATAATAGTACACACTGCAGTACTATAATAGTACACATTACAGTACTATCATAGTAAACACTACAGTACTATAATAGTACACACTACAGTACAATAATAGTACAGACTACAGTACAATAATAGTACACACTACAGTACAATATTTGTACACACTACAGTACAATAATAGTACACACTACAGTACAATAAAAAAACACACTACAGTACAATAATAGTACACACTACAGTACTATAATAGTACACACTACAGTACAATAATAGTACACACTACAGTACTATAATAGTACACACACTACAGTACAATAATAGTACACACTACAGTACTATAATATTACACACTACAGTACAATAATAGTACACACTACAGTACTATAATAGTACACACTAGAGTACAATAATAGTACACACTACAGTACTATAATATTACACACTACAGTACAATAATAGTACACACTACAGTACTATAATAGTACACACTACAGTACAATAATAGTACACACTACAGTACAAAAAAGTACACACTACAGTACAATAATAGTACACACTACAGTACTATAATAGTACACACTACAGTACTATAATAGTACACACTACAGTACAATAAAAGTACACTCTACAGTACTATAATAGTACACACACTACAGTACTATAATAGTACACACTACAGTACAATAATAGTACACACTACAGTACAATAATAGTACACACTACAGTACTATAATAGTACACACTACAGTACAATAATAGTACACACTACAGTACTATAATAGTACACACTACAGTACAATAAAAGTACACACTACAGTACAATAATAGTACACACTACAGTACTATAATATGACACACTACAGTACAATAATAGTACACACTACAGTACTATAATAGTACACACTACAGTACAATAATAGTACACACTACAGTACAATAAAAGTACACACTACAGTACAATAATAGTACACACTACAGTACAATAATAGTACACACTACAGTACTATAATAGTACACACTACAGTACAATAAAAGTACACACTACAGTACAATAATAGTATACACTACAGTACAATAATAGTACACACTGCAGTACAATAATAGTACACACTACAGTACAATAATAGTACACACTACAGTACTATAATAGTACACGCTACAGTACTATAATAGTACACACAACAGTGCAATAAAAGTACACACTACAGTACAATAATAGTACACACTACAGTACAATAATAGTACACACTACAGTACTATAATAGTACACACTACAGTACTATAATAGTACACACTACAGTACAATAATAGTACACACTACAGTACAATAATAGTACACACTACAGTACAATAAAAGTACACACTACAGTACAAAAATAGTACACACTACAGTACAATAATAGTACACACTACAGTACAATAATAGTACACACTACAGTACTATAATAGTACACACTACAGTACAATAATAGTACACACTACAGTACAATAATAGTACACACTACAGTACTATAATAGTACACACTACAGTACTATAATAGTACACACTACAGTACAATAATAGTACACACTACAGTACTATAATAGTACACCCACTACAGTACAATAATAGTGCACACTACAGTACTATAATATTACACACTACAGCACAATAATAGTACACACTACAGTACTATAATAGTACACACTACAGTACAATAATAGTATACAGTACAGTACAACAAAAGTACACACTACAGTACAATAATAGTACACACTACAGTACAATAATAGTACACACTACAGTACTATAATAGTACACACTACAGTACAATAAAAGTACACACTACAGTACAATAATTGTACACACTACAGTACAATAATAGTACAGACTACAGTACAATAATAGTCCACACTACAGTACAATAAAAGTACACACTACAGTACAATAATAGTACACACTTCAGTACAATAATAGTGCACACTACAGTACTATAATAGTACACACTACGGAACAATAATAGTACACACTACAGTACAATAATAGTACACACTACAGTACAATAATAGTACACACTACAGTACAATAATAGTACACACTACAGTACAATAATAGTACACACTACAGTACTATAATAGTACATACTACAGTACTATAATAGTACACACTACAGTACACTAATAATACACACTACAGTATTATAATAGTACACACTACAGTACTATAATAGCACACACTACAGTACTATAACAGTACACACTACAGTACTATAACAGTACACACACTACAGTACAATAATAGTACACACACTACAGTACTATAATAGTACACACTACAGTACTATAATAGTACACACTACAGTACTATAATAGTACACACACTACAGTACTATAATAGTACACACTACAGTACAATAATAGTACACACTACAGTACAATAATAGTACACACTACAGTACTATAATAGTACACACTACAGTACAATAATAGTACACACTACAGTACTATAATAGTACACACTACAGTACTATAATAGTACACACTACAGTACAATAATAATACACACTACAGTATTATAATAGTACACACTACAGTACTATAATAGCACACACTAGAGTACTATAATAGTACACACTACAGTACAATAAAAGTACACACTACAGTACAATAATAGTACACACTACAGTACTATAATATGACACACTACAGTACAATAATAGTACACACTACAGTACTATAATAGTACACACTACAGAACAATATTAGTACACACTACAGTACAATAAAAGTACACACTACAGTACAATAATAGTACACACTACAGTACAATAATAGTACACACTACAGTACTATAATAGTACACACTACAGTACAATAAAAGTACACACTACAGTACAATAATAGTATACACTACAGTACAATAATAGTACACACTGCAGTACAATAATAGTACACACTACAGTACTATAATAGTACACACTACAGTACTATAATAGTACACACTACAGTACAATAATAGTACACACTACAGTACTATAATAGTACACACTACAGTACAATAAAAGTACACACTACAGTACAAAAATAGTACACACTACAGTACAATAATAGTACACACTACAGTACAATAATAGTACACACTACAGTACTATAATAGTACACACTACAGTACAATAATAGTACACACTACAGTACAATAATAGTACACACTACAGTACTATAATAGTACACACTACAGTACTATAATAGTACACACTACAGTACAATAATAGTACACACTACAGTACTATAATAGTACACCCACTACAGTACAATAATAGTGCACACTACAGTACTATAATATTACACACTACAGTACAATAATAGTACACACTACAGTACTATAATAGTACACACTACAGTACAATAATAGTATACAGTACAGTACAACAAAAGTACACACTACAGTACAATAATAGTACACACACTACAGTACTATAATAGTACACACTACAGTACTATAATAGTACACACTACAGTACTATAATAGTACACACACTACAGTACTATAATAGTACACACTACAGTACAATAATAGTACACACTACAGTACAATAATAGTACACACTACAGTACTATAATACTACACACACTACAGTACTATAATAGTACACACACTACAGTACTATAATAGTACACACTACAGTACTATAATAGTACACACACTACAGTACAATAATAGTACACACTACAGTACAATAATAGTACACACTACAGTACTATAATAGCACACACTACAGTACTATAACAGTACACACTACAGTACTATAATAGTACACACACTACAGTACAATAATAGTACACTCTACAGTACTAAAATAGTACACACACTACAGTACAATAATAGTACACACTACAGTACTATAATAGTACACACTACAATACTATAATAGTACACACACTACAGTACAATAATAGTACACACTACAGCACTAAAATAGTACACACACTACAGTACAATAATAGTACACACTACAGTACTATAATAGTACACACTACAGTACTATAATAGTACACACTACAATACTATAATAGTACACACTACAGTACTATAATAGTACACACTACAGTACTAAAATAGTACACACACTACAGTACAATAATAGTACACACTACAGTACAATAATCGTACACACTACAGTACTATAATAGTACACACTACAGTACTATAATAGTACACACTACAATACTATAATAGTACACACTACAGTACTATAATAGTACACACTACAGTACTAAAATAGTACACACACTACAGTACAATAATAGTACACACTACAGTACTATAATAGTACACACTACAGTACTATAATAGTACACACACTACAGTACAATAATAGTACACACTACAGTACTAAAATAGTACACACACTACAGTACAATAATAGTACAACACTACAGTACAATAATAGTACACACACTACAGTACTATAATAGTACACACACTACAGTACTATAACAGTACACACACTACAGTACAATAATAGTACACACACTACAGTACAATAATAGTACACACTACAGTACTATAATAGTACACACACTACAGTACTATAATAGCACACACTACAGTACTATAACAGTACACTCTACAGTACTATAATAGTACACACACTACAGTACTATAATAGTACACACTACAGTACTATAATAGTACACACACTACAGAACAATAATAGTACACACTACAGTACTATAATAGTGCACACACTACAGTACTATAATAGTACACACACTACAGTACAATAATAGTACACACTACAGTACAATAATAGTACACACACTACAGTACAATAATAGTACACACACTACAGTACAATAATAGTACACACACTACAGTACAATAATAGTACACACACTACAGTACAATAATAGTACACACACTACAGTACAATAATAGTACACACACTACAGTACAATAATAGTACACACACTACAGTACTATAATAGTACACACTACAGTACTATAATAGTACACACACTACAGTACAATAATAGTACGCACTACAGTACTATAATAGTATACACTACAGTACTATAAGAGTACACACTGCAGTACTATAATAGTACACACTACAGTACAATAATAGTACACACTACAGTACTATAATAGTATACACTACAGTACTATAATAGTACACACTACAGTACTATAATAGTACACACACTTCAGTACAATAATAGTACACACTACAGTACTATAATAGTATACACTACAGTACTATAATAGTATACACTACAGTACTATAATAGTACACACTACAGTACTATAATAGTATACACTACAGTACTATAATAGTATACACTACAGTACTATAATAGTACACACTACAGTACTATAATAGTATACACTACAGTACTATAATAGTATACACTACAGTACTATAATAGTACACACTACAGTACTATAATAGTATACACTACAGTACTATAATAGTATACACTACAGTACTATAATATTATACACTACAGTACTATAATAGTACACACACTACAGTACTATAATAGTACACACACTACAGTACAATAATAGTATACACTACAGTACTATAATAGTATACACTACAGTACTATAATAGTACACACTACAGTACTATAATAGTACACACTACAGTACTATAATAGTACACACTACAGTACTATAATAGTACACACTACAGTACTATAATAGTACACACTACAGTACTATAATAGTACACACACTACAGTACTATAATAGTACACAATACAGTACTATAATAGTACACACTACAGTACTATAATAGTACACACACTACAGTACTATAATAGTACACACACTACAGTACTATCATAGTACACACTACAGTACTATAATAGTACACACACTACAGTACAATAATAGTATACATTACAGTACAATAATAGTACACACTACAGTACTATAATAGTACACACTACAGTACTATAATAGTACACACTACAGTACAATAATAGTACACACACTACAGTACAATAGTAGTATACACTACAGTACAATATTAGTACACACTACAGTACTATAATAGTACACACACTACAGTACAATATTAGTACACACTACAGTACTATAATAGTACACACTAGAGTACAATAATAGTACACACTACAGTACTATAATATTACACACTACAGTACAATAATAGTACACACTACAGTACTATAATAGTACACACTACAGTACAATAATAGTACACACTACAGTACAAAAAGTACACACTACAGTACAATAATAGTACACACTACAGTACTATAATAGTACACACACTACAGTACTATAATAGTACACACTACAGTACTATAATAGTACACACTACAGTACAATAATAGTACACACACTACAGTACAATAGTAGTATACACTACAGTACAATATTAGTACACACTACAGTACTATAATAGTACACACACTACAGTACAATATTAGTACACACTACAGTACTATAATAGTATACACTACAGTACAATAATAGTATACACTACAGTACAATAATAGTACACACTACAGTACAATAATAGTATACACTACAGTACAATATTAGTACACACTACAGTACTATAATAGTACACACACTACAGTACAATATTAGTACACACTACAGTACTATAATAGTACACACTACAGTACAATAATAGTACATACACTACAGTACAATAATAGTACACACTACAGTACAATAATAGTATACACTACAGTCCAATATTAGTACACACTACAGTACTATAATAGTACACACACTACAGTACAATAATAGTACACACTACAGTACTATAATAGTACACACACTACAGTACAATAATAGTACACACTACAGTACTATAATAGTGCACACACTACAGTACTATAATAGTACACACACTACAGTACTATAATAGTACACACACTACAGTACAATAATAGTACACACTACAGTACTCTAATAGTACACACTGCAGTACTATAATAGTATACACTACAGTACTATAATAGTACACACTACAGTACTATAATAGTACACACTACAGTACTATAATAGTACACACTACAGTACTATAATAGTATACACTACAGTACTATAATAGTACACACTACAGTACTATAAGAGTACACACACTACAGTACAATAATAGTATACACTACAGTACTATAATAGTACACACTACAGTACTATAATAGTACACACTACAGTACTATAATAGTACACACTACAGTACTATAATAGTGCACACTACAGTGCAATAATAGTACACACTACAGTACTATAATAGTACACACTACAGTACCATAATAGTACACACTACAGTACAATAATAGTACACACACTACAGTACAATAATAGTATACACTACAGTACTATAATAGTACACACTACAGTACTATAATAGTACACACTACAGTACAATAATAGTGCACACTACAGTACAATAATAGTACACACTACAGTACTATAATAGTACACACTGCAGTACTATATTAGTACACTTTACAGTACTATAATAGTACACACTACAGTACAATAATAGTACACACTACAGTACTATAATAGTACACACTACAGTACTATAATAGTACACACTACAGTACTATAATAGTACACACTGCAGTACTATGTTAGTACACACTACAGTACTATAATAGTACACACTACAGTACTATAATAGTACACACTACAGTACTATAATAGTACACACTACAGTACAATAATAGTACACACACTACAGTACAATAATAGTATACACTACAGTACTATAATAGTACACACTACAGTACTATAATAGTACACACTACAGTACAATAATAGTGCACACTACAGTACAATAATAGTACACACTACAGTACTATAATAGTACACACTGCAGTACTATATTAGTACACTTTACAGTACTATAATATTACACACTACAGTACAATAATAGTACACACTACAGTACTATAATAGTACACACTACAGTACTATAATAGTATACACTACAGTACTATAATATTACACACTACACTACTATAATAGTACACACTACAGTACAATAATAGTATACACTACAGTACTACAATAGTACACACTACAGTACTCTAATAGTACACACTACAGTACTATAATAGTACACACTACAGTACAATAATAGTACACACACTACAGTACAATAATAGTACACACTACAGTACAATAATAGTACACACTACAGTACTATAATAGTACACACTACAGTACAATAATAGTACACACTACAGTACTATAATAGTACACACTACAGTACTATAATAGTACACACTACAGTACTATATTAGTACACACTGCAGTACTATATTAGTACACACTACAGTACTATAATAGTACACACTACAGAACAATAATAGTACACACTGCAGTACTATAATAGTACACACTACAGTACTATAATAGTATACACTGCAGTACTATAATAGTACACACTACACTACTATAATAGTACACACTACAGTACAATAATAGTATACACTACAGTACTACAATAGTACACACTACAGTACTATAATAGTACACACTACAGTACAATAATAGTACACACACTACAGTACAATAATAGTACACACTACAGTACAATAATAGTACACACTACAGTACTATAATAGTACACACTACAGTACTATAATAGTACACACTACAGTACAATAATAGTACACACTACAGTACTATAATAGTATACACTACAGTACAATAATAGTGCACACTACAGTACTAAAATAGTACACACACTACAGTACAATAATAGTACACACACTACAGTACAATAATAGTACACACACTACAGTACTATAATAGTACACACACTACAGTACTATAACAGTACACACACTACAGTACTATAACAGTACACACACTACAGTACAATAATAGTACACACACTACAGTACAATAATAGTACACACTACAGTACTATAATAGTACACACACTACAGTACTATAATAGCACACACTACAGTACTATAACAGTACACTCTACAGTACTATAATAGTACACACACTACAGTACTATAATAGTACACACTACAGTACTATAATAGTACACACACTACATAACAATAATAGTACACACTACGGTACTATAATAGTGCACACACTACAGTACTATAATAGTACACACACTACAGTACAATAATAGTACACACTACAGTACAATAATAGTACACACACTACAGTACAATAATAGTACACACACTACAGTACAATAATAGTACACACACTACAGTACAATAATAGTACACACACTACAGTACAATAATAGTACACACACTACAGTACAATAATAGTACACACACTACAGTACAATAATAGTACACACACTACAGTACAATAATAGTACACACACTACAGTACTATAATAGTACACACTACAGTACTATAATAGTACACACACTACAGTACAAAAATAGTACGCACTACAGTACTATAATAGTATACACTACAGTACTATAATAGTACACACTACAGTACTATAATAGTACACACTACAGTACAATAATAGTACACACTACAGTACTATAATAGTATACACTACAGTACTATAATAGTACACACTACAGTACTATAATAGTACACACACTACAGTACTATAATAGTATACACTACAGTACTATAATAGTATACACTACAGTACTATAATAGTACACACTACAGTACTATAATAGTATACACTACAGTACTATAATAGTATACACTACAGTACTATAATAGTACACACTACAGTACTATAATAGTATACACTACAGTACTATAATAGTATACACTACAGTACTATAATAGTACACACTACAGTACTATAATAGTACACACTACAGTACTATAATAGTATACACTACAGTACTATAATAGTATACACTACAGTACTATAATATTATACACTACAGTACTATAATAGTACACACACTACAGTACTATAATAGTACACACACTACAGTACAATAATAGTATACACTACAGTACTATAATAGTATACACTACAGTACTATAATAGTACACACTACAGTACTATAATAGTACACACTACAGTACTATAATAGTACACACTACAGTACTATAATAGTACACACTACAGTACTATAATAGTACACACTACAGTACTATAATAGTACACACACTACAGTACTATAATAGTACACACTACAGTACTATAATAGTACACACTACAGTACTATAATAGTACACACACTACAGTACTATAATAGTACACACACTACAGTACTATCATAGTACACACTACAGTACTATAATAGTACACACACTACAGTACAATAATAGTATACACTACAGTACAATAATAGTACACACTACAGTACTATAATAGTACACACTACAGTACTATAATAGTACACACTACAGTACAATAATAGTACACACACTACAGTACAATAATAGTATACACTACAGTACAATATTAGTACACACTACAGTACTATAATAGTACACACACTACAGTACAATATTAGTACACACTACAGTACTATAATAGTACACACGACAGTACAATAATAGTACATACACTACAGTACAATAATAGTATACACTACAGTACTATAATAGTACACACTACAGTACTATAATAGTACACACTACAGTACAATAATAGTACACACACTACAGTACAATAATAGTATACACTACAGTACAATAATAGTACACACTACAGTACAATAATAGTATACACTACAGTACAATATTAGTACACACTACAGTACTATAATAGTACACACACTACAGTACAATATTAGTACACACTACAGTACTATAATAGTACACACTACAGTACAATAATAGTACATACACTACAGTACAATAATAGTACACACTACAGTACAATAATAGTATACACTACAGTCCAATATTAGTACACACTACAGTACTATAATAGTACACACACTACAGTACTATAATAGTACACACTACAGTACTATAATAGTACACACACTACAGTACAATAATAGTACACACTACAGTACTATAATAGTGCACACACTACAGTACTATAATAGTACACACACTACAGTACTATAATAGTACACACACTACAGTACAATAATAGTACACACTACAGTACTCTAATAGTACACACTGCAGTACTATAATAGTATACACTACAGTACTATAATAGTACACACTACAGTACTATAATAGTACACACTACAGTACTATAATAGTATACACTACAGTACTATAATAGTACACACTACAGTACTATAAGAGTACACACACTACAGTACAATAATAGTATACACTACAGTACTATAATAGTACACACTACAGTACTATAATAGTACACACTACAGTACTATAATAGTACACACTACAGTACTATAATAGTGCACACTACAGTGCAATAATAGTACACACTACAGTACTATAATAGTACACACTACAGTACCATAATAGTACACACTACAGTACAATAATAGTACACACACTACAATACAATAATAGTATACACTACAGTACTATAATAGTACACACTACAGTACTATAATAGTACACACTACAGTACAATAATAGTGCACACTACAGTACAATAATAGTACACACTACAGTACTATAATAGTACACACTGCAGTACTATATTAGTACACTTTACAGTACTATAATAGTACACACTACAGTACAATAATAGTACACACTACAGTACTATAATAGTACACACTACAGTACTATAATAGTACACACTACAGTACTATAATAGTACACACTGCAGTACTATGTTAGTACACACTACAGTACTATAATAGTACACACTACAGTACTATAATAGTACACACTACAGTACTATAATAGTACACACTACAGTACAATAATAGTACACACACTACAGTACAATAATAGTATACACTACAGTACTATAATAGTACACACTACAGTACTTTAATAGTACACACTACAGTACAATAATAGTGCACACTACAGTACAATAATAGTACACACTACAGTACTATAATAGTACACACTGCAGTACTATATTAGTAAACTTTACAGTACTATAATATTACACACTACAGTTTAATAATAGTACACACTACAGTACTATAATAGTACACACTACAGTACTATAATAGTATACACTACAGTACTATAATATTACACACTACACTACTATAATAGTACACACTACAGTACAATAATAGTATACACTACAGTACTACAATAGTACACACTACAGTACTCTAATAGTACACACTACAGTACTATAATAGTACACACTACAGTACAATAATAGTACACACACTACAGTACAATAATAGTACACACTACAGTACAATAATAGTACACACTACAGTACTATAATAGTACACACTACAGTACAATAATAGTACACACTACAGTACTATAATAGTACACACTACAGTACTATAATAGTACACACTACAGTACTATATTAGTACACACTGCAGTACTATATTAGTACACACTACAGTACTATAATAGTACACACTACAGAACAATAATAGTACACACTGCAGTACTATAATAGTACACACTACAGTACTATAATAGTATACACTGCAGTACTATAATAGTACACACTACACTACTATAATAGTACACACTACAGTACAATAATAGTATACACTACAGTACTACAATAGTACACACTACAGTACTATAATAGTACACACTACAGTACAATAATAGTACACACACTACAGTACAATAATAGTACACACTACAGTACAATAATAGTACACACTACAGTACTATAATAGTACACACTACAGTACTATAATAGTACACACTACAGTACAATAATAGTACACACTACAGTACTATAATAGTATACACTACAGTACAATAATAGTGCACACTACAGTACTAAAATAGTACACACACTACAGTACAATAATAGTACACACACTACAGTACAATAATAGTACACACACTACAGTACTATAATAGTACACACACTACAGTACTATAACAGTACACACACTACAGTACTATAACAGTACACACACTACAGTACAATAATAGTACACACACTACAGTACAATAATAGTACACACTACAGTACTATAATAGTACACACACTACAGTACTATAATAGCACACACTACAGTACTATAACAGTACACTCTACAGTACTATAATAGTACACACACTACAGTACTATAATAGTACACACTACAGTACTATAATAGTACACACACTACAGAACAATAATAGTACACACTACAGTACTATAATAGTGCACACACTACAGTACTATAATAGTACACACACTACAGTACAATAATAGTACACACTACAGTACAATAATAGTACACACACTACAGTACAATAATAGTACACACACTACAGTACAATAATAGTACACACACTACAGTACAATAATAGTACACACACTACAGTACAATAATAGTACACACACTACAGTACAATAATAGTACACACACTACAGTACAATAATAGTACACACACTACAGTACTATAATAGTACACACTACAGTACTATAATAGTACACACACTACAGTACAAAAATAGTACGCACTACAGTACTATAATAGTATACACTACAGTACTATAATAGTACACACTACAGTACTATAATAGTACACACTACAGTACAATAATAGTACACACTACAGTACTATAATAGTATACACTACAGTACTATAATAGTACACACTACAGTACTATAATAGTACACACACTACAGTACAATAATAGTACACACTACAGTACTATAATAGTATACACTACAGTACTATAATAGTATACACTACAGTACTATAATAGTACACACTACAGTAATATAATAGTATACACTACAGTACTATAATAGTATACACTGCAGTACTATAATAGTACACACTACAGTACTATAATAGTATACACTACAGTACTATAATAGTATACACTACAGTACTATAATAGTACACACTACAGTACTATAATAGTACACACTACAGTACTATAATAGTATACACTACAGTACTATAATAGTATACACTACAGTACTATAATAGTACACACACTACAGTACTATAATAGTACACACACTACAGTACAATAATAGTATACACTACAGTACTATAATAGTATACACTACAGTACTATAATAGTACACACTACAGTACTATAATAGTACACACTACAGTACTATAATAGTACACACTACAGTACTATAATAGTACACACTACAGTACTATAATAGTACACACACTACAGTACTATAATAGTACACACTACAGTACTATAATAGTACACACTACAGTACTATAATAGTACACACACTACAGTACTATAATAGTACACACTACAGTACTATAATAGTACACACACTACAGTACAATAATAGTACACACTACAGTACTATAATAGTACACACTACAGTACTATAATAGTACACACTACAGTACTATAATAGTACACACTACAGTACAATAATAATACACACTACAGTATTATAATAGTACACACTACAGTACTATAATAGCACACACTACAGTACTATAATAGTACACACTACAGTACAATAAAAGTACACACTACAGTACAATAATAGTACACACTACAGTACTATAATATGACACACTACAGTACAATAATAGTACACACTACAGTACTATAATAGTACACACTACAGTACAATATTAGTACACACTACAGTACAATAAAAGTACACACTACAGTACAATAATAGTACACACTACAGTACAATAATAGTACACACTACAGTACTATAATAGTACACACTACAGTACAATAAAAGTACACACTACAGTACAATAATAGTATACACTACAGTACAATAATAGTACACACTGCAGTACAATAATAGTACACACTACAGTACAATAATAGTACACACTACAGTACTATAATAGTACACACTACAGTACTATAATAGTACGCACTACAGTACAATAATAGTACACACTACAGTACTATAATAGTACACACTACAGTACAATAAAAGTACACACTACAGTACAAAAATAGTACACACTACAGTACAATAATAGTACACACTACAGTACTATAATAGTACACACTACAGTACAATAATAGTACACACTACAGTACAATAATAGTACACACTACAGTACTATAATAGTACACACTACAGTACTATAATAGTACACACTACAGTGCAATAATAGTACACACTACAGTACTATAATTGTACACCCACTACAGTACAATAATAGTGCACACTACAGTACTATAATATTACACACTACAGTACAATAATAGTACACACTACAGTACTATAATAGTACACACTACAGTACAATAATAGTATACAGTACAGTACAACAAAAGTACACACTACAGTACAATAATAGTACACACACTACAGTACTATCATAGTACACACTACAGTACTATAATAGTACACACTACAGTACTATAATAGTACACACACTACAGTACTATAATAGTACACACTACAGTACAATAATAGTACACACTACAGTACAATAATAGTACACACTACAGTACTATAATACTACACACACTACAGTACTATAATAGTACACACACTACAGTACTATAATAGTACACACTACAGTACTATAATAGTACACACACTACAGTACAATAATAGTACACACTACAGTACAATAATAGTACACACTACAGTACTATAATAGCACACACTACAGTACTATAACAGTACACACTACAGTACTATAATAGTACACACACTACAGTACAATAATAGTACACACTACAGTACTAAAATAGTACACACACTACAGTACAATAATAGTACACACTACAGTACTATAATAGTACACACTACAATACTATAATAGTACACACACTACAGTACAATAATAGTACACACTACAGTACTAAAATAGTACACACACTACAGTACAATAATAGTACACACTACAGTACTATAATAGTACACACTACAGTACTATAATAGTACACACTACAATACTATAATAGTACACACTACAGTACTATAATAGTACACACTACAGTACTAAAATAGTACACACACTACAGTACAATAATAGTACACACTACATACAATAATCGTACACACTACAGTACTATAATAGTACACACTACAGTACTATAATAGTACACACTACAATACTATAATAGTACACACTACAGTACTATAATAGTACACACTACAGTACTAAAATAGTACACACACTACAGTACAATAATAGTACACACTACAGTACTATAATAGTACACACTACAGTACTATAATAGTACACACACTACAGTACAATAATAGTACACACTACAGTACTAAAATAGTACACACACTACAGTACAATAATAGTACACACACTACAGTACAATAATAGTACACACACTACAGTACTATAATAGTACACACACTACAGTACTATAACAGTACACACACTACAGTACTATAACAGTACACACACTACAGTACAATAATAGTACACACACTACAGTACAATAATAGTACACACTACAGTACTATAATAGTACACACACTACAGTACTATAATAGCACACACTACAGTACTATAACAGTACACTCTACAGTACTATAATAGTACACACACTACAGTACTATAATAGTACACACTACAGTACTATAATAGTACACACACTACAGAACAATAATAGTACACACTACAGTACTATAATAGTGCACACACTACAGTACTATAATAGTACACACACTACAGTACAATAATAGTACACACTACAGTACAATAATAGTACACACACTACAGTACAATAATAGTACACACACTACAGTACAATAATAGTACACACACTACAGTACAATAATAGTACACACACTACAGTACAATAATAGTACACACACTACAGTACAATAATAGTACACACACTACAGTACAATAATAGTACACACACTACAGTACAATAATAGTACACACACTACAGTACTATAATAGTACACACTACAGTACTATAATAGTACACACACTACAGTACAATAATAGTACGCACTACAGTACTATAATAGTATACACTACAGTACTATAATAGTACACACTACAGTACTATAATAGTACACACTACAGTACAATAATAGTACACACTACAGTACTATAATAGTATACACTACAGTACTATAATAGTACACACTACAGTACTATAATAGTACACACACTACAGTACAATAATAGTACACACTACAGTACTATAATAGTATACACTACAGTACTATAATAGTATACACTACAGTACTATAATAGTACACACTACAGTACTATAATAGTATACACTACAGTACTATAATAGTATACACTACAGTACTATAATAGTACACACTACAGTACTATAATAGTATACACTACAGTACTATAATAGTATACACTACAGTACTATAATAGTACACACTACAGTACTATAATAGTACACACTACAGTACTATAATAGTATACACTACAGTACTATAATAGTATACACTACAGTACTATAATATTATACACTACAGTACTATGATAGTACACACACTACAGTACTATAATAGTACACACACTACAGTACAATAATAGTATACACTACAGTATTATAATAGTATACACTACAGTACTATAATAGTACACACTACAGTACTATAATAGTACACACTACAGTACTATAATAGTACACACTACAGTACTATAATAGTACACACACTACAGTACTATAATAGTACACACTACAGTACTATAATAGTACACACTACAGTACTATAATAGTACACACACTACAGTACTATAATAGTACACACACTACAGTACTATCATAGTACACACTACAGTACTATAATAGTACACACACTACAGTACAATAATAGTATACACTACAGTACAATAATAGTACACACTACAGTACTATAATAGTACACACTACAGTACTATAATAGTACACACTACAGTACAATAATAGTACACACACTACAGTACAATAATAGTATACACTACAGTACAATATTAGTACACACTACAGTACTATAATAGTACACACACTACAGTACAATATTAGTACACACTACAGTACTATAATAGTACACACTACAGTACAATAATAGTACATACACTACAGTACAATAATAGTATACACTACAGTACTATAATAGTACACACTACAGTACTATAATAGTACACACTACAGTACAATAATAGTACACACACTACAGTACAATAATTGTATACACTACAGTACAATAATAGTACACACTACAGTACAATAATAGTATACACTACAGTACAATATTAGTACACACTACAGTACTATAATAGTACACACACTACAGTACAATATTAGTACACACTACAGTACTATAATAGTACACACTACAGTACAATAATAGTACACACACTACAGTACAATAATAGTACACACTACAGTACAATAATAGTATACACTACAGTACAATATTAGTACACACTACAGTACTATAATAGTACACACACTACAGTACTATAATAGTACACACTACAGTACTATAATAGTACACACACTACAGTACAATAATAGTACACACTACAGTACTATAATAGTGCACACACTACAGTACTATAATAGTACACACACTACAGTACTATAATAGTACACACACTACAGTACAATAATAGTACACACTACAGTACTCTAATAGTACACACTGCAGTACTATAATAGTATACACTACAGTACTATAATAGTACACACTACAGTACTATAATAGTACACACTACAGTACTATAATAGTATACACTACAGTACTATAATAGTACACACTACAGTACTATAAGAGTACACACACTACAGTACAATAATAGTATACACTACAGTACTATAATAGTACACACTACAGTACTATAATAGTACACACTACAGTACTATAATAGTACACACTACAGTACTATAATAGTGCACACTACAGTGCAATAATAGTACACACTACAGTACTATAATAGTACACACTACAGTACCATAATAGTACACACTAGAGTACAATAATAGTACACACACTACAGTACAATAATAGTATACACTACAGTACTATAATAGTACACACTACAGTACTATAATAGTACACACTACAGTACAATAATAGTGCACACTACAGTACAATAATAGTACACACTACAGTACTATAATAGTACACACTGCAGTACTATATTAGTACACTTTACAGTACTATAATAGTACACACTACAGTACAATAATAGTACACACTACAGTACTATAATAGTACACACTACAGTACTATGATAGTACACACTACAGTACTATAATAGTACACACTGCAGTACTATGTTAGTACACACTACAGTACTATAATAGTACACACTACAGTACTATAATAGTACACACTACAGTACTATAATAGTACACACTACAGTACAATAATAGTACACACACTACAGTACAATAATAGTATACACTACAGTACTATAATAGTACACACTACAGTACTATAATAGTACACACACTACAGTACAATAATAGTACACACTACAGTACAATAATAGTACACACTACAGTACTATAATAGCACACACTACAGTACTATAACAGTACACACTACAGTACTATAATAGTACACACACTACAGTACAATAATAGTACACACTACAGTACTAAAATAGTACACACACTACAGTACAATAATAGTACACACTACAGTACTATAATAGTACACACTACAATACTATAATAGTACACACACTACAGTACAATAATAGTACACACTACAGTACTAAAATAGTACACACACTACAGTACAATAATAGTACACACTACAGTACTATAATAGTACACACTACAGTACTATAATAGTACACACTACAATACTATAATAGTACACACTACAGTACTATAATAGTACACACTACAGTACTAAAATAGTACACACACTACAGTACAATAATAGTACACACTACATACAATAATCGTACACACTACAGTACTATAATAGTACACACTACAGTACTATAATAGTACACACTACAATACTATAATAGTACACACTACAGTACTATAATAGTACACACTACAGTACTAAAATAGTACACACACTACAGTACAATAATAGTACACACTACAGTACTATAATAGTACACACTACAGTACTATAATAGTACACACACTACAGTACAATAATAGTACACACTACAGTACTAAAATAGTACACACACTACAGTACAATAATAGTACACACACTACAGTACAATAATAGTACACACACTACAGTACTATAATAGTACACACACTACAGTACTATAACAGTACACACACTACAGTACTATAACAGTACACACACTACAGTACAATAATAGTACACACACTACAGTACAATAATAGTACACACTACAGTACTATAATAGTACACACACTACAGTACTATAATAGCACACACTACAGTACTATAACAGTACACTCTACAGTACTATAATAGTACACACACTACAGTACTATAATAGTACACACTACAGTACTATAATAGTACACACACTACAGAACAATAATAGTACACACTACAGTACTATAATAGTGCACACACTACAGTACTATAATAGTACACACACTACAGTACAATAATAGTACACACTACAGTACAATAATAGTACACACACTACAGTACAATAATAGTACACACACTACAGTACAATAATAGTACACACACTACAGTACAATAATAGTACACACACTACAGTACAATAATAGTACACACACTACAGTACAATAATAGTACACACACTACAGTACAATAATAGTACACACACTACAGTACAATAATAGTACACACACTACAGTACTATAATAGTACACACTACAGTACTATAATAGTACACACACTACAGTACAATAATAGTACGCACTACAGTACTATAATAGTATACACTACAGTACTATAATAGTACACACTACAGTACTATAATAGTACACACTACAGTACAATAATAGTACACACTACAGTACTATAATAGTATACACTACAGTACTATAATAGTACACACTACAGTACTATAATAGTACACACACTACAGTACAATAATAGTACACACTACAGTACTATAATAGTATACACTACAGTACTATAATAGTATACACTACAGTACTATAATAGTACACACTACAGTACTATAATAGTATACACTACAGTACTATAATAGTATACACTACAGTACTATAATAGTACACACTACAGTACTATAATAGTATACACTACAGTACTATAATAGTATACACTACAGTACTATAATAGTACACACTACAGTACTATAATAGTACACACTACAGTACTATAATAGTATACACTACAGTACTATAATAGTATACACTACAGTACTATAATATTATACACTACAGTACTATGATAGTACACACACTACAGTACTATAATAGTACACACACTACAGTACAATAATAGTATACACTACAGTATTATAATAGTATACACTACAGTACTATAATAGTACACACTACAGTACTATAATAGTACACACTACAGTACTATAATAGTACACACTACAGTACTATAATAGTACACACTACAGTACTATAATAGTACACACACTACAGTACTATAATAGTACACACTACAGTACTATAATAGTACACACTACAGTACTATAATAGTACACACACTACAGTACTATAATAGTACACACACTACAGTACTATCATAGTACACACTACAGTACTATAATAGTACACACACTACAGTACAATAATAGTATACACTACAGTACAATAATAGTACACACTACAGTACTATAATAGTACACACTACAGTACTATAATAGTACACACTACAGTACAATAATAGTACACACACTACAGTACAATAATAGTATACACTACAGTACAATATTAGTACACACTACAGTACTATAATAGTACACACACTACAGTACAATATTAGTACACACTACAGTACTATAATAGTACACACTACAGTACAATAATAGTACATACACTACAGTACAATAATAGTATACACTACAGTACTATAATAGTACACACTACAGTACTATAATAGTACACACTACAGTACAATAATAGTACACACACTACAGTACAATAATTGTATACACTACAGTACAATAATAGTACACACTACAGTACAATAATAGTATACACTACAGTACAATATTAGTACACACTACAGTACTATAATAGTACACACACTACAGTACAATATTAGTACACACTACAGTACTATAATAGTACACACTACAGTACAATAATAGTACACACACTACAGTACAATAATAGTACACACTACAGTACAATAATAGTATACACTACAGTACAATATTAGTACACACTACAGTACTATAATAGTACACACACTACAGTACTATAATAGTACACACTACAGTACTATAATAGTACACACACTACAGTACAATAATAGTACACACTACAGTACTATAATAGTGCACACACTACAGTACTATAATAGTACACACACTACAGTACTATAATAGTACACACACTACAGTACAATAATAGTACACACTACAGTACTCTAATAGTACACACTGCAGTACTATAATAGTATACACTACAGTACTATAATAGTACACACTACAGTACTATAATAGTACACACTACAGTACTATAATAGTATACACTACAGTACTATAATAGTACACACTACAGTACTATAAGAGTACACACACTACAGTACAATAATAGTATACACTACAGTACTATAATAGTACACACTACAGTACTATAATAGTACACACTACAGTACTATAATAGTACACACTACAGTACTATAATAGTGCACACTACAGTGCAATAATAGTACACACTACAGTACTATAATAGTACACACTACAGTACCATAATAGTACACACTAGAGTACAATAATAGTACACACACTACAGTACAATAATAGTATACACTACAGTACTATAATAGTACACACTACAGTACTATAATAGTACACACTACAGTACAATAATAGTGCACACTACAGTACAATAATAGTACACACTACAGTACTATAATAGTACACACTGCAGTACTATATTAGTACACTTTACAGTACTATAATAGTACACACTACAGTACAATAATAGTACACACTACAGTACTATAATAGTACACACTACAGTACTATGATAGTACACACTACAGTACTATAATAGTACACACTGCAGTACTATGTTAGTACACACTACAGTACTATAATAGTACACACTACAGTACTATAATAGTACACACTACAGTACTATAATAGTACACACTACAGTACAATAATAGTACACACACTACAGTACAATAATAGTATACACTACAGTACTATAATAGTACACACTACAGTACTATAATAGTACACACTACAGTACAATAATAGTGCACACTACAGTACAATAATAGTACACACTACAGTACTATAATAGTACACACTGCAGTACTATATTAGTACACTTTACAGTACTATAATATTACACACTACAGTACAATAATAGTACACACTACAGTACTATAATAGTACACACTACAGTACTATAATAGTATACACTACAGTACTATAATATTACACACTACACTACTATAATAGTACACACTACAGTACAATAATAGTACACACTACAGTACTATATTTGTACACACTACAGTACAATAATAGTATACACTACAGTACTATAATAGTACACACTACAGTACTATAATAGTACACACTACAGTACAATAATAGTACACACTACAGTACAATAATAGTGCACACTACAGTACAATAATAGTGCACACTACAGTACAATAATAGTACACACTACAGTACTATAATAGTACACACTACATAACTATAATAGTACACACTACAGTACTATAATAGTACACACTACAGTACTATAATAGTACACACTACAGTACAATAATAGTACACACTACAGTACTATAATAGTACACACTACAGTACTATAATAGTACACACTACAGTACAATAATAGTACTCACTACAGTACAATAATAGTACACACTACAGTACAATAATAGTATACACACTACAGTACAATAATAGTGCACACTACAGTACAATAATAGTACACACTACAGTACTATAATAGTACACACTGCAGTACTATATTAGTACACACTACAGTACTATAATAGTATACACTACAGAACAAAAATAGTATACACTACAGTACTATAATAGTACACACTACAGTACTATAATAGAACACACTACAGTACTATACGAGTACACACTACAGTACAATAATAGTACACACTACAGTACTATAATAGTACACATTACAGTACTATATTAGTACACACTACAGTACTATAATAGTACACACTACAGTACTATAATAGTATACACTACAGTACTATATTAGTACACACTACAGTACTATAATAGTACACACTACAGTACTATAATAGTACACACTGCAGTACTATATTAGTACACACTATAGTACTCTAATAGTACACACTACAGTACAATATTAGTACACACTACAGTACAATAATAGTATACACACTACAGTACAATAATAGTACACACTACAGTACTATAATAGTACACACTACAGTACTATAATAGTACACACTACATAACTATAGTAGTACACACTACAGTACTATAATAGTACACACTACAGTACTATAATAGTACACACTACAGTACAATAATAGTACACACTACAGTACTATAATAGTACACACTACAGTACTATAATAGTACACACTACAGTACAATAATAGTACACACTACAGTACAATAATAGTATACACACTACAGTACAATAATAGTGCACACTACAGTACAATAATAGTACACACTACAGTACTATAATAGTACACACTGCAGTACTATATTAGTACACACTACAGTACTATAATAGTATACACTACTGTACAATAATAGTATACACACTACAGTACATTAATAGTACACACTACAGTACTATATTAGTACACACTACAGAACAATAATAGTATACACTACAGTACTATAATAGTACACACTACAGTACTATAATAGTACACACTACAGTACAATAATAGTACACACTACAGTACAATAATAGTATACACACTACAGTACAATAATAGTGCACACTACAGTACAATAATAGTACACACTACAGTACTATAATAGTACACACTGCAGTACTATAATAGTACACACTACAGTACTATAATAGTACACACTGCAGTACTATATTAGTACACACTACAGTACAATAATAGTATACACACTACAGTACAATAATAGTTCACACTACAGTACTATAATAGTACACACTACAGTACTATAATAGTACACACTACATAACTATAGTAGTACACACTACAGTACTATAATAGTACACACTACAGTACTATAATAGTACACACTACAGTACAATAATAGTACACACTACAGTACTATAATAGTACACACTACAGTACTATAATAGTACACACTACAGTACAATAATAGTACACACTACAGTACAATAATAGTACACACTACAGTACAATAATAGTATACACACTACAGTACAATAATAGTCCACACTACAGTACAATAATAGTACACACTACAGTACTATAATAGTACACACTGCAGTACTATATTAGTACACACTACAGTACTATAATAGTATACACTACAGTACAATAATAGTATACACACTACAGTACTATAATAGTACACACTACAGTACTATATTAGTACACACTACAGTACAATAATAGTATACACTACAGTACTATAATAGCACACACTACAGTACTATAATAGTACACACTACAGTACAATAATAGTGCACACTACAGTACAATAATAGTACACACTACAGTACTATAATAGTACACACTGCAGTACTATAATAGTACACACTACAGTACTATAATTGTACACACTACAGTACAATAATAGTGCACACTACAGTACAATAATAGTACACACTACAGTACTATAATAGTACACACTGCAGTACTATATTAGTACACACTACAGTACAATAATAGTATACACTACAGAACTATAATAGTACACACTACAGTACTATAATAGTACACACTGCAGTACAATAATAGTACACACTACAGTACAATAATAGTACACACTACAGTACTATAGTAGTACACACTGCAGTACTATATTAGTACACACTACAGTACTATAATAGTATACACTACAGTACAATAATAGTATACACACTACAGTACTATAATAGTATACACTACAGTACAATAATAGTATACACTACTGTACAATAATAGTATACACACTACAGTACTATAATAGTACACACTACAGTACTATATTAGTACACACTACAGTAAAATAATAGTATACACTACAGTACTATAATAGTACACACTAAAGTACTATAATAGTACACACTACAGTACAATAATAGTATACACACTACAGTACAATAATAGTGCACACTACAGTACTATAATAGTACACACTACAGTACTATAATAGTACACACTGCAGTACTATATTAGTACACACTACAGTACAATAATAGTATACACACTACAGTACAATAATAGTACACACTACAGTACTATAATAGTACATACTACAGTACTATAATAGTACACACTACATAACTATAGTAGTACACACTACAGTACTATAATAGTACGCACTACAGTACTATAATAGTACACACTACAGTACAATAATAGTACACACTACAGTACTATAATAGTACACACTACAGTACTATAATAGTACACACTACAGTACAATAATAGTACTCACTACAGTACAATAATAGTACACACTACAGTACATTAATAGTATACACACTACAGTACAATAATAGTGCACACTACAGTACAATAATAGTACACACTACAGTACTATAATAGTACACACTGAAGTACTATATTAGTACACACTACAGTACTATAATAGTATACACTACAGTACAATAATAGTATACACACTACAGTACTATAATAGTACACACTACAGCACTATATTAGTACACACTACAGTACAATAATAGTATACACTACAGTACTATAATAGTACACACTACAGTACTATGATAGTACACACTACAGTACTATAATAGTACACACTACAGTACTATAATAGTACACACTACATAACTATAGTAGTACACACTACAGTACTACAATAGTACACACTACAGTACTAAAATAGTACACACTACAGTACAATAATAGTACACACTACAGTACTATAATAGTACACACTACAGTACTATAATAGTACACACTACAGTACAATAATAGTACACACTACAGTACAATAATAGTACACACTACAGTACAATAATAGTATACACACTACAGTACAATAATAGTGCACACTACAGTACAATAATAGTACACACTACAGTACTATAATAGTACACACTGCAGTACTATATTAGTACACACTACAGTACTATAATAGTATACACTACAGTACAAAAATAGACTACACTACAGTACTATAATAGTACACACTACAGTACTATAAGAGTACACACTACAGTACAATAATAGTACACACTACAGTACTATAATAGTACACACTACAGTACAATAAAAGTACACACTACAGTACAATAATAGTACACACTACAGTACTATAATATTACACACTACAGTACAATAATAGTACACACTACAGTACTATAATAGTACACACTACAGTACAATAATAGTACACACTACAGTACAATAAAAGTACACACTACAGTACAATGATAGTACACACTACAGTACAATAATAGTACACACTACAGTACTATAATAGTACACACTACAGTACAATAAAAGTACACACTACAGTACAATAATAGTATACACTACAGTACAATAATAGTACACACTGCAGTACAATAATAGTACACACTACAGTACAATAATAGTACACACTACAGTACTATAATAGTACACGCTACAGTACTATAATAGTACACACTACAGTACAATAAAAGTACACACTACAGTACAATAATAGTACACATTCCAGTACAATAATAGTACACACTACAGTACTATAATAGTACACACTACAGTACTATAATAGTACACACTACAGTACAATAATAGCACACACTACAGTACTATAATAGTACACACTACAGTACAATAAAAGTACACACTACAGTACAAAAATAGTACACACTACAGTACAATAATAGTACACACTACAGTACAATAATAGTACACACTACAGTACTATAATAGTACACCTTACAGTACAATAATAGTACACACTACAGTACAATAATAGTACACACTACAGTACTATAATAGTACACACTACAGTACTATAATAGTACACACTACAGTACAATAATAGTACACACTACAGTACTATAATAGTACACCCACTACAGTACAATAATAGTACACACTACAGTACTATAATATTACACACTACAGTACAATAATAGTACACACTACAGTACAATAATAGTACACAGTACAGTACAATAAAAGTACACACTACAGTACAATAATAGTACACACTACAGTACAATAATAGTACACACTACAGTACTATAATAGTACACACTACAGTACAATAAAAGTACAACCTACAGTACAATAATAGTACACACTACAGTACAATAATAGTACAGACTACAGTACAATAATAGTCCACACTACAGTACAATAATAGTAAACACTACAGTACAATAATAGTACACACTACAGTACAATAATAGTCCACACTACAGTTCAATAATAGTACACACTACAGTACAATAGTAGTACACACTACAGTACTATAATAGTACACACTACAGTACAATAAAAGTACACACTACAGTACAATATTAGTACACACTACAGTACAATAATAGTACAAACTACAGTACAATAATAGTACACACTACAGTACAATAATAGTACACACTACAGTACTATAATAGTACACACTACAGTACAATAATAGTACACACTTCAGTACTGTAATAGTACACACTACAGTACAATAATAGTACACACTACAGTACAATAATAGTACACACTACAGTACAATAATAGTACACACTACAGTACTATAATAGTACACACTACAGTACTATAATAGTACACACTACAGTACTATAATAGTACACACTACAGTACAATAATAATACACACTACAGTATTATAATAGTACACACTACAGTACTATAATAGCACACACTACAGTACTATAACAGTACACACTACAGTACTATAATAGTACACACACTACAGTACAATAATAGTACACACACTACAGTACTATAATAGTACACACTACAGTACTATAATAGTACACACTACAGTACTATAATAGTACACACACTACAGTACTATAATAGTACACACAACAGTACAATAATAGTACACACTACAGTACAATAATAGTACACACTACAGTACTATAATACTACACACACTACAATACTATAATAGTACACACTACAGTACTATAGTAGTACACAATACAGTACTACAATAGTACACACTACAGTACTATAATAGTTCACACTACAATACTACAATAGTACACACTACAGTACTATAGTAGTACACACTACAGTACTATAATAGTACACACTACAGTACAATAATGGTACACACTACAGTACTATAATAGTACACACTACAGTACTATAATAGTACGCACTACAGTACTATAATAGTACACACACTACAGTACTATAATAATACACACTACAGTACTATAATAGTACACACTACAGTACAATAATAGTACACACTACAGTACTATAATAGTACACACTACAGTACTATAATAGTACACACTACAGTACTATAATAGTACACACACTACAGTACTATAATAGTACACACAACAGTACAATAATAGTACACACTACAGTACAATAATAGTACACACTACAGTACTATAGTAGTACACAATACAGTACTACAATAGTACACACTACAGTACTATAATAGTACACACTACAATACTACAATAGTACACACTACAGTACTATAGTAGTACACACTACAGTACTATAATAGTACACACTACAGTACAATAATAGTACACACTACAGTACAATAATAGTACAGACTACAGTACAATAATAGTACACACTACAGTACTATAATAGTACACACTACAGTACAATAATAGTACGCACTACAGTACTATAATAGTACACACACTACAGTACTATAATAATACACACTACAGTACTATAATAGTACACACTACAGTACAATAATAGTACACACTACAGTACTATAATAGTACAAACTACAGTACAATAATAGTACACACTACAGTACTACAATAGTACACACTACAGTACTATAATAGTACACACACTACAGTACTATAATAGTACACACTACAGTACTATAATAGTACACACTACAGTTCTATAGTAGTACACACTACAGTACTATAATAGTACACACTACAGTACTATAATAGTACACACACTACAGTACTATAATAGTACACACTACAGTACTATAATAGTACACACTACAGTACTATAATAGTACACACAATACATTACTATAATAGTACACATTACAGTACTATGATAGTACACACTACAGTGCAATAATAGTACACACTACAGTACAATAATAGTACACACTACAGTACTACAATAGTACACACTACAGTACTATAATAGTACACACACTACAGTACTATAATAGTACACACTACAGTACAATAATAGTACACACTACAGTACAATAATAGTACACACTGCAGTACAATATTAGTACACACATTACAGTACTATAATAGTACACACTACAGTACTATAATAGTACACACTACAGTACTATAACAGTACACACACTACAGTACTATAATAGTGCACACTACAGTACAATAATAGTACACACTACAGTACAATAATAGTACACACTACAGTACAAAATTAGTACACACTACAGTACAATAATAGTACACACTACAGTACTATAATATTACACACTACAGTACTATCATAGTAAACACTACAGTACTATAATAGTACACACTACAGTACAATAATAGTACACACTACAGTACAATAATAGTACACACTACAGTACTATAATAGTACACACTACAGTACTATAATAGTACACACTACAGTACAATAATAGTACAAACTACAGTACAATAATAGTACACACTACAGTACAATAATAGTACACACTACAGTACTATAATAGTACACACTACAGTACAATAATAGTAAACACTTCAGTACTATAATAGTACACACTACAGTACAATAATAGTACACACTACAGTACAATAATAGTACACACTACAGTACAATAATAGTACACACTACAGTACTATAATAGTACACACTACAGTACTATAATAGTACACACTACAGTACTATAATAATACACACTACAGTACAATAATAATACACACTACAGTATTATAATAGTACACACTACAGTACTATAATAGCACACACTACAGTACTATAACAGTACACACTACAGTACTATAATAGTACACACACTACAGTACAATAATAGTACACACACTACAGTACTATAATAGTACACACTACAGTACTATAATAGTACACACTACAGTACTATAATAGTACACACACTACAGTACTATAATAGTACACACTACAGTACAATAATAGTACACACTACAGTACAATAATAGTACACACTACAGTACTATAATACTACACACACTACAATACTATAATAGTACACACTACAGTACTATAGTAGTACACAATACAGTACTACAATAGTACACACTACAGTACTATAATAGTACACACTACAATACTACAATAGTACACACTACAGTACTATAGTAGTACACACTACAGTACTATAATAGTACACACTACAGTACAATAATGGTACACACTACAGTACTATAATAGTACACACTACAGTACTATAATAGTACACACTACAGTACAATAATAGTACACACACTACAGTACAATAATAGTACAGACTACAGTACAATAATAGTACACGCTACAGTACTATAATAGTACACACTACAGTACAATAATAGTACGCACTACAGTACTATAATAGTACACACACTACAGTACTATAATAATACACACTACAGTACTATAATAGTACACACTACAGTACAATAATAGTACACACTACAGTACTATAATAGTACAAACTACAGTACAATAATAGTACACACTACAGTACTACAATAGTACACACTACAGTACTATAATAGTACACACACTACAGTACTATAATAGTACACACTACAGTACTATAATAGTACACACTACAGTACTATAGTAGTACACACTACAGTACTATAATAGTACACACTACAGTACTATAATAGTACACACACTACAGTACTATAATAGTACACACTACAGTACTATAATAGTACACACTACAGTACTATAATAGTACACACACTACAGTACTATAATAGTACACATTACAGTACTATAATAGTACACACTACAGTACAATAATAGTACACACTACAGTACTACAATAGTACACACTACAGTACTATAACAGTACACACACTACAGTACTATAATAGTGCACACTACAGTACAATAATAGTACACACTACAGTACAATAATAGTACACACTACAGTACAAAATTAGTACACACTACAGTACATTAATAGTACACACTACAGTACTATAATAGTACACACTACAGTACTATCATAGTAAACACTACAGTACTATAATAGTACACACTACAGTACAATAATAGTACACACTACAGTACAATAAAAGTACACACTACAGTACAATAATAGTACACACTACAGTACAATAATAGTACACACTACAGTACAATAATAGTACACACTACAGTACTATAATAGTACACACACTACAGTACAATAATAGTACACACTACAGTACAATATTAGTACAAACTACAGTACAATAATAGTACACACTACAGTACTATAATAGTACACACTACAGTACAATAATAGTACACACTACAGTACTATAATAGTACACACACTACAGTACTATAATAGTACACACTACAGTACAATAATAGTACACACTACAGTACAATAATAGTACACACTACAGTACAATAATAGTACACACTACAGTACAATATTAGTACACACTACAGTACAATAATAGTACACACTGCAGTACTATAATAGTACACATTACAGTACTATCATAGTAAACACTACAGTACTATAATAGTACACACTACAGTACAATAATAGTACACACTACAGTACAATAATAGTACACACTACAGTACAATATTTGTACACACTACAGTACAATAATAGTACACACTACAGTACAATAAAAGTACACACTACAGTACAATAATAGTACACACTACAGTACTATAATAGTACACACTACAGTACAATAATAGTACACACTACAGTACTATAATAGTACACACACTACAGTACAATAATAGTACACACTACAGTACTATAATATTACACACTACAGTACAATAATAGTACACACTACAGTACTATAATAGTACACACTAGAGTACAATAATAGTACACACTACAGTACTATAATATTACACACTACAGTACAATAATAGTACACACTACAGTACTATAATAGTACACAATACAGTACAATAATAGTACACACTACAGTACAATAAAAGTACACACTACAGTACAATAATAGTACACACTACAGTACTATAATAATACACACTACAGTACTATAATAGTACACACAACAGTACAATAAAAGTACACTCTACAGTACTATAATAGTACACACACTACAGTACTATAATAGTACACACTACAGTACAATAATAGTACACACTACAGTACAATAATAGTACACACTACAGTACTATAATAGTACACACTACAGTACAATAATAGTACACACTACAGTACTATAATAGTACACACTACAGTACAATAAAAGTACACACTACAGTACAATAATAGTACACACTACAGTACTATAATATGACACACTACAGTACAATAATAGTACACACTACAGTACTATAATAGTACACACTACAGTACAATAATAGTACACACTACAGTACAATAAAAGTACACACTACAGTACAATAATAGTACACACTACAGTACAATAATAGTACACACTACAGTACTATAATAGTACACACTACAGTACAATAAAAGTACACACTACAGTACAATAATAGTACACACTACAGTACAATAATAGTACACACTACAGTACTATAATAGTACACACTACAGTACTATAATAGTACATACTACAGTACAATAATAGTACACACTACAGTACAATAATAGTACACACTACAGTACAATAAAAGTACACACTACAGTACAAAAATAGTACACACTACAGTACAATAATAGTACACACTACAGTACAATAATAGTACACACTACAGTACTATAATAGTACACACTACAGTACAATAATAGTACACACTACAGTACAATAATAGTACACACTACAGTACTATAATAGTACACACTACAGTACTATAATAGTACACACTACAGTACAATAATAGTACACACTACAGTACTATAATAGTACACCCACTACAGTACAATAATAGTGCACACTACAGTACTATAATATTACACACTACAGCACAATAATAGTACACACTACAGTACTATAATAGTACACATTACAGTACAATAATAGTATACAGTACAGTACAACAAAAGTACACACTACAGTACAATAATAGTACACACTACAGTACAATAATAGTACACACTACAGTACTATAATAGTACACACTACAGTACAATAAAAGTACGCACTACTGTACAATAATAGTACACACTACAGTACAATAATAGTACAGACTACAGTACAATAATAGTCCACACTACAGTACAATAAAAGTACACACTACAGTACAATAATAGTACACACTTCAGTACAATAATAGTGCACACTACAGTACTATAATAGTACACACTACGGAACAATAATAGTACACACTACAGTACAATAATAGTACACACTACAGTACAATAATAGTACACACTACAGTACAATAATAGTACACACTACAGTACAATAATAGTACACACTACAGTACTATAATAGTACACACTACAGTACTATAATAGTACACACTACAGTACACTAATAATACACACTACAGTATTATAATAGTACACACTACAGTACTATAATAGCACACACTACAGTACTATAACAGTACACACTACAGTACTATAACAGTACACACACTACAGTACAATAATAGTACACACACTACAGTACTATAATAGTACACACTACAGTACTATAATAGTACACACTACAGTACTATAATAGTACACACTAAAGTACTATAATAGTACACACTACAGTACAATAATAGTATACACACTACAGTACAATAATAGTGCACACTACAGTACAATAATAGTACACACTACAGTACTATAATAGTACACACTGCAGTACTATAATAGTACACACTACAGTACTATAATTGTACACACTACAGTACAATAATAGTGCACACTACAGTACAATAATAGTACACACTACAGTACTATAATAGTACACACTACAGTACAATAATAGTACACACTACAGTACTATAATAGTACACACTACAGTACTATAATAGTACACACTACAGTACTATATTAGTACACACTGCAGTACTATATTAGTACACACTACAGTACTATAATAGTACACACTACAGAACAATAATAGTACACACTGCAGTACAATAATAGTACACACACTACAGTACAATAATAGTACACACACTACAGTACAATAATAGTACACACACTACAGTACAATAATAGTACACACACTACAGTACAATAATAGTACACACACTACAGTACTATAATAGTACACACACTACAGTACTATAACAGTACACACACTACAGTACTATAACAGTACACACACTACAGTACAATAATAGTACACACACTACAGTACAATAATAGTACACACTACAGTACTATAATAGTACACACACTACAGTACTATAATAGCACACACTACAGTACTATAACAGTACACTCTACAGTACTATAATAGTACACACACTACAGTACTATAATAGTACACACTACAGTACTATAATAGTACACACACTACAGAACAATAATAGTACACACTACAGTACTATAATAGTGCACACACTACAGTACTATAATACTACACACACTACAGTACAATAATAGTACACACTACAGTACAATAATAGTACACACACTACAGTACAATAATAGTACACACACTACAGTACAATAATAGTACACACACTACAGTACAATAATAGTACACACACTACAGTACAATAATAGTACACACACTACAGTACAATAATAGTACACACACTACAGTACAATAATAGTACACACACTACAGTACAATAATAGTACACACACTACAGTACTATAATAGTACACACTACAGTACTATAATAGTACACACACTACAGTACAATAATAGTACGCACTACAGTACTATAATAGTATACACTACAGTACTATAATAGTACACACTACAGTACTATAATAGTACACACTACAGTACAATAATAGTACACACTACAGTACTATAATAGTATACACTACAGTACTATAATAGTACACACTACAGTACTATAATAGTACACACACTACAGTACAATAATAGTACACACTACAGTACTATAATAGTATACACTACAGTACTATAATAGTATACACTACAGTACTATAATAGTACACACTACAGTACTATAATAGTATACACTACAGTACTATAATAGTATACACTACAGTACTATAATAGTATACACTACAGTACTATAATAGTATACACTACAGTACTATAATAGTACACACTACAGTACTATAATAGTACACACTACAGTACTATAATAGTATACACTACAGTACTATAATAGTATACACTACAGTACTATAATATTATACACTACAGTACAATAATAGTACACACATTACAGTACTATAATAGTACACACACTACAGTACAATAATAGTATACACTACAGTACTATAATAGTACACACTACAGTACTATAATAGTACACACTACAGTACTATAATAGTACACACTACAGTACTATAATAGTACACACTACAGTACTATAATAGTACACACACTACAGTACTATAATAGTACACACTACAGTACTATAATAGTACACACTACAGTACTATAATAGTACACACACTACAGTACTATAATAGTACACACACTACAGTACTATCATAGTACACACTACAGTACTATAATAGTACACACACTACAGTACAATAATAGTATACACTACAGTACAATAATAGTACACACTACAGTACTATCATAGTACACACTACAGTACTATAATAGTACACACTACAGTACAATAATAGTACACACACTACAGTACAATAGTAGTATACACTACAGTACAATATTAGTACACACTACAGTACTATAATAGTACACACACTACAGTACAATATTAGTACACACTACAGTACTATAATAGTACACACTACAGTACAATAATAGTACATACACTACAGTACAATAATAGTATACACTACAGTACTATAATAGTACACACTACAGTACTATAATAGTACACACTACAGTACAATAATAGTACACACACTACAGTACAATAATAGTATACACTACAGTACAATATTAGTACACACTACAGTACTATAATAGTACACACACTACAGTACAATATTAGTACACACTACAGTACTATAATAGTACACACTACAGTACAATAATAGTACGCACTACAGTACTATAATAGTATACACTACAGTACTATAATAGTACACACTACAGTACTATAATAGTACACACTACAGTACAATAATAGTACACACTACAGTACTATAATAGTATACACTACAGTACTATAATAGTACACACTACAGTACTATAATAGTACACACACTACAGTACAATAATAGTACACACTACAGTACTATAATAGTATACACTACAGTACTATAATAGTATACACTACAGTACTATAATAGTACACACTACAGTACTATAATAGTACACACTACAGTACAATAATAGTACACACACTACAGTACAATAATAGTACACACACTACAGTACAATAATAGTACACACACTACAGTACAATAATAGTACACACACTACAGTACAATAATAGTACACACACTAGAGTACAATAATAGTACACACACTACAGTACAATAATAGTACACACACTACAGTACAATAATAGTACACACACTACAGTACTATAATAGTACACACTACAGTACTATAATAGTACACACACTACAGTACAATAATAGTACGCACTACAGTACTATAATAGTATACACTACAGTACTATAATAGTACACACTACAGTACTATAATAGTACACACTACAGTACAATAATAGTACACACTACAGTACTATAATAGTATACACTACAGTACTATAATAGTACACACTACAGTACTATAATAGTACACACACTACAGTACAATAATAGTACACACTACAGTACAATAATAGTACACACTACAGTACTATAATAGTACACACTACAGTACTATAATAGTACACACTACAGTACACTAATAATACACACTACAGTATTATAATAGTACACACTACAGTACTATAATAGCACACACTACAGTACTATAACAGTACACACTACAGTACTATAACAGTACACACACTACAGTACAATAATAGTACACACACTACAGTACTATAATAGTACACACTACAGTACTATAATAGTACACACTACAGTACTATAATAGTACACACTAAAGTACTATAATAGTACACACTACAGTACAATAATAGTATACACACTACAGTACAATAATAGTGCACACTACAGTACAATAATAGTACACACTACAGTACTATAATAGTACACACTGCAGTACTATAATAGTACACACTACAGTACTATAATTGTACACACTACAGTACAATAATAGTGCACACTACAGTACAATAATAGTACACACTACAGTACTATAATAGTACACACTACAGTACAATAATAGTACACACTACAGTACTATAATAGTACACACTACAGTACTATAATAGTACACACTACAGTACTATATTAGTACACACTGCAGTACTATATTAGTACACACTACAGTACTATAATAGTACACACTACAGAACAATAATAGTACACACTGCAGTACAATAATAGTACACACACTACAGTACAATAATAGTACACACACTACAGTACAATAATAGTACACACACTACAGTACAATAATAGTACACACACTACAGTACAATAATAGTACACACACTACAGTACTATAATAGTACACACACTACAGTACTATAACAGTACACACACTACAGTACTATAACAGTACGCACACTACAGTACAATAATAGTACACACACTACAGTACAATAATAGTACACACTACAGTACTATAATAGTACACACACTACAGTACTATAATAGCACACACTACAGTACTATAACAGTACACTCTACAGTACTATAATAGTACACACACTACAGTACTATAATAGTACACACTACAGTACTATAATAGTACACACACTACAGAACAATAATAGTACACACTACAGTACTATAATAGTGCACACACTACAGTACTATAATACTACACACACTACAGTACAATAATAGTACACACTACAGTACAATAATAGTACACACACTACAGTACAATAATAGTACACACACTACAGTACAATAATAGTACACACACTACAGTACAATAATAGTACACACACTACAGTACAATAATAGTACACACACTACAGTACAATAATAGTACACACACTACAGTACAATAATAGTACACACACTACAGTACAATAATAGTACACACACTACAGTACTATAATAGTACACACTACAGTACTATAATAGTACACACACTACAGTACAATAATAATACGCACTACAGTACTATAATAGTATACACTACAGTACTATAATAGTACACACTACAGTACTATAATAGTACACACTACAGTACAATAATAGTACACACTACAGTACTATAATAGTATACACTACAGTACTATAATAGTACACACTACAGTACTATAATAGTACACACACTACAGTACAATAATAGTACACACTACAGTACTATAATAGTATACACTACAGTACTATAATAGTATACACTACAGTACTATAATAGTACACACTACAGTACTATAATAGTATACACTACAGTACTATAATAGTATACACTACAGTACTATAATAGTATACACTACAGTACTATAATAGTATACACTACAGTACTATAATAGTACACACTACAGTACTATAATAGTACACACTACAGTACTATAATAGTATACACTACAGTACTATAATAGTATACACTACAGTACTATAATATTATACACTACAGTACAATAATAGTACACACATTACAGTACTATAATAGTACACACACTACAGTACAATAATAGTATACACTACAGTACTATAATAGTATACACTACAGTACTATAATAGTACACACTACAGTACTATAATAGTACACACTACAGTACTATAATAGTACACACTACAGTACTATAATTGTACACACTACAGTACTATAATAGTACACACACTACAGTACTATAATAGTACACACTACAGTACTATAATAGTACACACTACAGTACTATAATAGTACACACACTACAGTACTATAATAGTACACACACTACAGTACTATCATAGTACACACTACAGTACTATAATAGTACACACACTACAGTACAATAATAGTATACACTACAGTACAATAATAGTACACACTACAGTACTATCATAGTACACACTACAGTACTATAATAGTACACACTACAGTACAATAATAGTACACACACTACAGTACAATAGTAGTATACACTACAGTACAATATTAGTACACACTACAGTACTATAATAGTACACACACTACAGTACAATATTAGTACACACTACAGTACTATAATAGTACACACTACAGTACAATAATAGTACATACACTACAGTACAATAATAGTATACACTACAGTACTATAATAGTACACACTACAGTACTATAATAGTACACACTACAGTACAATAATAGTACACACACTACAGTACAATAATAGTATACACTACAGTACAATAATAGTACACACTACAGTACAATAATAGTATACACTACAGTACAATATTAGTACACACTACAGTACTATAATAGTACACACACTACAGTACAATATTAGTACACACTACAGTACTATAATAGTACACACTACAGTACAATAATAGTACATACACTACAGTACAATAATAGTAAACACTACAGTACAATAATAGTATACACTACAGTCCAATATTAGTACACACTACAGTACTATAATAGTACACACACTACAGTACTATAATAGTACACACTACAGTACTATAATAGTACACACACTACAGTACAATAATAGTACACACTACAGTACTATAATAGTGCACACACTACAGTACTATAATAGTACACACACTACAGTACTATAATAGTACACACACTACAGTACAATAATAGTACACACTGCAGTACTCTAATAGTACACACTGCAGTACTATAATAGTATACACTACAGTACTATAATAGTACACACTACAGTACTATAATAGTACACACTACAGTACTATAATAGTACACACTACAGTACTATAATAGTATACACTACAGTACTATAATAGTACACACTACAGTACTATAAGAGTACACACACTACAGTACAATAATAGTATACACTACAGTACTATAATAGTACACACTACAGTACTATAATAGTACACACTACAGTACTATAATAGTACACACTACAGTACTATAATAGTGCACACTACAGTGCAATAATAGTACACACTACAGTACTATAATAGTACACACTACAGTACCATAATAGTACACACTACAGTACAATAATAGTACACACACTACAGTACAATAATAGTATACACTACAGTACTATAATAGTACACACTACAGTACTATAATAGTACACACTACAGTACAATAATAGTGCACACTACAGTACAATAATAGTACACACTACAGTACTATAATAGTACACACTGCAGTACTATATTAGTACACTTTACAGTACTATAATAGTACACACTACAGTACAATAATAGTACACACTACAGTACTATAATAGTACACACTACAGTACTATAATAGTACACACTACAGTACTATAATAGTACACACTGCAGTACTATGTTAGTACACACTACAGTACTATAATAGTACACACTACAGTACTATAATAGTACACACTACAGTACTATAATAGTATACACTACAGTACAATAATAGTACACACACTACAGTACAATAATAGTATACACTACAGTACTATAATAGTACACACTACAGTACTATAATAGTACACACTACAGTACAATAATAGTGCACACTACAGTACAATAATAGTACACACTACAGTACTATAATAGTACACACTGCAGTACTATATTAGTACACTTTACAGTACTATAATATTACACACTACAGTACAATAATAGTACACACTACAGTACTATAATAGTACACACTACAGTACTATAATAGTATACACTACAGTACTATAATATTACACACTACACTACTATAATAGTACACACTACAGTACAATAATAGTATACACTACAGTACTACAATAGTACACACTACAGTACTCTAATAGTACACACTACAGTACTATAATAGTACACACTACAGTACAATAATAGTACACACACTACAGTACAATAATAGTACACACTACAGTACAATAATAGTACACACTACAGTACTATAATAGTACACACTACAGTACAATAATAGTACACACTACAGTACTATAATAGTACACACTACAGTACTATAATAGTACACACTACAGTACTATATTAGTACACACTGCAGTACTATATTAGTACACACTACAGTACTATAATAGTACACACTACAGAACAATAATAGTACACACTGCAGTACTATAATAGTACACACTACAGTACTATAATAGTATACACTGCAGTACTATAATAGTACACACTACACTACTATAATAGTACACACTACAGTACAATAATAGTATACTATACAGCACTACAATAGTACACACTACAGTACTATAATAGTACACACTACAGTACAATAATAGTACACACACTACAGTACAATAATAGTACACACTACAGTACAATAATAGTACACACTACAGTACTATAATAGTACACACTACAGTACTATAATAGTACACACTACAGTACAATAATAGTACACACTACAGTACTATAATAGTATACACTACAGTACAATAATAGTGCACACTACAGTACTAAAATAGTACACACACTACAGTACAATAATAGTACACACACTACAGTACAATAATAGTACACACACTACAGTACTATAATAGTTCACACACTACAGTACTATAACAGTACACACACTACAGTACTATAACAGTACACACACTACAGTACAATAATAGTAACACACTACAGTACAATAATAGTACACACTACAGTACTATAATAGTACACACACTACAGTACTATAATAGCACACACTACAGTACTATAACAGTACACTCTACAGTACTATAATAGTACACACACTACAGTACTATAATAGTACACACTACAGTACTATAATAGTACACACACTACAGAACAATAATAGTACACACTACAGTACTATAATAGTGCACACACTACAGTACTATAATAGTACACACACTACAGTACAATAATAGTACACACTACAGTACAATAATAGTACACACACTACAGTACAATAATAGTACACACACTACAGTACAATAATAGTACACACACTACAGTACAATAATAGTACACACACTACAGTACAATAATAGTACACACACTACAGTACAATAATAGTACACACACTACAGTACAATAATAGTACACACACTACAGTACTATAATAGTACACACTACAGTACTATAATAGTACACACACTACAGTACAAAAATAGTACGCACTACAGTACTATAATAGTATACACTACAGTACTATAATAGTACACACTACAGTACTATAATAGTACACACTACAGTACAATAATAGTACACACTACAGTACTATAATAGTATACACTACAGTACTATAATAGTACACACTACAGTACTATAATAGTACACACACTACAGTACAATAATAGTACACACTACAGTACTATAATAGTATACACTACAGTACTATAATAGTATACACTACAGTACTATAATAGTACACACTACAGTACTATAATAGTATACACTACAGTACTATAATAGTACACACTACAGTACTATAATAGTATACACTACAGTACTATAATAGTATACACTACAGTACTATAATAGTACACACTACAGTACTATAATAGTACACACTACAGTACTATAATAGTATACACTACAGTACTATAATAGTATACACTACAGTACTATAATATTATACACTACAGTACTATAATAGTACACACACTACAGTACTATAATAGTACACACACTACAGTACAATAATAGTATACACTACAGTACTATAATAGTATACACTACAGTACTATAATAGTACACACTACAGTACTATAATAGTACACACTACAGTACTATAATAGTACACACTACAGTACTATAATAGTACACACTACAGTACTATAATAGTACACACACTACAGTACTATAATAGTACACACTACAGTACTATAATAGTACACACTACAGTACTATAATAGTACACACACTACAGTACTATCATAGTACACACTACAGTACTATAATAGTACACACACTACAGTACAATAATAGTATACACTACAGTACAATAATAGTACACACTACAGTACTATAATAGTACACACTACAGTACTATAATAGTACACACTACAGTACAATAATAGTACACACACTACAGTACAATAATAGTATACACTACAGTACAATATTAGTACACACTACAGTACTATAATAGTACACACACTACAGTACAATATTAGTACACACTACAGTACTATAATAGTACACACTACAGTACAATCATAGTACATACACTACAGTACAATAATAGTATACACTACAGTACTATAATAGTACACACTACAGTACTATAATAGTACACACTACAGTACAATAATAGTACACACACTACAGTACAATAATAGTATACACTACAGTACAATAATAGTACACACTACAGTACAATAATAGTATACACTACAGTACAATATTAGTACACACTACAGTACTATAATAGTACACACACTACAGTACAATATTAGTACACGCTACAGTACTATAATAGTACACACTACAGTACAATAATAGTACATACACTACAGTACAATAATAGTACACACTACAGTACAATAATAGTATACACTACAGTCCAATATTAGTACACACTACAGTACTATAATAGTACACACACTACAGTACTATAATAGTACACACTACAGTACTATAATAGTACACACACTACAGTACAATAATAGTACACACTACAGTACTATAATAGTGCACACACTACAGTACTATAATAGTACACACACTACAGTACTATAATAGTACACACACTACAGTACAATAATAGAACACACTACAGTACTCTAATAGTACACACTGCAGTACTATATTAGTACACACTACAGTACTATAATAGTATACACTACAGAACAAAAATAGTATACACTACAGTACTATAATAGTATACACTACAGTACTATAATAGTACACACTACAATACTATAATCGTATACACTACAGTACTATAATAGTATACACTACAGTACTATAATAGTACACACTACAGTACTATAATAGTATACACTACAGTACTATAATAGTATACACTACAGTACTATAATAGTACACACTACAGTACTATAATAGTACACACTACAGTACTATAATAGTATACACTACAGTACTATAATAGTATACACTACAGTACTATAATATTATACACTACAGTACTATGATAGTACACACACTACAGTACTATAATAGTACACACACTACAGTACAATAATAGTATACACTACAGTATTATAATAGTATACACTACAGTACTATAATAGTACACACTACAGTACTATAATAGTACACACTACAGTACTATAATAGTACACACTACAGTACTATAATAGTACACACTACAGTACTATAATAGTACACACACTACAGTACTATAATAGTACACACTACAGTACTATAATAGTACACACTACAGTACTATAATAGTACACACACTACAGTACTATAATAGTACACACACTACAGTACTATCATAGTACACACTACAGTACTATAATAGTACACACACTACAGTACAATAATAGTATACACTACAGTACAATAATAGTACACACTACAGTACTATAATAGTACACACTACAGTACTATAATAGTACACACTACAGTACAATAATAGTACACACACTACAGTACAATAATAGTATACACTACAGTACAATATTAGTACACACTACAGTACTATAATAGTACACACACTACAGTACAATATTAGTACACACTACAGTACTATAATAGTACACACTACAGTACAATAATAGTACATACACTACAGTACAATAATAGTATACACTACAGTACTATAATAGTACACACTACAGTACTATAATAGTACACACTACAGTACAATAATAGTACACACACTACAGTACAATAATTGTATACACTACAGTACAATAATAGTACACACTACAGTACAATAATAGTATACACTACAGTACAATATTAGTACACACTACAGTACTATAATAGTGCACACACTACAGTACAATATTAGTACACACTACAGTACTATAATAGTACACACTACAGTACAATAATAGTACACACACTACAGTACAATAATAGTACACACTACAGTACAATAATAGTATACACTACAGTACAATATTAGTACACACTACAGTACTATAATAGTACACACACTACAGTACTATAATAGTACACACTACAGTACTATAATAGTACACACACTACAGTACAATAATAGTACACACTACAGTACTATAATAGTGCACACACTACAGTACTATAATAGTACACACACTACAGTACTATAATAGTACACACACTACAGTACAATAATAGTACACACTACAGTACTCTAATAGTACACACTGCAGTACTATAATAGTATACACTACAGTACTATAATAGTACACACTACAGTACTATAATAGTATACACTACAGTACTATAATAGTACACACTACAGTACTATAAGAGTACACACACTACAGTACAATAATAGTATACACTACAGTACTATAATAGTACACACTACAGTACTATAATAGTACACACTACAGTACTATAATAGTACACACTACAGTACTATAATAGTGCACACTACAGTGCAATAATAGTACACACTACAGTACTATAATAGTACACACTACAGTACCATAATAGTACACACTAGAGTACAATAATAGTACACACACTACAGTACAATAATAGTATACACTACAGTACTATAATAGTACACACTACAGTACTATAATAGTACACACTACAGTACAATAATAGTATACACTACAGTACAATAATAGTACACACTACAGTACTATCATAGTACACACTACAGTACTATAATAGTACACACTACAGTACAATAATAGTACACACACTACAGTACAATAGTAGTATACACTACAGTACAATATTAGTACACACTACAGTACTATAATAGTACACACACTACAGTACAATATTAGTACACACTACAGTACAATAATAGTACACACTACAGTACAATAATAGTATACACTACAGTACAATATTAGTACACACTACAGTACTATAATAGTACACACACTACAGTACAATATTAGTACACACTACAGTACTATAATAGTACACACTACAGTACAATAATAGTACATACACTACAGTACAATAATAGTACACACTACAGTACAATAATAGTATACACTACAGTCCAATATTAGTACACACTACAGTACTATAATAGTACACACACTACAGTACTATAATAGTACACACTACAGTACTATAATAGTACACACACTACAGTACAATAATAGTACACACTACAGTACTATAATAGTGCACACACTACAGTACTATAATAGTACACACACTACAGTACTATAATAGTACACACACTACAGTACAATAATAGTACACACTGCAGTACTCTAATAGTACACACTGCAGTACTATAATAGTATACACTACAGTACTATAATAGTACACACTACAGTACTATAATAGTACACACTACAGTACTATAATAGTACACACTACAGTACTATAATAGTATACACTACAGTACTATAATAGTACACACTACAGTACTATAAGAGTACACACACTACAGTACAATAATAGTATACACTACAGTACTATAATAGTACACACTACAGTACTATAATAGTACACACTACAGTACTATAATAGTACACACTACAGTACTATAATAGTGCACACTACAGTGCAATAATAGTACACACTACAGTACTATAATAGTACACACTACAGTACCATAATAGTACACACTACAGTACAATAATAGTACACACACTACAGTACAATAATAGTATACACTACAGTACTATAATAGTACACACTACAGTACTATAATAGTACACACTACAGTACAATAATAGTGCACACTACAGTACAATAATAGTACACACTACAGTACTATAATAGTACACACTGCAGTACTATATTAGTACACTTTACAGTACTATAATAGTACACACTACAGTACAATAATAGTACACACTACAGTACTATAATAGTACACACTACAGTACTATAATAGTACACACTACAGTACTATAATAGTACACACTGCAGTACTATGTTAGTACACACTACAGTACTATAATAGTACACACTACAGTACTATAATAGTACACACTACAGTACTATAATAGTACACACTACAGTACAATAATAGTACACACACTACAGTACAATAATAGTATACACTACAGTACTATAATAGTACACACTACAGTACTATAATAGTACACACTACAGTACAATAATAGTGCACACTACAGTACAATAATAGTACACACTACAGTACTATAATAGTACACACTGCAGTACTATATTAGTACACTTTACAGTACTATAATATTACACACTACAGTACAATAATAGTACACACTACAGTACTATAATAGTACACACTACAGTACTATAATAGTATACACTACAGTACTATAATATTACACACTACACTACTATAATAGTACACACTACAGTACAATAATAGTATACACTACAGTACTACAATAGTACACACTACAGTACTCTAATAGTACACACTACAGTACTATAATGGTACACACTACAGTACAATAATAGTACACACACTACAGTACAATAATAGTACACACTACAGTACAATAATAGTACACACTACAGTACTATAATAGTACACACTACAGTACAATAATAGTACACACTACAGTACTATAATAGTACACACTACAGTACTATAATAGTACACACTACAGTACTATATTAGTACACACTGCAGTACTATATTAGTACACACTACAGTACTATAATAGTACACACTACAGAACAATAATAGTACACACTGCAGTACTATAATAGTACACACTACAGTACTATAATAGTATACACTGCAGTACTATAATAGTACACACTACACTACTATAATAGTACACACTACAGTACAATAATAGTATACTATACAGCACTACAATAGTACACACTACAGTACTATAATAGTACACACTACAGTACAATAATAGTACACACACTACAGTACAATAATAGTACACACTACAGTACAATAATAGTACACACTACAGTACTATAATAGTACACACTACAGTACTATAATAGTACACACTACAGTACAATAATAGTACACACTACAGTACTATAATAGTATACACTACAGTACAATAATAGTGCACACTACAGTACTAAAATAGTACACACACTACAGTACAATAATAGTACACACACTACAGTACAATAATAGTACACACACTACAGTACTATAATAGTACACACACTACAGTACTATAACAGTACACACACTACAGTACTATAACAGTACACACACTACAGTACAATAATAGTACACACACTACAGTACAATAATAGTACACACTACAGTACTATAATAGTACACACACTACAGTACTATAATAGCACACACTACAGTACTATAACAGTACACTCTACAGTACTATAATAGTACACACACTACAGTACTATAATAGTACACACTACAGTACTATAATAGTACACACACTACAGAACAATAATAGTACACACTACAGTACTATAATAGTGCACACACTACAGTACTATAATAGTACACACACTACAGTACAATAATAGTACACACTACAGTACAATAATAGTACACACACTACAGTACAATAATAGTACACACACTACAGTACAATAATAGTACACACACTACAGTACAATAATAGTACACACACTACAGTACAATAATAGTACACACACTACAGTACAATAATAGTACACACACTACAGTACAATAATAGTACACACACTACAGTACTATAATAGTACACACTACAGTACTATAATAGTACACACACTACAGTACAAAAATAGTACGCACTACAGTACTATAATAGTATACACTACAGTACTATAATAGTACACACTACAGTACTATAATAGTACACACTACAGTACAATAATAGTACACACTACAGTACTATAATAGTATACACTACAGTACTATAATAGTACACACTACAGTACTATAATAGTACACACACTACAGTACAATAATAGTACACACTACAGTACTATAATAGTATACACTACAGTACTATAATAGTATACACTACAGTACTATAATAGTACACACTACAGTACTATAATAGTATACACTACAGTACTATAATAGTACACACTACAGTACTATAATAGTATACACTACAGTACTATAATAGTATACACTACAGTACTATAATAGTACACACTACAGTACTATAATAGTACACACTACAGTACTATAATAGTATACACTACAGTACTATAATAGTATACACTACAGTACTATAATATTATACACTACAGTACTATAATAGTACACACACTACAGTACTATAATAGTACACACACTACAGTACAATAATAGTATACACTACAGTACTATAATAGTATACACTACAGTACTATAATAGTACACACTACAGTACTATAATAGTACACACTACAGTACTATAATAGTACACACTACAGTACTATAATAGTACACACTACAGTACTATAATAGTACACACACTACAGTACTATAATAGTACACACTACAGTACTATAATAGTACACACTACAGTACTATAATAGTACACACACTACAGTACTATCATAGTACACACTACAGTACTATAATAGTACACACACTACAGTACAATAATAGTATACACTACAGTACAATAATAGTACACACTACAGTACTATAATAGTACACACTACAGTACTATAATAGTACACACTACAGTACAATAATAGTACACACACTACAGTACAATAATAGTATACACTACAGTACAATATTAGTACACACTACAGTACTATAATAGTACACACACTACAGTACAATATTAGTACACACTACAGTACTATAATAGTACACACTACAGTACAATAATAGTACATACACTACAGTACAATAATAGTATACACTACAGTACTATAATAGTACACACTACAGTACTATAATAGTACACACTACAGTACAATAATAGTACACACACTACAGTACAATAATAGTATACACTACAGTACAATAATAGTACACACTACAGTACAATAATAGTATACACTACAGTACAATATTAGTACACACTACAGTACTATAATAGTACACACACTACAGTACAATATTAGTACACGCTACAGTACTATAATAGTACACACTACAGTACAATAATAGTACATACACTACAGTACAATAATAGTACACACTACAGTACAATAATAGTATACACTACAGTCCAATATTAGTACACACTACAGTACTATAATAGTACACACACTACAGTACTATAATAGTACACACTACAGTACTATAATAGTACACACACTACAGTACAATAATAGTACACACTACAGTACTATAATAGTGCACACACTACAGTACTATAATAGTACACACACTACAGTACTATAATAGTACACACACTACAGTACAATAATAGTACACACTACAGTACTCTAATAGTACACACTGCAGTACTATATTAGTACACACTACAGTACTATAATAGTATACACTACAGAACAAAAATAGTATACACTACAGTACTATAATAGTATACACTACAGTACTATAATAGTACACACTACAGTACTATAATAGTATACACTACAGTACTATAAAAGTATACACTACAGTACTATAATAGTACACACTACAGTACTATAATAGTATACACTACAGTACTATAATAGTATACACTACAGTACTATAATAGTACACACTACAGTACTATAATAGTACACACTACAGTACTATAATAGTATACACTACAGTACTATAATAGTATACACTACAGTACTATAATATTATACACTACAGTACTATGATAGTACACACACTACAGTACTATAATAGTACACACACTACAGTACAATAATAGTATACACTACAGTATTATAATAGTATACACTACAGTACTATAATAGTACACACTACAGTACTATAATAGTACACACTACAGTACTATAATAGTACACACTACAGTACTATAATAGTACACACTACAGTACTATAATAGTACACACACTACAGTACTATAATAGTACACACTACAGTACTATAATAGTACACACTACAGTACTATAATAGTACACACACTACAGTACTATAATAGTACACACACTACAGTACTATCATAGTACACACTACAGTACTATAATAGTACACACACTACAGTACAATAATAGTATACACTACAGTACAATAATAGTACACACTACAGTACTATAATAGTACACACTACAGTACTATAATAGTACACACTACAGTACAATAATAGTACACACACTACAGTACAATAATAGTATACACTACAGTACAATATTAGTACACACTACAGTACTATAATAGTACACACACTACAGTACAATATTAGTACACACTACAGTACTATAATAGTACACACTACAGTACAATAATAGTACATACACTACAGTACAATAATAGTATACACTACAGTACTATAATAGTACACACTACAGTACTATAATAGTACACACTACAGTACAATAATAGTACACACACTACAGTACAATAATTGTATACACTACAGTACAATAATAGTACACACTACAGTACAATAATAGTATACACTACAGTACAATATTAGTACACACTACAGTACTATAATAGTACACACACTACAGTACAATATTAGTACACACTACAGTACTATAATAGTACACACTACAGTACAATAATAGTACACACACTACAGTACAATAATAGTACACACTACAGTACAATAATAGTATACACTACAGTACAATATTAGTACACACTACAGTACTATAATAGTACACACACTACAGTACTATAATAGTACACACTACAGTACTATAATAGTACACACACTACAGTACAATAATAGTACACACTACAGTACTATAATAGTGCACACACTACAGTACTATAATAGTACACACACTACAGTACTATAATAGTACACACACTACAGTACAATAATAGTACACACTACAGTACTCTAATAGTACACACTGCAGTACTATAATAGTATACACTACAGTACTATAATAGTACACACTACAGTACTATAATAGTACACACTACAGTACTATAATAGTATACACTACAGTACTATAATAGTACACACTACAGTACTATAAGAGTACACACACTACAGTACAATAATAGTATACACTACAGTACTATAATAGTACACACTACAGTACTATAATAGTACACACTACAGTACTATAATAGTACACACTACAGTACTATAATAGTGCACACTACAGTTCAATAATAGTACACACTACAGTACTATAATAGTACACACTACAGTACCATAATAGTACACACTAGAGTACAATAATAGTACACACACTACAGTACAATAATAGTATACACTACAGTACTATAATAGTACACACTACAGTACTATAATAGTACACACTACAGTACAATAATAGTGCACACTACAGTACAATAATAGTACACACTACAGTACTATAATAGTACACACTGCAGTACTATATTAGTACACTTTACAGTACTATAATAGTACACACTACAGTACAATAATAGTACACACTACAGTACTATAATAGTACACACTACAGTACTATGATAGTACACACTACAGTACTATAATAGTACACACTGCAGTACTATGTTAGTACACACTACAGTACTATAATAGTACACACTACAGTACTATAATAGTACACACTACAGTACTATAATAGTACACACTACAGTACAATAATAGTACACACACTACAGTACAATAATAGTATACACTACAGTACTATAATAGTACACACTACAGTACTATAATAGTACACACTACAGTACAATAATAGTGCACACTACAGTACAATAATAGTACACACTACAGTACTATAATAGTACACACTGCAGTACTATATTAGTACACTTTACAGTACTATAATATTACACACTACAGTACAATAATAGTACACACTACAGTACTATAATAGTACACACTACAGTACTATAATAGTATACACTACAGTACTATAATATTACACACTACACTACTATAATAGTACACACTACAGTACAATAATAGTACACACTACAGTACTATATTTGTACACACTACAGTACAATAATAGTATACACTACAGTACTATAATAGTACACACTACAGTACTATAATAGTACACACTACAGTACAATAATAGTACACACTACAGTACAATAATAGTGCACACTACAGTACAATAATAGTGCACACTACAGTACAATAATAGTACACACTACAGTACTATAATAGTACACACTACATAACTATAGTAGTACACACTACAGTACTATAATAGTACACACTACAGTACTATAATAGTACACACTACAGTACAATAATAGTACACACTACAGTACTATAATAGTACACACTACAGTACTATAATAGTACACACTACAGTACAATAATAGTACTCACTACAGTACAATAATAGTACACACTACAGTACAATAATAGTATACACACTACAGTACAATAATAGTGCACACTACAGTACAATAATAGTACACACTACAGTACTATAATAGTACACACTGCAGTACTATATTAGTACACACTACAGTACTATAATAGTATACACTACAGAACAAAAATAGTATACACTACAGTACTATAATAGTACACACTACAGTACTATAATAGAACACACTACAGTACTATACGAGTACACACTACAGTACAATAATAGTACACACTACAGTACTATAATAGTACACATTACAGTACTATAATAGTACACACTACAGTACTATAATAGTACACACTACAGTACTATAATAGTATACACTACAGTACTATATTAGTACACACTACAGTACTATAATAGTACACACTACAGTACTATAATAGTACACACTGCAGTACTATATTAGTACACACTATAGTACTATAATAGTACACACTACAGTACAATATTAGTACACACTACAGTACAATAATAGTATACACACTACAGTACGGTTATAGTACACACTACAGTACTATAATAGTACACACTACAGTACTATAATAGTACACACTACATAACTATAGTAGTACACACTACAGTACTATAATAGTACACACTACAGTACTATAATAGTACACACTACAGTACAATAATAGTACACACTACAGTACTATAATAGTACACACTACAGTACTATAATAGTACACACTACAGTACAATAATAGTACACACTACAGTACAATAATAGTATACACACTACAGTACAATAATAGTGCACACTACAGTACAATAATAGTACACACTACAGTACTATAATAGTACACACTGCAGTACTATATTAGTACACACTACAGTACTATAATAGTATACACTACTGTACAATAATAATATACACACTACAGTACATTAATAGTACACACTACAGTACTATATTAGTACACACTACAGAACAATAATAGTATACACTACAGTACTATAATAGTACACACTACAGTACTATAATAGTACACACTACAGTACAATAATAGTACACACTAAAGTACAATAATAGTATACACACTACAGTACAATAATAGTGCACACTACAGTACAATAATAGTACACACTACAGTACTATAATAGTACACACTGCAGTACTATAATAGTACACACTACAGTACTATAATAGTACACACTGCAGTACTATATTAGTACACACTACAGTACAATAATAGTATACACACTACAGTACAATAATAGTTCACACTACAGTACTATAATAGTACACACTACAGTACTATAATAGTACACACTACATAACTATAGTAGTACACACTACAGTACTATAATAGTACACACTACAGTACTATAATAGTACACACTACAGTACAATAATAGTACACACTACAGTACTATAATAGTACACACTACAGTACTATAATAGTACACACTACAGTACAATAATAGTACACACTACAGTACAATAATAGTACACACTACAGTACAATAATAGTATACACACTACAGTACAATAATAGTCCACACTACAGTACAATAATAGTACACACTACAGTACTATAATAGTACACACTGCAGTACTATATTAGTACACACTACAGTACTATAATAGTATACACTACAGTACAATAATAGTATACACACTACAGTACTATAATAGTACACACTACAGTACTATATTAGTACACACTACAGTACAATAATAGTATACACTACAGTACTATAATAGCACACACTACAGTACTATAATAGTACACACTACAGTACAATAATAGTGCACACTACAGTACAATAATAGTACACACTACAGTACTATAATAGTACACACTGCAGTACTATAATAGTACACACTACAGTACTATAATTGTACACACTACAGTACAATAATAGTGCACACTACAGTACAATAATAGTACACACTACAGTACTATAATAGTACACACTGCAGTACTATATTAGTACACACTACAGTACAATAATAGTATACACTACAGAACTATAATAGTACACACTACAGTACTATAATAGTACACACTGCAGTACAATAATAGTACACACTACAGTACAATAATAGTACACACTACAGTACTATAGTAGTACACACTGCAGTACTATATTAGTACACACTACAGTACTATAATAGTATACACTACAGTACAATAATAGTATACACACTACAGTACTATAATAGTATACACTACAGTACAATAATAGTATACACTACTGTACAATAATAGTATACACACTACAGTACTATAATAGTACACACTACAGTACTATATTAGTACACACTACAGTAAAATAATAGTATACACTACAGTACTATAATAGTACACACTAAAGTACTATAATAGTACACACTACAGTACAATAATAGTATACACACTACAGTACAATAATAGTGCACACTACAGTACTATAATAGTACACACTACAGTACTATAATAGTACACACTGCAGTACTATATTAGTACACACTACAGTACAATAATAGTATACACACTACAGTACAATAATAGTACACACTACAGTACTATAATAGTACATACTACAGTACTATAATAGTACACACTACATAACTATAGTAGTACACACTACAGTACTATAATAGTACGCACTACAGTACTATAATAGTACACACTACAGTACAATAATAGTACACACTACAGTACTATAATAGTACACACTACAGTACTATAATAGTACACACTACAGTACAATAATAGTACTCACTACAGTACAATAATAGTACACACTACAGTACATTAATAGTATACACACTACAGTACAATAATAGTGCACACTACAGTACAATAATAGTACACACTACAGTACTATAATAGTACACACTGAAGTACTATATTAGTACACACTACAGTACTATAATAGTATACACTACAGTACAATAATAGTATACACACTACAGTACTATAATAGTACACACTACAGCACTATATTAGTACACACTACAGTACAATAATAGTATACACTACAGTACTATAATAGTACACACTACAGTACTATGATAGTACACACTACAGTACTATAATAGTACACACTACAGTACTATAATAGTACACACTACATAACTATAGTAGTACACACTACAGTACTATAATAGTACACACTACAGTACTAAGATAGTACACACTACAGTACAATAATAGTACACACTACAGTACTATAATAGTACACACTACAGTACTATAATAGTACACACTACAGTACAATAATAGTACACACTACAGTACAATAATAGTACACACTACAGTACAATAATAGTATACACACTACAGTACAAGAATAGTGCACACTACAGTACAATAATAGTACACACTACAGTACTATAATAGTACACACTGCAGTACTATATTAGTACACACTACAGTACTATAATAGTATACACTACAGTACAAAAATAGTATACACTACAGTACTATAATAGTACACACTACAGTACTATAAGAGTACACACTACAGTACAATAATAGTACACACTACAGTACTATAATAGTACACACTACAGTACAATAAAAGTACACACTACAGTACAATAATAGTACACACTACAGTACTATAATATTACACACTACAGTACAATAATAGTACACACTACAGTACTATAATAGTACACACTACAGTACAATAATAGTACACACTACAGTACAATAAAAGTACACACTACAGTACAATGATAGTACACACTACAGTACAATAATAGTACACACTACAGTACTATAATAGTACACACTACAGTACAATAAAAGTACACACTACAGTACAATAATAGTATACACTACAGTACAATAATAGTACACACTGCAGTACAATAATAGTACACACTACAGTACAATAATAGTACACACTACAGTACTATAATAGTACACGCTACAGTACTATAATAGTACACACTACAGTACAATAAAAGTACACACTACAGTACAATAATAGTACACATTCCAGTACAATAATAGTACACACTACAGTACTATAATAGTACACACTACAGTACTATAATAGTACACACTACAGTACAATAATAGCACACACTACAGTACTATAATAGTACACACTACAGTACAATAAAAGTACACACTACAGTACAAAAATAGTACACACTACAGTACAATAATAGTACACACTACAGTACAATAATAGTACACACTACAGTACTATAATAGTACACCTTACAGTACAATAATAGTACACACTACAGTACAATAATAGTACACACTACAGTACTATAATAGTACACACTACAGTACTATAATAGTACACACTACAGTACAATAATAGTACACACTACAGTACTATAATAGTACACCCACTACAGTACAATAATAGTACACACTACAGTACTATAATATTACACACTACAGTACAATAATAGTACACACTACAGTACAATAATAGTACACAGTACAGTACAATAAAAGTACACACTACAGTACAATAATAGTACACACTACAGTACAATAATAGTACACACTACAGTACTATAATAGTACACACTACAGTACAATAAAAGTACAACCTATAGTACAATAATAGTACACACTACAGTACAATAATAGTACAGACTACAGTACAATAATAGTCCACACTACAGTACAATAATAGTAAACACTACAGTACAATAATAGTACACACTACAGTACAATAATAGTCCACACTACAGTTCAATAATAGTACACACTACAGTACAATAGTAGTACACACTACAGTACTATAATAGTACACACTACAGTACAATAAAAGTACACACTACAGTACAATATTAGTACACACTACAGTACAATAATAGTACAAACTACAGTACAATAATAGTACACACTACAGTACAATAATAGTACACACTACAGTACTATAATAGTACACACTACAGTACAATAATAGTACACACTTCAGTACTGTAATAGTACACACTACAGTACAATAATAGTACACACTACAGTACAATAATAGTACACACTACAGTACAATAATAGTACACACTACAGTACTATAATAGTACACACTACAGTACTATAATAGTACACACTACAGTACTATAATAGTACACACCACAGTACAATAATAATACACACTACAGTATTATAATAGTACACACTACAGTACTATAATAGCACACACTACAGTACTATAACAGTACACACTACAGTACTATAATAGTACACACACTACAGTACAATAATAGTACACACACTACAGTACTATAATAGTACACACTACAGTACTATAATAGTACACACTACAGTACTATAATAGTACACACACTACAGTACTATAATAGTACACACAACAGTACAATAATAGTACACACTACAGTACAATAATAGTACACACTACAGTACTATAATACTACACACACTACAATACTATAATAGTACACACTACAGTACTATAGTAGTACACAATACAGTACTACAATAGTACACACTACAGTACTATAATAGTACACACTACAATACTACAATAGTACACACTACAGTACTATAGTAGTACACACTACAGTACTATAATAGTACACACTACAGTACAATAATGGTACACACTACAGTACTATAATAGTACACACTACAGTACTATAATAGTACGCACTACAGTACTATAATAGTACACACACTACAGTACTATAATAATACACACTACAGTACTATAATAGTACACACTACAGTACAATAATAGTACACACTACAGTACTATAATAGTACACACTACAGTACTATAATAGTACACACTACAGTACTATAATAGTACACACACTACAGTACTATAATAGTACACACAACAGTACAATAATAGTACACACTACAGTACAATAATAGTACACACTACAGTACTATAATACTACACACACTACAATACTATAATAGTACACACTACAGTACTATAGTAGTACACAATACAGTACTACAATAGTACACACTACAGTACTATAATAGTACACACTACAATACTACAATAGTACACACTACAGTACTATAGTAGTACACACTACAGTACTATAATAGTACACACTACAGTACAATAATAGTACACACACTACAGTACAATAATAGTACAGACTACAGTACAATAATAGTACACACTACAGTACTATAATAGTACACACTACAGTACAATAATAGTACGCACTACAGTACTATAATAGTACACACACTACAGTACTATAATAATACACACTACAGTACTATAATAGTACACACTACAGTACAATAATAGTACACACTACAGTACTATAATAGTACAAACTACAGTACAATAATAGTACACACTACAGTACTACAATAGTACACACTACAGTACTATAATAGTACACACACTACAGTACTATAATAGTACACACTACAGTACTATAATAGTACACACTACAGTACTATAGTAGTACACACTACAGTACTATAATAGTACACACTACAGTACTATAATAGTACACACACTACAGTACTATAATAGTACACACTACAGTACTATAATAGTACACACTACAGTACTATAATAGTACACACACTACAGTACTATAATAGTACACATTACAGTACTATGATAGTACACACTACAGTACAATAATAGTACACACTACAGTACAATAATAGTACACACTACAGTACTACAATAGTACACACTACAGTACTATAATAGTACACACACTACAGTACTATAATAGTACACACTACAGTACAATAATAGTACACACTACAGTACAATAATAGTACACACTGCAGTACAATATTAGTACACACATTACAGTACTATAATAGTACACACTACAGTACTATAATAGTACACACTACAGTACTATAACAGTACACACACTACAGTACTATAATAGTGCACACTACAGTACAATAATAGTACACACTACAGTACAATAATAGTACACACTACAGTACAAAATTAGTACACACTACAGTACAATAATAGTACACACTACAGTACTATAATATTACACACTACAGTACTATCATAGTAAACACTACAGTACTATAATAGTACACACTACAGTACAATAATAGTACACACTACAGTACAATAATAGTACACACTACAGTACTATAATAGTACACACTACAGTACTATAATAGTACACACTACAGTACAATAATAGTACAAACTACAGTACAATAATAGTACACACTACAGTACAATAATAGTACACACTACAGTACTATAATAGTACACACTACAGTACAATAATAGTAAACACTTCAGTACTATAATAGTACACACTACAGTACAATAATAGTACACACTACAGTACAATAATAGTACACACTACAGTACAATAATAGTACACACTACAGTACTATAATAGTACACACTACAGTACTATAATAGTACACACTACAGTACTATAATAATACACACTACAGTACAATAATAATACACACTACAGTATTATAATAGTACACACTACAGTACTATAATAGCACACACTACAGTACTATAACAGTACACACTACAGTACTATAATAGTACACACACTACAGTACAATAATAGTACACACACTACAGTACTATAATAGTACACACTACAGTACTATAATAGTACACACTACAGTACTATAATAGTACACACACTACAGTACTATAATAGTACACACTACAGTACAATAATAGTACACACTACAGTACAATAATAGTACACACTACAGTACTATAATACTACACACACTACAATACTATAATAGTACACACTACAGTACTATAGTAGTACACAATACAGTACTACAATAGTACACACTACAGTACTATAATAGTACACACTACAATACTACAATAGTACACACTACAGTACTATAGTAGTACACACTACAGTACTATAATAGTACACACTACAGTACAATAATGGTACACACTACAGTACTATAATAGTACACACTACAGTACTATAATAGTACACACTACAGTACAATAATAGTACACACACTACAGTACAATAATAGTACAGACTACAGTACAATAATAGTACACGCTACAGTACTATAATAGTACACACTACAGTACAATAATAGTACGCACTACAGTACTATAATAGTACACACACTACAGTACTATAATAATACACACTACAGTACTATAATAGTACACACTACAGTACAATAATAGTACACACTACAGTACTATAATAGTACAAACTACAGTACAATAATAGTACACACTACAGTACTACAATAGTGCACACTACAGTACTATAATAGTACACACACTACAGTACTATAATAGTACACACTACAGTACTATAATAGTACACACTACAGTACTATAGTAGTACACACTACAGTACTATAATAGTACACACTACAGTACTATAATAGTACACACACTACAGTACTATAATAGTACACACTACAGTACTATAATAGTACACACTACAGTACTATAATAGTACACACACTACAGTACTATAATAGTACACATTACAGTACTATAATAGTACACACTACAGTACAATAATAGTACACACTACAGTACAATAATAGTACACACTACAGTACTACAATAGTACACACTACAGTACTATAATAGTACACACACTACAGTACTATAATAGTACACACTACAGTACAATAATAGTACACACTACAGTACAACAATAGTACACACTGCAGTACAATATTAGTACACACATTACAGTACTATAATAGTACACACTACAGTACTATAATAGTACACACTACAGTACTATAACAGTACACACACTACAGTACTATAATAGTGCACACTACAGTACAATAATAGTACACACTACAGTACAATAATAGTACACACTACAGTACAAAATTAGTACACACTACAGTACATTAATAGTACATACTACAGTACTATAATAGTACACACTACAGTACTATCATAGTAAACACTACAGTACTATAATAGTACACACTACAGTACAATAATAGTACACACTACAGTACAATAAAAGTACACACTACAGTACAATAATAGTACACACTACAGTACAATAATAGTACACACTACAGTACAATAATAGTACACACTACAGTACTATAATAGTACACACACTACAGTACAATAATAGTACACACTACAGTACAATATTAGTACAAACTACAGTACAATAATAGTACACACTACAGTACTATAATAGTACACACTACAGTACAATAATAGTACACACTACAGTACTATAATAGTACACACACTAAAGTACTATAATAGTACACACTACAGTACAATAATAGTACACACTACAGTAAAATAATAGTACACACTACAGTACAATAATAGTACACACTACAGTACAATATTAGTACACACTACAGTACAATAATAGTACACACTGCAGTACTATAATAGTACACATTACAGTACTATCATAGTAAACACTACAGTCCTATAATAGTACACACTACAGTACAATAATAGTACACACTACAGTACAATATTTGTACACACTACAGTACAATAATAGTACACACTACAGTACAATAAAAGTACACACTACAGTACAATAATAGTACACACTACAGTACTATAATAGTACACACTACAGTACAATAATAGTACACACTACAGTACTATAATAGTACACACACTACAGTACAATAATAGTACACACTACAGTACTATAATATTACACACTACAGTACAATAATAGTACACACTACAGTACTATAATAGTACACACTAGAGTACAATAATAGTACACACTACAGTACTATAATATTACACACTACAGTACAATAATAGTACACACTACAGTACTATAATAGTACACAATACAGTACAATAATAGTACACACTACAGTACAATAAAAGTACACACTACAGTACAATAATAGTACACACTACAGTACTATAATAATACACACTACAGTACTATAATAGTACACACAACAGTACAATAAAAGTACACTCTACAGTACTATAATAGTACACACACTACAGTACTATAATAGTACACACTACAGTACAATAATAGTACACACTACAGTACAATAATAGTACACACTACAGTACTATAATAGTACACACTACAGTACAATAATAGTACACACTACAGTACTATAATAGTACACACTACAGTACAATTAAAGTACACACTACAGTACAATAATAGTACACACTACAGTACTATAATATGACACACTACAGTACAATAATAGTACACACTACAGTACTATAATAGTACACACTACAGTACAATAATAGTACACACTACAGTACAATAAAAGTACACACTACAGTACAATAATAGTACACACTACAGTACAATAATAGTACACACTACAGTACTATAATAGTACACACTACAGTACAATAAAAGTACACACTACAGTACAATAATAGTATACACTACAGTACAATAATAGTACACACTGCAGTACAATAATAGTACACACTACAGTACAATAATAGTACACACTACAGTACTATAATAGTACACGCTACAGTACTATAATAGTACACACAACAGTGCAATAAAAGTACACACTACAGTACAATAATAGTACACACTACAGTACAATAATAGTACACACTACAGTACTATAATAGTACACACTACAGTACTATAATAGTACATACTACAGTACAATAATAGTACACACTACAGTACAATAATAGTACACACTACAGTACAATAAAAGTACACACTACAGTACAAAAATAGTACACACTACAGTACAATAATAGTACACACTACAGTACAATAATAGTACACACTACAGTACTATAATAGTACACACTACAGTACAATAATAGTACACACTACAGTACAATAATAGTACACACTACAGTACTATAATAGTACACACTACAGTACTATAATAGTACAAACTACAGTACAATAATAGTACACACTACAGTACTATAATAGTACACCCACTACAGTACAATAATAGTGCACACTACAGTACTATAATATTACACACTACAGCACAATAATAGTACACACTACAGTACTATAATAGTACACATTACAGTACAATAATAGTATACAGTACAGTACAGCAAAAGTACACACTACAGTACAATAATAGTACACACTACAGTACAATAATAGTACACACTACAGTACTATAATAGTACACACTACAGTACAATAAAAGTACACACTACAGTACAATAATAGTACACACTACAGTACAATAATAGTACAGACTACAGTACAATAATAGTCCACACTACAGTACAATAAAAGTACACACTACAGTACAATAATAGTACACACTTCAGTACAATAATAGTGCACACTACAGTACTATAATAGTACACACTACGGAACAATAATAGTACACACTACAGTACAATAATAGTACACACTACAGTACAATAATAGTACACACTACAGTACAATAATAGTACACACTACAGTACAATAATAGTACACACTACAGTACTATAATAGTACACACTACAGTACTATAATAGTACACACTACAGTACACTAATAATACACACTACAGTATTATAATAGTACACACTACAGTACTATAATAGCACACACTACAGTACTATAACAGTACACACTACAGTACTATAACAGTACACACACTACAGTACAATAATAGTACACACACTACAGTACTATAATAGTACACACTACAGTACTATAATAGTACACACTACAGTACTATAATAGTACACACTAAAGTACTATAATAGTACACACTACAGTACAATAATAGTATACACACTACAGTACAATAATAGTGCACACTACAGTACAATAATAGTACACACTACAGTACTATAATAGTACACACTGCAGTACTATAATAGTACACACTACAGTACTATAATTGTACACACTACAGTACAATAATAGTGCACACTACAGTACAATAATAGTACACACTACAGTACTATAATAGTACACACTACAGTACAATAATAGTACACACTACAGTACTATAATAGTACACACTACAGTACTATAATAGTACACACTACAGTACTATATTAGTACACACTGCAGTACTATATTAGTACACACTACAGTACTATAATAGTACACACTACAGAACAATAATAGTACACACTGCAGTACAATAATAGTACACACACTACAGTACAATAATAGTACACACACTACAGTACAATAATAGTACACACACTACAGTACAATAATAGTACACACACTACAGTACAATAATAGTACACACACTACAGTACTATAATAGTACACACACTACAGTACTATAACAGTACACACACTACAGTACTATAACAGTACACACACTACAGTACAATAATAGTACACACACTACAGTACAATAATAGTACACACTACAGTACTATAATAGTACACACACTACAGTACTATAATAGCACACACTACAGTACTATAACAGTACACTCTACAGTACTATAATAGTACACACACTACAGTACTATAATAGTACACACTACAGTACTATAATAGTACACACACTACAGAACAATAATAGTACACACTACAGTACTATAATAGTGCACACACTACAGTACTATAATACTACACACACTACAGTACAATAATAGTACACACTACAGTACAATAAGAGTACACACACTACAGTACAATAATAGTACACACACTACAGTACAATAATAGTACACACACTGCAGTACAATAATAGTACACACACTACAGTACAATAATAGTACACACACTACAGTACAATAATAGTACACACACTACAGTACAATAATAGTACACACACTACAGTACTATAATAGTACACACTACAGTACTATAATAGTACACACACTACAGTACAATAATAGTACGCACTACAGTACTATAATAGTATACACTACAGTACTATAATAGTACACACTACAGTACTATAATAGTACACACTACAGTACAATAATAGTACACACTACAGTACTATAATAGTATACACTACAGTACTATAATAGTACACACTACAGTACTATAATAGTACACACACTACAGTACAATAATAGTACACACTACAGTACTATAATAGTATACACTACAGTACTATAATAGTATACACTACAGTACTATAATAGTACACACTACAGTACTATAATAGTATACACTACAGTACTATAATAGTATACACTACAGTACTATAATATTATACACTACAGTACAATAATAGTACACACATTACAGTACTATAATAGTACACACACTACAGTACAATAATAGTATACACTACAGTACTATAATAGTATACACTACAGTACTATAATAGTACACACTACAGTACTATAATAGTACACACTACAGTACTATAATAGTACACACTACAGTACTATAATAGTACACACTACAGTACTATAATAGTACACACACTACAGTACTATAATAGTACACACTACAGTACTATAATAGTACACACTACAGTACTATAATAGTACACACACTACAGTACTATAATAGTACACACACTACAGTACTATCATAGTACACACTACAGTACTATAATAGTACACACACTACAGTACAATAATAGTATACACTACAGTACAATAATAGTACACACTACAGTACTATCATAGTACACACTACAGTACTATAATAGTACACACTACAGTACAATAATAGTACACACACTACAGTACAATAGTAGTATACACTACAGTACAATATTAGTACACACTACAGTACTATAATAGTACACACACTACAGTACAATATTAGTACACACTACAGTACTATAATAGTACACACTACAGTACAATAATAGTACATACACTACAGTACAATAATAGTATACACTACAGTACTATAATAGTACACACTACAGTACTATAATAGTACACACTACAGTACAATAATAGTACACACACTACAGTACAATAATAGTATACACTACAGTACAATATTAGTACACACTACAGTACTATAATAGTACACACACTACAGTACAATATTAGTACACACTACAGTACTATAATAGTACACACTACAGTACAATAATAGTACGCACTACAGTACTATAATAGTATACACTACAGTACTATAATAGTACACACTACAGTACTATAATAGTACACACTACAGTACAATAATAGTACACACTACAGTACTATAATAGTATACACTACAGTACTATAATAGTACACACTACAGTACTATAATAGTACACACACTACAGTACAATAATAGTACACACTACAGTACTATAATAGTATACACTACAGTACTATAATAGTATACACTACAGTACTATAATAGTACACACTACAGTACTATAATAGTACACACTACAGTACAATAATAGTACACACACTACAGTACAATAATAGTACACACACTACAGTACAATAATAGTACACACACTACAGTACAATAATAGTACACACACTACAGTACAATAATAGTACACACACTACAGTACAATAATAGTACACACACTACAGTACAATAATAGTACACACACTACAGTACAATAATAGTACACACACTACAGTACTATAATAGTACACACTACAGTACTATAATAGTACACACACTACAGTACAATAATAGTACGCACTACAGTACTATAATAGTATACACTACAGTACTATAATAGTACACACTACAGTACTATAATAGTACACACTACAGTACAATAATAGTACACACTACAGTACTATAATAGTATACACTACAGTACTATAATAGTACACACTACAGTACTATAATAGTACACACACTACAGTACAATAATAGTACACTCTACAGTACAATAATAGTACACACTACAGTACTATAATAGTACACACTACAGTACTATAATAGTACACACTACAGTACACTAATAATACACACTACAGTATTATAATAGTACACACTACAGTACTATAATAGCACACACTACAGTACTATAACAGTACACACTACAGTACTATAACAGTACACACACTACAGTACAATAATAGTACACACACTACAGTACTATAATAGTACACACTACAGTACTATAATAGTACACACTACAGTACTATAATAGTACACACTAAAGTACTATAATAGTACACACTACAGTACAATAATAGTATACACACTACAGTACAATAATAGTGCACACTACAGTACAATAATAGTACACACTACAGTACTATAATAGTACACACTGCAGTACTATAATAGTACACACTACAGTACTATAATAGTACACACTACAGTACTATATTAGTACACACTGCAGTACTATATTAGTACACACTACAGTACTATAATAGTACACACTACAGAACAATAATAGTACACACTGCAGTACAATAATAGTACACACACTACAGTACAATAATAGTACACACACTACAGTACAATAATAGTACACACACTACAGTACAATAATAGTACACACACTACAGTACAATAATAGTACACACACTACAGTACTATAATAGTACACACACTACAGTACTATAACAGTACACACACTACAGTACTATAACAGTACACACACTACAGTACAATAATAGTACACACACTACAGTACAATAATAGTACACACTACAGTACTATAATAGTACACACACTACAGTACTATAATAGCACACACTACAGTACTATAACAGTACACTCTACAGTACTATAATAGTACACACACTACAGTACTATAATAGTACACACTACAGTACTATAATAGTACACACACTACAGAACAATAATAGTACACACTACAGTACTATAATAGTGCACACACTACAGTACTATAATACTACACACACTACAGTACAATAATAGTACACACTACAGTACAATAATAGTACACACACTACAGTACAATAATAGTACACACACTACAGTACAATAATAGTACACACACTACAGTACAATAATAGTACACACACTACAGTACAATAATAGTACACACACTACAGTACAATAATAGTACACACACTACAGTACAATAATAGTACACACACTACAGTACAATAATAGTACACACACTACAGTACTATAATAGTACACACTACAGTACTATAATAGTACACACACTACAGTACAATAATAGTACGCACTACAGTACTATAATAGTATACACTACAGTACTATAATAGTACACACTACAGTACTATAATAGTACACACTACAGTACAATAATAGTACACACTACAGTACTATAATAGTATACACTACAGTACTATAATAGTACACACTACAGTACTATAATAGTACACACACTACAGTACAATAATAGTACACACTACAGTACTATAATAGTATACACTACAGTACTATAATAGTATACACTACAGTACTATAATAGTACACACTACAGTACTATAATAGTATACACTACAGTACTATAATAGTATACACTACAGTACTATAATAGTATACACTACAGTACTATAATAGTATACACTACAGTACTATAATAGTACACACTACAGTACTATAATAGTACACACTACAGTACTATAATAGTATACACTACAGTACTATAATAGTATACACTACAGTACTATAATATTATACACTACAGTACAATAATAGTACACACATTACAGTACTATAATAGTACACACACTACAGTACAATAATAGTATACACTACAGTACTATAATAGTATACACTACAGTACTATAATAGTACACACTACAGTACTATAATAGTACACACTACAGTACTATAATAGTACACACTACAGTACTATAATAGTACACACTACAGTACTATAATAGTACACACACTACAGTACTATAATAGTACACACTACAGTACTATAATAGTACACACTACAGTACTATAATAGTACACACACTACAGTACTATAATAGTACACACACTACAGTACTATCATAGTACACACTACAGTACTATAATAGTACACACACTACAGTACAATAATAGTATACACTACAGTACAATAATAGTACACACTACAGTAGTATCATAGTACACACTACAGTACTATAATAGTACACACTACAGTACAATAATAGTACACACACTACAGTACAATAGTAGTATACACTACAGTACAATATTAGTACACACTACAGTACTATAATAGTACACACACTACAGTACAATATTAGTACACACTACAGTACTATAATAGTACACACTACAGTACAATAATAGTACATACACTACAGTACAATAATAGTATACACTACAGTACTATAATAGTACACACTACAGTACTATAATAGTACACACTACAGTACAATAATAGTACACACACTACAGTACAATAATAGTATACACTACAGTACAATAATAGTACACACTACAGTACAATAATAGTATACACTACAGTACAATATTAGTACACACTACAGTACTATAATAGTACACACACTACAGTACAATATTAGTACACACTACAGTACTATAATAGTACACACTACAGTACAATAATAGTACATACACTACAGTACAATAATAGTACACACTACAGTACAATAATAGTATACACTACAGTCCAATATTAGTACACACTACAGTACTATAATAGTACACACACTACAGTACTATAATAGTACACACTACAGTACTATAATAGTACACACACTACAGTACAATAATAGTACACACTACAGTACTATAATAGTGCACACACTACAGTACTATAATAGTACACACACTACAGTACTATAATAGTACACACACTACAGTACAATAATAGTACACACTGCAGTACTCTAATAGTACACACTGCAGTACTATAATAGTATACACTACAGTACTATAATAGTACACACTACAGTACTATAATAGTACACACTACAGTACTATAATAGTACACACTACAGTACTATAATAGTATACACTACAGTACTATAATAGTACACACTACAGTACTATAAGAGTACACACACTACAGTACAATAATAGTATACACTACAGTACTATAATAGTACACACTACAGTACTATAATAGTACACACTACAGTACTATAATAGTACACACTACAGTACTATAATAGTGCACACTACAGTGCAATAATAGTACACACTACAGTACTATAATAGTACACACTACAGTACCATAATAGTACACACTACAGTACAATAATAGTACACACACTACAGTACAATAATAGTATACACTACAGTACTATAATAGTACACACTACAGTACTATAATAGTACACACTACAGTACAATAATAGTGCACACTACAGTACAATAATAGTACACACTACAGTACTATAATAGTACACACTGCAGTACTATATTAGTACACTTTACAGTACTATAATAGTACACACTACAGTACAATAATAGTACACACTACAGTACTATAATAGTACACACTACAGTACTATAATAGTACACACTACAGTACTATAATAGTACACACTGCAGTACTATGTTAGTACACACTACAGTACTATAATAGTACACACTACAGTACTATAATAGTACACACTACAGTACTATAATAGTACACATTACAGTACAATAATAGTACACACACTACAGTACAATAATAGTATACACTACAGTACTATAATAGTACACACTACAGTACTATAATAGTACACACTACAGTACAATAATAGTGCACACTACAGTACAATAATAGTACACACTACAGTACTATAATAGTACACACTGCAGTACTATATTAGTACACTTTACAGTACTATAATATTACACACTACAGTACAATAATAGTACACACTACAGTACTATAATAGTACACACTACAGTACTATAATAGTATACACTACAGTACTATAATATTACACACTACACTACTATAATAGTACACACTACAGTACAATAATAGTATACACTACAGTACTACAATAGTACACACTACAGTACTCTAATAGTACACACTACAGTACTATAATAGTACACACTACAGTACAATAATAGTACACACACTACAGTACAATAATAGTACACACTACAGTACAATAATAGTACACACTACAGTACTATAATAGTACACACTACAGTACAATAATAGTACACACTACAGTACTATAATAGTACACACTACAGTACTATAATAGTACACACTACAGTACTATATTAGTACACACTGCAGTACTATATTAGTACACACTACAGTACTATAATAGTACACACTACAGAACAATAATAGTACACACTGCAGTACTATAATAGTACACACTACAGTACTATAATAGTATACACTGCAGTACTATAATAGTACACACTACACTACTATAATAGTACACACTACAGTACAATAATAGTGTACTATACAGTACTACAATAGTACACACTACAGTACTATAATAGTACACACTACAGTACAATAATAGTACACACACTACAGTACAATAATAGTACACACTACAGTACAATAATAGTACACACTACAGTACTATAATAGTACACACTACAGTACTATAATAGTACACACTACAGTACAATAATAGTACACACTACAGTACTATAATAGTATACACTACAGTACAATAATAGTGCACACTACAGTACTAAAATAGTACACACACTACAGTACAATAATAGTACACACACTACAGTACAATAATAGTACACACACTACAGTACTATAATAGTACATACACTACAGTACTATAACAGTACACACACTACAGTACTATAACAGTACACACACTACAGTACAATAATAGTACACACACTACAGTACAATAATAGTACACACTACAGTACTATAATAGTACACACACTACAGTACTATAATAGCACACACTACAGTACTATAACAGTACACTCTACAGTACTATAATAGTACACACACTACAGTACTATAATAGTACACACTACAGTACTATAATAGTACACACACTACAGAACAATAATAGTACACACTACAGTACTATAATAGTGCACACACTACAGTACTATAATAGTACACACACTACAGTACAATAATAGTACACACTACAGTACAATAATAGTACACACACTACAGTACAATAATAGTACACACACTACAGTACAATAATAGTACACACACTACAGTACAATAATAGTACACACACTACAGTACAATAATAGTACACACACTACAGTACAATAATAGTACACACACTACAGTACAATAATAGTACACACACTACAGTACTATAATAGTACACACTACAGTACTATAATAGTACACACACTACAGTACAAAAATAGTACGCACTACAGTACTATAATAGTATACACTACAGTACTATAATAGTACACACTACAGTACTATAATAGTACACACTACAGTACAATAATAGTACACACTACAGTACTATAATAGTATACACTACAGTACTATAATAGTACACACTACAGTACTATAATAGTACACACACTACAGTACAATAATAGTACACACTACAGTACTATAATAGTATACACTACAGTACTATAATAGTATACACTACAGTACTATAATAGTACACACTACAGTACTATAATAGTATACACTACAGTACTATAATAGTATACACTACAGTACTATAATAGTACACACTACAGTACTATAATAGTATACACTACAGTACTATAATAGTACACACTACAGTACTATAATAGTATACACTACAGTACTATAATAGTACACACTACAGTACTATAATAGTACACACTACAGTACTATAATAGTACACACTACAGTACTATAATAGTACACACTACAGTACTATAATAGTACACACTACAGTACTATAATAGTACACACACTACAGTACTATAATAGTACACACTACAGTACTATAATAGTACACACTACAGTACTATAATAGTACACACACTACAGTACTATCATAGTACACACTACAGTACTATAATAGTACACACACTACAGTACAATAATAGTATACACTACAGTACAATAATAGTACACACTACAGTACTATAATAGTACACACTACAGTACTATAATAGTACACACTACAGTACAATAATAGTACACACACTACAGTACAATAATAGTATACACTACAGTACAATATTAGTACACACTACAGTACTATAATAGTACACACACTACAGTACAATATTAGTACACACTACAGTACTATAATAGTACACACTACAGTACAATAATAGTACATACACTACAGTACAATAATAGTATACACTACAGTACTATAATAGTACACACTACAGTACTATAATAGTACACACTACAGTACAATAATAGTACACACACTACAGTACAATAATAGTATACACTACAGTACAATAATAGTACACACTACAGTACAATAATAGTATACACTACAGTACAATATTAGTACACACTACAGTACTATAATAGTACACACACTACAGTACAATATTAGTACACGCTACAGTACTATAATAGTACACACTACAGTACAATAATAGTACATACACTACAGTACAATAATAGTACACACTACAGTACAATAATAGTATACACTACAGTCCAATATTAGTACACACTACAGTACTATAATAGTACACACACTACAGTACTATAATAGTACACACTACAGTACTATAATAGTACACACACTACAGTACAATAATAGTACACACTACAGTACTATAATAGTGCACACACTACAGTACTATAATAGTACACACACTACAGTACTATAATAGTACACACACTACAGTACAATAATAGTACACACTACAGTACTCTAATAGTACACACTGCAGTACTATAATAGTATACACTACAGTACTATAATAGTATACACTACAGTACTATAATAGTACACACTACAGTACAATAATAGTACACACTACAGTACTATAATAGTACACACTACAGTACTATAATAGTACACACTACAGTACTATAATAGTACACACTACAGTACTATAATAGTACACACACTACAGTACTATAATTGTACACACTACAGTACTATAATAGTACACACTACAGTACTATAATAGTACACACACTACAGTACTATAATAGTACACACACTACAGTACTATCATAGTACACACTACAGTACTATAATAGTACACACACTACAGTACAATAATAGTATACACTACAGTACAATAATAGTACACACTACAGTACTATCATAGTACACACTACAGTACTATAATAGTACACACTACAGTACAATAATAGTACACACACTACAGTACAATAGTAGTATACACTACAGTACAATATTAGTACACACTACAGTACTATAATAGTACACACTACAGTACAATAATAGTACATACACTACAGTACAATAATAGTATACACTACAGTACTATAATAGTACACACTACAGTACTATAATAGTACACACTACAGTACAATAATAGTACACACACTACAGTACAATAATAGTATACACTACAGTACTATAATAGTACACACTACAGTACAATAATAGTACACACTACAGTACTATAATAGTATACACTACAGTACAATAATAGTGCACACTACAGTACTAAAATAGTACACACACTACAGTACAATAATAGTACACACACTACAGTACAATAATAGTACACACACTACAGTACTATAATAGTACACACACTACAGTACTATAACAGTACACACACTACAGTACTATAACAGTACACACACTACAGTACAATAATAGTACACACACTACAGTACAATAATAGTACACACTACAGTACTATAATAGTACACACACTACAGTACTATAATAGCACACACTACAGTACTATAACAGTACACTCTACAGTACTATAATAGTACACACACTACAGTACTATAATAGTACACACTACAGTACTATAATAGTACACACACTACAGAACAATAATAGTACACACTACAGTACTATAATAGTGCACACACTACAGTACTATAATAGTACACACACTACAGTACAATAATAGTACACACTACAGTACAATAATAGTACACACACTACAGTACAATAATAGTACACACACTACAGTACAATAATAGTACACACACTACAGTACAATAATAGTACACACACTACAGTACAATAATAGTACACACACTACAGTACAATAATAGTACACACACTACAGTACAATAATAGTACACACACTACAGTACTATAATAGTACACACTACAGTACTATAATAGTACACACACTACAGTACAAAAATAGTACGCACTACAGTACTATAATAGTATACACTACAGTACTATAATAGTACACACTACAGTACAATAATAGTACACACTACAGTACTATAATAGTATACACTACAGTACTATAATAGTACACACTACAGTACTATAATAGTACACACACTACAGTACAATAATAGTACACACTACAGTACTATAATAGTATACACTACAGTACTATAATAGTATACACTACAGTACTATAATAGTACACACTACAGTACTATAATAGTATACACTACAGTACTATAATAGTATACACTACAGTACTATAATAGTACACACTACAGTACTATAATAGTATACACTACAGTACTATAATAGTATAAACTACAGTACTATAATAGTACACACTACAGTACTATAATAGTACACACTACAGTACTATAATAGTATACACTACAGTACTATAATAGTATACACTACAGTACTATAATATTATACACTACAGTACTATAATAGTACACACACTACAGTACTATAATAGTACACACACTACAGTACAATAATAGTATACACTACAGTACTATAATAGTATACACTACAGTACTATAATAGTACACACTACAGTACTATAATAGTACACACTACAGTACTATAATAGTACACACTACAGTACTATAATAGTACACACTACAGTACTATAATAGTACACACTACAGTACTATAATAGTACACACACTACAGTACTATAATAGTACACACTACAGTACTATAATAGTACACACTACAGTACTATAATAGTACACACACTACAGTACTATCATAGTACACACTACAGTACTATAATAGTACACACACTACAGTACAATAATAGTATACACTACAGTACAATAATAGTACACACTACAGTACTATAATAGTACACACTACAGTACTATAATAGTACACACTACAGTACAATAATAGTACACACACTACAGTACAATAATAGTATACACTACAGTACAATATTAGTACACACTACAGTACTATAATAGTACACACACTACAGTACAATATTAGTACACACTACAGTACTATAATAGTACACACTACAGTACAATAATAGTACATACACTACAGTACAATAATAGTATACACTACAGTACTATAATAGTACACACTACAGTACTATAATAGTACACACTACAGTACAATAATAGTACACACACTACAGTACAATAATAGTATACACTACAGTACAATAATAGTACACACTACAGTACAATAATAGTATACACTACAGTACAATATTAGTACACACTACAGTACTATAATAGTACACACACTACAGTACAATATTAGTACACGCTACAGTACTATAATAGTACACACTACAGTACAATAATAGTACATACACTACAGTACAATAATAGTACACACTACAGTACAATAATAGTATACACTACAGTCCAATATTAGTACACACTACAGTACTATAATAGTACACACACTACAGTACTATAATAGTACACACTACAGTACTATAATAGTACACACACTACAGTACAATAATAGTACACACTACAGTACTATAATAGTGCACACACTACAGTACTATAATAGTACACACACTACAGTACTATAATAGTACACACACTACAGTACAATAATAGTACACACTACAGTACTCTAATAGTACACACTGCAGTACTATAATAGTATACACTACAGTACTATAATAGTATACACTACAGTACTATAATAGTACACACTACAGTACAATAATAGTACACACTACAGTACTATAATAGTACACACTACAGTACTATAATAGTACACACTACAGTACTATAATAGTACACACTACAGTACTATAATAGTACACACACTACAGTACTATAATTGTACACACTACAGTACTATAATAGTACACACTACAGTACTATAATAGTACACACACTACAGTACTATAATAGTACACACACTACAGTACTATCATAGTACACACTACAGTACTATAATAGTACACACACTACAGTACAATAATAGTATACACTACAGTACAATAATAGTACACACTACAGTACTATCATAGTACACACTACAGTACTATAATAGTACACACTACAGTACAATAATAGTACACACACTACAGTACAATAGTAGTATACACTACAGTACAATATTAGTACACACTACAGTACTATAATAGTACACACTACAGTACAATAATAGTACATACACTACAGTACAATAATAGTATACACTACAGTACTATAATAGTACACACTACAGTACTATAATAGTACACACTACAGTACAATAATAGTACACACACTACAGTACAATAATAGTATACACTACAGTACAATAATAGTACACACTACAGTACAATAATAGTATACACTACAGTACAATATTAGTACACACTACAGTACTATAATAGTACACACACTACAGTACAATATTAGTACACACTACAGTACTATAATAGTACACACTACAGTACAATAATAGTACATACACTACAGTACAATAATAGTACACACTACAGTACAATAATAGTATACACTACAGTCCAATATTAGTACACACTACAGTACTATAATAGTACACACACTACAGTACTATAATAGTACACACTACAGTACTATAATAGTACACACACTACAGTACAATTATAGTACACACTACAGTACTATAATATTGCACACACTACAGTACTATAATAGTACACACACTACAGTACTATAATAGTACACACACTACAGTACAATAATAGTACACACTACAGTACTCTAATAGTACACACTGCAGTACTATAATAGTATACACTACAGTACTATAATAGTACACACTACAGTACTATAATAGTACACACTACAGTACTATAATAGTACACACTACAGTACTATAATAGTATACACTACAGTACTATAATAGTACACACTACAGTACTATAAGAGTACACACACTACAGTACAATAATAGTATACACTACAGTACTATAATAGTACACACTACAGTACTATAATAGTACACACTACAGTACTATAATAGTACACACTACAGTACTATAATAGTGCACACTACAGTGCAATAATAGTACACACTACAGTACTATAATAGTACACACTACAGTACCATAATAGTACACACTACAGTACAATAATAGTACACACACTACAGTACAATAATAGTATACACTACAGTACTATAATAGTACACACTACAGTACTATAATAGTACACACTACAGTACAATAATAGTGCACACTACAGTACAATAATAGTACACACTACAGTACTATAATAGTACACACTGCAGTACTATATTAGTACAATTTACAGTACTATAATAGTACACACTACAGTACAATAATAGTACACACTACAGTACTATAATCGTACACACTACAGTACTATAATAGTACACACTACAGTACTATAATAGTACACACTGCAGTACTATGTTAGTACACACTACAGTACTATAATAGTACACACTACAGTACTATAATAGTACACACTACAGTACTATAATAGTACACACTACAGTACAATAATAGTACACACACTACAGTACAATAATAGTATACACTACAGTACTATAATAGTACACACTACAGTACTATAATAGTACACACTACAGTACAATAATAGTGCACACTACAGTACAATAATAGTACACACTACAGTACTATAATAGTACACACTGCAGTACTATATTAGTACACTTTACAGTACTATAATATTACACACTACAGTACAATAATAGTACACACTACAGTACTATAATAGTATACACTACAGTACTATAATATTACACACTACACTACTATAATAGTACACACTACAGTACAATAATAGTATACACTACAGTACTACAATAGTACACACTACAGTACTCTAATAGTACACACTACAGTACTATAATAGTACACACTACAGTACAATAATAGTACACACACTACAGTACAATAATAGTACACACTACAGTACAATAATAGTACACACTACAGTACTATAATAGTACACACTACAGTACAATAATAGTACACACTACAGTACTATAATAGTACACACTACAGTACTATAATAGTACACACTACAGTACTATATTAGTACACACTGCAGTACTATATTAGTACACACTACAGTACTATAATAGTACACACTACAGAACAATAATAGTACACACTGCAGTACTATAATAGTACACACTACAGTACTATAATAGTATACACTGCAGTACTATAATAGTACACACTACACTACTATAATAGTACACACTACAGTACAATAATAGTATACACTACAGTACTACAATAGTACACACTACAGTACTATAATAGTACACACTACAGTACAATAATAGTACACACACTACAGTACAATAATAGTACACACTACAGTACAATAATAGTACACACTACAGTACTAGAATAGTACACACTACAGTACTATAATAGTACACACTACAGTACAATAATAGTACACACTACAGTAATATAATAGTATACACTACAGTACAATAATAGTGCACACTACAGTACTAAAATAGTACACACACTACAGTACAATAATAGTACACACACTACAGTACAATAATAGTACACACACTACAGTACTATAATAGTACACACACTACAGTACTATAACAGTACACACACTACAGTACTATAACAGTACACACACTACAGTACAATAATAGTACACACACTACAGTACAATAATAGTACACACTACAGTACTATAATGGTACACACACTACAGTACTATAATAGCACACACTACAGTACTATAACAGTACACTCTACAGTACTATAATAGTACACACACTACAGTACTATAATAGTACACACTACAGTACTATAATAGTACACACACTACAGAACAATAATAGTACACACTACAGTACTATAATAGTGCACACACTACAGTACTATAATAGTACACACACTACAGTACAATAATAGTACACACTACAGTACAATAATAGTACACACACTACAGTACAATAATAGTACACACACTACAGTACAATAATAGTACACACACTACAGTACAATAATAGTACACACACTACAGTACAATAATAGTACACACACTACAGTACAATAATAGTACACACACTACAGTACAATAATAGTACACACACTACAGTACAATAATAGTACACACACTACAGTACTATAATAGTACACACTACAGTACTATAATAGTACACACACTACAGTACAAAAATAGTACGCACTACAGTACTATAATAGTATACACTACAGTACTATAATAGTACACACTACAGTACTATAATAGTACACACTACAGTACAATAATAGTACACACTACAGTACTATAATAGTATACACTACAGTACTATAATAGTACACACTACAGTACTATAATAGTACACACACTACAGTACAATAATAGTACACACTACAGTACTATAATAGTATACACTACAGTACTATAATAGTATACACTACAGTACTATAATAGTACACACTACAGTACTATAATAGTATACACTACAGTACTATAATAGTATACACTACAGTACTATAATAGTACACACTACAGTACTATAATAGTATACACTACAGTACTATAATAGTATACACTACAGTACTATAATAGTACACACTACAGTACTATAATAGTACACACTACAGTACTATAATAGTATACACTACAGTACTATAATAGTATACACTACAGTACTATAATATTATACACTACAGTACTATAATAGTATACACACTACAGTACTATAATAGTACACACACTACAGTACAATAATAGTATACACTACAGTACTATAATAGTATACACTACAGTACTATAATAGTACACACTACAGTACTATAATAGTACACACTACAGTACTATAATAGTACACACTACAGTACTATAATAGTACACACTACAGTACTATAATAGTACACACACTACAGTACTATAATAGTACACACTACAGTACTATAATAGTACACACTACAGTACTATAATAGTACACACACTACAGTACTATAATAGTACACACACTACAGTACTATCATAGTACACACTACAGTACTATAATAGTACACACACTACAGTACAATAATAGTATACACTACAGTACAATAATAGTACACACTACAGTACTATAATAGTACACACTACAGTACTATAATAGTACACACTACAGTACAATAATAGTACACACACTACAGTACAATAATAGTATACACTACAGTACAATATTAGTACACACTACAGTACTATAATAGTACACACACTACAGTACAATATTAGTACACACTACAGTACTATAATAGTACACACTACAGTACAATAATAGTACATACACTGCAGTACAATAATAGTATACACTACAGTACTATAATAGTACACACTACAGTACTATAATAGTACACACTACAGTACAATAATAGTACACACACTACAGTACAATAATAGTATACACTACAGTACAATAATAGTACACACTACAGTACAATAATAGTATACACTACAGTACAATATTAGTACACACTACAGTACTATAATAGTACACACACTACAGTACAATATTAGTACACACTACAGTACTATAATAGTACACACTACAGTACAATAATAGTACATACACTACAGTACAATAATAGTACACACTACAGTACAATAATAGTATACACTACAGTCCAATATTAGTACACACTACAGTACTATAATAGTACACACACTACAGTACTATAATAGTACACACTACAGTACTATAATAGTACACACACTACAGTACAATAATAGTACACACTACAGTACTATAATAGTATACACTACAGTACTATAATAGTATACACTACAGTACTATAATAGTACACACTACAGTACTATAATAGTATACACTACAGTACTATAATAGTATACACTACAGTACTATAATAGTACACACTACAGTACTATAATAGTATACACTACAGTACTATAATAGTATACACTACAGTACTATAATAGTACACACTACAGTACTATAATAGTATACACTACAGTACTATAATAGTATACACTACAGTACTATAATAGTACACACTACAGTACTATAATAGTATACACTACAGTACTATAATAGTATACACTACAGTACTATAATAGTACACACTACAGTACTATAATAGTACACACTACAGTACTATAATAGTATACACTACAGTACTATAATAGTATACACTACAGTACTATAATATTATACACTACAGTACTATAATAGTATACACACTACAGTACTATAATAGTACACACACTACAGTACAATAATAGTATACACTACAGTACTATAATAGTATACACTACAGTACTATAATAGTACACACTACAGTACTATAATAGTACACACTACAGTACTATAATAGTACACACTACAGTACTATAATAGTACACACTACAGTACTATAATAGTACACACACTACAGTACTATAATAGTACACACTACAGTACTATAATAGTACACACTACAGTACTATAATAGTACACACACTACAGTACTATAATAGTACACACACTACAGTACTATCATAGTACACACTACAGTACTATAATAGTACACACACTACAGTACAATAATAGTATACACTACAGTACAATAATAGTACACACTACAGTACTATAATAGTACACACTACAGTACTATAATAGTACACACTACAGTACAATAATAGTACACACACTACAGTACAATAATAGTATACACTACAGTACAATATTAGTACACACTACAGTACTATAATAGTACACACACTACAGTACAATATTAGTACACACTACAGTACTATAATAGTACACACTACAGTACAATAATAGTACATACACTACAGTACAATAATAGTATACACTACAGTACTATAATAGTACACACTACAGTACTATAATAGTACACACTACAGTACAATAATAGTACACACACTACAGTACAATAATAGTATACACTACAGTACAATAATAGTACACACTACAGTACAATAATAGTATACACTACAGTACAATATTAGTACACACTACAGTACTATAATAGTACACACACTACAGTACAATATTAGTACACACTACAGTACTATAATAGTACACACTACAGTACAATAATAGTACATACACTACAGTACAATAATAGTACACACTACAGTACAATAATAGTATACACTACAGTCCAATATTAGTACACACTACAGTACTATAATAGTACACACACTACAGTACTATAATAGTACACACTACAGTACTATAATAGTACACACACTACAGTACAATAATAGTACACACTACAGTACTATAATAGTGCACACACTACAGTACTATAATAGTACACACACTACAGTACTATAATAGTACACACACTACAGTACAATAATAGTACACACTACAGTACTCTAATAGTACACACTGCAGTACTATAATAGTATACACTACAGTACTATAATAGTACACACTACAGTACTATAATAGTACACACTACAGTACTATAATAGTATACACTACAGTACTATAATAGTACACACTACAGTACTATAAGAGTACACACACTACAGTACAATAATAGTATACACTACAGTACTATAATAGTACACACTACAGTACTATAATAGTACACACTACAGTACTATAATAGTACACACTACAGTACTATAATAGTGCACACTACAGTGCAATAATAGTACACACTACAGTACTATAATAGTACACACTACAGTACCATAATAGTACACACTACAGTACAATAATAGTACACACACTACAATACAATAATAGTATACACTACAGTACTATAATAGTACACACTACAGTACTATAATAGTACACACTACAGTACAATAATAGTGCACACTACAGTACAATAATAGTACACACTACAGTACTATAATAGTACACACTGCAGTACTATATTAGTACACTTTACAGTACTATAATAGTACACACTACAGTACAATAATAGTACACACTACAGTACTATAATAGTACACACTACAGTACTATAATAGTACACACTACAGTACTATAATAGTACACACTGCAGTACTATGTTAGTACACACTACAGTACTATAATAGTACACACTACAGTACAATAATAGTACACACACTACAGTACAATAATAGTATACACTACAGTACTATAATAGTACACACTACAGTACTTTAATAGTACACACTACAGTACAATAATAGTGCACACTACAGTACAATAATAGTACACACTACAGTACTATAATAGTACACACTGCAGTACTATATTAGTACACTTTACAGTACTATAATATTACACACTACAGTTTAATAATAGTACACACTACAGTACTATAATAGTACACACTACAGTACTATAATAGTATACACTACAGTACTATAATATTACACACTACACTACTATAATAGTACACACTACAGTACAATAATAGTATACACTACAGTACTACAATAGTACACACTACAGTACTCTAATAGTACACACTACAGTACTATAATAGTACACACTACAGTACAATAATAGTACACACACTACAGTACAATAATAGTACACACTACAGTACAATAATAGTACACACTACAGTACTATAATAGTACACACTACAGTACAATAATAGTACACACTACAGTACTATAATAGTACACACTACAGTACTATAATAGTACACACTACAGTACTATATTAGTACACACTGCAGTACTATATTAGTACACACTACAGTACTATAATAGTACACACTACAGAACAATAATAGTACACACTGCAGTACTATAATAGTACACACTACAGTACTATAATAGTATACACTGCAGTACTATAATAGTACACACTACACTACTATAATAGTACACACTACAGTACAATAATAGTATACACTACAGTACTACATAGTACACACTACAGTACTATAATAGTACACACTACAGTACAATAATAGTACACACACTACAGTACAATAATAGTACACACTACAGTACAATAATAGTACACACTACAGTACTATAATAGTACACACTACAGTACTATAATAGTACACACTACAGTACAATAATAGTACACACTACAGTACTATAATAGTATACACTACAGTACAATAATAGTGCACACTACAGTACTAAAATAGTACACACACTACAGTACAATAATAGTACACACACTACAGTACAATAATAGTACACACACTACAGTACTATAATAGTACACACACTACAGTACTATAACAGTACACACACTACAGTACTATAACAGTACACACACTACAGTACAATAATAGTACACACACTACAGTACAATAATAGTACACACTACAGTACTATAATAGTACACACACTACAGTACTATAATAGCACACACTACAGTACTATAACAGTACACTCTACAGTACTATAATAGTACACACACTACAGTACTATAATAGTACACACTACAGTACTATAATAGTACACACACTACAGAACAATAATAGTACACACTACAGTACTATAATAGTGCACACACTACAGTACTATAATAGTACACACACTACAGTACAATAATAGTACACACTACAGTACAATAATAGTACACACACTACAGTACAATAATAGTACACACACTACAGTACAATAATAGTACACACACTACAGTACAATAATAGTACACACACTACAGTACAATAATAGTACACACACTACAGTACAATAATAGTACACACACTACAGTACAATAATAGTACACACACTACAGTACTATAATAGTACACACTACAGTACTATAATAGTACACACACTACAGTACAAAAATAGTACGCACTACAGTACTATAATAGTATACACTACAGTACTATAATAGTACACACTACAGTACTATAATAGTACACACTACAGTACAATAATAGTACACACTACAGTACTATAATAGTATACACTACAGTACTATAATAGTACACACACTACAGTACAATAATAGTACACACACTACAGTACTATAATAGTATACACTACAGTACTATAATAGTATACACTACAGTACTATAATAGTATACACTACAGTACTATAATAGTATACACTACAGTACTATAATAGTATACACTGCAGTACTATAATAGTACACACTGCAGTACTATAATAGTATACACTACAGTACTATAATAGTATACACTACAGTACTATAATAGTACACACTACAGTACTATAATAGTACACACTACAGTACTATAATAGTATACACTACAGTACTATAATATTATACACTACAGTACTATAATAGTACACACACTACAGTACTATAATAGTACACACACTACAGTACAATAATAGTATACACTACAGTACTATAATAGTATACACTACAGTACTATAATAGTACACACTACAGTACTATAATAGTACACACTACAGTACTATAATAGTACACACTACAGTACTATAATAGTACACACTACAGTACTATAATAGTACACACACTACAGTACTATAATAGTACACACTACAGTACTATAATAGTACACACTACAGTACTATAATAGTACACACACTACAGTACTATAATAGTACACACTACAGTACTATAATAGTACACACTACAGTACTATAATAGTACACACACTACAGTACAATAATAGTATACACTACAGTACAATAATAGTACACACTACAGTACTATAATAGTACACACTACAGTACTATAATAGTACACACTACAGTACTATAATAGTACACACTACAGTACAATAATAATACACACTACAGAATTATAATAGTACACACTACAGTACTATAATAGCACACACTACAGTACTATAATAGTACACACTACAGTACAATAAAAGTACACACTACAGTACAATAATAGTACACACTACAGTACTATAATATGACACACTACAGTACAATAATAGTACACACTACAGTACTATAATAGTACACACTACAGTACAATATTAGTACACACTACAGTACAATAAAAGTACACACTACAGTACAATAATAGTACACACTACAGTACAATAATAGTACACACTACAGTACTATAATAGTACACACTACAGTACAATAAAAGTACACACTACAGTACAATAATAGTATACACTACAGTACAATAATAGTACACACTGCAGTACAATAATAGTACACACTACAGTACAATAATAGTACACACTACAGTACTATAATAGTACACACTACAGTACTATAATAGTACGCACTACAGTACAATAATAGTACACACTACAGTACTATAATAGTACACACGACAGTACAATAAAAGTACACACTACAGTACAAAAATAGTACACACTACAGTACAATAATAGTACACACTACAGTACAATAATAGTACACACTACAGTACTATAATAGTACACACTACAGTACAATAATAGTACACACTACAGTACTATAATAGTACACACTACAGTACTATAATAGTACACACTACAGTGCAATAATAGTACACACTACAGTACTATAATAGTACACCCACTACAGTACAATAATAGTGCACACTACAGTACTATAATATTACACACTACAGTACAATAATAGTACACACTACAGTACTATAATAGTACACACTACAGTACAATAATAGTATACAGTACAGTACAACAAAAGTACACACTACAGTACAATAATAGTACACACACTACAGTACTATCATAGTACACACTACAGTACTATAATAGTACACACTACAGTACTATAATAGTACACACACTACAGTACTATAATAGTACACACTACAGTACAATAATAGTACACACTACAGTACAATAATAGTACACACTACAGTACTATAATACTACACACACTACAGTACTATAATAGTACACACACTACAGTACTATAATAGTACACACTACAGTACTATAATAGTACACACACTACAGTACAATAATAGTACACACTACAGTACAATAATAGTACACACTACAGTACTATAATAGCACACACTACAGTACTATAACAGTACACACTACAGTACTATAATAGTACACACACTACAGTACAATAATAGTACACACTACAGTACTAAATTAGTACACACACTACAGTACAATAATAGTACACACTACAGTACTATAATAGTACACACTACAATACTATAATAGTACACACACTACAGTACAATAATAGTACACACTACAGTACTAAAATAGTACACACACTACAGTACAATAATAGTACACACTACAGTACTATAATAGTACACACTACAGTACTATAATAGTACACACTACAATACTATAATAGTACACACTACAGTACTATAATAGTACACACTACAGTACTAAAATAGTACACACACTACAGTACAATAATAGTACACACTACATACAATAATCGTACACACTACAGTACTATAATAGTACACACTACAGTACTATAATAGTACACACTACAATACTATAATAGTACACACTACAGTACTATAATAGTACACACTACAGTACTAAAATAGTACACACACTACAGTACAATAATAGTACACACTACAGTACTATAATAGTACACACTACAGTACTATAATAGTACACACACTACAGTACAATAATAGTACACACTACAGTACTAAAATAGTACACACACTACAGTACAATAATAGTACACACACTACAGTACAATAATAGTACACACAATACAGTACTATAATAGTACACACACTACAGTACTATAACAGTACACACACTACAGTACTATAACAGTACACACACTACAGTACAATAATAGTACACACACTACAGTACAATAATAGTACACACTACAGTACTATAATAGTACACACACTACAGTACTATAATAGCACACACTACAGTACTATAACAGTACACTCTACAGTACTATAATAGTACACACACTACAGTACTATAATAGTACACACTACAGTACTATAATAGTACACACACTACAGAACAATAATAGTACACACTACAGTACTATAATAGTGCACACACTACAGTACTATAATAGTACACACACTACAGTACAATAATAGTACACACTACAGTACAATAATAGTACACACACTACAGTACAATAATAGTACACACACTACAGTACAATAATAGTACACACACTACAGTACAATAATAGTACACACACTACAGTACAATAATAGTACACACACTACAGTACAATAATAGTACACACACTACAGTACAATAATAGTACACACACTACAGTACAATAATAGTACACACACTACAGTACTATAATAGTACACACTACAGTACTATAATAGTACACACACTACAGTACAATAATAGTACGCACTACAGTACTATAATAGTATACACTACAGTACTATAATAGTACACACTACAGTACTATAATAGTACACACTACAGTACAATAATAGTACACACTACAGTACTATAATAGTATACACTACAGTACTATAATAGTACACACTACAGTACTATAATAGTACACACACTACAGTACAATAATAGTACACACTACAGTACTATAATAGTATACACTACAGTACTATAATAGTATACACTACAGTACTATAATAGTACACACTACAGTACTATAATAGTATACACTACAGTACTATAATAGTATACACTACAGTACTATAATAGTACACACTACAGTACTATAATAGTATACACTACAGTACTATAATAGTATACACTACAGTACTATAATAGTACACACTACAGTACTATAATAGTACACACTACAGTACTATAATAGTATACACTACAGTACTATAATAGTATACACTACAGTACTATAATATTATACACTACAGTACTATGATAGTACACACACTACAGTACTATTATAGTACACACACTACAGTACAATAATAGTATACACTACAGTATTATAATAGTATACACTACAGTACTATAATAGTACACACTACAGTACTATAATAGTACACACTACAGTACTATAATAGTACACACTACAGTACTATAATAGTACACACTACAGTACTATAATAGTACACACACTACAGTACTATAATAGTACACACTACAGTACTATAATAGTACACACTACAGTACTATAATAGTACACACACTACAGTACTATAATAGTACACACACTACAGTACTATCATAGTACACACTACAGTACTATAATAGTACACACACTACAGTACAATAATAGTATACACTACAGTACAATAATAGTACACACTACAGTACTATAATAGTACACACTACAGTACTATAATAGTACACACTACAGTACAATAATAGTACACACACTACAGTACAATAATAGTATACACTACAGTACAATATTAGTACACACTACAGTACTATAATAGTACACACACTACAGTACAATATTAGTACACACTACAGTACTATAATAGTACACACTACAGTACAATAATAGTACATACACTACAGTACAATAATAGTATACACTACAGTACTATAATAGTACACACTACAGTACTATAATAGTACACACTACAGTACAATAATAGTACACACACTACAGTACAATAATAGTATACACTACAGTACAATAATAGTACACACTACAGTACAATAATAGTATACACTACAGTACAATATTAGTACACACTACAGTACTATAATAGTACACACACTACAGTACAATATTAGTACACACTACAGTACTATAATAGTACACACTACAGTACAATAATAGTACACACACTACAGTACAATAATAGTACACACTACAGTACAATAATAGTATACACTACAGTACAATATTAGTACACACTACAGTACTATAATAGTACACACACTACAGTACTATAATAGTACACACTACAGTACTATAATAGTACACACACTACAGTACAATAATAGTACACACTACAGTACTATAATAGTGCACACACTACAGTACTATAATAGTACACACACTACAGTACTATAATAGTACACACACTACAGTACAATAATAGTACACACTACAGTACTCTAATAGTACACACTGCAGTACTATAATAGTATACACTACAGTACTATAATAGTACACACTACAGTACTATAATAGTACACACTACAGTACTATAATAGTACACACTACAGTACTATAATAGTATACACTACAGTACTATAATAGTACACACTACAGTACTATAAGAGTACACACACTACAGTACAATAATAGTACACACTACAGTACTATAATAGTACACACTACAGTACTATAATAGTACACACTACAGTACTATAATAGTGCACACTACAGTGCAATAATAGTACACACTACAGTACTATAATAGTACACACTACAGTACCATAATAGTACACACTAGAGTACAATAATAGTACACACACTACAGTACAATAATAGTATACACTACAGTACTATAATAGTACACACTACAGTACTATAATAGTACACACTACAGTAAAATAATAGTGCACACTACAGTACAATAATAGTACACACTACAGTACTATAATAGTACACACTGCAGTACTATATTAGTACACTTTACAGTACTATAATAGTACACACTACAGTACAATAATAGTACACACTACAGTACTATAATAGTACACACTACAGTACTATAATAGTACACACTGCAGTACTATGTTAGTACACACTACAGTACTATAATAGTACACACTACAGTACTATAATAGTACACACTACAGTACTATAATAGTACACACTACAGTACAATAATAGTACACACACTACAGTACAATAATAGTATACACTACAGTACTATAATAGTACACACTACAGTACTATAATAGTACACACTACAGTACAATAATAGTGCACACTACAGTACAATAATAGTACACACTACAGTACTATAATAGTACACACTGCAGTACTATATTAGTACACTTTACAGTACTATAATATTACACACTACAGTACAATAATAGTACACACTACAGTACTATAATAGTACACACTACAGTACTATAATAGTATACACTACAGTACTATAATATTACACACTACACTACTATAATAGTACACACTACAGTACAATAATAGTACACACTACAGTACTATATTTGTACACACTACAGTACAATAATAGTATACACTACAGTACTATAATAGTACACACTACAGTACTATAATAGTACACACTACAGTACAATAATAGTACACACTACAGTACAATAATAGTGCACACTACAGTACAATAATAGTGCACACTACAGTACAATAATAGTACACACTACAGTACTATAATAGTACACACTACAGTACTATAATAGTACACACTACATAACTATAGTAGTACACACTACAGTACTATAATAGTACACACTACAGTACTATAATAGTACACACTACAGTACAATAATAGTACACACTACAGTACTATAATAGTACACACTACAGTACTATAATAGTACACACTACAGTACAATAATAGTACTCACTACAGTACAATAATAGTACACACTACAGTACAATAATTGTATACACACTACAGTACAATAATAGTGCACACTACAGTACAATAATAGTACACACTACAGTACTATAATAGTACACACTGCAGTACTATATTAGTACACACTACAGTACTATAATAGTATACACTACAGAACAAAAATAGTATACACTACAGTACTATAATAGTACACACTACAGTACTATAATAGAACACACTACAGTACTATACGAGTACACACTACAGTACAATAATAGTACACACTACAGTACTATAATAGTACACATTACAGTACTATAATAGTACACACTACAGTACTATAATAGTACACACTACAGTACTATAATAGTATACACTACAGTACTATATTAGTACACACTACAGTACTATAATAGTACACACTACAGTACTATAATAGTACACACTGCAGTACTATATTAGTACACACTATAGTACTATAATAGCACACACTACAGTACAATATTAGTACACACTACAGTACAATAATAGTATACACACTACAGTACAATAATAGTACACACTACAGTACTATAATAGTACACACTACAGTACTATAATAGTACACACTACATAACTATAGTAGTACACACTACAGTACTATAATAGTACACACTACAGTACTATAATAGTACACACTACAGTACAATAATAGTACACACTACAGTACTATAATAGTACACACTACAGTACAATAATAGTACACACTACAGTACAATAATAGTACACACTACAGTACAATAATAGTATACACACTACAGTACAATAATAGTGCACACTACAGTACAATAATAGTACACACTACAGTACTATAATAGTACACACTGCAGTACTATATTAGTACACACTACAGTACTATAATAGTATACACTACAGTACAATAATAGTATACACACTACAGTACATTAATAGTACACACTACAGTACTATATTAGTACACACTACAGAACAATAATAGTATACACTACAGTACTATAATAGTACACACTACAGTACTATAATAGTACACACTACAGTACAATGATAGTACACACTACAGTACAATAATAGTATACACACTACAGTACAATAATAGTGCACACTACAGTACAATAATAGTACACACTACAGTACTATAATAGTACACACTGCAGTACTATAATAGTACACACTACAGTACTATAATAGTACACACTACAGTACTATAATAGTATACACTACAGTACTATAATAGTATACACTACAGTACTATAATATTATACACTACAGTACTATGATAGTACACACACTACAGTACTATAATAGTACACACACTACAGTACAATAATAGTATACACTACAGTATTATAATAGTATACACTACAGTACTATAATAGTACACACTACAGTACTATAATAGTACACACTACAGTACTATAATAGTACACACTACAGTACTATAATAGTACACACTACAGTACTATAATAGTACACACACTACAGTACTATAATAGTACACACTACAGTACTATAATAGTACACACTACAGTACTATAATAGTACACACACTACAGTACTATAATAGTACACACACTACAGTACTATCATAGTACACACTACAGTACTATAATAGTACACACACTACAGTACAATAATAGTATACACTACAGTACAATAATAGTACACACTACAGTACTATAATAGTACACACTACAGTACTATCATAGTACACACTACAGTACAATAATAGTACACACACTACAGTACAATAATAGTATACACTACAGTACAATATTAGTACACACTACAGTACTATAATAGTACACACACTACAGTACAATATTAGTACACACTACAGTACTATAATAGTACACACTACAGTACAATAATAGTACATACACTACAGTACAATAATAGTATACACTACAGTACTATAATAGTACACACTACAGTACTATAATAGTACACACTACAGTACAATAATAGTACACACACTACAGTACAATAATAGTATACACTACAGTACAATAATAGTACACACTACAGTACAATAATAGTATACACTACAGTACAATATTAGTACACACTACAGTACTATAATAGTACACACACTACAGTACAATATTAGTACACACTACAGTACTATAATAGTACACACTACAGTACAATAATAGTACACACACTACAGTACAATAATAGTACACACTACAGTACAATAATAGTATACACTACAGTACAATATTAGTACACACTACAGTACTATAATAGTACACACACTACAGTACTATAATAGTACACACTACAGTACTATAATAGTACACACACTACAGTACAATAATAGTACACACTACAGTACTATAATAGTGCACACACTACAGTACTATAATAGTACACACACTACAGTACTATAATAGTACACACACTACAGTACAATAATAGTACACACTACAGTACTCTAATAGTACACACTGCAGTACTATAATAGTATACACTACAGTACTATAATAGTACACACTACAGTACTATAATAGTACACACTACAGTACTATAATAGTACACACTACAGTACTATAATAGTATACACTACAGTACAATAATAGTACACACTACAGTACTATAAGAGTACACACACTACAGTACAATAATAGTACACACTACAGTACTATAATAGTACACACTACAGTACTATAATAGTACACACTACAGTACTATAATAGTGCACACTACAGTGCAATAATAGTACACACTACAGTACTATAATAGTACACACTACAGTACCATAATAGTACACACTAGAGTACAATAATAGTACACACACTACAGCACAATAATAGTATACACTACAGTACTATAATAGTACACACTACAGTACTATAATAGTACACACTACAGTAAAATAATAGTGCACACTACAGTACAATAATAGTACACACTACAGTACTATAATAGTACACACTGCAGTACTATATTAGTACACTTTACAGTACTATAATAGTACACACTACAGTACAATAATAGTACACACTACAGTACTATAATAGTACACACTACAGTACTATAATAGTACACACTGCAGTACTATGTTAGTACACACTACAGTACTATAATAGTACACACTACAGTACTATAATAGTACACACTACAGTACTATAATAGTACACACTACAGTACAATAATAGTACACACACTACAGTACAATAATAGTATACACTACAGTACTATAATAGTACACACTACAGTACTATAATAGTACACACTACAGTACAATAATAGTGCACACTACAGTACAATAATAGTACACACTACAGTACTATAATAGTACACACTGCAGTACTATATTAGTACACTTTACAGTACTATAATATTACACACTACAGTACAATAATAGTACACACTACAGTACTATAATAGTACACACTACAGTACTATAATAGTATACACTACAGTACTATAATATTACACACTACACTACTATAATAGTACACACTACAGTACAATAATAGTACACACTACAGTACTATATTTGTACACACTACAGTACAATAATAGTATACACTACAGTACTATAATAGTACACACTACAGTACTATAATAGTACACACTACAGTACAATAATAGTACACACTACAGTACAATAATAGTGCACACTACAGTACAATAATAGTGCACACTACAGTACAATAATAGTACACACTACAGTACTATAATAGTACACACTACAGTACTATAATAGTACACACTACATAACTATAGTAGTACACACTACAGTACTATAATAGTACACACTACAGTACTATAATAGTACACACTACAGTACAATAATAGTACACACTACAGTACTATAATAGTACACACTACAGTACTATAATAGTACACACTACAGTACAATAATAGTACTCACTACAGTACAATAATAGTACACACTACAGTACAATAATAGTATACACACTACAGTACAATAATAGTGCACACTACAGTACAATAATAGTACACACTACAGTACTATAATAGTACACACTGCAGTACTATATTAGTACACACTACAGTACTATAATAGTATACACTACAGAACAAAAATAGTATACACTACAGTACTATAACAGTACACACTACAGTACTATAATAGAACACACTACAGTACTATACGAGTACACACTACAGTACAATAATAGTACACACTACAGTACTATAATAGTACACATTACAGTACTATAATAGTACACACTACAGTACTATAATAGTACACACTACAGTACTATAATAGTATACACTACAGTACTATATTAGTACACACTACAGTACTATAATAGTACACACTACAGTACTATAATAGTACACACTGCAGTACTATATTAGTACACACTATAGTACTATAATAGCACACACTACAGTACAATATTAGTACACACTACAGTACAATAATAGTATACACACTACAGTACAATAATAGTACACACTACAGTACTATAATAGTACACACTACAGTACTATAATAGTACACACTACATAACTATAGTAGTACACACTACAGTACTATAATAGTACACACTACAGTACTATAATAGTACACACTACAGTACAATAATAGTACACACTACAGTACTATAATAGTACACACTACAGTACAATAATAGTACACACTACAGTACAATAATAGTACACACTACAGTACAATAATAGTATACACACTACAGTACAATAATAGTGCACACTACAGTACAATAATAGTACACACTACAGTACTATAATAGTACACACTGCAGTACTATATTAGTACACACTACAGTACTATAATAGTATACACTACAGTACAATAATAGTATACACACTACAGTACATTAATAGTACACACTACAGTACTATATTAGTACACACTACAGAACAATAATAGTATACACTACAGTACTATAATAGTACACACTACAGTACTATAATAGTACACACTACAGTACAATGATAGTACACACTACAGTACAATAATAGTATACACACTACAGTACAATAATAGTGCACACTACAGTACAATAATAGTACACACTACAGTACTATAATAGTACACACTGCAGTACTATAATAGTACACACTACAGTACTATAATAGTACACACTGCAGTACTATATTAGTACACACTACAGTACAATAATAGTATACACACTACAGTACAATAATAGTTCACACTACAGTACTATAATAGTACACACTACAGTACTATAATAGTACACACTACATAACTATAGTAGTACACACTACAGTACTATAATAGTACACACTACAGTACTATAATAGTACACACTACAGTACAATAATAGTACACACTACAGTACTATAATAGTACACACTACAGTACTATAATAGTACACACTACAGTACAATAATAGTACACACTACAGTACAATAATAGTACACACTACAGTACAATAATAGTATACACACTACAGTACAATAATAGTCCACACTACAGTACAATAATAGTACACACTACAGTACTATAATAGTACACACTGCAGTACTATATTAGTACACACTACAGTACTATAATAGTATACACTACAGTACAATAATAGTATACACACTACAGTACTATAATAGTACACACTACAGTACTATATTAGTACACACTACAGTACAATAATAGTATACACTACAGTACTATAATAGCACACACTACAGTACTATAATAGTACACACTACAGTACAATAATAGTGCACACTACAGTACAATAATAGTACACACTACAGTACTATAATAGTACACACTGCAGTACTATAATAGTACACACTACAGTACTATAATTGTACACACTACAGTACAATAATAGTGCACACTACAGTACAATAATAGTACACACTACAGTACTATAATAGTACACACTGCAGTACTATATTAGTACACACTACAGTACAATAATAGTATACACTACAGAACTATAATAGTACACACTACAGTACTATAATAGTACACACTGCAGTACAATAATAGTACACACTACAGTACAATAATAGTACACACTACAGTACTATAGTAGTACACACTGCAGTACTATATTAGTACACACTACAGTACTATAATAGTATACACTACAGTACAATAATAGTATACACACTACAGTACTATAATAGTATACACTACAGTACAATAATAGTATACACTACAGTACAATAATAGTATACACACTACAGTACTATAATAGTACACACTACAGTACTATATTAGTACACACTACAGTAAAATAATAGTATACACTACAGTACTATAATAGTACACACTAAAGTACTATAATAGTACACACTACAGTACAATAATAGTATACACACTACAGTACAATAATAGTGCACACACTACAGTACTATAATAGTACACACACTACAGTACTATAACAGTACACACACTACAGTACTATAACAGTACACACACTACAGTACAATAATAGTACACACACTACAGTACAATAATAGTACACACTACAGTACTATAATAGTACACACACTACAGTACTATAATAGCACACACTACAGTACTATAACAGTACACTCTACAGTACTATAATAGTACACAAACTACAGTACTATAATAGTACACACTACAGTACTATAATAGTACACACACTACAGAACAATAATAGTACACACTACAGTACTATAATAGTGCACACACTACAGTACTATAATAGTACACACACTACAGTACAATAATAGTACACACTACAGTACAATAATAGTACACACACTACAGTACAATAATAGTACACACACTACAGTACAATAATAGTACACACACTACAGTACAATAATAGTACACACACTACAGTACAATAATAGTACACACACTACAGTACAATAATAGTACACACACTACAGTACAATAATAGTACACACACTACAGTACTATAATAGTACACACTACAGTACTATAATAGTACACACACTACAGTACAAAAATAGTACGCACTACAGTACTATAATAGTATACACTACAGTACTATAATAGTACACACTACAGTACTATAATAGTACACACTACAGTACAATAATAGTACACACTACAGTACTATAATAGTATACACTACAGTACTATAATAGTACACACTACAGTACTATAATAGTACACACACTACAGTACAATAATAGTACACACTACAGTACTATAATAGTATACACTACAGTACTATAATAGTATACACTACAGTACTATAATAGTACACACTACAGTACTATAATAGTATACACTACAGTACTATAATAGTATACACTGCAGTACTATAATAGTACACACTACAGTACTATAATAGTATACACTACAGTACTATAATAGTATACACTACAGTACTATAATAGTACACACTACAGTACTATAATAGTACACACTACAGTACTATAATAGTATACACTACAGTACTATAATATTATACACTACAGTACTATAATAGTACACACACTACAGTACTATAATAGTACACACACTACAGTACAATAATAGTATACACTACAGTACTATAATAGTATACACTACAGTACTATAATAGTACACACTACAGTACTATAATAGTACACACTACAGTACTATAATAGTACACACTACAGTACTATAATAGTACACACTACAGTACTATAATAGTACACACACTACAGTACTATAATAGTACACACTACAGTACTATAATAGTACACACTACAGTACTATAATAGTACACACACTACAGTACTATAATAGTACACACTACAGTACTATAATAGTACACACACTACAGTACAATAATAGTATACACTACAGTACAATAATAGTACACACTACAGTACTATAATAGTACACACTACAGTACTATAATAGTACACACTACAGTACTATAATAGTACACACTACAGTACAATAATAATACACACTACAGTATTATAATAGTACACACTACAGTACTATAATAGCACACACTACAGTACTATAATAGTACACACTACAGTACAATAAAAGTACACACTACAGTACAATAATAGTACACACTACAGTACTATAATATGACACACTACAGTACAATAATAGTACACACTACAGTACTATAATAGTACACACTACAGTACAATATTAGTACACACTACAGTACAATAAAAGTACACACTACAGTACAATAATAGTACACACTACAGTACAATAATAGTACACACTACAGTACTATAATAGTACACACTACAGTACAATAAAAGTACACACTACAGTACAATAATAGTATACACTACAGTACAATAATAGTACACACTGCAGTACAATAATAGTACACACTACAGTACAATAATAGTACACACTACAGTACTATAATAGTACACACTACAGTACTATAATAGTACGCACTACAGTACAATAATAGTACACACTACAGTACTATAATAGTACACACTACAGTACAATAAAAGTACACACTACAGTACAAAAATAGTACACACTACAGTACAATAATAGTACACACTACAGTACAATAATAGTACACACTACAGTACTATAATAGTACACACTACAGTACAATAATAGTACACACTACAGTACAATAATAGTACACACTACAGTACTATAATAGTACACACTACAGTACTATAATAGTACACACTACAGTGCAATAATAGTACACACTACAGTACTATAATAGTACACCCACTACAGTACAATAATAGTGCACACTACAGTACTATAATATTACACACTACAGTACAATAATAGTACACACTACAGTACTATAATAGTACACACTACAGTACAATAATAGTATACAGTACAGTACAACAAAAGTACACACTTCAGTACAATAATAGTACACACACTACAGTACTATCATAGTACACACTACAGTACTATAATAGTACACACTACAGTACTATAATAGTACACACACTACAGTACTATAATAGTACACACTACAGTACAATAATAGTACACAATACAGTACAATAATAGTACACACTACAGTACTATAATACTACACACACTACAGTACTATAATAGTACACACACTACAGTACTATAATAGTACACACTACAGTACTATAATAGTACACACACTACAGTACAATAATAGTACACACTACAGTACAATAATAGTACACACTACAGTACTATAATAGCACACACTACAGTACTATAACAGTACACACTACAGTACTATAATAGTACACACACTACAGTACAATAATAGTACACACTACAGTACTAAAATAGTACACACACTACAGTACAATAATAGTACACACTACAGTACTATAATAGTACACACTACAATACTATAATAGTACACACACTACAGTACAATAATAGTACACACTACAGTACTAAAATAGTACACACACTACAGTACAATAATAGTACACACTACAGTACTATAATAGTACACACTACAGTACTATAATAGTACACACTACAATACTATAATAGTACACACTACAGTACTATAATAGTACACACTACAGTACTAAAATAGTACACACACTACAGTACAATAATAGTACACACTACATACAATAATCGTACACACTACAGTACTATAATAGTACACACTACAGTACTATAATAGTACACACTACAATACTATAATAGTACACACTACAGTACTATAATAGTACACACTACAGTACTAAAATAGTACACACACTACAGTACAATAATAGTACACACTACAGTACTATAATAGTACACACTACAGTACTATAATAGTACACACACTACAGTACAATAATAGTACACACTACAGTACTAAAATAGTACACACACTACAGTACAATAATAGTACACACACTACAGTACAATAATAGTACACACACTACAGTACTATAATAGTACACACACTACAGTACTATAACAGTACACACACTACAGTACTATAACAGTACACACACTACAGTACAATAATAGTACACACACTACAGTACAATAATAGTACACACTACAGTACTATAATAGTACACACACTACAGTACTATAATAGCACACACTACAGTACTATAACAGTACACTCTACAGTACTATAATAGTACACACACTACAGTACTATAATAGTACACACTACAGTACTATAATAGTACACACACTACAGAACAATAATAGTACACACTACAGTACTATAATAGTGCACACACTACAGTACTATAATAGTACACACACTACAGTACAATAATAGTACACACTACAGTACAATAATAGTACACACACTACAGTACAATAATAGTACACACACTACAGTACAATAATAGTACACACACTACAGTACAATAATAGTACACACACTACAGTACAATAATAGTACACACACTACAGTACAATAATAGTACACACACTACAGTACAATAATAGTACACACACTACAGTACAATAATAGTACACACACTACAGTACTATAATAGTACACACACTACAGTACAATAATAGTACGCACTACAGTACTATAATAGTATACACTACAGTACTATAATAGTACACACTACAGTACTATAATAGTACACACTACAGTACAATAATAGTACACACTACAGTACTATAATAGTATACACTACAGTACTATAATAGTACACACTACAGTACTATAATAGTACACACACTACAGTACAATAATAGTACACACTACAGTACTATAATAGTATACACTACAGTACTATAATAGTATACACTACAGTACTATAATAGTACACACTACAGTACTATAATAGTATACACTACAGTACTATAATAGTATACACTACAGTACTATAATAGTACACACTACAGTACTATAATAGTATACACTACAGTACTATAATAGTATACACTACAGTACTATAATAGTACACACTACAGTACTATAATAGTACACACTACAGTACTATAATAGTATACACTACAGTACTATAATAGTATACACTACAGTACTATAATATTATACACTACAGTACTATGATAGTACACACACTACAGTACTATAATAGTACACACACTACAGTACAATAATAGTATACACTACAGTATTATAACTGTATACACTACAGTACTATAATAGTACACACTACAGTACTATAATAGTACACACTACAGTACTATAATAGTACACACTACAGTACTATAATAGTACACACTACAGTACTATAATAGTACACACACTACAGTACTATAATAGTACACACTACAGTACTATAATAGTACACACTACAGTACTATAATAGTACACACACTACAGTACTATAATAGTACACACACTACAGTACTATCATAGTACACACTACAGTACTATAATAGTACACACACTACAGTACAATAATAGTATACACTACAGTACAATAATAGTACACACTACAGTACTATAATAGTACACACTACAGTACTATAATAGTACACACTACAGTACAATAATAGTACACACACTACAGTACAATAATAGTATACACTACAGTACAATATTAGTACACACTACAGTACTATAATAGTACACACACTACAGTACAATATTAGTACACACTACAGTACTATAATAGTACACACTACAGTACAATAATAGTACATACACTACAGTACAATAATAGTATACACTACAGTACTATAATAGTACACACTACAGTACTATAATAGTACACACTACAGTACAATAATAGTACACACACTACAGTACAATAATAGTATACACTACAGTACAATAATAGTACACACTACAGTACAATAATAGTATACACTACAGTACAATATTAGTACACACTACAGTACTATAATAGTACACACACTACAGTACAATATTAGTACACACTACAGTACTATAATAGTACACACTACAGTACAATAATAGTACACACACTACAGTACAATAATAGTACACACTACAGTACAATAATAGTATACACTACAGTACAATATTAGTACACACTACAGTACTATAATAGTACACACACTACAGTACTATAATAGTACACACTACAGTACTATAATAGTACACACACTACAGTACAATAATAGTACACACTACAGTACTATAATAGTGCACACACTACAGTACTATAATAGTACACACACTACAGTACTATAATAGTACACACACTACAGTACAATAATAGTACACACTACAGTACTCTAATAGTACACACTGCAGTACTATAATAGTATACACTACAGTACTATAATAGTACACACTACAGTACTATAATAGTACACACTACAGTACTATAATAGTACACACTACAGTACTATAATAGTATACACTACAGTACTATAATAGTACACACTACAGTACTATAAGAGTACACACACTACAGTACAATAATAGTACACACTACAGTACTATAATAGTACACACTACAGTACTATAATAGTACACACTACAGTACTATAATAGTGCACACTACAGTGCAATAATAGTACACACTACAGTACTATAATAGTACACACTACAGTACCATAATAGTACACACTAGAGTACAATAATAGTACACACACTACAGTACAATAATAGTATACACTACAGTACTATAATAGTACACACTACAGTACTATAATAGTACACACTACAGTAAAATAATAGTGCACACTACAGTACAATAATAGTACACACTACAGTACTATAATAGTACACACTGCAGTACTATATTAGTACACTTTACAGTACTATAATAGTACACACTACAGTACAATAATAGTACACACTACAGTACTATAATAGTACACACTACAGTACTATAATAGTACACACTACAGTACTATAATAGTACACACTGCAGTACTATGTTAGTACACACTACAGTACTATAATAGTACACACTACAGTACTATAATAGTACACACTACAGTACTATAATAGTACACACTACAGTACAATAATAGTACACACACTACAGTACAATAATAGTATACACTACAGTACTATAATAGTACACACTACAGTACTATAATAGTACACACTACAGTACAATAATAGTGCACACTACAGTACAATAATAGTACACACTACAGTACTATAATAGTACACACTGCAGTACTATATTAGTACACTTTACAGTACTATAATATTACACACTACAGTACAATAATAGTACACACTACAGTACTATAATAGTACACACTACAGTACTATAATAGTATACACTACAGTACTATAATATTACACACTACACTACTATAATAGTACACACTACAGTACAATAATAGTACACACTACAGTACTATATTTGTACACACTACAGTACAATAATAGTATACACTACAGTACTATAATAGTACACACTACAGTACTATAATAGTACACACTACAGTACTATAATAGTACACACTACAGTACTATAATAGTACACACTACAGTACTATAATAGTACACACACTACAGTACTATAATAGTACACACTACAGTACTATAATAGTACACACTACAGTACTATAATAGTACACACACTACAGTACTATAATAGTACACACTACAGTACTATAATAGTACACACACTACAGTACAATAATAGTATACACTACAGTACAATAATAGTACACACTACAGTACTATAATAGTACACACTACAGTACTATAATAGTACACACTACAGTACTATAATAGTACACACTACAGTACAATAATAATACACACTACAGTATTATAATAGTACACACTACAGTACTATAATAGCACACACTACAGTACTATAATAGTACACACTACAGTACAATAAAAGTACACACTACAGTACAATAATAGTACACACTACAGTACTATAATATGACACACTACAGTACAATAATAGTACACACTACAGTACTATAATAGTACACACTACAGTACAATATTAGTACACACTACAGTACAATAAAAGTACACACTACAGTACAATAATAGTACACACTACAGTACAATAATAGTACACACTACAGTACTATAATAGTACACACTACAGTACAATAAAAGTACACACTACAGTACAATAATAGTATACACTACAGTACAATAATAGTACACACTGCAGTACAATAATAGTACACACTACAGTACAATAATAGTACACACTACAGTACTATAATAGTACACACTACAGTACTATAATAGTACGCACTACAGTACAATAATAGTACACACTACAGTACTATAATAGTACACACTACAGTACAATAAAAGTACACACTACAGTACAAAAATAGTACACACTACAGTACAATAATAGTACACACTACAGTACAATAATAGTACACACTACAGTACTATAATAGTACACACTACAGTACAATAATAGTACACACTACAGTACAATAATAGTACACACTACAGTACTATAATAGTACACACTACAGTACTATAATAGTACACACTACAGTGCAATAATAGTACACACTACAGTACTATAATAGTACACCCACTACAGTACAATAATAGTGCACACTACAGTACTATAATATTACACACTACAGTACAATAATAGTACACACTACAGTACTATAATAGTACACACTACAGTACAATAATAGTATACAGTACAGTACAACAAAAGTACACACTTCAGTACAATAATAGTACACACACTACAGTACTATCATAGTACACACTACAGTACTATAATAGTACACACTACAGTACTATAATAGTACACACACTACAGTACTATAATAGTACACACTACAGTACTATAATAGTACACACTACATAACTATAGTAGTACACACTACAGTACTATAATAGTACACACTACAGTACTATAATAGTACACACTACAGTACAATAATAGTACACACTACAGTACTATAATAGTACACACTACAGTACTATAATAGTACACACTACAGTACAATAATAGTACACACTACAGTACAATAATAGTACACACTACAGTACAATAATAGTATACACACTACAGTACAATAATAGTCCACACTACAGTACAATAATAGTACACACTACAGTACTATAATAGTACACACTGCAGTACTATATTAGTACACACTACAGTACTATAATAGTATACACTACAGTACAATAATAGTATACACACTACAGTACTATAATAGTACACACTACAGTACTATATTAGTACACACTACAGTACAATAATAGTATACACTACAGTACTATAATAGCACACACTACAGTACTATAATAGTACACACTACAGTACAATAATAGTGCATACTACAGTACAATAATAGTACACACTACAGTACTATAATAGTACACACTGCAGTACTATAATAGTACACACTACAGTACTATAATTGTACACACTACAGTACAATAATAGTGCACACTACAGTACAATAATAGTACACACTACAGTACTATAATAGTACACACTGCAGTACTATATTAGTACACACTACAGTACAATAATAGTATACACTACAGAACTATAATAGTACACACTACAGTACTATAATAGTACACACTGCAGTACAATAATAGTACACACTACAGTACAATAATAGTACACACTACAGTACTATAGTAGTACACACTGCAGTACTATATTAGTACACACTACAGTACTATAATAGTATACACTACAGTACAATAATAGTATACACACTACAGTACTATAATAGTATACACTACAGTACAATAATAGTATACACTACAGTACAATAATAGTATACACACTACAGTACTATAATAGTACACACTACAGTACTATATTAGTACACACTACAGTAAAATAATAGTATACACTACAGTACTATAATAGTACACACTAAAGTACTATAATAGTACACACTACAGTACAATAATAGTATACACACTACAGTACAATAATAGTGCACACTACAGTACAATAATAGTACACACTACAGTACTATAATAGTACACACTGCAGTACTATATTAGTACACACTACAGTACAATAATAGTATACACACTACAGTACAATAATAGTACACACTACAGTACTATAATAGTACATACTACAGTACTATAATAGTACACACTACATAACTATAGTAGTACACACTACAGTACTATAATAGTACGCACTACAGTACTATAATAGTACACACTACAGTACAATAATAGTACACACTACAGTACTATAATAGTACACACTACAGTACTATAATAGTACACACTACAGTACAATAATAGTACACACTACAGTACAATAATAGTACACACTACAGTACATTAATAGTATACACACTACAGTACAATAATAGTGCACACTACAGTACAATAATAGTACACACTACAGTACTATAATAGTACACACTGAAGTACTATATTAGTACACACTACAGTACTATAATAGTATACACTACAGTACAATAATAGTATACACACTACAGTACTATAATAGTACACACTACAGTACAATAATAGTATACACTACAGTACTATAATAGTACACACTACAGTACTATGATAGTACACACTACAGTACTATAATAGTACACACTACAGTACTATAATAGTACACACTACATAACTATAGTAGTACACACTACAGTACTATAATAGTACACACTACAGTACTAAAATAGTACACACTACAGTACAATAATAGTACACACTACAGTACTATAATAGTACACACTACAGTACTATAATAGTACACACTACAGTACAATAATAGTATACACACTACAGTACAATAATAGTGCACACTACAGTACAATAATAGTACACACTACAGTACTATAATAGTACACACTGCAGTAAAATAATAGTATACACTACAGTACTATAATAGTACACACTAAAGTACTATAATAGTACACACTACAGTACAATAATAGTATACACACTACAGTACAATAATAGTGCACACTACAGTACAATAATAGTACACACTACAGTACTATAATAGTACACACTGCAGTACTATATTAGTACACACTACAGTACAATAATAGTATACACACTACAGTACAATAATAGTACACACTACAGTACTATAATAGTACATACTACAGTACTATAATAGTACACACTACATAACTATAGTAGTACACACTACAGTACTATAATAGTACGCACTACAGTACTATAATAGTACACACTACAGTACAATAATAGTACACACTACAGTACTATAATAGTACACACTACAGTACTATAATAGTACACACTACAGTACAATAATAGTACACACTACAGTACAATAATAGTACACACTACAGTACATTAATAGTATACACACTACAGTACAATAATAGTGCACACTACAGTACAATAATAGTACACACTACAGTACTATAATAGTACACACTGAAGTACTATATTAGTACACACTACAGTACTATAATAGTATACACTACAGTACAATAATAGTATACACACTACAGTACTATAATAGTACACACTACAGCACTATATTAGTACACACTACAGTACAATAATAGTATACACTACAGTACTATAATAGTACACACTACAGTACTATGATAGTACACACTACAGTACTATAATAGTACACACTACAGTACTATAATAGTACACACTACATAACTATAGTAGTACACACTACAGTACTATAATAGTACACACTGCAGTACTATATTAGTACACACTACAGTACTATAATAGTATACACTACAGTACAAAAATAGTATACACTACAGTACTATAATAGTACACACTACAGTACTATAAGAGTACACACTACAGTACAATAATAGTACACACTACAGTACTATAATAGTACACACTACAGTACAATAAAAGTACACACTACAGTACAATAATAGTACACACTACAGTACTATAATATTACACACTACAGTACAATAATAGTACACACTACAGTACTATAATAGTACACACTACAGTACAATAATAGTACACACTACAGTACAATAAAAGTACACACTACAGTACAATGATAGTACACACTACAGTACAATAATAGTACACACTACAGTACTATAATAGTACACACTACAGTACAATAAAAGTACACACTACAGTACAATAATAGTATACACTACAGTACAATAATAGTACACACTGCAGTACAATAATAGTACACACTACAGTACAATAATAGTACACACTACAGTACTATAATAGTACACGCTACAGTACTATAATAGTACACACTACAGTACAATAAAAGTACACACTACAGTACAATAATAGTACACATTACAGTACAATAATAGTACACACTACAGTACTATAATAGTACACACTACAGTACTATAATAGTACACACTACAGTACAATAATAGCACACACTACAGTACTATAATAGTACACACTACAGTACAATAAAAGTACACACTACAGTACAAAAATAGTACACACTACAGTACAATAATAGTACACACTACAGTACAATAATAGTACACACTACAGTACTATAATAGTAAACCTTACAGTACAATAATAGTACACACTACAGTACAATAATAGTACACACTACAGTACTATAATAGTACACACTACAGTACTATAATAGTACACACTACAGTACAATAATATTACACACTACAGTACAATAATAGTACACACTACAGTACAATAATAGTACACACTACAGTACTATAATATTACACACTACAGTACAATAATAGTACACACTACAGTACAATAATAGTACACAGTACAGTACTATAATAGTACACACTACAGTACAATAAAAGTACACACTACAGTACAATAATAGTACACACTACAGTACAATAATAGTACAGACTACAGTACAATAATAGTCCACACTACAGTACAATAATAGTACACACTACAGTACAATAATAGTACAGACTACAGTACAATAATAGTCCACACTACAGTTCAATAATAGTACACACTACAGTACAATAGTAGTACACACTACAGTACTATAATAGTACACACTACAGTACAATAAAAGTACACACTACAGTACAATATTAGTACACACTACAGTACAATAATAGTACAAACTACAGTACAGTAATAGTACACACTACAGTACAATAATAGTACACACTACAGTACTATAATAGTACACACTACAGTACAATAATAGTACACACTTCAGTACTGTAATAGTACACACTACAGTACAATAATAGTACACACTACAGTACAATAATAGTACACACTACAGTACAATAATAGTACACACTACAGTACTATAATAGTACACACTACAGTACTATAATAGTACACACTACAGTACTATAATAGTACACACTACAGTACAATAATAATACACACTACAGTATTATAATAGTACACACTACAGTACTATAATAGCACACACTACAGTACTATAACAGTACACACTACAGTACTATAATAGTACACACACTACAGTACAATAATAGTACACACACTACAGTACTATAATAGTACACACTACAGTACTATAATAGTACACACTACAGTACTATAATAGTACACACACTACAGTACTATAATAGTACACACAACAGTACAATAATAGTACACACTACAGTACAATAATAGTACACACTACAGTACTATAATACTACACACACTACAATACTATAATAGTACACACTACAGTACTATAGTAGTACACAATACAGTACTACAATAGTACACACTACAGTACTATAATAGTACACACTACAATACTACAATAGTACACACTACAGTACTATAGTAGTACACACTACAGTACTATAATAGTACACACTACAGTACAATAATGGTACACACTACAGTACTATAATAGTACACACTACAGTACTATAATAGTACGCACTACAGTACTATAATAGTACACACACTACAGTACTATAATAATACACACTACAGTACTATAATAGTCCACACTACAGTACAATAATAGTACACACTACAGTACTATAATAGTACACACTACAGTACTATAATAGTACACACACTACAGTACTATAATAGTACACACAACAGTACAATAATAGTACACACTACAGTACAATAATAGTACACACTACAGTACTATAATACTACACACACTACAATACTATAATAGTACACACTACAGTACTATAGTAGTACACAATACAGTACTACAATAGTACACACTACAGTACTATAATAGTACACACTACAATACTACAATAGTACACACTACAGTACTATAATAGTACACACTACAGTACTATAATAGTACACACTACAGTACAATAATAGTACACACACTACAGTACAATAATAGTACAGACTACAGTACAATAATAGTACACACTACAGTACTATAATAGTACACACTACAGTACAATAATAGTACGCACTACAGTACTATAATAGTACACACACTACAGTACTATAATAATACACACTACAGTACTATAATAGTACACACTACAGTACAATAATAGTACACACTACAGTACTATAATAGTACAAACTACAGTACAATAATAGTACACACTACAGTACTACAATAGTACACACTACAGTACTATAATAGTACACACACTACAGTACTATAATAGTACACACTACAGTACTATAATAGTACACACTACAGTACTATAGTAGTACACACTACAGTACTATAATAGTACACACTACAGTACTATAATAGTACACACACTACAGTACTATAATAGTACACACTACAGTACTATAATAGTACACACTACAGTACTATAATAGTACACACACTACAGTACTATAATAGTACACATTACAGTACTATGATAGTACACACTACAGTACAATAATAGTACACACTACAGTACAATAAAAGTACACACTACAGTACTACAATAGTACACACTACAGTACTATAATAGTACACACACTACAGTACTATAATAGTACACACTACAGTACAATAATAGTACACACTACAGTACAATAATAGTACACACTGCAGTACAATATTAGTACACACATTACAGTACTATAATAGTACACACTACAGTACTATAATAGTACACACTACAGTACTATAACAGTACACACACTACAGTACTATAATAGTGCACACTACAGTACAATAATAGTACACACTACAGTACAATAATAGTACACACTACAGTACAAAATTAGTACACACTACAGTACAATAATAGTACACACTACAGTACTATAATATTACACACTACAGTACTATCATAGTAAACACTACAGTACTATAATAGTACACACTACAGTACAATAATAGTACACACTACAGTACAATAAAAGTACACACTACAGTACAATAATAGTACACACTACAGTACAATAATAGTACACACTACAGTACAATAATAGTACACACTACAGTACAATATTAGTACACACTACAGTACAATAATAGTACACACTGCAGTACTATAATAGTACACATTACAGTACTATCATAGTAAACACTACAGTACTATAATAGTACACGCTACAGTACAATAATAGTACACACTACAGTACAATAATAGTACACACTACAGTACAATATTTGTACACATTACAGTACAATAATAGTACACACTAGAGTACAATAATGGTACACTCTACAGTACTATAATAGTACACACACTATAGTACTATAATAGTACACACTACAGTACAATAATAGTACACACTACAGTACAATAATAGTACACACTACAGTACAATAAAAGTACACACTACAGTACAATAATAGTACACACTACAGTACTATAATAGTACACTCTACAGTACAATAATAGTACACACTACAGTACTATAATAGTACACACACTACAGTACAATAATAGTACACACTACAGTACTATAATATTACACACTACAGTACAATAATAGTACACACTACAGTACTATAATAGTACACACTAGAGTACAATAATAGTACACACTACAGTACTATAATATTACACACTACAGTACAATAATAGTACACACTACAGTACTATAATAGTACACACTACAGTACAATAATAGTACACACTACAGTACAATAAAAGTACACACTACAGTACAATAATAGTACACACTACAGTACTATAATAGTACACACTACAGTACTATAATCGTACACACTACAGTACAATAAAAGTACACTCTACAGTACTATAATAGTACACACACTACAGTACTATAATAGTACACACTACAGTACAATAATAGTACACACTACAGTACAATAATAGTACACACTACAGTACTATAATAGTACACACTACAGTACAATAATAGTACACACTACAGTACTATAATAGTACACACTACAGTACAATAAAAGTACACACTACAGTACAATAATAGTACACACTACAGTACTATAATATGACACACTACAGTACAATAATAGTACACACTACAGTACTATAATAGTACACACTACAGTACAATAATAGTACACACTACAGTACAATAAAAGTACACACTACAGTACAATAATAGTACACACTACAGTACAATAATAGTACACACTACAGTACTATAATAGTACACACTACAGTACAATAAAAGTACACACTACAGTACAATAATAGTATACACTACAGTACAATAATAGTACACACTGCAGTACAATAATAGTACACACTACAGTACAATAATAGTACACACTACAGTACTATAATAGTACACGCTACAGTACTATAATAGTACACACAACAGTGCAATAAAAGTACACACTACAGTACAATAATAGTACACACTACAGTACAATAATAGTACACACTACAGTACTATAATAGTACACACTACAGTACTATAATAGTACACACTACAGTACAATAATAGTACACACTACAGTACATTAATAGTATACACACTACAGTACAATAATAGTGCACACTACAGTACAATAATAGTACACACTACAGTACTATAATAGTACACACTGAAGTACTATATTAGTACACACTACAGTACTATAATAGTATACACTACAGTACAATAATAGTATACACACTACAGTACTATAATAGTACACACTACAGCACTATATTAGTACACACTACAGTACAATAATAGTATACACTACAGTACTATAATAGTACACACTACAGTACTATGATAGTACACACTACAGTACTATAATAGTACACACTACAGTACTATAATAGTACACACTACATAACTATAGTAGTACACACTACAGTACTATAATAGTACACACTACAGTACTAAAATAGTACACACTACAGTACAATAATAGTACACACTACAGTACTATAATAGTACACACTACAGTACTATAATAGTACACACTACAGTACAATAATAGTACACACTACAGTACAATAATTGTACACACTACAGTACAATAATAGTATACACACTACAGTACAATAATAGTGCACACTACAGTACAATAATAGTACACACTACAGTACTATAATAGTACACACTGCAGTACTATATTAGTACACACTACAGTACTATAATAGTATACACTACAGTACAAAAATAGTATACACTACAGTACTATAATAGTACACACTACAGTACTATAATAGTACACACTACAGTACTATAAGAGTAGACACTACAGTACAATAATAGTACACACTACAGTACTATAATAGTACACACTACAGTACAATAAAAGTACACACTACAGTACAATAATAGTACACACTACAGTACTATAATATTACACACTACAGTACAATAATAGTACACACTACAGTACTATAATAGTACACACTACAGTACAATAATAGTACACACTACAGTACAATAAAAGTACACACTACAGTACAATGATAGTACACACTACAGTACAATAATAGTACACACTACAGTACTATAATAGTACACACTACAGTACAATAAAAGTACACACTACAGTACAATAATAGTATACACTACAGTACAATAATAGTACACACTGCAGTACAATAATAGTACACACTACAGTACAATAATAGTACACACTACAGTACTATAATAGTACACGCTACAGTACTATAATAGTACACACTACAGTACAATAAAAGTACACACTACAGTACAATAATAGTACACATTACAGTACAATAATAGTACACACTACAGTACTATAATAGTACACACTACAGTACTATAATAGTACACACTACAGTACAATAATAGCACACACTACAGTACTATAATAGTACACACTACAGTACAATAAAAGTACACACTACAGTACAAAAATAGTACACACTACAGTACAATAATAGTACACACTACAGTACAATAATAGTACACACTACAGTACTATAATAGTACACCTTACAGTACAATAATAGTACACACTACAGTACAATAATAGTACACACTACAGTACTATAATAGTACACACTACAGTACTATAATAGTACACACTACAGTACAATAATAGTACACACTACAGTACTATAATAGTACACCCACTACAGTACAATAATAGTACACACTACAGTACTATAATATTACACACTACAGTACAATAATAGTACACACTACAGTACAATAATAGTACACAGTACAGTACAATAAAAGTACACACTACAGTACAATAATAGTACACACTACAGTACAATAATAGTACACACTACAGTACTATAATAGTACACACTACAGTACAATAAAAGTACACACTACAGTACAATAATAGTACACACTACAGTACAATAATAGTACAGACTACAGTACAATAATAGTCCACACTACAGTACAATAATAGTACACACTACAGTACAATAATAGTACACACTACAGTACAATAATAGTCCACACTACAGTTCAATAATAGTACACACTACAGTACAATAGTAGTACACACTACAGTACTATAATAGTACACACTACAGTACAATAAAAGTACACACTACAGTACAATATTAGTACACACTACAGTACAATAATAGTACAAACTACAGTACAATAATAGTACACACTACAGTACAATAATAGTACACACTACAGTACTATAATAGTACACACTACAGTACAATAATAGTACACACTTCAGTACTATAATAGTACACACTACAGTACAATAATAGTACACACTACAGTACAATAATAGTACACACTACAGTACAATAATAGTACACACTACAGTACTATAATAGTACACACTACAGTACTATAATAGTACACACTACAGTACTATAATAATACACACTACAGTACAATAATAATACACACTACAGTATTATAATAGTACACACTACAGTACTATAATAGCACACACTACAGTACTATAACAGTACACACTACAGTACTATAATAGTACACACACTACAGTACAACAATTGTACACACACTACAGTACTATAATAGTACACACTACAGTACTATAATAGTACACACTACAGTACTATAATAGTACACACACTACTGTACTATAATAGTACACACTACAGTACAATAATAGTACACACTACAGTACAATAATAGTACACACTACAGTACTATAATACTACACACACTACAATACTATAATAGTACACACTACAGTACTATAGTAGTACACAATACAGTACTACAATAGTACACACTACAGTACTATAATAGTACACACTACAATACTACAATAGTACACACTACAGTACTATAGTAGTACACACTACAGTACTATAATAGTACACACTACAGTACAATAATGGTACACACTACAGTACTATAATAGTACACACTACAGTACTATAATAGTACACACTACAGTACAATAATAGTACACACACTACAGTACAATAATAGTACAGACTACAGTACAATAATAGTACACGCTACAGTACTATAATAGTACACACTACAGTACAATAATAGTACGCACTACAGTACTATAATAGTACACACACTACAGTACTATAATAATACACACTACAGTACTATAATAGTACACACTACAGTACAATAATAGTACACACTACAGTACTATAATAGTACAAACTACAGTACAATAATAGTACACACTACAGTACTACAATAGTACACACTACAGTACTATAATAGTACACACACTACAGTACTATAATAGTACACACTACAGTACTATAATAGTACACACTACAGTACTATAGTAGTACACACTACAGTACTATAATAGTACACACTACAGTACTATAATAGTACACACACTACAGTACTATAATAGTACACACTACAGTACTATAATAGTACACACTACAGTACTATAATAGTACACACACTACAGTACTATAATAGTACACATTACAGTACTATAATAGTACACACTACAGTACAATAATAGTACACACTACAGTACAATAATAGTACACACTACAGTACTACAATAGTACACACTACAGTACTATAATAGTACACACACTACAGTACTATAATAGTACACACTACAGTACAATAATAGTACACACTACAGTACAACAATAGTACACACTGCAGTACAATATTAGTACACACATTACAGTACTATAATAGTACACACTACAGTACTATAATAGTACACACTACAGTACTATAACAGTACACACACTACAGTACTATAATAGTGCACACTACAGTACAATAATAGTACACACTACAGTACAATAATAGTACACACTACAGTACAAAATTAGTACACACTACAGTACATTAATAGTACACACTACAGTACTATAATAGTACACACTACAGTACTATCATAGTAAACACTACATTACTATAATAGTACACACTACAGTACAATAATAGTACACACTACAGTACAATAAATGTACACACTACAGTACAATAATAGTACACACTACAGTACAATAATAGTACACACTACAGTACAATAATAGTACACACTACAGTACTATAATAGTACACACACTACAGTACAATAATAGTACACACTACAGTACAATATTAGTACAAACTACAGTACAATAATAGTACACACTACAGTACTATAATAGTACACACTACAGTACAATAATAGTACACACTACAGTACTATAATAGTACACACACTACAGTACTATAATAGTACACACTACAGTACAATAATAGTACACACTACAGTACAATAATAGTACACACTACTGTACAATAATAGTACACACTACAGTACAATATTAGTACACACTACAGTACAATAATAGTACACACTGCAGTACTATAATAGTACACATTACAGTACTATCATAGTAAACACTACAGTACTATAATAGTACACACTACAGTACAATAATAGTACACACTACAGTACAATAATAGTACACACTACAGTACAATATTTGTACACACTACAGTACAATAATAGTACACACTACAGTACAATAAAAGTACACACTACAGTACAATAATAGTACACACTACAGTACTATAATAGTACACACTACAGTACAATAATAGTACACACTACAGTACTATAATAGTACACACACTACAGTACAATAATAGTACACACTACAGTACTATAATATTACACACTACAGTACAATAATAGTACACACTACAGTACTATAATAGTACACACTAGAGTACAATAATAGTACACACTACAGTACTATAATATTACACACTACAGTACAATAATAGTACACACTACAGTACTATAATAGTACACACTACAGTACAATAATAGTACACACTACAGTACAATAAAAGTACACACTACAGTACAATAATAGTACACACTACAGTACTATAATAGTACACACTACAGTACTATAATAGTACACACAACAGTACAATAAAAGTACACTCTACAGTACTATAATAGTACACACACTACAGTACTATAATAGTACACACTACAGTACAATAATAGTACACACTACAGTACAATAATAGTACACACTACAGTACTATAATAGTACACACTACAGTACAATAATAGTACACACTACAGTACTATAATAGTACACACTACAGTACAATAAAAGTACACACTACAGTACAATAATAGTACACACTACAGTACTATAATATGACACACTACAGTACAATAATAGTACACACTACAGTACTATAATAGTACACACTACAGTACAATAATAGTACACACTACAGTACAATAAAAGTACACACTACAGTACAATAATAGTACACACTACAGTACAATAATAGTACACACTACAGTACTATAATAGTACACACTACAGTACAATAAAAGTACACACTACAGTACAATAATAGTATACACTACAGTACAATAATAGTACACACTGCAGTACAATAATAGTACACACTACAGTACAATAATAGTACACACTACAGTACTATAATAGTACACGCTACAGTACTATAATAGTACACACAACAGTGCAATAAAAGTACACACTACAGTACAATAATGGTACACACTACAGTACAATAATAGTACACACTACAGTACTATAATAGTACACACTACAGTAATATAATAGTACATACTACAGTACAATAATAGTACACACTACAGTACAATAATAGTACACACTACAGTACAATAAAAGTACACACTACAGTACAAAAATAGTACACACTACAGTACAATAATAGTACACACTACAGTACAATAATAGTACACACTACAGTACTATAATAGTACACACTACAGTACAATAATAGTACACACTACAGTACAATAATAGTACACACTACAGTACTATAATAGTACACACTACAGTACTATAATAGTACACACTACAGTACAATAATAGTACACACTACAGTACTATAATAGTACACCCACTACAGTACAATAATAGTGCACACTACAGTACTATAATATTACACACTACAGCACAATAATAGTACACACTACAGTACTATAATAGTACACACTACAGTACAATAATAGTATACAGTACAGTACAACAAAAGTACACACTACAGTACAATAATAGTACACACTACAGTACAATAATAGTACACACTACAGTACTATAATAGTACACACTACAGTACAATAAAAGTACACACTACAGTACAATAATAGTACACACTACAGTACAATAATAGTACAGACTACAGTACAATAATAGTCCACACTACAGTACAATAAAAGTACACACTACAGTACAATAATAGTACACACTTCAGTACAATAATAGTGCACACTACAGTACTATAATAGTACACACTACGGAACAATAATAGTACACACTACAGTACAATAATAGTACACACTACAGTACAATAATATTACACACTACAGTACAATAATAGTACACACTACAGTACAATAATAGTACACACTACAGTACTATAATAGTACACACTACAGTACTATAATAGTACACACTACAGTACACTAATAATACACACTACAGTATTATAATAGTACACACTACAGTACTATAATAGCACACACTACAGTACTATAACAGTACACACTACAGTACTATAACAGTACACACACTACAGTACAATAATAGTACACACACTACAGTACTATAATAGTACACACTACAGTACTATAATAGTACACACTACAGTACTATAATAGTACACACACTACAGTACTATAATAGTACACACTACAGTACAATAATAGTACACACTACAGTACAATAATAGTACACACTACAGTACTATAATAGTACACACTACAGTACAATAATAGTACACACTACAGTACTATAATAGTACACACTACAGTACTATAATAGTACACACTACAGTACAATAATAATACACACTACAGTATTATAATAGTACACACTACAGTACTATAATAGCACACACTACAGTACTATAATAGTACACACTACAGTACAATAAAAGTACACACTACAGTACAATAATAGTACACACTACAGTACTATAATATGACACACTACAGTACAATAATAGTACACACTACAGTACTATAATAGTACACACTACAGTACAATATTAGTACACACTACAGTACAATAAAAGTACACACTACAGTACAATAATAGTACACACTACAGTACAATAATAGTACACACTACAGTACTATAATAGTACACACTACAGTACAATAAAAGTACACACTACAGTACAATAATAGTATACACTACAGTACAATAATAGTACACACTGCAGTACAATAATAGTACACACTACAGTACAATAATAGTACACACTACAGTACTATAATAGTACACACTACAGTACTATAATAGTACACACTACAGTACAATAATAGTACACACTACAGTACAATAATAGTACACACTACAGTACAATAATAGTACACACTACAGTACTATAATAGTACACACACTACAGTACAATAATAGTACACACTACAGTACAATATTAGTACAAACTACAGTACAATAATAGTACACACTACAGTACTATAATAGTACACACTACAGTACAATAATAGTACACACTACAGTACTATAATAGTACACACACTACAGTACTATAATAGTACACACTACAGTACAATAATAGTACACACTACAGTACAATAATAGTACACACTACAGTACAATAATAGTACACACTACAGTACAATATTAGTACACACTACAGTACAATAATAGTACACACTGCAGTACTATAATAGTACACATTACAGTACTATCATAGTAAACACTACAGTACTATAATAGTACACACTACAGTACAATAATAGTACACACTACAGTACAATAATAGTACACACTACAGTACAATATTTGTACACACTACAGTACAATAATAGTACACACTACAGTACAATAAAAGTACACAATACAGTACAATAATAGTACACACTACAGTACTATAATAGTACACACTACAGTACAATAATAGTACACACTACAGTACTATAATAGTACACACACTACAGTACAATAATAGTACACACTACAGTACTATAATATTACACACTACAGTACAATAATAGTACACACTACAGTACTATAATAGTACACACTAGAGTACAATAATAGTACACACTACAGTACTATAATATTACACACTACAGTACAATAATAGTACACACTACAGTACTATAATAGTACACACTACAGTACAATAATAGTACACACTACAGTACTATAATATTACACACTACAGTACAATAATAGTACACACTACAGTACTATAATAGTACACACTAGAGTACAATAATAGTACACACTACAGTACTATAATATTACACACTACAGTACAATAATAGTACACACTACAGTACTATAATAGTACACACTACAGTGCAATAATAGTACACACTACAGTACAATAAAAGTACACACTACAGTACAATAATAGTACACACTACAGTACTATAATAGTACACACTACAGTACAATAAAAGTACACACTACAGTACAATAATAGTATACACTACAGTACAATAATAGTACACACTGCAGTACAATAATAGTACACACTACAGTACAATAATAGTACACACTACAGTACTATAATAGTACACGCTACAGTACTATAATAGTACACACAACAGTGCAATAAAAGTACACACTACAGTACAATAATGGTACACACTACAGTACAATAATAGTACACACTACAGTACTATAATAGTACACACTACAGTACTATAATAGTACATACTACAGTACAATAATAGTACACACTACAGTACAATAATAGTACACACTACAGTACAATAAAAGTACACACTACAGTACAAAAATAGTACACACTACAGTACAATAATAGTACACACTACAGTACAATAATAGTACACACTACAGTACTATAATAGTACACACTACAGTACAATAATAGTACACACTACAGTACAATAATAGTACACACTACAGTACTATAATAGTACACACTACAGTACTATAATAGTACACACTACAGTACAATAATAGTACACACTACAGTACTATAATAGTACACCCACTACAGTACAATAATAGTGCACACTACAGTACTATAATATTACACACTACAGCACAATAATAGTACACACTACAGTACTATAATAGTACACACTACAGTACAATAATAGTATACAGTACAGTACAACAAAAGTACACACTACAGTACAATAATAGTACACACTACAGTACAATAATAGTACACACTACAGTACTATAATAGTACACACTACAGTACAATAAAAGTACACACTACAGTACAATAATAGTACACACTACAGTACAATAATAGTACAGACTACAGTACAATAATAGTCCACACTACAGTACAATAAAAGTACACACTACAGTACAATAATAGTACACACTTCAGTACAATAATAGTGCACACTACAGTACTATAATAGTACACACTACGGAACAATAATAGTACACACTACAGTACAATAATAGTACACACTACAGTACAATAATAGTACACACTACAGTACAATAATAGTACACACTACAGTACAATAATAGTACACACTACAGTACTATAATAGTACACACTACAGTACTATAATAGTACACACTACAGTACACTAATAATACACACTACAGTATTATAATAGTACACACTACAGTACTATAATAGCACACACTACAGTACTATAACAGTACACACTACAGTACTATAACAGTACACACACTACAGTACAATAATAGTACACACACTACAGTACTATAATAGTACACACTACAGTACTATAATAGTACACACTACAGTACTATAATAGTACACACACTACAGTACTATAATAGTACACACTACAGTACAATAATAGTACACACTACAGTACAATAATAGTACACACTACAGTACTATAATAGTACACACTACAGTACAATAATAGTACACACTACAGTACTATAATAGTACACACTACAGTACTATAATAGTACACACTACAGTACAATAATAATACACACTACAGTATTATAATAGTACACACTACAGTACTATAATAGCACACACTACAGTACTATAATAGTACACACTACAGTACAATAAAAGTACACACTACAGTACAATAATAGTACACACTAGAGTACTATAATATGACACACTACAGTACAATAATAGTACACACTACAGTACTATAATAGTACACACTACAGTACAATATTAGTACACACTACAGTACAATAAAAGTACACACTACAGTACAATAATAGTACACACTACAGTACAATAATAGTACACACTACAGTACTATAATAGTACACACTACAGTACAATAAAAGTACACACTACAGTACAATAATAGTATACACTACAGTACAATAATAGTACACACTGCAGTACAATAATAGTACACACTACAGTACAATAATAGTACACACTACAGTACTATAATAGTACACACTACAGTACTATAATAGTACACACTACAGTACAATAATAGTACACACTACAGTACAATAATAGTACACACTACAGTACAATAATAGTACACACTACAGTACTATAATAGTACACACACTACAGTACAATAATAGTACACACTACAGTACAATATTAGTACAAACTACAGTACAATAATAGTACACACTACAGTACTATAATAGTACACACTACAGTACAATAATAGTACACACTACAGTACTATAATAGTACACACACTACAGTACTATAATAGTACACACTACAGTACAATAATAGTACACACTACAGTACAATAATAGTACACACTACAGTACAATAATAGTACACACTACAGTACAATATTAGTACACACTACAGTACAATAATAGTACACACTGCAGTACTATAATAGTACACATTACAGTACTATCATAGTAAACACTACAGTACTATAATAGTACACACTACAGTACAATAATAGTACACACTACAGTACAATAATAGTACACACTACAGTACAATATTTGTACACACTACAGTACAATAATAGTACACACTACAGTACAATAAAAGTACACAATACAGTACAATAATAGTACACACTACAGTACTATAATAGTACACACTACAGTACAATAATAGTACACACTACAGTACTATAATAATACACACACTACAGTACAATAATAGTACACACTACAGTACTATAATATTACACACTACAGTACAATAATAGTACACACTACAGTACTATAATAGTACACACTAGAGTACAATAATAGTACACACTACAGTACTATAATATTACACACTACAGTACAATAATAGTACACACTACAGTACTATAATAGTACACACTACAGTACAATAATAGTACACACTACAGTACAATAAAAGTACACACTACAGTACAATAATAGTACACACTACAGTACTATAATAGTACACACTACAGTACTATAATAGTACACACAACAGTACAATAAAAGTACACTCTACAGTACTATAATAGTACACACACTACAGTACTATAATAGTACACACTACAGTACAATAATAGTACACACTACAGTACAATAATAGTACACACTACAGTACTATAATAGTACACACTACAGTACAATAATAGTACACACTACAGTACTATAATAGTACACACTACAGTACAATAAAAGTACACACTACAGTACAATAATAGTACACACTACAGTACTATAATATGACACACTACAGTACAATAATTGTACACACTACAGTACTATAATAGTACACACTACAGTACAATAATAGTACACACTACAGTACAATAAAAGTACACACTACAGTACAATAATAGTACACACTACAGTACAATAATAGTACACACTACAGTACTATAATAGTACACACTACAGTACAATAAAAGTACACACTACAGTACAATAATAGTATACACTACAGTACAATAATAGTACACACTGCAGTACAATAATAGTACACACTACAGTACAATAATAGTACACACTACAGTACTATAATAGTACACGCTACAGTACTATAATAGTACACACAACAGTGCAATAAAAGTACACACTACAGTACAATAATGGTACACACTACAGTACAATAATAGTACACACTACAGTACTATAATAGTACACACTACAGTACTATAATAGTACATACTACAGTACAATAATAGTACACACTACAGTACAATAATAGTACACACTACAGTACAATAAAAGTACACACTACAGTACAAAAATAGTACACACTACAGTACAATAATAGTACACACTACAGTACAATAATAGTACACACTACAGTACTATAATAGTACACACTACAGTACAATAATAGTACACACTACAGTACAATAATAGTACACACTACAGTACTATAATAGTACACACTACAGTACTATAATAGTACACACTACAGTACAATAATAGTACACACTACAGTACTATAATAGTACACCCACTACAGTACAATAATAGTGCACACTACAGTACTATAATATTACACACTACAGCACAATAATAGTACACACTACAGTACTATAATAGTACACACTACAGTACAATAATAGTATACAGTACAGTACAACAAAAGTACACACTACAGTACAATAATAGTACACACTACAGTACAATAATAGTACACACTACAGTACTATAATAGTACACACTACAGTACAATAAAAGTACACACTACAGTACAATAATAGTACACACTACAGTACAATAATAGTACAGACTACAGTACAATAATAGTCCACACTACAGTACAATAAAAGTACACACTAAAGTACAATAATAGTACACACTTCAGTACAATAATAGTGCACACTACAGTACTATAATAGTACACACTACGGAACAATAATAGTACACACTACAGTACAATAATAGTACACACTACAGTACAATAATAGTACACACTACAGTACAATAATAGTACACACTACAGTACAATAATAGTACACACTACAGTACTATAATAGTACACACTACAGTACTATAATAGTACACACTACAGTACACTAATAATACACACTACAGTATTATAATAGTACACACTACAGTACTATAATAGCACACACTACAGTACTATAACAGTACACACTACAGTACTATAACAGTACACACACTACAGTACAATAATAGTACACACACTACAGTACTATAATAGTACACACTACAGTACTATAATAGTACACACTACAGTACTATAATAGTACACACACTACAGTACTATAATAGTACACACTACAGTACAATAATAGTACACACTACAGTACAATAATAGTACACACTACAGTACTATAATAGTACACACTACAGTACAATAATAGTACACACTACAGTACTATAATAGTACACACTACAGTACTATAATAGTACACACTACAGTACAATAATAATACACACTACAGTATTATAATAGTACACACTACAGTACTATAATAGCACACACTACAGTACTATAATAGTACACACTACAGTACAATAAAAGTACACACTACAGTACAATAATAGTACACACTACAGTACTATAATATGACACACTACAGTACAATAATAGTACACACTACAGTACTATAATAGTACACACTACAGTACAATATTAGTACACACTACAGTACAATAAAAGTACACACTACAGTACAATAATAGTACACACTACAGTACAATAATAGTACACACTACAGTACTATAATAGTACACACTACAGTACAATAAAAGTACACACTACAGTACAATAATAGTATACACTACAGTACAATAATAGTACACACTGCAGTACAATAATAGTACACACTACAGTACAATAATAGTACACACTACAGTACTATAATAGTACACGCTACAGTACTATAATAGTACACACTACAGTACAATAATAGTACACACTACAGTACTATAATAGTACACACTACAGTACAATAAAAGTACACACTACAGTACAAAAATAGTACACACTACAGTACAATAATAGTACACACTACAGTACAATAATAGTACACACTACAGTACTATAATAGTACACACTACAGTACAATAATAGTACACACTACAGTACAATAATAGTACACACTACAGTACTATAATAGTACACACTACAGTACTATAATAGTACACACTACAGTACAATAATAGTACACACTACAGTACTATAATAGTACACCCACTACAGTACAATAATAGTGCACACTACAGTACTATAATATTACACACTACAGTACAATAATAGTACACACTACAGTACTATAATAGTACACACTACAGTACAATAATAGTATACAGTACAGTACAACAAAAGTACACACTACAGTACAATAATAGTACACACACTACAGTACTATAATAGTACACACTACAGTACTATAATAGTACACACTACAGTACTATAATAGTACACACACTACAGTACTATAATAGTACACACTACAGTACAATAATAGTACACACTACAGTACAATAATAGTACACACTACAGTACTATAATACTACACACACTACAGTACTATAATAGTACACACACTACAGTACTATAATAGTACACACTACAGTACTATAATAGTACACACACTACAGTACAATAATAGTACACACTACAGTACAATAATAGTACACACTACAGTACTATAATAGCACACACTACAGTACTATAACAGTACACACTACAGTACTATAATAGTACACACACTACAGTACAATAATAGTACACTCTACAGTACTAAAATAGTACACACACTACAGTACAATAATAGTACACACTACAGTACTATAATAGTACACACTACAATACTATAATAGTACACACACTACAGTACAATAATAGTACACACTACAGCACTAAAATAGTACACACACTACAGTACAATAATAGTACACACTACAGTACTATAATAGTACACACTACAGTACTATAATAGTACACACTACAATACTATAATAGTACACACTACAGTACTATAATAGTACACACTACAGTACTAAAATAGTACACACACTACAGTACAATAATAGTACACACTACAGTACAATAATCGTACACACTACAGTACTATAATAGTACACACTACAGTACTATAATAGTACACACTACAATACTATAATAGTACACACTACAGTACTATAATAGTACACACTACAGTACTAAAATAGTACACACACTACAGTACAATAATAGTACACACTACAGTACTATAATAGTACACACTACAGTACTATAATAGTACACACACTACAGTACAATAATAGTACACACTACAGTACTAAAATAGTACACACACTACAGTACAATAATAGTACAACACTACAGTACAATAATAGTACACACACTACAGTACTATAATAGTACACACACTACAGTACTCCCAAGGTTGCAGGTTCGAAACCTGGCGCAGTCAGCTGGCATTTGAGGGTGCGCAAATGCGAGGGAGCCGTGTCAGTACATTTACTGGCACGTTAAAGATCCCCTTCGGGGCAAAATTCCGGCACCCCGGCGTCTCTAAAAGCCAGGGTAGTTAAAAGGGACGTAAAACCAATAACATTATTAACACTACAGTACTATAACAGTACACACACTACAGTACTATAACAGTACACACACTACAGTACAATAATAGTACACACACTACAGTACAATAATAGTACACACTACAGTACTATAATAGTACACACACTACAGTACTATAATAGCACACACTACAGTACTATAACAGTACACTCTACAGTACTATAATAGTACACACACTACAGTACTATAATAGTACACACTACAGTACTATAATAGTACACACACTACAGAACAATAATAGTACACACTACAGTACTATAATAGTGCACACACTACAGTACTATAATAGTACACACACTACAGTACAATAATAGTACACACTACAGTACAATAATAGTACACACACTACAGTACAATAATAGTACACACACTACAGTACAATAATAGTACACACACTACAGTAAAATAATAGTACACACACTACAGTACAACAATAGTACACACACTACAGTACAATAATAGTACACACACTACAGTACAATAATAGTACACACACTACAGTACAATAATAGTACACACACTAAAGTACTATAATAGTACACACTACAGTAATATAATAGTACACACACTACAGTACAATAATAGTACGCACTACAGTACTATAATAGTATACACTACAGTACTATAATAGTACACACTACAGTACTATAATAGTACACACTACAGTACAATAATAGTACACACTACAGTACTATAATAGTATACACTACAGTACTATAATAGTACACACTACAGTACTATAATAGTACACACACTACAGTACAATAATAGTACACACTACAGTACTATAATAGTATACACTACAGTACTATAATAGTATACACTACAGTACTATAATAGTACACACTACAGTACTATAATAGTATACACTACAGTACTATAATAGTATACACTACAGTACTATAATAGTACACACTACAGTACTATAATAGTATACACTACAGTACTATAATAGTATACACTACAGTACTATAATAGTACACACTACAGTACTATAATAGTACACACTACAGTACTATAATAGTATACACTACAGTACTATAATAGTATACACTACAGTACTATAATATTATACACTACAGTACTATAATAGTACACACACTACAGTACTATAATAGTACACACACTACAGTACAATAATAGTATACACTACAGTACTATAATAGTATACACTACAGTACTATAATAGTACACACTACAGTACTATAATAGTACACACTACAGTACTATAATAGTACACACTACAGTACTATAATAGTACACACTACAGTACTATAATAGTACACACTACAGTACTATAATAGTACACACACTACAGTACTATGATAGTACACACTACAGTACTATAATAGTACACACTACAGTACTATAATAGTACACACACTACAGTACTATAATAGTACACACACTACAGTACTATCATAGTACACACTACAGTACTATAATAGTACACACACTACAGTACAATAATAGTATACACTACAGTACAATAATAGTACACACTACAGTACTATAATAGTACACACTACAGTACTATAATAGTACACACTACAGTACAATAATAGTACACACACTACAGTACAATAATAGTATACACTACAGTACAATATTAGTACACACTACAGTACTATAATAGTACACACACTACAGTACAATATTAGTACACACTACAGTACTATAATAGTACACACTACAGTACAATAATAGTACATACACTACAGTACAATAATAGTATACACTACAGTACTATAATAGTACACACTACAGTACTATAATAGTACACACTACAGTACAATAATAGTACACACACTACAGTACAATAATAGTATACACTACAGTACAATAATAGTACACACTACAGTACAATAATAGTATACACTACAGTACAATATTAGTACACACTACAGTACTATAATAGTACACACACTACAGTACAATATTAGTACACACTACAGTACTATAATAGTACACACTACAGTACAATAATAGTACATACACTACAGTACAATAATAGTACACACTACAGTACAATAATAGTACACACTACAGTACAATAATAGTATACACTACAGTCCAATATTAGTACACACTACAGTACTATAATAGTACACACACTACAGTACTATAATAGTACACACTACAGTACTATAATAGTACACACACTACAGTACAATAATAGTACACACTACAGTACTATAATAGTGCACACACTACAGTACTATAATAGTACACACACTACAGTACTATAATAGTACACACACTACAGTACAATAATAGTACACACTACAGTACTCTAATAGTATACACTGCAGTACTATAATAGTACACACTACAGTACTATAATAGTACACACTACAGTACTATAATAGTATACACTACAGTACTATAATAGTACACACTACAGTACTATAAGAGTACACACACTACAGTACAATAATAGTATACACTACAGTACTATAATAGTACACACTACAGTACTATAACAGTACACACTACAGTACTATAATAGTACACACACTACAGTACAATAATAGTACACACTACAGTACAATAATAGTACACACACTACAGTACAATAATAGTACACACACTACAGTACAATAATAGTACACACACTACAGTACAATAATAGTACACACACTACAGTACAACAATAGTACACACACTACAGTACAATAATAGTACACACACTACAGTACAATAATAGTACACACACTACAGTACAATAATAGTACACACACTACAGTACTATAATAGTACACACTACAGTACTATAATAGTACACACACTACAGTACAATAATAGTACGCACTACAGTACTATAATAGTATACACTACAGTACTATAATAGTACACACTACAGTACTATAATAGTACACACTACAGTACAATAATAGTACACACTACAGTACTATAATAGTATACACTACAGTACTATAATAGTACACACTACAGTACTATAATAGTACACACACTACAGTACAATAATAGTACACACTACAGTACTATAATAGTATACACTACAGTACTATAATAGTATACACTACAGTACTATAATAGTACACACTACAGTACTATAATAGTATACACTACAGTACTATAATAGTATACACTACAGTACTATAATAGTACACACTACAGTACTATAATAGTATACACTACAGTACTATAATAGTATACACTACAGTACTATAATAGTACACACTACAGTACTATAATAGTACACACTACAGTACTATAATAGTATACACTACAGTACTATAATAGTATACACTACAGTACTATAATATTATACACTACAGTACTATAATAGTACACACACTACAGTACTATAATAGTACACACACTACAGTACAATAATAGTATACACTACAGTACTATAATAGTATACACTACAGTACTATAATAGTACACACTACAGTACTATAATAGTACACACTACAGTACTATAATAGTACACACTACAGTACTATAATAGTACACACTACAGTACTATAATAGTACACACTACAGTACTATAATAGTACACACACTACAGTACTATGATAGTACACACTACAGTACTATAATAGTACACACTACAGTACTATAATAGTACACACACTACAGTACTATAATAGTACACACACTACAGTACTATCATAGTACACACTACAGTACTATAATAGTACACACACTACAGTACAATAATAGTATACACTACAGTACAATAATAGTACACACTACAGTACTATAATAGTACACACTACAGTACTATAATAGTACACACTACAGTACAATAATAGTACACACTACAGTACAATAATAGTATTCACTACAGTACAATATTAGTACACACTACAGTACTATAATAGTACACACACTACAGTACAATATTAGTACACACTACAGTACTATAATAGTACACACTACAGTACAATAATAGTACATACACTACAGTACAATAATAGTATACACTACAGTACTATAATAGTACACACTACAGTACTATAATAGTACACACTACAGTACAATAATAGTACACACACTACAGTACAATAATAGTATACACTACAGTACAATAATAGTACACACTACAGTACAATAATAGTATACACTACAGTACAATATTAGTACACACTACAGTACTATAATAGTACACACACTACAGTACAATATTAGTACACACTACAGTACTATAATAGTACACACTACAGTACAATAATAGTACATACACTACAGTACAATAATAGTACACACTACAGTACAATAATAGTATACACTACAGTCCAATATTAGTACACACTACAGTACTATAATAGTACACACACTACAGTACTATAATAGTACACACTACAGTACTATAATAGTACACACACTACAGTACAATAATAGTACACACTACAGTACTATAATAGTGCACACACTACAGTACTATAATAGTACACACACTACAGTACTATAATAGTACACACACTACAGTACAATAATAGTACACACTACAGTACTCTAATAGTACACACTGCAGTACTATAATAGTATACACTACAGTACTATAATAGTACACACTACAGTACTATAATAGTACACACTACAGTACTATAATAGTACACACTACAGTACTATAATAGTATACACTACAGTACTATAATAGTACACACTACAGTACTATAAGAGTACACACACTACAGTACAATAATAGTATACACTACAGTACTATAATAGTACACACTACAGTACTATAATAGTACACACTACAGTACTATAATAGTACACACTACAGTACTATAATAGTGCACACTACAGTGCAATAATAGTACACACTACAGTACTATAATAGTACACACTACAGTACCATAATAGTACACACTACAGTACAATAATAGTACACACACTACAGTACAATAATAGTATACACTACAGTACTATAATAGTACACACTACAGTACTATAATAGTACACACTACAGTACAATAATAGTGCACACTACAGTACAATAATAGTACACACTACAGTACTATAATAGTACACACTGCAGTACTATATTAGTACACTTTACAGTACTATAATAGTACACACTACAGTACAATAATAGTACACACTACAGTACTATAATAGTACACACTACAGTACTATAATAGTACACACTACAGTCCTATAATAGTACACACTGCAGTACTATGTTAGTACACACTACAGTACTATAATAGTACACACTACAGTACTATAATAGTACACACTACAGTACTATAATAGTACACACACTACAGTACAATAATAGTATACACTACAGTACTATAATAGTACACACTACAGTACTATAATAGTACACACTACAGTACAATAATAGTGCACACTACAGTACAATAATAGTACACACTACAGTACTATAATAGTACACACTGCAGTACTATATTAGTACACTTTACAGTACTATAATATTACACACTACAGTACAATAATAGTACACACTACAGTACTATAATAGTACACACTACAGTACTATAATAGTATACACTACAGTACTATAATATTACACACTACACTACTATAATAGTACACACTACAGTACAATAATAGTATACACTACAGTACTACAATAGTACACACTACAGTACTCTAATAGTACACACTACAGTACTATAATAGTACACACTACAGTACAATAATAGTACACACACTACAGTACAATAATAGTACACACTACAGTACAATAATAGTACACACTACAGTACTATAATAGTACACACTACAGTACAATAATAGTACACACTACAGTACTATAATAGTACACACTACAGTACTATAATAGTACACACTACAGTACTATATTAGTACACACTGCAGTACTATATTAGTACACACTACAGTACTATAATAGTACACACTACAGAACAATAATAGTACACACTGCAGTACTATAATAGTACACACTACAGTACTATAATAGTATACACTGCAGTACTATAATAGTACACACTACACTACTATAATAGTACACACTACAGTACAATAATAGTATACACTACAGTACTACAATAGTACACACTACAGTACTATAATAGTACACACTACAGTACAATAATAGTACACACACTACAGTACAATAATAGTACACACTACAGTACAATAATAGTACACACTACAGTACTATAATAGTACACACTACAGTACTATAATAGTACACACTACAGTACAATAATAGTACACACTACAGTACTATAATAGTATACACTACAGTACAATAATAGTGCACACTACAGTACTAAAATAGTACACACACTACAGTACAATAATAGTACACACACTACAGTACAATAATAGTACACACACTACAGTACTATAATAGTACACACACTACAGTACTATAACAGTACACACACTACAGTACTATAACAGTACACAAACTACAGTACAATAATAGTACACACACTACAGTACAATAATAGTACACACTACAGTACTATAATAGTACACACACTACAGTACTATAATAGCACACACTACAGTACTATAACAGTACACTCTACAGTACTATAATAGTACACACACTACAGTACTATAATAGTACACACTACAGTACTATAATAGTACACACTCTACAGAACAATAATAGTACACACTACAGTACTATAATAGTGCACACACTACAGTACTATAATAGTACACACACTACAGTACAATAATAGTACACACTACAGTACTATAATAGTACACACACTACAGAACAATAATAGTACACTCTACAGTACAATAATAGTACACACACTACAGTACAATAATAGTACACACACTACAGTACAATAATAGTACACACACTACAGTACAATAATAGTACACACACTACAGTACAATAATAGTACACACACTACAGTACAATAATAGTACACACACTACAGTACAATAATAGTACACACACTACAGTACAATAATAGTACACACACTACAGTACTATAATAGTACACACTACAGTACTATAATAGTACACACACTACAGTACAAAAATAGTACGCACTACAGTACTATAATAGTATACACTACAGTACTATAATAGTACACACTACAGTACTATAATAGTACACACTACAGTACAATAATAGTACACACTACAGTACTATAATAGTATACACTACAGTACTATAATAGTACACACTACAGTACTATAATAGTACACACACTACAGTACAATAATAGTACACACTACAGTACTATAATAGTATACACTACAGTACTATAATAGTATACACTACAGTACTATAATAGTACACACTACAGTACTATAATAGTATACACTACAGTACTATAATAGTATACACTACAGTACTATAATAGTACACACTACAGTACTATAATAGTATACACTACAGTACTATAATAGTATACACTACAGTACTATAATAGTACACACTACAGTACTATAATAGTACACACTACAGTACTATAATAGTATACACTACAGTACTATAATAGTATACACTACAGTACTATAATATTATACACTACAGTACTATAATAGTACACACACTACAGTACTATAATAGTACACACACTACAGTACAATAATAGTATACACTACAGTACTATAATAGTATACACTACAGTACTATAATAGTACACACTACAGTACTATAATAGTACACACTACAGTACTATAATAGTACACACTACAGTACTATAATAGTACACACTACAGTACTATAATAGTACACACTACAGTACTATAATAGTACACACACTACAGTACTATAATAGTACACACTACAGTACTATAATAGTACACACTACAGTACTATAATAGTACACACACTACAGTACTATAATAGTACACACACTACAGTACTATCATAGTACACACTACAGTACTATAATAGTACACACACTACAGTACAATAATAGTATACACTACAGTACAATAATAGTACACACTACAGTACTATAATAGTACACACTACAGTACTATAATAGTACACACTACAGTACAATAATAGTACACACACTACAGTACAATAATAGTATACACTACAGTACAATATTAGTACACACTACAGTACTATAATAGTACACACACTACAGTACAATATTAGTACACACTACAGTACTATAATAGTACACACTACAGTACAATAATAGTACATACACTACAGTACAATAATAGTATACACTACAGTACTATAATAGTACACACTACAGTACTATAATAGTACACACTACAGTACAATAATAGTACACACACTACAGTACAATAATAGTATACACTACAGTACAATAATAGTACACACTACAGTACAATAATAGTATACACTACAGTACAATATTAGTACACACTACAGTACTATAATAGTACACACACTACAGTACAATATTAGTACACACTACAGTACTATAATAGTACACACTACAGTACAATAATAGTACATACACTACAGTACAATAATAGTACACACTACAGTACAATAATAGTATACACTACAGTCCAATATTAGTACACACTACAGTACTATAATAGTACACACACTACAGTACTATAATAGTACACACTACAGTACTATAATAGTACACACACTACAGTACAATAATAGTACACACTACAGTACTATAATAGTGCACACACTACAGTACTATAATAGTACACACACTACAGTACTATAATAGTACACACACTACAGTACAATAATAGTACACACTACAGTACTCTAATAGTACACACTGCAGTACTATAATAGTATACACTACAGTACTATAATAGTACACACTACAGTACTATAATAGTACACACTACAGTACTATAATAGTACACACTACAGTACTATAATAGTATACACTACAGTACTATAATAGTACACACTACAGTACTATAAGAGTACACACACTACAGTACAATAATAGTATACACTACAGTACTATAATAGTACACACTACAGTACTATAATAGTACACACTACAGTACTATAATAGTACACACTACAGTACTATAATAGTGCACACTACAGTGCAATAATAGTACACACTACAGTACTATAATAGTACACACTACAGTACCATAATAGTACACACTACAGTACAATAATAGTACACACACTACAATACAATAATAGTATACACTACAGTACTATAATAGTACACACTACAGTACTATAATAGTACACACTACAGTACAATAATAGTGCACACTACAGTACAATAATAGTACACACTACAGTACTATAATAGTACACACTGCAGTACTATATTAGTACACTTTACAGTACTATAATAGTACACACTACAGTACAATAATAGTACACACTACAGTACTATAATAGTACACACTACAGTACTATAATAGTACACACTACAGTACTATAATAGTACACACTGCAGTACTATGTTAGTACACACTACAGTACTATAATAGTACACACTACAGTACTATAATAGTACACACTACAGTACTATAATAGTACACACTACAGTACAATAATAGTACACACACTACAGTACAATAATAGTATACACTACAGTACTATAATAGTACACACTACAGTACTTTAATAGTACACACTACAGTACAATAATAGTGCACACTACAGTACAATAATAGTACACACTACAGTACTATAATAGTACACACTGCAGTACTATATTAGTACACTTTACAGTACTATAATATTACACACTACAGTACAATAATAGTACACACTACAGTACTATAATAGTACACACTACAGTACTATAATAGTATACACTACAGTACTATAATATTACACACTACACTACTATAATAGTACACACTACAGTACAATAATAGTATACACTACAGTACTACAATAGTACACACTACAGTACTCTAATAGTACACACTACAGTACTATAATAGTACACACTACAGTACAATAATAGTACACACACTACAGTACAATAATAGTACACACTACAGTACAATAATAGTACACACTACAGTACTATAATAGTACACACTACAGTACAATAATAGTACACACTACAGTACTATAATAGTACACACTACAGTACTATAATAGTACACACTACAGTACTATATTAGTACACACTGCAGTACTATATTAGTACACACTACAGTACTATAATAGAACACACTACAGAACAATAATAGTACACACTGCAGTACTATAATAGTACACACTACAGTACTATAATAGTATACACTGCAGTACAATAATAGTACACACTACACTACTCTAATAGTACACACTACATTACAATAATAGTATACACTACAGTACTACAATAGTACACACTACAGTACTATAATAGTACACACTACAGTACAATAATAGTACACACACTACAGTACAATAATAGTACACACTACAGTACAATAATAGTACACACTACAGTACTATAATAGTACACACTACAGTACTATAATAGTACACACTACAGTACAATAATAGTACACACTACAGTACTATAATAGTATACACTACAGTACAATAATAGTGCACACTACAGTACTAAAATAGTACACACACTACTGTACAATAATAGTACACACACTACAGTACAATAATAGTACACACACTACAGTACTATAATAGTACACACACTACAGTACTATAACAGTACACACACTACATTACTATAACAGTACACACACTACAGTACAATAATAGTACACACACTACAGTACAATAATAGTACACACTACAGTACTATAATAGTACACACACTACAGTACTATAATAGCACACACTACAGTACTATAACAGTACACTCTACAGTACTATAATAGTACACACACTACAGTACTATAATAGTACACACTACAGTACTATAATAGTACACACACTACAGAACAATAATAGTACACACTACAGTACTATAATAGTGCACACACTACAGTACTATAATAGTACACACACTACAGTACAATAATAGTACACACTACAGTACAATAATAGTACACACACTACAGTACAATAATAGTACACACACTACAGTACAATAATAGTACACACACTACAGTACAATAATAGTACACACACTACAGTACAATAATAGTACACACACTACAGTACAATAATAGTACACACACTACAGTACGATAATCGTACACACACTACAGTAATATAATAGTACACACTACAGTACTATAATAGTACACACACTACAGTACAAAAATAGTACGCACTACAGTACTATAATAGTATACACTACAGTACTATAATAGTACACACTACAGTACTATAATAGTACACACTACAGTACTATAATAGTATACACTACAGTACTATAATAGTACACTACAGTACTATAATAGTACACACACTACAGTACAATAATAGTACACACTACAGTACTATAATAGTATACACTACAGTACTATAATAGTATACACTACAGTACTATAATAGTACACACTACAGTACTATAATAGTATACACTACAGTACTATAATAGTATACACTACAGTACTATAATAGTACACACTACAGTACTATAATAGTATACACTACAGTACTATAATAGTATACACTACAGTACTATAATAGTACACACTACAGTACTATAATAGTACACACTACAGTACTATAATAGAATACACTACAGTACTATAATATTATACACTACAGTACTATAATAGTACACACACTACAGTACTATAATAGTACACACACTACAGTACAATAATAGTATACACTACAGTACTATAATAGTATACACTACAGTACTATAATAGTACACACTACAGTACTATAATAGTACACACTACAGTATTATAATAGTACACACTACAGTACTATAATAGTACACACTACAGTACTATAATAGTACACACACTACAGTACTATAATAGTACACACTACAGTACTATAATAGTACACACTACAGTACTATAATAGTACACACACTACAGTACTATAATAGTACACACTACAGTACTATAATAGTACACACACTACAGTACAATAATAGTATACACTACAGTACAATAATAGTACACACTACAGTACTATAATAGTACACACTACAGTACTATAATAGTACACACTACAGTACTATAATAGTACACACTACAGTACAATAAAAATACACACTACAGTATTATAATAGTACACACTACAGTACTATAATAGCACACACTACAGTACTATAATAGTACACACTACAGTACAATAAAAGTACACACTACAGTACAATAATAGTACACACTACAGTACTATAATATGACACACTACAGTACAATAATAGTACACACTACAGTACTATAATAGTACACACTACAGTACAATATTAGTACACACTACAGTACAATAAAAGTACACACTACAGTACAATAATAGTACACACTACAGTACAATAATAGTACACACTACAGTACTATAATAGTACACACTACAGTACAATAAAAGTACACACTAAAGTACAATAATAGTATACACTACAGTACAATAATAGTACACACTGCAGTACAATAATAGTACACACTACAGTACAATAATAGTACACACTACAGTACTATAATAGTACACACTACAGTACAATAAAAGTACACACTAAAGTACAATAATAGTATACACTACAGTACAATAATAGTACACACTACAGTACTATAATAGTACACACTACAGTACAATAAAAGTACACACTACAGTACAAAAATAGTACACACTACAGTACAATAATAGTACACACTACAGTACAATAATAGTACACACTACAGTACTATAATAGTACACACTACAGTACAATAATAGTACACACTACAGTACAATAATAGTACACACTACAGTACTATAATAGTACACACTACAGTACTATAATAGTACACACTACAGTGCAATAATAGTACACACTACAGTACTACAATAGTACACCCACTACAGTACAATAATAGTGCACACTACAGTACTATAATATTACACACTACAGTACAATAATAGTACACACTACAGTACTATAATAGTACACACTACAGTACAATAATAGTATACAGTACAGTACAACAAAAGTACACACTACAGTACAATAATAGTACACACACTACAGTACTATCATAGTACACACTACAGTACTATAATAGTACACACTACAGTACTATAATAGTACACACACTACAGTACTATAATAGTACACACTACAGTACAATAATAGTACACACTACAGTACAATAATAGTACACATCTACAGTACTATAATACTACACACACTACAGTACTATAATAGTACACACACTACAGTACTATAATAGTACACACTACAGTACTATAATAGTACACACACTACAGTACAATAATAGTACACACTACAGTACAATAATAGTACACACTACAGTACTATAATAGCACACACTACAGTACTATAACAGTACACACTACAGTACTATAATAGTACACACACTACAGTACAATAATAGTACACATTACAGTACTAAAATAGTACACACACTACAGTACAATAATAGTACACACTACAGTACTATAATAGTACACACTACAATACTATAATAGTACACACACTACAGTACAATAATAGTACACACTACAGTACTAAAATAGTACACACACTACAGTACAATAATAGTACACACTACAGTACTATAATAGTACACACTACAGTACTATAATAGTACACACTACAATACTATAATAGTACACACTACAGTACTATAATAGTACACACTACAGTACTAAAATAGTACACACACTACAGTACAATAATAGTACACCCTACATACAATAATCGTACACACTACAGTACTATAATAGTACACACTACAGTACTATAATATTACACACTACAATACTATAATAGTACACACTACAGTACTATAATAGTACACACTACAGTACTAAAATAGTACACACACTACAGTACAATAATAGTACACACTACAGTACTATAATAGTACACACTACAGTACTATAATAGTACACACACTACAGTACAATAATAGTACACACTACAGTACTAAAATAGTACACACACTACAGTACAATAATAGTACACACACTACAGTACAATAATAGTACACACACTACAGTACTATAATAGTACACACACTACAGTACTATAACAGTACACACACTACAGTACTATAACAGTACACACACTACAGTACAATAATAGTACACACACTACAGTACAATAATAGTACACACTACAGTACTATAATAGTACACACACTACAGTACTATAATAGCACACACTACAGTACTATAACAGTACACTCTACAGTACTATAATAGTACACACACTACAGTACTATAATAGTACACACTACAGTACTATAATAGTACACACACTACAGAACAATAATAGTACACACTACAGTACTATAATAGTGCACACACTACAGTACTATAATAGTACACACACTACAGTACAATAATAGTACACACTACAGTACAATAATAGTACACACACTACAGTACAATAATAGTACACACACTACAGTACAATAATAGTACACACACTACAGTACAATAATAGTACACACACTACAGTACAATAATAGTACACACACTACAGTACAATAATAGTACACACACTACAGTACAATAATAGTACACACACTACAGTACAATAATAGTACACACACTACAGTACTATAATAGTACACACTACAGTACTATAATAGTACACACACTACAGTACAATAATAGTACGCACTACAGTACTATAATAGTATACACTACAGTACTATAATAGTACACACTACAGTACTATAATAGTACACACTACAGTACAATAATAGTACACACTACAGTACTATAATAGTATACACTACAGTACTATAATAGTACACACTACAGTACTATAATAGTACACACACTACAGTACAATAATAGTACACACTACAGTACTATAATAGTATACACTACAGTACTATAATAGTATACACTACAGTACTATAATAGTACACACTACAGTACTATAATAGTATACACTACAGTACTATAATAGTATACACTACAGTACTATAATAGTACACACTACAGTACTATAATAGTATACACTACAGTACTATAATAGTATACACTACAGTACTATAATAGTACACACTACAGTACTATAATAGTACACACTACAGTACTATAATAGTATACACTACAGTACTATAATAGTATACACTACAGTACTATAATATTATACACTACAGTACTATGATAGTACACACACTACAGTACTATAATAGTACACACACTACAGTACAATAATAGTATACACTACAGTATTATAATAGTATACACTACAGTACTATAATAGTACACACTACAGTACTATAATAGTACACACTACAGTACTATAATAGTACACACTACAGTACTATAATAGTACACACACTACAGTACTATAATAGTACACACTACAGTACTATAATAGTACACACTACAGTACTATAATAGTACACACACTACAGTACTATAATAGTACACACACTACAGTACTATCATAGTACACACTACAGTACTATAATAGTACACACACTACAGTACAATAATAGTATACACTACAGTACAATAATAGTACACACTACAGTACTATAATAGTACACACTACAGTACTATAATAGTACACACTACAGTACAATAATAGTACACACACTACAGTACAATAATAGTATACACTACAGTACAATATTAGTACACACTACAGTACTATAATAGTACACACACTACAGTACAATATTAGTACACACTACAGTACTATAATAGTACACACTACCATACAATAATAGTACATACACTACAGTACAATAATAGTATACACTACAGTACTATAATAGTACACACTACAGTACTATAATAGTACACACTACAGTACAATAATAGTACACACACTACAGTACAATAATAGTATACACTACAGTACAATAATAGTACACACTACAGTACAATAATAGTATACACTACAGTACAATATTAGTACACACTACAGTACTATAATAGTACACACACTACAGTACAATATTAGTACACACTACAGTACTATAATAGTACACACTACAGTACAATAATAGTACACACACTACAGTACAATAATAGTACACACTACAGTACAATAATAGTATACACTACAGTACAATATTAGTACACACTACAGTACTATAATAGTACACACACTACAGTACTATAATAGTACACACTACAGTACTATAATAGTACACACACTACAGTACAATAATAGTACACACTACAGTACTATAATAGTGCACACACTACAGTACTATAATAGTACACACACTACAGTACTATAATAGTACACACACTACAGTACAATAATAGTACACACTACAGTACTCTAATAGTACACACTGCAGTACTATAATAGTATACACTACAGTACTATAATAGTACACACTACAGTACTATAATAGTACACACTACAGTACTATAATAGTACACACTACAGTACTATAATAGTATACACTACAGTACTATAATAGTACACACTACAGTACTATAAGAGTACACACACTACAGTACAATAATAGTATACACTACAGTACTATAATAGTACACACTACAGTACTATAATAGTACACACTACAGTACTATAATAGTACACACTACAGTACTATAATAGTGCACACTACAGTGCAATAATAGTACACTTTACAGTACTATAATAGTACACACTACAGTACCATAATAGTACACACTACAGTACAATAATAGTACACACACTACAGTACAATAATAGTATACACTACAGTACTATAATAGTACACACTACAGTACTATAATAGTACACACTACAGTACAATAATAGTGCACACTACAGTACAATAATAGTACACACTACAGTACTATAATAGTACACACTGCAGTACTATATTAGTACACATTACAGTACTATAATAGTACACACTACAGTACAATAATAGTACACACTACAGTACTATAATAGTACACACTACAGTACTATAATAGTACACACTACAGTACTATAATAGTACACACTGCAGTACTATGTTAGTACACACTACAGTACTATAATAGTACACACTACAGTACTATAATAGTACACACTACAGTACTATAATAGTACACACTACAGTACAATAATAGTACACACACTACAGTACAATAATAGTATACACTACAGTACTATAATAGTACACACTACAGTACTATAATAGTACACACTACAGTACAATAATAGTACACACTACAGTACTATAATAGTACACACTACAGTACTATAATAGTACACACTACAGTACTATATTAGTACACACTGCAGTACTATATTAGTACACACTACAGTACTATAATAGTACACACTACAGAACAATAATAGTACACACTGCAGTACTATAATAGTACACACTACAGTACTATAATAGTATACACTGCAGTACTATAATAGTACACACTACACTACTATAATAGTACACACTACAGTACAATAATAGTATACACTACAGTACTACAATAGTACACACTACAGTACTATAATAGTACACACTACAGTACAATAATAGTACACACACTACAGTACAATAATAGTACACACTACAGTACAATAATAGTACACACTACAGAACTATAATAGTACACACTACAGTACTATAATAGTACACACTACAGTACAATAATAGTACACACTACAGTACTATTATAGTATACACTACAGTACAATAATAGTGCACACTACAGTACTAAAATAGTACACACACTACAGTACAATAATAGTACACACACTACAGTACAATAATAGTACACACACTACAGTACTATAATAGTACACACTACAGTACTATAACAGTACACACACTACAGTACTATAACAGTACACACACTACAATACAATAATAGTACACACACTACAGTACAATAATAGTACACACTACAGTACTATAATAGTACACACACTACAGTACTATAATAGCACACACTACAGTACTATAACAGTACACTCTACAGTACTATAATAGTACACACACTACAGTACTATAATAGTACACACTACAGTACTATTATAGTACACACACTACAGAACAATAATAGTACACACTACAGTACTATAATAGTGCACACACTACAGTACTATAATAGTACACACACTACAGTACAATAATAGTACACACACTACAGTACAATAATAGTACACACACTACAGTACAATAATAGTACACACACTACAGTACAATAATAGTACACACACTACAGTACAATAATAGTACACACACTACAGTACTATAATAGTACACACTACAGTACTATAATAGTACACACACTACAGTACAAAAATAGTACGCACTACAGTACTATAATAGTATACACTACAGTACTATAATAGTACACACTACAGTACAATAATAGTACACACTACAGTACTATAATAGTATACACTACAGTACTATAATAGTACACACTACAGTACTATAATAGTACACACACTACAGTACAATAATAGTACACACTACAGTACTATAATAGTATACACTACAGTACTATAATAGTATACACTACAGTACTATAATAGTACACACTACAGTACTATAATAGTATACACTACAGTACTATAATAGTATACACTACAGTACTATAATAGTACACACTACAGTACTATAATAGTATACACTACAGTACTATAATAGTATACACTACAGTACTATAATAGTACACACTACAGTACTATAATAGTACACACTACAGTACTATAATAGTATACACTACAGTACTATAATATTATACACTACAGTACTATAATAGTACACACACTACAGTACTATAATAGTACACACACTACAGTACAATAATAGTATACACTACAGTACTATAATAGTATACACTACAGTACTATAATAGTACACACTACAGTACTATAATAGTACACACTACAGTACTATAATAGTACACACTACAGTACTATAATAGTACACACTACAGTACTATAATAGTACACACACTACAGTACTATAATAGTACACACTACAGTACTATAATAGTACACACTACAGTACTATAATAGTACACACACTACAGTACTATAATAGTACACACTACAGTACTATAATAGTACACACACTACAGTACAATAATAGTATACACTACAGTACAATAATAGTACACACTACAGTACTATAATAGTACACACTACAGTACTATAATAGTACACACTACAGTACAATAATAGTACACACACTACAGTACAATAATAGTATACACTACAGTACAATATTAGTACACACTACAGTACTATAATAGTACACACACTACAGTACAATATTAGTACACACTACAGTACTATAATAGTACACACTACAGTACAATAATAGTACATACACTACAGTACAATAATAGTATACACTACAGTACTATAATAGTACACACTACAGTACTATAATAGTACACACTACAGTACAATAATAGTACACACACTACAGTACAATAATAGTATACACTACAGTACAATAATAGTACACACTACAGTACAATAATAGTATACACTACAGTACAATATTAGTACACACTACAGTACTATAATAGTACACACACTACAGTACAATATTAGTACACACTACAGTACTATAATAGTACACACTACAGTACAATAATAGTACACACACTACAGTACAATAATAGTATACACTACAGTACAATAATAGTACACACTACAGTACAATAATAGTATACACTACAGTACAATATTAGTACACACTACAGTACTATAATAGTACACACACTACAGTACTATAATAGTACACACTACAGTACTATAATAGTACACACACTACAGTACAATAATAGTACACACTACAGTACTATAATAGTGCACACACTACAGTACTATAATAGTACACACACTACAGTACTATAATAGTACACACACTACAGTACAATAATAGTACACACTACAGTACTCTAATAGTACACACTGCAGTACTATAATAGTATACACTACAGTACTATAATAGTACACACTACAGTACTATAATAGTACAGTCTACAGTACTATAATAGTACACACTACAGTACTATAATAGTATACACTACAGTACTATATAAGTACACACTACAGTACTATAAGAGTACACACACTACAGTACAATAATAGTATACACTACAGTACTATAATAGTACACACTACAGTACTATAATAGTACACACTACAGTACTATAATAGTACACACTACAGTACTATAATAGTGCACACTACAGTGCAATAATAGTACACACTACAGTACTATAATAGTACACACTACAGTACCATAATAGTACACACTACAGTACAATAATAGTACACACACTACAGTACAATAATAGTATACACTACAGTACTATAATAGTACACACTACAGTACTATAATAGTACACACTACAGTACAATAATAGTGCACACAACAGTACAATAATAGTACACACTACAGTACTATAATAGTACACACTGCAGTACTATATTAGTACACTTTACAGTACTATAATAGTACACACTACAGTACAATAATAGTACACACTACAGTACTATAATAGTACACACTACAGTACTATAATAGTACACACTACACTACTATAATAGTACACACTACAGTACAATAATAGTATACACTACAGTACTACAATAGTACACACTACAGTACTATAATAGTACACACTACAGTACAATAATAGTACACACACTACAGTACAATAATAGTACACACTACAGTACAATAATAGTACACATTACAGTACTATAATAGTACACACTACAGTACAATAATAGTACACACTACAGTACAATAATAGTACACACTACAGTACTATAATAGTACACACTACAGTACTATAATATAACACACTACAGTACTATAATAGTACACACTACAGTACTATATTAGTACACACTGCAGTACTATATTAGTACACACTACAGTACTATAATAGTACACACTACAGAACAATAATAGTACACACTGCAGTACTATAATAGTACACACTACAGTACTATAATAGTATACACTACAGTACTATAATAGTACACACTACAGTACAATAATAGTATACACTACAGTACTACAATAGTACACACTACAGTACTATAATAGTACACACTACAGTACAATAATAGTACACACACTACAGTACAATAATAGTACACACTACAGTACAATAATAGTACACACTACAGTACTATAATAGTACACACTACAGTACAATAATAGTACACACTTCAGTACTATAATAGTATACACTACAGTACAATAATAGTGCACACTACAGTACAATTATAGTACACACTAGAGTACTATAATAGTACACACTGCAGTACTATAATAGTACACACTACAGTACTATAATAGTACACACTACAGTACTATAATAGTACACACACTACAGTACAATAATCGTACACACTACAGTACTATATTAGTACACACTACAGTACTATAATAGTACACACACTACAGTACAATAATAGTACACACTACAGTACTATATTAGTACACACTACAGTACTATAATATTACACACTACAGTACTATAATAGTACACACTACAGTACTATAATAGTACACACTACAGTACTATAATAGTACACACTACAGTACTATAATAGTACACACTGCAGTCATATATTAGTACACACTACAGTACTATAATAGTACACACACTACAGTACAATAATAGTACACACTAGAGTACTATATTAGTACACACTACAGTACTATAATAGTACACACACTACAGTACAATAATAGTACACACTACAGTACTATATTAGTACACACTACAGTATTATAATAGTACACACACTACAGTACAATAATAGTACACACTACAGTACTATATTAGTACACACTACAGTACTATAATAGTACACACTACAGTACTATAATAGTACACACTACAGTACTATAATAGTACACACTGCAGTACTATGTTAGTACACACTACAGTACTATAATAGTACACACTACAGTACTATAATAGTACACACTACAGTACTATAATAGTACACACTACAGTACAATAATAGTACACACACTACAGTACAATAATAGTATACACTACAGTACTATAATAGTACACACTACAGTACTATAATAGTACACACTACAGTACAATAATAGTGCACACTACAGTACAATAATAGTACACACTACAGTACTATAATAGTACACACTGCAGTACTATATTAGTACACTTTACAGTACTATAATATTACACACTACAGTACAATAATAGTACACACTACAGTACTATAATAGTACACACTACAGTACTATAATAGTATACACTACAGTACTATAATATTACACACTACACTACTATAATAGTACACACTACAGTACAATAATAGTATACACTACAGTACTACAATAGTACACACTACAGTACTCTAATAGTACACACTACAGTACTATAATAGTACACACTACAGTACAATAATAGTACACACACTACAGTGCAATAATAGTACACACTACAGTACAATAATAGTACACACTACAGTACTATAATAGTACACACTACAGTACAATAATAGTACACACTACAGTACTATAATAGTACACACTACAGTACTATAATAGTACACACTACAGTACTATATTAGTACACACTGCAGTACTATATTAGTACACACTACAGTACTATAATAGTACACACTACAGAACAATAATAGTACACACTGCAGTACTATAATAGTACACACTACAGTACTATAATAGTATACACTGCAGTACTATAATAGTACACACTACACTACTATAATAGTACACACTACAGTACAATAATAGTATACACTACAGTACTACAATAGTACACACTACAGTACTATAATAGTACACACTACAGTACAATAATAGTACACACACTACAGTACAATAATAGTACACACTACAGTACAATAATAGTACACACTACAGTACTATAATAGTACACACTACAGTACTATAATAGTACACACTACAGTACAATAATAGTACACACTACAGTACTATAATAGTATACACTACAGTACAATAATAGTGCACACTACAGTACAATAATAGTACGCACTAGAGTACTATAATAGTACACACTACAGTACTATAATAGTACACACTACAGTACTATAATAGTACACACACTACAGTACAATAATAGTACACACTACAGTACTATATTAGTACACACTACAGTACTATAATAGTACACACACTACAGTACAATAATAGTACACACTACAGTACTACATTAGTACACACTACAGTACAATAATAGTACACACTACAGTACTATAATAGTACACACTACAGTACTATAATAGTACACACTACAGTACTATAATAGTACACACTACAGTACTATAATAGTATACACTACAGTACAATAATAGTATACACACTACAGTACATTAATATTACACACTACAGTACTATATTAGTACACACTACAGTACATTAATAGTACACACTACAGTACTATAATAGTACACACTACAGTACAATAATAGTACACACTACAGTACTATAATAGTACACACTACAGTACTATAATAGTACACACTACAGTACAATAATAGTACACACTACAGTACTATAATAGTATACACTACAGTACAATAATAGTGCACACTACAGTACAATAATAGTACACACTAGAGTACTATAATAGTACACACTGCAGTACTATAATAATACACACTACAGTACTATAATAGTACACACTACAGTACTATAATAGTACACACACTACAGTACAATAATAGTACACACTACAGTACTATATTAGTACACACTACAGTACCATAATAGTACACACACTACAGTACAATAATAGTACACACACTACAGTACAATAATAGTACACACTACAGTACTATATTAGTACACACTACAGTACAATAATAGTACACACTAGAGTACTATAATAGTACACACTACAGTACTATAATAGTACACACTACAGTACTATAATAGTACACACTACAGTACTATAATAGTATACACTACAGTACAATAATAGTATACACACTACAGTACAATAATAGTACACACTACAGTACTATATTAGTACACACTACAGTACTATAATAGTACACACACTACAGTACAATAATAGTACACACTACAGTACTATATTAGTAAACAGTACAGTACTATAATAGTACACACTACAGTACTATAATAGTACACACTACAGTACTATAATAGTACACACTGCAGTACTATATTAGTACACACTACAGTACTATAATAGTACACACACTACAGTACAATAATAGTACACACTACAGTACTATATTAGAACACACTACAGTACAATAATAGTACACACTACAGTACTACATTAGTACACACTACAGTACAATAATAGTACACACTACAGTACTATAATAGTACACACTACAGTACTATAATAGTACACACTACAGTACTATAATAGTATACACTACAGTACAATAATAGTATACACACTACAGTACATTAATAGTACACACTACAGTACTATATTAGTACTCACTACAGTACATTAATAGTACACACTACAGTACTATAATAGTACACACTACAGTACAATAATAGTACACACTACAGTACTATAATAGTACACACTAGAGTACTATAATAGTACACACTACAGAACTATAATAGTACACACTACAGTACTATAATAGTATACACTACAGTACAATAATAGTATACACACTACAGTACATTAATAGTACACACTACAGTACTATATTAGTACACACTACAGTACATTAATAGTACACACTACAGTACTATAATAGTACACACTACAGTACTATAATAGTACACACTACAGTACTATAATAGTACACACACTACAGTACAATAATAGTACACACTACAGTACTATATTAGTACACACTACAGTACTATAATAGTACACACACTACAGTACAATAATAGTACACACTACAGTACTATATTAGTACACACTACAGTACAATAATAGTACACACTAGAGTACTATAATAGTACACACTACAGTACTATAATAGTACACACTACAGTACTATAATAATACACACTACAGTACTATAATGGTATACACTACAGTACAATAATAGTATACACACTACAGTACAATAATAGTACACATTACAGTACTATATTAGTACACACTACAGTACTATAATAGTACACACACTACAGTACAATAATAGTACACACTACAGTACTATATTAGTACACACTACAGTACTATAATAGTACACACTACAGTACTATAATAGTACACACTACAGTACTATAATAGTACACACTACAGTACTATAATAGTACACACTACAGTACTATAATAGTACACACTGCAGTACTATATTAGTACACACTACAGTACTATAATAGTACACACACTACAGTACAATAATAGTACACACTACAATACTATATTAGTACACACTACAGTACTATAATAGTACACACACTACAGTACAATAATAGTACACACTACAGTACTATATTAGTACACACTACAGTACTATTATAGTACACACATTACAGTACAATAATAGTACACACTACAATACTTTATTAGTACACACTACAGTACTATAATAGTACACACTACAGTACTATAATAGTACACACTACAGTACTATAATAGTACACACTGCAGTACTATATTAGTACACACTACAGTACTATAATAGTACACACTACAGTACAATAATAGTACACACTACAGTACTATAATAGTACACAATACAGTACTATAATAGTACACACTACAGTACTATAATAGTACACACTACAGTACTATAATAGTACACACTGCAGTACTATATTAGTACACACTACAGTACTATAATAGTACACACTACAGTACAATAATAGTACACACTACAGTACTATAATAGTACACAATACAGTACTATAATAGTACACACTACAGTACTATAATAGTACACACTACAGTACTATAATAGTACACACTACAGTACTATAATAGTACACACTACAGTACTATAATAGTACACACTGCAGTACTATATTAGTACACACTACAGTACTATAATAGTACACACACTACAGTACAATAATAGTACACACTACAATACTATATTAGTACACACTACAGTACTATAATAGTACACACTACAGTACTATAATAGTACACACTACAGTACAATAATAGCACACACTACAGTACAATAATAGTACACACTACAGTACTATAATAGTACACATTACAGTACTATAATAGTACAAACTACAGTACTATAATAGTACACACTACAGTACAATAATAGTACACACTACAATACCTTATTAGTACACACTACAGTACTATAATAGTACACACTACAGTACTATAATAGTACACACTACAGTACTATAATAGTACACACTACAGTACAATAATAGTACACACTACAGTACAATAATAGTACACACTACAGTACTATAATAGTACACACTACAGTACTATAATAGTACACACTACAGTACACTAATAATACACACTACAGTATTATAATAGTACACACTACAGTACTATAATAGCACACACTACAGTACTATAACAGTACACACTACAGTACTATAACAGTACACACACTACAGTACAATAATAGTACACACACTACAGTACTATAATAGTACACACTACAGTACTATAATAGTACACACTACAGTACTATAATAGTACACACACTACAGTACTATAATAGTACACACTACAGTACAATAATAGTACACACTACAGTACAATAATAGTACACACTACAGTACTATAATAGTACACACTACAGTACAATAATAGTACACACTACAGTACTATTATAGTACACACTACAGTACTATAATAGTACACACTACAGTACAATAATAATACACACTACAGTATTATAATAGTACACACTACAGTACTATAATAGCACACACTACAGTACTATAATAGTACACACTACAGTACAATAAAAGTACACACTACAGTACAATAATAGTACACACTACAGTACTATAATATGACACACTACAGTACAATAATAGTACACACTACAGTACTATAATAGTACACACTACAGTACAACAATAGTACAAACTACAGTACAATAAAAGTACACACTACAGTACAATAATAGTACACACTACAGTACAATAATAGTACACACTACAGTACTATAATAGTACACACTACAGTACAATAAAAGTACACACTACAGTACAATAATAGTATACACTACAGTACAATAATAGTACACACTGCAGTACAATAATAGTACACACTATAGTACAATAATAGTACACACTACAGTACTATAATAGTACACACTACATTACTATAATAGTACACACTACAGTACAATAATAGTACACACTACAGTACTATAATAGTACACACTACAGTACAATAAAAGTACACACTACAGTACAAAAATAGTACACACTACAGTACAATAATAGTACACACTACAGTACAATAATAGTACACACTACAGTACTATAATAGTACACACTACAGTACAATAATAGTACACACTACAGTACAATAATAGTACACACTACAGTACTATAATAGTACACACTACAGTACTATAATAGTACACACTACAGTACAATAATAGTACACACTACAGTACTATAATAGTACACCCACTACAGTACAATAATAGTGCACACTACAGTACTATAATATTACACATTACAGTACAATAATAGTACACACTACAGTACTATAATAGTACACACTACAGTACAATAATAGTATACAGTACAGTACAACAAAAGTACACACTACAGTACAATAATAGTACACACACTACAGTACTATAATAGTACACACTACAGTACTATAATAGTACACACTACAGTACTATAATAGTACACACACTACAGTACTGTAATAGTACACACTACAGTACAATAATAGTACACACTACAGTACAATAATAGTACACACTACAGTACTATAATACTACACACACTACAGTACTATAATAGTACACACACTACAGTACTATAATAGTACACACTACAGTACTATAATAGTACACACACTACAGTACAATAATAGTACACACTACAGTACAATAATAGTACACACTACAGTACTATAATAGCACACACTACAGTACTATAACAGTACACACTACAGTACTATAATAGTACACACACTACAGTACAATAATAGTACACACTACAGTACAATAATAGTACACACTACAGTACTATAATAGTACACACTACAATACTATAATAGTACACACACTACAGTACAATAATAGTACACACTACAGTACTAAAATAGTACACACACTACAGTACAATAATAGTACACACTACAGTACTATAATAGTACACACTACAGTACTATAATAGTACACACTACAATACTATAATAGTACACACTACAGTACTATAATAGTACACACTACAGTACTAAAATAGTACACATACTACAGTACAATAATAGTACACACTACAGTACAATAATCGTACACACTACAGTACTATAATAGTACACACTACAGTACTATAATAGTACACACTACAATACTATAATAGTACACACTACAGTACTATAATAGTACACACTACAGTACTAAAATAGTACACACACTACAGTACAATAATAGTACACACTACAGTACTATAATAGTACACACTACAGTACTATAATAGTACACACACTACAGTACAATAATAGTACACACTACAGTACTAAAATAGTACACACACTACAGTACAATAATAGTACACACACTACAGTACAATAATAGTACACACACTACAGTACTATAATAGTACACACACTACAGTACTATAACAGTACACACACTACAGTACTATAACAGTACACACACTACAGTACAATAATAGTACACACACTACAGTACAATAATAGTACACACTACAGTACTATAATAGTACACACACAACAGTACTATAATAGCACACACTACAGTACTATAACAGTACACTCTACAGTACTATAATAGTACACACACTACAGTACTATAATAGTACACACTACAGTACTATAATAGTACACACTACAGTACTATAATAGTACACACACTACAGTACAATAATAGTACGCACTACAGTACTATAATAGTATACACTACAGTACTATAATAGTACACACTACAGTACTATAATAGTACACACTACAGTACAATAATAGTACACACTACAGTACTATAATAGCACACACTACAGTACTATAACAGTACACTCTACAGTACTATAATAGTACACACACTACAGTACTATAATAGTACACACTACAGTACTATAATAGTACACACTACAGTACTATAATAGTACACACACTACAGTACAATAATAGTACGCACTACAGTACTATAATAGTATACACTACAGTACTATAATAGTACACACTACAGTACTATAATAGTACACACTACAGTTCAATAATAGTACACACTACAGTACTATAATAGTATACACTACAGTACTATAATAGTACACACTACAGTACTATAATAGTACACACACTACAGTACAATAATAGTACACACTACAGTACTATAATAGTATACACTACAGTACTATAATAGTATACACTACAGTACTATAATAGTACACACTACAGTACTATAATAGTATACACTACAGTACTATAATAGTATACACTACAGTACTATAACAGTACACACTACAGTACTATAATAGTATACACTACAGTACTATAATAGTATACACTACAGTACTATAATAGTACACACTACAGTACTATAATAGTACACACTACAGTACTATAATAGTATACACTACAGTACTATAATAGTATACACTACAGTACTATAATATTATACACTACAGTACTATAATAGTACACACACTACAGTACTATAATAGTACACACACTACAGTACAATAATAGTATACACTACAGTACTATAATAGTATACACTACAGTACTAAAAAAGTACACACTACAGTACTATAATAGTACACACTACAGTACTATAATAGTACACACTACAGTACTATAATAGTACACACACTACAGTACTATAATAGTACACACTACAGTACTATAATAGTACACACTACAGTACTATAATAGTACACACTACAGTACTATAATAGTACACACTACAGTACTATAATAGTACACACACTACAGTACTATAATAGTACACACACTACAGTACTATAATAGTACACACTACAGTACTATAATAGTACACACACTACAGTACAATAATAGTATACACTACAGTACAATAATAGTACACACTACAGTACTATAATAGTACACACTACAGTACTATAATAGTATACACTACAGTACTATAATAGTACACACTACAGTACTATAATAGTACACACTACAGTACAATAATAGTACACACACTACAGTACAATAATATTATACACTACAGTACAATATTAGTACACACTACAGTACTATAATAGTACACACACTACAGTACAATATTAGTACACACTACAGTACTATAATAGTACACACTACAGTACAATAATAGTACACACTACAGTACAATAATAGTACACACACTACAGTACAATAATAGTATACACTACAGTACAATATTAGTACACACTACAGTACTATAATAGTACACACACTACAGTACAATATTAGTACACACTACAGTACTATAATAGTACACACTACAGTACAATAATAGTACATACACTACAGTACAATAATAGTATACACTACAGTACTATAATAGTACACACTACAGTACTATAATAGTACACACTACAGTACAATAATAGTACACACACTACAGTACAATAATAGTATACACTACAGTACAATAATAGTACACACTACAGTACAATAATAGTATACACTACAGTACAATATTAGTACACACTACAGTACTATAATAGTACACACACTACAGTACAATATTAGTACACACTACAGTACTATAATAGTACACACTACAGTACAATAATAGTACACACACTACAGTACAATAATAGTATACACTACAGTACAATAATAGTACACACTACAGTACAATAATATTATACACTACAGTACAATATTAGTACACACTACAGTACTATAATAGTACACACACTACAGTACTATAATAGTACACACTACAGTACTATAATAGTACACACACTACAGTACAATAATAGTACACACTACAGTACTATAATAGTGCACACACTACAGTACTATAATAGTACACACACTACAGTACTATAATAGTACACACACTACAGTACAATAATAGTACACACTACAGTACTCTAATAGTACACACTGCAGTACTATAATAGTATACACTACAGTACTATAATAGTACACACTACAGTACTATAATAGTACACACTACAGTACTATAATAGTACACACTACAGTACTATAATAGTATACACTACAGTACTATAATAGTACACACTACAGTACTATAAGAGTACACACACTACAGTACAATAATAGTATACACTACAGTTCTATAATAGTACACACTACAGTACTATAATAGTACACACTACAGTACTATAATAGTACACACTACAGTACTATAATAGTGCACACTACAGTGCAATAATAGTACACACTACAGTACTATAATAGTACACACTACAGTACCATAATAGTACACACTACAGTACAATAATAGTACACACACTACAGTACAATAATAGTATACACTACAGTACTATAATAGTACACACTACAGTACTATAATAGTACACACTACAGTACAATAATAGTGCACACTACAGTACAATAATAGTACACACTACAGTACTATAATAGTACACACTGCAGTACTATATTAGTACACTTTACAGTACTATAATAGTACACACTACAGTACAATAATAGTACACACTACAGTACTATAATAGTACACACTACAGTACTATAATAGTATACACTACAGTACTGTAATAGTACACACTACACTACTATAATAGTACACACTACAGTACAATAATAGTATACACTACAGTACTACAATAGTACACACTACAGTACTATAATAGTACACACTACAGTACAATAATAGTACACACACTACAGTACAATAATAGTACACACTACAGTACAATAATAGTACACATTACAGTACTATAATAGTACACACTACAGTACAATAATAGTACACACTACAGTACTATAATAGTACACACTACAGTACTATAATATAACACACTACAGTACTATAATAGTACACACTACAGTACTATATTAGTACACACTGCAGTACTATATTAGTACACACTACAGTACTATAATAGTACACACTACAGAACAATAATAGTACACACTGCAGTACCATAATAGTACACACTACAGTACTATAATAGTATACACTACAGTACTATAATAGTACACACTACAGTACAATAATAGTATACACTACAGTACTACAATAGTACACACTACAGTACTATAATAGTACACACTACAGTACAATAATAGTACACACACTACAGTACAATAATAGTACACACTACAGTACAATAATAGTACACACTACAGTACTATAATAGTACACACTACAGTACAATAATAGTACACACTTCAGTACTATAATAGTATACACTACAGTACAATAATAGTGCACACTACAGTACAATTATAGTACACACTAGAGTACTATAATAGTACACACTGCAGTACTATAATAGTACACACTACAGTACTATAATAGTACACACTACAGTACTATAATAGTACACACACTACAGTACAATAATCGTACACACTACAGTACTATATTAGTACACACTACAGTACTATAATAGTACACACACTACAGTACAATAATAGTACACACTACAGTACTATATTAGTACACACTACAGTACTATAATAGTACACACTACAGTACTATAATAGTACACACTACAGTACTATAATAGTACACACTACAGTACAATAATAGTACACACTACAGTACTATAATAGCACACACTACAGTACTATAACAGTACACTCTACAGTACTATAATAGTACACACACTACAGTACTATAATAGTACACACTACAGTACTATAATAGTACACACTACAGTACTATAATAGTACACACACTACAGTACAATAATAGTACGCACTACAGTACTATAATAGTATACACTACAGTACTATAATAGTACACACTACAGTACTATAATAGTACACACTACAGTTCAATAATAGTACACACTACAGTACTATAATAGTATACACTACAGTACTATAATAGTACACACTACAGTACTATAATAGTACACACACTACAGTACAATAATAGTACACACTACAGTACTATAATAGTATACACTACAGTACTATAATAGTATACACTACAGTACTATAATAGTACACACTACAGTACTATAATAGTATACACTACAGTACTATAATAGTATACACTACAGTACTATAACAGTACACACTACAGTACTATAATAGTATACACTACAGTACTATAATAGTATACACTACAGTACTATAATAGTACACACTACAGTACTATAATAGTACACACTACAGTACTATAATAGTATACACTACAGTACTATAATAGTATACACTACAGTACTATAATATTATACACTACAGTACTATAATAGTACACACACTACAGTACTATAATAGTACACACACTACAGTACAATAATAGTATACACTACAGTACTATAATAGTATACACTACAGTACTAAAAAAGTACACACTACAGTACTATAATAGTACACACTACAGTACTATAATAGTACACACTACAGTACTATAATAGTACACACACTACAGTACTATAATAGTACACACTACAGTACTATAATAGTACACACTACAGTACTATAATAGTACACACTACAGTACTATAATAGTACACACTACAGTACTATAATAGTACACACACTACAGTACTATAATAGTACACACACTACAGTACTATAATAGTACACACTACAGTACTATAATAGTACACACACTACAGTACAATAATAGTACACACTACAGTACTATAATAGTACACACTACAGTACTATAATAGTACACACTACAGTACAATAATAGTACACACACTACAGTACAATAATATTATACACTACAGTACAATATTAGTACACACTACAGTACTATAATAGTACACACACTACAGTACAATATTAGTACACACTACAGTACTATAATAGTACACACTACAGTACAATAATAGTACACACTACAGTACAATAATAGTACACACACTACAGTACAATAATAGTATACACTACAGTACAATATTAGTACACACTACAGTACTATAATAGTACACACACTACAGTACAATATTAGTACACACTACAGTACTATAATAGTACACACTACAGTACAATAATAGTACATACACTACAGTACAATAATAGTATACACTACAGTACTATAATAGTACACACTACAGTACTATAATAGTACACACTACAGTACAATAATAGTACACACACTACAGTACAATAATAGTATACACTACAGTACAATAATAGTACACACTACAGTACAATAATAGTATACACTACAGTACAATATTAGTACACACTACAGTACTATAATAGTACACACACTACAGTACAATATTAGTACACACTACAGTACTATAATAGTACACACTACAGTACAATAATAGTACACACACTACAGTACAATAATAGTATACACTACAGTACAATAATAGTACACACTACAGTACAATAATATTATACACTACAGTACAATATTAGTACACACTACAGTACTATAATAGTACACACACTACAGTACTATAATAGTACACACTACAGTACTATAATAGTACACACACTACAGTACAATAATAGTACACACTACAGTACTATAATAGTGCACACACTACAGTACTATAATAGTACACACACTACAGTACTATAATAGTACACACACTACAGTACAATAATAGTACACACTACAGTACTCTAATAGTACACACTGCAGTACTATAATAGTATACACTACAGTACTATAATAGTACACACTACAGTACTATAATAGTACACACTACAGTACTATAATAGTACACACTACAGTACTATAATAGTATACACTACAGTACTATAATAGTACACACTACAGTACTATAAGAGTACACACACTACAGTACAATAATAGTATACACTACAGTTCTATAATAGTACACACTACAGTACTATAATAGTACACACTACAGTACTATAATAGTACACACTACAGTACTATAATAGTGCACACTACAGTGCAATAATAGTACACACTACAGTACTATAATAGTACACACTACAGTACCATAATAGTACACACTACAGTACAATAATAGTACACACACTACAGTACAATAATAGTATACACTACAGTACTATAATAGTACACACTACAGTACTATAATAGTACACACTACAGTACAATAATAGTGCACACTACAGTACAATAATAGTACACACTACAGTACTATAATAGTACACACTGCAGTACTATATTAGTACACTTTACAGTACTATAATAGTACACACTACAGTACAATAATAGTACACACTACAGTACTATAATAGTACACACTACAGTACTATAATAGTATACACTACAGTACTGTAATAGTACACACTACACTACTATAATAGTACACACTACAGTACAATAATAGTATACACTACAGTACTACAATAGTACACACTACAGTACTATAATAGTACACACTACAGTACAATAATAGTACACACACTACAGTACAATAATAGTACACACTACAGTACAATAATAGTACACATTACAGTACTATAATAGTACACACTACAGTACAATAATAGTACACACTACAGTACTATAATAGTACACACTACAGTACTATAATATAACACACTACAGTACTATAATAGTACACACTACAGTACTATATTAGTACACACTGCAGTACTATATTAGTACACACTACAGTACTATAATAGTACACACTACAGAACAATAATAGTACACACTGCAGTACCATAATAGTACACACTACAGTACTATAATAGTATACACTACAGTACTATAATAGTACACACTACAGTACAATAATAGTATACACTACAGTACTACAATAGTACACACTACAGTACTATAATAGTACACACTACAGTACAATAATAGTACACACACTACAGTACAATAATAGTACACACTACAGTACAATAATAGTACACACTACAGTACTATAATAGTACACACTACAGTACAATAATAGTACACACTTCAGTACTATAATAGTATACACTACAGTACAATAATAGTGCACACTACAGTACAATTATAGTACACACTAGAGTACTATAATAGTACACACTGCAGTACTATAATAGTACACACTACAGTACTATAATAGTACACACTACAGTACTATAATAGTACACACACTACAGTACAATAATCGTACACACTACAGTACTATATTAGTACACACTACAGTACTATAATAGTACACACACTACAGTACAATAATAGTACACACTACAGTACTATATTAGTACACACTACAGTACTATAATAGTACACACTACAGTACTATAATAGTACACACTACAGTACTATAATAGTACACACTACAGTACTATAATAGTACACACTGCAGTCATATATTAGTACACACTACAGTACTATAATAGTACACACACTACAGTACAATAATAGTACACACTAGAGTACTATATTAGTACACACTACAGTACTATAATAGTACACACACTACAGTACAATAATAGTACACACTACAGTACTATATTAGTACACACTACAGTATTATAATAGTACACACACTACAGTACAATAATAGTACACACTACAGTACTATATTAGTACACTCTACAGTACTATAATAGTACACACTACAGTACTATAATAGTACACACTACAGTACTATAATAGTACACACTGCAGTACTATGTTAGTACACACTACAGTACTATAATAGTACACACTACAGTACTATAATAGTACACACTACAGTACAATAATAGTACACACACTACAGTACAATAATAGTATACACTACAGTAATATAATAGTACACACTACAGTACTATAATAGTACACACTACAGTACAATAATAGTGCACACTACAGTACAATAATAGTACACACTACAGTACTATAATAGTACACACTGCAGTACTATATTAGTACACTTTACAGTACTATAATATTACACACTACAGTACAATAATAGTACACACTAGAGTACTATAATAGTACACACTACAGTACTATAATAGTATACACTACAGTACTATAATATTACACACTACACTACTATAATAGTACACACTACAGTACAATAATAGTATACACTACAGTACTACAATAGTACACACTACAGTACTCTAATAGTACACACTACAGTACTATAATAGTACACACTACAGTACAATAATAGTACACACACTACAGTACAATAATACTACACACTACAGTACAATAATAGTACACACTACAGTACTATAATAGTACACACTACAGTACAATAATAGTACACAATACAGTACTATAATAGTACACACTACAGTACTATAATAGTACACACTACAGTACTATATTAGTACACACTGCAGTACTATATTAGTACACACTACAGTACTATAATAGTACACACTACAGAACAATAATAGTACACACTGCAGTACTATAATAGTACACACTACAGTACTATAATAGTACACACTACAGTACTATGTAGTACACACTACAGAACTATAATAGTACACACTACAGTACTATAATAGTATACACTACAGTACAATAATAGTATACACACTACAGTACATTAATAGTACACACTACAGTACTATATTAGTACACACTACAGTACATTAATAGTACACACTACAGTACTATAATAGTACACACTACAGTACTATAATAGTACACACTACAGTACTATAATAGTACACACACTACAGTACAATAATAGTACACACTACAGTACTATATTAGTACACACTACAGTACTATAATAGTACACACACTACAGTACAATAATAGTACACACTACAGTACTATATTAGTACACACTACAGTACAATAATAGTACACACTAGAGTACTATAATAGTACACACTACAGTACTATAATAGTACACACTACAGTACTATAATAATACACACTACAGTACTATAATGGTATACACTACAGTACAATAATAGTATACACACTACAGTACAATAATAGTACACATTACAGTACTATATTAGTACACACTACAGTACTATAATAGTACACACACTACAGTACAATAATAGTACACACTACAGTACTATATTAGTACACACTACAGTACTATAATAGTACACACTACAGTACTATAATAGTACACACTACAGTACTATAATAGTACACACTACAGTACTATAATAGTACACACTACAGTACTATAATAGTACACACTGCAGTACTATATTAGTACACACTACAGTACTATAATAGTACACACACTACAGTACAATAATAGTACACACTACAATACTATATTAGTACACACTACAGTACTATAATAGTACACACACTACAGTACAATAATAGTACACACTACAGTACTATATTAGTACACACTACAGTACTATTATAGTACACACATTACAGTACAATAATAGTACACACTACAATACTTTATTAGTACACACTACAGTACTATAATAGTACACACTACAGTACTATAATAGTACACACTACAGTACTATAATAGTACACACTGCAGTACTATATTAGTACACACTACAGTACTATAATAGTACACACTACAGTACAATAATAGTACACACTACAGTACTATAATAGTACACAATACAGTACTATAATAGTACACACTACAGTACTATAATAGTACACACTACAGTACTATAATAGTACACACTGCAGTACTATATTAGTACACACTACAGTACTATAATAGTACACACTACAGTACAATAATAGTACACACTACAGTACTATAATAGTACACAATACAGTACTATAATAGTACACACTACAGTACTATAATAGTACACACTACAGTACTATAATAGTACACACTACAGTACTATAATAGTACACACTACAGTACTATAATAGTACACACTGCAGTACTATATTAGTACACACTACAGTACTATAATAGTACACACACTACAGTCCAATAATAGTACACACTACAATACTATATTAGTACACACTACAGTACTATAATAGTACACACTACAGTACTATAATAGTACACACTACAGTACAATAATAGCACACACTACAGTACAATAATAGTACACACTACAGTACTATAATAGTACACATTACAGTACTATAATAGTACAAACTACAGTACTATAATAGTACACACTACAGTACAATAATAGTACACACTACAATACTTTATTAGTACACACTACAGTACTATAATAGTACACACTACAGTACTATAATAGTACACACTACAGTACTATAATAGTACACACTACAGTACAATAATAGTACACACTACAGTACAATAATAGTACACACTACAGTACTATAATAGTACACACTACAGTACTATAATAGTACACACTACAGTACACTAATAATACACACTACAGTATTATAATAGTACACACTACAGTACTATAATAGCACACACTACAGTACTATAACAGTACACACTACAGTACTATAACAGTACACACACTACAGTACAATAATAGTACACACACTACAGTACTATAATAGTACACACTACAGTACTATTATAGTACACACTACAGTACTATAATAGTACACACACTACAGTACTATAATAGTACACACTACAGTACAATAATAGTACACACTACAGTACAATAATAGTACACACTACAGTACTATAATAGTACACACTACAGTACAATAATAGTACACACTACAGTACTATTATAGTACACACTACAGTACTATAATAGTACACACTACAGTACAATAATAATACACACTACAGTATTATAATAGTACACACTACAGTACTATAATAGCACACACTACAGTACTATAATAGTACACACTACAGTACAATAAAAGTACACACTACAGTACAATAATAGTACACACTACAGTACTATAATATGACACACTACAGTACAATAATAGTACACACTACAGTACTATAATAGTACACACTACAGTACAACAATAGTACAAACTACAGTACAATAAAAGTACACACTACAGTACAATAATAGTACACACTACAGTACAATAATAGTACACACTACAGTACTATAATAGTACACACTACAGTACAATAAAAGTACACACTACAGTACAATAATAGTATACACTACAGTACAATAATAGTACACACTGCAGTACAATAATTGTACACACTATAGTACAATAATAGTACACACTAAAGTACTATAATAGTACACACTACATTACTATAATAGTACACACTACAGTACAATAATAGTACACACTACAGTACTATAATAGTACACACTACAGTACAATAAAAGTACACACTACAGTACAAAAATAGTACACACTACAGTACAATAATAGTACACACTACAGTACAATAATAGTACACACTACAGTACTATAATAGTACACACTACAGTACAATAATAGTACACACTACAGTACAATAATAGTACACACTACAGTACTATAATAGTACACACTACAGTACTATAATAGTACACACTACAGTACAATAATAGTACACACTACAGTACTATAATAGTACACCCACTACAGTACAATAATAGTGCACACTACAGTACTATAATATTACACATTACAGTACAATAATAGTACACACTACAGTACTATAATAGTACACACTACAGTACAATAATAGTATACAGTACAGTACAACAAAAGTACACACTACAGTACAATAATAGTACACACACTACAGTACTATAATAGTACACACTACAGTACTATAATAGTACACACTACAGTACTATAATAGTACACACACTACAGTACTGTAATAGTACACACTACAGTACAATAATAGTACACACTACAGTACAATAATAGTACACACTACAGTACTATAATACTACACACACTACAGTACTATAATAGTACACACACTACAGTACTATAATAGTACACACTACAGTACTATAATAGTACACACACTACAGTACAATAATAGTACACACTACAGTACAATAATAGTACACACTACAGTACTATAATAGCACACACTACAGTACTATAACAGTACACACTACAGTACTATAATAGTACACACACTACAGTACAATAATAGTACACACTACAGTACAATAATAGTACACACTACAGTACTATAATAGTACACACTACAATACTATAATAGTACACACACTACAGTACAATAATAGTACACACTACAGTACTAAAATAGTACACACACTACAGTACAATAATAGTACACACTACAGTACTATAATAGTACACACTACAGTACTATAATAGTACACACTACAATACTATAATAGTACACACTACAGTACTATAATAGTACACACTACAGTACTAAAATAGTACACATACTACAGTACAATAATAGTACACACTACAGTACAATAATCGTACACACTACAGTACTATAATAGTACACACTACAGTACTATAATAGTACACACTACAATACTATAATAGTACACACTACAGTACTATAATAGTACACACTACAGTACTAAAATAGTACACACACTACAGTACAATAATAGTACACACTACAGTACTATAATAGTACACACTACAGTACTATAATAGTACACACACTACAGTACAATAATAGTACACACTACAGTACTAAAATAGTACACACACTACAGTACAATAATAGTACACACACTACAGTACAATAATAGTACACACACTACAGTACTATAATAGTACACACACTACAGTACTATAACAGTACACACACTACAGTACTATAACAGTACACACACTACAGTACAATAATAGTACACACACTACAGTACAATAATAGTACACACTACAGTACTATAATAGTACACACACAACAGTACTATAATAGCACACACTACAGTACTATAACAGTACACTCTACAGTACTATAATAGTACACACACTACAGTACTATAATAGTACACACTACAGTACTATAATAGTACACACTACAGTACCATAATAGTACACACACTACAGTACAATAATAGTACGCACTACAGTACTATAATAGTATACACTACAGTACTATAATAGTACACACTACAGTACTATAATAGTACACACTACAGTACAATAATAGTACACACTACAGTACTATAATAGCACACACTACAGTACTATAACAGTACACTCTACAGTACTATAATAGTACACACACTACAGTACTATAATAGTACACACTACAGTACTATAATAGTACACACTACAGTACTATAATAGTACACACACTACAGTACAATAATAGTACGCACTACAGTACTATAATAGTATACACTACAGTACTATAATAGTACACACTACAGTACTATAATAGTACACACTACAGTTCAATAATAGTACACACTACAGTACTATAATAGTATACACTACAGTACTATAATAGTACACACTACAGTACTATAATAGTACACACACTACAGTACAATAATAGTACACACTACAGTACTATAATAGTATACACTACAGTACTATAATAGTATACACTACAGTACTATAATAGTACACACTACAGTACTATAATAGTATACACTACAGTACTATAATAGTATACACTACAGTACTATAACAGTACACACTACAGTACTATAATAGTATACACTACAGTACTATAATAGTATACACTACAGTACTATAATAGTACACACTACAGTACTATAATAGTACACACTACAGTACTATAATAGTATACACTACAGTACTATAATAGTATACACTACAGTACTATAATATTATACACTACAGTACTATAATAGTACACACACTACAGTACTATAATAGTACACACACTACAGTACAATAATAGTATACACTACAGTACTATAATAGTATACACTACAGTACTAAAAAAGTACACACTACAGTACTATAATAGTACACACTACAGTACTATAATAGTACACACTACAGTACTATAATAGTACACACACTACAGTACTATAATAGTACACACTACAGTACTATAATAGTACACACTACAGTACTATAATAGTACACACTACAGTACTATAATAGTACACACTACAGTACTATAATAGTACACACACTACAGTACTATAATAGTACACACACTACAGTACTATAATAGTACACACTACAGTACTATAATAGTACACACACTACAGTACAATAATAGTATACACTACAGTACAATAATAGTACACACTACAGTACTATAATAGTACACACTACAGTACTATAATAGTACACACTACAGTACAATAATAGTACACACACTACAGTACAATAATATTATACACTACAGTACAATATTAGTACACACTACAGTACTATAATAGTACACACACTACAGTACAATATTAGTACACACTACAGTACTATAATAGTACACACTACAGTACAATAATAGTACACACTACAGTACAATAATAGTACACACACTACAGTACAATAATAGTATACACTACAGTACAATATTAGTACACACTACAGTACTATAATAGTACACACACTACAGTACAATATTAGTACACACTACAGTACTATAATAGTACACACTACAGTACAATAATAGTACATACACTACAGTACAATAATAGTATACACTACAGTACTATAATAGTACACACTACAGTACTATAATAGTACACACTACAGTACAATAATAGTACACACACTACAGTACAATAATAGTATACACTACAGTACAATAATAGTACACACTACAGTACAATAATAGTATACACTACAGTACAATATTAGTACACACTACAGTACTATAATAGTACACACACTACAGTACAATATTAGTACACACTACAGTACTATAATAGTACACACTACAGTACAATAATAGTACACACACTACAGTACAATAATAGTATACACTACAGTACAATAATAGTACACACTACAGTACAATAATATTATACACTACAGTACAATATTAGTACACACTACAGTACTATAATAGTACACACACTACAGTACTATAATAGTACACACTACAGTACTATAATAGTACACACACTACAGTACAATAATAGTACACACTACAGTACTATAATAGTGCACACACTACAGTACTATAATAGTACACACACTACAGTACTATAATAGTACACACACTACAGTACAATAATAGTACACACTACAGTACTCTAATAGTACACACTGCAGTACTATAATAGTATACACTACAGTACTATAATAGTACACACTACAGTACTATAATAGTACACACTACAGTACTATAATAGTACACACTACAGTACTATAATAGTATACACTACAGTACTATAATAGTACACACTACAGTACTATAAGAGTACACACACTACAGTACAATAATAGTATACACTACAGTTCTATAATAGTACACACTACAGTACTATAATAGTACACACTACAGTACTATAATAGTACACACTACAGTACTATAATAGTGCACACTACAGTGCAATAATAGTACACACTACAGTACTATAATAGTACACACTACAGTACCATAATAGTACACACTACAGTACAATAATAGTACACACACTACAGTACAATAATAGTATACACTACAGTACTATAATAGTACACACTACAGTACTATAATAGTACACACTACAGTACAATAATAGTGCACACTACAGTACAATAATAGTACACACTACAGTACTATAATAGTACACACTGCAGTACTATATTAGTACACTTTACAGTACTATAATAGTACACACTACAGTACAATAATAGTACACACTACAGTACTATAATAGTACACACTACAGTACTATAATAGTATACACTACAGTACTGTAATAGTACACACTACACTACTATAATAGTACACACTACAGTACAATAATAGTATACACTACAGTACTACAATAGTACACACTACAGTACTATAATAGTACACACTACAGTACAATAATAGTACACACACTACAGTACAATAATAGTACACACTACAGTACAATAATAGTACACATTACAGTACTATAATAGTACACACTACAGTACAATAATAGTACACACTACAGTACTATAATAGTACACACTACAGTACTATAATATAACACACTACAGTACTATAATAGTACACACTACAGTACTATATTAGTACACACTGCAGTACTATATTAGTACACACTACAGTACTATAATAGTACACACTACAGAACAATAATAGTACACACTGCAGTACCATAATAGTACACACTACAGTACTATAATAGTATACACTACAGTACTATAATAGTACACACTACAGTACAATAATAGTATACACTACAGTACTACAATAGTACACACTACAGTACTATAATAGTACACACTACAGTACAATAATAGTACACACACTACAGTACAATAATAGTACACACTACAGTACAATAATAGTACACACTACAGTACTATAATAGTACACACTACAGTACAATAATAGTACACACTTCAGTACTATAATAGTATACACTACAGTACAATAATAGTGCACACTACAGTACAATTATAGTACACACTAGAGTACTATAATAGTACACACTGCAGTACTATAATAGTACACACTACAGTACTATAATAGTACACACTACAGTACTATAATAGTACACACACTACAGTACAATAATCGTACACACTACAGTACTATATTAGTACACACTACAGTACTATAATAGTACACACACTACAGTACAATAATAGTACACACTACAGTACTATATTAGTACACACTACAGTACTATAATATTACACACTACAGTACTATAATAGTACACACTACAGTACTATAATAGTACACACTACAGTACTATAATAGTACACACTACAGTACTATAATAGTACACACTGCAGTCATATATTAGTACACACTACAGTACTATAATAGTACACACACTACAGTACAATAATAGTACACACTAGAGTACTATATTAGTACACACTACAGTACTATAATAGTACACACACTACAGTACAATAATAGTACACACTACAGTACTATATTAGTACACACTACAGTATTATAATAGTACACACACTACAGTACAATAATAGTACACACTACAGTACTATATTAGTACACTCTACAGTACTATAATAGTACACACTACAGTACTATAATAGTACACACTACAGTACTATAATAGTACACACTGCAGTACTATGTTAGTACACACTACAGTACTATAATAGTACACACTACAGTACTATAATAGTACACACTACAGTACTATAATAGTACACACTACAGTACAATAATAGTACACACACTACAGTACAATAATAGTATACACTACAGTACTATAATAGTACACACTACAGTACTATAATAGTACACACTACAGTACAATAATAGTGCACACTACAGTACAATAATAGTACACACTACAGTACTATAATAGTTCACACTGCAGTACTATATTAGTACACTTTACAGTACTATAATATTACACACTACAGTACAATAATAGTACACACTAGAGTACTATAATAGTACACACTACAGTACTATAATAGTATACACTACAGTACTATAATATTACACACTACACTACTATAATAGTACACACTACAGTACAATAATAGTATACACTACAGTACTACAATAGTACACACTACAGTACTCTAATAGTACACACTACAGTACTATAATAGTACACACTACAGTACAATAATAGTACACACACTATAGTACAATAATAGTACACACTACAGTACAATAATAGTACACACTACAGTACTATAATAGTACACACTACAGTACAATAATAGTACACAATACAGTACTATAATAGTACACACTACAGTACTATAATAGTACACACTACAGTACTATATTAGTACACACTGCAGTACTATATTAGTACACACTACAGTACTATAATAGTACACACTACAGAACAATAATAGTACACACTGCAGTACTATAATAGTACACACTACAGTACTATAATAGTATACACTGCAGTACTATAATAGTACACACTACACTACTATAATAGTACACACTACAGTACAATAATAGTATACACTACAGTACTACAATAGTACACACTACAGTACTATAATAGTACACACTACAGTACAATAATAGTACACACACTACAGTACAATAATAGTACACACTACAGTACAATAATAGTACACACTACAGTACTATAATAGTACACACTACAGTACTATAATAGTACACACTACAGTACAATAATAGTACACACTACAGTACTATAATAGTATACACTACAGTACAATAATAGTGCACACTACAGTACAATAATAGTACACACTAGAGTACTATAATAGTACACACTGCAGTACTATAATAGTACACACTACAGTACTATAATAGTACACACTACAGTACTATAATAGTACACACACTACAGTACAATAATAGTACACACTACAGTACTATATTAGTACACACTACAGTACTATAATAGTACACACACTACAGTACAATAATAGTACACAAACTACAGTACAATAATAGTACACACTACAGTACTATATTAGTACACACTACAGTACAATAATAGTACACACTAGAGTACTATAATAATACACACTACAGTACTATAATAGTACACACTACAGTACTATAATAGTACACACTACAGTACTATAATAGTATACACTACAGTACAATAATAGTATACACACTACAGTACAATAATAGTACACACTACAGTACTATATTAGTACACACTACAGTACTATAATAGTACACACACTACAGTACAATAATAGTACACACTACAGTACTATATTAGTACACACTACAGTACTATAATAGTACACACTACAGTACTATAATAGTACACACTACAGTACTATAATAGTACACACTGCAGTACTATATTAGTACACACTACAATACTATAATAGTACACACACTACAGTACAATAATAGTACACACTACAGTACTATATTAGTACACACTACAGTACTATAATAGTACACACACTACAGTACAATAATAGTACACACTACAGTACTACATTAGTACACACTACAGTACAATAATAGTACACACTACAGTACTATAATAGTACACACTACAGTACTATAATAGTACACACTACAGTACTATAATAGTATACACTACAGTACAATAATAGTATACACACTACAGTACATTAATAGTACACACTACAGTACTATATTAGTACACACTACAGTACATTAATAGTACACACTACAGTACTATAATAGTACACACTACAGTACAATAATAGTACACACTACAGTACTATAATAGTACACACTACAGTACTATAATAGTACACACTACAGAACTATAATAGTACACACTACAGTACTATAATAGTATACACTACAGTACAATAATAGTATACACACTACAGTACATTAATAGTACACACTACAGTACTATATTAGTACACACTACAGTACATTAATAGTACACACTACAGTACTGTAATAGTACACACTACAGTACTATAATAGTACACACTACAGTACTATAATAGTACACACACTACAGTACAATAATAGTACACACTACAGTACTATATTAGTACACACTACAGTACTATAATAGTACACACACTACAGTACAATAATAGTACACACTACAGTACTATATTAGTACACACTACAGTACAATAATAGTACACACTAGAGTACTATAATAGTACACACTACAGTACTATAATAGTACACACTACAGTACTATAATAGTACACACTACAGTACTATAATGGTATACACTACAGTACAATAATAGTATACACACTACAGTACAATAATAGTACACACTACAGTACTATATTAGTACACACTACAGTACTATAATAGTACACACACTACAGTACAATAATAGTACACACTACAGTACTATATTAGTACACACTACAGTACTATAATAGTACACACTACAGTACTATAATAGTACACACTACAGTACTATAATGGTACACACTACAGTACTATAATAGTACACACTACAGTACTATAATAGTACACACTGCAGTACTATATTAGTACACACTACAGTACTATAATAGTACACACACTACAGTACAATAATAGTACACACTACAATACTATATTAGTACACACTACAGTACTATAATAGTACACACACTACAGTACAATAATAGTACACACTACAGTACTATATTAGTACACACTACAGTACTATTATAGTACACACATTACAGTACAATAATAGTACACACTACAATACTTTATTAGTACACACTACAGTACTATAATAGTACACACTACAGTACTATAATAGTACACACTACAGTACTGTAATAGTACACACTACAGTACTATAATAGTACACACTGCAGTACTATATTAGTACACACTACAGTACTATAATAGTACACACTACAGTTCAATAACAGTACACACTACAGTACTATAATAGTACACAATACAGTACTATAATAGTACACACTACAGTACTATAATAGTACACACTACAGTACTATAATAGTACACACTGCAGTACTATATTAGTACACACTACAGTACTATAATAGTACACACTACAGTACAATAATAGTACACACTACAGTACTATAATAGTACACAATACAGTACTATAATAGTACACACTACAGTACTATAATAGTACACACTACAGTACTATAATAGTACACACTACAGTACTATAATAGTACACACTACAGTACTATAATAGTACACCCTGCAGTACTATATTAGTACACACTACAGTACTATAATAGTACACACACTACAGTACAATAATAGTACACACTACAATACTATATTAGTACACACTACAGTACTATAATAGTACACACTACAGTACTATAATAGTACACACTACAGTACAATAATAGCACACACTACAGTACAATAATAGTACACACTACAGTACTATAATAGTACACATTACAGTACTATAATAGTACAAACTACAGTACTATAATAGTACACACTACAGTACAATAATAGTACACACTACAATACTTTATTAGTACACACTACAGTACTATAATAGTACACACTACAGTACTATAATAGTACACACTACAGTACTATAATAGTACACACTACAGTACAATAATAGTACACACTACAGTACAATAATAGTACACACTACAGTACTATAATAGTACACACTACAGTACTATAATAGTACACACTACAGTACACTAATAATACACACTACAGTATTATAATAGTACACACTACAGTACTATAATAGCACACACTACAGTACTATAACAGTACACACTACAGTACTATAACAGTACACACACTACAGTACAATAATAGTACACACACTACAGTACTATAATAGTACACACTACAGTACTATAATAGTACACACTACAGTACTATAATAGTACACACACTACAGTACTATAATAGTACACACTACAGTACAATAATAGTACACACTACAGTACAATAATAGTACACACTACAGTACTATAATAGTACACACTACAGTACAATAATAGTACACACTACATTACTATTATAGTACACACTACAGTACTATAATAGTACACACTACAGTACAATAATAATACACACTACAGTATTATAATAGTACACACTACAGTACTATAATAGCACACACTACAGTACCATAATAGTACACACTACAGTACAATAAAAGTACACACTACAGTACAATAATAGTACACACTACAGTACTATAATATGACACACTACAGTACAATAATAGTACACACTACAGTACTATAATAGTACACACTACAGTACAATAATAGTACACACTACAGTACAATAAAAGTACACACTACAGTACAATAATAGTACACACTACAGTACAATAATAGTACACACTACAGTACTATAATAGTACACACTACAGTACAATAAAAGTACACACTACAGTACAATAATAGTATACACTACAGTACAATAATAGTACACACTGCAGTACAATAATAGTACACACTATAGTACAATAATAGTACACACTACAGTACTATAATAGTACACACTACAGTACTATAATAGTACACACTACAGTACAATAATAGTACACACTACAGTACTATAATAGTACACACTACAGTACAATAAAAGTACACACTACAGTACAAAAATAGTACACACTACAGTACAATAATAGTACACACTACAGTACAATAATAGTACACACTACAGTACTATAATAGTACACACTACAGTACAATAATAGTACACACTACAGTACAATAATAGTACACACTACAGTACTATAATAGTACACACTACAGTACTATAATAGTACACACTACAGTACAATAATAGTACACACTACAGTACTATAATAGTACACCCACTACAGTACAATAATAGTGCACACTACAGTACTAATATATTACACACTACAGTACAATAATAGTACACACTACAGTACTATAATAGTACACACTACAGTACAATAATAGTATACAGTACAGTACAACAAAAGTACACCCTACAGTACAATAATAGTACACACACTACAGTACTATAATAGTACACACTACAGTACTATAATAGTACACACTACAGTACTATAATAGTACACACACTACAGTACTATAATAGTACACACTACAGTACAATAATAGTACACACTACAGTACAATAATAGTACACACTACAGTACTATAATACTACACACACTACAGTACTATAATAGTACACACACTACAGTACTATAATAGTACACACTACAGTACTATAATAGTACACACACTACAGTACAATAATAGTACACACTACAGTACAATAATAGTACACACTACAGTACTATAATAGCACACACTACAGTACTATAACAGTACACACTACAGTACTATAATTGTACACACACTACAGTACAATAATAGTACACACTACAGTACAATAATAGTACACACTACAGTACTATAATAGTACACACTACAATACTATAATAGTACACACACTACAGTACAATAATAGTACACACTACAGTACTAAAATAGTACACACACTACAGTACAATAATAGTACACACTACAGTACTATAATAGTACACACTACAGTACTATAATAGTACACACTACAATACTATAATAGTACACACTACAGTACTATAATAGTACACACTACAGTACTAAAATAGTACACACACTACAGTACAATAATAGTACACACTACAGTACAATAATCGTACACACTACAGTACTATAATAGTACACACTACAGTACTATAATAGTACACACTACAATACTATAATAGTACACACTACAGTACTATAATAGTACACACTACAGTACTAAAATAGTACACACACTACAGTACAATAATAGTACACACTACAGTACTATAATAGTACACACTAAGGTACTATAATAGTACACACACTACAGTACAATAATAGTACACACTACAGTACTAAAATAGTACACACACTACAGTACAATAATAGTACACACACTACAGTACAATAATAGTACACACACTACAGTACTATAATAGTACACACACTACAGTACTATAACAGTACACACACTACAGTACTATAACAGTACACACACTACAGTACAATAATAGTACACACACTACAGTACAATAATAGTACACACTACAGTACTATAATAGTACACACACAACAGTACTATAATAGCACACACTACAGTACTATAACAGTACACTCTACAGTACTATAATAGTACACACACTACAGTACTATAATAGTACACACTACAGTACTATAATAGTACACACTACAGTATTATAATAGTACACACACTACAGTACAATAATAGTACGCACTACAGTACTATAATAGTATACACTACAGTACTATAATAGTACACACTACAGTACTATAATAGTACACACTACAGTACAATAATAGTACACACTACAGTACTATAACAGTACACTCTACAGTACTATAATAGTACACACACTACAGTACTATAATAGTACACACTACAGTACTATAATAGTACACACTACAGTACTATAATAGTACACACACTACAGTACAATAATAGTACGCACTACAGTACTATAATAGTATACACTACAGTACTATAATAGTACACACTACAGTACTATAATAGTACACACTACAGTACAATAATAGTACACACTACAGTACTATAATAGTATACACTACAGTACTATAATAGTACACACTACAGTACTATAATAGTACACACACTACAGTACAATAATAGTACACACTACAGTACTATAATAGTATACACTACAGTACTATAATAGTATACACTACAGTACTATAATAGTACACACTACAGTACTATAATAGTATACACTACAGTACTATAATAGTATACACTACAGTACTATAATAGTACACACTACAGTACTATAATAGTATACACTACAGTACTATAATAGTATACACTACAGTACTATAATAGTACACACTACAGTACTATAATAGTACACACTACAGTACTATAATAGTATACACTACAGTACTATAATAGTATACACTACAGTACTATAATATTATACACTACAGTACTATAATAGTACACACACTACAGTACTATAATAGTATACACTACAGTACTATAATAGTATACACTACAGTACTATAATAGTACACACTACAGTACTATAATAGTACACACTACAGTACTATAATAGTACACACTACAGTACTATAATAGTACACACACTACAGTACTATAATAGTACACACTACAGTACTATAATAGTACACACTACAGTACTATAATAGTACACACACTACAGTACTATAATAGTACACACTACAGTACTATAATAGTACACACTACAGTACTATAATAGTACACACACTACAGTACTATAATAGTACACACACTACAGTACTATAATAGTACACACTACAGTACTATAATAGTACACACACTACAGTACAATAATAGTATACACTACAGTACAATAATAGTACACTCTACAGTACTATAATAGTACACACTACAGTACTATAATAGTACACACTACAGTACAATAATAGTACACACACTACAGTACAATAATATTATACACTACAGTACAATATTAGTACACACTACAGTACTATAATAGTACACACACTACAGTACAATATTAGTACACACTACAGTACTATAATAGTACACACTACAGTACAATAATAGTACACACACTACAGTACAATAATAGTATACACTACAGTACTATAATAGTACACACTACAGTACTATAATAGTACACACTACAGTACAATAATAGTACACACACTACAGTACAATAATAGTATACACTACAGTACAATAATAGTACACACTACAGTACAATAATAGTATACACTACAGTACAATATTAGTACACACTACAGTACTATAATAGTACACACACTACAGTACAATATTAGTACACACTACAGTACTATAATAGTACACACTACAGTACAATAATAGTACACACACTACAGTACAATAATAGTATACACTACAGTACAATAATAGTACACACTAGAGTACAATAATAGTATACACTACAGTACAATATTAGTACACACTACAGTACTATAATAGTACACACACTACAGTACTATAATAGTACACACTACAGTACTATAATAGTACACACACTACAGTACAATAATAGTACACACTACAGTACTATAATAGTGCACACACTGCAGTACTATAATAGTACACACACTACAGTACTATAATAGTACACACACTACAGTACAATAATAGTACACACTACAGTACTCTAATAGTACACACTGCAGTACTATAATAGTATACACTACAGTACTATAATAGTACACACTACAGTACTATAATAGTACACACTACAGTACTATAATAGTACACACTACAGTACTATAATAGTATACACTACAGTACTATAATAGTACACACTACAGTACTATAAGAGTACACACACTACAGTACAATAATAGTACACACTACAGTACTATAATAGTACACACTACAGTACTATAATAGTACACACTACAGTACTATAATAGTGCACACTACAGTGCAATAATAGTACACACTACAGTACTATAATAGTACACACTACAGTACCATAATAGTACACACTACAGTACAATAATAGTACACACACTACAGTACAATAATAGTATACACTACAGTACTATAATAGTACACACTACAGTACTATAATAGTACACACTACAGTACAATAATAGTGCACACTACAGTACAATAATAGTACACACTACAGTACTATAATAGTACACACTGCAGTACTATATTAGTACACTTTACAGTACTATAATAGTACACACTACAGTACAATAATAGTACACACTACAGTACTATAATAGTACACACTACAGTACTATAATAGTATACACTACAGTACTATAATAGTACACACTACACTACTATAATAGTACACACTACAGTACAATAATAGTATACACTACAGTACTACAATAGTACACACTACAGTACTATAATAGTACACACTACAGTACAATAATAGTATACACTACAGTACTACAATAGTACACACTACAGTACTATAATAGTACACACTACAGTACAATAATAGTACACACACTACAGTACAATAATAGTACACACTACAGTACAATAATAGTACACACTACAGTACTATAATAGTACACACTACAGTACAATAATAGTACACACTTCAGTACTATAATAGTATACACTACAGTACAATAATAGTGCACACTACAGTACAATTATAGTACACACTAGAGTACTATAATAGTACACACTGCAGTACTATAATAGTACACACTACAGTACTATAATAGTACACACTACAGTACTATAATAGTACACACACTACAGTACAATAATCGTACACACTACAGTACTATATTAGTACACACTACAGTACTATAATATTACACACTACAGTACTATAATAGTACACACTACAGTACTATAATAGTACACACTACAGTACTATAATAGTACACACTACAGTACTATAATAGTACACACTGCAGTCATATATTAGTACACACTACAGTACTATAATAGTACACACACTACAGTACAATAATAGTACACACTAGAGTACTATATTAGTACACACTACAGTAGTATAATAGTACACACACTACAGTACAATAATAGTACACACTACAGTACTATATTAGTACACACTACAGTACTATAATAGTACACACTACAGTACAATAATAGTACACACACTACAGTACAATGATAGTATACACTACAGTACTATAATAGTACACACTACAGTACTATAATAGTACACACTACAGTACAATAATAGTGCACACTACAGTACAATAATAGTACACACTACAGTACTATAATAGTACACACTGCAGTACTATATTAGTACACTTTACAGTACTATAATAGTACACACTACAGTACAATAATAGTACACACTACAGTACTATAATAGTACACACTACAGTACTATAATAGTATACACTACAGTACTATAATATTACACACTACACTACTATAATAGTACACACTACAGTACAATAATAGTATACACTACAGTACTACAATTGTACACACTACAGTACTCTAATAGTACACACTACAGTACTATAATAGTACACACTACAGTACAATAATAGTACACACACTACAGTACAATAATAGTACACACTACAGTACAATAATAGTACACACTACAGTACTATAATAGTACACACTACAGTACAATAATAGTACACACTGTAGTACTATAAAAGTACACACTACAGTACTATAATAGTACACACTACAGTACTATATTAGTACACACTGCAGTACTATATTAGTACACACTACAGTACTATAATAGTACACACTACAGAACAATAATAGTACACACTGCAGTACTATAATAGTACACACTACAGTACTATAATAGTATACACTGCAGTACTATAATAGTACACACTACACTACTATAATAGTACACACTACAGTACAATAATAGTATACACTACAGTACTACAATAGTACACACTACAGTACTATAATAGTACACACTACAGTACAATAAGAGTACACACACTACAGTACAATAATAGTACACACTACAGTACAATAATAGTACACACTACAGTACTATAATAGTACACACTACAGTACTATAATAGTACACACTACAGTACAATAATAGTACACACTACAGTACTATAATAGTATACACTACAGTACAATAATAGTGCACACTACAGTACAATAATAGTACACACTAGAGTACTATAATAGTACACACTACAGTACTATAATAGTACACACTACAGTACTATAATAGTACACACACTACAGTACAATAATAGTACACACTACAGTACTATATTAGTACACACTACAGTACTATAATAGTACACACACTACAGTACAATAATAGTACACACTACAGTACTATAATAGTACACACTACAGTACTATAATAGTACACACTACAGTACTATAATAGTACACACTACAGTACTATAATAGTATACACTACAGTACAATAATAGTATACACACTACAGTACATTAATAGTACACACTACAGTACAATAAAAGTACACACTACAGTACAATAATAGTACACACTACAGTACTATAATAGTACACACTACAGTACTATAATAGTACACACTACAGTACTATAATAGTACACACTACAGTACTATAATAGTATACACTACAGTACAATAATAGTATACACACTACAGTACATTAATAGTACACACTACAGTACTATATTAGTACACACTACAGTACATTAATAGTACACACTACAGTACTATAATAGTACACACTACAGTACTATAATAGTACACACTACAGTACAATAATAGTACACACTACAGTACTATAATAGTATACACTACAGTACAATAATAGTGCACACTACAGTACAATAATAGTACACACTAGAGTACTATAATAGTACACACTGCAGTACTATAATAGTACACACTACAGTACTATAATAGTACACACTACAGTACTATAATAGTACACTCACTACAGTACAATAATAGTACACACTACAGTACTATATTAGTACACACTACAGTACTATAATAGTACACACACTACAATACAATAATAGTACACACACTACAGTACAATAATAGTACACACTACAGTACTATATTAGTACACACTACAGTACAATAATAGTACACACTAGAGTACTATAATAGTACACACTACAGTACTATAATAGTACACACTACAGTACTATAATAGTACACACTACAGTACTATAATAGTATACACTACAGTACAATAATATTATACACACTACAGTACAATAATAGTACACACTACAGTACTATATTAGTACACACTACAGTACTATAATAGTACACACACTACAGTACAATAATAGTACACACTACAGTACTATATTAGTACACACTACAGTACTATAATAGTACACACTACAGTACTATAATAGTACACACTACAGTACTATAATAGTACACACTGCAGTACTATATTAGTACACACTACAGTACTATAATAGTACACACACTACAGTACAATAATAGTACACACTACAGTACTATATTAGTACACACTACAGTACTATAATAGTACACACTACAGTACTATAATAGTACACACTACAGTACTATAATAGTACACACTACAGTACTACATTAGTACACACTACAGTACAATAATAGTACACACTACAGTACTATAATAGTACACACTACAGTACTATAATAGTACACACTACAATACTATAATAGTATACACTACAGTACAATAATAGTATACACACTACAGTACATTAATAGTACACACTACAGTACTATATTAGTACACACTACAGTACATTAATAGTACACACTACAGTACTATAATAGTACACACTACAGTACAATAATAGTACACACTACAGTACTATAATAGTACACACTACAGTACTATAATAGTACACACTACAGAACTATAATAGTACACACTACAGTACTATAATAGTATACACTACAGTACAATAATAGTATACACACTACAGTACATTAATAGTACACACTACAGTACTATATTAGTACACACTACAGTACATTAATAGTAGACACTACAGTACTATAATAGTACACACTACAGTACTATAATAATACACACTACAGTACTATAATAGTACACACACTACAGTACAATAATAGTACACACTACAGTACTATATTAGTACACACTACAGTACTATAATAGTACACACACTACAGTACAATAATAGTACACACTACAGTACTATATTAGTACACACTACAGTACAATAATAGTACACACTAGAGTACTATAATAGTACACACTACAGTACTATAATAGTACACACTACAGTACTATAATAGTACACACTACAGTACTATAATGGTATACACTACAGTACAATAATAGTATACACACTACAGTACAATAATAGTACACACTACAGTACTATATTAGTACACACTACAGTACTATAATAGTACACACACTACAGTACAATAATAGTACACACTACAGTACTATATTAGTACACACTACAGTACTATAATAGTACACACTACAGTACTATAATAGTACACACTACAGTACTATCATAGTACACACTACAGTACTATAATAGTACACACTACAGTACTATAATAGTACACACTGCAGTACTATATTAGTACACACTACAGTACTATAATAGTACACACACTACAGTACAATAATAGTACACACTACAATACTATATTAGTACACACTACAGTACTATAATAGTACACACACTACAGTACAATAATAGTACACACTACAGTACTATATTAGTACACACTACAGTACTATTATAGTACACACATTACAGTACAATAATAGTACACACTACAATACTTTATTAGTACACACTACAGTACTATAATAGTACACACTACAGTACTATAATAGTACACACTACAGTACTATAATAGTACACACTGCAGTACTATATTAGTACACACTACAGTACTATAATAGTACACACTACAGTACAATAATAGTACACACTACAGTACTATAATAGTACACAATACAGTACTATAATAGTACACACTACAGTACTATAATAGTACACACTACAGTACTATAATAGTACACACTGCAGTACTATATTAGTACACACTACAGTACTATAATAGTACACACTACAGTACAATAATAGTACACACTACAGTACTATAATAGTACACAATACAGTACTATAATAGTACACACTACAGTACTATAATAGTACACACTACAGTACTATAATAGTACACACTACATTACTATAATAGTACACACTACAGTACTATAATAGTACACACTGCAGTACTATCTTAGTACACACTACAGTACTATAATAGTACACACACTACAGTACAATAATAGTACACACTACAATACTATATTAGTACACACTACAGTACTATAATAGTACACACTACAGTACTATAATAGTACACACTACAGTACAATAATAGCACACACTACAGTACAATAATAGTACACACTACAGTACTATAATAGTACACATTACAGTACTATAATAGTACAAACTACAGTACTATAATAGTACAAACTACAGTACTATAATAGTACACACTACAGTACAATAATAGTACACACTACAGTACTATAATAGTACACACTACAGTACTATAATAGTACACACTACAGTACTATAATAGTACACACTACAGTACAATAATAGTACACACTACAGTACTATAATATTACACACTACAGTACTATAATAGTACACACTACAGTACACTAATAATACACACTACAGTATTATAATAGTACACACTACAGTACTATAATAGCACACACTACAGTACTATAACAGTACACACTACAGTACTATAACAGTACACACACTACAGTACAATAATAGTACACACACTACAGTACTATAATAGTACACACTACAGTACTATAATAGTACACACTACAGTACTATAATAGTACACACACTACAGTACTATAATAGTACACACTACAGTACAATAATAGTACACACTACAGTACAATAATAGTACACACTACAGTACTATAATAGTACACACTACAGTACAATAATAGTACACACTACAGTACTATTATAGTACACACTACAGTACTATAATAGTACACACTACAGTACAATAATAATACACACTACAGTATTATAGTAGTACACACTACAGTACTATAATAGCACACACTACAGTACTATAATAGTACACACTACAGTACAATAAAAGTACACACTACAGTACAATAATAGTACACACTACAGTACTATAATATGACACACTACAGTACAATAATAGTACACACTACAGTACTATAATAGTACACACTATAGTACAATAATAGTACACACTACAGTACAATAATAGTACACACTACAGTACAATAATAGTACACACTACAGTACTATAATAGTACACACTACAGTACAATAAAAGTACACACTACAGTACAATAATAGTATACACTACAGTACAATAATAGTACACACTGCAGTACAATAATAGTACACACTACAGTACAATAATAGTACACACTACAGTACTATAATAGTACACACTACAGTACTATAATAGTACACACTACAGTACAATAATAGTACACACTACAGTACTATAATAGTACACACTACAGTACAATAAAAGTACACACTACAGTACAAAAATAGTACACACTACAGTACAATAATAGTACACACTACAGTACAATAAGAGTACACACTACAGTACTATAATAGTACACACTACAGTACAATAATAGTACACACTACAGTACAATAATAGTACACACTACAGTACTATAATAGTACACACTACAGTACTATAATAGTACACACTACAGTACAATAATAGTACACACTACAGTACTATAATAGTACACCCACTACAGTACAATAATAGTGCACACTACAGTACTATAATATTACACACTACAGTACAATAATAGTACACACTACAGTACTATAATAGTACACACTACAGTACAATAATAGTATACAGTACAGTACAAAAAAGTACACACTACAGTACAATAATAGTACACACACTACAGTACTATAATAGTACACACTACAGTACTATAATAGTACACACACTACAGTACTATAATAGTACACACTACAGTACAATAATAGTGCACACTACAGTACAATAATAGTACACACTACAGTACTATAATACTACACACACTACAGTACTATAATAGTACACACTACAGTACTATAATAGTACACACACTACAGTACAATAATAGTACACACAACAGTACAATAATAGTACACACTACAGTACTATAATAGCACACACTACAGTACTATAACAGTACACACTACAGTACTATAATAGTACACACACTACAGTACAATAATAGTACACACTACAGTACTAAAATAGTACACACACTACAGTACAATAATAGTACACACTACAGTACTATAATAGTACACACTACAATACTATAATAGTACACACACTACAGTACAATAATAGTACACACTACAGTACTAAAATAGTACCCACACTACAGTACAATAATAGTACACACTACAGTACTATAATTGTACACACTACAGTACTATAATAGTACACACTACAATACTATAATAGTACACACTACAGTACTATAATAGTACACATTACAGTACTAAAATAGTACACACACTACAGTACAATAATAGTACACACTATAGTACAAGAATCGTACACACTACAGTACTATAATAGTACACACTACAGTACTATAATAGTACACACTACAATACTATAATAGTACACACTACAGTACTATAATAGTACACACTACAGTACTAAAATAGTACACACACTACAGTACAATAATAGTACACACTACAGTACTATAATAGTACACACTACAGTACTATAATAGTACACACACTACAGTACAATAATAGTACACACTACAGTACTAAAATAGTACACACACTACAGTACAATAATAGTACACACACTACAGTACAATAATAGTACACACACTACAGTACTATAATAGTACACACACTACAGTACTATAACAGTACACACACTACAGTACTATAACAGTACACACACTACAGTACAATAATAGTACACACACTACAGTACAATAATAGTACACACTACAGTACTATAATAGTACACACACTACAGTACTATAATAGCACACACTACAGTACTATAACAGTACACTCTACAGTACTATAATAGTACACACACTACAGTACTATAATAGTACACACTAGAGTACTATAATAGTACACACACTACAGAACAATAATAGTACACACTACAGTACTATAATAGTGCACACACTACAGTACTATAATAGTACACACACTACAGTACAATAATAGTACACACTACAGTACAATAATAGTACACACACTACAGTACAATAATAGTACACACACTACAGTACAATAATAGTACACACACTACAGTACAATAATAGTACACACACTACAGTACAATAATAGTACACACACTACAGTACAATAATAGTACACACACTACAGTACAATAATAGTACACACACTACAGTACAATAATAGTACACACACTACAGTACAATAATAATACACACACTACAGTACTATAATAGTACACACTACAGTACTATAATAGTACACACACTACAGTACAATAATAGTACGCACTACAGTACTATAATAGTATACACTACAGTACTATAATAGTACACACTACAGTACTATAATAGTACACACTACAGTACAATAATAGTACACACTACAGTACTATAATAGTATACACTACAGTACTATAATAGTACACACTACAGTACTATAATAGTACACACACTACAGTACAATAATAGTACACACTACAGTACTATAATAGTATACACTACAGTACTATAATAGTATACACTACAGTACTATAATAGTACACACTACAGTACTATAATAGTATACACTACAGTACTATAATAGTATACACTACAGTACTATAATAGTATACACTACAGTACTATAATAGTATACACTACAGTACTATAATAGTACACACTACAGTACTATAATAGTATACACTACAGTACTATAATAGTATACACTACAGTACTATAATAGTACACACTACAGTACTATAATAGTACACACTACAGTACTATAATAGTACACACACTACAGTACTATAATAGTACACACTACAGTACTATAATAGTACACACACTACAGTACTATAATAGTACACACACTACAGTACTATAATAGTACACACTACAGTACTATAATAGTACACACTACAGTACTATAATAGTACACACACTACAGTACTATAATAGTACACACTACAGTACTATAATAGTACACACACTACAGTACAATAATAGTATACACTACAGTACAATAATAGTACACACTACAGTACTATAATAGTACACACTACAGTACTATAATAGTACACACTACAGTACAATAATTGTACACACACTACAGTACAATAATAGTATACACTACAGTACAATATTAGTACACACTACAGTACTATAATAGTACACACACTACAGTACAATATTAGTACACACTACAGTACTATAATAGTACACACTACAGTACAATAATAGTACACACACTACAGTACAATAATAGTATACACTACAGTACTATAATAGTACACACTACAGTACTATAATAGTACACACTACAGTACAATAATAGTACACACACTACAGTACAATAATAGTATACACTACAGTACAATAATAGTACACACTACAGTACAATAATAGTATACACTACAGTACAATATTAGTACACACTACAGTACTATAATAGTACACACACTACAGTACAATATTAGTACACACTACAGTACTATAATAGTACACACTACAGTACAATAATAGTACACACACTACAGTACAATAATAGTATACACTACAGTACAATAATAGTACACACTACAGTACAATAATAGTATACACTACAGTACAATATTAGTACACACTACAGTACTATAATAGTACACACACTACAGTACTATAATAGTACACACTACAGTACTATAATAGTACACACACTACAGTACAATAATAGTACACACTACAGTACTATAATAGTGCACACACTACAGTACTATAATAGTACACACACTACAGTACTATAATAGTACACACACTACAGTACAATAATAGTACACACTACAGTACTCTAATAGTACACACTGCAGTACTATAATAGTATACACTACAGTACTATAATAGTACACACTACAGTACTATAATAGTACACACTACAGTACTATAATAGTACACACTACAGTACTATAATAGTATACACTACAGTACTATAATAGTACACCCTACAGTACTATAATAGTACACACTACAGTACAATAATAGTACACACTACAGTACTATAATAGTATACACTACAGTACTATAATAGTACACACTACAGTACTATAATAGTACACACACTACAGTACAATAATAGTACACACTACAGTACTATAATAGTATACACTACAGTACTATAATAGTATACACTACAGTACTATAATAGTACACACTACAGTACTATAATAGTATACACTACAGTACTATAATAGTATACACTACAGTACTATAATAGTATACACTACAGTACTATAATAGTATACACTACAGTACTATAATAGTACACACTACAGTACTATAATAGTACACACTACAGTACTATAATAGTATACACTACAGTACTATAATAGTATACACTACAGTACTATAATAGTACACACTACAGTACTATAATAGTACACACTACAGTACTATAATAGTACACACACTACAGTACTATAATAGTACACACTACAGTACTATAATAGTACACACTATAGTACTATAATAGTACACACACTACAGTACTATAATAGTACACACACTACAGTACTATAATAGTACACACTACAGTACTATAATAGTACACACTACAGTACTATAATAGTACACACACTACAGTACTATAATAGTACACACTACAGTACTATAATAGTACACACTACAGTACAATAATAGTACACACACTACAGTACAATAATAGTATACACTACAGTACAATATTAGTACACACTACAGTACTATAATAGTACACACACTACAGTACAATATTAGTACACACTACAGTACTATAATAGTACACACTACAGTACAATAATAGTACACACACTACAGTACAATAATAGTATACACTACAGTACAATAATAGTACACACTACAGTACAATAATAGTATACACTACAGTACAATATTAGTACACACTACAGTACTATAATAGTACACACACTACAGTACAATATTAGTACACACTACAGTACTATAATAGTACACACTACAGTACAATAATAGTACACACACTACAGTACAATAATAGTATACACTACAGTACAATAATAGTACACACTACAGTACAATAATAGTATACACTACAGTACAATATTAGTACACACTACAGTACTATAATAGTACACACACTACAGTACTATAATAGTACACACTACAGTACTATAATAGTACACACACTACAGTACAATAATAGTACACACTACAGTACTATAATAGTGCACACACTACAGTACTATAATAGTACACACACTACAGTACTATAATAGTACACACACTACAGTACAATAATAGTACACACTACAGTACTCTAATAGTACACACTGCAGTACTATAATAGTATACACTACAGTACTATAATAGTACACACTACAGTTCTATAATAGTACACACTACAGTACTATAATAGTACACACTACAGTACTATAATAGTATACACTACAGTACTATAATAGTACACACTACAGTACTATAAGAGTACACACACTACAGTACAATAATAGTATACACTACAATACTATAAGAGTACACACTACAGTACTATAATAGTACACACTACAGTACTATAATAGTACACACTACAGTACTATAATAGTGCACACTACAGTGCAATAATAGTACACACTACAGTACTATAATAGTACACACTACAGTACCATAATAGTACACACTACAGTACAATAATAGTACACACACTACAGTACAATAATAGTATACACTACAGTACTATAATAGTACACACTACAGTACTATAATAGTACACACTACAGTACAATAATAGTGCACACTACAGTACAATAATAGTACACACTACAGTACTATAATAGTACACACTGCAGTACTATATTAGTACACTTTACAGTACTATAATAGTACACACTACAGTACAATAGTAGTACACACTACAGTACTATAATAGAACACACTACAGTACTATAATAGTATACACTACAGTACTATAATAGTACACACTACACTACTATAATAGTACACACTACAGTACAATAATAGTATACACTACAGTACTACAATAGTACACACTACAGTACTATAATATTACACACTACAGTACTATAATAGTACACACTACAGTACTAAAATAGTACACACACTACAGTACTCTAATAGTACACACTGCAGTACTATAATAGTATACACTACAGTACTATAATAGTACACACTACAGTACTATAATAGTACACACTACAGTACTATAATAGTACACACTACAGTACAATAATAGTATACAGTACAGTACAACAAAAGTACACACTACAGTACAATAATAGTACACACACTACAGTACTATAATAGTACACACTACAGTACTATAATAGTACACACTACAGTACTATAATAGTACACACACTACAGTACTGTAATAGTACACACTACAGTACAATAATAGTACACACTACAGTACAATAATAGTACACACTACAGTACTATAATACTACACACACTACAGTACTATAATAGTACACACACTACAGTACTATAATAGTACACACTACAGTACTATAATAGTACACACACTACAGTACAATAATAGTACACACTACAGTACAATAATAGTACACACTACAGTACTATAATAGCACACACTACAGTACTATAACAGTACACACTACAGTACTATAATAGTACACACAATACAGTACAATAATAGTACACACTACAGTACAATAATAGTACACACTACAGTACTATAATAGTACACACTACAATACTATAATAGTACACACACTACAGTACAATAATAGTACACACTACAGTACTAAAATAGTACACACACTACAGTACAATAATAGTACACACTACAGTACTATAATAGTACACACTACAGTACTATAATAGTACACACTACAATACTATAATAGTACACACTACAGTACTATAATAGTACACACTACAGTACTAAAATAGTACACACACTACAGTACAATAATAGTACACACTACAGTACAATAATCGTACACACTACAGTACTATAATAGTACACACTACAGTACTATAATAGTACACACTACAATACTATAATAGTACACACTACAGTACTATAATAGTACACACTACAGTACTAAAATAGTACACACACTACAGTACAATAATAGTACACACTACAGTACTATAATAGTACACACTACAGTACTATAATAGTACACACACTACAGTACAATAATAGTACACACTACAGTACTAAAATAGTACACACACTACAGTACAATAATAGTACACACACTACAGTACAATAATAGTACACACACTACAGTACTATAATAGTACACACACTACAGTACTATAACAGTACACACACTACAGTACTATAACAGTACACACACTACAGTACAATAATAGTACACACACTACAGTACAATAATAGTACACACTACAGTACTATAATAGTACACACACAACAGTACTATAATAGCACACACTACAGTACTATAACAGTACACTCTACAGTACTATAATAGTACACACACTACAGTACTATAATAGTACACACTACAGTACTATAATAGTACACACTACAGTACTATAATAGTACACACACTACAGTACAATAATAGTACGCACTACAGTACTATAATAGTATACACTACAGTACTATAATAGTACACACTACAGTACTATAATAGTACACACTACAGTACAATAATAGTACACACTACAGTACTATAATAGCACACACTACAGTACTATAACAGTACACTCTACAGTACTATAATAGTACACACACTACAGTACTATAATAGTACACACTACAGTACTATAATAGTACACACTACAGTACTATAATAGTACACACACTACAGTACAATAATAGTACGCACTACAGTACTATAATAGTATACACTACAGTACTATAATAGTACACACTACAGTACTATAATAGTACACACTACAGTTCAATAATAGTACACACTACAGTACTATAATAGTATACACTACAGTACTATAATAGTACACACTACAGTACTATAATGGTACACACACTACAGTACAATAATAGTACACACTACAGTACTATAATAGTATACACTACAGTACTATAATAGTATACACTACAGTACTATAATAGTACACACTACAGTACTATAATAGTATACACTACAGTACTATAATAGTATACACTACAGTACTATAACAGTACACACTACAGTACTATAATAGTATACACTACAGTACTATAATAGTATACACTACAGTACTATAATAGTACACACTACAGTACTATAATAGTACACACTACAGTACTATAATAGTATACACTACAGTACTATAATACTATACACTACAGTACTATAATATTATACACTACAGTACTATAATAGTACACACACTACAGTACTATAATAGTATACACACTACAGTACAATAATAGTATACACTACAGTACTATAATAGTATACACTACAGTACTAAAAAAGTACACACTACAGTACTATAATAGTACACACTACAGTACTATAATAGTACACACTACAGTACTATAATAGTACACACACTACAGTACTATAATAGTACACACTACAGTACTATAATAGTACACACTACAGTACTATAATAGTTCACACACTACAGTACTATAATAGTACACACTACAGTACTATAATAGTACACACTACAGTACTATAATAGTACACACACTACAGTACTATAATAGTACACACACTACAGTACTATAATAGTACACACTACAGTACAATAATAGTATACACTACAGTACAATAATAGTACACACTACAGTACTATAATAGTACACACTACAGTACTATAATAGTACACACTACAGTACAATAATAGTACACACACTACAGTACAATAATATTATACACTACAGTACAATATTAGTACACACTACAGTACTATAATAGTACACACACTACAGTACAATATTAGTACACACTACAGTACTATAATAGTACACACTACAGTACATTAATAGTACACACTACAGTACAATAATAGTACACACACTACAGTACAATAATAGTATACACTACAGTACAATATTAGTACACACTACAGTACTATAATAGTACACACACTACAGTACAATATTAGTACACACTACAGTACTATAATAGTACACACTACAGTACAATAATAGTACATACACTACAGTACAATAATAGTATACACTACAGTACTATAATAGTACACACTACAGTACTATAATAGTACACACTACAGTACAATAATAGTACACACACTACAGTACAATAATAGTATACACTACAGTACAATAATAGTACACACTACAGTACAATAATAGTATACACTACAGTACAATATTAGTACACACTACAGTACTATAATAGTACACACACTACAGTACAATATTAGTACACACTACAGTACTATAATAGTACACACTACAGTACAATAATAGTACACACACTACAGTACAATAATAGTATACACTACAGTACAATAATAGTACACACTACAGTACAATAATAGTATACACTACAGTACAATATTAGTACACACTACAGTACTATAATAGTACACACACTACAGTACTATAATAGTACACACTACAGTACTATAATAGTACACACACTACAGTACAATAATAGTACACACTACAGTACTATAATAGTGCACACACTACAGTACTATAATAGTACACACACTACAGTACTATAATAGTACACACACTACAGTACAATAATAGTACACACTACAGTACTCTAATAGTACACACTGCAGTACTATAATAGTATACACTACAGTACTATAATAGTACACACTACAGTACTATAATAGTACACACTACAGTACTATAATAGTACACACTACAGTACTATAATAGTATACACTACAGTACTATAATAGTACACACTACAGTACTATAAGAGTACACACACTACAGTACAATAATAGTATACACTACAGTACTATAATAGTACACACTACAGTACTATAATAGTACACACTACAGTACTATAATAGTACACACTACAGTACTATAATAGTGCACACTACAGTGCAATAATAGTACACACTACAGTACTATAATAGTACACACTACAGTACCATAATAGTACACACTACAGTACAATAATAGTACACACACTACAGTACAATAATAGTATACACTACAGTACTATAATAGTACACACTACAGTACTATAATAGTACACACTACAGTACAATAATAGTGCACACTACAGTACAATAATAGTACACACTACAGTACTATAATAGTACACACTGCAGTACTATATTAGTACACTTTACAGTACTATAATAGTACACACTACAGTACAATAATAGTACACACTACAGTACTATAATAGTACACACTACAGTACTATAATAGTATACACTACAGTACTATAATAGTACACACTACACTACTATAATAGTACACACTACAGTACAATAATAGTATACACTACAGTACTACAATAGTACACACTACAGTACTATAATAGTACACACTACAGTACAATAATAGTACACACACTACAGTACAATAATAGTACACACTACAGTACAATAATAGTACACATTACAGTACTATAATAGTACACACTACAGTACAATAATAGTACACACTACAGTACTATAATAGTACACACTACAGTACTATAATATAACACACTACAGTACTATAATAGTACACACTACAGTACTATATTAGTACACACTGCAGTACTATATTAGTACACACTACAGTACTATAATAGTACACACTACAGAACAATAATAGTACACACTGCAGTACTATAATAGTACACACTACAGTACTATAATAGTATACACTACAGTACTATAATAGTACACACTACAGTACAATAATAGTATACACTACAGTACTACAATAGTACACACTACAGTACTATAATAGTACACACTACAGTACAATAATAGTACACACACTACAGTACTATAATAGTACACACTACAGTACAATAATAGTACACACTTCAGTACTATAATAGTATACACTACAGTACAATAATAGTGCACACTACAGTACAATTATAGTACACACTAGAGTACTATAATAGTACACACTGCAGTACTATAATAGTACACACTACAGTACTATAATAGTACACACTACAGTACTATAATAGTACACACACTACAGTACAATAATCGTACACACTACAGTACTATATTAGTACACACTACAGTACTATAATAGTACACACACTACAGTACAATAATAGTACACACTACAGTACTATATTAGTACACACTACAGTACTATAATATTACACACTACAGTACTATAATAGTACACACTACAGTACTATAATAGTACACACTACAGTACTATAATAGTACACACTACAGTACTATAATAGTACACACTGCAGTCATATATTAGTACACACTACAGTACTATAATAGTACACACACTACAGTACAATAATAGTACACACTAGAGTACTATATTAGTACACACTACAGTACTATAATAGTACACACACTACAGTACAATAATAGTACACACTACAGTACTATATTAGTACACACTACAGTATTATAATAGTACACACACTACAGTACAATAATAGTACACACTACAGTACTATATTAGTACACACTACAGTACTATAATAGTACACACTACAGTACTATAATAGTACACACTACAGTACTATAATAGTACACACTGCAGTACTATGTTAGTACACACTACAGTACTATAATAGTACACACTACAGTACTATAATAGTACACACTACAGTACTATAATAGTACACACTACAGTACAATAATAGTACACACACTACAGTACAATACTAGTATACACTACAGTACTATAATAGTACACACTACAGTACTATAATAGTACACACTACAGTACAATAATAGTGCACACTACAGTACAATATTAGTACACACTACAGTACTATAATAGTACACACTGCAGTACTATATTAGTACACTTTACAGTACTATAATATTACACACTACAGTACAATAATAGTACACACTACAGTACTATAATAGTACACACTACAGTACTATAATAGTATACACTACAGTACTATAATATTACACACTACATTACTATAATAGTACACACTACAGTACAATAATAGTATACACTACAGTACTACAATAGTACACACTACAGTACTCTAATAGTACACACTACAGTACTATAATAGTACACACTACAGTACAATAATAGTACACACACTACAGTACAATAATAGTACACACTACAGTACAATAATAGTACACACTACAGTACTATAATAGTACACACTACAGTACAATAATAGTACACACTACAGTACTATAATAGTACACACTACAGTACTATAATAGTACACACTACAGTACTATATTAGTACACACTGCAGTACTATATTAGTACACACTACAGTACTATAATAGTACACACTACAGAACAATAATAGTACACACTGCAGTACTATAATAGTACACACTACAGTACTATAATAGTATACACTGCAGTACTATAATAGTACACACTACACTACTATAATAGTACACACTACAGTACAATAATAGTATACACTACAGTACTACAATAGTACACACTACAGTACTATAATAGTACACACTACAGTACAATAATAGTACACACACTACAGTACAATAATAGTACACACTACAGTACAATAATAGTACACACTACAGTACTATAATAGTACACACTACAGTACAATAATAGTACACACTACAGTACTATAATAGTATACACTACAGTACAATAATAGTGCACACTACAGTACAATAATAGTACACACTAGAGTACTATAATAGTACACACTGCAGTACTATAATAGTACACACTGCAGTACTATAATAGTACACACTACAGTACTATAATAGTACACACACTACAGTACAATAATAGTACACACTACAGTACTATATTAGTACACACTACAGTACTATAATAGTACACACACTACAGTACAATAATAGTACACACACTACAGTACAATATTAGTACACACTACAGTACTATATTAGTACACACTACAGTACAATAATAGTACACACTAGAGTACTATAATAGTACACACTACAGTACTATAATTGTACACACTACAGTACTATAATAGTACACACTACAGTACTATAATAGTATACACTACAGTACAATAATAGTATACACACTACAGTACAATAATAGTACACACTACAGTACTATATTAGTACACACTACAGTACTATAATAGTACACACCCTACAGTACAATAATAGTACACACTACAGTACTATATTAGTACACACTACAGTACTATAATAGTACACACTACAGTACTATAATAGTACACACTACAGTACTATAATAGTACACACTGCAGTACTATATTAGTACACACTACAATACTATAATAGTACACACACTACAGTACAATAATAGTACACACTACAGTACTATATTAGTACACACTACAGTACTATAATAGTACACACACTACAGTACAATAATAGTACACACTACAGTACTACATTAGTACACACTACAGTACAATAATAGTACACACTACAGTACTATAATAGTACACACTACAGTACTATAATAGTACACACTACAGTACTATAATAGTATACACTACAGTACAATAATAGTATACACACTACAGTACATTAATAGTACACACTACAGTACTATATTAGTACACACTACAGTACATTAATAGTACACACTACAGTACTATAATAGTACACACTACAGTACAATAATAGTACACACTACAGTACTATAATAGTACACACTACAGTACTATAATAGTACACACTACAGAACTATAATAGTACACACTACAGTACTATAATAGTATACACTACAGTACAATAATAGTATACACACTACAGTACATTAATAGTACACACTACAGTACTATATTAGTACACACTACAGTACATTAATAGTACACACTACAGTACTATAATAGTACACACTACAGTACTATAATAGTACACACTACAGTACTATAATAGTACACACACTACAGTACAATAATAGTACACACTACAGTACTATATTAGTACACACTACAGTACTATAATAGTACACACACTACAGTACAATAATAGTACACACTACAGTACTATATTAGTACACACTACAGTACAATAATAGTACACACTAGAGTACTATAATAGTACACACTACAGTACTATAATAGTACACACTACAGTACTATAATAGTACACACTACAGTACTATAATGGTATACACTACAGTACAATAATAGTATACACACTACAGTACAATAATAGTACACACTACAGTACTATATTAGTACACACTACAGTACTATAATAGTACACACACTACAGTACAATAATAGTACACACTACAGTACTATAATAGTACACACTACAGTACTATAATAGTATACACTACAGTACTATAATAGTATACACTACAGTACTATAATAGTACACACTACAGTACTATAATAGTATACACTACAGTACTATAATAGTATACACTACAGTACTATAATAGTATACACTACAGTACTATAATAGTATACACTACAGTACTATAATAGTACACACTACAGTACTATAATAGTACACACTACAGTACTATAATAGTATACACTACAGTACTATAATAGTACACACTACAGTACTATAATAGTACACACTACAGTACTATAATAGTACACACACTACAGTACTATAATAGTACACACTACAGTACTATAATAGTACACACACTACAGTACTATAATAGTACACACACTACAGTACTATAATAGTACACACTACAGTACTATAATAGTACACACTACAGTACTATAATAGTACACACACTACAGTACTATAATAGTACACACTACAGTACTATAATAGTAAACACACTACAGTACAATAATAGTATACACTACAGTACAATAATAGTACACACTACAGTACTATAATAGTACACACTACAGTACTATAATAGTACACACACTACAGTACAATAATAGTATACACTACAGTACAATATTAGTACACACTACAGTACTATAATAGTACACACACTACAGTACAATATTAGTACACACTACAGTACTATAATAGTACACACTACAGTACAATAATAGTACACACACTACAGTACAATAATAGTATACACTACAGTACTATAATAGTACACACTACAGTACTATAATAGTACACACTACAGTACAATAATAGTACACACACTACAGTACAATAATAGTATACACTACAGTACAATAATAGTACACACTACAGTACAATAATAGTATACACTACAGTACAATATTAGTACACACTACAGTACTATAATAGTACACACACTACAGTACAATATTAGTACACACTACAGTACTATAATAGTACACACTACAGTACAATAATAGTACACACACTACAGTACAATAATAGTATACACTACAGTACAATAATAGTACACACTACAGTACAATAATAGTATACACTACAGTACAATATTAGTACACACTACAGTACTATAATAGTACACACACTACAGTACTATAATAGTACACACTACAGTACTATAATAGTACACACACTACAGTACAATAATAGTACACACTACAGTACTATAATAGTGCACACACTACAGTACTATAATAGTACACACACTACAGTACTATAATAGTACACACACTACAGTACAATAATAGTACACACTACAGTACTCTAATAGTACACACTGCAGTACTATAATAGTATACACTACTGTACTATAATAGTACACACTACAGTACTATAATAGTACACACTACAGTACTATAATAGTACACACTACAGTACTATAATAGTATACACTACAGTACTATAATAGTACACACTACAGTACTATAATAGTACACACTACAGTACAATAATAGTACACACTACAGTACTATAATAGTATACACTACAGTACTATAATAGTACACACTACAGTACTATAATAGTACACACACTACAGTACAATAATAGTACACACTACAGTACTATAATTGTATACACTACAGTACTATAATAATATACACTACAGTACTATAATAGTACACACTACAGTACTATAATAGTATACACTACAGTACTATAATAGTATACACTACAGTACTATAATAGTATACACTACAGTACTATAATAGTATACACTACAGTACTATAATAGTACACACTACAGTACTATAATAGTACACACTACAGTACTATAATAGTATACACTACAGTACTATAATAGTATACACTACAGTACTATAATAGTACACACTACAGTACTATAATAGTACACACTACAGTACTATAATAGTACACACACTACAGTACTATAATAGTACACACTACAGTACTATAATAGTACACACTATAGTACTATAATAGTACACACACTACAGTACTATAATAGTACACACACTACAGTACTATAATAGTACACACTACAGTACTATAATAGTACACACACTACAGTACTATAATAGTACACACTACAGTACTATAATAGTACACACACTACAGTACAATAATAGTATACACTACAGTACAATAATAGTACACACTACAGTACTATAATAGTACACACTACAGTACTATAATAGTACACACTACAGTACAATAATAGTACACACACTACAGTACAATAATAGTATACACTACAGTACAATATTAGTACACACTACAGTACTATAATAGTACACACACTACAGTACAATATTAGTACACACTACAGTACTATAATAGTACACACTACAGTACAATAATAGTACACACACTACAGTACAATAATAGTATACACTACAGTACTATAATAGTACACACTACAGTACTATAATAGTACACACTACAGTACAATAATAGTACACACACTACAGTACAATAATAGTATACACTACAGTACAATAATAGTACACACTACAGTACAATAATAGTATACACTACAGTACAATATTAGTACACACTACAGTACTATAATAGTACACACACTACAGTACAATATTAGTACACACTACAGTACTTTAATAGTACACACTACAGTACAATAATAGTACACACACTACAGTACAATAATAGTATACACTACAGTACAATAATAGTACACACTACAGTACAATAATAGTATACACTACAGTACAATATTAGTACACACTACAGTACTATAATAGTACACACACTACAGTACTATAATAGTACACACTACAGTACTATAATAGTACACACACTACAGTACAATAATAGTACACACTACAGTACTATAATAGTGCACACACTACAGTACTATAATAGTACACACACTACAGTACTATAATAGTACACACACTACAGTACAATAATAGTACACACTACAGTACTCTAATAGTACACACTGCAGTACTATAATAGTATACACTACAGTACTATAATAGTACACACTACAATTCTATAATAGTACACACTACAGTACTATAATAGTACACACTACAGTACTATAATAGTATACACTACAGTACTATAATAGTACACACTACAGTACTATAAGAGTACACACACTACAGTACAATAATAGTATACACTACAATACTATAAGAGTACACACTACAGTACTATAATAGTACACACTACAGTACTATAATAGTACACACTACAGTACTATAATAGTGCACACTACAGTGCAATAATAGTACACACTACAGTACTATAATAGTACACACTACAGTACCATAATAGTACACACTACAGTACAATAATAGTACACACACTACAGTACAATAATAGTATACACTACAGTACTATAATAGTACACACTACAGTACTATAATAGTACACACTACAGTACAATAATAGTGCATACTACAGTACAATAATAGTACACACTACAGTACTATAATAGTACACACTGCAGTACTATATTAGTACACTTTACAGTACTATAATAGTACACACTACAGTACAATAATAGTACACACTACAGTACTATAATAGTACACACTACAGTACTATAATAGTATACACTACAGTACTATAATAGTACACACAACACTACTATAATAGTACACACTACAGTACAATAATAGTATACACTACAGTACTACAATAGTACACACTACAGTAATATAATAGTACACACTACAGTACTATAATAGTACACACTACAGTACTAAAATAGTACACACACTACAGTACTCTAATAGTACACACTGCAGTACTATAATAGTATACACTACAGTACTATAATAGTACACACTACAGTACTATAATAGTACACACTACAGTACTATAATAGTACACACTACAGTACAATAATAGTATACAGTACAGTACAACAAAAGTACACACTACAGTACAATAATAGTACACACACTACAGTACTATAATAGTACACACTACAGTACTATAATAGTACACACTACAGTACTATAATAGTACACACACTACAGTACTGTAATAGTACACACTACAGTACAATAATAGTACACACTACAGTACAATAATAGTACACACTACAGTACTATAATACTACACACACTACAGTACTATAATAGTACACACACTACAGTACTATAATAGTACACACTACAGTACTATAATAGTACACACACTACAGTACAATAATAGTACACACTACAGTACAATAATAGTACACACTACAGTACTATAATAGCACACACTACAGTACTATAACAGTACACACTACAGTACTATAATAGTACACACACTACAGTACAATAATAGTACACACTACAGTACAATAATAGTACACACTACAGTACTATAATAGTACACACTACAATACTATAATAGTACACACACTACAGTACAATAATAGTACACACTACAGTACTAAAATAGTACACACACTACAGTACAATAATAGTACACACTACAGTACTATAATAGTACACACTACAGTACTATAATAGTACACACTACAATACTATAATAGTACACACTACAGTACTATAATAGTACACACTACAGTACTAAAATAGTACACACACTACAGTACAATAATAGTACACACTACAGTACAATAATCGTACACACTACAGTACTATAATAGTACACACTACAGTACTATAATAGTACACACTACAATACTATAATAGTACACACTACAGTACTATAATAGTACACACTACAGTACTAAAATAGTACACACACTACAGTACAATAATAGTACACACTACAGTACTATAATAGTACACACTACAGTACTATAATAGTACACACACTACAGTACAATAATAGTACACACTACAGTACTAAAATAGTACACACACTACAGTACAATAATAGTACACACACTACAGTACAATAATAGTACACACACTACAGTACTATAATAGTACACACACTACAGTACTATAACAGTACACACACTACAGTACTATAACAGTACACACACTACAGTACAATAATAGTACACACACTACAGTACAATAATAGTACACACTACAGTACTATAATAGTACACACACAACAGTACTATAATAGCACACACTACAGTACTATAACAGTACACTCTACAGTACTATAATAGTACACACACTACAGTACTATAATAGTACACACTACAGTACTATAATAGTACACACTACAGTACTATAATAGTACACACACTACAGTACAATAATAGTACGCACTACAGTACTATAATAGTATACACTACAGTACTATAATAGTACACACTACAGTACTATAATAGTACACACTACATTACAATAATAGTACACACTACAGTACTATAATAGCACACACTACAGTACTATAACAGTACACTCTACAGTACTATAATAGTACACACACTACAGTACTATAATAGTACACACTACAGTACTATAATAGTACACACTACAGTACTATAATAGTACACACACTACAGTACAATAATAGTACGCACTACAGTACTATAATAGTATACACTACAGTACTATAATAGTACACACTACAGTACTATAATAGTACACACTACAGTTCAATAATAGTACACACTACAGTACTATAATAGTATACACTACAGTACTATAATAGTACACACTACAGTACTATAATAGTACACACACTACAGTACAATAATAGTACACACTACAGTACTATAATAGTATACACTACAGTACTATAATAGTATACACTACAGTACTATAATAGTACACACTACAGTACTATAATAGTATACACTACAGTACTATAATAGTATACACTACAGTACTATAACAGTACACACTACAGTACTATAATAGTATACACTACAGTACTATAATAGTATACACTACAGTACTATAATAGTACACACTACAGTACTATAATAGTACACACTACAGTACTATAATAGTATACACTACAGTACTATAATAGTATACACTACAGTACTATAATATTATACACTACAGTACTATAATAGTACACACACTACAGTACTATAATAGTACACACACTACAGTACAATAATAGTATACACTACAGTACTATAATAGTATACACTACAGTACTAAAAAAGTACACACTACAGTACTATAATAGTACACACTACAGTACTATAATAGTACACACTACAGTACTATAATAGTACACACACTACAGTACTATAATAGTACACACTACAGTACTATAATAGTACACACTACAGTACTATAATAGTTCACACACTACAGTACTATAATAGTACACACTACAGTACTATAATAGTACACACTACAGTACTATAATAGTACACACACTACAGTACTATAATAGTACACACACTACAGTACTATAATAGTACACACTACAGTACAATAATAGTACACACACTACAGTACAATAATAGTATACACTACAGTACAATAATAGTACACACTACAGTACAATAATAGTATACACTACAGTACAATATTAGTACACACTACAGTACTATAATAGTACACACACTACAGTACAATATTAGTACACACTACAGTACTATAATAGTACACACTACAGTACAATAATAGTACACACACTACAGTACAATAATAGTATACACTACAGTACAATAATAGTACACACTACAGTACAATAATAGTATACACTACAGTACAATATTAGTACACACTACAGTACTATAATAGTACACACACTACAGTACTATAATAGTACACACTACAGTACTATAATAGTATACACTACAGTACTATAATAGTACACACTACAGTACTATAATAGTACACACTACAGTACAATAATAGTACACACACTACAGTACAATAATAGTATACACTACAGTACAATAATAGTACACACTACAGTACAATAATAGTATACACTACAGTACAATATTAGTACACACTACAGTACTATAATAGTACACACACTACAGTACAATATTAGTACACACTACAGTACTATAATAGTACACACTACAGTACAATAATAGTACACACACTACAGTACAATAATAGTATACACTACAGTACAATAATAGTACACACTACAGTACAATAATAGTATACACTACAGTACAATATTAGTACACACTACAGTACTATAATAGTACACACACTACAGTACTATAATAGTACACACTACAGTACTATAATAGTACACACACTACAGTACAATAATAGTACACACTACAGTACTATAATAGTGCACACACTACAGTACTATAATAGTACACACACTACAGTACTATAATAGTACACACACTACAGTACAATAATAGTACACACTACAGTACTCTAATAGTACACACTGCAGTACTATAATAGTATACACTACAGTACTATAATAGTACACACTACAATTCTATAATAGTACACACTACAGTACTATAATAGTACACACTACAGTACTATAATAGTATACACTACAGTACTATAATAGTACACACTACAGTACTATAAGAGTACACACACTACAGTACAATAATAGTATACACTACAATACTATAAGAGTACACACTACAGTACTATAATAGTACACACTACAGTACTATAATAGTACACACTACAGTACTATAATAGTGCACACTACAGTGCAATAATAGTACACACTACAGTACTATAATAGTACACACTACAGTACCATAATAGTACACACTACAGTACAATAATAGTACACACACTACAGTACAATAATAGTATACACTACAGTACTATAATAGTACACACTACAGTACTATAATAGTACACACTACAGTACAATAATAGTGCATACTACAGTACAATAATAGTACACACTACAGTACTATAATAGTACACACTGCAGTACTATATTAGTACACTTTACAGTACTATAATAGTACACACTACAGTACAATAATAGTACACACTACAGTACTATAATAGTACACACTACAGTACTATAATAGTATACACTACAGTACTATAATAGTACACACAACACTACTATAATAGTACACACTACAGTACAATAATAGTATACACTACAGTACTACAATAGTACACACTACAGTAATATAATAGTACACACTACAGTACTATAATAGTACACACTACAGTACTAAAATAGTACACACACTACAGTACTCTAATAGTACACACTGCAGTACTATAATAGTATACACTACAGTACTATAATAGTACACACTACAGTACTATAATAGTACACACTACAGTACTATAATAGTACACACTACAGTACAATAATAGTATACAGTACAGTACAACAAAAGTACACACTACAGTACAATAATAGTACACACACTACAGTACTATAATAGTACACACTACAGTACTATAATAGTACACACTACAGTACTATAATAGTACACACACTACAGTACTGTAATAGTACACACTACAGTACAATAATAGTACACACTACAGTACAATAATAGTACACACTACAGTACTATAATACTACACACACTACAGTACTATAATAGTACACACACTACAGTACTATAATAGTACACACTACAGTACTATAATAGTACACACACTACAGTACAATAATAGTACACACTACAGTACAATAATAGTACACACTACAGTACTATAATAGCACACACTACAGTACTATAACAGTACACACTACAGTACTATAATAGTACACACACTACAGTACAATAATAGTACACACTACAGTACAATAATAGTACACACTACAGTACTATAATAGTACACACTACAATACTATAATAGTACACACACTACAGTACAATAATAGTACACACTACAGTACTAAAATAGTACACACACTACAGTACAATAATAGTACACACTACAGTACTATAATAGTACACACTACAGTACTATAATAGTACACACTACAATACTATAATAGTACACACTACAGTACTATAATAGTACACACTACAGTACTAAAATAGTACACACACTACAGTACAATAATAGTACACACTACAGTACAATAATCGTACACACTACAGTACTATAATAGTACACACTACAGTACTATAATAGTACACACTACAATACTATAATAGTACACACTACAGTACTATAATAGTACACACTACAGTACTAAAATAGTACACACACTACAGTACAATAATAGTACACACTACAGTACTATAATAGTACACACTACAGTACTATAATAGTACACACACTACAGTACAATAATAGTACACACTACAGTACTAAAATAGTACACACACTACAGTACAATAATAGTACACACACTACAGTACAATAATAGTACACACACTACAGTACTATAATAGTACACACACTACAGTACTATAACAGTACACACACTACAGTACTATAACAGTACACACACTACAGTACAATAATAGTACACACACTACAGTACAATAATAGTACACACTACAGTACTATAATAGTACACACACAACAGTACTATAATAGCACACACTACAGTACTATAACAGTACACTCTACAGTACTATAATAGTACACACACTACAGTACTATAATAGTACACACTACAGTACTATAATAGTACACACTACAGTACTATAATAGTACACACACTACAGTACAATAATAGTACGCACTACAGTACTATAATAGTATACACTACAGTACTATAATAGTACACACTACAGTACTATAATAGTACACACTACATTACAATAATAGTACACACTACAGTACTATAATAGCACACACTACAGTACTATAACAGTACACTCTACAGTACTATAATAGTACACACACTACAGTACTATAATAGTACACACTACAGTACTATAATAGTACACACTACAGTACTATAATAGTACACACACTACAGTACAATAATAGTACGCACTACAGTACTATAATAGTATACACTACAGTACTATAATAGTACACACTACAGTACTATAATAGTACACACTACAGTTCAATAATAGTACACACTACAGTACTATAATAGTATACACTACAGTACTATAATAGTACACACTACAGTACTATAATAGTACACACACTACAGTACAATAATAGTACACACTACAGTACTATAATAGTATACACTACAGTACTATAATAGTATACACTACAGTACTATAATAGTACACACTACAGTACTATAATAGTATACACTACAGTACTATAATAGTATACACTACAGTACTATAACAGTACACACTACAGTACTATAATAGTATACACTACAGTACTATAATAGTATACACTACAGTACTATAATAGTACACACTACAGTACTATAATAGTACACACTACAGTACTATAATAGTATACACTACAGTACTATAATAGTATACACTACAGTACTATAATATTATACACTACAGTACTATAATAGTACACACACTACAGTACTATAATAGTACACACACTACAGTACAATAATAGTATACACTACAGTACTATAATAGTATACACTACAGTACTAAAAAAGTACACACTACAGTACTATAATAGTACACACTACAGTACTATAATAGTACACACTACAGTACTATAATAGTACACACACTACAGTACTATAATAGTACACACTACAGTACTATAATAGTACACACTACAGTACTATAATAGTTCACACACTACAGTACTATAATAGTACACACTACAGTACTATAATAGTACACACTACAGTACTATAATAGTACACACACTACAGTACTATAATAGTACACACACTACAGTACTATAATAGTACACACTACAGTACAATAATAGTATACACTACAGTACAATAATAGTACACACTACAGTACTATAATAGTACACACTACAGTACTATAATAGTACACACTACAGTACAATAATAGTACACACACTACAGTACAATAATATTATACACTACAGTACAATATTAGTACACACTACAGTACTATAATAGTACACACACTACAGTACAATATTAGTACACACTACAGTACTATAATAGTACACACTACAGTACAATAATAGTACACACTACAGTACAATAATAGTACACACACTACAGTACAATAATAGTATACACTACAGTACAATATTAGTACACACTACAGTACTATAATAGTACACACACTACAGTACAATATTAGTACACACTACAGTACTATAATAGTACACACTACAGTACAATAATAGTACATAAACTACAGTACAATAATAGTATACACTACAGTACTATAATAGTACACACTACAGTACTATAATAGTACACACTACAGTACAATAATAGTACACACACTACAGTACAATAATAGTATACACTACAGTACAATAATAGTACACACTACAGTACAATAATAGTATACACTACAGTACAATATTAGTACACACTACCGTACTATAATAGTACACACTACAGTACAATATTAGTACACACTACAGTACTATAATAGTACACACTACAGTACAATAATAGTACACACACTACAGTACAATAATAGTATACACTACAGTACAATAATAGTACACACTACAGTACAATAATAGTATACACTACAGTACAATATTAGTACACACTACAGTACTATAATAGTACACACACTACAGTACTATAATAGTACACACTACAGTACTATAATAGTACACACACTACAGTACAATAATAGTACACACTACAGTACTATAATAGTGCACACACTACAGTACTATAATAGTACACACACTACAGTACTATAATAGTACACACACTACAGTACAATAATAGTACACACTACAGTACTCTAATAGTACACACTGCAGTACTATAATAGTATACACTACAGTACTATAATAGTACACACTACAGTACTATAATAGTACACACTACAGTACTATAATAGTACACACTACAGTACTATAATAGTATACACTACAGTACTATAATAGTACACACTACAGTACTATAAGAGTACACACACTACAGTACAATAATAGTATACACTACAGTACTATAATAGTACACACTACAGTACTATAATAGTACACACTACAGTACTATAATAGTACACACTACAGTACTATAATAGTGCACACTACAGTGCAATAATAGTACACACTACAGTACTATAATAGTACACACTACAGTACCATAATAGTACACACTACAGTACAATAATAGTACACACACTACAGTACAATAATAGTATACACTACAGTACTATAATAGTACACACTACAGTACTATAATAGTACACACTACAGTACAATAATAGTGCACACTACAGTACAATAATAGTACACACTACAGTACTATAATAGTACACACTGCAGTACTATATTAGTACACTTTACAGTACTATAATAGTACACACTACAGTACAATAATAGTACACACTACAGTACTATAATAGTACACACTACAGTACTATAATAGTATACACTACAGTACTATAATAGTACACACTACACTACTATAATAGTACACACTACAGTACAATAATAGTATACACTACAGTACTACAATAGTACACACTACAGTACTATAATAGTACACACTACAGTACAATAATAGTACACACACTACAGTACAATAATAGTACACACTACAGTACAATAATAGTACACATTACAGTACTATAATAGTACACACTACAGTACAATAATAGTACACACTACAGTACTATAATAGTACACACTACAGTACTATAATATAACACACTACAGTACTATAATAGTACACACTACAGTACTATATTAGTACACACTGCAGTACTATATTAGTACACACTACAGTACTATAATAGTACACACTACAGAACAATAATAGTACACACTGCAGTACTATAATAGTACACACTACAGTACTATAATAGTATACACTACAGTACTATAATAGTACACACTACAGTACAATAATAGTATACACTACAGTACTACAATAGTACACACTACAGTACTACAATAGTACACACTACAGTACAATAATAGTACACACACTACAGTACTATAATAGTACACACTACAGTACAATAATAGTACACACTTCAGTACTATAATAGTATACACTACAGTACAATAATAGTGCACACTACAGTACAATTATAGTACACACTAGAGTACTATAATAGTACACACTGCAGTACTATAATAGTACACACTACAGTACTATAATAGTACACACTACAGTAATATAATAGTACACACACTACAGTACAATAATCGTACACACTACAGTACTATATTAGTACACACTACAGTACTATAATAGTACACACACTACAGTACAATAATAGTACACACTACAGTACTATATTAGTACACACTACAGTACTATAATATTACACACTACAGTACTATAATAGTACACACTACAGTACTATAATAGTACACACTACAGTACTATAATAGTACACACTGCAGTCATATATTAGTACACACTACAGTACTATAATAGTACACACACTACAGTACAATAATAGTACACACTAGAGTACTATATTAGTACACACTACAGTACTATAATAGTACACACACTACAGTACAATAATAGTACACACTACAGTACTATATTAGTACACACTACAGTATTATAATAGTACACACACTACAGTACAATAATAGTACACACTACAGTACTATATTAGTACACACTACAGTACTATAATAGTACACACTACAGTACTATAATAGTACACACTACAGTACTATAATAGTACACACTGCAGTACTATGTTAGTACACACTACAGTACTATAATAGTACACACTACAGTACTATAATAGTACACACTACAGTACTATAATAGTACACACTACAGTACAATAATAGTACACACACTACAGTACAATAATAGTATACACTACAGTACTATAATAGTACACACTACAGTACTATAATAGTACACACTACAGTACAATAATAGTGCACACTACAGTACAATAATAGTACACACTACAGTACTATAATAGTACACACTGCAGTACTATATTAGTACACTTTACAGTACTATAATATTACACACTACAGTACAATAATAGTACACACTACAGTACTATAATAGTACACACTACAGTACTATAATAGTATACACTACAGTACTATAATATTACACACTACACTACTATAATAGTACACACTACAGTACAATAATAGTATACACTTCAGTACTACAATAGTACACACTACAGTACTCTAATAGTACACACTACAGTACTATAATAGTACACACTACAGTACAATAATAGTACACACTACAGTACAATAATAGTACACACTACAGTACAATAATAGTACACACTACAGTACTATAATAGTACACACTACAGTACAATAATAGTACACACTACAGTACTATAATAGTACACACTACAGTACTATAATAGTACACACTACAGTACTATATTAGTACACACTGCAGTACTATATTAGTACACACTACAGAACAATAATAGTACACACTGCAGTACTATAATAGTACACACTACAGTACTATAATAGTATACACTGCAGTACTATAATAGTACACACTACACTACTATAATAGTACACACTACAGTACAATAATAGTATACACTACAGTACTACAATAGTACACACTACAGTACTATAATAGTACACACTACAGTACAATAATAGTACACACACTACAGTACAATAATAGTACACACTACAGTACAATAATAGTACACACTACAGTACTATAATAGTACACACTACAGTACAATAATAGTACACACTACAGTACTATAATAGTATACACTACAGTACAATAATAGTGCACACTACAGTACAATAATAGTACACACTAGAGTACTATAATAGTACACACTGCAGTACTATAATAGTACACACTACAGTACTATAATAGTACACACTACAGTACTATAATAGTACACACACTACAGTACAATAATAGTACACACTACAGTACTATATTAGTACACACTACAGTACTATAATAGTACACACACTACAGTACAATAATAGTACACACACTACAGTACAATAATAGTACACACTACAGTACTATATTAGTACACACTACAGTACAATAATAGTACACACTAGAGTACTATAATAGTACACACTACAGTACTATAATAGTACACACTACAGTACTATAATAGTACACACTACAGTACTATAATAGTATACACTACAGTACAATAATAGTATACACACTACAGTACAATAATAGTACACACTACAGTACTATATTAGTACACACTACAGTACTATAATAGTACACACACTACAGTACAATAATAGTACACACTACAGTACTATATTAGTACACACTACAGTACTATAATAGTACACACTACAGTACTATAATAGTACACACTACAGTACTATAATAGTACACACTGCAGTACTATATTAGTACACACTACAATACTATAATAGTACACACACTACAGTACAATAATAGTACACACTACAGTACTATATTAGTACACACTACAGTACTATAATAGTACACACACTACAGTACAATAATAGTACACACTACAGTACTACATTAGTACACACTACAGTACAATAATAGTACACACTACAGTACTATAATAGTACACACTACAGTACTATAATAGTACACACTACAGTACTATAATAGTATACACTACAGTACAATAATAGTATACACACTACAGTACATTAATAATACACACTACAGTACTATATTAGTACACACTACAGTACATTAATAGTACACACTACAGTACTATAATAGTACACACTACAGTACAATAATAGTACACACTACAGTACTATAATAGTACACACTACAGTACTATAATAGTACACACTACAGAACTATAATAGTACACACTACAGTACTATAATAGTATACACTACAGTACAATAATAGTATACACACTACAGTACATTAATAGTACACACTACAGTACTATAATAGTACACACTACAGTACTATAATAGTACACACTACAGTACTATAATAGTACACACACTACAGTACAATAATAGTACACACTACAGTACTATATTAGTACACACTACAGTACTATAATAGTACACACACTACAGTACAATAATAGTACACACTACAGTACTATATTAGTACACACTACAGTACAATAATAGTACACACTAGAGTACTATAATAGTACACACTACAGTACTATAATAGTACACACTACAGTACTATAATAGTACACACTACAGTACTATAATGGTATACACTACAGTACAATAATAGTATACACACTACAGTACAATAATAGTACACACTACAGTACTATATTAGTACACACTACAGTACTATAATAGTACACACACTACAGTACAATAATAGTACACACTACAGTACTATATTAGTACACACTACAGTACTATAATAGTACACACTACAGTACTATAATAGTACACACTACAGTACTATAATAGTACACACTACAGTACTATAATAGTACACACTACAGTACTATAATAGTACACACTGCAGTACTATATTAGTACACACTACAGTACTATAATAGTACACACACTACAGTACAATAATAGTACACACTACAATACTATATTAGTACACACTACAGTACTATAATAGTACACACACTACAGTACATTAATAGTACACACTACAGTACTATATTAGTACACACTACAGTACTATTATAGTACACACATTACAGTACAATAATAGTACACACTACAATACTTTATTAGTACACACTACAGTACTATAATAGTACACACTACAGTACTATAATAGTACACACTACAGTAATATAATAGTACACACTACAGTACTATAATAGTACACACTGCAGTACTATATTAGTACACACTACAGTACTATAATAGTACACACTACAGTTCAATAACAGTACACACTACAGTACTATAATAGTACACAATACAGTACTATAATAGTACACACTACAGTACTATAATAGTACACACTACAGTACTATAATAGTACACACTGCAGTACTATATTAGTACACACTACAGTACTATAATAGTACACACTACAGTACAATAATAGTACACACTACAGTACTATAATAGTACACAATACAGTACTATAATAGTACACACTACAGTACTATAATAGTACACACTACAGTACTATAATAGTACACACTACAGTACTATAATAGTACACACTACAGTACTATAATAGTACACCCTGCAGTACTATATTAGTACACACTACAGTACTATAATAGTACACACACTACAGTACAATAATAGTACACACTACAATACTATATTAGTACACACTACAGTACTATAATAGTACACACTACAGTACTATAATAGTACACTCTACAGTACAATAATAGCACACACTACAGTACAATAATAGTACACACTACAGTACTATAATAGTACACATTACAGTACTATAATAGTACAAACTACAGTACTATAATAGTACACACTACAGTACAATAATAGTACACACTACAATACTTTATTAGTACACACTACAGTACTATAATAGTACACACTACAGTACTATAATAGTACACACTACAGTACTATAATAGTACACACTACAGTACAATAATAGTACACACTACAGTACAATAATAGTACACACTACAGTACTATAATAGTACACACTACAGTACTATAATAGTACACACTACAGTACACTAATAATACACACTACAGTATTATAATAGTACACACTACAGTACTATAATAGCACACACTACAGTACTATAACAGTACACACTACAGTACTATAACAGTACACACACTACAGTACAATAATAGTACACACACTACAGTACTATAATAGTACACACTACAGTACTATAATAGTACACACTACAGTACTATAATAGTACACACACTACAGTACTATAATAGTACACACTACAGTACAATAATAGTACACACTACAGTACAATAATAGTACACACTACAGTACTATAATAGTACACACTACAGTACAATAATAGTACACACTACAGTACTATTATAGTACACACTACAGTACTATAATAGTACACACTACAGTACAATAATAATACACACTACAGTATTATAATAGTACACACTACAGTACTATAATAGCACACACTACAGTACCATAATAGTACACACTACAGTACAATAAAAGTACACACTACAGTACAATAATAGTACACACTACAGTACTATAATATGACACACTACAGTACAATAATAGTACACACTACAGTACTATAATAGTACACACTACAGTACAATAATAGTACACACTACAGTACAATAAAAGTACACACTACAGTACAATAATAGTACACACTACAGTACAATAATAGTACACACTACAGTACTATAATAGTACACACTACAGTACAATAAAAGTACACACTACAGTACAATAATAGTATACACTACAGTACAATAATAGTACACACTGCAGTACAATAATAGTACACACTATAGTACAATAATAGTACACACTACAGTACTATAATAGTACACACTACAGTACTATAATAGTACACACTACAGTACAATAATAGTACACACTACAGTACTATAATAGTACACACTACAGTACAATAAAAGTACACACTACAGTACAAAAATAGTACACACTACAGTACAATAATAGTACACACTACAGTACAATAATAGTACACACTACAGTACTATAATAGTACACACTACAGTACAATAATAGTACACACTACAGTACAATAATAGTACACACTACAGTACTATAATAGTACACACTACAGTACTATAATAGTACACACTACAGTACAATAATAGTACACACTACAGTACTATAATAGTACACCCACTACAGTACAATAATAGTGCACACTACAGTACTATAATATTACACACTACAGTACAATAATAGTACACACTACAGTACTATAATAGTACACACTACAGTACAATAATAGTATACAGTACAGTACAACAAAAGTACACACTACAGTACAATAATAGTACACACACTACAGTACTATAATAGTACACACTACAGTACTATAATAGTACACACTACAGTACTATAATAGTACACACACTACAGTACTATAATACTACACACTACAGTACAATAATAGTACACACTACACTACAATAATAGTACACACTACAGTACTATAATACTACACACACTACAGTACTATAATAGTACACACACTACAGTACTATAATAGTACACACTACAGTACTATAATAGTACACACACTACAGTACAATAATAGTACACACTACAGTACAATAATAGTACACACTACAGTACTATAATAGCACACACTACAGTATTATAACAGTACACACTACAGTACTATAATTGTACACACACTACAGTACAATAATAGTACACACTACAGTACAATAATAGTACACACTACAGTACTATAATAGTACACACTACAATACTATAATAGTACACACACTACAGTACAATAATAGTACACACTACAGTACTAAAATAGTACACACACTACAGTACAATAATAGTACACACTACAGTACTATAATAGTACACACTACAGTACTATAATAGTACACACTACAATACTATAATAGTACACACTACAGTACTATAATAGTACACACTACAGTACTAAAATAAAACACACACTACAGTACAATAATAGTACACACTACAGTACAATAATCGTACACACTACAGTACTATAATAGTACACACTACAGTACTATAATAGTACACACTACAATACTATAATAGTACACACTACAGTACTATAATAGTACACACTACAGTACTAAAATAGTACACACACTACAGTACAATAATAGTACACACTACAGTACTATAATAGTACACACACTACAGTACAATAATAGTACACACTACAGTACTAAAATAGTACACACACTACAGTACAATAATAGTACACACACTACAGTACAATAATAGTACACACACTACAGTACTATAATAGTACACACACTACAGTACTATAACAGTACACACACTACAGTACTATAACAGTACACACACTACAGTACAATAATAGTACACACACTACAGTACAATAATAGTACACACTACAGTACTATTATAGTACACACACAACAGTACTATAATAGCACACACTACAGTACTATAACAGTACACTCTACAGTACTATAATAGCACACACTACAGTACTATAATAGTACACACTACAGTACTATAATAGTACACACTACAGTACTATAATAGTACACACTACAGAACTATAATAGTACACACTACAGTACTATAATAGTATACACTACAGTACAATAATAGTATACACACTACAGTACATTAATAGTACACACTACAGTACTATATTAGTACACACTACAGTACATTAATAGTACACACTACAGTACTATAATAGTACACACTACAGTACTATAATAGTACACACACTACAGTACAATAATAGTACACACTACAGTACTATATTAGTACACACTACAGTACTATAATAGTACACACACTACAGTACAATAATAGTACACACTACAGTACTATATTAGTACACACTACAGTACAATAATAGTACACACTAGAGTACTATAATAGTACACACTACAGTACTATAATAGTACACACTACAGTACTATAATAGTACACACTACAGTACTATAATGGTATACACTACAGTACAATAATAGTATACACACTACAGTACAATAATAGTACACACTACAGTACTGTATTAGTACACACTACAGTACTATAATAGTACACACACTACAGTACAATAATAGTACACACTACAGTACTATATTAGTAGACACTACAGTACTATAATAGTACACACTACAGTACTATAATAGTACACACTACAGTACTATAATAGTACACACTACAGTACTATAATAGTACACACTACAGTACTATAATAGTACACACTGCAGTACTATATTAGTACACACTACAGTACTATAATAGTACACACACTACAGTACAATAATAGTACACACTACAATACTATATTAGTACACACTACAGTACTATAATAGTACACACACTACAGTACAATAATAGTACACACTACAGTACTATATTAGTACACACTACAGTACTATTATAGTACACACATTACAGTACAATAATAGTACACACTACAATACTTTATTAGTACACACTACAGTACTATAATCGTACACACTACAGTACTATAATAGTACACACTACAGTACTATAATAGTACACACTACAGTACTATAATAGTACACACTGCAGTACTATATTAGTACACACTACAGTACTATAATAGTACACACTACAGTTCAATAACAGTACACACTACAGTACTATAATAGTACACAATACAGTACTATAATAGTACACACTACAGTACTATAATAGTACACACTACAGTACTATAATAGTACACACTGCAGTACTATATTAGTACACACTACAGTACTATAATAGTACACACTACAGTACAATAATAGTACACACTACAGTACTATAATAGTACACAATACAGTACTATAATAGTACACACTACAGTACTATAATAGTACACACTACAGTACTATAATAGTACACACTACAGTACTATAATAGTACACACTACAGTACTATAATAGTACACCCTGCAGTACTATATTAGTACACACTACAGTACTATAATAGTACACACACTACAGTACAATAATAGTACACACTACAATACTATATTAGTACACACTACAGTACTATAATAGTACACACTACAGTACTATAATAGTACACACTACAGTACAATAATAGCACACACTTCAGTACAATAATAGTACACACTACAGTACTATAATAGTACACATTACAGTACTATAATAGTACAAACTACAGTACTATAATAGTACACACTACAGTACAATAATAATACACACTACAATACTTTATTAGTACACACTACAGTACTATAATAGTACACACTACAGTACTATAATAGTACACACTACAATACTATAATAGTACACACTACAGTACAATAATAGTACACACTACAGTACAATAATAGTACACACTACAGTACTATAATAGTACACACTACAGTACTATAATAGTACACACTACAGTACACTAATAATACACACTACAGTATTATAATAGTACACACTACAGTACTATAATAGCACACACTACAGTACTATAACAGTACACACTACAGTACTATAACAGTACACACACTACAGTACAATAATAGTACACACACTACAGTACTATAATAGTACACACTACAGTACTATAATAGTACACACTACAGTACTATAATAGTACACACACTACAGTACTATAATAGTACACACTACAGTACAATAATAGTACACACTACAGTACAATAATAGTACACACTACAGTACTATAATAGTACACACTACAGTACAATAATAGTACACACTACAGTACTATTATAGTACACACTACAGTACTATAATAGTACACACTACAGTACAATAATAATACACATTACAGTATTATAATAGTACACACTACAGTACTATAATAGCACACACTACAGTACCATAATAGTACACACTACAGTACAATAAAAGTACACACTACAGTACAATAATAATACACACTACAGTATTATAATAGTACACACTACAGTACTATAATAGCACACACTACAGTACCATAATAGTACACACTACAGTACAATAAAAGTACACACTACAGTACAATAATAGTACACACTACAGTACTATAATATGACACACTACAGTACAATAATAGTACACACTACAGTACTATAATAGTACACACTACAGTACTATAATAGTACACACTACAGTACAATAATAGTACACACACTACAGTACAATAATAGTATACACTACAGTACAATATTAGTACACACTACAGTACTATAATAGTACACACACTACAGTACAATATTAGTACACACTACAGTACTATAATAGTACACACTACAGTACAATAATAGTACACACACTACAGTACAATAATAGTATACACTACAGTACTATAATAGTACACACTACAGTACTATAATAGTACACACTACAGTACAATAATAGTACACACACTACAGTACAATAATAGTATACACTACAGTACAATAATAGTACACACTACAGTACAATAATAGTATACACTACAGTACAATATTAGTACACACTACAGTACTATAATAGTACACACACTACAGTACAATATTAGTACACACTACAGTACTATAATAGTACACACTACAGTACAATAATAGTACACACACTACAGTACAATAATAGTATACACTACAGTACAATAATAGTACACACTACAGTACAATAATAGTATACACTACAGTACAATATTAGTACACACTACAGTACTATAATAGTACACACACTACAGTACTATAATAGTACACACTACAGTACTATAATAGTACACACACTACAGTACAATAATAGTACACACTACAGTACTATAATAGTGCACACACTACAGTACTATAATAGTACACACACTACAGTACTATAATAGTACACACACTACAGTACAATAATAGTACACACTACAGTACTCTAATAGTACACACTGCAGTACTATAATAGTATACACTACAGTACTATAATAGTACACACTACAATTCTATAATAGTACACACTACAGTACTATAATAGTACACACTACAGTACTATAATAGTATACACTACAGTACTATAATAGTACACACTACAGTACTATAAGAGTACACACACTACAGTACAATAATAGTATACACTACAATACTATAAGAGTACACACTACAGTACTATAATAGTACACACTACAGTACTATAATAGTACACACTACAGTACTATAATAGTGCACACTACAGTGCAATAATAGTACACACTACAGTACTATAATAGTACACACTACAGTACCATAATAGTACACACTACAGTACAATAATAGTACACACACTACAGTACAATAATAGTATACACTACAGTACTATAATAGTACACACTACAGTACTATAATAGTACACACTACAGTACAATAATAGTGCACACTACAGTACAATAATAGTACACACTACAGTACTATAATAGTACACACTGCAGTACTATATTAGTACACTTTACAGTACTATAATAGTACACACTACAGTACAATAATAGTACACACTACAGTACTATAATAGTACACACTACAGTACTATAATAGTATACACTACAGTACTATAATAGTACACACAACACTACTATAATAGTACACACTACAGTACAATAATAGTATACACTACAGTACTACAATAGTACACACTACAGTAATATAATAGTACACACTACAGTACTATAATAGTACACACTACAGTACTAAAATAGTACACACACTACAGTACTCTAATAGTACACACTGCAGTACTATAATAGTATACACTACAGTACTATAATAGTACACACTACAGTACTATAATAGTACACACTACAGTACTATAATAGTACACACTACAGTACAATAATAGTATACAGTACAGTACAACAAAAGTACACACTACAGTACAATAATAGTACACACACTACAGTACTATAATAGTACACACTACAGTACTATAATAGTACACACTACAGTACTATAATAGTACACACACTACAGTACTGTAATAGTACACACTACAGTACAATAATAGTACACACTACAGTACAATAATAGTACACACTACAGTACTATAATACTACACACACTACAGTACTATAATAGTACACACACTACAGTACTATAATAGTACACACTACAGTACTATAATAGTACACACACTACAGTACAATAATAGTACACACTACAGTACAATAATAGTACACACTACAGTACTATAATAGCACACACTACAGTACTATAACAGTACACACTACAGTACTATAATAGTACACACACTACAGTACAATAATAGTACACACTACAGTACAATAATAGTACACACTACAGTACTATAATAGTACACACTACAATACTATAATAGTACACACACTACAGTACAATAATAGTACACACTACAGTACTAAAATAGTACACACACTACAGTACAATAATAGTACACACTACAGTACTATAATAGTACACACTACAGTACTATAATAGTACACACTACAATACTATAATAGTACACACTACAGTACTATAATAGTACACACTACAGTACTAAAATAGTACACACACTACAGTACAATAATAGTACACACTACAGTACAATAATCGTACACACTACAGTACTATAATAGTACACACTACAGTACTATAATAGTACACACTACAATACTATAATAGTACACACTACAGTACTATAATAGTACACACTACAGTACTAAAATAGTACACACACTACAGTACAATAATAGTACACACTACAGTACTATAATAGTACACACTACAGTACTATAATAGTACACACACTACAGTACAATAATAGTACACACTACAGTACTAAAATAGTACACACACTACAGTACAATAATAGTACACACACTACAGTACAATAATAGTACACACACTACAGTACTATAATAGTACACACACTACAGTACTATAACAGTACACACACTACAGTACTATAACAGTACACACACTACAGTACAATAATAGTACACACACTACAGTACAATAATAGTACACACTACAGTACTATAATAGTACACACACAACAGTACTATAATAGCACACACTACAGTACTATAACAGTACACTCTACAGTACTATAATAGTACACACACTACAGTACTATAATAGTACACACTACAGTACTATAATAGTACACACTACAGTACTATAATAGTACACACACTACAGTACAATAATAGTACGCACTACAGTACTATAATAGTATACACTACAGTACTATAATAGTACACACTACAGTACTATAATAGTACACACTACATTACAATAATAGTACACACTACAGTACTATAATAGCACACACTACAGTACTATAACAGTACACTCTACAGTACTATAATAGTACACACACTACAGTACTATAATAGTACACACTACAGTACTATAATAGTACACACTACAGTACTATAATAGTACACACACTACAGTACAATAATAGTACGCACTACAGTACTATAATAGTATACACTACAGTACTATAATAGTACACACTACAGTACTATAATAGTACACACTACAGTTCAATAATAGTACACACTACAGTACTATAATAGTATACACTACAGTACTATAATAGTACACACTACAGTACTATAATAGTACACACACTACAGTACAATAATAGTACACACTACAGTACTATAATAGTATACACTACAGTACTATAATAGTATACACTACAGTACTATAATAGTACACACTACAGTACTATAATAGTATACACTACAGTACTATAATAGTATACACTACAGTACTATAACAGTACACACTACAGTACTATAATAGTATACACTACAGTACTATAATAGTATACACTACAGTACTATAATAGTACACACTACAGTACTATAATAGTACACACTACAGTACTATAATAGTATACACTACAGTACTATAATAGTATACACTACAGTACTATAATATTATACACTACAGTACTATAATAGTACACACACTACAGTACTATAATAGTACACACACTACAGTACAATAATAGTATACACTACAGTACTATAATAGTATACACTACAGTACTAAAAAAGTACACACTACAGTACTATAATAGTACACACTACAGTACTATAATAGTACACACTACAGTACTATAATAGTACACACACTACAGTACTATAATAGTACACACTACAGTACTATAATAGTACACACTACAGTACTATAATAGTTCACACACTACAGTTCTATAATAGTACACACTACAGTACTATAATAGTACACACTACAGTACTATAATAGTACACACACTACAGTACTATAATAGTACACACACTACAGTACTATAATAGTACACACTACAGTACAATAATAGTATACACTACAGTACAATAATAGTACACACTACAGTACTATAATAGTACACACTACAGTACTATAATAGTACACACTACAGTACAATAATAGTACACACACTACAGTACAATAATATTATACACTACAGTACAATATTAGTACACACTACAGTACTATAATAGTACACACACTACAGTACAATATTAGTACACACTACAGTACTATAATAGTACACACTACAGTACAATAATAGTACACACTACAGTACAATAATAGTACACACACTACAGTACAATAATAGTATACACTACAGTACAATATTAGTACACACTACAGTACTATAATAGTACACACACTACAGTACAATATTAGTACACACTACAGTACTATAATAGTACACACTACAGTACAATAATAGTACATAAACTACAGTACAATAATAGTATACACTACAGTACTATAATAGTACACACTACAGTACTATAATAGTACACACTACAGTACAATAATAGTACACACACTACAGTACAATAATAGTATACACTACAGTACAATAATAGTACACACTACAGTACAATAATAGTATACACTACAGTACAATATTAGTACACACTACCGTACTATAATAGTACACACTACAGTACAATATTAGTACACACTACAGTACTATAATAGTGCACACTACAGTACAATAATAGTACACACACTACAGTACAATAATAGTATACACTACAGTACAATAATAGTACACACTACAGTACAATAATAGTATACACTACAGTACAATATTAGTACACACTACAGTACTATAATAGTACACACACTACAGTACTATAATAGTACACACTACAGTACTATAATAGTACACACACTACAGTACAATAATAGTACACACTACAGTACTATAATAGTGCACACACTACAGTACTATAATAGTACACACACTACAGTACTATAATAGTACACACACTACAGTACAATAATAGTACACACTACAGTACTCTAATAGTACACACTGCAGTACTATAATAGTATACACTACAGTACTATAATAGTACACACTACAGTACTATAATAGTACACACTACAGTACTATAATAGTACACACTACAGTACTATAATAGTATACACTACAGTACTATAATAGTACACACTACAGTACTATAAGAGTACACACACTACAGTACAATAATAGTATACACTACAGTACTATAATAGTACACACTACAGTACTATAATAGTACACACTACAGTACTATAATAGTACACACTACAGTACTATAATAGTGCACACTACAGTGCAATAATAGTACACACTACAGTACTATAATAGTACACACTACAGTACCATAATAGTACACACTACAGTACAATAATAGTACACACACTACAGTACAATAATAGTATACACTACAGTACTATAATAGTACACACTACAGTACTATAATAGTACACACTACAGTACAATAATAGTGCACACTACAGTACAATAATAGTACACACTACAGTACTATAATAGTACACACTGCAGTACTATATTAGTACACTTTACAGTACTATAATAGTACACACTACAGTACAATAATAGTACACACTACAGTACTATAATAGTACACACTACAGTACTATAATAGTATACACTACAGTACTATAATAGTACACACTACACTACTATAATAGTACACACTACAGTACAATAATAGTATACACTACAGTACTACAATAGTACACACTACAGTACTATAATAGTACACACTACAGTACAATAATAGTACACACACTACAGTACAATAATAGTACACACTACAGTACAATAATAGTACACATTACAGTACTATAATAGTACACACTACAGTACAATAATAGTACACACTACAGTACTATAATAGTACACACTACAGTACTATAATATAACACACTACAGTACTATAATAGTACACACTACAGTACTATATTAGTACACACTGCAGTACTATATTAGTACACACTACAGTACTATAATAGTACACACTACAGAACAATAATAGTACACACTGCAGTACTATAATAGTACACACTACAGTACTATAATAGTATACACTACAGTACTATAATAGTACACACTACAGTACAATAATAGTATACACTACAGTACTACAATAGTACACACTACAGTACTACAATAGTACACACTACAGTACAATAATAGTACACACACTACAGTACTATAATAGTACACACTACAGTACAATAATAGTACACACTTCAGTACTATAATAGTATACACTACAGTACAATAATAGTGCACACTACAGTACAATTATAGTACACACTAGAGTACTATAATAGTACACACTGCAGTACTATAATAGTACACACTACAGTACTATAATAGTACACACTACAGTACTATAATAGTACACACACTACAGTACAATAATCGTACACACTACAGTACTATATTAGTACACACTACAGTACTATAATAGTACACACACTACAGTACAATAATAGTACACACTACAGTACTATATTAGTACACACTACAGTACTATAATATTACACACTACAGTACTATAATAGTACACACTACAGTACTATAATAGTACACACTACAGTACTATAATAGTACACACTGCAGTCATATATTAGTACACACTACAGTACTATAATAGTACACACACTACAGTACAATAATAGTACACACTAGAGTACTATATTAGTACACACTACAGTACTATAATAGTACACACACTACAGTACAATAATAGTACACACTACAGTACTATATTAGTACACACTACAGTATTATAATAGTACACACACTACAGTACAATAATAGTACACACTACAGTACTATATTAGTACACACTACAGTACTATAATAGTACACACTACAGTACTATAATAGTACACACTACAGTACTATAATAGTACACACTGCAGTACTATGTTAGTACACACTACAGTACTATAATAGTACACACTACAGTACTATAATAGTACACACTACAGTACTATAATAGTACACACTACAGTACAATAATAGTACACACACTACAGTACAATAATAGTATACACTACAGTACTATAATAGTACACACTACAGTACTATAATAGTACACACTACAGTACAATAATAGTGCACACTACAGTACAATAATAGTACACACTACAGTACTATAATAGTACACACTGCAGTACTATATTAGTACACTTTACAGTACTATAATATTACACACTACAGTACAATAATAGTACACACTACAGTACTATAATAGTACACACTACAGTACTATAATAGTATACACTACAGTACTATAATATTACACACTACACTACTATAATAGTACACACTACAGTACAATAATAGTATACACTACAGTACTACAATAGTACACACTACAGTACTCTAATAGTACACACTACAGTACTATAATAGTACACACTACAGTACAATAATAGTACACACTACAGTACAATAATAGTACACACTACAGTACAATAATAGTACACACTACAGTACTATAATAGTACACACTACAGTACAATAATAGTACACACTACAGTACTATAATAGTACACACTACAGTACTATAATAGTACACACTACAGTACTATATTAGTACACACTGCAGTACTATATTAGTACACACTACAGAACAATAATAGTACACACTGCAGTACTATAATAGTACACACTACAGTACTATAATAGTATACACTGCAGTACTATAATAGTACACACTACACTACTATAATAGTACACACTACAGTACAATAATAGTATACACTACAGTACTACAATAGTACACACTACAGTACTATAATAGTACACACTACAGTACAATAATAGTACACACACTACAGTACAATAATAGTACACACTACAGTACAATAATAGTACACACTACAGTACTATAATAGTACACACTACAGTACAATAATAGTACACACTACAGTACTATAATAGTATACACTACAGTACAATAATAGTGCACACTACAGTACAATAATAGTACACACTAGAGTACTATAATAGTACACACTGCAGTACTATAATAGTACACACTACAGTACTATAATAGTACACACTACAGTACTATAATAGTACACACACTACAGTACAATAATAGTACACACTACAGTACTATATTAGTACACACTACAGTGCTATAATAGTACACACACTTCAGTACAATAATAGTACACACACTACAGTACAATAATAGTACACACTACAGTACTATATTAGTACACACTACAGTACAATAATAGTACACACTAGAGTACTATAATAGTACACACTACAGTACTATAATAGTACACACTACAGTACTATAATAGTACACACTACAGTACTATAATAGTATACACTACAGTACAATAATAGTATACACACTACAGTACAATAATAGTACACACTACAGTACTATATTAGTACACACTACAGTACTATAATAGTACACACACTACAGTACAATAATAGTACACACTACAGTACTATATTAGTACACACTACAGTACTATAATAGTACACACTACAGTACTATAATAGTACACACTACAGTACTATAATAGTACACACTGCAGTACTATATTAGTACACACTACAATACTATAATAGTACACACACTACAGTACAATAATAGTACACACTACAGTACTATATTAGTACACACTACAGTACTATAATAGTACACACACTACAGTACAATAATAGTACACACTACAGTACTACATTAGTACACACTACAGTACAATAATAGTACACACTACAGTACTATAATAGTACACACTACAGTACTATAATAGTAAACACTACAGTACTATAATAGTATACACTACAGTACAATAATAGTATACACACTACAGTACATTAATAGTACACACTACAGTACTATATTAGTACACACTACAGTACATTAATAGTACACACTACAGTACTATAATAGTACACACTACAGTACAATAATAGTACACACTACAGTACTATAATAGTACACACTACAGTACTATAATAGTACACACTACAGAACTATAATAGTACACACTACAGTACTATAATAGTATACACTACAGTACAATAATAGTATACACACTACAGTACATTAATAGTACACACTACAGTACTATAATAGTACACACTACAGTACTATAATAGTACACACTACAGTACTATAATAGTACACACACTACAGTACAATAATAGTACACACTACAGTACTATATTAGTACACACTACAGTACTATAATAGTACACACACTACAGTACAATAATAGTACACACTACAGTACTATATTAGTACACACTACAGTACAATAATAGTACACACTAGAGTACTATAATAGTACACACTACAGTACTATAATAGTACACACTACAGTACTATAATAGTACACACTACAGTACTATAATGGTATACACTACAGTACAATAATAGTATACACACTACAGTACAATAATAGTACACACTACAGTACTATATTAGTACACACTACAGTACTATAATAGTACACACACTACAGTACAATAATAGTACACACTACAGTACTATATTAGTACACACTACAGTACTATAATAGTACACACTACAGTACTATAATAGTACACACTACAGTACTATAATAGTACACACTACAGTACTATAATAGTACACACTACAGTACTATAATAGTACACACTGCAGTACTATATTAGTACACACTACAGTACTATAATAGTACACACACTACAGTACAATAATAGTACACACTACAATACTATATTAGTACACACTACAGTACTATAATAGTACACACACTACAGTACATTAATAGTACACACTACAGTACTATATTAGTACACACTACAGTACTATTATAGTACACACATTACAGTACAATAATAGTACACACTACAATACTTTATTAGTACACACTACAGTACTATAATAGTACACACTACAGTACTATAATAGTACACACTACAGTACTATAATAGTACACACTACAGTACTATAATAGTACACACTGCAGTACTATATTAGTACACACTACAGTACTATAATAGTACACACTACAGTTCAATAACAGTACACACTACAGTACTATAATAGTACACAATACAGTACTATAATAGTACACACTACAGTACTATAATAGTACACACTACAGTACTATAATAGTACACACTGCAGTACTATATTAGTACACACTACAGTACTATAATAGTACACACTACAGTACAATAATAGTACACACTACAGTACTATAATAGTACACAATACAGTACTATAATAGTACACACTACAGTACTATAATAGTACACACTACAGTACTATAATAGTACACACTACAGTACTATAATAGTACACACTACAGTACTATAATAGTACACCCTGCAGTACTATATTAGTACACACTACAGTAATATAATAGTACACACACTACAGTACAATAATAGTACACACTACAATACTATATTAGTACACACTACAGTACTATAATAGTACACACTACAGTACTATAATAGTACACTCTACAGTACAATAATAGCACACACTACAGTACAATAATAGTACACACTACAGTACTATAATAGTACACATTACAGTACTATAATAGTACAAACTACAGTACTATAATAGTACACACTACAGTACAATAATAGTACACACTACAATACTTTATTAGTACACACTACAGTACTATAATAGTACACACTACAGTACTATAATAGTACACACTACAGTACTATAATAGTACACACTACAGTACAATAATAGTACACACTACAGTACAATAATAGTACACACTACAGTACTATAATAGTACACACTACAGTACTATAATAGTACACACTACAGTACACTAATAATACACACTACAGTATTATAATAGTACACACTACAGTACTATAATAGCACACACTACAGTACTATAACAGTACACACTACAGTACTATAACAGTACACACACTACAGTACAATAATAGTACACACACTACAGTACTATAATAGTACACACTACAGTACTATAATAGTACACACTACAGTACTATAATAGTACACACACTACAGTACTATAATAGTACACACTACAGTACAATAATAGTACACACTACAGTACAATAATAGTACACACTACAGTACTATAATAGTACACACTACAGTACAATAATAGTACACACTACAGTACTATTATAGTACACACTACAGTACTATAATAGTACACACTACAGTACAATAATAATACACACTACAGTATTATAATAGTACACACTACAGTACTATAATAGCACACACTACAGTACCATAATAGTACACACTACAGTACAATAAAAGTACACACTACAGTACAATAATAGTACACACTACAGTACTATAATATGACACACTACAGTACAATAATAGTACACACTACAGTACTATAATAGTACACACTACAGTACAATAATAGTACACACTACAGTACAATAAAAGTACACACTACAGTACAATAATAGTACACACTACAGTACAATAATAGTACACACTACAGTACTATAATAGTACACACTACAGTACAATAAAAGTACACACTACAGTACAATAATAGTATACACTACAGTACAATAATAGTACACACTGCAGTACAATAATAGTACACACTATAGTACAATAATAGTACACACTACAGTACTATAATAGTACACACTACAGTACTATAATAGTACACACTACAGTACAATAATAGTACACACTACAGTACTATAATAGTACACACTACAGTACAATAAAAGTACACACTACAGTACAAAAATAGTACACACTACAGTACAATAATAGTACACACTACAGTACAATAATAGTACACACTACAGTACTATAATAGTACACACTACAGTACAATAATAGTACACACTACAGTACAATAATAGTACACACTACAGTACTATAATAGTACACACTACAGTACTATAATAGTACACACTACAGTACAATAATAGTACACACTACAGTACTATAATAGTACACCCACTACAGTACAATAATAGTGCACACTACAGTACTATAATATTACACACTACAGTACAATAATAGTACACACTACAGTACTATAATAGTACACACTACAGTACAATAATAGTATACAGTACAGTACAACAAAAGTACACACTACAGTACAATAATAGTACACACACTACAGTACTATAATAGTACACACTACAGTACTATAATAGTACACACTACAGTACTATAATAGTACACACACTACAGTACTATAATAGTACACACTACAGTACAATAATAGTACACACTACAGTACTATAATACTACACACACTACAGTACTATAATAGTACACACACTACAGTACTATAATAGTACACACTACAGTACTATAATAGTACACACACTACAGTACAATAATAGTACACACTACAGTACAATAATAGTACACACTACAGTACTATAATAGCACACACTACAGTATTATAACAGTACACACTACAGTACTATAATTGTACACACACTACAGTACAATAATAGTACACACTACAGTACAATAATAGTACACACTACAGTACTATAATAGTACACACTACAATACTATAATAGTACACACACTACAGTACAATAATAGTACACACTACAGTACTAAAATAGTACACACACTACAGTACAATAATAGTACACACTACAGTACTATAATAGTACACACTACAGTACTATAATAGTACACACTACAATACTATAATAGTACACACTACAGTACTATAATAGTACACACTACAGTACTAAAATAGTACACACACTACAGTACAATAATAGTACACACTACAGTACAATAATCGTACACACTACAGTACTATAATAGTACACACTACAGTACTATAATAGTACACACTACAATACTATAATAGTACACACTACAGTACTATAATAGTACACACTACAGTACTAAAATAGTACACACACTACAGTACAATAATAGTACACACTACAGTACTATAATAGTACACACTACAGTACTATAATAGTACACACACTACAGTACAATAATAGTACACACTACAGTACTAAAATAGTACACACACTACAGTACAATAATAGTACACACACTACAGTACAATAATAGTACACACACTACAGTACTATAATAGTACACACACTACAGTACTATAACAGTACACACACTACAGTACTATAACAGTACACACACTACAGTACAATAATAGTACACACACTACAGTACAATAATAGTACACACTACAGTACTATTATAGTACACACACAACAGTACTATAATAGCACACACTACAGTACTATAACAGTACACTCTACAGTACTATAATAGCACACACTACAGTACTATAATAGTACACACTACAGTACTATAATAGTACACACTACAGTACTATAATAGTACACACTACAGAACTATAATAGTACACACTACAGTACTATAATAGTATACACTACAGTACAATAATAGTATACACACTACAGTACATTAATAGTACACACTACAGTACTATATTAGTACACACTACAGTACATTAATAGTACACACTACAGTACTATAATAGTACACACTACAGTACTATAATAGTACACACACTACAGTACAATAATAGTACACACTACAGTACTATATTAGTACACACTACAGTACTATAATAGTACACACACTACAGTACAATAATAGTACACACTACAGTACTATATTAGTACACACTACAGTACAATAATAGTACACACTAGAGTACTATAATAGTACACACTACAGTACTATAATAGTACACACTACAGTACTATAATAGTACACACTACAGTACTATAATGGTATACACTACAGTACAATAATAGTATACACACTACAGTACAATAATAGTACACACTACAGTACTGTATTAGTACACACTACAGTACTATAATAGTACACACACTACAGTACAATAATAGTACACACTACAGTACTATATTAGTAGACACTACAGTACTATAATAGTACACACTACAGTACTATAATAGTACACACTACAGTACTATAATAGTACACACTACAGTACTATAATAGTACACACTACAGTACTATAATAGTACACACTGCAGTACTATATTAGTACACACTACAGTACTATAATAGTACACACACTACAGTACAATAATAGTACACACTACAATACTATATTAGTACACACTACAGTACTATAATAGTACACACACTACAGTACAATAATAGTACACACTACAGTACTATATTAGTACACACTACAGTACTATTATAGTACACACATTACAGTACAATAATAGTACACACTACAATACTTTATTAGTACACACTACAGTACTATAATCGTACACACTACAGTACTATAATAGTACACACTACAGTACTATAATAGTACACACTACAGTACTATAATAGTACACACTGCAGTACTATATTAGTACACACTACAGTACTATAATAGTACACACTACAGTTCAATAACAGTACACACTACAGTACTATAATAGTACACAATACAGTACTATAATAGTACACACTACAGTACTATAATAGTACACACTACAGTACTATAATAGTACACACTGCAGTACTATATTAGTACACACTACAGTACTATAATAGTACACACTACAGTACAATAATAGTACACACTACAGTACTATAATAGTACACACTACAGTACTATAATAGTACACACTACAGTACTATAATAGTACACACTACAGTACTATAATAGTACACACTACAGTACTATAATAGTACACCCTGCAGTACTATATTAGTACACACTACAGTACTATAATAGTACACACACTACAGTACAATAATAGTACACACTACAATACTATATTAGTACACACTACAGTACTATAATAGTACACACTACAGTACTATAATAGTACACACTACAGTACAATAATAGCACACACTACAGTACAATAATAGTACACACTACAGTACTATAATAGTACACATTACAGTACTATAATAGTACAAACTACAGTACTATAATAGTACACACTACAGTACAATAATAATACACACTACAATACTTTATTAGTACACACTACAGTACTATAATAGTACACACTACAGTACTATAATAGTACACACTACAGTACTATAATAGTACACACTACAGTACAATAATAGTACACACTACAGTACAATAATAGTACACACTACAGTACTATAATAGTACACACTACAGTACTATAATAGTACACACTACAGTACACTAATAATACACACTACAGTATTATAATAGTACACACTACAGTACTATAATAGCACACACTACAGTACTATAACAGTACACACTACAGTACTATAACAGTACACACACTACAGTACAATAATAGTACACACACTACAGTACTATAATAGTACACACTACAGTACTATAATAGTACACACTACAGTACTATAATAGTACACACACTACAGTACTATAATAGTACACACTACAGTACAATAATAGTACACACTACAGTACAATAATAGTACACACTACAGTACTATAATAGTACACACTACAGTACAATAATAGTACACACTACAGTACTATTATAGTACACACTACAGTACTATAATAGTACACACTACAGTACAATAATAATACACACTACAGTATTATAATAGTACACACTACAGTACTATAATAGCACACACTACAGTACCATAATAGTACACACTACAGTACAATAAAAGTACACACTACAGTACAATAATAGTACACACTACAGTACTATAATATGACACACTACAGTACAATAATAGTACACACTACAGTACTATAATAGTACACACTACAGTACAATAATAGTACACACTACAGTACAATAAAAGTACACACTACAGTACAATAATAGTACACACTACAGTACAATAATAGTACACACTACAGTACTATAATAGTACACACTACAGTACAATAAAAGTACACACTACAGTACAATAATAGTATACACTACAGTACAATAATAGTACACACTGCAGTACAATAATAGTACACACTATAGTACAATAATAGTACACACTACAGTACTATAATAGTACACACTACAGTACTATAATAGTACACACTACAGTACAATAATAGTACACACTACAGTACTATAATAGTACACACTACAGTACAATAAAAGTACACACTACAGTACAAAAATAGTACACACTACAGTACAATAATAGTACACACTACAGTACAATAATAGTACACACTGCAGTACTATAATAGTACACACTACAGTACAATAATAGTACACACTACAGTACTATAATAGTACACACTACAGTACTATAATAGTACACACTACAGTACAATAATAGTACACACTACAGTACTATAATAGTACACCCACTACAGTACAATAATAGTGCACACTACAGTACTATAATATTACACACTACAGTACAATAATAGTACACACTACAGTACTATAATAGTACACACTACAGTACAATAATAGTATACAGTACAGTACAACAAAAGTACACACTACAGTACAATAATAGTACACACACTACAGTACTATAATAGTACACACTACAGTACTATAATAGTACACACTACAGTACTATAATAGTACACACACTACAGTACTATAATAGTACACACTACAGTACAATAATAGTACACACTACAGTACAATAATAGTACACACTACAGTACTATAATACTACACACACTACAGTACTATAATAGTACACACACTACAGTACTATAATAGTACACACTACAGTACTATAATAGTACACACACTACAGTACAATAATAGTACACACTACAGTACAATAATAGTACACACTACAGTACTATAATAGCACACACTACAGTACTATAACAGTACACACTACAGTACTATAATTGTACACACACTACAGTACAATAATAGTACACACTACAGTACAATAATAGTACACACTACAGTACTATAATAGTACACACTACAATACTATAATAGTACACACACTACAGTACAATAATTGTACACACTACAGTACTAAAATAGTACACACACTACAGTACAATAATAGTACACACTACAGTACTATAATAGTACACACTACAGTACTATAATAGTACACACTACAATACTATAATAGTACACACTACAGTACTATAATAGTACACACAACAGTACTAAAATAGTACACACACTACAGTACAATAATAGTACACACTACAGTACAATAATCGTACACACTACAGTACTATAATAGTACACACTACAGTACTATAATAGTACACACTACAATACTATAATAGTACACACTACAGTACTATAATAGTACACACTACAGTACTAAAATAGTACACACACTACAGTACAATAATAGTACACACTACAGTACTATAATAGTACACACTACAGTACTATAATAGTACACACACTACAGTACAATAATAGTACACACTACAGTACTAAAATAGTACACACACTACAGTACAATAATAGTACACACACTACAGTACAATAATAGTACACACACTACAGTACTATAATAGTACACACACTACAGTACTATAACAGTACACACACTACAGTACTATAACAGTACACACACTACAGTACAATAATAGTACACACACTACAGTACAATAATAGTACACACTACAGTACTATAATAGTACACACACAACAGTACTATAATAGCACACACTACAGTACTATAACAGTACACTCTACAGTACTATAATAGTACACACACTACAGTACTATAATAGTACACACTACAGTACTATAATAGTACACACTACAGTACTATAATAGTACACACACTACAGGACAATAATAGTACGCACTACAGTACTATAATAGTATACACTACAGTACTATAATAGTACACACTACAGTACTATAATAGTACACACTACAGTACAATAATAGTACACACTACAGTACTATAACAGTACACTCTACAGTACTATAATAGTACACACACTACAGTACTATAATAGTACACACTACAGTACTATAATAGTACACACTACAGTACTATAATAGTACACACACTACAGTACAATAATAGTACGCACTAAAGTACTATAATAGTATACACTACAGTACTATAATAGTACACACTACAGTACTATAATAGTACACACTACAGTACAATAATAGTACACACTACAGTACTATAATAGTATACACTACAGTACTATAATAGTACACACTACAGTACTATAATAGTACACACACTACAGTACAATAATAGTACACACTACAGTACTATAATAGTATACACTACAGTACTATAATAGTATACACTACAGTACTATAATAGTACACACTACAGTACTATAATAGTATACACTACAGTACTATAATAGTATACACTACAGTACTATAATAGTACACACTACAGTACTATAATAGTATACACTACAGTACTATAATAGTATACACTAAAGTACTATAATAGTACACACTACAGTACTATAATAGTACACACTACAGTACTATAATAGTATACACTACAGTACTATAATAGTATACACTACAGTACTATAATATTATACACTACAGTACTATAATAGTACACACACTACAGTACTATAATAGTACACACACTACAGTACAATAATAGTATACACTACAGTACTATAATAGTATACACTACAGTACTATAATAGTACACACTACAGTACTATAATAGTACACACTACAGTACTATAATAGTACACACTACAATACTATAATAGTACACACACTACAGTACTATAATAGTACACACTACAGTACTATAATAGTACACACTACAGTACTATAATAGTACACACACTACAGTACTATAATAGTACACACTACAGTACTATAATAGTACACACTACAGTACTATAATAGTACACACACTACAGTACTATAATAGTACACACACTACAGTACTATAATAGTACACACTACAGTACTATAATAGTACACACACTACAGTACAATAATAGTATACACTACAGTACAATAATAGTACACACTACAGTACTATAATAGTACACACTACAGTACTATAATAGTACACACTACAGTACAATAATAGTACACACACTACAGTACAATAATATTATACACTACAGTACAATATTAGTACACACTACAGTACTATAATAGTACACACACTACAGTACAATATTAGTACACACTACAGTACTATAATAGTACACACTACAGTACAATAATAGTACACACACTACAGTACAATAATAGTATACATTACAGTACTATAATAGTACACACTACAGTACTATAATAGTACACACTACAGTACAATAATAGTACACACACTACAGTACAATAATAGTATACACTACAGTACAATAATAGTACACACTACAGTACAATAATAGTATACACTACAGTACAATATTAGTACACACTACAGTACTATAATAGTACACACACTACAGTACAATATTAGTACACACTACAGTACTATAATAGTACACACTACAGTACAATAATAGTACACACACTACAGTACAATAATAGTATACACTACAGTACAATAATAGTACACACTACAGTACAATAATAGTATACACTACAGTACAATATTAGTACACACTACAGTACTATAATAGTACACACACTACAGTACTATAATAGTACACACTACAGTACTATAATAGTACACACACTACAGTACAATAATAGTACACACTACAGTACTATAATAGTGCACACACTACAGTACTATAATAGTACACACACTACAGTACTATAATAGTACACACACTACAGTACAATAATAGTACACACTACAGTACTCTAATAGTACACACTGCAGTACTATAATAGTATACACTACAGTACTATAATAGTACACACTACAGTACTATAATAGTACACACTACAGTACTATAATAGTACACACTACAGTACTATAATAGTATACACTACAGTACTATAATAGGACACACTACAGTACTATAAGAGTACACACACTACAGTACAATAATAGTATACACTACAGTACTATAATAGTACACACTACAGTACTATAATAGTACACACTACAGTACTATAATAGTACACACTACAGTACTATAATAGTGCACACTACAGTGCAATAATAGTACACACTACAGTACTATAATAGTACACACTACAGTACCATAATAGTACACACTACAGTACAATAATAGTACACACACTACAGTACAATAATAGTATACACTACAGTACTATAATAGTACACACTACAGTACTATAATAGTACACACTACAGTACAATAATAGTGCACACTACAGTACAATAATAGTACACACTACAGTACTATAATAGTACACACTGCAGTACTATATTAGTACACTTTACAGTACTATAATAGTACACACTACAGTACAATAATAGTACACACTACAGTACTATAATAGTACACACTACAGTACTATAATAGTATACACTACAGTACTATAATAGTACACACTACACTACTATAATAGTACACACTACAGTACAATAATAGTATACACTACAGTACTACAATAGTACACACTACAGTACTATAATAGTACACACTACAGTACAATAATAGTACACACACTACAGTACAATAATAGTACACACTACAGTACAATAATAGTACACATTACAGTACTATAATAGTACACACTACAGTACAATAATAGTACACACTACAGTACTATAATAGTACACACTACAGTACTATAATATAACACACTACAGTACTATAATGGTACACACTACAGTACTATATTAGTACACACTGCAGTACTATATTAGTACACACTACAGTACTATAATAGTACACACTACAGAACAATAATAGTACACACTGCAGTACTATAATAGTACACACTACAGTACTATAATAGTATACACTACAGTACTATAATAGTACACACTACAGTACAATAATAGTATACACTACAGTACTACAATAGTACACACTACAGTACTATAATAGTACACACTACAGTACAATAATAGTACACACACTACAGTACAATAATAGTACACACTACAGTACAATAATAGTACACACTACAGTACTATAATAGTACACACTACAGTACAATAATAGTACACACTTCAGTACTATAATAGTATACACTACAGTACAATAATAGTGCACACTACAGTACAATTATAGTACACACTAGAGTACTATAATAGTACACACTGCAGTACTATAATAGTACACACTACAGTACTATAATAGTACACACTACAGTACTATAATAGTACACACACTACAGTACAATAATCGTACACACTACAGTACTATATTAGTACACACTACAGTACTATAATATTACACACTACAGTACTATAATAGTACACACTACAGTACTATAATAGTACACACTACAGTACTATAATAGTACACACTACAGTACTATAATAGTACACACTGCAGTCATATATTAGTACACACTACAGTACTATAATAGTACACACACTACAGTACAATAATAGTACACACTAGAGTACTATATTAGTACACACTACAGTAGTATAATAGTACACACACTACAGTACAATAATAGTACACACTACAGTACTATATTGGTACACACTACAGTACTATAATAGTACACACTACAGTACAATAATAGTACACACACTACAGTACAATAATAGTATACACTACAGTACTATAATAGTACACACTACAGTACTATAATAGTACACACTACAGTACAATAATAGTGCACTCTACAGTACAATAATAGTACGCACTACAGTATTATAATAGTACACACTGCAGTACTATATTAGTACACTTTACAGTACTATAATAGTACACACTACAGTACAATAATAGTACACACTACAGTACTATAATAGTACACACTACAGTACTATAATAGTATACACTACAGTACTATAATATTACACACTACACTACTATAATAGTACACACTACAGTACAATAATAGTATACACTACAGTACTACAATTGTACACACTACAGTACTCTAATAGTACACACTACAGTACTATAATAGTACACACTACAGTACAATAATAGTAAACACACTACAGTACAATAATAGTACACACTACAGTACAATAATAGTACACACTACAGTACTATAATAGTACACACTACAGTACAATAATAGTACACACTACAGTACTATAAAAGTACACACTACAGTACTATAATAGTACACACTACAGTACTATATTAGTACACACTGCAGTACTATATTAGTACACACTACAGTACTATAATAGTACACACTACAGAACAATAATAGTACACACTGCAGTACTATAATAGTACACACTACAGTACTATAATAGTATACACTGCAGTACTATAATAGTACACACTACACTACTATAATAGTACACACTTCAGTACAATAATAGTATACACTACAGTACTACAATAGTACACACTACAGTACTATAATAGTACACACTACAGTACAATAAGAGTACACACACTACAGTACAATAATAGTACACACTACAGTACAATAATAGTACACACTACAGTACTATAATAGTACACACTACAGTACTATAATAGTACACACTACAGTACAATAATAGTACACACTACAGTACTATAATAGTATACACTACAGTACAATAATAGTGCACACTACAGTACAATAATAGTACACACTAGAGTACTATAATAGTACACACTGCAGTACTATAATAGTACACACTACAGTACTATAATAGTACACACTACAGTACTATAATAGTACACACACTACAGTACAATAATAGTACACACTACAGTACTATATTAGTACACACTACAGTACTATAATAGTACACACACTACAGTACAATAATAGTACACACTACAGTACTATAATAGTACACACTACAGTACTATAATAGTACACACTACAGTACTATAATAGTACACACTACAGTACTATAATAGTATACACTACAGTACAATAATAGTATACACACTACAGTACATTAATAGTACACACTACAGTACAATAAAAGTACACACTACAGTACAATAATAGTACACACTACAGTACTATAATAGTACACACTACAGTACTATAATAGTACACACTACAGTACTATAATAGTACACACTACAGTACTATAATAGTATACACTACAGTACAATAATAGTATACACACTACAGTACATTAATAGTACACACTACAGTACTATATTAGTACACACTACAGTACATTTATAGTACACACTACAGTACTATAATAGTACGCACTACAGTACAATAATAGTACACACTACAGTACTATAATAGTACACACTACAGTACTATAATAGTACACACTACAGTACAATAATAGTACACACTACAGTACTATAATAGTATACACTACAGTACAATAATAGTGCACACTACAGTACAATAATAGTACACACTAGAGTACTATAATAGTACACACTGCAGTACTATAATAGTACACACTACAGTACTATAATAGTACACACTACAGTACTATAATAGTACACACACTACAGTACAATAATAGTACACACTACAGTACTATATTAGTACACACTACAGTACTATATTAGTACACACTGCAGTACTATATTAGTACACACTACAGTACTATAATAGTACACACTACAGTACAATAATAGTACACACTACAGTACTATAATAGTACACACTACAGTACTATAATAGTGCACACTACAGTGCAATAATAGTAAACACTACAGTACTATAATAGTACACACTACAGTACCATAATAGTACACACTACAGTACTATAATAGTATACACTACAGTACTATAATAGTATACACTACAGTACTATAATATTATACACTACAGTACTATAATAGTACACACACTACAGTACTATAATAGTACACACACTACAGTACAATAATAGTATACACTACAGTACTATAATAGATTACACTACAGTACTATAATAGTACACACTACAGTACTATAATAGTACACACTACAGTACTATAATAGTACACACTACAGTACTATAATAGTACACACACTACAGTACTATAATAGTACACACTACAGTACTATAATAGTACACACTACAGTACTATAATAGTACACACACTACAGTACTATAATAGTACACACTACAGTACTATAATAGTACACACTACAGTACTATAATAGTACACACACTACAGTACTATAATAGTACACACACTACAGTACTATAATAGTACACACTACAGTACTATAATAGTACACACACTACAGTACAATAATAGTATACACTACAGTACAATAATAGTACACACTACAGTACTATAATAGTACACACTACAGTACTATAATAGTACACACTACAGTACAATAATAGTACACACACTACAGTACAATAATATTATACACTACAGTACAATATTAGTACACACTACAGTACTATAATAGTACACACACTACAGTACAATATTAGTACACACTACAGTACTATAATAGTACACACTACAGTACAATAATAGTACACACACTACAGTACAATAATAGTATACACTACAGTACTATAATAGTACACACTACAGTACTATAATAGTACACACTACAGTACAATAATAGTACACACACTACAGTACAATAATAGTATACACTACAGTACAATAATAGTACACACTACAGTACAATAATAGTATACACTACAGTACAATATTAGTACACACTACAGTACTATAATAGTACACACACTACAGTACAATATTAGTACACACTACAGTACTATAATAGTACACACTACAGTACAATAATAGTACACACACTACAGTACAATAATAGTATACACTACAGTACAATAATAGTACACACTACAGTACAATAATAGTATACACTACAGTACAATATTAGTACACACTACAGTACTATAATAGTACACACACTACAGTACTATAATAGTACACACTACAGTACTATAATAGTACACACACTACAGTACAATAATAGTACACACTACAGTACTATAATAGTGCACACACTACAGTACTATAATAGTACACACACTACAGTACAATAATAGTACACACTACAGTACTCTAATAGTACACACTGCAGTACTATAATAGTATACACTACAGTACTATAATAGTACACACTACAGTACTATAATAGTACACACTACAGTACTATAATAGTACACACTACAGTACTATAATAGTATACACTACAGTACTATAATAGGACACACTACAGTACTATAAGAGTACACACACTACAGTACAATAATAGTATACACTACAGTACTATAATAGTACACACTACAGTACTATAATAGTACACACTACAGTACTATAATAGTACACACTACAGTACTATAATAGTGCACACTACAGTGCAATAATAGTACACACTACAGTACTATAATAGTACACACTACAGTACCATAATAGTACACACTACAGTACAATAATAGTACACACACTACAGTACAATAATAGTATACACTACAGTACTATAATAGTACACACTACAGTACTATAATAGTACACACTACAGTACAATAATAGTGCACACTACAGTACAATAATAGTACACACTACAGTACTATAATAGTACACACTGCAGTACTATATTAGTACACTTTACAGTACTATAATAGTACACACTACAGTACAATAATAGTACACACTACAGTACTATAATAGTACACACTACAGTACTATAATAGTATACACTACAGTACTATAATAGTACACACTACACTACTATAATAGTACACACTACAGTACAATAATAGTATACACTACAGTACTACAATAGTACACACTACAGTACTATAATAGTACACACTACAGTACAATAATAGTACACACACTACAGTACAATAATAGTACACACTACAGTACAATAATAGTACACATTACAGTACTATAATAGTACACACTACAGTACAATAATAGTACACACTACAGTACTATAATAGTACACACTACAGTACTATAATATAACACACTACAGTACTATAATGGTACACACTACAGTACTATATTAGTACACACTGCAGTACTATATTAGTACACACTACAGTACTATAATAGTACACACTACAGAACAATAATAGTACACACTGCAGTACTATAATAGTACACACTACAGTACTATAATAGTATACACTACAGTACTATAATAGTACACACTACAGTACAATAATAGTATACACTACAGTACTACAATAGTACACACTACAGTACTATAATAGTACACACTACAGTACAATAATAGTACACACACTACAGTACAATAATAGTACACACTTCAGTACTATAATAGTATACACTACAGTACAATAATAGTGCACACTACAGTACAATTATAGTACACACTAGAGTACTATAATAGTACACACTGCAGTACTATAATAGTACACACTACAGTACTATAATAGTACACACTACAGTACTATAATAGTACACACACTACAGTACAATAATCGTACACACTACAGTACTATATTAGTACACACTACAGTACTATAATATTACACACTACAGTACTATAATAGTACACACTACAGTACTATAATAGTACACACTACAGTACTATAATAGTACACACTACAGTACTATAATAGTACACACTGCAGTCATATATTAGTACACACTACAGTACTATAATAGTACACACACTACAGTACAATAATAGTACACACTAGAGTACTATATTAGTACACACTACAGTAGTATAATAGTACACACACTACAGTACAATAATAGTACACACTACAGTACTATATTGGTACACACTACAGTACTATAATAGTACACACTACAGTACAATAATAGTACACACACTACAGTACAATAATAGTATACACTACAGTACTATAATAGTACACACTACAGTACTATAATAGTACACACTACAGTACAATAATAGTGCACACTACAGTACAATAATAGTACGCACTACAGTACTATAATAGTACACACTGCAGTACTATATTAGTACACTTTACAGTACTATAATAGTACACACTACAGTACAATAATAGTACACACTACAGTACTATAATAGTACACACTACAGTACTATAATAGTATACACTACAGTACTATAATATTACACACTACACTACTATAATAGTACACACTACAGTACAATAATAGTATACACTACAGTACTACAATTGTACACACTACAGTACTCTAATAGTACACACTACAGTACTATAATAGTACACACTACAGTACAATAATAGTACACACACTACAGTACAATAATAGTACACACTACAGTACAATAATAGTACACACTACAGTACTATAATAGTACACACTACAGTACAATAATAGTACACACTACAGTACTATAAAAGTACACACTACAGTACTATAATAGTACACACTACAGTACTATATTAGTACACACTGCAGTACTATATTAGTACACACTACAGTACTATAATAGTACACACTACAGAACAATAATAGTACACACTGCAGTACTATAATAGTACACACTACAGTACTATAATAGTATACACTGCAGTACTATAATAGTACACACTACACTACTATAATAGTACACACTACAGTACAATAATAGTATACACTACAGTACTACAATAGTACACACTACAGTACTATAATAGTACACACTACAGTACAATAAGAGTACACACACTACAGTACAATAATAGTACACACTACAGTACAATAATAGTACACACTACAGTACTATAATAGTACACACTACAGTACTATAATAGTACACACTACAGTACAATAATAGTACACACTACAGTACTATAATAGTATACACTACAGTACAATAATAGTGCACACTACAGTACAATAATAGTACACACTAGAGTACTATAATAGTACACACTGCAGTACTATAATAGTACACACTACAGTACTATAATAGTACACACTACAGTACTATAATAGTACACACACTACAGTACAATAATAGTACACACTACAGTACTATATTAGTACACACTACAGTACTATAATAGTACACACACTACAGTACAATAATAGTACACACTACAGTACTATAATAGTACACACTACAGTACTATAATAGTACACACTACAGTACTATAATAGTACACACTACAGTACTATAATAGTATACACTACAGTACAATAATAGTATACACACTACAGTACATTAATAGTACACACTACAGTACAATAAAAGTACACACTACAGTACAATAATAGTACACACTACAGTACTATAATAGTACACACTACAGTACTATAATAGTACACACTACAGTACTATAATAGTACACACTACAGTACTATAATAGTATACACTACAGTACAATAATAGTATACACACTACAGTACATTAATAGTACACACTACAGTACTATATTAGTACACACTACAGTACATTAATAGTACACACTACAGTACTATAATAGTACGCACTACAGTACAATAATAGTACACACTACAGTACTATAATAGTACACACTACAGTACTATAATAGTACACACTACAGTACAATAATAGTACACACTACAGTACTATAATAGTATACACTACAGTACAATAATAGTGCACACTACAGTACAATAATAGTACACACTAGAGTACTATAATAGTACACACTGCAGTACTATAATAGTACACACTACAGTACTATAATAGTACACACTACAGTACTATAATAGTACACACACTACAGTACAATAATAGTACACACTACAGTACTATATTAGTACACACTACAGTACTATATTAGTACACACTGCAGTACTATATTAGTACACACTACAGTACTATAATAGTACACACTACAGTACAATAATAGTACACACTACAGTACTATAATAGTACACACTACAGTACTATAATAGTACACACTACAGTACAATAATAGTACACACTACAGTACAATAATAGTACACACTACAGTACTATAATAGTACACACTACAGTACAATAATAGTACACACTACAGTACAATAATAGTACACACTAGAGTACTATAATAGTACACACTACAGTACTATAATAGTACACACTACAGTACTATAATAGTACACACTACAGTACTATAATAGTATACACTACAGTACAATAATATTATACACACTACAGTACAATAATAGTACACACTACAGTACTATATTAGTACACACTACAGTACTATAATAGTACACACACTACAGTACAATAATAGTACACACTACAGTACTATATTAGTACACACTACAGTACTATAATAGTACACACTACAGTACTATAATAGTACACACTACAGTACTATAATAGTACACACTGCAGTACTATATTAGTACACACTACAGTACTATAATAGTACACACACTACAGTACAATAATAGTACACACTACAGTACTATATTAGTACACACTACAGTACTATAATAGTACACACACTACAGTACAATAATAGTACACACTACAGTACTACATTAGTACACACTACAGTACAATAATAGTACACACTACAGTACTATAATAGTACACACTACAGTACTATAATAGTACACACTACAGTACTATAATAGTATACACTACAGTACAATAATAGTATACACACTACAGTACATTAATAGTACACACTACAGTACTATATTAGTACACACTACAGTACATTAATAGTACACACTACAGTACTATAATAGTACACACTACAGTACAATAATAGTACACACTACAGTACTATAATAGTACACACTACAGTACTATAATAGTACACACTACAGAACTATAATAGTACACACTACAGTACTATAATAGTATACACTACAGTACAATAATAGTATACACACTACAGTACATTAATAGTACACACTACAGTACTATATTAGTACACACTACAGTACATTAATAGTACACACTACAGTACTATAATAGTACACACTACAGTACTATAATAATACACACTACAGTACTATAATAGTACACACACTACAGTACAATAATAGTACACACTACAGTACTATATTAGTACACACTACAGTACTATAATAGTACACACACTACAGTACAATAATAGTACACACTACAGTACTATATTAGTACACACTACAGTACAATAATAGTACACACTAGAGTACTATAATAGTACACACTACAGTACTATAATAGTACACACTACAGTACTATAATAGTACACACTACAGTACTATAATGGTATACACTACAGTACAATAATAGTATACACACTACAGTACAATAATAGTACACACTACAGTACTATATTAGTACACACTACAGTACTATAATAGTACACACACTACAGTACAATAATAGTACACACTACAGTACTATATTAGTACACACTACAGTACTATAATAGTACACACTACAGTACTATAATAGTACACACTACAGTACTATAATAGTACACACTACAGTACTATAATAGTACACACTACAGTACTATAATAGTACACACTGCAGTACTATATTAGTACACACTACAGTACTATAATAGTACACACACTACAGTACAATAATAGTACACACTACAATACTATATTAGTACACACTACAGTACTATAATAGTACACACACTACAGTACAATAATAGTACACACTACAGTACTATATTAGTACACACTACAGTACTATTATAGTACACACATTACAGTACAATAATAGTACACACTACATTACTATAATAGTACACACTACAGTACTATAATAGTACACACTGCAGTACTATATTAGTACACACTACAGTACTATAATAGTACACACACTACAGTACAATAATAGTACACACTACAATACTATATTAGTACACACTACAGTACTATAATAGTACACACTACAGTACTATAATAGTACACACTACAGTACTATAATAGTACACACTACATTACTATAATAGTACACACTACAGTACTATAATAGTACACACTGCAGTACTATATTAGTACACACTACAGTACTATAATAGTACACACACTACAGTACAATAATAGTACACACTACAATACTATATTAGTACACACTACAGTACTATAATAGTACACACTACAGTACTATAATAGTACACACTACAGTACAATAATAGCACACACTACAGTACAATAATAGTACACACTACAGTACTATAATAGTATACATTACAGTACTATAATAATACAAACTACAGTACTATAATAGTACAAACTACAGTACTATAATAGTACACACTACAGTACAATAATAGTACACACTACAGTACTATAATAGTACACACTACAGTACTATAATAGTACACACTACAGTACTATAATAGTACACACTACAGTACAATAATAGTACACACTACAGTACTATAATAGTACACACTACAGTACTATAATAGTACACACTACAGTACACTAATAATACACACTACAGTATTATAATAGTACACACTACAGTACTATAATAGCACACACTACAGTACTATAACAGTACACACTACAGTACTATAACAGTACACACACTACAGTACAATAATAGTACACACACTACAGTACTATAATAGTACACACTACAGTACTATAATAGTACACACTACAGTACTATAATAGTACACACACTACAGTACTATAATAGTACACACTACAGTACAATAATAGTACACACTACAGTACAATAATAGTACACACTACAGTACTATAATAGTACACACTACAGTACAATAATAGTACACACTACAGTACTATTATAGTACACACTACAGTACTATAATAGTACACACTACAGTACAATAATAATACACACTACAGTATTATAGTAGTACACACTACAGTACTATAATAGCACACACTACAGTACTATAATAGTACACACTACAGTACAATAAAAGTACACACTACAGTACAATAATAGTACACACTACAGTACTATAATATGACACACTACAGTACAATAATAGTACACACTACAGTACTATAATAGTACACACTACAGTACAATAATAGTACACACTACAGTACAATAAAAGTACACACTACAGTACAATAATAGTACACACTACAGTACAATAATAGTACACACTACAGTACTATAATAGTACACACTACAGTACAATAAAAGTACACACTACAGTACAATAATAGTATACACTACAGTACAATAATAGTACACACTGCAGTACAATAATAGTACACACTTCAGTACAATAATAGTACACACTACAGTACTATAATAGTACACACTACAGTACTATAATAGTACACACTACAGTACAATAATAGTACACACTACAGTACTATAATAGTACACACTACAGTACAATAAAAGTACACACTACAGTACAAAAATAGTACACACTACAGTACAATAATAGTACACACTACAGTACAATAAGAGTACACACTACAGTACTATAATAGTACACACTACAGTACAATAATAGTACACACTACAGTACAATAATAGTACACACTACAGTACTATAATAGTACACACTACAGTACTATAATAGTACACACTACAGTACAATAATAGTACACACTACAGTACTATAATAGTACACCCACTACAGTACAATAATAGCGCACACTACAGTACTATAATATTACACACTACAGTACAATAATAGTACACACTACAGTACTATAATAGTACACACTACAGTACAATAATAGTATACAGTACAGTACAACAAAAGTACACACTACAGTACAATAATAGTACACACACTACAGTACTATAATAGTACACACTACAGTACTATAATAGTACACACTACAGTACTATAATAGTACACACACTACAGTACTATAATAGTACACACTACAGTACAATAATAGTACACACTACAGTACAATAATAGTACACACTACAGTACTATAATACTACACACACTACAGTACTATAATAGTACACACTACAGTACTATAATAGTACACACACTACAGTACAATAATAGTACACACAACAGTACAATAATAGTACACACTACAGTACTATAATAGCACACACTACAGTACTATAACAGTACACACTACAGTACTATAATAGTACACACACTACAGTACAATAATAGTACACACTACAGTACTAAAATAGTACACACACTACAGTACAATAATAGTACACACTACAGTACTATAATAGTACACACTACAATACTATAATAGTACACACACTACAGTACAATAATAGTACACACTACAGTACTAAAATAGTACCCACACTACAGTACAATAATAGTACACACTACAGTACTATAATTGTACACACTACAGTACTATAATAGTACACACTACAATACTATAATAGTACACACTACAGTACTATAATAGTACACATTACAGTACTAAAATAGTACACACACTACAGTACAATAATAGTACACACTATAGTACAATAATCGTACACACTACAGTACTATAATAGTACACACTACAGTACTATAATAGTACACACTACAATACTATAATAGTACACACTACAGTACTATAATAGTACACACTACAGTACTAAAATAGTACACACACTACAGTACAATAATAGTACACACTACAGTACTATAATAGTACACACTACAGTACTATAATAGTACACACACTACAGTACAATAATAGTACACACTACAGTACTAAAATAGTACACACACTACAGTACAATAATAGTACACACACTACAGTACAATAATAGTACACACACTACAGTACTATAATAGTACACACACTACAGTACTATAACAGTACACACACTACAGTACTATAACAGTACACACACTACAGTACAATAATAGTACACACACTACAGTACAATAATAGTACACACTACAGTACTATAATAGTACACACACTACAGTACTATAATAGCACACACTACAGTACTATAACAGTACACTCTACAGTACTATAATAGTACACACACTACAGTACTATAATAGTACACACTACAGTACTATAATAGTACACACACTACAGAACAATAATAGTACACACTACAGTACTATAATAGTGCACACACTACAGTACTATAATAGTACACACACTACAGTACAATAATAGTACACACTACAGTACAATAATAGTACACACACTACAGTACAATAATAGTACACACACTACAGTACAATAATAGTACACACACTACAGTACAATAATAGTACACACACTACAGTACAATAATAGTACACACACTACAGTACAATAATAGTACACACACTACAGTACAATAATAGTACACACACTACAGTACAATAATAGTACACACACTACAGTACAATAATAATACACACACTACAGTACTATAATAGTACACACTACAGTACTATAATAGTACACACACTACAGTACAATAATAGTACGCACTACAGTACTATAATAGTATACACTACAGTACTATAATAGTACACACTACAGTACTATAATAGTACACACTACAGTACAATAATAGTACACACTACAGTACTATAATAGTATACACTACAGTACTATAATAGTACACACTACAGTACTATAATAGTACACACACTACAGTACAATAATAGTACACACTACAGTACTATAATAGTATACACTACAGTACTATAATAGTATACACTACAGTACTATAATAGTACACACTACAGTACTATAATAGTATACACTACAGTACTATAATAGTATACACTACAGTACTATAATAGTATACACTACAGTACTATAATAGTATACACTACAGTACTATAATAGTACACACTACAGTACTATAATAGTACACACTACAGTACTATAATAGTATACACTACAGTACTATAATAGTATACATTACAGTACTATAATAGTACACACTACAGTACTATAATAGTACACACTACAGTACTATAATAGTACACACACTACAGTACTATAATAGTACACACTACAGTACTATAATAGTACACACTACAGTACTATAATAGTACACACACTACAGTACTATAATAGTACACACACTACAGTACTATAATAGTACACACTACAGTACTATAATAGTACACACTACAGTACTATAATAGTACACACACTACAGTACTATAATAGTACACACTACAGTACTATAATAGTACACACACTACAGTACAATAATAGTATACACTACAGTACAATAATAGTACACACTACAGTACTATAATAGTACACACTACTGTACTATAATAGTACACACTACAGTACAATAATAGTACACACACTACAGTACAATAATAGTATACACTACAGTACAATATTAGTACACACTACAGTACTATAATAGTACACACACTACAGTACAATATTAGTACACACTACAGTACTATAATAGTACACACTACAGTACAATAATAGTACACACACTACAGTACAATAATAGTATACACTACAGTACTATAATAGTACACACTACAGTACTATAATAGTACACACTACAGTACAATAATAGTACACACACTACAGTACAATAATAGTATACACTACAGTACAATAATAGTACACACTACAGTACAATAATAGTATACACTACAGTACAATATTAGTACACACTACAGTACTATAATAGTACACACACTACAGTACAATATTAGTACACACTACAGTACTATAATAGTACACACTACAGTACAATAATAGTACACACACAACAGTACAATAATAGTATACACTACAGTACAATAATAGTACACACTACAGTACAATAATAGTATACACTACAGTACAATATTAGTACACACTACAGTACTATAATAGTACACACACTACAGTACTATAATAGTACACACTACAGTACTATAATAGTACACACACTACAGTACAATAATAGTACTCACTACAGTACTATAATAGTGCACACACTACAGTACTATAATAGAACACACACTACAGTACTATAATAGTACACACACTACAGTACAATAATAGTACACACTACAGTACTCTAATAGTACACACTGCAGTACTATAATAGTATACACTACAGTACTATAATAGTACACACTACAGTACTATAATAGTACACACTACAGTACTATAATAGTATACACTACAGTACTATAATAGTACACACTACAGTACTATAAGAGTACACACACTACAGTACAATAATAGTATACACTACAGTACTATAAGAGTACACACTACAGTACTATAATAGTACACACTACAGTACTATAATAGTACACACTACAGTACTATAATAGTGCACACTACAGTGCAATAATAGTACACACTACAGTACTATAATAGTACACACTACAGTACCATAATAGTACACACTACAGTACAATAATAGTACACACACTACAGTACAATAATAGTATACACTACAGTACTATAATAGTACACACTACAGTACTATAATAGTACACACTACAGTACAATAATAGTGCACACTACAGTACAATAATAGTACACACTACAGTACTATAATAGTACACACTGCAGTACTATATTAGTACACTTTACAGTACTATAATAGTACACACTACAGTACTATAATAGTACACACTACAGTACTATAATATTATACACTACAGTACTATAATAGTACACACTACACTACTATAATAGTACACACTACAGTACAATAATAGTATACACTACAGTACTACAATAGTTCACACTACAGTACTATAATAGTACACACTACAGTACAATAATAGTACACACACTACAGTACAATAATAGTACACACTACAGTACAATAATAGTACACATTACAGTACTATAATAGTACACACTACAGTACAATAATAGTACACACTACAGTACTATAATAGTACACACTACAGTACTATAATATAACACACTACAGTACTATAATAGTACACACTACAGTACTATATTAGTACACACTGCAGTACTATATTAGTACACACTACAGTACTATAATAGTACACACTACAGAACAATAATAGTACACACTGCAGTACTATAATAGTACACACTACAGTACTATAATAGTATACACTACAGTACTATAATAGTACACACTACAGTACAATAATAGTATACACTACAGTACTACAATAGTACACACTACAGTACTATAATAGTACACACTACAGTACAATAATAGTACACACACTACAGTACAATAATAGTACACACTACAGTACAATAATAGTACACACTACAGTACTATAATAGTACACACTACAGGACAATAATAGTACACACTTCAGTACTATAATAGTATACACTACAGTACAATAATAGTGCACACTACAGTACAATTATAGTACACACTAGAGTACTATAATAGTACACACTGCAGTACTATAATAGTACACACTACAGTACTATAATAGTACACACTACAGTACTATAATAGTACACACACTACAGTACAATAATCGTACACACTACAGTACTATATTAGTACACACTACAGTACTATAATAGTACACACACTACAGTACAATAATAGTACACACTACAGTACTATATTAGTACACACTACAGTACTATAATATTACACACTACAGTACTATAATAGTACACACTACAGTACTATAATAGTACACACTACAGTACTATAATAGTACACACTACAGTACTATAATAGTACACACTGCAGTCATATATTAGTACACACTACAGTACTATAATAGTACGCCCACTACAGTACAATAATAGTACACACTAGAGTACTATATTAGTACACACTACAGTACTATAATAGTACACACACTACAGTACAATAATAGTACACACTACAGTACTATATTAGTACACACTACAGTATTATAATAGTACACACACTACAGTACAATAATAGTACACACTACAGTACTATATTAGTACACACTACAGTACTATAATAGTACACACTACAGTACTATAATAGTACACACTACAGTACTATAATAGTACACACTGCAGTACTATGTTAGTACACACTACAGTACTATAATAGTACACACTACAGTACTATAATAGTACACACTACAGTACTATAATAGTACACACTACAGTACAATAATAGTACACACACTACAGTACAATAATAGTATACACTACAGTACTATAATAGTACACACTACAGTACTATAATAGTACACACTACAGTACAATAATAGTGCACACTACAGTACAATAATAGTACACACTACAGTACTATAATAGTACACACTGCAGTACTATATTAGTACACTTTACAGTACTATAATAGTACACACTACAGTACAATAATAGTACACACTACAGTACTATAATAGTACACACTACAGTACTATAATAGTATACACTACAGTACTATAATATTACACACTACACTACTATAATAGTACACACTACAGTACAATAATAGTATACACTACAGTACTACAATAGTACACACTACAGTACTCTAATAGTACACACTACAGTACTATAATAGTACACACTACAGTACAATAATAGTACACACACTACAGTACAATAATAGTACACACTACAGTACAATAATAGTACACACTACAGTACTATAATAGTACACACTACAGTACAATAATAGTACACACTACAGTACTATAATAGTACACACTACAGTACTATAATAGTACACACTACAGTACTATATTAGTACACACTGCAGTACTATATTAGTACACACTACAGTACTATAATAGTACACACTACAGACCAATAATAGTACACACTGCAGTACTATAATAGTACACACTACAGTACTATAATAGTATACACTGCAGTACTATAATAGTACACACTACAATACTATAATAGTACACACTACAGTACAATAATAGTATACACTACAGTACTACAATAGTACACACTACAGTACTATAATAGTACACACTACAGTACAATAATAGTACACACACTACAGTACAATAATAGTACACACTACAGTACAATAATAGTACACACTACAGTACTATAATAGTACACACTACAGTACTATAATAGTACACACTACAGTACAATAATAGTACACACTACAGTACTATAATAGTATACACTACAGTACAATAATAGTGCACACTACAGTACAATAATAGTACACACTAGAGTACTATAATAGTACACACTGCAGTACTATAATAGTACACACTACAGTACTATAATAGAACACACTACAGTACTATAATAGTACACACACTACAGTACAATAATAGTACACACTACAGTACTATATTAGTACACACTACAGTACTATAATAGTACACACACTACAGTACAATAATAGTACACACTACAGTACTACATTAGTACACACTACAGTACAATAATAGTACACACTACAGTACTATAATAGTACACACTACAGTACTATAATAGTATACACTACAGTACAATAATAGTATACACACTACAGTACATTAATAGTACACACTACAGTACTAGATTAGTACACACTACAGTACATTAATAGTACACACTACAGTACTATAATAGTACACACTACAGTACAATAATAGTACACACTACAGTACTATAATAGTACACACTACAGTACTATAATAGTACACACTACAGTACAATAATAGTACACACTACAGTACTATAATAGTATACACTACAGTACAATAATAGTGCACACTACAGTACAATAATAGTACACACTAGAGTACTATAATAGTACACACTGCAGTACTATAATAGTACACACTACAGTACTATAATAGTACACACACTACAGTACAATAATAGTACACACTACAGTACTATATTAGTACACACTACAGTACTATAATAGTACACACACTACAGTACAATAATAGTACACACACTACAGTACAATAATAGTACACACTACAGTACTATATTAGTACACACTACAGTACTATAATAGTACACACTACAGTACTATAATAGTACACACTACAGTACAATAATAGTGCACACTACAGTACAATAATAGTATACACTACAGTACAATAATAGTACACACTGCAGTACAATAATAGTACACACTACAGTACAATAATAGTACACACTACAGTACTATAATAGTACACACTACAGTACTATAATAGTACACACGACAGTACAATAATAGTACACACTACAGTACTATAATAGTACACACTACAGTACAATAAAAGTACACACTACAGTACAAAAATAGTACACACTACAGTACAATAATAGTACACACTACAGTACAATAAGAGTACACACTACAGTACTATAATAGTACACACTACAGTACAATAATAGTACACACTACAGTACAATAATAGTACACACTACAGTACTATAATAGTACACACTACAGTACTATAATAGTACACACTACAGTACAATAATAGTACACACTACAGTACTATAATAGTACACCCACTACAGTACAATAATAGTGCACACTACAGTACTATAATATTACACACTACAGTACAATAATAGTACACACTACAGTACTATAATAGTACACACTACAGTACAATAATAGTATACAGTACAGTACAACAAAAGTACACACTACAGTACAATAATAGTACACACACTACAGTACTATAATAGTACACACTACAGTACTATAATAGTACACACTACAGTACTATAATAGTACACACACTACAGTACTATAATAGTACACACTACAGTACAATAATAGTACACACTACAGTACAATAATAGTACACACTACAGTACTATAATACTACACACACTACAGTACTATAATAGTACACACTACAGTACTATAATAGTACACACACTACAGTACAATAATAGTACACACTACAGTACAATAATAGTACACACTACAGTACTATAATAGCACACACTACAGTACTATAACAGTACACACTACAGTACTATAATAGTACACACACTACAGTACAATAATAGTACACACTACAGTACTAAAATAGTACACACACTACAGTACAATAATAGTACACACTACAGTACTATAATAGTACACACTACAATACTATAATAGTACACACACTACAGTACAATAATAGTACACACTACAGTACTAAAATAGTACCCACACTACAGTACAATAATAGTACACACTACAGTACTATAATAGTACACACTACAGTACTATAATAGTACACACTACAATACTATAATAGTACACACTACAGTACTATAATAGTACACATTACAGTACTAAAATAGTACACACACTACAGTACAATAATAGTACACACTATAGTACAATAATCGTACACACTACAGTACTATAATAGTACACACTACAGTACTATAATAGTACACACTACAATACTATAATAGTACACACTACAGTACTATAATAGTACACACTACAGTACTAAAATAGTACACACACTACAGTACAATAATAGTACACACTACAGTACTATAATAGTACACACTACAGTACTATAATAGTACACACACTACAGTACAATAATAGTACACACTACAGTACTAAAATAGTACACACACTACAGTACAATAATAGTACACACACTACAGTACAATAATAGTACACACACTACAGTACTATAATAGTACACACACTACAGTACTATAACAGTACACACACTACAGTACTATAACAGTACACACACTACAGTACAATAATAGTACACACACTACAGTACAATAATAGTACACACTACAGTACTATAATAGTACACACTACAGTACAATAATAGTACACACACTACAGTACAATAATAGTATACACTACAGTACAATAATAGTACACACTACAGTACTATAACAGTACACTCTACAGTACTATAATAGTACACACACTACAGTACTATAATAGTACACACTACAGTACTATAATAGTACACACTACAGTACTATAATAGTACACACTACAATACTATAATAGTACACACTACAGTACTATAATAGTACACACTACAGTACTAAAATAGTACACACACTACAGTACAATAATAGTACACACTACAGTACTAAAATAGTACACACACTACAGTACAATAATAGTACACACACTACAGTACAATAATAGTACACACACTACAGTACTATAATAGCACACACTACAGTACTATAACAGTACACTCTACAGTACTATAATAGTACACACACTACAGTACTATAATAGTACACACTACAGTACTATAATAGTACACACACTACAGAACAATAATAGTACACACTACAGTACTATAATAGTGCACACACTACAGTACTATAATAGTACACACACTACAGTACAATAATAGTACACACTACAGTACAATAATAGTACACACACTACAGTACAATAATAGTACACACACTACAGTACAATAATAGTACACACACTACAGTACAATAATAGTACACACACTACAGTACAATAATAGTACACACACTACAGTACAATAATAGTACACACACTACAGTACAATAATAGTACACACACTACAGTACAATAATAGTACACACACTACAGTACAATAATAATACACACACTACAGTACTATAATAGTACACACTACAGTACTATAATAGTACACACACTACAGTACAATAATAGTACGCACTACAGTACTATAATATTATACACTACAGTACTATAATAGTACACACTACAGTACTATAATAGTACACACTACAGTACAATAATAGTACACACTACAGTACTATAATAGTATACACTACAATACTATAATAGTACACACTACAGTACTATAATAGTACACACACTACAGTACAATAATAGTACACACTACAGTACTATAATAGTATACACTACAGTACTATAATAGTATACACTACAGTACTATAATAGTACACACTACAGTACTATAATAGTATACACTACAGTACTATAATAGTATACACTACAGTACTATTATAGTACACACTACAGTACTATAATAGTATACACTACAGTACTATAATAGTATACACTACAGTACTATAATAGTACACACTACAGTACTATAATAGTACACACTACAGTACTATAATAGTATACACTACAGTACTATAATAGTATACACTACAGTACTATAATATTATACACTACAGTACTATAATAGTACACACACTACAGTACTATAATAGTACACACACTACAGTACAATAATAGTATACACTACAGTACTATAATAGTACACACTACAGTACTATAATAGTACACACTACAGTACTATAATAGTACACACTACAGTACTATAATAGTACACACACTACAGTACTATAATAGTACACACTACAGTACTATAATAGTACACACTACAGTACTATAATAGTACACACTACAGTACTATAATAGTATACACTACAGTACTATAATAGTACACACACTACAGTACTATAATAGTACACACTACAGTACTATAATAGTACACACACTACAGTACAATAATAGTATACACTACAGTACAATAATAGTACACACTACAGTACTATAATAGTACACACTACAGTACTATAATAGTACACACTACAGTACAATAATAGTACACACACTACAGTACAATAATAGTATACACTACAGTACAATATTAGTACACACTACAGTACTATAATAGTACACACACTACAGTACAATATTAGTACACACTACAGTACTATAATAGTACACACTACAGTACAATAATAGTACACACACTACAGTACAATAATAGTATACACTACAGTACTATAATAGTACACACTACAGTACTATAATAGTACACACTACAGTACAATAATAGTACACACACTACAGTACAATAATAGTATACACTACAGTACAATAATAGTACACACTACAGTACAATAATAGTATACACTACAGTACAATATTAGTACACACTACAGTACTATAATAGTACACACACTACAGTACAATATTAGTACACACTACAGTACTATAATAGTACACACTACAGTACAATAATAGTACACACACTACAGTACAATAATAGTATACACTACAGTACAATAATAGTACACACTACAGTACAATAATAGTATACACTACAGTACAATATTAGTACACACTACAGTACTATAATAGTACACACACTACAGTACTATAATAGTACACACTACAGTACTATAATAGTACACACACTACAGTACAATAATAGTACACACTACAGTACTATAATAGTGCACACACTACAGTACTATAATAGTACACACACTACAGTACTATAATAGTACACACACTACAGTACAATAATAGTACACACTACAGTACTCTAATAGTACACACTGCAGTACTATAATAGTATACACTACAGTACTATAATAGTACACACTACAGTACTATAATAGTACACACTACAGTACTATAATAGTACACACTACAGTACTATAATAGTATACACTACAGTACTATAATAGTACACACTACAGTACTATAAGAGTACACACACTACAGTACAATAATAGTATACACTACAGTACTATAAGAGTACACACTACAGTACTATAATAGTACACACTACAGTACTATAATAGTACACACTACAGTACTATAATAGTGCACACTACAATGCAATAATAGTACACACTACAGTACTATAATAGTACACACTACAGTACCATAATAGTACACACTACAGTACAATAATAGTACACACACTACAGTACAATAATAGTATACACTACAGTACTATAATAGTACACACTACAGTACTATAATAGTACACACTACAGTACAATAATAGTGCACACTACAGTACAATAATAGTACACACTACAGTACTATAATAGTACACACTGCAGTACTATATTAGTACACTTTACAGTACTATAATAGTACACACTACAGTACAATAATAGTACACACTACAGTACTATAATAGTACACACTACAGTACTATAATAGTATACACTACAGTACTATAATAGTACACACTACACTACTATAATAGTACACACTACAGTACAATAATAGTATACACTACAGTACTACAATAGTACACACTACAGTACTATAATAGTACACACTACAGTACAATAATAGTACACACACTACAGTACAATAATAGTACACACTACAGTACAATAATAGTACACATTACAGTACTATAATAGTACACACTACAGTACAATAATAGTACACACTACAGTACTATAATAGTACACACTACAGTACTATAATATAACACACTACAGTACTATAATAGTACACACTACAGTACTATATTAGTACACACTGCAGTACTATATTAGTACACACTACAGTACTATAATAGTACACACTACAGAACAATAATAGTACACACTGCAGTACTATAATAGTACACACTACAGTACTATAATAGTATACACTACAGTACTATAATAGTACACACTACAGTACAATAATAGTATACACTACAGTACTACAATAGTACACACTACAGTACTATAATAGTACACACTACAGTACAATAATAGTACACACACTACAGTACAATAATAGTACACACTACAGTACAATAATAGTACACACTACAGTACTATAATAGTACACACTACAGTACAATAATAGTACACACTTCAGTACTATAATAGTATACACTACAGTACAATAATAGTGCACACTACAGTACAATTATAGTACACACTAGAGTACTATAATAGTACACACTGCAGTACTATAATAGTACACACTACAGTACTATAATAGTACACACTACAGTACTATAATAGTACACACACTACAGTACAATAATCGTACACACTACAGTACTATATAAGTACACACTACAGTACTATAATAGTACACACACTACAGTACAATAATAGTACACACTACAGTACTATATTAGTACACACTACAGTACTATAATATTACACACTACAGTACTATAATAGTACACACTACAGTACTATAATAGTACACACTACAGTACTATAATAGTACACACTACAGTACTATAATAGTACACACTGCAGTCATATATTAGTACACACTACAGTACTATAATAGTACACACACTACAGTACAATAATAGTACACACTAGAGTACTATATTAGTACACACTACAGTACTATAATAGTACACACACTACAGTACAATAATAGTACACACTACAGTACTATATTAGTACACACTACAGTATTATAATAGTACACACACTACAGTACAATAATAGTACACACTACAGTACTATATTAGTACACACTACAGTACTATAATAGTACACACTACAGTACTATAATAGTACACACTACAGTACTAAAATAGTACACACACTACAGTACAATAATAGTACACACTACAGTACTATAATAGTACACACTACAGTACTATAATAGTACACACACTACAGTACAATAATAGTACACACTACAGTACTAAAATAGTACACACACTACAGTACAATAATAGTACACACACTACAGTACAATAATAGTACACACACTACAGTACTATAATAGTACACACACTACAGTACTATAACAGTACACACACTACAGTACTATAACAGTACACACACTACAGTACAATAATAGTACACACACTACAGTACAATAATAGTACACACTACAGTACTATAATAGTACACACACTACAGTACTATAATAGCACACACTACAGTACTATAACAGTACACTCTACAGTACTATAATAGTACACACACTACAGTACTATAATAGTACACACTACAGTACTATAATAGTACACACACTACAGAACAATAATAGTACACACTACAGTACTATAATAGTGCACACACTACAGTACTATAATAGTACACACACTACAGTACAATAATAGTACACACTACAGTACAATAATAGTACACACACTACAGTACAATAATAGTACACACACTACAGTACAATAATAGTACACACACTACAGTACAATAATAGTACACACACTACAGTACAATAATAGTACACACACTACAGTACAATAATAGTACACACACTACAGTACAATAATAGTACACACACTACAGTACAATAATAGTACACACACTACAGTACAATAATAATACACACACTACAGTACTATAATAGTACACACTACAGTACTATAATAGTACACACACTACAGTACAATAATAGTACGCACTACAGTACTATAATATTATACACTACAGTACTATAATAGTACACACTACAGTACTATAATAGTACACACTACAGTACAATAATAGTACACACTACAGTACTATAATAGTATACACTACAATACTATAATAGTACACACTACAGTACTATAATAGTACACACACTACAGTACAATAATAGTATACACTACAGTACTATAATAGTATACACTACAGTACTATAATAGTACACACTACAGTACTATAATAGTATACACTACAGTACTATAATAGTATACACTACAGTACTATTATAGTACACACTACAGTACTATAATAGTATACACTACAGTACTATAATAGTATACACTACAGTACTATAATAGTACACACTACAGTACTATAATAGTACACACTACAGTACTATAATAGTATACACTACAGTACTATAATAGTATACACTACAGTACTATAATATTATACACTACAGTACTATAATAGTACACACACTACAGTACTATAATAGTACACACACTACAGTACAATAATAGTATACACTACAGTACTATAATAGTACACACTACAGTACTATAATAGTACACACTACAGTACTATAATAGTACACACACTACAGTACTATAATAGTACACACTACAGTACTATAATAGTACACACTACAGTACTATAATAGTACACACTACAGTACTATAATAGTATACACTACAGTACTATAATAGTACACACACTACAGTACTATAATAGTACACACACTACAGTACTATAATAGTACACACTACAGTACTATAATAGTACACACACTACAGTACAATAATAGTATACACTACAGTACAATAATAGTACACACTACAGTACTATAATAGTACACACTACAGTACTATGATAGTACACCCTACAGTACAATAATAGTACACACACTACAGTACAATAATAGTATACACTACAGTACAATATTAGTACACACTACAGTACTATAATAGTACACACACTACAGTACAATATTAGTACACACTACAGTACTATAATAGTACACACTACAGTACAATAATAGTACACACACTACAGTACAATAATAGTATACACTACAGTACTATAATAGTACACACTACAGTACTATAATAGTACACACTACAGTACAATAATAGTACACACACTACAGTACAATAATAGTATACACTACAGTACAATAATAGTACACACTACAGTACAATAATAGTATACACTACAGTACAATATTAGTACACACTACAGTACTATAATAGTACACACACTACAGTACAATATTAGTACACACTACAGTACTATAATAGTACACACTACAGTACAATAATAGTACACACACTACAGTACAATAATAGTATACACTACAGTACAATAATAGTACACACTACAGTACAATAATAGTATACACTACAGTACAATATTAGTACACACTACAGTACTATAATAGTACACACACTACAGTACTATAATAGTACACACTACAGTACTATAATAGTACACACACTACAGTACAATAATAGTACACACTACAGTACTATAATAGTGCACACACTACAGTACTATAATAGTACACACACTACAGTACTATAATAGTACACACACTACAGTACAATAATAGTACACACTACAGTACTCTAATAGTACACACTGCAGTACTATAATAGTATACACTACAGTACTATAATAGTACACACTACAGTACTATAATAGTACACACTACAGTACTATAATAGTATACACTACAGTACTATAATAGTACACACTACAGTACTATAAGAGTACACACACTACAGTACAATAATAGTATACACTACAGTACTATAAGAGTACACACTACAGTACTATAATAGTACACACTACAGTACTATAATAGTACACACTACAGTACTATAATAGTGCACACTACAATGCAATAATAGTACACACTACAGTACTATAATAGTACACACTACAGTACCATAATAGTACACACTACAGTACAATAATAGTACACACACTACAGTACAATAATAGTATACACTACAGTACTATAATAGTACACACTACAGTACTATAATAGTACACACTACAGTACAATAATAGTGCACACTACAGTACAATAATAGTACACACTACAGTACTATAATAGTACACACTGCAGTACTATATTAGTACACTTTACAGTACTATAATAGTACACACTACAGTACAATAATAGTACACACTACAGTACTATAATAGTACACACTACAGTACTATAATAGTATACACTACAGTACTATAATAGTACACACTACACTACTATAATAGTACACACTATAGTACAATAATAGTATACACTACAGTACTACAATAGTACACACTACAGTACTATAATAGTACACACTACAGTACAATAATAGTACACACACTACAGTACAATAATAGTACACACTACAGTACAATAATAGTACACATTACAGTACTATAATAGTACACACTACAGTACAATAATAGTACACACTACAGTACTATAATAGTACACACTACAGTACTATAATATAACACACTACAGTACTATAATAGTACACACTACAGTACTATATTAGTACACACTGCAGTACTATATTAGTACACACTACAGTACTATAATAGTACACACTACAGAACAATAATAGTACACACTGCAGTACTATAATAGTACACACTACAGTACTATAATAGTATACACTACAGTACTATAATAGTACACACTACAGTACAATAATAGTATACACTACAGTACTACAATAGTACACACTACAGTACTATAATAGTACACACTACAGTACAATAATAGTACACACACTACAGTACAATAATAGTACACACTACAGTACAATAATAGTACACACTACAGTACTATAATAGTACACACTACAGTACAATAATAGTACACACTTCAGTACTATAATAGTATACACTACAGTACAATAATAGTGCACACTACAGTACAATTATAGTACACACTAGAGTACTATAATAGTACACACTGCAGTACTATAATAGTACACACTACAGTACTATAATAGTACACACTACAGTACTATAATAGTACACACACTACAGTACAATAATCGTACACACTACAGTACTATATAAGTACACACTACAGTACTATAATAGTACACACACTACAGTACAATAATAGTACACACTACAGTACTATATTAGTACACACTACAGTACTATAATATTACACACTACAGTACTATAATAGTACACACTACAGTACTATAATAGTACACACTACAGTACAATAATAGTACACACACTACAGTACAATAATAGTATACACTACAGTACTATAATAGTACACACTACAGTACTATAATAGTACACACTACAGTACTATAATAGTACACACTGCAGTACTATGTTAGTACACACTACAGTACTATAATAGTACACACTACAGTACTATAATAGTACACACTACAGTACTATAATAGTACACACTACAGTACAATAATAGTACACACACTACAGTACAATAATAGTATACACTACAGTACTATAATAGTACACACTACAGTACTATAATAGTACACACTACAGTACAATAATAGTGCACACTACAGTACAATAATAGTACACACTACAGTACTATAATAGTACACACTGCAGTACTATATTAGTACACTTTACAGTACTATAATAGTACACACTACAGTACAATAATAGTACACACTACAGTACTATAATAGTACACACTACAGTACTATAATAGTATACACTACAGTACTATAATATTACACACTACACTACTATAATAGTACACACTACAGTACAATAATAGTATACACTACAGTACTACAATAGTACACACTACAGTACTCTAATAGTACACACTACAGTACAATAATAGTACACACACTACAGTACAATAATAGTACACACTACAGTACAATAATAGTACACACTACAGTACTATAATAGTACACACTACAGTACAATAATAGTACACACTACAGTACTATAATAGTACACACTACAGTACTATAATAGTACACACTACAGTACTATATTAGTACACACTGCAGTACTATATTAGTACACACTACAGTACTATAATAGTACACACTACAGACCAATAATAGTACACACTGCAGTACTATAATAGTACACACTACAGTACTATAATAGTATACACTGCAGTACTATAATAGTACACACTACACTACTATAATAGTACACACTACAGTACAATAATAGTATACACTACAGTACTACAATAGTACACACTACAGTACTATAATAGTACACACTACAGTACAATAATAGTACACACACTACAGTACAATAATAGTACACACTACAGTACAATAATAGTACACACTACAGTACTATAATAGTACACACTACAGTACTATAATAGTACACACTACAGTACAATAATAGTACACACTACAGTACTATAATAGTATACACTACAGTACAATAATAGTGCACACTACAGTACAATAATAGTACACACTAGAGTACTATAATAGTACACACTGCAGTACTATAATAGTACACACTACAGTACTATAATAGTACACACTACAGTACTATAATAGTACACACACTACAGTACAATAATAGTACACACTACAGTACTATATTAGTACACACTACAGTACTATAATAGTACACACACTACAGTACAATAATAGTACACACTACAGTACTACATTAGTACACACTACAGTACAATAATAGTACACACTACAGTACTATAATAGTACACACTACAGTACTATAATAGTACACACTACAGTACTATAATAGTACACACTACAGTACTATAATAGTATACACTACAGTACAATAATAGTATACACACTACAGTACATTAATAGTACACACTACAGTACTATATTAGTACACACTACAGTACATTAATAGTACACACTACAGTACTATAATAGTACACACTACAGTACAATAATAGTACACACTACAGTACTATAATAGTACACACTACAGTACTATAATAGTATACACTACAGTACAATAATAGTATACACACTACAGTACAATAATAGTACACACTACAGTACTATATTAGTACACACTACAGTACTATAATAGTACACACACTACAGTACAATAATAGTACACACTACAGTACTATATTAGTACACACTACAGTACTATAATAGTACACACTACAGTACTATAATAGTACACACTACAGTACTATAATAGTACACACTGCAGTACTATATTAGTACACACTACAGTACTATAATAGTACACACACTACAGTACAATAATAGTACACACTACAGTACTATATTAGTACACACTACAGTACTATAATAGTACACACACTACAGTACAATAATAGTACACACTACAGTACTACATTAGTACACACTACAGTACAATAATAGTACACACTACAGTACTATAATAGTACACACTACAGTACTATAATAGTACACACTACAGTACTATAATAGTATATACTACAGTACAATAATAGTATACACACTACAGTTCATTAATAGTACACACTACAGTACTATATTAGTACACACTACAGTACATTAATAGTACACACTACAGTATTATAATAGTACACACTACAGTACAATAATAGTACACACTACAGTACTATAATAGTACACACTACAGTACTATAATAGTACACACTACAGAACTATAATAGTACACACTACAGTACTATAATAGTATACACTACAGTACAATAATAGTATACACACTACAGTACATTAATAGTACACACTACAGTACTATATTAGTACACACTACAGTACATTAATAGTACACACTACAGTACTATAATAGTACACACTACAGTACTATAATAGTACACACTACAGTACTATAATAGTACACACACTACAGTACAATAATAGTACACACTACAGTACTATATTAGTACACACTACAGTACTATAATAGTACACACACTACAGTACAATAATAGTACACACTACAGTACTATATTAGTACACACTACAGTACAATAATAGTACACACTAGAGTACTATAATAGTACACACTACAGTACTATAATAGTACACACTACAGTTCTATAATAGTACACACTACAGTACTATAATGGTATACACTACAGTACAATAATAGTATACACACTACAGTACAATAATAGTACACACTACAGTACTATATTAGTACACACTACAGTACTATAATAGTACACACACTACAGTACAATAATAGTATACACTACAGTACTATAATAGTACACACTACAGTACTATAATAGTACACACTACAGTACAATAATAGTGCACACTACAGTACAATAATAGTACACACTACAGTACTATAATAGTACACACTGCAGTACTATATTAGTACACTTTACAGTACTATAATAGTACACACTACAGTACAATAATAGTACACACTACAGTACTATAATAGTACACACTACAGTACTATAATAGTATACACTACAGTACTATAATATTACACACTACACTACTATAATAGTACACACTACAGTACAATAATAGTATACACTACAGTACTACAATAGTACACACTACAGTACTCTAATAGTACACACTACAGTACAATAATAGTACACACACTACAGTACAATAATAGTACACACTACAGTACAATAATAGTACACACTACAGTACTATAATAGTACACACTACAGTACAATAATAGTACACACTACAGTACTATAATAGTACACACTACAGTACTATAATAGTACACACTACAGTACTATATTAGTACACACTGCAGTACTATATTAGTACACACTACAGTACTATAATAGTACACACTACAGACCAATAATAGTACACACTGCAGTACTATAATAGTACACACTACAGTACTATAATAGTATACACTGCAGTACTATAATAGTACACACTACACTACTATAATAGTACACACTACAGTACAATAATAGTATACACTACAGTACTACAATAGTACACACTACAGTACTATAATAGTACACACTACAGTACAATAATAGTACACACACTACAGTACAATAATAGTACACACTACAGTACAATAATAGTACACACTACAGTACTATAATAGTACACACTACAGTACTATAATAGTACACACTACAGTACAATAATAGTACACACTACAGTACTATAATAGTATACACTACAGTACAATAATAGTGCACACTACAGTACAATAATAGTACACACTAGAGTACTATAATAGTACACACTGCAGTACTATAATAGTACACACTACAGTACTATAATAGTACACACTACAGTACTATAATAGTACACACACTACAGTACAATAATAGTACACACTACAGTACTATATTAGTACACACTACAGTACTATAATAGTACACACACTACAGTACAATAATAGTACACACTACAGTACTACATTAGTACACACTACAGTACAATAATAGTACACACTACAGTACTATAATAGTACACACTACAGTACTATAATAGTACACACTACAGTACTATAATAGTACACACTACAGTACTATAATAGTATACACTACAGTACAATAATAGTATACACACTACAGTACATTAATAGTACACACTACAGTACTATATTAGTACACACTACAGTACATTAATAGTACACACTACAGTACTATAATAGTACACACTACAGTACAATAATAGTACACACTACAGTACTATAATAGTACACACTACAGTACTATAATAGTATACACTACAGTACAATAATAGTATACACACTACAGTACAATAATAGTACACACTACAGTACTATATTAGTACACACTACAGTACTATAATAGTACACACACTACAGTACAATAATAGTACACACTACAGTACTATATTAGTACACACTACAGTACTATAATAGTACACACTACAGTACTATAATAGTACACACTACAGTACTATAATAGTACACACTGCAGTACTATATTAGTACACACTACAGTACTATAATAGTACACACACTACAGTACAATAATAGTACACACTACAGTACTATATTAGTACACACTACAGTACTATAATAGTACACACACTACAGTACAATAATAGTACACACTACAGTACTACATTAGTACACACTACAGTACAATAATAGTACACACTACAGTACTATAATAGTACACACTACAGTACTATAATAGTACACACTACAGTACTATAATAGTATATACTACAGTACAATAATAGTATACACACTACAGTTCATTAATAGTACACACTACAGTACTATATTAGTACACACTACAGTACATTAATAGTACACACTACAGTATTATAATAGTACACACTACAGTACAATAATAGTACACACTACAGTACTATAATAGTACACACTACAGTACTATAATAGTACACACTACAGAACTATAATAGTACACACTACAGTACTATAATAGTATACACTACAGTACAATAATAGTATACACACTACAGTACATTAATAGTACACACTACAGTACTATATTAGTACACACTACAGTACATTAATAGTACACACTACAGTACTATAATAGTACACACTACAGTACTATAATAGTACACACTACAGTACTATAATAGTACACACACTACAGTACAATAATAGTACACACTACAGTACTATATTAGTACACACTACAGTACTATAATAGTACACACACTACAGTACAATAATAGTACACACTACAGTACTATATTAGTACACACTACAGTACAATAATAGTACACACTAGAGTACTATAATAGTACACACTACAGTACTATAATAGTACACACTACAGTTCTATAATAGTACACACTACAGTACTATAATGGTATACACTACAGTACAATAATAGTATACACACTACAGTACAATAATAGTACACACTACAGTACTATATTAGTACACACTACAGTACTATAATAGTACACACACTACAGTACAATAATAGTACACACTACAGTACTATATTAGTACACACTACAGTACTATAATAGTACACACTACAGTACTATAATAGTACACACTACAGTACTATAATAGTACACACTACAGTACTATAATAGTACACACTACAGTACTATACTAGTACACACTGCAGTACTATATTAGTACACACTACAGTACTATAATAGTACACACACTACAGTACAATAATAGTACACACTACAATACTATATTAGTACACACTACAGTACTATAATAGTACACACACTACAGTACAATAATAGTACACACTACAGTACTATATTAGTACACACTACAGTACTATTATAGTACACACATTACAGTACAATAATAGTACACACTACAATACTTTATTAGTACACACTACAGTACTATAATAGTACACACTACAGTACTATAATAGTACACACTACAGTACTATAATAGTACACACTACAGTACTATAATAGTACACACTGCAGTACTATATTAGTACACACTACAGTACTATAATAGTACACACTACAGTACTATAATAGTACACACTACAGTACTATAATAGTATATACTACAGTACAATAATAGTATACACACTACAGTTCATTAATAGTACACACTACAGTACTATATTAGTACACACTACAGTACATTAATAGTACACACTACAGTATTATAATAGTACACACTACAGTACAATAATAGTACACACTACAGTACTATAATAGTACACACTACAGTACTATAATAGTACACACTACAGAACTATAATAGTACACACTACAGTACTATAATAGTATACACTACAGTACAATAATAGTATACACACTACAGTACATTAATAGTACACACTACAGTACTATATTAGTACACACTACAGTACATTAATAGTACACACTACAGTACTATAATAGTACACACTACAGTACTATAATAGTACACACTACAGTACTATAATAGTACACACACTACAGTACAATAATAGTACACACTACAGTACTATATTAGTACACACTACAGTACTATAATAGTACACACACTACAGTACAATAATAGTACACACTACAGTACTATATTAGTACACACTACAGTACAATAATAGTACACACTAGAGTACTATAATAGTACACACTACAGTACTATAATAGTACACACTACAGTTCTATAATAGTACACACTACAGTACTATAATGGTATACACTACAGTACAATAATAGTATACACACTACAGTACAATAATAGTACACACTACAGTACTATATTAGTACACACTACAGTACTATAATAGTACACACACTACAGTACAATAATAGTACACACTACAGTACTATATTAGTACACACTACAGTACTATAATAGTACACACTACAGTACTATAATAGTACACACTACAGTACTATAATAGTACACACTACAGTACTATAATAGTACACACTACAGTACTATACTAGTACACACTGCAGTACTATATTAGTACACACTACAGTACTATAATAGTACACACACTACAGTACAATAATAGTACACACTACAATACTATTTTAGTACACACTACAGTACTATAATAGTACACACACTACAGTACAATAATAGTACACACTACAGTACTATATTAGTACACACTACAGTACTATTATAGTACACACATTACAGTACAATAATAGTACACACTACAATACTTTATTAGTACACACTACAGTACTATAATAGTACACACTACAGTACTATAATAGTACACACTACAGTACTATAATAGTACACACTACAGTACTATAATAGTACACACTGCAGTACTATATTAGTACACACTACAGTACTATAATAGTACACACTACAGTACTATAATAGTACACACTGCAGTACTATGTTAGTACACACTACAGTACTATAATAGTACACACTACAGTACTATAATAGTACACACTACAGTACTATAATAGTACACACTACAGTACAATAATAGTACACACACTACAGTACAATAATAGTATACACTACAGTACTATAATAGTACACACTACAGTACTATAATAGTACACACTACAGTACAATAATAGTGCACACTACAGTACAATAATAGTACACACTACAGTACTATAATAGTACACACTGCAGTACTATATTAGTACACTTTACAGTACTATAATAGTACACACTACAGTACAATAATAGTACACACTACAGTACTATAATAGTACACACTACAGTACTATAATAGTATACACTACAGTACTATAATATTACACACTACACTACTATAATAGTACACACTACAGTACAATAATAGTATACACTACAGTACTACAATAGTACACACTACAGTACTCTAATAGTACACACTACAGTACAATAATAGTACACACACTACAGTACAATAATAGTACACACTACAGTACAATAATAGTACACACTACAGTACTATAATAGTACACACTACAGTACAATAATAGTACACACTACAGTACTATAATAGTACACACTACAGTACTATAATAGTACACACTACAGTACTATATTAGTACACACTGCAGTACTATATTAGTACACACTACAGTACTATAATAGTACACACTACAGACCAATAATAGTACACACTGCAGTACTATAATAGTACACACTACAGTACTATAATAGTATACACTGCAGTACTATAATAGTACACACTACACTACTATAATAGTACACACTACAGTACAATAATAGTATACACTACAGTACTACAATAGTACACACTACAGTACTATAATAGTACACACTACAGTACAATAATAGTACACACACTACAGTACAATAATAGTACACACTACAGTACAATAATAGTACACACTACAGTACTATAATAGTACACACTACAGTACTATAATAGTACACACTACAGTACAATAATAGTACACACTACAGTACTATAATAGTATACACTACAGTACAATAATAGTGCACACTACAGTACAATAATAGTACACACTAGAGTACTATAATAGTACACACTGCAGTACTATAATAGTACACACTACAGTACTATAATAGTACACACTACAGTACTATAATAGTACACACACTACAGTACAATAATAGTACACACTACAGTACTATATTAGTACACACTACAGTACTATAATAGTACACACACTACAGTACAATAATAGTACACACTACAGTACTACATTAGTACACACTACAGTACAATAATAGTACACACTACAGTACTATAATAGTACACACTACAGTACTATAATAGTACACACTACAGTACTATAATAGTACACACTACAGTACTATAATAGTATACACTACAGTACAATAATAGTATACACACTACAGTACATTAATAGTACACACTACAGTACTATATTAGTACACACTACAGTACATTAATAGTACACACTACAGTACTATAATAGTACACACTACAGTACAATAATAGTACACACTACAGTACTATAATAGTACACACTACAGTACTATAATAGTATACACTACAGTACAATAATAGTATACACACTACAGTACAATAATAGTACACACTACAGTACTATATTAGTACACACTACAGTACTATAATAGTACACACACTACAGTACAATAATAGTACACACTACAGTACTATATTAGTACACACTACAGTACTATAATAGTACACACTACAGTACTATAATAGTACACACTACAGTACTATAATAGTACACACTGCAGTACTATATTAGTACACACTACAGTACTATAATAGTACACACACTACAGTACAATAATAGTACACACTACAGTACTATATTAGTACACACTACAGTACTATAATAGTACACACACTACAGTACAATAATAGTACACACTACAGTACTACATTAGTACACACTACAGTACAATAATAGTACACACTACAGTACTATAATAGTACACACTACAGTACTATAATAGTACACACTACAGTACTATAATAGTATATACTACAGTACAATAATAGTATACACACTACAGTTCATTAATAGTACACACTACAGTACTATATTAGTACACACTACAGTACATTAATAGTACACACTACAGTATTATAATAGTACACACTACAGTACAATAATAGTACACACTACAGTACTATAATAGTACACACTACAGTACTATAATAGTACACACTACAGAACTATAATAGTACACACTACAGTACTATAATAGTATACACTACAGTACAATAATAGTATACACACTACAGTACATTAATAGTACACACTACAGTACTATATTAGTACACACTACAGTACATTAATAGTACACACTACAGTACTATAATAGTACACACTACAGTACTATAATAGTACACACTACAGTACTATAATAGTACACACACTACAGTACAATAATAGTACACACTACAGTACTATATTAGTACACACTACAGTACTATAATAGTACACACACTACAGTACAATAATAGTACACACTACAGTACTATATTAGTACACACTACAGTACAATAATAGTACACACTAGAGTACTATAATAGTACACACTACAGTACTATAATAGTACACACTACAGTTCTATAATAGTACACACTACAGTACTATAATGGTATACACTACAGTACAATAATAGTATACACACTACAGTACAATAATAGTACACACTACAGTACTATATTAGTACACACTACAGTACTATAATAGTACACACACTACAGTACAATAATAGTACACACTACAGTACTATATTAGTACACACTACAGTACTATAATAGTACACACTACAGTACTATAATAGTACACACTACAGTACTATAATAGTACACACTACAGTACTATAATAGTACACACTACAGTACTATACTAGTACACACTGCAGTACTATATTAGTACACACTACAGTACTATAATAGTACACACACTACAGTACAATAATAGTACACACTACAATACTATATTAGTACACACTACAGTACTATAATAGTACACACACTACAGTACAATAATAGTACACACTACAGTACTATATTAGTACACACTACAGTACTATTATAGTACACACATTACAGTACAATAATAGTACACACTACAATACTTTATTAGTACACACTACAGTACTATAATAGTACACACTACAGTACTATAATAGTACACACTACAGTACTATAATAGTACACACTACAGTACTATAATAGTACACACTGCAGTACTATATTAGTACACACTACAGTACTATAATAGTACACACTACAGTACAATAATAGTACACACTACAGTACTATAATAGTACACAATACAGTACTATAATAGTACACACTACAGTACTATAATAGTACACACTACAGTACTATAATAGTACACACTACAGTACAATAATAGTACACACTACAGTACAATAATAGTATACACTACAGTACTATATTAGTACACACTACAGTACAATATTAGTACACACTACAGTACAATAATAGTATACACACTACAGTAGTATAATAGTACACACTACAGTACTATAATAGTACACACTACAGTACTATAATAGTACACACTACAGTACTATAATAGTACACACTACAGTACAATAATAGCACACACTACAGTACAATAATAGTACACACTACAGTACTATAATAGTACACATTACAGTACTATAATAGTACAAACTACAGTACTATCATAGTATACACTACAGTACTATATTAGTACACACTACAGTACTATAATAGTACACACTACAGTACTATAATAGTACACACCACATAACTATAGTAGTACACACTACAGTACTATAATAGTACCCACTACAGTACAATAATAGTACACACTACAGTACTATAATAGTACACATTACAGTACTATAATAGTACACACTACAGTACAATAATAGTACACACTACAGTACAATAATAGTATACACACTACAGTACAATAATAGTGCACACTACAGTACAATAATAGTACACACTACAGTACTATAATAGTACACACTGCAGTACTACATTAGTACACACTACAGTACTATAATAGTATACACTACAGTACAATAATAGTATACACACTACAGTACATTAATAGTACACACTACAGTACTATATTTGTACACACTACAGTACAATAATAGTATACACTACAGTACTATAATAGTACACACTACAGTACTATAATAGTACACACTACAGTACAATAATAGTACACACTACAGTAGAATAATAGTGCACACTACAGTACAATAATAGTGCACACTACAGTACAATAATAGTACACACTACAATACTATAATAGTACACACTACAGTACTATAATAGTACACACTACATAACTATAGTAGTACACACTACAGTACTATAATAGTACACACTACAGTACTATAATAGTACACACTACAGTACAATAATAGTACACACTACAGTACTATAATAGTACACACTACAGTACTATAATAGTGCACACTACAGTACAATAATAGTACTCACTACAGTACAATAATAGTACACACTACAGTACAATAATAGTATACACACTACAGTACAATAATAGTGCACACTACAGTACAATAATAGTACACACTACAGTACTATAATAGTACACACTGCAGTACTATATTAGTACACACTACAGTACTATAATAGTATACACTACAGAACAAAAATAGTATACACTACAGTACTATAATAGTACACACTACAGTACTATAATAGAACACACTACAGTACTATACGAGTACACACTACAGTACAATAATAGTAAACACTACAGTACTATAATAGTACACATTACAGTACTATAATAGTACACACTACAGTACTATAATAGTACACACTACAGTACTATAATAGTATACACTACAGTACTATATTAGTACACACTACAGTACTATAATAGTACACACTACAGTACTATAAAAGTACACACTGCAGTACTATATTAGTACACACTATAGTACTATAATAGTACACACTACAGTACAATATTAGTACACACTACAGTACAATAATAGTATACACACTACAGTACAATAATAGTACACACTACAGTACTATAATAGTACACACTACAGTACTATAATAGTACACACTACATAACTATAGTAGTACACACTACAGTACTATAATAGTACACACTACAGTACTATAATAGTACACACTACAGTACAATAATAGTACACACTACAGTACTATAATAGTACACACTACAGTACTATAATAGTACACACTACAGTACAATAATAGTACACACTACAGTACAATAATAGTATACACACTACAGTACAATAATAGTGCACACTACAGTACAATAATAGTACACACTACAGTACTATAATAGTACACACTGCAGTACTATATTAGTACACACTACAGTACTATAATAGTATACACTACAGTACAATAATAGTATACACACTACAGTACATTAATAGTACACACTACAGTACTATATTAGTACACACTACAGAACAATAATAGTATACACTACAGTACTATAATAGTACACACTACAGTACTATAATAGTACACCCTACAGTACAATAATAGTACACACTACAGTACAATAATAGTATACACACTACAGTACAATAATAGTGCACACTACAGTACAATAATAGTACACACTACAGTACTATAATAGTACACACTGCAGTACTATAATAGTACACACTACAGTACTATAATAGTACACACTGCAGTACTATATTAGTACACACTACAGTACAATAATAGTATACACACTACAGTACAATAATAGTTCACACTACAGTACTATAATAGTACACACTACAGTACTATAATAGTACACACTACATAACTATAGTAGTACACACTACAGTACTATAATAGTACACACTACAGTACAATAATAGTACACACTACAGTACTATAATAGTACACACTACAGTACTATAATAGTACACACTACAGTACAATAATAGTACACACTACAGTACAATAATAGTATACACACTACAGTACAATAATAGTCCACACTACAGTACAATAATAGTACACACTACAGTACTATAATAGTACACACTGCAGTACTATATTAGTACACACTACAGTACTATAATAGTATACACTACAGTACAATAATAGTATACACACTACAGTACTATAATAGTACACACTACAGTACTATATTAGTACACACTACAGAACAATAATAGTATACACTACAGTACTATAATAGTACACACTACAGTACTATAATAGTACACACTACAGTACAATAATAGTGCACACTACAGTACAATAATAGTACACACTACAGTACTATAATAGTACACACTGCAGTACTATAATAGTACACACTACAGTACTATAATTGTACACACTACAGTACAATAATAGTGCACACAACAGTACAATAATAGTACACACTACAGTACTATAATAGTACACACTGCAGTACTATATTAGTACACACTACAGTACAATAATAGTATACACTACAGAACTATAATAGTACACACTACAGTACTATAATAGTACACACTGCAGTACAATAATAGTGCACACTACAGTACAATAATAGTACACACTACAGTACTATAGTAGTACACACTGCAGTACTATATTAGTACACACTACAGTACTATCATAGTATACACTACAGTACAATAATAGTATACACACTACAGTACTATAATAGTACACACTACAGTACTATATTAGTACACACTACAGTACAATAATAGTATACACTACAGTACAATAATAGTATACACACTACAGTACTATAATAGTACACACTACAGTACTATATTAGTACACACTACAGTAAAATAATAGTATACACTACAGTACTATAATAGTACACACTAAAGTACTATAATAGTACACACTACAGTACAATAATAGTATACACACTACAGTACAATAATAGTGCACACTACAGTACAATAATAGTACACACTACAGTACTATAATAGTACACACTACAGTACAATAATAGTACACCCACTACAGTACAATAATAGTATACACTACAGTACAATAATAGTACACACTACAGTACAATAATAGTATACACTACAGTACAATATTAGTACACACTACAGTACTATAATAGTACACACACTACAGTACTATAATAGTACACACTACAGTACTATAATAGTACACACACTACAGTACAATAATAGTACACACTACAGTACTATAATTGTGCACACACTACAGTACTATAATAGTACACACACTACAGTACTATAATAGTACACACACTACAGTACAATAATAGTACACACTACAGTACTCTAATAGTACACATTGCAGTACTATAATAGTATACACTACAGTACTATAATAGTACACACTACAGTACTATAATAGTACACACTACAGTACTATAATAGTATACACTACAGTACTATAATAGTACACACTACAGTACTATAAGAGTACACACACTACAGTACTATAAGAGTACACACTACAGTACTATAATAGTACACACTACAGTACTATAATAGTACACACTACAGTACTATAATAGTGCACACTACAGTGCAATAATAGTACACACTACAGTACTATAATAGTACACACTACAGTACCATAATAGTACACACTACAGTACAATAATAGTACACACACTACAGTACAATAATAGTACACACTACAGTACTATAATAGTACACACTACAGTACTATAATAGTACACACTACAGTACAATAATAGTGCACACTACAGTACAATAATAGTACACACTACAGTACTATCATAGTACACACTGCAGTACTATATTAGTACACTTTACAGTACTATAATAGTACACACTACAGTACAATAATAGTACACACTACAGTACTATAATAGTACACACTACAGTACTATAATAGTATACACTACAGTACTATAATAGTTCACACTACACTACTATAATAGTACACACTACAGTACAATAATAGTATACACTACAGTACTACAATAGTACACACTACAGTACTATAATAGTACACACTACAGTACAATAATATTACACACACTACAGTACAATAATAGTACACACTACAGTACAATAATAGTACACATTACAGTACTATAATAGTACACACTACAGTACAATAATAGTACACACTACAGTACTATAATAGTACACACTACAGTACTATAATATAACACACTACAGTACTATAATAGAACACACTACAGTACTATATTAGTACACACTGCAGTACTATATTAGTACACACTACAGTACTATAATAGTACACACTACAGAACAATAATAGTACACACTGCAGTACTATAATAGTACACACTACAGTACTATAATAGTATACACTACAGTACTATAATAGTACACACTACAGTACAATAATAGTATACACTACAGTACTACAATAGTACACACTACAGTACTATAATAGTACACACTACAGTACAATAATAGTACACACACTACAGTACAATAATAGTACACACTACAGTACAATAATAGTACACACTACAGTACTATAATAGTACACACTACAGTACAATAATAGTACACACTTCAGTACTATAATAGTATACACTACAGTACAATAATAGTGCACACTACAGTACAATTATAGTACACACTAGAGTACTATAATAGTACACACTGCAGTACTATAATAGTACACACTACAGTACTATAATAGTACACACTACAGTACTATAATAGTACACACACTACAGTACAATAATCGTACACATTACAGTACTATATTAGTACACACTACAGTACTATAATAGTACACACACTACAGTACAATAATAGTACACACTACAGTACTATATTAGTACACACTACAGTACTATAATATTACACACTACAGTACTATAATAGTACACACTACAGTACTATAATAGTACACACTACAGTACTATAATAGTACACACTACAGTACTATAATAGTACACACTGCAGTCATATATTAGTACACACTACAGTACTATAATAGTACACACACTACAGTACAATAATAGTACACACTAGAGTACTATATTAGTACACACTACAGTACTATAATAGTACACACACTAAAGTACAATAATAGTACACACTACAGTACTATATTAGTACACACTACAGTATTATAATAGTACACACACTACAGTACAATAATAGTACACTCCACAGTACTATATTAGTACACACTACAGTACTATAATAGTACACACTACAGTACTATAATAGTACACACTACAGTACTATAATAGTACACACTGCAGTACTATGTTAGTACACACTACAGTACTATAATAGTACACACTACAGTACTATAATAGTACACACTACAGTACTATAATAGTACACACTACAGTACAATAATAGTACACACACTACAGTACAATAATAGTATACACTACAGTACTATAATAGTACACACTACAGTACTATAATAGTACACACTACAGTACAATAATAGTGCACACTACAGTACAATAATAGTACACACTACAGTACTATAATAGTACACACTGCAGTACTATATTAGTACACTTTACAGTACTATAATAGTACACACTACAGTACAATAATAGTACACACTACAGTACTATAATAGTACACACTACAGTACTATAATAGTATACACTACAGTACTATAATATTACACACTACACTACTATAATAGTACACACTACAGTACAATAATAGTATACACTACAGTACTACAATAGTACACACTACAGTACTCTAATAGTACACACTACAGTACTATAATAGTACACACTACAGTACAATAATAGTACACACACTACAGTACAATAATAGTACACACTACAGTACAATAATAGTACACACTACAGTACTATAATAGTACACACTACAGTACAATAATAGTACACACTACAGTACTATAATAGTACACACTACAGTACTATAATAGTACACACTACAGACCAATAATAGTACACACTGCAGTACTATAATAGTACACACTACAGTACTATAATAGTATACACTGCAGTACTATAATAGTACACACTACACTACTATAATAGTACACACTACAGTACAATAATAGTATACACTACAGTACTACAATAGTACACACTACAGTACTATAATAGTACACACTACAGTACAATAATAGTACACACACTACAGTACAATAATAGTACACACTACAGTACAATAATAGTACACACTACAGTACTATAATAGTACACACTACAGTACTATAATAGTACACACTACAGTACAATAATAGTACACACTACAGTACTATAATAGTATACACTACAGTACAATAATAGTGCACACTACAGTACAATAATAGTACCCACTAGAGTACTATAATAGTACACACTGCAGTACTATAATAGTACACACTACAGTACTATAATAGTACACACACTACAGTACAAAAATAGTACACACTACAGTACTATATTAGTACACACTACAGTACTATAATAGTACACACACTACAGTACAATAATAGTACACACTACAGTACTACATTAGTACACACTACAGTACAATAATAGTACACACTACAGTACTATAATAGTACACACTACAGTACTATAATAGTACACACTACAGTACTATAATAGTACACACTACAGTACTATAATAGTATACACTACAGTACAATAATAGTATACACACTACAGTACATTAATAGTACACACTACAGTACTATATTAGTACACACTACAGTACATTAATAGTACACACTACAGTACTATAATAGTACACACTACAGTACAATAATAGTACACACTACAGTACTATAATAGTACACACTACAGTACTATAATAGTACACACTACAGTACAATAATAGTACACACTACAGTACTATAATAGTATACACTACAGTACAATAATAGTGCACACTACAGTACAATAATAGTACACACTAGAGTACTATAATAGTACACACTGCAGTACTATAATAGTACACACTACAGTACTATAATAGTACACACACTACAGTACAATAATAGTACACACTACAGTACTATATTAGTACACACTACAGTACTATAATAGTACACACACTACAGTACAATAATAGTACACACACTACAGTACAATAATAGTACACACTACAGTACTATATTAGTACACTCTACAGTACAATAATAGTACACACTAGAGTACTATAATAGTACACACTACAGTACTATAATAGTACACACTACAGTACTATAATAGTACACACTACAGTACTATAATAGTATACACTACAGTACAATAATAGTATACACACTACAGTACAATAATAGTACACACTACAGTACTATATTAGTACACATTACAGTACTATAATAGTACACACACTACAGTACAATAATAGTACACACTACAGTACTATATTAGTACACACTACAGTACTATAATAGTACACACTACAGTACTATAATAGTACACACTACAGTACTATAATAGTACACACTGCAGTACTATATTAGTACACACTACAGTACTATAATAGTACACACACTACAGTACAATAATAGTACACACTACAGTACTATATTAGTACACACTACAGTACTATAATAGTACACACACTACAGTACAATAATAGTACACACTACAGTACTACATAGTACACACTACAGTACAATAATAGTACACACTACAGTACTATAATAGTACACACTACAGTACTATAATAGTACACACTACAGTACTATAATAGTATACACTACAGTACAATAATAGTATACACACTACAGTACATTAATAGTACACACTACAGTACTATATTAGTACACACTACAGTACATTAATAGTACACACTACAGTACTATAATAGTACACACTACAGTACTATAATAGTACACACACTACAGTACAATAATAGTACACACTACAGTACTATATTAGTACACACTACAGTACTATAATAGTACACACACTACAGTACAATAATAGTACACACTACAGTACTATATTAGTACACACTACAGTACAATAATAGTACACACTAGAGTACTATAATAGTACACACTACAGTACTAAAATAGTACACACTACAGTACTATAATAGTACACACTACAGTACTATAATGGTATACACTACAGTACAATAATAGTATACACACTACAGTACAATAATAGTACACACTACAGTACTATATTAGTACACACTACAGTACTATAATAGTACACACACTACAGTACAATAATAGTACACACTACAGTACTATATTAGTACACACTACAGTACTATAATAGTACACACTACAGTACTATAATAGTACACACTACAGTACTATAATAGTACACACTACAGTACTATAATAGTACACACTACAGTACTATACTAGTACACACTGCAGTACTATATTAGTACACACTACAGTACTATAATAGTACACACACTACAGTACAATTATAGTACACACTAGAGTACTATAATAGTACACACTGCAGTACTATAATAGTACACACTACAGTACTATAATAGTACACACTACAGTACTATAATAGTACACACACTACAGTACAATAATCGTACACATTACAGTACTATATTAGTACACACTACAGTACTATAATAGTACACACACTACAGTACAATAATAGTACACACTACAGTACTATATTAGTACACACTACAGTACTATAATATTACACACTACAGTAGTATAATAGTACACACTACAGTACTATAATAGTACACACTACAGTACTATAATAGTACACACTACAGTACTATAATAGTACACACTGCAGTCATATATTAGTACACACTACAGTACTATAATAGTACACACACTACAGTACAATAATAGTACACACTAGAGTACTATATTAGTACACACTACAGTACTATAATAGTACACACACTAAAGTACAATAATAGTACACACTACAGTACTATATTAGTACACACTACAGTATTATAATAGTACACACACTACAGTACAATAATAGTACACTCTACAGTACTATATTAGTACACACTACAGTACTATAATAGTACACACTACAGTACTATAATAGTACACACTACAGTACTATAATAGTACACACTGCAGTACTATGTTAGTACACACTACAGTACTATAATAGTACACACTACAGTACTATAATAGTACACACTACAGTACTATAATAGTACACACTACAGTACAATAATAGTACACACACTACAGTACAATAATAGTATACACTACAGTACTATAATAGTACACACTACAGTACTATAATAGTACACACTACAGTACAATAATAGTGCACACTACAGTACAATAATAGTACACACTACAGTACTATAATAGTACACACTGCAGTACTATATTAGTACACTTTACAGTACTATAATAGTACACACTACAGTACAATAATAGTACACACTACAGTACTATAATAGTACACACTACAGTACTATAATAGTATACACTACAGTACTATAATATTACACACTACACTACTATAATAGTACACACTACAGTACAATAATAGTATACACTACAGTACTACAATAGTACACACTACAGTACTCTAATAGTACACACTACAGTACTATAATAGTACACACTACAGTACAATAATAGTACACACACTACAGTACAATAATAGTACACACTACAGTACAATAATAGTACACACTACAGTACTATAATAGTACACACTACAGTACAATAATAGTACACACTACAGTACTATAATAGTACACACTACAGTACTATAATAGTACACACTACAGACCAATAATAGTACACACTGCAGTACTATAATAGTACACACTACAGTACTATAATAGTATACACTGCAGTACTATAATAGTACACACTACACTACTATAATAGTACACACTACAGTACAATAATAGTATACACTACAGTACTACAATAGTACACACTACAGTACTATAATAGTACACACTACAGTACAATAATAGTACACACACTACAGTACAATAATAGTACACACTACAGTACAATAATAGTACACACTACAGTACTATAATAGTACACACTACAGTACTATAATAGTACACACTACAGTACAATAATAGTACACACTACAGTACTATAATAGTATACACTACAGTACAATAATAGTGCACACTACAGTACAATAATAGTACCCACTAGAGTACTATAATAGTACACACTGCAGTACTATAATAGTACTCACTACAGTACTATAATAGTACACACACTACAGTACAATAATAGTACACACTACAGTACTATATTAGTACACACTACAGTACTATAATAGTACACACACTACAGTACAATAATAGTACACACTACAGTACTACATTAGTACACACTACAGTACAATAATAGTACACACTACAGTACTATAATAGTACACACTACAGTACTATAATAGTACACACTACAGTACTATAATAGTACACACTACAGTACTATAATAGTACACACTACAGTACTATAATAGTATACACTACAGTACAATAATAGTATACACACTACAGTACATTAATAGTACACACTACAGTACTATATTAGTACACACTACAGTACATTAATAGTACACACTACAGTACTATAATAGTACACACTACAGTACAATAATAGTACACACTACAGTACTATAATAGTACACACTACAGTACTATAATAGTACACACTACAGTACAATAATAGTACACACTACAGTACTATAATAGTATACACTACAGTACAATAATAGTGCACACTACAGTACAATAATAGTACACACTAGAGTACTATAATAGTACACACTGCAGTACTATAATAGTACACACTACAGTACTATAATAGTACACACACTACAGTACAATAATAGTACACACTACAGTACTATATTAGTACACACTACAGTACTATAATAGTACACACACTACAGTACAATAATAGTACACACACTACAGTACAATAATAGTACACACTACAGTACTATATTAGTACACTCTACAGTACAATAATAGTACACACTAGAGTACTATAATAGTACACACTACAGTACTATAATAGTACACACCACAGTACTATAATAGTACACACTACAGTACTATAATAGTATACACTACAGTACAATAATAGTATACACACTACAGTACAATAATAGTACACACTACAGTACTATATTAGTACACATTACAGTACTATAATAGTACACACACTACAGTACAATAATAGTACACACTACAGTACTATATTAGTACACACTACAGTACTATAATAGTACACACTACAGTACTATAATAGTACACACTACAGTACTATAATAGTACACACTGCAGTACTATATTAGTACACACTACAGTACTATAATAGTACACACACTACAGTACAATAATAGTACACACTACAGTACTATATTAGTACACACTACAGTACTATAATAGTACACACACTACAGTACAATAATAGTACACACTACAGTACTACATAGTACACACTACAGTTCAATAATAGTACACACTACAGTACTATAATAGTACACACTACAGTACTATAATAGTACACACTACAGTACTATAATAGTATACACTACAGTACAATAATAGTATACACACTACAGTACATTAATAGTACACACTACAGTACTATATTAGTACACACTACAGTACATTAATAGTACACACTACAGTACTATAATAGTACACACTACAGTACTATAATAGTACACACACTACAGTACAATAATAGTACACACTACAGTACTATATTAGTACACACTACAGTACTATAATAGTACACACACTACAGTACAATAATAGTACACACTACAGTACTATATTAGTACACACTACAGTACAATAATAGTACACACTAGAGTACTATAATAGTACACACTACAGTACTAAAATAGTACACACTACAGTACTATAATAGTACACACTACAGTACTATAATGGTATACACTACAGTACAATAATAGTATACACACTACAGTACAATAATAGTACACACTACAGTACTATATTAGTACACACTACAGTACTATAATAGTACACACACTACAGTACAATAATAGTACACACTACAGTACTATATTAGTACACACTACAGTACTATAATAGTACACACTACAGTACTATAATAGTACACACTACAGTACTATAATAGTACACACTACAGTACTATAATAGTACACACTACAGTACTATACTAGTACACACTGCAGTACTATATTAGTACACACTACAGTACTATAATAGTACACACACTACAGTACAATAATAGTACACACTACAATACTATATTAGTACACACTACAGTACTATAATAGTACACACACTACAGTACAATAATAGTACACACTACAGTACTATAATAGTACACACTGCAGTACTATAATAGTACACACTACAGTACTATAATAGTACACACTACAGTACTATAATAGTACACACTGCAGTACTATATTAGTACACACTACAGTACTATTATAGTACACACATTACAGTACAATAATAGTACACACTACAATACTTTATTAGTACACACTACAGTACTATAATAGTACACACTACAGTACTATAATAGTACACACTACAGTACCATAATAGTACACACTACAGTACTATAATAGTACACACTGCAGTACTATATTAGTACACACTACAGTAGTATAATAGTACACACTACAGTACAATAATAGTACACACTACAGTACTATAATAGTACACAATACAGTACTATAATAGTACACACTACAGTACTATAATAGTACACACTACAGTACTATAATAGTACACACTACAGTACAATAATAGTACACACTACAGTACAATAATAGTATACACTACAGTACTATATTAGTACACACTACAGTACAATATTAGTACACACTACAGTACAATAATAGTATACACACTACAGTACTATAATAGTACACACTACAGTACTATAATAGTACACACTACAGTACTATAATAGTACACACTACAGTACTATAATAGTACACACTACAGTACAATAATAGCACACACTACAGTACAATAATAGTACACACTACAGTACTATAATAGTACACATTACAGTACTATAATAGTACAAACTACAGTACTATAATAGTACACACTACAGTACTATAATAGTATACACTACAGTACTATATTAGTACACACTAGAGTACTATAATAGTACACACTACAGTACTATAATAGTACACACCACATAACTATAGTAGTACACACTACAGTACTATAATAGTACCCACTACAGTACAATAATAGTACACACTACAGTACTATAATAGTACACATTACAGTACTATAATAGTACACACTACAGTACAATAATAGTACACACTACAGTACAATAATAGTGCACACTACAGTACAATAATAGTACACACTACAGTACTATAATAGTACACACTGCAGTACTATATTAGTACACACTACAGTACTATAATAGTATACACTACAGTACAATAATAGTATACACACTACAGTACATTAATAGTACACACTACAGTACTATATTTGTACACACTACAGTACAATAATAGTATACACTACAGTACTATAATAGTAAACACTACAGTACTATAATAGTACACACTACAGTACAATAATAGTACACACTACAGTACAATAATAGTGCACACTACAGTACAATAATAGTGCACACTACAGTACAATAATAGTACACACTACAGTACTATAATAGTACACACTACAGTACTATAATAGTACACACTACATAACTATAGTAGTACACACTACAGTACTATAATAGTACACACTACAGTACTATAATAGTACACACTACAGTACAATAATAGTACACACTACAGTACTATAATAGTACACACTACAGTACTATAATAGTACACACTACAGTACAATAATAGTACTCACTACAGTACAATAATAGTACACACTACAGTACAATAATAGTATACACACTACAGTACAATAATAGTGCACACTACAGTACAATAATAGTACACACTACAGTACTATAATAGTACACACTGCAGTACTATATTAGTACACACTACAGTTCTATAATAGTATACACTACAGAACAAAAATAGTATACACTACAGTACTATAATAGTACACACTACAGTACTATAATAGAACACACTACAGTACTATACGAGTACACACTACAGTACAATAATAGTACACACTACAGTACTATAATAGTACACATTACAGTACTATAATAGTACACACTACAGTACTATAATAGTACACACTACAGTACTATAATAGTATACACTACAGTACTATATTAGTACACACTACAGTACTATAATAGTACACACTACAGTACTATAATAGTACACACTGCAGTACTATATTAGTACACACTATAGTACTATAATAGTACACACTACAGTACAATATTAGTACACACTACAGTACAATAATAGTATACACACTACAGTACAATAATAGTACACACTACAGTACTATAATAGTACACACTACAGTACTATAATAGTACACACTACATAACTATAGTAGTACACACTACAGTACTATAATAGTACACACTACAGTACTATAATAGTACACACTACAGTACAATAATAGTACACACTACAGTACTATAATAGTACACACTACAGTACTATAATAGTACACACTACAGTACAATAATAGTACACACTACAGTACAATAATAGTATACACACTACAGTACAATAATAGTGCACACTACAGTACAATAATAGTACACACTACAGTACTATAATAGTACACACTGCAGTACTATATTAGTACACACTACAGTACTATAATAGTATACACTACAGTACAATAATAGTATACACACTACAGTACATTAATAGTACACACTACAGTACTATATTAGTACACACTACAGAACAATAATAGTATACACTACAGTACTATAATAGTACACACTACAGTACTATAATAGTACACCCTACAGTACAATAATAGTACACACTACAGTACAATAATAGTATACACACTACAGTACAATAATAGTGCACACTACAGTACAATAATAGTACACACTACAGTACTATAATAGTACACACTGCAGTACTATAATAGTACACACTACAGTACTATAATAGTACACACTGCAGTACTATATTAGTACACACTACAGTACAATAATAGTATACACACTACAGTACAATAATAGTTCACACTACAGTACTATAATAGTACACACTACAGTACTATAATAGTACACACTACATAACTATAGTAGTACACACTACAGTACTATAATAGTACACACTACAGTACTATAATAGTACACACTACAGTACAATAATAGTACACACTACAGTACTATAATAGTACACACTACAGTACTATAATAGTACACACTACAGTACAATAATAGTACACACTACAGTACAATAATAGTATACACACTACAGTACAATAATAGTCCACACTACAGTACAATAATAGTACACACTACAGTACTATAATAGTACACACTGCAGTACTATATTAGTACACACTACAGTACTATAATAGTATACACTACAGTACAATAATAGTATACACACTACAGTACTATAATAGTACACACTACAGTACTATATTAGTACACACTACAGTACAATAATAGTAAACACTACAGTACTATAATAGTACACACTACAGTACTATATATAGTACACACTACAGTACAATAATAGTGCACACTACAGTACAATAATAGTACACACTACAGTACTATAATAGTACACACTGCAGTACTATAATATTACACACTACAGTACTATAATTGTACACACTACAGTACAATAATAGTGCACACAACAGTACAATAATAGTACACACTACAGTACTATAATAGTACACACTGCAGTACTATATTAGTACACACTACAGTACAATAATAGTATACACTACAGAACTATAATAGTACACACTACAGTACTATAATAGTACACACTGCAGTACAATAATAGTGCACACTACAGTACAATAATAGTACACACTACAGTACTATAGTAGTACACACTGCAGTACTATATTAGTACACACTACAGTACTATCATAGTATACACTACAGTACAATAATAGTATACACACTACAGTACTATAATAGTACACACTACAGTACTATATTAGTACACACTACAGTACAATAATAGTATACACTACAGTACAATAATAGTATACACACTACAGTACTATAATAGTACACACTACAGTACTATATTAGTACACACTACAGTAAAATAATAGTATACACTACAGTACTATAATAGTACACACTAAAGTACTATAATAGTACACACTACAGTACAATAATAGTATACACACTACAGTACAATAATAGTGCACACTACAGTACAATAATAGTACACACTACAGTACTATAATAGTACACACTGCAGTACTATAATAGTACACACTACAGTACTATAATAGTACACACTGCAGTACTATATTAGTACACACTACAGTACAATAATAATATACACACTACAGTACAATAATAGTACACACTACAGTACTATAATAGTACATACTACAGTACTATAATAGTACACACTACATAACTATAGTAGTACACACTACAGTACTATAATAGTACGCACTACAGTACTATAATAGTACACACTACAGTACAATAATAGTACACACTACAGTACTATAATAGTACACACTACAGTACTATAATAGTACACACTACAGTACTATAATAGTACACACTACAGTACTATAATAGTACACACTGCAGTCATATATTAGTACACACTACAGTACTATAATAGTACACACACTACAGTACAATAATAGTACACACTAGAGTACTATATTAGTACACACTACAGTACTATAATAGTACACACACTACAGTACAATAATAGTACACACTACAGTACTATATTAGTACACACTACAGTATTATAATAGTACACACACTACAGTACAATAATAGTACACACTACAGTACTATATTAGTACACACTACAGTACTATAATAGTACACACTACAGTACTATAATAGTACACACTACAGTACTATAATAGTACACACTGCAGTACTATGTTAGTACACACTACAGTACTATAATAGTACACACTACAGTACTATAATAGTACACACTACAGTACTATAATAGTACACACACTACAGTACAATAATAGTATACACTACAGTACTATAATAGTACACACTACAGTACTATAATAGTACACACTACAGTACAATAATAGTGCACACTACAGTACAATAATAGTACACACTACAGTACTATAATATTACACACTGCAGTACTATATTAGTACACTTTTCAGTACTATAATAGTACACACTACAGTACAATAATAGTACACACTACAGTACTATAATAGTACACACTACAGTACTATAATAGTATACACTACAGTACTATAATATTACACACTACACTACTATAATAGTACACACTACAGTACAATAATAGTATACACTACAGTACTACAATAGTACACACTACAGTACTCTAATAGTACACACTACAGTACTATAATAGTACACACTACAGTACAATAATAGTACACACACTACAGTACAATAATAGTACACACTACAGTACAATAATAGTACACACTACAGTACTATAATAGTACACACTACAGTACAATAATAGTACACACTACAGTACTATAATAGTACACACTACAGTACTATAATAGTACACACTACAGTACTATATTAGTACACACTGCAGTACTATATTAGTACACACTACAGTACTATAATAGTACACACTACAGTACAGTACAATAATAGTACACACTACAGTACTATAATAGTACACACTACAGTACTATAATAGTACACACTACAGTACTATATTAGTACACACTGCAGTACTATATTAGTACACACTACAGTACTATAATAGTACACACTACAGAACAATAATAGTACACACTACAGTACTATAATAGTATACACTGCAGTACTATAATAGTACACACTACACTACTATAATAGTTCACACTACAGTACAATAATAGTATACACTACAGTACTACAATAGTACACACTACAGTACTATAATAGTACACACTACAGAACAATAATAGTACACACACTACAGTACAATAATAGTACACACTACAGTACAATAATAGTACACACTACAGTACTATAATAGTACACACTACAGTACTATAATAGTACACACTACAGTACAATAATAGTACACACTACAGTACTATAATAGTATACACTACAGTACAATAATAGTGCACACTACAGTACAATAATAGTACACACTAGAGTACTATAATAGTACACACTGCAGTACTATAATAGTACACACTACAGTACTATAATAGTACACACTACAGTACTATAATAGTACACACTACAGTACTATAATAGTACACACACTACAGTACAATAATAGTACACACTACAGTACTATATTAGTACACACTACAGTACTATAATAGTACACACACTACAGTACAATAATAGTACACACTACAGTACAATAATAGTACACACTACAGTACTATAATAGTACACACACTACATTACAATAATAGTACACACTACAGTACTATATTAGTACACACTACAGTACTATAATAGTACACACACTACAGTACTATATTAGTACACACTACAGTACTATAATAGTACACACTACAGTACTATAATAGTACACACTACAGTACTATAATAGTACACACTGCAGTACTATATTAGTACACACTACAGTACTATAATAGTACACACACTACAGTACAATAATAGTACACACTACAGTACTATATTAGTACACACTACAGTACTATAATAGTACACACACTACAGTACAATAATAGTACGCACTACAGTACTATATTAGTACACACTACAGTACTATTATAGTACACACATTACAGTACAATAATAGTACACACTACAATACTTTATTAGTACACACTACAGTACTATAATAGTACACACTACAGTACTATAATAGTACACACTACAGTACTATAATAGTACACACTGCAGTACTATATTAGTACACACTACAGTACTATAATAGTACACACTACAGTACAATAATAGTACACACTACAGTACTATAATAGTACACACTACAGTAATATAATAGTACACACTACAGTACTATAATAGTACACAATACAGTACAATAACAGTACACACTACAGTACAATAATAGTATACACTACAGTACTATATTAGTACACACTACAGTACAATATTAGTACACACTACAGTACAATAATAGTATACACACTACAGTACTATAATAGTACACACTACAGTACTATAATAGTACACACTACAGTACTATAATAGTACACACTACAGTACTATAATAGTACACACTATAGTACTATAATAGTACACACTACAGTACAATAATAGCACACACAACAGTACAATAATAGTACACACTACAGTACTATAATAGTACACATTACAGTACTATAATAGTACAAACTACAGTACTATAATAGTACACACTACAGTACTATAATAGTATACACTACAGTACTATATTAGTACACACTACAGTACTATAATAGTACACACTACAGTACTATAATAGTAAACACCACATAACTATAGTAGTACACACTACAGTACAATAATAGTACACACTACAGTACAATAATAGTACACACTACAGTACTATAATAGTACACACTACAGTACAATAATAGTACACACTTCAGTACTATAATAGTATACACTACAGTACAATAATAGTGCACACTACAGTACAATTATAGTACACAATAGGGTACTATAATAGTACACACTGCAGTACTATAAAAGTACACACTACAGTACTATAATAGTACACACTACAGTACTATAATAGTACACACACTACAGTACAATAATCGTACACACTACAGTACTATATTAGTACACACTACAGTACTATAATAGTACACACACTACAGTACAATAATAGTACACACTACAGTACTATATTAGTACACACTACAGTACTATAATATTACACACTACAGTACTATAATAGTACACACTACAGTATTATAATAGTACACACTACAGTACTATAATAGTACACACTACAGTACTATAATAGTACACACTGCAGTCATATATTAGTACACACTACAGTACTATAATAGTCCACACACTACAGTACAATAATAGTACACACTAGAGTACTATATTAGTACACACTACAGTATTATAATAGTACACACACTACAGTACAATAATAGTACACACTACAGTACTATATTAGTACACACTACAGTATTATAATAGTACACACACTACAGTACAATAATAGTACACACTACAGTACTATATTAGTACACACTACAGTACTATAATAGTACACACTACAGTACTATAATAGTACACACTACAGTACTATAATAGTACACAATGCAGTACTATGTTAGTACACACTACAGTACTATAATAGTACACACTACAGTACTATAATAGTACACACTACAGTACAATAATAGTACACACACTACAGTACAATAATAGTATACACTTCAGTACTATAATAGTACACACTACAGTACTATAATAGTACACACTACAGTACAATAATAGTACACACACTACAGTACAATAATAGTATACACTTCAGTACTATAATAGTACACACTACAGTACTATAATAGTACACACTACAGTACAATAATAGTACACACTACAGTACTATAATAGTACACACTACAGTACTATAATAGTATACACTACAGTACTATAATATTACACACTACACTACTATAATAGTACACACTACAGTACAATAATAGTATACACTACAGTACTACAATAGTACACACTACAGTACTCTAATAGTACACACTACAGTACTATAATAGTACACACTACAGTACAATAATAGTACACAAACTACAGTACAATAATAGTACACACTACAGTACAATAATAGTACACCCTACAGTACTATAATAGTACACACTACAGTACAATAATAGTACACACTACAGTACTATAATAGTACACACTACAGTACTATAATAGTACACACTACAGTACTATATTAGTACACACTGCAGTACTATATTAGTACACACTACAGTACTATAATAGTACACACTACAGAACAATAATAGTACACACTGCAGTACTATAATAGTACACACTACAGTACTATAATAGTATACACTGCAGTACTATAATAGTACACACTACACTACTATAATAGTACACACTACAGTACAATAATAGTATACACTACAGTACTACAATAGTACACACTACAGTACTATAATAGTACACACTACAGTACAATAATAGTACACACACTACAGTACAATAATAGTACACACTACAGTACAATAATAGTACACACTACAGTACTATAATAGTACACACTACAGTACTATAATAGTACACACTACAGTACAATAATAGTACACACTACAGTACTATAATAGTATACACTACAGTACAATAATAGTGCACACTACGGTACAATAATAGTACACACTAGAGTACTATAATAGTACACACTGCAGTACTATAATAGTACACACTACAGTACTATAATAGTACACACTACAGTACTATAATAGTACACACACTACAGTACAATAATAGTACACACTACAGTACTATATTAGTACACACTACAGTACTATAATAGTACACACACTACAGTACAATAATAGTACACACTACAGTACTATATTAGTACACACTACAGTACAATAATAGTACACACTACAGTACTATAATAGTACACACTACAGTACTATAAAAGTACACACTACAGTACTATAATAGTACACACTACAGTACTATAATAGTATACACTACAGTACAATAATAGTATACACACTACAGTACATTAATAGTACACACTACAGTACTATATTAGTACACACTACAGTACATTAATAGTACACACTACAGTACTATAATAGTACACACTACAGTACAATAATAGTACACACTACAGTACTATAATAGTACACACTACAGTACTATAATAGTACACAATACAGTACAATAATAGTACACACTACAGTACTATAATAGTATACACTACAGTACAATAATAGTGCACACTACAGTACAATAATAGTACACACTAGAGTACTATAATAGTACACACTGCAGTACTATAATAGTACACACTACAGTACTATAATAGTACACACTACAGTACTATAATAGTACACACACTACAGTACAATACTAGTACACACTACAGTACTATATTAGTACACACTACAGTACTATAATAGTACACACACTACAGTACAAAAATAGTACACACTACAGTACTATATTAGTACACACTACAGTACAATAATAGTACACACTACAGTACTATAATAGTACACACTACAGTACTATAATAGTACACACTACAGTACTATAATAGTACACACTACAGTACTATAATAGTATACACTACAGTACAATAATAGTATACACACTACAGTACATTAATAGTACACACTACAGTACTATATTAGTACACACTACAGTACATTAATAGTACACACTACAGTACTATAATAGTACACACTACAGTACTATAATAGTACACACTACAGTACTATAATAGTACACACACTACAGTACAATAATAGTACACACTACAGTACTATATTAGTACACACTACAGTACTATAATTGTACACACACTACAGTACAATAATAGTACACACTACAGTACTATATTAGTACACACTACAGTACAATAATAGTACACACTAGAGTACTATAATAGTGCACACTACAGTACTATAATAGTACACACTACAGTACTATAATAGTACACACTACAGTACTATAATAGTATACACTACAGTACAATAATAGTATACACACTACAGTACAATAATAGTACACACTACAGTACTATATTAGTACACACTACAGTACTATAATAGTACACACACTACAGTACAATAATAGTACACACTACAGTACTATATTAGTACACACTACAGTACTATAATAGTACACACTACAGTACTATAATAGTACACACTACAGTACTATAATAGTACACACTACAGTACTATAATAGTACACACTACAGTACTATAATAGTACACACTGCAGTACTATATTAGTACACACTACAGTACTATAATAGTACACACACTACAGTACAATAATAGTACACACTACAGTACTATATTAATACACACTACAGTACTATAATAGTACACACACTACAGTACAATAATAGTACACACTACAGTACTATATTAGTACACACTACAGTACTATTATAGTACACACATTACAGTACAATAATAGTACACACTACAATACTTTATTAGTACACACTACAGTACTATAATAGTACACACTACAGTACTATAATAGTACACACTACAGTACTATAATAGTACACACTACAGTACTATAATAGTACACACTGCAGTACTATATTAGTACACACTACAGTACTATAATAGTACACACTACAGTACAATAATAGTACACACTACAGTACTATAATAGTACACACTACAGTACTATAATAGTACACACTACAGTACTATAATAGTACACACTACAGTACAATAATAGTACACACTACAGTACAATAATAGTATACACTACAGTACTATATTAGTACACACTACAGTACAATATTAGTACACACTACAGTACAATAATAGTATACACACTACAGTACTATAATAGTACACACTACAGTACTATAATAGTACACACTACAGTACTATAATAGTACACACTACAGTACTATAATAGTACACACTACAGTACAATAATAGCACACACTACAGTACAATAATAGTACACACTACAGTACTATAATAGTACACATTACAGTACTATAATAGTACAAACTACAGTACTATAATAGTACACACTACAGTACTATAATAGTATACACTACAGTACTATATTAGTACACACTACAGTACTATAATAGTACACACTACAGTACTATAATAGTACACACCACATAACTATAGTAGTACACACTACAGTACTATAATAGTACACACTACAGTACAATAATAGTACACACTACAGTACTATAATAGTACACATTACAGTACTATAATAGTACACACTACAGTACAATAATAGTACACACTACAGTACAATAATAGTATACACACTACAGTACAATAATAGTGCACACTACAGTACAATAATAGTACACACTACAGTACTATAATAGTACACACTGCAGTACTATATTAGTACACACTACAGTACTATAATAGTATACACTACAGTACAATAATAGTATACACACTACAGTACATTAATAGTACACACTACAGTACTATATTTGTACACACTACAGTACAATAATAGTATACACTACAGTACTATAATAGTACACACTACAGTACTATAATAGTACACACTACAGTACAATAATAGTACACACTACAGTACAATAATAGTGCACACTACAGTACAATAATAGTACACACTACAGTACTATAATAGTACACACTACAGTACTATAATAGTACACACTACATACCTATAGTAGTACACACTACAGTACTATAATAGTACACACTACAGTACAATAATAGTACACACTACAGTACTATAATAGTACACACTACAGTACTATAATAGTACACACTACAGTACAATAATAGTACACACTACAGTACAATAATAGTACACACTACAGTACAATAATAGTATACACACTACAGTACAATAATAGTGCACACTACAGTCCAATAATAGTACACACTACAGTACTATAATAGTGTATACACTACAAAACAAAAATAGTATACACTACAGTACTATAATAGTACACACTACAGTACTATAATAGTACACACTACAGTACTATAAGAGTACACACTACAGTACAATAATAGTACACACTACAGTACTATAATAGTACACATTACAGTACCATAATAGTACACACTACAGTACTATAATAGTACACACTACAGTACTATAATAGTATACACTACAGTACTATATTAGTACACACTACAGTACTATAATAGTACACACTACAGTACTATAATAGTACACACTGCAGTACTATATTAGTACACACTATAGTACTATAATAGTACACACTACAGTACAATATTAGTACACACTACAGTACAATAATAGTATACACACTACAGTACAATAATAGTACACACTACAGTACTATAATAGTACACACTACAGTACTAAAATAGCACACACTACAGTACAATAATAGTACACACTACAGTACTATAATAGTACACACTACAGTACTATAATAGTACACACTACAGTACTATAATAGTATACACTACAGTACTATATTAGTACACACTACAGTACTATAATAGTACACACTACAGTACTATAATAGTACACACTGCAGTACTATATTAGTACACACTATAGTACTATAATAGTACACACTACAGTACAATATTAGTACACACTACAGTACAATAATAGTATACACACTACAGTACAATAATAGTACACACTACAGTACTATAATAGTACACACTACAGTACTATAATAGTACACACTACAGTACAATAATAGCACACACTACAGTACAATAATAGTACACACTACAGTACTATAATAGTACACATTACAGTACTATAATAGTACAAACTACAGTACTATAATAGTACACACTACAGAACTATAATAGTATACACTACAGTACTATATTAGTACACACTACAGTACTATAATAGTACACACTACAGTACTATAATAGTACACACCACATAACTATAGTAGTACACACTACAGTACTATAATAGTACACACTACAGTACAATAATAGTACACACTACAGTACTATAATAGTACACATTACAGTACTATAATAGTACACACTACAGTACAATAATAGTACACACTACAGTACAATAATAGTATACACACTACAGTACAATAATAGTGCACACTACAGTACAATAATAGTACACACTACAGTACTATAATAGTACACACTGCAGTACTATATTAGTACACACTACAGTACTATAATAGTATACACTACAGTACAATAATAGTATACACACTACAGTACATTAATAGTACACACTACAGTACTATATTTGTACACACTACAGTACAATAATAGTATACACTACAGTACTATAATAGTACACACTACAGTACTATAATAGTACACACTACAGTACAATAATAGTACACACTACAGTACAATAATAGTGCACACTACAGTACAATAATAGTGCACACTACAGTACAATAATAGTACACACTACAGTACTATAATAGTACACACTACAGTACTATAATAGTACACACTACATACCTATAGTAGTACACACTACAGTACTATAATAGTACACACTACAGTACTATAATAGTACACACTACAGTACAATAATGGTACACACTACAGTACTATAATAGTACACACTACAGTACTATAATAGTACACACTACAGTACAATAATAGTACACACTACAGTACAATAATAGTACACACTACAGTACAATAATAGTATACACACTACAGTACAATAATAGTGCACACTACAGTACAATAATAGTACACACTACAGTACTATAATAGTACACACTGCAGTACTATATTAGTACACACTACAGTACTATAATAGTATACACTACAAAACAAAAATAGTATACACTACAGTACTATAATAGTACACACTACAGTACTATAATAGTACACACTACAGTACTATAAGAGTACACACTACAGTACAATAATAGTACACACTACAGTACTATAATAGTACACATTACAGTACTATAATAGTACACACTACAGTACTATAATAGTACACACTACAGTACTATAATAGTATACACTACAGTACTATATTAGTACACACTACAGTACTATAATAGTACACACTACAGTACTATAATAGTACACACTGCAGTACTATATTAGTACACACTATAGTACTATAATAGTACACACTACAGTACAATATTAGTACACACTACAGTACAATAATAGTATACACACTACAGTACAATAATCGTACACACTACAGTACTATAATAGTACACACTACATAACTATATTAGTACACACTACAGTACTATAATAGTACACACTACAGTACTATAATAGTACACACTACAGTACAATAATAGTACACACTACAGTACTATAATAGTACACACTACAGTACTATAATAGTACACACAACAGTACAATAATAGTACACACTACAGTACAATAATAGTATACACTACAGTACAATAATAGTACACACTACGGTACTATAATAGTACACACTGCAGTAATATATTAGTACACACTACAGTACTATAATAGTATACACTACAGTACAATAATAGTATACACACTACAGTACATTAATAGTACACACTACAGTACTATATTAGTACACACTACAGAACAATAATAGTATACACTACAGTACTATAATAGTACACACTACAGTACTATAATAGTACACACTACAGTACTATAATAGTACACACTACAGTACTATAATAGTATACACTACAGTACTATAATAGTACACACTACAGTACTATAAGAGTACACACACTACAGTACAATAATAGTATACACTACAGTACTATAAGAGTACACACTACAGTACTATAATAGTACACACTACAGTACTATAATAGTACACACTACAGTACTATAATAGTGCACACTACAGTGCAATAATAGTACACACTACAGTACTATAATAGTACACACTACAGTACCATAATAGTACACACTACAGTACAATAATAGTACACACACTACAGTACAATAATAGTATACACTACAGTACTATAATAGTACACACTACAGTGCTATAATAGTACACACTACAGTACAATAATAGTGCACACTACAGTACAATAATAGTACACACTACAGTACTATAATAGTACACACTGCAGTACTATATTAGTACACTTTACAGTACTATAATAGTACACACTACAGTACTATAATAGTACACACTACAGTACTATAATATTATACACTACAGTACTATAATAGTACACACTACACTACTATAATAGTACACACTACAGTACAATAATAGTATACACTACAGTACTACAATAGTACACACTACAGTACTATAATAGTACACACTACAGTACAATAATAGTACACACACTACAGTACAATAATAGTACACACTACAGTACAATAATAGTACACATTACAGTACTATAATAGTACACACTACAGTACAATAATAGTACACACTACAGTACTATAATAGTACACACTACAGTACTATAATATAACACACTACAGTACTATAATAGTACACACTACAGTACTATATTAGTACACACTGCAGTACTATATTAGTACACACTACAGTACTATAATAGTACACACTACAGAACAATAATAGTACACACTGCAGTACTATAATAGTACACACTACAGTACTATAATAGTATACACTACAGTACTATAATAGTACACACTACAGTACAATAATAGTATACACTACAGTACTACAATAGTACACACTACAGTACTATAATAGTACACACTACAGTACAATAATAGTACACACACTACAGTACAATAATAGTACACACTACAGTACAATAATAGTACACACTACAGTACTATAATAGTACACACTACAGTACAATAATAGTACACACTTCAGTACTATAATAGTATACACTACAGTACAATAATAGTGCACACTACAGTACAATTATAGTACACACTAGAGTACTATAATAGTACACACTGCAGTACTATAATAGTACACACTACAGTACTATAATAGTACACACTACAGTACTATAATAGTACACACACTACAGTACAATAATCGTACACACTACAGTACTATATTAGTACACACTACAGTACTATAATAGTACACACACTACAGTACAATAATAGTACACACTACAGTACTATATTAGTACACACTACAGTACTATAATATTACACACTACAGTACTATAATAGTACACACTACAGTACTATAATAGTACACACTACAGTACTATAATAGTACACACTACAGTACTATAATAGTACACACTGCAGTCATATATTAGTACACACTACAGTACTATAATAGTACGCACACTACAGTACAATAATAGTACACATTAGAGTACTATATTAGTACACACTACAGTACTATAATAGTACACACACTACAGTACAATAATAGTACACACTACAGTACTATATTAGTACACACTACAGTATTATAATAGTACACACACTACAGTACAATAATAGTACACACTACAGTACTATATTAGTACACACTACAGTACTATAATAGTACACACTACAGTACTATAATAGTACACACTACAGTACTATAATAGTACACACTGCAGTACTATGTTAGTACACACTACAGTACTATAATAGTACACACTACAGTACTATAATAGTACACACTACAGTACTATAATAGTACACACTACAGTACAATAATAGTACACACACTACAGTACAATAATAGTATACACTACAGTACTATAATAGTACACACTACAGTACTATAATAGTACACACTACAGTACAATAATAGTGCACACTACAGTACAATAATAGTACACACTACAGTACTATAATAGTACACACTGCAGTACTATATTAGTACACTTTACAGTACTATAATAGTACACACTACAGTACAATAATAGTACACACTACAGTACTATAATAGTACACACTACAGTACTATAATAGTATACACTACAGTACTATAATATTACACACTACACTACTATAATAGTACACACTACAGTACAATAATAGTATACACTACAGTACTACAATAGTACACACTACAGTACTCTAATAGTACACACTACAGTACTATAATAGTACACACTACAGTACAATAATAGTACACACACTACAGTACAATAATAGTACACACTACAGTACAATAATAGTACACACTACAGTACTATAATAGTACACACTACAGTACAATAATAGTACACACTACAGTACTATAATAGTACACACTACAGTACTATAATAGTACACACTACAGTACTATATTAGTACACACTGCAGTACTATATTAGTACACACTACAGTACTATAATAGTACACACTACAGACCAATAATAGTACACACTGCAGTACTATAATAGTACACACTACAGTACTATAATAGTATACACTGCAGTACTATAATAGTACACACTACAATACTATAATAGTACACACTACAGTACAATAATAGTATACACTACAGTACTACAATAGTACACACTACAGTACTATAATAGTACACACTACAGTACAATAATAGTACACACACTACAGTACAATAATAGTACACACTACAGTACAATAATAGTACACACTACAGTACTATAATAGTACACACTACAGTACTATAATAGTACACACTACAGTACAATAATAGTACACACTACAGTACTATAATAGTATACACTACAGTACAATAATAGTGCACACTACAGTACAATAATAGTACACACTAGAGTACTATAATAGTACACACTGCAGTACTATAATAGTACACACTACAGTACTATAATAGTACACACTACAGTACTATAATAGTACACACACTACAGTACAATAATAGTACACACTACAGTACTATATTAGTACACACTACAGTACTATAATAGTACACACACTACAGTACAATAATAGTACACACTACAGTACTACATTAGTACACACTACAGTACAATAATAGTACACACTACAGTACTATAATAGTACACACTACAGTACTATAATAGTATACACTACAGTACAATAATAGTATACACACTACAGTACATTAATAGTACACACTACAGTACTATATTAGTACACACTACAGTACATTAATAGTACACACTACAGTACTATAATAGTACACACTACAGTACAATAATAGTACACACTACAGTACTATAATAGTACACACTACAGTACTATAATAGTACACACTACAGTACAATAATAGTACACACTACAGTACTATAATAGTATACACTACAGTACAATAATAGTGCACACTACAGTACAATAATAGTACACACTAGAGTACTATAATAGTACACACTGCAGTACTATAATAGTACACACTACAGTACTATAATAGTACACACACTACAGTACAATAATAGTACACACTACAGTACTATATTAGTACACACTACAGTACTATAATAGTACACACACTACAGTACAATAATAGTACACACACTACAGTACAATAATAGTACACACTACAGTACTATATTAGTACACACTACAGTACTATAATAGTACACACTACAGTACTATAATAGTACACACTACAGTACAATAATAGTGCACACTACAGTACAATAATAGTATACACTACAGTACAATAATAGTACACACTGCAGTACAATAATAGTACACACTACAGTACAATAATAGTACACACTACAGTACTATAATAGTACACACTACAGTACTATAATAGTACACACGACAGTACAATAATAGTACACACTACAGTACTATAATAGTACACACTACAGTACAATAAAAGTACACACTACAGTACAAAAATAGTACACACTACAGTACAATAATAGTACACACTACAGTACAATAAGAGTACACACTACAGTACTATAATAGTACACACTACAGTACAATAATAGTACACACTACAGTACAATAATAGTACACACTACAGTACTATAATAGTACACACTACAGTACTATAATAGTACACACTACAGTACAATAATAGTACACACTACAGTACTATAATAGTACACCCACTACAGTACAATAATAGTGCACACTACAGTACTATAATATTACACACTACAGTACAATAATAGTACACACTACAGTACTATAATAGTACACACTACAGTACAATAATAGTATACAGTACAGTACAACAAAAGTACACACTACAGTACAATAATAGTACACACACTACAGTACTATAATAGTACACACTACAGTACTATAATAGTACACACTACAGTACTATAATAGTACACACACTACAGTACTATAATAGTACACACTACAGTACAATAATAGTACACACTACAGTACAATAATAGTACACACTACAGTACTATAATACTACACACACTACAGTACTATAATAGTACACACTACAGTACTATAATAGTACACACACTACAGTACAATAATAGTACACACTACAGTACAATAATAGTACACACTACAGTACTATAATAGCACACACTACAGTACTATAACAGTACACACTACAGTACTATAATAGTACACACACTACAGTACAATAATAGTACACACTACAGTACTAAAATAGTACACACACTACAGTACAATAATAGTACACACTACAGTACTATAATAGTACACACTACAATACTATAATAGTACACACACTACAGTACAATAATAGTACACACTACAGTACTAAAATAGTACCCACACTACAGTACAATAATAGTACACACTACAGTACTATAATAGTACACACTACAGTACTATAATAGTACACACTACAATACTATAATAGTACACACTACAGTACTATAATAGTACACATTACAGTACTAAAATAGTACACACACTACAGTACAATAATAGTACACACTATAGTACAATAATCGTACACACTACAGTACTATAATAGTACACACTACAGTACTATAATAGTACACACTACAATACTATAATAGTACACACTACAGTACTATAATAGTACACACTACAGTACTAAAATAGTACACACACTACAGTACAATAATAGTACACACTACAGTACTATAATAGTACACACTACAGTACTATAATAGTACACACACTACAGTACAATAATAGTACACACTACAGTACTAAAATAGTACACACACTACAGTACAATAATAGTACACACACTACAGTACAATAATAGTACACACACTACAGTACTATAATAGTACACACACTACAGTACTATAACAGTACACACACTACAGTACTATAACAGTACACACACTACAGTACAATAATAGTACACACACTACAGTACAATAATAGTACACACTACAGTACTATAATAGTACACACTACAGTACAATAATAGTACACACACTACAGTACAATAATAGTATACACTACAGTACAATAATAGTACACACTACAGTACTATAACAGTACACTCTACAGTACTATAATAGTACACACACTACAGTACTATAATAGTACACACTACAGTACTATAATAGTACACACTACAGTACTATAATAGTACACACTACAATACTATAATAGTATACACTACAGTACTATAATAGTATACACTACAGTACTATTATAGTACACACTACAGTACTATAATAGTATACACTACAGTACTATAATAGTATACACTACAGTACTATAATAGTACACACTACAGTACTATAATAGTACACACTACAGTACTATAATAGTATACACTACAGTACTATAATAGTATACACTACAGTACTATAATATTATACACTACAGTACTATAATAGTACACACACTACAGTACTATAATAGTACACACACTACAGTACAATAATAGTATACACTACAGTACTATAATAGTACACACTACAGTACTATAATAGTACACACTACAGTACTATAATAGTACACACTACAGTACTATAATAGTACACACACTACAGTACTATAATAGTACACACTACAGTACTATAATAGTACACACTACAGTACTATAATAGTACACACTACAGTACTATAATAGTATACACTACAGTACTATAATAGTACACACACTACAGTACTATAATAGTACACACTACAGTACTATAATAGTACACACACTACAGTACAATAATAGTATACACTACAGTACAATAATAGTACACACTACAGTACTATAATAGTACACACTACAGTACTATAATAGTACACACTACAGTACAATAATAGTACACACACTACAGTACAATAATAGTATACACTACAGTACAATATTAGTACACACTACAGTACTATAATAGTACACACACTACAGTACAATATTAGTACACACTACAGTACTATAATAGTACACACTACAGTACAATAATAGTACACACACTACAGTACAATAATAGTATACACTACAGTACTATAATAGTACACACTACAGTACTATAATAGTACACACTACAGTACAATAATAGTACACACACTACAGTACAATAATAGTATACACTACAGTACAATAATAGTACACACTACAGTACAATAATAGTATACACTACAGTACAATATTAGTACACACTACAGTACTATAATAGTACACACACTACAGTACAATATTAGTACACACTACAGTACTATAATAGTACACACTACAGTACAATAATAGTACACACACTACAGTACAATAATAGTATACACTACAGTACAATAATAGTACACACTACAGTACAATAATAGTATACACTACAGTACAATATTAGTACACACTACAGTACTATAATAGTACACACACTACAGTACTATAATAGTACACACTACAGTACTATAATAGTACACACACTACAGTACAATAATAGTACACACTACAGTACTATAATAGTGCACACACTACAGTACTATAATAGTACACACACTACAGTACTATAATAGTACACACACTACAGTACAATAATAGTACACACTACAGTACTCTAATAGTACACACTACAGTACTATAATAGTATACACTACAGTACTATAATAGTACACACTACAGTACTATAATAGTACACACTACAGTACTATAATAGTACACACTACAGTACTATAATAGTATACACTACAGTACTATAATAGTACACACTACAGTACTATAAGAGTACACACACTACAGTACAATAATAGTATACACTACAGTACTATAAGAGTACACACTACAGTACTATAATAGTACACACTACAGTACTATAATAGTACACACTACAGTACTATAATAGTGCACACTACAATGCAATAATAGTACACACTACAGTACTATAATAGTACACACTACAGTACCATAATAGTACACACTACAGTACAATAATAGTACACACACTACAGTACAATAATAGTATACACTACAGTACTATAATAGTACACACTACAGTACTATAATAGTACACACTACAGTACAATAATAGTGCACACTACAGTACAATAATAGTACACACTACAGTACTATAATAGTACACACTGCAGTACTATATTAGTACACTTTACAGTACTATAATAGTACACACTACAGTACAATAATAGTACACACTACAGTACTATAATAGTACACACTACAGTACTATAATAGTATACACTACAGTACTATAATAGTACACACTACACTACTATAATAGTACACACTACAGTACAATAATAGTATACACTACAGTACTACAATAGTACACACTACAGTACTATAATAGTACACACTACAGTACAATAATAGTACACACACTACAGTACAATAATAGTACACACTACAGTACAATAATAGTACACATTACAGTACTATAATAGTACACACTACAGTACAATAATAGTACACACTACAGTACTATAATAGTACACACTACAGTACTATAATATAACACACTACAGTACTATAATAGTACACACTACAGTACTATATTAGTACACACTGCAGTACTATATTAGTACACACTACAGTACTATAATAGTACACACTACAGAACAATAATAGTACACACTGCAGTACTATAATAGTACACACTACAGTACTATAATAGTATACACTACAGTACTATAATAGTACACACTACAGTACAATAATAGTATACACTACAGTACTACAATAGTACACACTACAGTACTATAATAGTACACACTACAGTACAATAATAGTACACACACTACAGTACAATAATAGTACACACTACAGTACAATAATAGTACACACTACAGTACTATAATAGTACACACTACAGTACAATAATAGTACACACTTCAGTACTATAATAGTATACACTACAGTACAATAATAGTGCACACTACAGTACAATTATAGTACACACTAGAGTACTATAATAGTACACACTGCAGTACTATAATAGTACACACTACAGTACTATAATAGTACACACTACAGTACTATAATAGTACACACACTACAGTACAATAATCGTACACACTACAGTACTATATAAGTACACACTACAGTACTATAATAGTACACACACTACAGTACAATAATAGTACACACTACAGTACTATATTAGTACACACTACAGTACTATAATATTACACACTACAGTACTATAATAGTACACACTACAGTACTATAATAGTACACACTACAGTACTATAATAGTACACACTACAGTACTATAATAGTACACACTGCAGTCATATATTAGTACACACTACAGTACTATAATAGTACACACACTACAGTACAATAATAGTACACACTAGAGTACTATATTAGTACACACTACAGTACTATAATAGTACACACACTACAGTACAATAATAGTACACACTACAGTACTATATTAGTACACACTACAGTATTATAATAGTACACACACTACAGTACAATAATAGTACACACTACAGTACTATATTAGTACACACTACAGTACTATAATAGTACACACTACAGTACTATAATAGTACACACTACAGTACTAAAATAGTACACACACTACAGTACAATAATAGTACACACTACAGTACTATAATAGTACACACTACAGTACTATAATAGTACACACACTACAGTACAATAATAGTACACACTACAGTACTAAAATAGTACACACACTACAGTACAATAATAGTACACACACTACAGTACAATAATAGTACACACACTACAGTACTATAATAGTACACACACTACAGTACTATAACAGTACACACACTACAGTACTATAACAGTACACACACTACAGTACAATAATAGTACACACACTACAGTACAATAATAGTACACACTACAGTACTATAATAGTACACACACTACAGTACTATAATAGCACACACTACAGTACTATAACAGTACACTCTACAGTACTATAATAGTACACACACTACAGTACTATAATAGTACACACTACAGTACTATAATAGTACACACACTACAGAACAATAATAGTACACACTACAGTACTATAATAGTGCACACACTACAGTACTATAATAGTACACACACTACAGTACAATAATAGTACACACTACAGTACAATAATAGTACACACACTACAGTACAATAATAGTACACACACTACAGTACAATAATAGTACACACACTACAGTACAATAATAGTACACACACTACAGTACAATAATAGTACACACACTACAGTACAATAATAGTACACACACTACAGTACAATAATAGTACACACACTACAGTACAATAATAGTACACACACTACAGTACAATAATAATACACACACTACAGTACTATAATAGTACACACTACAGTACTATAATAGTACACACACTACAGTACAATAATAGTACGCACTACAGTACTATAATATTATACACTACAGTACTATAATAGTACACACTACAGTACTATAATAGTACACACTACAGTACAATAATAGTACACACTACAGTACTATAATAGTATACACTACAATACTATAATAGTACACACTACAGTACTATAATAGTACACACACTACAGTACAATAATAGTACACACTACAGTACTATAATAGTATACACTACAGTACTATAATAGTATACACTACAGTACTATAATAGTACACACTACAGTACTATAATAGTATACACTACAGTACTATAATAGTATACACTACAGTACTATTATAGTACACACTACAGTACTATAATAGTATACACTACAGTACTATAATAGTATACACTACAGTACTATAATAGTACACACTACAGTACTATAATAGTACACACTACAGTACTATAATAGTATACACTACAGTACTATAATAGTATACACTACAGTACTATAATATTATACACTACAGTACTATAATAGTACACACACTACAGTACTATAATAGTACACACACTACAGTACAATAATAGTATACACTACAGTACTATAATAGTACACACTACAGTACTATAATAGTACACACTACAGTACTATAATAGTACACACTACAGTACTATAATAGTACACACACTACAGTACTATAATAGTACACACTACAGTACTATAATAGTACACACTACAGTACTATAATAGTACACACTACAGTACTATAATAGTATACACTACAGTACTATAATAGTACACACACTACAGTACTATAATAGTACACACACTACAGTACTATAATAGTACACACTACAGTACTATAATAGTACACACACTACAGTACAATAATAGTATACACTACAGTACAATAATAGTACACACTACAGTACTATAATAGTACACACTACAGTACTATAATAGTACACACTACAGTACAATAATAGTACACACACTACAGTACAATAATAGTATACACTACAGTACAATATTAGTACACACTACAGTACTATAATAGTACACACACTACAGTACAATATTAGTACACACTACAGTACTATAATAGTACACACTACAGTACAATAATAGTACACACACTACAGTACAATAATAGTATACACTACAGTACTATAATAGTACACACTACAGTACTATAATAGTACACACTACAGTACAATAATAGTACACACACTACAGTACAATAATAGTATACACTACAGTACAATAATAGTACACACTACAGTACAATAATAGTATACACTACAGTACAATATTAGTACACACTACAGTACTATAATAGTACACACACTACAGTACAATATTAGTACACACTACAGTACTATAATAGTACACACTACAGTACAATAATAGTACACACACTACAGTACAATAATAGTATACACTACAGTACAATAATAGTACACACTACAGTACAATAATAGTATACACTACAGTACAATATTAGTACACACTACAGTACTATAATAGTACACACACTACAGTACTATAATAGTACACACTACAGTACTATAATAGTACACACACTACAGTACAATAATAGTACACACTACAGTACTATAATAGTGCACACACTACAGTACTATAATAGTACACACACTACAGTACTATAATAGTACACACACTACAGTACAATAATAGTACACACTACAGTACTCTAATAGTACACACTGCAGTACTATAATAGTATACACTACAGTACTATAATAGTACACACTACAGTACTATAATAGTACACACTACAGTACTATAATAGTATACACTACAGTACTATAATAGTACACACTACAGTACTATAAGAGTACACACACTACAGTACAATAATAGTATACACTACAGTACTATAAGAGTACACACTACAGTACTATAATAGTACACACTACAGTACTATAATAGTACACACTACAGTACTATAATAGTGCACACTACAATGCAATAATAGTACACACTACAGTACTATAATAGTACACACTACAGTACCATAATAGTACACACTACAGTACAATAATAGTACACACACTACAGTACAATAATAGTATACACTACAGTACTATAATAGTACACACTACAGTACTATAATAGTACACACTACAGTACAATAATAGTGCACACTACAGTACAATAATAGTACACACTACAGTACTATAATAGTACACACTGCAGTACTATATTAGTACACTTTACAGTACTATAATAGTACACACTACAGTACAATAATAGTACACACTACAGTACTATAATAGTACACACTACAGTACTATAATAGTATACACTACAGTACTATAATAGTACACACTACACTACTATAATAGTACACACTATAGTACAATAATAGTATACACTACAGTACTACAATAGTACACACTACAGTACTATAATAGTACACACTACAGTACAATAATAGTACACACACTACAGTACAATAATAGTACACACTACAGTACAATAATAGTACACATTACAGTACTATAATAGTACACACTACAGTACAATAATAGTACACACTACAGTACTATAATAGTACACACTACAGTACTATAATATAACACACTACAGTACTATAATAGTACACACTACAGTACTATATTAGTACACACTGCAGTACTATATTAGTACACACTACAGTACTATAATAGTACACACTACAGAACAATAATAGTACACACTGCAGTACTATAATAGTACACACTACAGTACTATAATAGTATACACTACAGTACTATAATAGTACACACTACAGTACAATAATAGTATACACTACAGTACTACAATAGTACACACTACAGTACTATAATAGTACACACTACAGTACAATAATAGTACACACACTACAGTACAATAATAGTACACACTACAGTACAATAATAGTACACACTACAGTACTATAATAGTACACACTACAGTACAATAATAGTACACACTTCAGTACTATAATAGTATACACTACAGTACAATAATAGTGCACACTACAGTACAATTATAGTACACACTAGAGTACTATAATAGTACACACTGCAGTACTATAATAGTACACACTACAGTACTATAATAGTACACACTACAGTACTATAATAGTACACACACTACAGTACAATAATCGTACACACTACAGTACTATATACGTACACACTACAGTACTATAATAGTACACACACTACAGTACAATAATAGTACACACTACAGTACTATATTAGTACACACTACAGTACTATAATATTACACACTACAGTACTATAATAGTACACACTACAGTACTATAATAGTACACACTACAGTACAATAATAGTACACACACTACAGTACAATAATAGTATACACTACAGTACTATAATAGTACACACTACAGTACTATAATAGTACACACTACAGTACTATAATAGTACACACTGCAGTACTATGTTAGTACACACTACAGTACTATAATAGTACACACTACAGTACTATAATAGTACACACTACAGTACTATAATAGTACACACTACAGTACAATAATAGTACACACACTACAGTACAATAATAGTATACACTACAGTACTATAATAGTACACACTACAGTACTATAATAGTACACACTACAGTACAATAATAGTGCACACTACAGTACAATAATAGTACACACTACAGTACTATAATAGTACACACTGCAGTACTATATTAGTACACTTTACAGTACTATAATAGTACACACTACAGTACAATAATAGTACACACTACAGTACTATAATAGTACACACTACAGTACTATAATAGTATACACTACAGTACTATAATATTACACACTACACTACTATAATAGTACACACTACAGTACAATAATAGTATACACTACAGTACTACAATAGTACACACTACAGTACTCTAATAGTACACACTACAGTACAATAATAGTACACACACTACAGTACAATAATAGTACACACTACAGTACAATAATAGTACACACTACAGTACTATAATAGTACACACTACAGTACAATAATAGTACACACTACAGTACTATAATAGTACACACTACAGTACTATAATAGTACACACTACAGTACTATATTAGTACACACTGCAGTACTATATTAGTACACACTACAGTACTATAATAGTACACACTACAGACCAATAATAGTACACACTGCAGTACTATAATAGTACACACTACAGTACTATAATAGTATACACTGCAGTACTATAATAGTACACACTACACTACTATAATAGTACACACTACAGTACAATAATAGTATACACTACAGTACTACAATAGTACACACTACAGTACTATAATAGTACACACTACAGTACAATAATAGTACACACACTACAGTACAATAATAGTACACACTACAGTACAATAATAGTACACACTACAGTACTATAATAGTACACACTACAGTACTATAATAGTACACACTACAGTACAATAATAGTACACACTACAGTACTATAATAGTATACACTACAGTACAATAATAGTGCACACTACAGTACAATAATAGTACACACTAGAGTACTATAATAGTACACACTGCAGTACTATAATAGTACACACTACAGTACTATAATAGTACACACTACAGTACTATAATAGTACACACACTACAGTACAATAATAGTACACACTACAGTACTATATTAGTACACACTACAGTACTATAATAGTACACACACTACAGTACAATAATAGTACACACTACAGTACTACATTAGTACACACTACAGTACAATAATAGTACACACTACAGTACTATAATAGTACACACTACAGTACTATAATAGTACACACTACAGTACTATAATAGTACACACTACAGTACTATAATAGTATACACTACAGTACAATAATAGTATACACACTACAGTACATTAATAGTACACACTACAGTACTATATTAGTACACACTACAGTACATTAATAGTACACACTACAGTACTATAATAGTACACACTACAGTACAATAATAGTACACACTACAGTACTATAATAGTACACACTACAGTACTATAATAGTATACACTACAGTACAATAATAGTATACACACTACAGTACAATAATAGTACACACTACAGTACTATATTAGTACACACTACAGTACTATAATAGTACACACACTACAGTACAATAATAGTACACACTACAGTACTATATTAGTACACACTACAGTACTATAATAGTACACACTACAGTACTATAATAGTACACACTACAGTACTATAATAGTACACACTGCAGTACTATATTAGTACACACTACAGTACTATAATAGTACACACACTACAGTACAATAATAGTACACACTACAGTACTATATTAGTACACACTACAGTACTATAATAGTACACACACTACAGTACAATAATAGTACACACTACAGTACTACATTAGTACACACTACAGTACAATAATAGTACACACTACAGTACTATAATAGTACACACTACAGTACTATAATAGTACACACTACAGTACTATAATAGTATATACTACAGTACAATAATAGTATACACACTACAGTTCATTAATAGTACACACTACAGTACTATATTAGTACACACTACAGTACATTAATAGTACACACTACAGTATTATAATAGTACACACTACAGTACAATAATAGTACACACTACAGTACTATAATAGTACACACTACAGTACTATAATAGTACACACTACAGAACTATAATAGTACACACTACAGTACTATAATAGTATACACTACAGTACAATAATAGTATACACACTACAGTACATTAATAGTACACACTACAGTACTATATTAGTACACACTACAGTACATTAATAGTACACACTACAGTACTATAATAGTACACACTACAGTACTATAATAGTACACACTACAGTACTATAATAGTACACACACTACAGTACAATAATAGTACACACTACAGTACTATATTAGTACACACTACAGTACTATAATAGTACACACACTACAGTACAATAATAGTACACACTACAGTACTATATTAGTACACACTACAGTACAATAATAGTACACACTAGAGTACTATAATAGTACACACTACAGTACTATAATAGTACACACTACAGTTCTATAATAGTACACACTACAGTACTATAATGGTATACACTACAGTACAATAATAGTATACACACTACAGTACAATAATAGTACACACTACAGTACTATATTAGTACACACTACAGTACTATAATAGTACACACACTACAGTACAATAATAGTACACACTACAGTACTATATTAGTACACACTACAGTACTATAATAGTACACACTACAGTACTATAATAGTACACACTACAGTACTATAATAGTACACACTACAGTACTATAATAGTACACACTACAGTACTATACTAGTACACACTGCAGTACTATATTAGTACACACTACAGTACTATAATAGTACACACACTACAGTACAATAATAGTACACACTACAATACTATATTAGTACACACTACAGTACTATAATAGTACACACACTACAGTACAATAATAGTACACACTACAGTACTATATTAGTACACACTACAGTACTATTATAGTACACACATTACAGTACAATAATAGTACACACTACAATACTTTATTAGTACACACTACAGTACTATAATAGTACACACTACAGTACTATAATAGTACACACTACAGTACTATAATAGTACACACTACAGTACTATAATAGTACACACTGCAGTACTATATTAGTACACACTACAGTACTATAATAGTACACACTACAGTACAATAATAGTACACACTACAGTACTATAATAGTACACAATACAGTACTATAATAGTACACATTACAGTACTATAATAGTACACACTACAGTACTATAATAGTACACACTACAGTACAATAATAGTACACACTACAGTACAATAATAGTATACACTACAGTACTATATTAGTACACACTACAGTACAATATTAGTACACACTACAGTACAATAATAGTATACACACTACAGTAGTATAATAGTACACACTACAGTACTATAATAGTACACACTACAGTACTATAATAGTACACACTACAGTACTATAATAGTACACACTACAGTACAATAATAGCACACACTACAGTACAATAATAGTACACACTACAGTACTATAATAGTACACATTACAGTACTATAATAGTACAAACTACAGTACTATCATAGTATACACTACAGTACTATATTAGTACACACTACAGTACTATAATAGTACACACTACAGTACTATAATAGTACACACCACATAACTATAGTAGTACACACTACAGTACTATAATAGTACCCACTACAGTACAATAATAGTACACACTACAGTACTATAATAGTACACATTACAGTACTATAATAGTACACACTACAGTACAATAATAGTACACACTACAGTACAATAATAGTATACACACTACAGTACAATAATAGTGCACACTACAGTACAATAATAGTACACACTACAGTACTATAATAGTACACACTGCAGTACTATATTAGTACACACTACAGTACTATAATAGTATACACTACAGTACAATAATAGTATACACACTACAGTACATTAATAGTACACACTACAGTACTATATTTGTACACACTACAGTACAATAATAGTATACACTACAGTACTATAATAGTACACACTACAGTACTATAATAGTACACACTACAGTACAATAATAGTACACACTACAGTAGAATAATAGTGCACACTACAGTACAATAATAGTGCACACTACAGTACAATAATAGTACACACTACAATACTATAATAGTACACACTACAGTACTATAATAGTACACACTACATAACTATAGTAGTACACACTACAGTACTATAATAGTACACACTACAGTACTATAATAGTACACACTACAGTACAATAATAGTACACACTACAGTACTATAATAGTACACACTACAGTACTATAATAGTGCACACTACAGTACAATAATAGTACTCACTACAGTACAATAATAGTACACACTACAGTACAATAATAGTATACACACTACAGTACAATAATAGTGCACACTACAGTACAATAATAGTACACACTACAGTACTATAATAGTACACACTGCAGTACTATATTAGTACACACTACAGTACTATAATAGTATACACTACAGAACAAAAATAGTATACACTACAGTACTATAATAGTACACACTACAGTACTATAATAGAACACACTACAGTACTATACGAGTACACACTACAGTACAATAATAGTAAACACTACAGTACTATAATAGTACACATTACAGTACTATAATAGTACACACTACAGTACTATAATAGTACACACTACAGTACTATAATAGTATACACTACAGTACTATATTAGTACACACTACAGTACTATAATAGTACACACTACAGTACTATAAAAGTACACACTGCAGTACTATATTAGTACACACTATAGTACTATAATAGTACACACTACAGTACAATATTAGTACACACTACAGTACAATAATAGTATACACACTACAGTACAATAATAGTACACACTACAGTACTATAATAGTACACACTACAGTACTATAATAGTACACACTACATAACTATAGTAGTACACACTACAGTACTATAATAGTACACACTACAGTACTATAATAGTACACACTACAGTACAATAATAGTACACACTACAGTACTATAATAGTACACACTACAGTACTATAATAGTACACACTACAGTACAATAATAGTACACACTACAGTACAATAATAGTATACACACTACAGTACAATAATAGTGCACACTACAGTACAATAATAGTACACACTACAGTACTATAATAGTACACACTGCAGTACTATATTAGTACACACTACAGTACTATAATAGTATACACTACAGTACAATAATAGTATACACACTACAGTACATTAATAGTACACACTACAGTACTATATTAGTACACACTACAGAACAATAATAGTATACACTACAGTACTATAATAGTACACACTACAGTACTATAATAGTACACCCTACAGTACAATAATAGTACACACTACAGTACAATAATAGTATACACACTACAGTACAATAATAGTGCACACTACAGTACAATAATAGTACACACTACAGTACTATAATAGTACACACTGCAGTACTATAATAGTACACACTACAGTACTATAATAGTACACACTGCAGTACTATATTAGTACACACTACAGTACAATAATAGTATACACACTACAGTACAATAATAGTTCACACTACAGTACTATAATAGTACACACTACAGTACTATAATAGTACACACTACATAACTATAGTAGTACACACTACAGTACTATAATAGTACACACTACAGTACAATAATAGTACACACTACAGTACTATAATAGTACACACTACAGTACTATAATAGTACACACTACAGTACAATAATAGTACACACTACAGTACAATAATAGTATACACACTACAGTACAATAATAGTCCACACTACAGTACAATAATAGTACACACTACAGTACTATAATAGTACACACTGCAGTACTATATTAGTACACACTACAGTACTATAATAGTATACACTACAGTACAATAATAGTATACACACTACAGTACTATAATAGTACACACTACAGTACTATATTAGTACACACTACAGTACAATAATAGTATACACTACAGTACTATAATAGTACACACTACAGTACTATAATAGTACACACTACAGTACAATAATAGTGCACACTACAGTACAATAATAGTACACACTACAGTACTATAATAGTACACACTGCAGTACTATAATAGTACACACTACAGTACTATAATTGTACACACTACAGTACAATAATAGTGCACACAACAGTACAATAATAGTACACACTACAGTACTATAATAGTACACACTGCAGTACTATATTAGTACACACTACAGTACAATAATAGTATACACTACAGAACTATAATAGTACACACTACAGTACTATAATAGTACACACTGCAGTACAATAATAGTGCACACTACAGTACAATAATAGTACACACTACAGTACTATAGTAGTACACACTGCAGTACTATATTAGTACACACTACAGTACTATCATAGTATACACTACAGTACAATAATAGTATACACACTACAGTACTATAATAGTACACACTACAGTACTATATTAGTACACACTACAGTACAATAATAGTATACACTACAGTACAATAATAGTATACACACTACAGTACTATAATAGTACACACTACAGTACTATATTAGTACACACTACAGTAAAATAATAGTATACACTACAGTACTATAATAGTACACACTAAAGTACTATAATAGTACACACTACAGTACAATAATAGTATACACACTACAGTACAATAATAGTGCACACTACAGTACAATAATAGTACACACTACAGTACTATAATAGTACACACTACAGTACAATAATAGTACACCCACTACAGTACAATAATAGTATACACTACAGTACAATAATAGTACACACTACAGTACAATAATAGTATACACTACAGTACAATATTAGTACACACTACAGTACTATAATAGTACACACACTACAGTACTATAATAGTACACACTACAGTACTATAATAGTACACACACTACAGTACAATAATAGTACACACTACAGTACTATAATTGTGCACACACTACAGTACTATAATAGTACACACACTACAGTACTATAATAGTACACACACTACAGTACAATAATAGTACACACTACAGTACTCTAATAGTACACATTGCAGTACTATAATAGTATACACTACAGTACTATAATAGTACACACTACAGTACTATAATAGTACACACTACAGTACTATAATAGTACACACTACAGTACTATAATAGTATACACTACAGTACTATAATAGTACACACTACAGTACTATAAGAGTACACACACTACAGTACTATAAGAGTACACACTACAGTACTATAATAGTACACACTACAGTACTATAATAGTACACACTACAGTACTATAATAGTGCACACTACAGTGCAATAATAGTACACACTACAGTACTATAATAGTACACACTACAGTACCATAATAGTACACACTACAGTACAATAATAGTACACACACTACAGTACAATAATAGTACACACTACAGTACTATAATAGTACACACTACAGTACTATAATAGTACACACTACAGTACAATAATAGTGCACACTACAGTACAATAATAGTACACACTACAGTACTATCATAGTACACACTGCAGTACTATATTAGTACACTTTACAGTACTATAATAGTACACACTACAGTACAATAATAGTACACACTACAGTACTATAATAGTACACACTACAGTACTATAATAGTATACACTACAGTACTATAATAGTTCACACTACACTACTATAATAGTACACACTACAGTACAATAATAGTATACACTACAGTACTACAATAGTACACACTACAGTACTATAATAGTACACACTACAGTACAATAATATTACACACACTACAGTACAATAATAGTACACACTACAGTACAATAATAGTACACATTACAGTACTATAATAGTACACACTACAGTACAATAATAGTACACACTACAGTACTATAATAGTACACACTACAGTACTATAATATAACACACTACAGTACTATAATAGAACACACTACAGTACTATATTAGTACACACTGCAGTACTATATTAGTACACACTACAGTACTATAATAGTACACACTACAGAACAATAATAGTACACACTGCAGTACTATAATAGTACACACTACAGTACTATAATAGTATACACTACAGTACTATAATAGTACACACTACAGTACAATAATAGTATACACTACAGTACTACAATAGTACACACTACAGTACTATAATAGTACACACTACAGTACAATAATAGTACACACACTACAGTACAATAATAGTACACACTACAGTACAATAATAGTACACACTACAGTACTATAATAGTACACACTACAGTACAATAATAGTACACACTTCAGTACTATAATAGTATACACTACAGTACAATAATAGTGCACACTACAGTACAATTATAGTACACACTAGAGTACTATAATAGTACACACTGCAGTACTATAATAGTACACACTACAGTACTATAATAGTACACACTACAGTACTATAATAGTACACACACTACAGTACAATAATCGTACACATTACAGTACTATATTAGTACACACTACAGTACTATAATAGTACACACACTACAGTACAATAATAGTACACACTACAGTACTATATTAGTACACACTACAGTACTATAATATTACACACTACAGTACTATAATAGTACACACTACAGTACTATAATAGTACACACTACAGTACTATAATAGTACACACTACAGTACTATAATAGTACACACTGCAGTCATATATTAGTACACACTACAGTACTATAATAGTACACACACTACAGTACAATAATAGTACACACTAGAGTACTATATTAGTACACACTACAGTACTATAATAGTACACACACTAAAGTACAATAATAGTACACACTACAGTACTATATTAGTACACACTACAGTATTATAATAGTACACACACTACAGTACAATAATAGTACACTCTACAGTACTATATTAGTACACACTACAGTACTATAATAGTACACACTACAGTACTATAATAGTACACACTACAGTACTATAATAGTACACACTGCAGTACTATGTTAGTACACACTACAGTACTATAATAGTACACACTACAGTACTATAATAGTACACACTACAGTACTATAATAGTACACACTACAGTACAATAATAGTACACACACTACAGTACAATAATAGTATACACTACAGTACTATAATAGTACACACTACAGTACTATAATAGTACACACTACAGTACAATAATAGTGCACACTACAGTACAATAATAGTACACACTACAGTACTATAATAGTACACACTGCAGTACTATATTAGTACACTTTACAGTACTATAATAGTACACACTACAGTACAATAATAGTACACACTACAGTACTATAATAGTACACACTACAGTACTATAATAGTATACACTACAGTACTATAATATTACACACTACACTACTATAATAGTACACACTACAGTACAATAATAGTATACACTACAGTACTACAATAGTACACACTACAGTACTCTAATAGTACACACTACAGTACTATAATAGTACACACTACAGTACAATAATAGTACACACACTACAGTACAATAATAGTACACACTACAGTACAATAATAGTACACACTACAGTACTATAATAGTACACACTACAGTACAATAATAGTACACACTACAGTACTATAATAGTACACACTACAGTACTATAATAGTACACACTACAGACCAATAATAGTACACACTGCAGTACTATAATAGTACACACTACAGTACTATAATAGTATACACTGCAGTACTATAATAGTACACACTACACTACTATAATAGTACACACTACAGTACAATAATAGTATACACTACAGTACTACAATAGTACACACTACAGTACTATAATAGTACACACTACAGTACAATAATAGTACACACACTACAGTACAATAATAGTACACACTACAGTACAATAATAGTACACACTACAGTACTATAATAGTACACACTACAGTACTATAATAGTACACACTACAGTACAATAATAGTACACACTACAGTACTATAATAGTATACACTACAGTACAATAATAGTGCACACTACAGTACAATAATAGTACCCACTAGAGTACTATAATAGTACACACTGCAGTACTATAATAGTACACACTACAGTACTATAATAGTACACACACTACAGTACAAAAATAGTACACACTACAGTACTATATTAGTACACACTACAGTACTATAATAGTACACACACTACAGTACAATAATAGTACACACTACAGTACTACATTAGTACACACTACAGTACAATAATAGTACACACTACAGTACTATAATAGTACACACTACAGTACTATAATAGTACACACTACAGTACTATAATAGTACACACTACAGTACTATAATAGTACACACTACAGTACTATAATAGTATACACTACAGTACAATAATAGTATACACACTACAGTACATTAATAGTACACACTACAGTACTATATTAGTACACACTACAGTACATTAATAGTACACACTACAGTACTATAATAGTACACACTACAGTACAATAATAGTACACACTACAGTACTATAATAGTACACACTACAGTACTATAATAGTACACACTACAGTACAATAATAGTACACACTACAGTACTATAATAGTATACACTACAGTACAATAATAGTGCACACTACAGTACAATAATAGTACACACTAGAGTACTATAATAGTACACACTGCAGTACTATAATAGTACACACTACAGTACTATAATAGTACACACACTACAGTACAATAATAGTACACACTACAGTACTATATTAGTACACACTACAGTACTATAATAGTACACACACTACAGTACAATAATAGTACACACACTACAGTACAATAATAGTACACACTACAGTACTATATTAGTACACTCTACAGTACAATAATAGTACACACTAGAGTACTATAATAGTACACACTACAGTACTATAATAGTACACACTACAGTACTATAATAGTACACACTACAGTACTATAATAGTATACACTACAGTACAATAATAGTATACACACTACAGTACAATAATAGTACACACTACAGTACTATATTAGTACACATTACAGTACTATAATAGTACACACACTACAGTACAATAATAGTACACACTACAGTACTATATTAGTACACACTACAGTACTATAATAGTACACACTACAGTACTATAATAGTACACACTACAGTACTATAATAGTACACACTGCAGTACTATATTAGTACACACTACAGTACTATAATAGTACACACACTACAGTACAATAATAGTACACACTACAGTACTATATTAGTACACACTACAGTACTATAATAGTACACACACTACAGTACAATAATAGTACACACTACAGTACTACATAGTACACACTACAGTACAATAATAGTACACACTACAGTACTATAATAGTACACACTACAGTACTATAATAGTACACACTACAGTACTATAATAGTATACACTACAGTACAATAATAGTATACACACTACAGTACATTAATAGTACACACTACAGTACTATATTAGTACACACTACAGTACATTAATAGTACACACTACAGTACTATAATAGTACACACTACAGTACTATAATAGTACACACACTACAGTACAATAATAGTACACACTACAGTACTATATTAGTACACACTACAGTACTATAATAGTACACACACTACAGTACAATAATAGTACACACTACAGTACTATATTAGTACACACTACAGTACAATAATAGTACACACTAGAGTACTATAATAGTACACACTACAGTACTAAAATAGTACACACTACAGTACTATAATAGTACACACTACAGTACTATAATGGTATACACTACAGTACAATAATAGTATACACACTACAGTACAATAATAGTACACACTACAGTACTATATTAGTACACACTACAGTACTATAATAGTACACACACTACAGTACAATAATAGTACACACTACAGTACTATATTAGTACACACTACAGTACTATAATAGTACACACTACAGTACTATAATAGTACACACTACAGTACTATAATAGTACACACTACAGTACTATAATAGTACACACTACAGTACTATACTAGTACACACTGCAGTACTATATTAGTACACACTACAGTACTATAATAGTACACACACTACAGTACAATTATAGTACACACTAGAGTACTATAATAGTACACACTGCAGTACTATAATAGTACACACTACAGTACTATAATAGTACACACTACAGTACTATAATAGTACACACACTACAGTACAATAATCGTACACATTACAGTACTATATTAGTACACACTACAGTACTATAATAGTACACACACTACAGTACAATAATAGTACACACTACAGTACTATATTAGTACACACTACAGTACTATAATATTACACACTACAGTAGTATAATAGTACACACTACAGTACTATAATAGTACACACTACAGTACTATAATAGTACACACTACAGTACTATAATAGTACACACTGCAGTCATATATTAGTACACACTACAGTACTATAATAGTACACACACTACAGTACAATAATAGTACACACTAGAGTACTATATTAGTACACACTACAGTACTATAATAGTACACACACTAAAGTACAATAATAGTACACACTACAGTACTATATTAGTACACACTACAGTATTATAATAGTACACACACTACAGTACAATAATAGTACACTCTACAGTACTATATTAGTACACACTACAGTACTATAATAGTACACACTACAGTACTATAATAGTACACACTACAGTACTATAATAGTACACACTGCAGTACTATGTTAGTACACACTACAGTACTATAATAGTACACACTACAGTACTATAATAGTACACACTACAGTACTATAATAGTACACACTACAGTACAATAATAGTACACACACTACAGTACAATAATAGTATACACTACAGTACTATAATAGTACACACTACTGTACTATAATAGTACACACTACAGTACAATAATAGTGCACACTACAGTACAATAATAGTACACACTACAGTACTATAATAGTACACACTGCAGTACTATATTAGTACACTTTACAGTACTATAATAGTACACACTACAGTACAATAATAGTACACACTACAGTACTATAATAGTACACACTACAGTACTATAATAGTATACACTACAGTACTATAATATTACACACTACACTACTATAATAGTACACACTACAGTACAATAATAGTATACACTACAGTACTACAATAGTACACACTACAGTACTCTAATAGTACACACTACAGTACTATAATAGTACACACTACAGTACAATAATAGTACACACACTACAGTACAATAATAGTACACACTACAGTACAATAATAGTACACACTACAGTACTATAATAGTACACACTACAGTACAATAATAGTACACACTACAGTACTATAATAGTACACACTACAGTACTATAATAGTACACACTACAGACCAATAATAGTACACACTGCAGTACTATAATAGTACACACTACAGTACTATAATAGTATACACTGCAGTACTATAATAGTACACACTACACTACTATAATAGTACACACTACAGTACAATAATAGTATACACTACAGTACTACAATAGTACACACTACAGTACTATAATAGTACACACTACAGTACAATAATAGTACACACACTACAGTACAATAATAGTACACACTCCAGTACAATAATAGTACACACTACAGTACTATAATAGTACACACTACAGTACTATAATAGTACACACTACAGTACAATAATAGTACACACTACAGTACTATAATAGTATACACTACAGTACAATAATAGTGCACACTACAGTACAATAATAGTACCCACTAGAGTACTATAATAGTACACACTGCAGTACTATAATAGTACACACTACAGTACTATAATAGTACACACACTACAGTACAATAATAGTACACACTACAGTACTATATTAGTACACACTACAGTACTATAATAGTACACACACTACAGTACAATAATAGTACACACTACAGTACTACATTAGTACACACTACAGTACAATAATAGTACACACTACAGTACTATAATAGTACACACTACAGTACTATAATAGTACACACTACAGTACTATAATAGTACACACTACAGTACTATAATAGTACACACTACAGTACTATAATAGTATACACTACAGTACAATAATAGTATACACACTACAGTACATTAATAGTACACACTACAGTACTATATTAGTACACACTACAGTACATTAATAGTACACACTACAGTACTATAATAGTACACACTACAGTACAATAATAGTACACACTACAGTACTATAATAGTACACACTACAGTACTATAATAGTACACACTACAGTACAATAATAGTACACACTACAGTACTATAATAGTATACACTACAGTACAATAATAGTGCACACTACAGTACAATAATAGTACACACTAGAGTACTATAATAGTACACACTGCAGTACTATAATAGTACACACTACAGTACTATAATAGTACACACACTACAGTACAATAATAGTACACACTACAGTACTATATTAGTACACACTACAGTACTATAATAGTACACACACTACAGTACAATAATAGTACACACACTACAGTACAATAATAGTACACACTACAGTACTATATTAGTACACTCTACAGTACAATAATAGTACACACTAGAGTACTATAATAGTACACACTACAGTACTATAATAGTACACACCACAGTACTATAATAGTACACACTACAGTACTATAATAGTATACACTACAGTACAATAATAGTATACACACTACAGTACAATAATAGTACACACTACAGTACTATATTAGTACACATTACAGTACTATAATAGTACACACACTACAGTACAATAATAGTACACACTACAGTACTATATTAGTACACACTACAGTACTATAATAGTACACACTACAGTACTATAATAGTACACACTACAGTACTATAATAGTACACACTGCAGTACTATATTAGTACACACTACAGTACTATAATAGTACACACACTACAGTACAATAATAGTACACACTACAGTACTATATTAGTACACACTACAGTACTATAATAGTACACACACTACAGTACAATAATAGTACACACTACAGTACTACATAGTACACACTACAGTACAATAATAGTACACACTACAGTACTATAATAGTACACACTACAGTACTATAATAGTACACACTACAGTACTATAATAGTATACACTACAGTACAATAATAGTATACACACTACAGTACATTAATAGTACACACTACAGTACTATATTAGTACACACTACAGTACATTAATAGTACACACTACAGTACTATAATAGTACACACTACAGTACTATAATAGTACACACACTACAGTACAATAATAGTACACACTACAGTACTATATTAGTACACACTACAGTACTATAATAGTACACACACTACAGTACAATAATAGTACACACTACAGTACTATATTAGTACACACTACAGTACAATAATAGTACACACTAGAGTACTATAATAGTACACACTACAGTACTAAAATAGTACACACTACAGTACTATAATAGTACACACTACAGTACTATAATGGTATACACTACAGTACAATAATAGTATACACACTACAGTACAATAATAGTACACACTACAGTACTATATTAGTACACACTACAGTACTATAATAGTACACACACTACAGTACAATAATAGTACACACTACAGTACTATATTAGTACACACTACAGTACTATAATAGTACACACTACAGTACTATAATAGTACACACTACAGTACTATAATAGTACACACTACAGTACTATAATAGTACACACTACAGTACTATACTAGTACACACTGCAGTACTATATTAGTACACACTACAGTACTATAATAGTACACACACTACAGTACAATAATAGTACACACTACAATACTATATTAGTACACACTACAGTACTATAATAGTACACACACTACAGTACAATAATAGTACACACTACAGTACTATAATAGTACACACTGCAGTACTATAATAGTACACACTACAGTACTATAATAGTACACACTACAGTACTATAATAGTACACACTGCAGTACTATATTAGTACACACTACAGTACTATTATAGTACACACATTACAGTACAATAATAGTACACACTACAATACTTTATTAGTACACACTACAGTACTATAATAGTACACACTACAGTACTATAATAGTACACACTACAGTACCATAATAGTACACACTACAGTACTATAATAGTACACACTGCAGTACTATATTAGTACACACTACAGTAGTATAATAGTACACACTACAGTACAATAATAGTACACACTACAGTACTATAATAGTACACAATACAGTACTATAATAGTACACACTACAGTACTATAATAGTACACACTACAGTACTATAATAGTACACACTACAGTACAATAATAGTACACACTACAGTACAATAATAGTATACACTACAGTACTATATTAGTACACACTACAGTACAATATTAGTACACACTACAGTACAATAATAGTATACACACTACAGTACTATAATAGTACACACTACAGTACTATAATAGTACACACTACAGTACTATAATAGTACACACTACAGTACAATAATAGCACACACTACAGTACAATAATAGTACACACTACAGTACTATAATAGTACACATTACAGTACTATAATAGTACAAACTACAGTACTATAATAGTACACACTACAGTACTATAATAGTATACACTACAGTACTATATTAGTACACACTAGAGTACTATAATAGTACACACTACAGTACTATAATAGTACACACCACATAACTATAGTAGTACACACTACAGTACTATAATAGTACCCACTACAGTACAATAATAGTACACACTACAGTACTATAATAGTACACATTACAGTACTATAATAGTACACACTACAGTACAATAATAGTACACACTACAGTACAATAATAGTGCACACTACAGTACAATAATAGTACACACTACAGTACTATAATAGTACACACTGCAGTACTATATTAGTACACACTACAGTACTATAATAGTATACACTACAGTACAATAATAGTATACACACTACAGTACATTAATAGTACACACTACAGTACTATATTTGTACACACTACAGTACAATAATAGTATACACTACAGTACTATAATAGTAAACACTACAGTACTATAATAGTACACACTACAGTACAATAATAGTGCACACTACAGTACAATAATAGTACACACTACAGTACTATAATAGTACACACTACAGTACTATAATAGTACACACTACATAACTATAGTAGTACACACTACAGTACTATAATAGTACACACTACAGTACTATAATAGTACACACTACAGTACAATAATAGTACACACTACAGTACTATAATAGTACACACTACAGTACTATAATAGTACACACTACAGTACAATAATAGTACTCACTACAGTACAATAATAGTACACACTACAGTACAATAATAGTATACACACTACAGTACAATAATAGTGCACACTACAGTACAATAATAGTACACACTACAGTACTATAATAGTACACACTGCAGTACTATATTAGTACACACTACAGTACTATAATAGTATACACTACAGAACAAAAATAGTATACACTACAGTACTATAATAGTACACACTACAGTACTATAATAGAACACACTACAGTACTATACGAGTACACACTACAGTACAATAATAGTACACACTACAGTACTATAATAGTACACATTACAGTACTATAATAGTACACACTACAGTACTATAATAGTACACACTACAGTACTATAATAGTATACACTACAGTACTATATTAGTACACACTACAGTACTATAATAGTACACACTACAGTACTATAATAGTACACACTGCAGTACTATATTAGTACACACTATAGTACTATAATAGTACACACTACAGTACAATATTAGTACACACTACAGTACAATAATAGTATACACACTACAGTACAATAATAGTACACACTACAGTACTATAATAGTACACACTACAGTACTATAATAGTACACACTACATAACTATAGTAGTACACACTACAGTACTATAATAGTACACACTACAGTACTATAATAGTACACACTACAGTACAATAATAGTACACACTACAGTACTATAATAGTACACACTACAGTACTATAATAGTACACACTACAGTACAATAATAGTACACACTACAGTACAATAATAGTATACACACTACAGTACAATAATAGTGCACACTACAGTACAATAATAGTACACACTACAGTACTATAATAGTACACACTGCAGTACTATATTAGTACACACTACAGTACTATAATAGTATACACTACAGTACAATAATAGTATACACACTACAGTACATTAATAGTACACACTACAGTACTATATTAGTACACACTACAGAACAATAATAGTATACACTACAGTACTATAATAGTACACACTACAGTACTATAATAGTACACCCTACAGTACAATAATAGTACACACTACAGTACAATAATAGTATACACACTACAGTACAATAATAGTGCACACTACAGTACAATAATAGTACACACTACAGTACTATAATAGTACACACTGCAGTACTATAATAGTACACACTACAGTACTATAATAGTACACACTGCAGTACTATATTAGTACACACTACAGTACAATAATAGTATACACACTACAGTACAATAATAGTTCACACTACAGTACTATAATAGTACACACTACAGTACTATAATAGTACACACTACATAACTATAGTAGTACACACTACAGTACTATAATAGTACACACTACAGTACTATAATAGTACACACTACAGTACAATAATAGTACACACTACAGTACTATAATAGTACACACTACAGTACTATAATAGTACACACTACAGTACAATAATAGTACACACTACAGTACAATAATAGTATACACACTACAGTACAATAATAGTCCACACTACAGTACAATAATAGTACACACTACAGTACTATAATAGTACACACTGCAGTACTATATTAGTACACACTACAGTACTATAATAGTATACACTACAGTACAATAATAGTATACACACTACAGTACTATAATAGTACACACTACAGTACTATATTAGTACACACTACAGTACAATAATAGTAAACACTACAGTACTATAATAGTACACACTACAGTACTATATATAGTACACACTACAGTACAATAATAGTGCACACTACAGTACAATAATAGTACACACTACAGTACTATAATAGTACACACTGCAGTACTATAATATTACACACTACAGTACTATAATTGTACACACTACAGTACAATAATAGTGCACACAACAGTACAATAATAGTACACACTACAGTACTATAATAGTACACACTGCAGTACTATATTAGTACACACTACAGTACAATAATAGTATACACTACAGAACTATAATAGTACACACTACAGTACTATAATAGTACACACTGCAGTACAATAATAGTGCACACTACAGTACAATAATAGTACACACTACAGTACTATAGTAGTACACACTGCAGTACTATATTAGTACACACTACAGTACTATCATAGTATACACTACAGTACAATAATAGTATACACACTACAGTACTATAATAGTACACACTACAGTACTATATTAGTACACACTACAGTACAATAATAGTATACACTACAGTACAATAATAGTATACACACTACAGTACTATAATAGTACACACTACAGTACTATATTAGTACACACTACAGTAAAATAATAGTATACACTACAGTACTATAATAGTACACACTAAAGTACTATAATAGTACACACTACAGTACAATAATAGTATACACACTACAGTACAATAATAGTGCACACTACAGTACAATAATAGTACACACTACAGTACTATAATAGTACACACTGCAGTACTATAATAGTACACACTACAGTACTATAATAGTACACACTGCAGTACTATATTAGTACACACTACAGTACAATAATAATATACACACTACAGTACAATAATAGTACACACTACAGTACTATAATAGTACATACTACAGTACTATAATAGTACACACTACATAACTATAGTAGTACACACTACAGTACTATAATAGTACGCACTACAGTACTATAATAGTACACACTACAGTACAATAATAGTACACACTACAGTACTATAATAGTACACACTACAGTACTATAATAGTACACACTACAGTACTATAATAGTACACACTACAGTACTATAATAGTACACACTGCAGTCATATATTAGTACACACTACAGTACTATAATAGTACACACACTACAGTACAATAATAGTACACACTAGAGTACTATATTAGTACACACTACAGTACTATAATAGTACACACACTACAGTACAATAATAGTACACACTACAGTACTATATTAGTACACACTACAGTATTATAATAGTACACACACTACAGTACAATAATAGTACACACTACAGTACTATATTAGTACACACTACAGTACTATAATAGTACACACTACAGTACTATAATAGTACACACTACAGTACTATAATAGTACACACTGCAGTACTATGTTAGTACACACTACAGTACTATAATAGTACACACTACAGTACTATAATAGTACACACTACAGTACTATAATAGTACACACTACAGTACAATAATAGTACACACACTACAGTACAATAATAGTATACACTACAGTACTATAATAGTACACACTACAGTACTATAATAGTACACACTACAGTACAATAATAGTGCACACTACAGTACAATAATAGTACACACTACAGTACTATAATATTACACACTGCAGTACTATATTAGTACACTTTTCAGTACTATAATAGTACACACTACAGTACAATAATAGTACACACTACAGTACTATAATAGTACACACTACAGTACTATAATAGTATACACTACAGTACTATAATATTACACACTACACTACTATAATAGTACACACTACAGTACAATAATAGTATACACTACAGTACTACAATAGTACACACTACAGTACTCTAATAGTACACACTACAGTACTATAATAGTACACACTACAGTACAATAATAGTACACACACTACAGTACAATAATAGTACACACTACAGTACAATAATAGTACACACTACAGTACTATAATAGTACACACTACAGTACAATAATAGTACACACTACAGTACTATAATAGTACACACTACAGTACTATAATAGTACACACTACAGTACTATATTAGTACACACTGCAGTACTATATTAGTACACACTACAGTACTATAATAGTACACACTACAGTACAGTACAATAATAGTACACACTACAGTACTATAATAGTACACACTACAGTACTATAATAGTACACACTACAGTACTATATTAGTACACACTGCAGTACTATATTAGTACACACTACAGTACTATAATAGTACACACTACAGAACAATAATAGTACACACTACAGTACTATAATAGTATACACTGCAGTACTATAATAGTACACACTACACTACTATAATAGTTCACACTACAGTACAATAATAGTATACACTACAGTACTACAATAGTACACACTACAGTACTATAATAGTACACACTACAGAACAATAATAGTACACACACTACAGTACAATAATAGTACACACTACAGTACAATAATAGTACACACTACAGTACTATAATAGTACACACTACAGTACTATAATAGTACACACTACAGTACAATAATAGTACACACTACAGTACTATAATAGTATACACTACAGTACAATAATAGTGCACACTACAGTACAATAATAGTACACACTAGAGTACTATAATAGTACACACTGCAGTACTATAATAGTACACACTACAGTACTATAATAGTACACACTACAGTACTATAATAGTACACACTACAGTACTATAATAGTACACACACTACAGTACAATAATAGTACACACTACAGTACTATATTAGTACACACTACAGTACTATAATAGTACACACACTACAGTACAATAATAGTACACACTACAGTACAATAATAGTACACACTACAGTACTATAATAGTACACACACTACATTACAATAATAGTACACACTACAGTACTATAATAGTACACACACTACAGTACTATATTAGTACACACTACAGTACTATAATAGTACACACTACAGTACTATAATAGTACACACTACAGTACTATAATAGTACACACTGCAGTACTATATTAGTACACACTACAGTACTATAATAGTACACACACTACAGTACAATAATAGTACACACTACAGTACTATATTAGTACACACTACAGTACTATAATAGTACACACACTACAGTACAATAATAGTACGCACTACAGTACTATATTAGTACACACTACAGTACTATTATAGTACACACATTACAGTACAATAATAGTACACACTACAATACTTTATTAGTACACACTACAGTACTATAATAGTACACACTACAGTACTATAATAGTACACACTACAGTACTATAATAGTACACACTGCAGTACTATATTAGTACACACTACAGTACTATAATAGTACACACTACAGTACAATAATAGTACACACTACAGTACTATAATAGTACACACTACAGTAATATAATAGTACACACTACAGTACTATAATAGTACACAATACAGTACAATAACAGTACACACTACAGTACAATAATAGTATACACTACAGTACTATATTAGTACACACTACAGTACAATATTAGTACACACTACAGTACAATAATAGTATACACACTACAGTACTATAATAGTACACACTACAGTACTATAATAGTACACACTACAGTACTATAATAGTACACACTACAGTACTATAATAGTACACACTATAGTACTATAATAGTACACACTACAGTACAATAATAGCACACACAACAGTACAATAATAGTACACACTACAGTACTATAATAGTACACATTACAGTACTATAATAGTACAAACTACAGTACTATAATAGTACACACTACAGTACTATAATAGTATACACTACAGTACTATATTAGTACACACTACAGTACTATAATAGTACACACTACAGTACTATAATAGTAAACACCACATAACTATAGTAGTACACACTACAGTACAATAATAGTACACACTACAGTACAATAATAGTACACACTACAGTACTATAATAGTACACACTACAGTACAATAATAGTACACACTTCAGTACTATAATAGTATACACTACAGTACAATAATAGTGCACACTACAGTACAATTATAGTACACAATAGGGTACTATAATAGTACACACTGCAGTACTATAAAAGTACACACTACAGTACTATAATAGTACACACTACAGTACTATAATAGTACACACACTACAGTACAATAATCGTACACACTACAGTACTATAATAGTACACACTACAGTACTATAATAGTACACACACTACAGTACAATAATAGTACACACTACAGTACTATATTAGTACACACTACAGTACTATAATATTACACACTACAGTACTATAATAGTACACACTACAGTATTATAATAGTACACACTACAGTACTATAATAGTACACACTACAGTACTATAATAGTACACACTGCAGTCATATATTAGTACACACTACAGTACTATAATAGTCCACACACTACAGTACAATAATAGTACACACTAGAGTACTATATTAGTACACACTACAGTATTATAATAGTACACACACTACAGTACAATAATAGTACACACTACAGTACTATATTAGTACACACTACAGTATTATAATAGTACACACACTACAGTACAATAATAGTACACACTACAGTACTATATTAGTACACACTACAGTACTATAATAGTACACACTACAGTACTATAATAGTACACACTACAGTACTATAATAGTACACAATGCAGTACTATGTTAGTACACACTACAGTACTATAATAGTACACACTACAGTACTATAATAGTACACACTACAGTACAATAATAGTACACACACTACAGTACAATAATAGTATACACTTCAGTACTATAATAGTACACACTACAGTACTATAATAGTACACACTACAGTACAATAATAGTACACACACTACAGTACAATAATAGTATACACTTCAGTACTATAATAGTACACACTACAGTACTATAATAGTACACACTACAGTACAATAATAGTACACACTACAGTACTATAATAGTACACACTACAGTACTATAATAGTATACACTACAGTACTATAATATTACACACTACACTACTATAATAGTACACACTACAGTACAATAATAGTATACACTACAGTACTACAATAGTACACACTACAGTACTCTAATAGTACACACTACAGTACTATAATAGTACACACTACAGTACAATAATAGTACACAAACTACAGTACAATAATAGTACACACTACAGTACAATAATAGTACACCCTACAGTACTATAATAGTACACACTACAGTACAATAATACTACACACTACAGTACTATAATAGTACACACTACAGTACTATAATAGTACACACTACAGTACTATATTAGTACACACTGCAGTACTATATTAGTACACACTACAGTACTATAATAGTACACACTACAGAACAATAATAGTACACACTGCAGTACTATAATAGTACACACTACAGTACTATAATAGTATACACTGCAGTACTATAATAGTACACACTACACTACTATAATAGTACACACTACAGTACAATAATAGTATACACTACAGTACTACAATAGTACACACTACAGTACTATAATAGTACACACTACAGTACAATAATAGTACACACACTACAGTACAATAATAGTACACACTACAGTACAATAATAGTACACACTACAGTACTATAATAGTACACACTACAGTACTATAATAGTACACACTACAGTACAATAATAGTACACACTACAGTACTATAATAGTATACACTACAGTACAATAATAGTGCACACTACGGTACAATAATAGTACACACTAGAGTACTATAATAGTACACACTGCAGTACTATAATAGTACACACTACAGTACTATAATAGTACACACTACAGTACTATAATAGTACACACACTACAGTACAATAATAGTACACACTACAGTACTATATTAGTACACACTACAGTACTATAATAGTACACACACTACAGTACAATAATAGTACACACTACAGTACTATATTAGTACACACTACAGTACAATAATAGTACACACTACAGTACTATAATAGTACACACTACAGTACTATAAAAGTACACACTACAGTACTATAATAGTACACACTACAGTACTATAATAGTATACACTACAGTACAATAATAGTATACACACTACAGTACATTAATAGTACACACTACAGTACTATATTAGTACACACTACAGTACATTAATAGTACACACTACAGTACTATAATAGTACACACTACAGTACAATAATAGTACACACTACAGTACTATAATAGTACACACTACAGTACTATAATAGTACACAATACAGTACAATAATAGTACACACTACAGTACTATAATAGTATACACTACAGTACAATAATAGTGCACACTACAGTACAATAATAGTACACACTAGAGTACTATAATAGTACACACTGCAGTACTATAATAGTACACACTACAGTACTATAATAGTACACACTACAGTACTATAATAGTACACACACTACAGTACAATACTAGTACACACTACAGTACTATATTAGTACACACTACAGTACTATAATAGTACACACACTACAGTACAAAAATAGTACACACTACAGTACTATATTAGTACACACTACAGTACAATAATAGTACACACTACAGTACTATAATAGTACACACTACAGTACTATAATAGTACACACTACAGTACTATAATAGTACACACTACAGTACTATAATAGTATACACTACAGTACAATAATAGTATACACACTACAGTACATTAATAGTACACACTACAGTACTATATTAGTACACACTACAGTACATTAATAGTACACACTACAGTACTATAATAGTACACACTACAGTACTATAATAGTACACACTACAGTACTATAATAGTACACACACTACAGTACAATAATAGTACACACTACAGTACTATATTAGTACACACTACAGTACTATAATTGTACACACACTACAGTACAATAATAGTACACACTACAGTACTATATTAGTACACACTACAGTACAATAATAGTACACACTAGAGTACTATAATAGTGCACACTACAGTACTATAATAGTACACACTACAGTACTATAATAGTACACACTACAGTACTATAATAGTATACACTACAGTACAATAATAGTATACACACTACAGTACAATAATAGTACACACTACAGTACTATATTAGTACACACTACAGTACTATAATAGTACACACACTACAGTACAATAATAGTACACACTACAGTACTATATTAGTACACACTACAGTACTATAATAGTACACACTACAGTACTATAATAGTACACACTACAGTACTATAATAGTACACACTACAGTACTATAATAGTACACACTACAGTACTATAATAGTACACACTGCAGTACTATATTAGTACACACTACAGTACTATAATAGTACACACACTACAGTACAATAATAGTACACACTACAGTACTATATTAATACACACTACAGTACTATAATAGTACACACACTACAGTACAATAATAGTACACACTACAGTACTATATTAGTACACACTACAGTACTATTATAGTACACACATTACAGTACAATAATAGTACACACTACAATACTTTATTAGTACACACTACAGTACTATAATAGTACACACTACAGTACTATATTAGTACACACTACAGTACTATAATAGTACACACTACAGTACTATAATAGTACACACTGCAGTACTATATTAGTACACACTACAGTACTATAATAGTACACACTACAGTACAATAATAGTACACACTACAGTACTATAATAGTACACACTACAGTACTATAATAGTACACACTACAGTACTATAATAGTACACACTACAGTACAATAATAGTACACACTACAGTACAATAATAGTATACACTACAGTACTATATTAGTACACACTACAGTACAATATTAGTACACACTACAGTACAATAATAGTATACACACTACAGTACTATAATAGTACACACTACAGTACTATAATAGTACACACTACAGTACTATAATAGTACACACTACAGTACTATAATAGTACACACTACAGTACTATAATAGTACACACTACAGTACAATAATAGCACACACTACAGTACAATAATAGTACACACTACAGTACTATAATAGTACACATTACAGTACTATAATAGTACAAACTACAGTACTATAATAGTACACACTACAGTACTATAATAGTATACACTACAGTACTATATTAGTACACACTACAGTACTATAATAGTACACACTACAGTACTATAATAGTACACACCACATAACTATAGTAGTACACACTACAGTACTATAATAGTACACACTACAGTACAATAATAGTACACACTACAGTACTATAATAGTACACATTACAGTACTATAATAGTACACACTACAGTACAATAATAGTACACACTACAGTACAATAATAGTATACACACTACAGTACAATAATAGTGCACACTACAGTACAATAATAGTACACACTACAGTACTATAATAGTACACACTGCAGTACTATATTAGTACACACTACAGTACTATAATAGTATACACTACAGTACAATAATAGTATACACACTACAGTACATTAATAGTACACACTACAGTACTATATTTGTACACACTACAGTACAATAATAGTATACACTACAGTACTATAATAGTACACACTACAGTACTATAATAGTACACACTACAGTACAATAATAGTACACACTACAGTACAATAATAGTGCACACTACAGTACAATAATAGTACACACTACAGTACTATAATAGTACACACTACAGTACTATAATAGTACACACTACATACCTATAGTAGTACACACTACAGTACTATAATAGTACACACTACAGTACAATAATAGTACACACTACAGTACTATAATAGTACACACTACAGTACTATAATAGTACACACTACAGTACAATAATAGTACACACTACAGTACAATAATAGTACACACTACAGTACAATAATAGTATACACACTACAGTACAATAATAGTGCACACTACAGTCCAATAATAGTACACACTACAGTACTATAATAGTGTATACACTACAAAACAAAAATAGTATACACTACAGTACTATAATAGTACACACTACAGTACTATAATAGTACACACTACAGTACTATAAGAGTACACACTACAGTACAATAATAGTACACACTACAGTACTATAATAGTACACATTACAGTACCATAATAGTACACACTACAGTACTATAATAGTACACACTACAGTACTATAATAGTATACACTACAGTACTATATTAGTACACACTACAGTACTATAATAGTACACACTACAGTACTATAATAGTACACACTGCAGTACTATATTAGTACACACTATAGTACTATAATAGTACACACTACAGTACAATATTAGTACACACTACAGTACAATAATAGTATACACACTACAGTACAATAATAGTACACACTACAGTACTATAATAGTACACACTACAGTACTAAAATAGCACACACTACAGTACAATAATAGTACACACTACAGTACTATAATAGTACACACTACAGTACTATAATAGTACACACTACAGTACTATAATAGTATACACTACAGTACTATATTAGTACACACTACAGTACTATAATAGTACACACTACAGTACTATAATAGTACACACTGCAGTACTATATTAGTACACACTATAGTACTATAATAGTACACACTACAGTACAATATTAGTACACACTACAGTACAATAATAGTATACACACTACAGTACAATAATAGTACACACTACAGTACTATAATAGTACACACTACAGTACTATAATAGTACACACTACAGTACAATAATAGCACACACTACAGTACAATAATAGTACACACTACAGTACTATAATAGTACACATTACAGTACTATAATAGTACAAACTACAGTACTATAATAGTACACACTACAGAACTATAATAGTATACACTACAGTACTATATTAGTACACACTACAGTACTATAATAGTACACACTACAGTACTATAATAGTACACACCACATAACTATAGTAGTACACACTACAGTACTATAATAGTACACACTACAGTACAATAATAGTACACACTACAGTACTATAATAGTACACATTACAGTACTATAATAGTACACACTACAGTACAATAATAGTACACACTACAGTACAATAATAGTATACACACTACAGTACAATAATAGTGCACACTACAGTACAATAATAGTACACACTACAGTACTATAATAGTACACACTGCAGTACTATATTAGTACACACTACAGTACTATAATAGTATACACTACAGTACAATAATAGTATACACACTACAGTACATTAATAGTACACACTACAGTACTATATTTGTACACACTACAGTACAATAATAGTATACACTACAGTACTATAATAGTACACACTACAGTACTATAATAGTACACACTACAGTACAATAATAGTACACACTACAGTACAATAATAGTGCACACTACAGTACAATAATAGTGCACACTACAGTACAATAATAGTACACACTACAGTACTATAATAGTACACACTACAGTACTATAATAGTACACACTACATACCTATAGTAGTACACACTACAGTACTATAATAGTACACACTACAGTACTATAATAGTACACACTACAGTACAATAATAGTACACACTACAGTACTATAATAGTACACACTACAGTACTATAATAGTACACACTACAGTACAATAATAGTACACACTACAGTACAATAATAGTACACACTACAGTACAATAATAGTATACACACTACAGTACAATAATAGTGCACACTACAGTACAATAATAGTACACACTACAGTACTATAATAGTACACACTGCAGTACTATATTAGTACACACTACAGTACTATAATAGTATACACTACAAAACAAAAATAGTATACACTACAGTACTATAATAGTACACACTACAGTACTATAATAGTACACACTACAGTACTATAAGAGTACACACTACAGTACAATAATAGTACACACTACAGTACTATAATAGTACACATTACAGTACTATAATAGTACACACTACAGTACTATAATAGTACACACTACAGTACTATAATAGTATACACTACAGTACTATATTAGTACACACTACAGTACTATAATAGTACACACTACAGTACTATAATAGTACACACTGCAGTACTATATTAGTACACACTATAGTACTATAATAGTACACACTACAGTACAATATTAGTACACACTACAGTACAATAATAGTATACACACTACAGTACAATAATCGTACACACTACAGTACTATAATAGTACACACTACATAACTATATTAGTACACACTACAGTACTATAATAGTACACACTACAGTACTATAATAGTACACACTACAGTACAATAATAGTACACACTACAGTACTATAATAGTACACACTACAGTACTATAATAGTACACACAACAGTACAATAATAGTACACACTACAGTACAATAATAGTATACACTACAGTACAATAATAGTACACACTACGGTACTATAATAGTACACACTGCACTAATATATTAGTACACACTACAGTACTATAATAGTATACACTACAGTACAATAATAGTATACACACTACAGTACATTAATAGTACACACTACAGTACTATATTAGTACACACTACAGAACAATAATAGTATACACTACAGTACTATAATAGTACACACTACAGTACTATAATAGTACACACTACAGTACTATAATAGTACACACTACAGTACTATAATAGTATACACTACAGTACTATAATAGTACACACTACAGTACTATAAGAGTACACACACTACAGTACAATAATAGTATACACTACAGTACTATAAGAGTACACACTACAGTACTATAATAGTACACACTACAGTACTATAATAGTACACACTACAGTACTATAATAGTGCACACTACAGTGCAATAATAGTACACACTACAGTACTATAATAGTACACACTACAGTACCATAATAGTACACACTACAGTACAATAATAGTACACACACTACAGTACAATAATAGTATACACTACAGTACTATAATAGTACACACTACAGTGCTATAATAGTACACACTACAGTACAATAATAGTGCACACTACAGTACAATAATAGTACACACTACAGTACTATAATAGTACACACTGCAGTACTATATTAGTACACTTTACAGTACTATAATAGTACACACTACAGTACTATAATAGTACACACTACAGTACTATAATATTATACACTACAGTACTATAATAGTACACACTACACTACTATAATAGTACACACTACAGTACAATAATAGTATACACTACAGTACTACAATAGTACACACTACAGTACTATAATAGTACACACTACAGTACAATAATAGTACACACACTACAGTACAATAATAGTACACACTACAGTACAATAATAGTACACATTACAGTACTATAATAGTACACACTACAGTACAATAATAGTACACACTACAGTACTATAATAGTACACACTACAGTACTATAATATAACACACTACAGTACTATAATAGTACACACTACAGTACTATATTAGTACACACTGCAGTACTATATTAGTACACACTACAGTACTATAATAGTACACACTACAGAACAATAATAGTACACACTGCAGTACTATAATAGTACACACTACAGTACTATAATAGTATACACTACAGTACTATAATAGTACACACTACAGTACAATAATAGTATACACTACAGTACTACAATAGTACACACTACAGTACTATAATAGTACACACTACAGTACAATAATAGTACACACACTACAGTACAATAATAGTACACACTACAGTACAATAATAGTACACACTACAGTACTATAATAGTACACACTACAGTACAATAATAGTACACACTTCAGTACTATAATAGTATACACTACAGTACAATAATAGTGCACACTACAGTACAATTATAGTACACACTAGAGTACTATAATAGTACACACTGCAGTACTATAATAGTACACACTACAGTACTATAATAGTACACACTACAGTACTATAATAGTACACACACTACAGTACAATAATCGTACACACTACAGTACTATATTAGTACACACTACAGTACTATAATAGTACACACACTACAGTACAATAATAGTACACACTACAGTACTATATTAGTACACACTACAGTACTATAATATTACACACTACAGTACTATAATAGTACACACTACAGTACTATAATAGTACACACTACAGTACTATAATAGTACACACTACAGTACTATAATAGTACACACTGCAGTCATATATTAGTACACACTACAGTACTATAATAGTACGCACACTACAGTACAATAATAGTACACATTAGAGTACTATATTAGTACACACTACAGTACTATAATAGTACACACACTACAGTACAATAATAGTACACACTACAGTACTATATTAGTACACACTACAGTATTATAATAGTACACACACTACAGTACAATAATAGTACACACTACAGTACTATATTAGTACACACTACAGTACTATAATAGTACACACTACAGTACTATAATAGTACACACTACAGTACTATAATAGTACACACTGCAGTACTATGTTAGTACACACTACAGTACTATAATAGTACACACTACAGTACTATAATAGTACACACTACAGTACTATAATAGTACACACTACAGTACAATAATAGTACACACACTACAGTACAATAATAGTATACACTACAGTACTATAATAGTACACACTACAGTACTATAATAGTACACACTACAGTACAATAATAGTGCACACTACAGTACAATAATAGTACACACTACAGTACTATAATAGTACACACTGCAGTACTATATTAGTACACTTTACAGTACTATAATAGTACACACTACAGTACAATAATAGTACACACTACAGTACTATAATAGTACACACTACAGTACTATAATAGTATACACTACAGTACTATAATATTACACACTACACTACTATAATAGTACACACTACAGTACAATAATAGTATACACTACAGTACTACAATAGTACACACTACAGTACTCTAATAGTACACACTACAGTACTATAATAGTACACACTACAGTACAATAATAGTACACACACTACAGTACAATAATAGTACACACTACAGTACAATAATAGTACACACTACAGTACTATAATAGTACACACTACAGTACAATAATAGTACACACTACAGTACTATAATAGTACACACTACAGTACTATAATAGTACACACTACAGTACTATATTAGTACACACTGCAGTACTATATTAGTACACACTACAGTACTATAATAGTACACACTACAGACCAATAATAGTACACACTGCAGTACTATAATAGTACACACTACAGTACTATAATAGTATACACTGCAGTACTATAATAGTACACACTACAATACTATAATGGTACACACTACAGTACAATAATAGTATACACTACAGTACTACAATAGTACACACTACAGTACTATAATAGTACACACTACAGTACAATAATAGTACACACACTACAGTACAATAATAGTACACACTACAGTACAATAATAGTACACACTACAGTACTATAATAGTACACACTACAGTACTATAATAGTACACACTACAGTACAATAATAGTACACACTACAGTACTATAATAGTATACACTACAGTACAATAATAGTGCACACTACAGTACAATAATAGTACACACTAGAGTACTATAATAGTACACACTGCAGTACTATAATAGTACACACTACAGTACTATAATAGTACACACTACAGTACTATAATAGTACACACACTACAGTACAATAATAGTACACACTACAGTACTATATTAGTACACACTACAGTACTATAATAGTACACACACTACAGTACAATAATAGTACACACTACAGTACTACATTAGTACACACTACAGTACAATAATAGTACACACTACAGTACTATAATAGTACACACTACAGTACTATAATAGTATACACTACAGTACAATAATAGTATACACACTACAGTACATTAATAGTACACACTACAGTACTATATTAGTACACACTACAGTACATTAATAGTACACACTACAGTACTATAATAGTACACACTACAGTACAATAATAGTACACACTACAGTACTATAATAGTACACACTACAGTACTATAATAGTACACACTACAGTACAATAATAGTACACACTACAGTACTATAATAGTATACACTACAGTACAATAATAGTGCACACTACAGTACAATAATAGTACACACTAGAGTACTATAATAGTACACACTGCAGTACTATAATAGTACACACTACAGTACTATAATAGTACACACACTACAGTACAATAATAGTACACACTACAGTACTATATTAGTACACACTACAGTACTATAATAGTACACACACTACAGTACAATAATAGTACACACACTACAGTACAATAATAGTACACACTACAGTACTATATTAGTACACACTACAGTACTATAATAGTACACACTACAGTACTATAATAGTACACACTACAGTACAATAATAGTGCACACTACAGTACAATAATAGTATACACTACAGTACAATAATAGTACACACTGCAGTACAATAATAGTACACACTACAGTACAATAATAGTACACACTACAGTACTATAATAGTACACACTACAGTACTATAATAGTACACACGACAGTACAATAATAGTACACACTACAGTACTATAATAGTACACACTACAGTACAATAAAAGTACACACTACAGTACAAAAATAGTACACACTACAGTACAATAATAGTACACACTACAGTACAATAAGAGTACACACTACAGTACTATAATAGTACACACTACAGTACAATAATAGTACACACTACAGTACAATAATAGTACACACTACAGTACTATAATAGTACACACTACAGTACTATAATAGTACACACTACAGTACAATAATAGTACACACTACAGTACTATAATAGTACACCCACTACAGTACAATAATAGTGCACACTACAGTACTATAATATTACACACTACAGTACAATAATAGTACACACTACAGTACTATAATAGTACACACTACAGTACAATAATAGTATACAGTACAGTACAACAAAAGTACACACTACAGTACAATAATAGTACACACACTACAGTACTATAATAGTACACACTACAGTACTATAATAGTACACACTACAGTACTATAATAGTACACACACTACAGTACTATAATAGTACACACTACAGTACAATAATAGTACACACTACAGTACAATAATAGTACACACTACAGTACTATAATACTACACACACTACAGTACTATAATAGTACACACTACAGTACTATAATAGTACACACACTACAGTACAATAATAGTACACACTACAGTACAATAATAGTACACACTACAGTACTATAATAGCACACACTACAGTACTATAACAGTACACACTACAGTACTATAATAGTACACACACTACAGTACAATAATAGTACACACTACAGTACTAAAATAGTACACACACTACAGTACAATAATAGTACACACTACAGTACTATAATAGTACACACTACAATACTATAATAGTACACACACTACAGTACAATAATAGTACACACTACAGTACTAAAATAGTACCCACACTACAGTACAATAATAGTACACACTACAGTACTATAATAGTACACACTACAGTACTATAATAGTACACACTACAATACTATAATAGTACACACTACAGTACTATAATAGTACACATTACAGTACTAAAATAGTACACACACTACAGTACAATAATAGTACACACTATAGTACAATAATCGTACACACTACAGTACTATAATAGTACACACTACAGTACTATAATAGTACACACTACAATACTATAATAGTACACACTACAGTACTATAATAGTACACACTACAGTACTAAAATAGTACACACACTACAGTACAATAATAGTACACACTACAGTACTATAATAGTACACACTACAGTACTATAATAGTACACACACTACAGTACAATAATAGTACACACTACAGTACTAAAATAGTACACACACTACAGTACAATAATAGTACACACACTACAGTACAATAATAGTACACACACTACAGTACTATAATAGTACACACACTACAGTACTATAACAGTACACACACTACAGTACTATAACAGTACACACACTACAGTACAATAATAGTACACACACTACAGTAAAATAATAGTACACACTACAGTACTATAATAGTACACACACTACAGTACTATAATAGCACACACTACAGTACTATAACAGTACACTCTACAGTACTATAATAGTACACACACTACAGTACTATAATAGTACACACTACAGTACTATAATAGTACACACACTACAGAACAATAATAGTACACACTACAGTACTATAATAGTGCACACACTACAGTACTATAATAGTACACACACTACAGTACAATAATAGTACACACTACAGTACAATAATAGTACACACACTACAGTACAATAATAGTACACACACTACAGTACAATAATAGTACACACACTACAGTACAATAATAGTACCCACACTACAGTACAATAATAGTACACACACTACAGTACAATAATAGTACACACACTACAGTACAATAATAGTACACACACTACAGTACAATAATAGTACACACACTACAGTACAATAATAATACACACACTACAGTACTATAATAGTACACACTACAGTACTATAATAGTACACACACTACAGTACAATAATAGTACGCACTACAGTACTATAATATTATACACTACAGTACTATAATAGTACACACTACAGTACTATAATAGTACACACTACAGTACAATAATAGTACACACTACAGTACTATAATAGTATACACTACAATACTATAATAGTACACACTACAGTACTATAATAGTACACACACTACAGTACAATAATAGTACACACTACAGTACTATAATAGTATACACTACAGTACTATAATAGTATACACTACAGTACTATAATAGTACACACTACAGTACTATAATAGTATACACTACAGTACTATAATAGTATACACTACAGTACTATTATAGTACACACTACAGTACTATAATAGTATACACTACAGTACTATAATAGTATACACTACAGTACTATAATAGTACACACTACAGTACTATAATAGTACACACTACAGTACTATAATAGTATACACTACAGTACTATAATAGTATACACTACAGTACTATAATATTATACACTACAGTACTATAATAGTACACACACTACAGTACTATAATAGTACACACACTACAGTACAATAATAGTATACACTACAGTACTATAATAGTACACACTACAGTACTATAATAGTACACACTACAGTACTATAATAGTACACACACTACAGTACTATAATAGTACACACTACAGTACTATAATAGTACACACTACAGTACTATAATAGTACACACTACAGTACTATAATAGTATACACTACAGTACTATAATAGTACACACACTACAGTACTATAATAGTACACACACTACAGTACTATAATAGTACACACTACAGTACTATAATAGTACACACACTACAGTACAATAATAGTATACACTACAGTACAATAATAGTACACACTACAGTACTATAATAGTACACACTACAGTACTATAATAGTACACACTACAGTACAATAATAGTACACACACTACAGTACAATAATAGTATACACTACAGTACAATATTAGTACACACTACAGTACTATAATAGTACACACACTACAGTACAATATTAGTACACACTACAGTACTATAATAGTACACACTACAGTACAATAATAGTACACACACTACAGTACAATAATAGTATACACTACAGTACTATAATAGTACACACTACAGTACTATAATAGTACACACTACAGTACAATAATAGTACACACACTACAGTACAATAATAGTATACACTACAGTACAATAATAGTACACACTACAGTACAATAATAGTATACACTACAGTACAATATTAGTACACACTACAGTACTATAATAGTACACACACTACAGTACAATATTAGTACACACTACAGTACTATAATAGTACACACTACAGTACAATAATAGTACACACACTACAGTACAATAATAGTATACACTACAGTACAATAATAGTACACACTACAGTACAATAATAGTATACACTACAGTACAATATTAGTACACACTACAGTACTATAATAGTACACACACTACAGTACTATAATAGTACACACTACAGTACTATAATAGTACACACACTACAGTACAATAATAGTACACACTACAGTACTATAATAGTGCACACACTACAGTACTATAATAGTACACACACTACAGTACTATAATAGTACACACACTACAGTACAATAATAGTACACACTACAGTACTCTAATAGTACACACTGCAGTACTATAATAGTATACACTACAGTACTATAATAGTACACACTACAGTACTATAATAGTACACACTACAGTACTATAATAGTACACACTACAGTACTATAATAGTATACACTACAGTACTATAATAGTACACACTACAGTACTATAAGAGTACACACACTACAGTACAATAATAGTATACACTACAGTACTATAAGAGTACACACTACAGTACTATAATAGTACACACTACAGTACTATAATAGTACACACTACAGTACTATAATAGTGCACACTACAATGCAATAATAGTACACACTACAGTACTATAATAGTACACACTACAGTACCATAATAGTACACACTACAGTACAATAATAGTACACACACTACAGTACAATAATAGTATACACTACAGTACTATAATAGTACACACTACAGTACTATAATAGTACACACTACAGTACAATAATAGTGCACACTACAGTACAATAATAGTACACACTACAGTACTATAATAGTACACACTGCAGTACTATATTAGTACACTTTACAGTACTATAATAGTACACACTACAGTACAATAATAGTACACACTACAGTACTATAATAGTACACACTACAGTACTATAATAGTATACACTACAGTACTATAATAGTACACACTACACTACTATAATAGTACACACTACAGTACAATAATAGTATACACTACAGTACTACAATAGTACACACTACAGTACTATAATAGTACACACTACAGTACAATAATAGTACACACACTACAGTACAATAATAGTACACACTACAGTACAATAATAGTACACATTACAGTACTATAATAGTACACACTACAGTACAATAATAGTACACACTACAGTACTATAATAGTACACACTACAGTACTATAATATAACACACTACAGTACTATAATAGTACACACTACAGTACTATATTAGTACACACTGCAGTACTATATTAGTACACACTACAGTACTATAATAGTACACACTACAGAACAATAATAGTACACACTGCAGTACTATAATAGTACACACTACAGTACTATAATAGTATACACTACAGTACTATAATAGTACACACTACAGTACAATAATAGTATACACTACAGTACTACAATAGTACACACTACAGTACTATAATAGTACACACACTACAGTACAATAATAGTACACACTACAGTACAATAATAGTACACACTACAGTACTATAATAGTACACACTACAGTACAATAATAGTACACACTTCAGTACTATAATAGTATACACTACAGTACAATAATAGTGCACACTACAGTACAATTATAGTACACACTAGAGTACTATAATAGTACACACTGCAGTACTATAATAGTACACACTACAGTACTATAATAGTACACACTACAGTACTATAATAGTACACACTCTAGAGTACAATAATCGTACACACTACAGTACTATATTAGTACACACTACAGTACTATAATAGTACACACACTACAGTACAATAATAGTACACACTACAGTACTATATTAGTACACACTACAGTACTATAATATTACACACTACAGTACTATAATAGTACACACTACAGTACTATAATAGTACACACTACAGTACTATAATAGTACACACTACAGTACTATAATAGTACACACTGCAGTCATATATTAGTACACACTACAGTACTATAATAGTACACACACTACAGTACAATAATAGTACACACTAGAGTACTATATTAGTACACACTACAGTACTATAATAGTACACACACTACAGTACAATAATAGTACACACTACAGTACTATATTAGTACACACTACAGTATTATAATAGTACACACACTACAGTACAATAATAGTACACACTACAGTACTATATTAGTACACACTACAGTACTATAATAGTACACACTACAGTACTATAATAGTACACACTACAGTACTATAATAGTACACACTGCAGTACTATGTTAGTACACACTACAGTACTATAATAGTACACACTACAGTACTATAATAGTACACACTACAGTACTATAATAGTACACACTACAGTACAATAATAGTACACACACTACAGTACAATAATAGTATACACTACAGTACTATAATAGTACACACTACAGTACTATAATAGTACACACTACAGTACAATAATAGTGCACACTACAGTACAATAATAGTACACACTACAGTACTATAATAGTACACACTGCAGTACTATATTAGTACACTTTACAGTACTATAATAGTACACACTACAGTACAATAATAGTACACACTACAGTACTATAATAGTACACACTACAGTACTATAATAGTATACACTACAGTACTATAATATTACACACTACACTACTATAATAGTACACACTACAGTACAATAATAGTATACACTACAGTACTACAATAGTACACACTACAGTACTCTAATAGTACACACTACAGTACTATAATAGTACACACTACAGTACAATAATAGTACACACACTACAGTACAATAATAGTACACACTACAGTACAATAATAGTACACACTACAGTACTATAATAGTACACACTACAGTACAATAATAGTACACACTACAGTACTATAATAGTACACACTACAGTACTATAATAGTACACACTACAGTACTATATTAGTACACACTGCAGTACTATATTAGTACACACTACAGTACTATAATAGTACACACTACAGACCAATAATAGTACACACTGCAGTACTATAATAGTACACACTACAGTACTATAATAGTATACACTGCAGTACTATAATAGTACACACTACACTACTATAATAGTACACACTACAGTACAATAATAGTATACACTACAGTACTACAATAGTACACACTACAGTACTATAATAGTACACACTACAGTACAATAATAGTACACACACTACAGTACAATAATAGTACACACTACAGTACAATAATAGTACACACTACAGTACTATAATAGTACACACTACAGTACTATAATAGTACACACTACAGTACAATAATAGTACACACTACAGTACTATAATAGTATACACTACAGTACAATAATAGTGCACACTACAGTACAATAATAGTACACACTAGAGTACTATAATAGTACACACTGCAGTACTATAATAGTACACACTACAGTACTATAATAGTACACACTACAGTACTATAATAGTACACACACTACAGTACAATAATAGTACACACTACAGTACTATATTAGTACACACTACAGTACTATAATAGTACACACACTACAGTACAATAATAGTACACACTACAGTACTACATTAGTACACACTACAGTACAATAATAGTACACACTACAGTACTATAATAGTACACACTACAGTACTATAATAGTACACACTACAGTACTATAATAGTACACACTACAGTACTATAATAGTATACACTACAGTACAATAATAGTATACACACTACAGTACATTAATAGTACACACTACAGTACTATATTAGTACACACTACAGTACATTAATAGTACACACTACAGTACTATAATAGTACACACTACAGTACAATAATAGTACACACTACAGTACTATAATAGTACACACTACAGTACTATAATAGTACACACTACAGTACAATAATAGTACACACTACAGTACTATAATAGTATACACTACAGTACAATAATAGTGCACACTACAGTACAATAATAGTACACACTAGAGTACTATAATAGTACACACTGCAGTACTATAATAGTACACACTACAGTACTATAATAGTACACACACTACAGTACAATAATATTACACACTACAGTACTATATTAGTACACACTACAGTACTATAATAGTACACACACTACAGTACAATAATAGTACACACACTACAGTACAATAATAGTACACACTACAGTACTATATTAGTACACACTACAGTACAATAATAGTACACACTAGAGTACTATAATAGTACACACTACAGTACTATAATAGTACACACTACAGTACTATAATAGTACACACTACAGTACTATAATAGTATACACTACAGTACAATAATAGTATACACACTACAGTACAATAATAGTACACACTACAGTACTATATTAGTACACACTACAGTACTATAATAGTACACACACTACAGTACAATAATAGTACACACTACAGTACTATATTAGTACACACTACAGTACTATAATAGTACACACTACAGTACTATAATAGTACACACTACAGTACTATAATAGTACACACTGCAGTACTATATTAGTACACACTACAGTACTATAATAGTACACACACTACAGTACAATAATAGTACACACTACAGTACTATATTAGTACACACTACAGTACTATAATAGTACACACACTACAGTACAATAATAGTACACACTACAGTACTACATTAGTACACACTACAGTACAATAATAGTACACACTACAGTACTATAATAGTACACACTACAGTACTATAATAGTACACACTACAGTACTATAATAGTATACACTACAGTACAATAATAGTATACACACTACAGTACATTAATAGTACACACTACAGTACTATATTAGTACACACTACAGTACATTAATAGTACACACTACAGTATTATAATAGTACACACTACAGTACAATAATAGTACACACTACAGTACTATAATAGTACACACTACAGTACTATAATAGTACACACTACAGAACTATAATAGTACACACTACAGTACTATAATAGTATACACTACAGTACAATAATAGTATACACACTACAGTACATTAATAGTACACACTACAGTACTATATTAGTACACACTACAGTACATTAATAGTACACACTACAGTACTATAATAGTACACACTACAGTACTATAATAGTACACACTACAGTACTATAATAGTACACACACTACAGTACAATAATAGTACACACTACAGTACTATATTAGTACACACTACAGTACTATAATAGTACACACACTACAGTACAATAATAGTACACACTACAGTACTATATTAGTACACACTACAGTACAATAATAGTACACACTAGAGTACTATAATAGTACACACTACAGTACTATAATAGTACACACTACAGTTCTATAATAGTACACACTACAGTACTATAATGGTATACACTACAGTACAATAATAGTATACACACTACAGTACAATAATAGTACACACTACAGTACTATATTAGTACACACTACAGTACTATAATAGTACACACACTACAGTACAATAATAGTACACACTACAGTACTATATTAGTACACACTACAGTACTATAATAGTACACACTACAGTACTATAATAGTACACACTACAGTACTATAATAGTACACACTACAGTACTATAATAGTACACACTACAGTACTATACTAGTACACACTGCAGTACTATATTAGTACACACTACAGTACTATAATAGTACACACACTACAGTACAATAATAGTACACACTACAATACTATATTAGTACACACTACAGTACTATAATAGTACACACACTACAGTACAATAATAGTACACACTACAGTACTATATTAGTACACACTACAGTACTATTATAGTACACACATTACAGTACAATAATAGTACACACTACAATACTTTATTAGTACACACTACAGTACTATAATAGTACACACTACAGTACTATAATAGTACACACTACAGTACTATAATAGTACACACTACAGTACTATAATAGTACACACTGCAGTACTATATTAGTACACACTACAGTACTATAATAGTACACACTACAGTACAATAATAGTACACACTACAGTACTATAATAGTACACAATACAGTACTATAATAGTACACACTACAGTACTATAATAGTACACACTACAGTACTATAATAGTACACACTACAGTACAATAATAGTACACACTACAGTACAATAATAGTATACACTACAGTACTATATTAGTACACACTACAGTACAATATTAGTACACACTACAGTACAATAATAGTATACACACTACAGTACTATAATAGTACACACTACAGTACTATAATAGTACACACTACAGTACTATAATAGTACACACTACAGTACTATAATAGTACACACTACAGTACAATAATAGCACACACTACAGTACAATAATAGTACACACTACAGTACTATAATAGTACACATTACAGTACTATAATAGTACAAACTACAGTACTATAATAGTATACACTACAGTACTATATTAGTACACACTACAGTACTATAATAGTACACACTACAGTACTATAATAGTACACACCACATAACTATAGTAGTACACACTACAGTACTATAATAGTACCCACTACAGTACAATAATAGTACACACTACAGTACTATAATAGTACACATTACAGTACTATAATAGTACACACTACAGTACAATAATAGTACACACTACAGTACAATAATAGTATACACACTACAGTACAATAATAGTGCACACTACAGTACAATAATAGTACACACTACAGTACTATAATAGTACACACTGCAGTACTATATTAGTACACACTACAGTACTATAATAGTATACACTACAGTACAATAATAGTATACACACTACAGTACATTAATAGTACACACTACAGTACTATATTTGTACACACTACAGTACAATAATAGTATACACTACAGTACTATAATAGTACACACTACAGTACTATAATAGTCCACACTACAGTACAATAATAGTACACACTACAGTAGAATAATAGTGCACACTACAGTACAATAATAGTGCACACTACAGTACAATAATAGTACACACTACAGTACTATAATAGTACACACTACAGTACTATAATAGTACACACTACATAACTATAGTAGTACACACTACAGTACTATAATAGTACACACTACAGTACTATAATAGTACACACTACAGTACTATAATAGTACACACTACAGTACTATAATAGTGCACACTACAGTACAATAATAGTACTCACTACAGTACAATAATAGTACACACTACAGTACAATAATAGTATACACACTACAGTACAATAATAGTGCACACTACAGTACAATAATAGTACACACTACAGTACTATAATAGTACACACTGCAGTACTATATTAGTACACACTACAGTACTATAATAGTATACACTACAGAACAAAAATAGTATACACTACAGTACTATAATAGTACACACTACAGTACTATAATAGAACACACTACAGTACTATACGAGTACACACTACAGTACAATAATAGTACACACTACAGTACTATAATAGTACACATTACAGTACTATAATAGTACACACTACAGTACTATAATAGTACACACTACAGTACTATAATAGTATACACTACAGTACTATATTAGTACACACTACAGTACTATAATAGTACACACTACAGTACTATAAAAGTACACACTGCAGTACTATATTAGTACACACTATAGTACTATAATAGTACACACTACAGTACAATATTAGTACACACTACAGTACAATAATAGTATACACACTACAGTACAATAATAGTACACACTACAGTACTATAATAGTACACACTACAGTACTATAATAGTACACACTACATAACTATAGTAGTACACACTACAGTACTATAATAGTACACACTACAGTACTATAATAGTACACACTACAGTACAATAATAGTACACACTACAGTACTATAATAGTACACACTACAGTACTATAATAGTACACACTACAGTACAATAATAGTACACACTACAGTACAATAATAGTATACACACTACAGTACAATAATAGTGCACACTACAGTACAATAATAGTACACACTACAGTACTATAATAGTACACACTGCAGTACTATATTAGTACACACTACAGTACTATAATAGTATACACTACAGTACAATAATAGTATACACACTACAGTACATTAATAGTACACACTACAGTACTATATTAGTACACACTACAGAACAATAATAGTATACACTACAGTACTATAATAGTACACACTACAGTACTATAATAGTACACCCTACAGTACAATAATAGTACACACTACAGTACAATAATAGTATACACACTACAGTACAATAATAGTGCACACTACAGTACAATAATAGTACACACTACAGTACTATAATAGTACACACTGCAGTACTATAATAGTACACACTACAGTACTATAATAGTACACACTGCAGTACTATATTAGTACACACTACAGTACAATAATAGTATACACACTACAGTACAATAATAGTTCACACTACAGTACTATAATAGTACACACTACAGTACTATAATAGTACACACTACATAACTATAGTAGTACACACTACAGTACTATAATAGTACACACTACAGTACAATAATAGTACACACTACAGTACTATAATAGTACACACTACAGTACTATAATAGTACACACTACAGTACAATAATAGTACACACTACAGTACAATAATAGTATACACACTACAGTACAATAATAGTCCACACTACAGTACAATAATAGTACACACTACAGTACTATAATAGTACACACTGCAGTACTATATTAGTACACACTACAGTACTATAATAGTATACACTACAGTACAATAATAGTATACACACTACAGTACTATAATAGTACACACTACAGTACTATATTAGTACACACTACAGTACAATAATAGTATACACTACAGTACTATAATAGTACACACTACAGTACTATAATAGTACACACTACAGTACAATAATAGTGCACACTACAGTACAATAATAGTACACACTACAGTACTATAATAGTACACACTGCAGTACTATAATAGTACACACTACAGTACTATAATTGTACACACTACAGTACAATAATAGTGCACACAACAGTACAATAATAGTACACACTACAGTACTATAATAGTACACACTGCAGTACTATATTAGTACACACTACAGTACAATAATAGTATACACTACAGAACTATAATAGTACACACTACAGTACTATAATAGTACACACTGCAGTACAATAATAGTGCACACTACAGTACAATAATAGTACACACTACAGTACTATAGTAGTACACACTGCAGTACTATATTAGTACACACTACAGTACTATCATAGTATACACTACAGTACAATAATAGTATACACACTACAGTACTATAATAGTACACACTACAGTACTATATTAGTACACACAACAGTACAATAATAGTATACACTACAGTACAATAATAGTATACACACTACAGTACTATAATAGTACACACTACAGTACTATATTAGTACACACTACAGTAAAATAATAGTATACACTACAGTACTATAATAGTACACACTAAAGTACTATAATAGTACACACTACAGTACAATAATAGTATACACACTACAGTACAATAATAGTGCACACTACAGTACAATAATAGTACACACTACAGTACTATAATAGTACACACTACAGTACAATAATAGTACACCCACTACAGTACAATAATAGTATACACTACAGTACAATAATAGTACACACTACAGTACAATAATAGTATACACTACAGTACAATATTAGTACACACTACAGTACTATAATAGTACACACACTACAGTACTATAATAGTACACACTACAGTACTATAATAGTACACACACTACAGTACAATAATAGTACACACTACAGTACTATAATTGTGCACACACTACAGTACTATAATAGTACACACACTACAGTACTATAATAGTACACACACTACAGTACAATAATAGTACACACTATAGTACTCTAATAGTACACACTGCAGTACTATAATAGTATACACTACAGTACTATAATAGTACACACTACAGTACTATAATAGTACACACTACAGTACTATAATAGTACACACTACAGTACTATAATAGTATACACTACAGTACTATAATAGTACACACTACAGTACTATAAGAGTACACACACTACAGTACTATAAGAGTACACACTACAGTACTATAATAGTACACACTACAGTACTATAATAGTACACACTACAGTACTATAATAGTGCACACTACAGTGCAATAATAGTACACACTACAGTACTATAATAGTACACACTACAGTACCATAATAGTACACACTACAGTACAATAATAGTACACACACTACAGTACAATAATAGTACACACTACAGTACTATAATAGTACACACTACAGTACTATAATAGTACACACTACAGTACAATAATAGTGCACACTACAGTACAATAATAGTACACACTACAGTACTATAATAGTACACACTGCAGTACTATATTAGTACACTTTACAGTACTATAATAGTACACACTACAGTACAATAATAGTACACACTACAGTACTATAATAGTACACACTACAGTACTATAATAGTATACACTACAGTACTATAATAGTACACACTACACTACTATAATAGTACACACTACAGTACAATAATAGTATACACTACAGTACTACAATAGTACACACTACAGTACTATAATAGTACACACTACAGTACAATAATATTACACACACTACAGTACAATAATAGTACACACTACAGTACAATAATAGTACACATTACAGTACTATAATAGTACACACTACAGTACAATAATAGTACACACTACAGTACTATAATAGTACACACTACAGTACTATAATATAACACACTACAGTACTATAATAGAACACACTACAGTACTATATTAGTACACACTGCAGTACTATATTAGTACACACTACAGTACTATAATAGTACACACTACAGAACAATAATAGTACACACTGCAGTACTATAATAGTACACACTACGGTACTATAATAGTATACACTACAGTACTATAATAGTACACACTACAGTACAATAATAGTATACACTACAGTACTACAATAGTACACACTACAGTACTATAATAGTACACACTACAGTACAATAATAGTACACACACTACAGTACAATAATAGTACACACTACAGTACAATAATAGTACACACTACAGTACTATAATAGTACACACTACAGTACAATAATAGTACACACTTCAGTACTATAATAGTATACACTACAGTACAATAATAGTGCACACTACAGTACAATTATAGTACACACTAGAGTACTATAATAGTACACACTGCAGTACTATAATAGTACACACTACAGTACTATAATAGTACACACTACAGTACTATAATAGTACACACACTACAGTACAATAATCGTACACATTACAGTACTATATTAGTACACACTACAGTACTATAATAGTACACACACTACAGTACAATAATAGTACACACTACAGTACTATATTAGTACACACTACAGTACTATAATATTACACACTACAGTACTATAATAGTACACACTACAGTACTATAATAGTACACACTACAGTACTATAATAGTACACACTACAGTACTATAATAGTACACACTGCAGTCATATATTAGTACACACTACAGTACTATAATAGTACACACACTACAGTACAATAATAGTACACACTAGAGTACTATATTAGTACACACTACAGTACTATAATAGTACACACACTAAAGTACAATAATAGTACACACTACAGTACTATATTAGTACACACTACAGTATTATAATAGTACACACACTACAGTACAATAATAGTACACTCTACAGTACTATATTAGTACACACTACAGTACTATAATAGTACACACTACAGTACTATAATAGTACACACTACAGTACTATAATAGTACACACTGCAGTACTATGTTAGTACACACTACAGTACTATAATAGTACACACTACAGTACTATAATAGTACACACTACAGTACTATAATAGTACACACTACAGTACAATAATAGTACACACACTACAGTACAATAATAGTATACACTACAGTACTATAATAGTACACACTACAGTACTATAATAGTACACACTACAGTACAATAATAGTGCACACTACAGTACAATAATAGTACACACTACAGTACTATAATAGTACACACTGCAGTACTATATTAGTACACTTTACAGTACTATAATAGTACACACTACAGTACAATAATAGTACACACTACAGTACTATAATAGTACACACTACAGTACTATAATAGTATACACTACAGTACTATAATATTACACACTACACTACTATAATAGTACACACTACAGTACAATAATAGTATACACTACAGTACTACAATAGTACACACTACAGTACTCTAATAGTACACACTACAGTACTATAATAGTACACACTACAGTACAATAATAGTACACACACTACAGTACAATAATAGTACACACTACAGTACAATAATAGTACACACTACAGTACTATAATAGTACACACTACAGTACAATAATAGTACACACTACAGTACTATAATAGTACACACTACAGTACTATAATAGTACACAACAGACCAATAATATTACACACTGCAGTACTATAATAGTACACACTAAAGTACTATAATAGTATACACTGCAGTACTATAATAGTACACACTACACTACTATAATAGTACACACTACAGTACAATAATAGTATACACTACAGTACTACAATAGTACACACTAAAGTACTATAATAGTACACACTACAGTACAATAATAGTACACACACTACAGTACAATAATAGTACACACTACAGTACAATAATAGTACACACTACAGTACTATAATAGTACACACTACAGTACTATAATAGTACACACTACAGTACAATAATAGTACACACTACAGTACTATAATAGTATACACTACAGTACAATAATAGTGCACACTACAGTACAATAATAGTACACACTAGAGTACTATAATAGTACACACTGCAGTACTATAATAGTACACACTACAGTACTATAATAGTACACACACTACAGTACAATAATAGTACACACTACAGTACTATATTAGTACACACTACAGTACTATCATAGTACACACACTACAGTACAATAATAGTACACACTACAGTACTACATTAGTACACACTACAGTACAATAATAGTACACACTACAGTACTATAATAGTACACACTACAGTACTATAATAGTACACACTACAGTACTATAATAGTACACACTACAGTACTATAATAGTACACACTACAGTACTATAATAGTATACACTACAGTACAATAATAGTATACACACTACAGTACATTAATAGTACACACTACAGTACTATATTAGTACACACTACAGTACATTAATAGTACACACTACAGTACTATAATAGTACACACTACAGTACAATAATAGTACACACTACAGTACTATAATAGTACACACTACAGTACTATAATAGTACACACTACAGTACAATAATAGTACACACTACAGTACTATAATAGTATACACTACAGTACAATAATAGTGCACACTACAGTACAATAATAGTACACACTAGAGTACTATAATAGTACACACTGCAGTACTATAATAGTACACACTACAGTACTATAATAGTACACACACTACAGTACAATAATAGTACACACTACAGTACTATATTAGTACACACTACAGTACTATAATAGTACACACACTACAGTACAATAATAGTACACACACTACAGTACAATAATAGTACACACTACAGTACTATATTAGTACACACTACAGTACAATAATAGTACACACTAGAGTACTATAATAGTACACACTACAGTACTATAATAGTACACACTACAGTACTATAATAGTACACACTACAGTACTATAATAGTATACACTACAGTACAATAATAGTATACACACTACAGTACAATAATAGTACACACTACAGTACTATATTAGTACACATTACAGTACTATAATAGTACACACACTACAGTACAATAATAGTACACACTACAGTACTATATTAGTACACACTACAGTACTATAATAGTACACACTACAGTACTATAATAGTACACACTACAGTACTATAATAGTACACACTGCAGTACTATATTAGTACACACTACAGTACTATAATAGTACACACACTACAGTACAATAATAGTACACACTACAGTACTATATTAGTACACACTACAGTACTATAATAGTACACACACTACAGTACAATAATAGTACACACTACAGTACTACATAGTACACACTACAGTACAATAATAGTACACACTACAGTACTATAATAGTACACACTACAGTACTATAATAGTACACACTACAGTACTATAATAGTATACACTACAGTACAATAATAGTATACACACTACAGTACATTAATAGTACACACTACAGTACTATATTAGTACACACTACAGTACATTAATAGTACACACTACAGTACTATAATAGTACACACTACAGTACTATAATAGTACACACACTACAGTACAATAATAGTACACACTACAGTACTATATTAGTACACACTACAGTACTATAATAGTACACACACTACAGTACAATAATAGTACACACTACAGTACTATATTAGTACACACTACAGTACAATAATAGTACACACTAGAGTACTATAATAGTACACACTACAGTACTAAAATAGTACACACTACAGTACTATAATAGTACACACTACAGTACTATAATGGTATACACTACAGTACAATAATAGTATACACACTACAGTACAATAATAGTACACACTACAGTACTATATTAGTACACACTACAGTACTATAATAGTACACACACTACAGTACAATAATAGTACACACTACAGTACTATATTAGTACACACTACAGTACTATAATAGTACACACTACAGTACTATAATAGTACACACTACAGTACTATAATAGTACACACTACAGTACTATAATAGTACACACTACAGTACTATACTAGTACACACTGCAGTACTATATTAGTACACACTACAGTACTATAATAGTACACACACTACAGTACAATAATAGTACACACTACAATACTATATTAGTACACACTACAGTACTATAATAGTACACACACTACAGTACAATAATAGTACACACTACAGTACTATAATAGTACACACTGCAGTACTATAATAGTACACACTACAGTACTATAATAGTACACACTACAGTACTATAATAGTACACACTGCAGTACTATATTAGTACACACTACAGTACTATTATAGTACACACATTACAGTACAATAATAGTACACACTACAATACTTTATTAGTACACACTACAGTACTATAATAGTACACACTACAGTACTATAATAGTACACACTACAGTACCATAATAGTACACACTACAGTACTATAATAGTACACACTGCAGTACTATATTAGTACACACTACAGTAGTATAATAGTACACACTACAGTACAATAATAGTACACACTACAGTACTATAATAGTACACAATACAGTACTATAATAGTACACACTACAGTACTATAATAGTACACACTACAGTACTATAATAGTACACACTACAGTACAATAATAGTACACACTACAGTACAATAATAGTATACACTACAGTACTATATTAGTACACACTACAGTACAATATTAGTACACACTACAGTACAATAATAGTATACACACTACAGTACTATAATAGTACACACTACAGTACTATAATAGTACACACTACAGTACTATAATAGTACACACTACAGTACTATAATAGTACACACTACAGTACAATAATAGCACACACTACAGTACAATAATAGTACACACTACAGTACTATAATAGTACACATTACAGTACTATAATAGTACAAACTACAGTACTATAATAGTACACACTACAGTACTATAATAGTATACACTACAGTACTATATTAGTACACACTAGAGTACTATAATAGTACACACTACAGTACTATAATAGTACACACCACATAACTATAGTAGTACACACTACAGTACTATAATAGTACCCACTACAGTACAATAATAGTACACACTACAGTACTATAATAGTACACATTACAGTACTATAATAGTACACACTACAGTACAATAATAGTACACACTACAGTACAATAATAGTGCACACTACAGTACAATAATAGTACACACTACAGTACTATAATAGTACACACTGCAGTACTATATTAGTACACACTACAGTACTATAATAGTATACACTACAGTACAATAATAGTATACACACTACAGTACATTAATAGTACACACTACAGTACTATATTTGTACACACTACAGTACAATAATAGTATACACTACAGTACTATAATAGTAAACACTACAGTACTATAATAGTACACACTACAGTACAATAATAGTACACACTACAGTACAATAATAGTGCACACTACAGTACAATAATAGTGCACACTACAGTACAATAATAGTACACACTACAGTACTATAATAGTACACACTACAGTACTATAATAGTACACACTACATAACTATAGTAGTACACACTACAGTACTATAATAGTACACACTACAGTACTATAATAGTACACACTACAGTACAATAATAGTACACACTACAGTACTATAATAGTACACACTACAGTACTATAATAGTACACACTACAGTACAATAATAGTACTCACTACAGTACAATAATAGTACACACTACAGTACAATAATAGTATACACACTACAGTACAATAATAGTGCACACTACAGTACAATAATAGTACACACTACAGTACTATAATAGTACACACTGCAGTACTATATTAGTACACACTACAGTACTATAATAGTATACACTACAGAACAAAAATAGTATACACTACAGTACTATAATAGTACACACTACAGTACTATAATAGAACACACTACAGTACTATACGAGTACACACTACAGTACAATAATAGTACACACTACAGTACTATAATAGTACACATTACAGTACTATAATAGTACACACTACAGTACTATAATAGTACACACTACAGTACTATAATAGTATACACTACAGTACTATATTAGTACACACTACAGTACTATAATAGTACACACTACAGTACTATAATAGTACACACTGCAGTACTATATTAGTACACACTATAGTACTATAATAGTACACACTACAGTACAATATTAGTACACACTACAGTACAATAATAGTATACACACTACAGTACAATAATAGTACACACTACAGTACTATAATAGTACACACTACAGTACTATAATAGTACACACTACATAACTATAGTAGTACACACTACAGTACTATAATAGTACACACTACAGTACTATAATAGTACACACTACAGTACTATAATAGTACACACTACAGTACTATAATAGTACACACTACAGTACTATAATAGTACACACTACAGTACAATAATAGTATACACACTACAGTACAATAATAGTGCACACTACAGTACAATAATAGTACACACTACAGTACTATAATAGTACACACTGCAGTACTATATTAGTACACACTACAGTACTATAATAGTATACACTACAGTACAATAATAGTATACACACTACAGTACATTAATAGTACACACTACAGTACTATATTAGTACACACTACAGAACAATAATAGTATACACTACAGTACTATAATAGTACACACTACAGTACTATAATAGTACACCCTACAGTACAATAATAGTACACACTACAGTACAATAATAGTATACACACTACAGTACAATAATAGTGCACACTACAGTACAATAATAGTACACACTACAGTACTATAATAGTACACACTGCAGTACTATAATAGTACACACTACAGTACTATAATAGTACACACTGCAGTACTATATTAGTACACACTACAGTACAATAATAGTATACACACTACAGTACAATAATAGTTCACACTACAGTACTATAATAGTACACACTACAGTACTATAATAGTACACACTACATAACTATAGTAGTACACACTACAGTACTATAATAGTACACACTACAGTACTATAATAGTACACACTACAGTACAATAATAGTACACACTACAGTACTATAATAGTACACACTACAGTACTATAATAGTACACACTACAGTACAATAATAGTACACACTACAGTACAATAATAGTATACACACTACAGTACAATAATAGTCCACACTACAGTACAATAATAGTACACACTACAGTACTATAATAGTACACACTGCAGTACTATATTAGTACACACTACAGTACTATAATAGTATACACTACAGTACAATAATAGTATACACACTACAGTACTATAATAGTACACACTACAGTACTATATTAGTACACACTACAGTACAATAATAGTAAACACTACAGTACTATAATAGTACACACTACAGTACTATATATAGTACACACTACAGTACAATAATAGTGCACACTACAGTACAATAATAGTACACACTACAGTACTATAATAGTACACACTGCAGTACTATAATAGTACACACTACAGTACTATAATTGTACACACTACAGTACAATAATAGTGCACACAACAGTACAATAATAGTACACACTACAGTACTATAATAGTACACACTGCAGTACTATATTAGTACACACTACAGTACAATAATAGTATACACTACAGAACTATAATAGTACACACTACAGTACTATAATAGTACACACTGCAGTACAATAATAGTGCACACTACAGTACAATAATAGTACACACTACAGTACTATAGTAGTACACACTGCAGTACTATATTAGTACACACTACAGTACTATCATAGTATACACTACAGTACAATAATAGTATACACACTACAGTACTATAATAGTACACACTACAGTACTATATTAGTACACACTACAGTACAATAATAGTATACACTACAGTACAATAATAGTATACACACTACAGTACTATAATAGTACACACTACAGTACTATATTAGTACACACTACAGTAAAATAATAGTATACACTACAGTACTATAATAGTACACACTGAAGTACTATAATAGTACACACTACAGTACAATAATAGTATACACACTACAGTACAATAATAGTGCACACTACAGTACAATAATAGTACACACTACAGTACTATAATAGTACACACTGCAGTACTATAATAGTACACACTACAGTACTATAATAGTACACACTGCAGTACTATATTAGTACACACTACAGTACAATAATAATATACACACTACAGTACAATAATAGTACACACTACAGTACTATAATAGTACATACTACAGTACTATAATAGTACACACTACATAGCTATAGTAGTACACACTACAGTACTATAATAGTACGCACTACAGTACTATAATAGTACACACTACAGTACAATAATAGTACACACTACAGTACTATAATAGTACACACTACAGTACTATAATAGTACACACTACAGTACTATAATAGTACACACTACAGTACTATAATAGTACACACTGCAGTCATATATTAGTACACACTACAGTACTATAATAGTACACACACTACAGTACAATAATAGTACACACTAGAGTACTATATTAGTACACACTACAGTACTATAATAGTACACACACTACAGTACAATAATAGTACACACTACAGTACTATATTAGTACACACTACAGTATTATAATAGTACACACACTACAGTACAATAATAGTACACACTACAGTACTATATTAGTACACACTACAGTACTATAATAGTACACACTACAGTACCATAATAGTACACACTACAGTACTATAATAGTACACACTGCAGTACTATGTTAGTACACACTACAGTACTATAATAGTACACACTACAGTACTATAATAGTACACACTACAGTACTATAATAGTACACACTACAGTACAATAATAGTACACACACTACAGTACAATAATAGTATACACTACAGTACTATAATAGTACACACTACAGTACTATAATAGTACACACTACAGTACAATAATAGTGCACACTACAGTACAATAATAGTACACACTACAGTACTATAATATTACACACTGCAGTACTATATTAGTACACTTTTCAGTACTATAATAGTACACACTACAGTACAATAATAGTACACACTACAGTACTATAATAGTACACACTACAGTACTATAATAGTATACACTACAGTACTATAATATTACACACTACACTACTATAATAGTACACACTACAGTACAATAATAGTATACACTACAGTACTACAATAGTACACACTACAGTACTCTAATAGTACACACTACAGTACTATAATAGTACACACTACAGTACAATAATAGTACACACACTACAGTACAATAATAGTACACACTACAGTACAATAATAGTACACACTACAGTACTATAATAGTACACACTACATTACAATAATAGTACACACTACAGTACTATAATAGTACACACTACAGTACTATAATAGTACACACTACAGTACTATATTAGTACACACTACAGTACTATATTAGTACACACTACAGTACTATAATAGTACACACTACAGTACAATAATAGTACACACTACAGTACTATAATAGTACACACTACAGTACTATAATAGTACACACTACAGTACTATATTAGTACACACTGCAGTACTATATTAGTACACACTACAGTACTATAATAGTACACACTACAGAACAATAATAGTACACACTACAGTACTATAATAGTATACACTGCAGTACTATAATAGTACACACTACACTACTATAATAGTTCACACTACAGTACAATAATAGTATACACTACAGTACTACAATAGTACACACTACAGTACTATAATAGTACACACTACAGAACAATAATAGTACACACACTACAGTACAATAATAGTACACACTACAGTACAATAATAGTACACACTACAGTACTATAATAGTACACACTACAGTACTATAATAGTACACACTACAGTACAATAATAGTACACACTACAGTACTATAATAGTATACACTACAGTACAATAATAGTGCACACTACAGTACAATAATAGTACACACTAGAGTACTATAATAGTACACACTGCAGTACTATAATAGTACACACTACAGTACTATAATAGTACACACTACAGTACTATAATAGTACACACTACAGTACTATAATAGTACACACACTACAGTACAATAATAGTACACACTACAGTACTATATTAGTACACACTACAGTACTATAATAGTACACACACTACAGTACAATAATAGTACACACTACAGTACAATAATAGTACACACTACAGTACTATAATAGTACACACACTACATTACAATAATAGTACACACTACAGTACTATATTAGTACACACTACAGTACTATAATAGTACACACACTACAGTACTATATTAGTACACACTACAGTACTATAATAGTACACACTACAGTACTATAATAGTACACACTACAGTACTATAATAGTACACACTGCAGTACTATATTAGTACACACTACAGTACTATAATAGTACACACACTACAGTACAATAATAGTACACACTACAGTACTATAATAGTACACACTACAGTACTATAATAGTACACACACTACAGTACAATAATAGTACGCACTACAGTACTATATTAGTACACACTACAGTACTATTATAGTACACACATTACAGTACAATAATAGTACACACTACAGTACTATAATAGTACACACTACAGTACTATAATAGTACACACACTACAGTACAATAATAGTACGCACTACAGTACTATATTAGTACACACTACAGTACTATTATAGTACACACATTACAGTACAATAATAGTACACACTACAATACTTTATTAGTACACACTACAGTACTATAATAGTACACACTACAGTACTATAATAGTACACACTACAGTACTATAATAGTACACACTGCAGTACTATATTAGTACACACTACAGTACTATAATAGTACACACTACAGTACAATAATAGTACACACTACAGTACAATAATAGTACACACTACAGTACAATAATAGTACACACACTACAGTACTATAATAGTACACACACTACAGTACAATAATAGTACGCACTACAGTACTATATTAGTACACACTACAGTACTATTATAGTACACACATTACAGTACAATAATAGTACACACTACAATACTTTATTAGTACACACTACAGTACTATAATAGTACACACTACAGTACTATAATAGTACACACTACAGTACTATAATAGTACACACTGCAGTACTATATTAGTACACACTACAGTACTATAATAGTACACACTACAGTACAATAATAGTACACACTACAGTACTATAATAGTACACACTACAGTACTATAATAGTACACACTACAGTACTATAATAGTACACAATACAGTACAATAACAGTACACACTACAGTACAATAATAGTATACACTACAGTACTATATTAGTACACACTACAGTACAATATTAGTACACACTACAGTACAATAATAGTATACACACTACAGTACTATAATAGTACACACTACAGTACTATAATAGTACACACTACAGTACTATAATAGTACACACTACAGTACTATAATAGTACACACTATAGTACTATAATAGTACACACTACAGTACAATAATAGCACACACAACAGTACAATAATAGTACACACTACAGTACTATAATAGTACACATTACAGTACTATAATAGTACAAACTACAGTACTATAATAGTACACACTACAGTACTATAATAGTATACACTACAGTACTATATTAGTACACACTACAGTACTATAATAGTACACACTACAGTACTATAATAGTAAACACCACATAACTATAGTAGTACACACTACAGTACAATAATAGTACACACTACAGTACAATAATAGTACACACTACAGTACTATAATAGTACACACTACAGTACAATAATAGTACACACTTCAGTACTATAATAGTATACACTACAGTACAATAATAGTGCACACTACAGTACAATTATAGTACACAATAGGGTACTATAATAGTACACACTGCAGTACTATAAAAGTACACACTACAGTACTATAATAGTACACACTACAGTACTATAATAGTACACACACTACAGTACAATAATCGTACACACTACAGTACTATATTAGTACACACTACAGTACTATAATAGTACACACACTACAGTACAATAATAGTACACACTACAGTACTATATTAGTACACACTACAGTACTATAATATTACACACTACAGTACTATAATAGTACACACTACAGTATTATAATAGTACACACTACAGTACTATAATAGTACACACTACAGTACTATAATAGTACACACTGCAGTCATATATTAGTACACACTACAGTACTATAATAAACCACACACTACAGTACAATAATAGTACACACTAGAGTACTATATTAGTACACACTACAGTATTATAATAGTACACACACTACAGTAAAATAATAGTACACACTACAGTACTATATTAGTACACACTACAGTATTATAATAGTACACACACTACAGTACAATAATAGTACACACTACAGTACTATATTAGTACACACTACAGTACTATAATAGTACACACTACAGTACTATAATAGTACACACTACAGTACTATAATAGTACACAATGCAGTACTATGTTAGTACACACTACAGTACTATAATAGTACACACTACAGTACTATAATAGTACACACTACAGTACAATAATAGTACACACACTACAGTACAATAATAGTATACACTTCAGTACTATAATAGTACACACTACAGTACTATAATAGTACACACTACAGTACAATAATAGTGCACACTACAGTACAATAATAGTACACACTACAGTACTATAATAGTACACACTGCAGTACTATATTAGTACACTTTACAGTACTATAATAGTACACACTACAGTACAATAATAGTACACACTACAGTACTATCATAGTACACACTACAGTACTATAATAGTATACACTACAGTACTATAATATTACACACTACACTACTATAATAGTACACACTACAGTACAATAATAGTATACACTACAGTACTACAATAGTACACACTACAGTACTCTAATAGTACACACTACAGTACTATAATAGTACTCACTACAGTACAATAATAGTACACAAACTACAGTACAATAATAGTACACACTACAGTACAATAATAGTACACCCTACAGTACTATAATTGTACACACTACAGTACAATAATAGTACACACTACAGTACTATAATAGTACACACTACAGTACTATAATAGTACACACTACAGTACTATATTAGTACACACTGCAGTACTATATTAGTACACACTACAGTACTATAATAGTACACACTACAGAACAATAATAGTACACACTGCAGTACTATAATAGTACACACTACAGTACTATAATAGTATACACTGCAGTACTATAATAGTACACACTACACTACTATAATAGTACACACTACAGTACAATAATAGTATACACTACAGTACTACAATAGTACACACTACAGTACTATAATAGTACACACTACAGTACAATAATAGTACACACACTACAGTACAATAATAGTACACACTACAGTACAATAATAGTACACACTACAGTACTATAATAGTACACACTACAGTACTATAATAGTACACACTACAGTACAATAATAGTACACACTACAGTACTATAATAGTATACACTACAGTACAATAATAGTGCACACTACGGTACAATAATAGTACACACTAGAGTACTATAATAGTACACACTGCAGTACTATAATAGTACACACTACAGTACTATAATAGTACACACTACAGTACTATAATAGTACACACACTACAGTACAATAATAGTACACACTACAGTACTATATTAGTACACACTACAGTACTATAATAGTACACACACTACAGTACAATAATAGCACACACTACAGTACTATATTAGTACACACTACAGTACAATAATAGTACACACTACAGTACTATAATAGTACACACTACAGTACTATAAAAGTACACACTACAGTACTATAATAGTACACACTACAGTACTATAACAGTATACACTACAGTACAATAATAGTATACACACTACAGTACATTAATAGTACACACTACAGTACTATATTAGTACACACTACAGTACATTAATAGTACACACTACAGTACTATAATAGTACACACTACAGTACAATAATAGTACACACTACAGTACTATAATAGTACACACTACAGTACTATAATAGTACACAATACAGTACAATAATAGTACACACTACAGTACTATAATAGTATACACTACAGTACAATAATAGTGCACACTACAGTACAATAATAGTACACACTAGAGTACTATAATAGTACACACTGCAGTACTATAATAGTACACACTACAGTACTATAATAGTACACACTACAGTACTATAATAGTACACACACTACAGTACAATACTAGTACACACTACAGTACTATATTAGTACACACTACAGTACTATAATAGTACACACACTACAGTACAATAATAGTACACACTACAGTACTATATTAGTACACACTACAGTACAATAATAGTACACACTACAGTACTATAATAGTACACACTACAGTACTATAATAGTACACACTACAGTACTATAATAGTACACACTACAGTACTATAATAGTATACACTACAGTACAATAATAGTATACACACTACAGTACATTAATAGTACACACTACAGTACTATATTAGTACACACTACAGTACATTAATAGTACACACTACAGTACTATAATAGTACACACTACAGTACTATAATAGTACACACTACAGTACTATAATAGTACACACACTACAGTACAATAATAGTACACACTACAGTACTATATTAGTACACACTACAGTACTATAATAGTACACACACTACAGTACAATAATAGTACACACTACAGTACTATATTAGTACACACTACAGTACAATAATAGTACACACTAGAGTACTATAATAGTGCACACTACAGTACTATAATAGTACACACTACAGTACTATAATAGTACACACTACAGTACTATAATAGTATACACTACAGTACAATAATAGTATACAAACTACAGTACAATAATAGTACACACTACAGTACTATATTAGTACACACTACAGTACTATAATAGTACACACACTACAGTACAATAATAGTACACACTACAGTACTATATTAGTACACACTACAGTACTATAATAGTACACACTACAGTACTATAATAGTACACACTACAGTACTATAATAGTACACACTACAGTACTATAATAGTACACACTACAGTACTATAATAGTACACACTGCAGTACTATATTAGTACACACTACAGTACTATAATAGTACACACACTACAGTACAATAATAGTACACACTACAGTACTATATTAATACACACTACAGTACTATAATAGTACACACACTACAGTACAATAATAGTACACACTACAGTACTATATTAGTACACACTACAGTACTATTATAGTACACACATTACAGTACAATAATAGTACACACTACAATACTTTATTAGTACACACTACAGTACTATAATAGTACACACTACAGTACTATAATAGTACACACTACAGTACTATAATAGTACACACTACAGTACTATAATAGTACACACTGCAGTACTATATTAGTACACACTACAGTACTATAATAGTACACACTACAGTACAATAATAGTACACACTACAGTACTATAATAGTACACACTACAGTACTATAATAGTACACACTACAGTACAATAATAGTACACACTACAGTACAATAATAGTATACACTACAGTACTATATTAGTACACACTACAGTACAATATTAGTACACACTACAGTACAATAATAGTATACACACTACAGTACTATAATAGTACACACTACAGTACTATAATAGTACACACTACAGTACTATAATAGTACACACTACAGTACTATAATAGTACACACTACAGTACTATAATAGTACACACTACAGTACAATAATAGCACACACTACAGTACAATAATAGTACACACTACAGTACTATAATAGTACACATTACAGTACTATAATAGTACAAACTACAGTACTATAATAGTACACACTACAGTACTATAATAGTATACACTACAGTACTATATTAGTACACACTACAGTACTATAATAGTACACACTACAGTACTATAATAGTACACACCACATAACTATAGTAGTACACACTACAGTACTATAATAGTACACACTACAGTACAATAATAGTACACACTACAGTACTATAATAGTACACATTACAGTACTATAATAGTACACACTACAGTACAATAATAGTACACACTACAGTACAATAATAGTATACACACTACAGTACAATAATAGTGCACACTACAGTACAATAATAGTACACACTACAGTACTATAATAGTACACACTGCAGTACTATATTAGTACACACTACAGTACTATAATAGTATACACTACAGTACAATAATAGTATACACACTACAGTACATTAATAGTACACACTACAGTACTATATTTGTACACACTACAGTACAATAATAGTATACACTACAGTACTATAATAGTACACACTACAGTACTATAATAGTACACACTACAGTACAATAATAGTACACACTACAGTACAATAATAGTGCACACTACAGTACAATAATAGTACACACTACAGTACTATAATAGTACACACTACAGTACTATAATAGTACACACTACATACCTATAGTAGTACACACTACAGTACTATAATAGTACACACTACAGTACAATAATAGTACACACTACAGTACTATAATAGTACACACTACAGTACTATAATAGTACACACTACAGTACAATAATAGTACACACTACAGTACAATGATAGTACACACTACAGTACAATAATAGTATACACACTACAGTACAATAATAGTGCACACTACAGTCCAATAATAGTACACACTACAGTACTATAATAGTGTATACACTACAAAACAAAAATAGTATACACTACAGTACTATAATAGTACACACTACAGTACTATAATAGTACACACTACAGTACTATAAGAGTACACACTACAGTACAATAATAGTACACACTACAGTACTATAATAGTACACATTACAGTACCATAATAGTACACACTACAGTACTATAATAGTACACACTACAGTACTATAATAGTATACACTACAGTACTATATTAGTACACACTACAGTACTATAATAGTACACACTACAGTACTATAATAGTACACACTGCAGTACTATATTAGTACACACTATAGTACTATAATAGTACACACTACAGTACAATATTAGTACACACTACAGTACAATAATAGTATACACACTACAGTACAATAATAGTACACACTACAGTACTATAATAGTACACACTACAGTACTATAATAGCACACACTACAGTACAATAATAGTACACACTACAGTACTATAATAGTACACACTACAGTACTATAATAGTACACACTACAGTACTATAATAGTATACACTACAGTACTATATTAGTACACACTACAGTACTATAATAGTACACACTACAGTACTATAATAGTACACACTGCAGTACTATATTAGTACACACTATAGTACTATAATAGTACACACTACAGTACAATATTAGTACACACTACAGTACAATAATAGTATACACACTACAGTACAATAATAGTACACACTACAGTACTATAATAGTACACACTACAGTACTATAATAGTACACACTACAGTACAATAATAGCACACACTACAGTACAATAATAGTACACACTACAGTACTATAATAGTACACATTACAGTACTATAATAGTACAAACTACAGTACTATAATAGTACACACTACAGTACTATAATAGTATACACTACAGTACTATATTAGTACACACTACAGTACTATAATAGTACACACTACAGTACTATAATAGTACACACCACATAACTATAGTAGTACACACTACAGTACTATAATAGTACACACTACAGTACAATAATAGTACACACTACAGTACTATAATAGTACACATTACAGTAGTATAATAGTACACACTACAGTACAATAATAGTACACACTACAGTACAATAATAGTATACACACTACAGTACAATAATAGTGCACACTACAGTACAATAATAGTACACACTACAGTACTATAATAGTACACACTGCAGTACTATATTAGTACACACTACAGTACTATAATAGTATACACTACAGTACAATAATACTATACACACTACAGTACATTAATAGTACACACTACAGTACTATATTTGTACACACTACAGTACAATAATAGTATACACTACAGTACTATAATAGTACACACTACAGTACAATAATAGTACACACTACAGTACTATAATAGTACACACTACAGTACTATAATAGTACACACTACAGTACTATAATAGTACACACTACAGTACAATAATAGTTCACACTACAATACAATAATAGTACACACTACAGTACAATAATAGTATACACACTACAGTACAATAATAGTGCACACTACAGTACAATAATAGTACACACTACAGTGCTATAATAGTACACACTGCAGTACTATATTAGTACACACTACAGTACTATAATAGTATACACTACAGTACAATAATAGTATACACACTACAGTACTATAATAGTACACACTACAGTACTATATTAGTACACACTACAGTACAATAATAGTATACACTACAGTACTATAATAGTACACACTACAGTACTATAATAGTACACACTACAGTACAATAATAGTGCACACTACAGTACAATAATAGTACACACTACAGTACTATAATAGTACACACTGCAGTACTATAATAGTACACACTACAGTACTATAATTGTACACACTACAGTACAATAATAGTGCACACTACAGTACAATAATAGTACACACTACAGTACTATAATAGTACACACTGCAGTACTATATTAGTACACACTACAGTACAATAATAGTATACACTACAGAACTATAATAGTCCACACTACAGTACTATAATAGTACACACTGCAGTACAATAATAGTGCACACTACAGTACAATAATAGTACACACTACAGTACTATAGTAGTACAAACTGCAGTACTATATTAGTACACACTACAGTACTATAATAGTATACACTACAGTACAATAATAGTATACACACTACAGTACTATAATAGTACACACTACAGTACTATATTAGTACACACTACAGTACAATAATAGTATACACTACAGTACAATAATAGTATACACACTACAGTACTATAATAGTACACACTACAGTACTATATTAGTACACACTACAGTAAAATAATAGTATACACTACAGTACTATAATAGTACACACTAAAGTACTATAACAGTACACACTACAGTACAATAATAGTATACACACTACAGTACAATAATAGTGCACACTACAGTACAATAATAGTACACACTACAGTACTATAATAGTACACACTGCAGTACTATAATAGTACACACTACAGTACTATAATAGTACACACTGCAGTACTATATTAGTACACACTACAGTACTATAATAGTACACACTACAGTAATATAATAGTACACACTACAGTACTATATTAGTACACACTACAGTACAATAATAGTATACACTACAGAACTATAATAGTACACACTACAGTACTATAATAGTACACACTGCTGTACAATAATAGTGCACACTACAGTACAATAATAGTACACACTACAGTACTATAGTAGTACACACTGCAGTACTATATTAGTACACACTACAGTACTATAATAGTATACACTACAGTACAATAATAGTATACACACTACAGTACTATAATAGTACACACTACAGTACTATATTAGTACACACTACAGTACAATAATAGTATACACTACAGTACAATAATAGTATACACACTACAGTACTATAATAGTACACACTACAGTACTATATTAGTACACACTACAGTAAAATAATAGTATACACTACAGTACTATAATAGTACACACTAAAGTACTATAATAGTACACACTACAGTACAATAATAGTATACACACTACAGTACAATAATAGTGCACACTACAGTACAATAATAGTACACACTACAGTACTATAATAGTACACACTGCAGTACTATAATAGTACACACTACAGTACTATAATAGTACACACTGCAGTACTATATTAGTACACACTACAGTACAATAATAGTATACACACTACAGTACAATAATAGTACACACTACAGTACTATAATAGTACATACTACAGTACTATAATAGTACACACTACATAACTATAGTAGTACACATTACAGTACTATAATAGTACGCACTACAGTACTATAATAGTACACACTACAGTACAATAATAGTACATACTACAGTACTATAATAGTACACACTACAGTACTATAATAGTACACACTACAGTACTATAATAGTACACACTGCAGTACTATATTAGTACACACTACAGTACTATAATAGTATACACTACAGTACAATAATAGTATACACACTACAGTACATTAATAGTACACACTACAGTACTATATTAGTACACACTACAGAACAATAATAGTATACACTACAGTACTATAATAGTACACACTACAGTACTATAATAGTACACACTACAGTACAATAATAGTACACACTACAGTACAATAATAGTACACACTACAGTTCTATAATAGTACACACTACAGTACTATAATAGTACACACTACAGTACAATGATAGTACACACACTACAGTACAATAATAGTACACACTACAGTACAATAATAATACACACTACAGTACAATAATAGTACACACTACAGTACAATAATAGTACACACTACAGTATTATAATAGTACACACTGCATTACAATATTAGTACACACTACAGTACTATAATAATACACACTACAGTACAATAATAGTACACACTACAGTACAATAATAGTACACACTGCAGTACTATAATAGTACACACTACAGTACAATAATAGTACACACTACAGTACTATAATAGTACACACTACAGTACAATAATAGTACACACTACAGTACTATAATAGTACACACTACAGTACTATAATAGTACACACTACAGTACTATAATAGTACCCACTACAGTACAATAATAGTACACACACTACAGTACAATAATAGTACACACACTACAGTACAATAATAGTACACACTACAGTACAATAATAGTACACACTACAGTACTATAATAGTGCACACTACAGTACAATAATAGTACACACTACAGTACTATAATAGTACACACTACAGTACTATATTAGTACACACTACAGTACAATAATAGTATACACTACAGTACAATAATAGTATACACACTACAGTACTATAATAGTACACACTACAGTACTATATTAGTACACACTACAGTAAAATAATAGTATACACTACAGTACTATAATAGTACACACTAAAGTACTATAATAGTACACACTACAGTACAATAATAGTATACACACTACAGTACAATAATAGTGCACACTACAGTACAATAATAGTACACACTACAGTACTATAATAGTACACACTGCAGTACTATAATAGTACACACTACAGTACTATAATAGTACACACTGCAGTACTATATTAGTACACACTACAGTACTATAATAGTATACACTACAAAACAAAAATAGTATACACTACAGTACTATAATAGTACACACTACAGTACTATAATAGTACACACTACAGTACTATAAGAGTACACACTACAGTACAATAATAGTACACACTACAGTACTATAATAGTACACATTACAGTACTATAATAGTACACACTACAGTACTATAATAGTACACACTACAGTACTATAATAGTATACACTACAGTACTATATTAGTACACACTACAGTACTATAATAGTACACACTACAGTACTATAATAGTACACACTGCAGTACTATATTAGTACACACTATAGTACTATAATAGTACACACTACAGTACAATATTAGTACACACTACAGTACAATAATAGTATACACACTACAGTACAATAATCGTACACACTACAGTACTATAATAGTACACACTACATAACTATATTAGTACACACTACAGTACTATAATAGTACACACTACAGTACTATAATTGTACACACTACAGTACAATAATAGTACACACTACAGTACTATAATAGTACACACTACAGTACTGTAATAGTACACACAACAGTACAATAATAGTACACACTACAGTACAATAATTGTATACACTACAGTACAATAATAGTACACACTACGGTACTATAATAGTACACACTGCAGTAATATATTAGTACACACTACAGTACTATAATAGTATACACTACAGTACAATAATTGTATACACACTACAGTACATTAATAGTACACACTACAGTACTATATTAGTACACACTACAGAACAATAATAGTATACACTACAGTACTATAATAGTACACACTACAGTACTATAATAGTACACACTACAGTACAATAATAGTACACACTACAGTACAATAATAGTATACACACTACAGTACAATAATAGTGCACACTACAGTACTATAATAGTACACACTGCAGTACTATAATAGTACACACTACAGTACTATAATAGTACACACTGCAGTACTATCTTAGTACACACTACAGTACAATAATAGTATACACACTACAGTACAATAATAGTTCACACTACAGTACTATAATAGTACACACTACAGTACTATAATAGTACACACTACATAACTATAGTAGTGCACACTACAGTACTATAATAGTACACACTGCAGTACTATAATAGTACACACTACAGTACAATAATAGTACACACTACAGTACTATAATAGTACACACTACAGTACTATAATAGTACACACTACAGTACAATAATAGTACACACTACAATACAATAATAGTACACACTACAGTACAATAATAGTATACACACTACAGTACAATAATAGTGCACACTACAGTACAATAATAGTACACACTACAGTGCTATAATAGTACACACTGCAGTACTATATTAGTACACACTACAGTACTATAATAGTATACACTACAGTACAATAATAGTATACACACTACAGTACTATAATAGTACACACTACAGTACTATATTAGTACACACTACAGTACAATAATAGTATACACTACAGTACTATAATAGTACACACTACAGTACTATAATAGTACACACTACAGTACAATAATAGTGCACACTACAGTACAATAATAGTACACACTACAGTACTATAATAGTACACACTGCAGTACTATAATAGTACACACTACAGTACTATAATTGTACACACTACAGTACAATAATAGTGCACACTACAGTACAATAATAGTACACACTACAGTACTATAATAGTACACACTGCAGTACTATATTAGTACACACTACAGTACAATAATAGTATACACTACAGAACTATAATAGTACACACTACAGTACTATAATAGTACACACTGCAGTACAATAATAGTGCACACTACAGTACAATAATAGTACACACTACAGTACTATAGTAGTACAAACTGCAGTACTATATTAGTACACACTACAGTACTATAATAGTATACACTACAGTACAATAATAGTATACACACTACAGTACTATAATAGTACACACTACAGTACTATATTAGTACACACTACAGTACAATAATAGTATACACTACAGTACAATAATAGTATACACACTACAGTACTATAATAGTACACACTACAGTACTATATTAGTACACACTACAGTAAAATAATAGTATACACTACAGTACTATAATAGTACACACTAAAGTACTATAACAGTACACACTACAGTACAATAATAGTATACACACTACAGTACAATAATAGTGCACACTACAGTACAATAATAGTACACACTACAGTACTATAATAGTACACACTGCAGTACTATAATAGTACACACTACAGTACTATAATAGTACACACTGCAGTACTATATTAGTACACACTACAGTACTATAATAGTACACACTACAGTAATATAATAGTACACACTACAGTACTATATTAGTACACACTACAGTACAATAATAGTATACACTACAGAACTATAATAGTACACACTACAGTACTATAATAGTACACACTGCTGTACAATAATAGTGCACACTACAGTACAATAATAGTACACACTACAGTACTATAGTAGTACACACTGCAGTACTATATTAGTACACACTACAGTACTATAATAGTATACACTACAGTACAATAATAGTATACACACTACAGTACTATAATAGTACACACTACAGTACTATATTAGTACACACTACAGTACAATAATAGTATACACTACAGTACAATAATAGTATACACACTACAGTACTATAATAGTACACACTACAGTACTATATTAGTACACACTACAGTAAAATAATAGTATACACTACAGTACTATAATAGTACACACTAAAGTACTATAATAGTACACACTACAGTACAATAATAGTATACACACTACAGTACAATAATAGTGCACACTACAGTACAATAATAGTACACACTACAGTACTATAATAGTACACACTGCAGTACTATAATAGTACACACTAGAGTACTATAATAGTACACACTGCAGTACTATATTAGTACACACTACGGTACAATAATAGTATACACACTACAGTACAATAATAGTACACACTACAGTACTATAATAGTACATACTACAGTACTATAATAGTACACACTACATAACTATAGTAGTACACATTACAGTACTATAATAGTACGCACTACAGTACTATAATATTACACACTACAGTACAATAATAGTACATACTACAGTACTATAATAGTACACACTACAGTACTATAATAGTACACACTACAGTACTATAATAGTACACACTGCAGTACTATATTAGTACACACTACAGTACTATAATAGTATACACTACAGTACAATAATAGTATACACACTACAGTACATTAATAGTACACACTACAGTACTATATTAGTACACACTACAGAACAATAATAGTATACACTACAGTACTATAATAGTACACACTACAGTACTATAATAGTACACACTACAGTACAATAATAGTACACACTACAGTACAATAATAGTACACACTACAGTTCTATAATAGTACACACTACAGTACTATAATAGTACACACTACAGTACAATGATAGTACACACACTACAGTACAATAATAGTTTACACTACAGTACAATAATAATACACACTACAGTACAATAATAGTACACACTACAGTACAATAATAGTACACACTACAGTATTATAATAGTACACACTGCATTACAATATTAGTACACACTACAGTACTATAATAGTACACACTACAGTACAATAATAGTACACACTACAGTACAATAATAGTACACACTGCAGTACTATAATAGTACACACTACAGTACAATAATAGTACACACTACAGTACTATAATAGTACACACTACAGTACAATAATAGTACACACTACAGTACTATAATAGTACACACTACAGTACTATAATAGTACACACTACAGTACTATAATAGTACCCACTACAGTACAATAATAGTACACACACTACAGTACATTAATAGTACACACTACAGTACAATAATAGTACACACTACAGTACTATAATAGTGCACACTACAGTACAATAATAGTACACACTACAGTACTATAATAGTACACACTACAGTACTATAATAGTACACACTACATAACTATAGCAGTGCACACTTCAGTACTATAATAGTAATCACTACAGTACTATAATAGTACACACTACAGTACAATAATAGTACACACTACAGTACTATAATAGTACACACTACAGTACTATAATAGTACACACTACAGTACAATAATAGTACACACTACAGTACAATAATAGTATACACACTACAGTACAATAATAGTGAACACTACAGTACAATAATAGTACACATTACAGTACTATAATAGTACACACTGCAGTACTATAATAGTACACACTACAGTACTATAATAGTACACACTGCAGTACTATATTAGTACACACTACAGTACAATAATAGTATACACACTACAGTACAATAATAGTTCACACTACAGTACTATAATAGTATACGCTACAGTACAATAATAGTATACACACTACAGTACTATAATAGTACACACTACAGTACTATATTAGTACACACTACAGTACAATAATAGTATATACTACAGTACTATAATAGTACACACTACAGTACTATAATAGTACACACTACAGTACAATAATAGTGCACACTACAGTACAATAATAGTACACACTACAGTACTATAATAGTACACACTGCAGTACTATAATAGTACACACTACAGTACTATAATTGTACACACTACAGTACAATAATAGTGCACACTACAGTACAATAATAGTACACACTACAGTACTATAATAGTACACACTGCAGTACTATATTAGTACACACTACAGTACAATAATAGTATACACTACAGTACTATAATAGTACACACTACAGTACTATAATAGTACACACTGCAGTACAATAATAGTGCACACTACAGTACAATAATAGTACACACTACAGTACTATAGTAGTACACACTGCAGTACTATATTAGTACACACTACAGTACTATAATAGTACACACTACAGTACTATATTAGTACACACTACAGTACAATAATAGTATACACTACAGTACTATAATAGTACACACTAAAGTACTATATTAGTACACACTACAGTACAATAATAGTATACACTACAGTACTATAATAGTACACACTAAAGTACTATAATAGTACACACTACAGTACAATAATAGTACACACTACAGTACAATAATAGTATACACACTACAGTACAATAATAGTGCACACTACAGTACAATAGTACACACTACAGTACTATAATAGTACACACTGCAGTACTATAATAGTACACACTACAGTACTATAATAGTACACACTGCAGTACTATATGAGTACACACTACAGTACAATAATAGTATACACACTACAGTACAATAATAGTACACATTACAGTACTATAATAGGACACACTACAGTACTATAATAGTACACACTACATAACTATAGTAGTACACACTACAGTACTATAATAGTACACACTACAGTACTATAATAGTACACACTACAGTACAATAATAGTACACACTACAGTACTATAATAGTACACACTACAGTACTATAATAGTACACACTACAGTACAATAATAGTACACATTACAGTACAATAATAGTACACACTACAGTACAATAATAGTATACACACTACAGTACAATAATAGTGCACACTACAGTACAATAATAGTACAAACTACAGTACTATAATAGTACACACTGCAGTACAATAATAGTACACACTACAGTACTATAATAGTACACACTACAGTACTATAATAGTACACACTACAGTACAATAATAGTACACACACTACAGTACAATAATAGTACACACTACAGTACAATAATAGTACACACTACAGTACAATAATAGTGCACACTACAGTACAATAATAGTACACACTACAGTACTATAATAGTACACACTGCAGTACTACATTAGTACACACTACAGTACTATAATAGTACACACTACAGTACTATAATAGTACTCACTACAGTACAATAATAGTACACACTACAGTATTATAATAGTACACACTGCAGTACTATATTAGTACACACTACAGTACTATAATAGTACACACTACAGTACTATAATAGTACACACTACAGTACTATATTAGTACACACTGCAGTACTATATTAGTACAAACTACAGTACTACAATCGTACACACTACAGTACAATAATAGTACACACTACAGTATTATAATAGTACACACTGCAGTACTATAAAAGTACACACTACAGTATTATAATAGTACACACTACAGTACTATATTAGTACACACTACAGTACTATAATAGTACACACTACAGTACTATAATAGTACACACTACAGTACAATAATAGTACACACACTACAATACAATAATAGTACACACTACAGTACAATAATAGTACACACTACAGTACAATAATAGTACACACTACAGTATTATAATAGTACACACTACAGTACAATATTAGTACACACTACAGTACTATAATAGTACACACTACAGTACTATAATAGTACACACTACAGTACAATAATAGTACACACACTACAGTACAATAATAGTACACACACTACAGTACAATAATAGTACACACTACAGTACAATAATAGTACACACTACAGTACAATAATAGTACACACTACAGTACTATAATAGTACACACTACAGTATTATAATAGTACACACTGCATTACAATATTAGTACACACTACAGTACTATAATAGTACACACTACAGTACTATAATAGTACACACTACAGTACAATAATAGTACACACTACAGTACAATAATAGTACACACTACAGTACAATAATAGTACACACTACAGTATTATTATAGTACACACTGCATTACAATATTAGTACACACTACAGTACTATAATAGTACACACTACAGTACTATAATAGTACACACTACAGTACAATAATAGTACACACACTACAGTACAATAATAGTACACACTACAGTACAATAATAGTACACACTACAGTACAATAATAGTACACACTACAGTACAATAATAGTACACACTACAGTATTATAATAGTACACTCTGCATTACAATATTAGTACACACTACAGTACTATAATAGTACACACTACAGTACTATAATAGTACACACTACAGTACAATAATAGTACACACACTACAGTACAATAATAGTACACACTACAGTACAATAATAGTACACACTACAGTACTATAATAGTACACACTACAGTATTATAATAGTACACACTGCATTACAATATTAGTACACACTACAGTACAATAATAGTACACACTACAGTACAATAATAGTACACACTACAGTATTATAATAGTACACACTACAGTACAATATTAGTACACACTACAGTACTATAATAGTACACACTACAGTACAATAATAGTACACACACTACAGTACAATAATAGTACTCACTACAGTACAATAATAGTACACACTACAGTACTATAATAGTACACACTACAGTACTATAATAGTGCACACTACAGTACAATAATAGTATACACACTACAGTACAATAATAGTACACACTACAGTACAATAATAGTACACACAAAGTACTATAATAGTACACACTACAGTACTATAATAGTACACACTACAGTAAAATGATAGTACACACACTACAGTACAATAATAGTACACACTACAGTACAATAATAGTACACACTACAGTACAATAATAGTACACACTACAGTACTATAACAGTACACACTACAGTACAATAATGGTACACACTACAGTACAATAATAGTACACACTACAGTACTATAACAGTACACACTACAGTACAATAATAGTACACACTACAGTACAATAATAGTACACACTACAGTACAATAATAGTACACACTACAGTACAATAATAGTACACACACTACAGTACAATAATAGTACACACTACAGTACAATAATAGTACACACTACAGTACAATAATAGTACACACACTACAGTACAATAATAGTACACACTACAGTACAATAATAGTACACACTACAGAACTATAATAGTACACACTACAGTACAATGATAGTACACACACTACAGTACAATAATAGTACACACTACAGTACAATAATAGTACACACTACAGTACTATAATAGTACACACTACAGTACAATAAAAGTACACACTACAGTACAATAATAGTACACACTACAGTACTATAATAGTACACACTACAGTACAATAATAGTACACACTACAGTACTATAATAGTACACACTACAGTACTATAATAGTACACACTACAGTACAATAATAGTACACACACTACAGTACTATAATAGTACACACTACAGTACTATAATAGTACACATACAGTACTATAATAGTACACACTACAGTACAATAATAGTACACACTACAGTACAATAATAGTACACACTACAGTACTATAATAGTACACACTACAGTACAATGATAGTACACACACTACAGTGCAATAATAGTACACACTACAGTACAATAATAGTACACACTACTGTACTATAATAGTACACACTACAGTACTATAATAGTACACACTACAGTACAATAATAGTACACACTACAGTACTATAAAAGTACACACTACAGTACTATAATAGTACACACTACAGTACAATAATAGTACACACTACAGTATTATAATAGTACACACTGCAGTACTATATTAGTACACACTACAGTACTATAATAGTACACACTACAGTACTATAATAGTACACACTACAGTACTATATTAGTACACACTGCAGTACTATATTAGTACACACTACAGTACTATAATAGTACACACTACAGTACAATAATAGTACACACTACAGTATTATAATAGTACACACTGCAGTACTATAATAGTACACACTACAGTATTATAATAGTACACACTACAGTACTATATTTGTACAAACTACAGTACTATAATAGTACACACTACAGTACTATAATAGTACACACTACAGTACAATAATAGTACACACACTACAATACAATAATAGTACACACTACAGTACAATAATAGTACACACTACAGTACAATAATAGTACACACTACAGTATTATAATAGTACACATTACAGTACAATATTAGTACACACTACAGTACTATAATAGTACACACTGCAGTACTATATTAGTACACACTACAGTACAATAATAGTATACACACTACAGTACAATAATAGTTCACACTACAGTACAATGATAGTACACACACTACAGTACAATAATAGTACACACTACCGTACAATAATAGTACACACTACAGTACAATAATAGTACACACTACAGTACTATAATAGTACACACTACAGTACAATAATAGTACACACTACAGTACAATAATAGTACACACACTACAGTACAATAATAGTACACACTACAGTACAATCATAGTACACACTACAGTACAATAATAGTACACACAAAGTACTATAATAGTACACACTACAGTACTATAATAGTACACACTACAGTAAAATGATAGTACACACACTACAGTACAATAATAGTACACACTACCGTACAATAATAGTACACACTACAGTACAATAATAGTACACACTACAGTACTATAATAGTACACACTACAGTACAATAATAGTACACACTACAGTACAATAATAGTACACACACTACAGTACAATAATAGTACACACTACAGTACAATAATAGTACACACACTACAGTACAATAATAGTACACACTACAGTACAATAATAGTACACACTACAGTACAATAATAGTACACACTACAGTACTATAATAGTACACACTACAGTATTATAATAGTACACACTGCATTTAATATTAGTACACACTACAGTACTATAATAGTACACACTACAGTACTATAATAGTACACACTACAGTATTATAATAGTACACACTACAGTACAATAATAGTACACACTACAGTACAATAATAGTACACACTACAGTACAATAATAGTACACACTACAGTATGATAATAGTACACACTGCATTACAATATTAGTACACACTACAGTACTATAATAGTACACACTACAGTACAATAATAGTACACACACTACAGTACAATAATAGTACACACTACAGTACAATAATAGTACACACTACAGTACAATAATAGTACACACTACAGTACAATAATAGTACACACTACAGTATTATAATAGTACACACTGCATTACAATATTAGTACACACTACAGTACTATAATAGTACACACTACAGTACTATCATAGTACACACTACAGTACAATAATAGTACACACACTACAGTACAATAATAGTACACACTACAGTACAATAATAGTACACACTACAGTACTATAATAGTACACACTACAGTATTATAATAGTACACACTGCATTATAATATTAGTACACACTACAGTACAATAATAGTACACACTACAGTACAATAATAGTACACACTACAGTATTATAATAGTACACACTACAGTACAATATTAGTACACACTACAGTACTATAGTAGTACACACTACAGTACAATAATAGTACACACACTACAGTACAATAATAGTACACACTACAGTACAATAATAGTACACACTACAGTACAATAATAGTACACACTACAGTACTATAATAGTACACACTACAGTACAATAATAGTACACACACTACAGTACAATAATAGTACACACTACAGTACAATAATAGTACACACTACAGTACAATAATAGTACACACAAAGTACTATAATAGTACACACTACAGTACTATAATAGTACACACTACAGTAAAATGATAGTACACACACTACAGTACAATAATAGTACACACTACAGTACAATAATAGTACACACTACAGTACAATAATAGTACACACTACAGTACTATAACAGTACACACTACAGTACAATAATAGTACACACTACAGTACAATAATAGTACTCACTACAGTACTATAACAGTACACACTACAGTACAATAATAGTACACACTACAGTACAATAATAGTACACACTACAGTACAATAATAGTACACACTACAGTACAATAATAGTACACACACTACAGTACAATAATAGTACACACTACAGTACAATAATAGTACACACTACAGTACTATAATAGTACACACTACAGTACTATAATAGTACACACTACAGTACAATAATAGTACACACACTACAGTACAATAATAGTACACACTACAGTACAATAATAGTACACACTACAGTACAATAATAGTACACACTACGGTATGATAATAGTACACACTGCATTACAATATTAGTACACACTACAGTACAATAATAGTACACACTTCAGTACTATAACAGTACACACTACAGTACAATAATAGTACACACACTACAGTACAATAATAGTACACACTACAGTACAATAATAGTACACACTACAGTACAATAATAGTACACACTACAGTACTATAATAGTACACACTACAGTACAATGATAGTACACACACTACAGTACAATAATAGTACACACTACCGTACAATAATAGTACACACTACAGTACAATAATAGTACACACTACAGTACTATAATAGTACACACTACAGTACAATAATAGTACACACTACAGTACAATAATCGTACACACTACAGTACTATAATAGTACACACTACAGTACAATAATTGTACACACTACAGTACTATAATAGTACACACTACAGTACTATAATAGTACACACTACCGTACAATAATAGTACACACACTACAGTACTATAATAGTACACACTACAGTACTATAATAGTACACACTACAGTACTATAATAGTACACACTACAGTACAATAATAGTACACACTACAGTACAATAATAGTACACACTACAGTACTATAATAGTACACACTACAGTACAATGATAGTACACACACTACAGTACAATAATAGTACACACTACAGTACAATAATAGTACACACTACAATACAATAATAGTACACACTACAGTACAATAATAGTACACACTACAGTACTATAATAGTACACACTACAGTACTATAATAGTACACACTACAGTACAATAATAGTACACACTACAGTACTATAATAGTACACACTACAGTACAATAATAGTACACACTACAGTACTATAATAGTACACACTACAGTACTATAATAGTACACACTACAGTACAATAGTAGTACACACACTACAGTACTATAATAGTACACACTACAGTACAATAATAGTACACACTACAGTACTATAATAGTACACACTACAGTACAATAATAGTACACACACTACAGTACTATAATAGTACACACTACAGTACAATAATAGTACACACTACAGTACTATAATAGTACACACTACAGTACTGTAATAGTACACACTACAGTACAATAATAGTACACACACTACAGTACTATAATAGTACACACTACAGTACAATAATAGTACACACTACAGTACAATAATAGTACACACTACAGTACTATAATAGTACACACACTACAGTACTATAATAGTACACACTACAGTACTATAATAGTACACACTACAGTACAATAATAGTACACACTACAGTACTATAATAGTACACACTACAGTACAATATTAGTACACACTACAGTACAATAATAGTACACACTACAGTACTATAATAGTACACACTACAGTTCAATATTAGTACACACTACAGTACTATAATAGTACACACTACAGTACTATAATAGTACACACTACAGTACAATAATAGTACACACTACAGTACTATAATAGTACACACTACAGTACAATAATAGTACACACTACAGTACTATAATAGTACACACTACAGTACAATATTAGTACACACTACAGTACTATAATAGTACACACACTACAGTACTATAATAGTACACACTACAGTACTATAATAGTACACACTACAGTACAATGATAGTACACACACTACAGTAAAATAATTGTACACACTACAGTACAATAATAGTACACACTACAGTACAATAATAGTACACACTACAGTACTATAATAGTACACACTACAGTACTATAATAGTACACACTACAGTACAATAATAGTACACACATTACAGTACTATAATAGTACACACTACAGTACAATAATAGTACACACTACAGTACTATGATAGTACACACTACAGTACTATAATAGTATACACTACAGTACTATGATAGTACACACTACAGTACAATAATAGTACACACTACAGTACTATGATAGTACACACTACAGTACAATAATAGTACACACACTACAGTACTATAATAGTACACACTACAGTACAATAATAGTACACACTACAGTACTATAATAGTATACACTACAGTACAATAATAGTACACACTACAGTACAATAATAGTACACACTACAGTACAATAATAGTACACACTACAGTACTATAATAGTACACACTACAGTACTATAATAGTACACACTACAGTACAATAATAGTACACACACTACAGTACTATAATAGTACACACTACAGTACAATAATAGTACACACTACAGTACTATGATAGTACACACTACAGTACTATAATAGTATACACTACAGTACTATGATAGTACACACTACAGTACAATAATAGTACACACTACAGTACTATGATAGTACACACTGCAGTACAATAATAGTACACACACTACAGTACTATAATAGTACACACTACAGTACAATAATAGTACACACTACAGTACAATAATAGTACACACACTACAGTACTATAATAGTACACACACTACAGTACAATATTAGTACACACTACAGTACAATAATAGTACACACTACAGTACTATAATAGTACACACTACAGTACAATAATAGTACACACTACAGTACTATAATAGTATACACTACAGTACAATAATAGTACACACTACAGTACAATAATAGTACACACTACAGTACTATAATAGTACCCACTACAGTACAATAATAGTACACACACTACAGTACAATAATAGTACACACTACAGTACAATAATAGTACACACTACAGTACTATAATAGTACACACTACAGTACAATAATAGTACACACTACAGTACTATAATAGTACACACTACAGTACTATAATAGTACACACTACATAACTATAGCAGTACACACTACAGTACTATAATAGTACACACTACAGTACTATAATAGTACACGCTACAGTACAATAATAGTACACACTACAGTACTATAATAGTACACACTACAGTACTATAATAGTACACACTACAGTACAATAATAGTACACACTACAGTACAATAATAGTATACACACTACAGTACAATAATAGTGCACACTACAGTACAATAATAGTACACACTACAGTACTATAATAGTACACACTGCAGTACTATATTAGTACACACTACAGTACTATAATAGTATACACTACAGTACAATAATAGTATACACACTACAGTACATTAATAGTACACACTACAGTACTATATTAGTACACACTACAGTACAATAATAGTATACACTACAGTACTATAATAGTACACACTACAGTACTATAATAGTACACACTACAGTACAATAATAGTATACACTCTACAGTACAATAATAGTGCACACTACAGTACAATAATAGTACACATTACAGTACTATAATAGTACACACTGCAGTACTATAATAGTACACACTACAGTACTATAATAGTACACACTGCAGTACTATATTAGTACACACTACAGTACAATAATAGTATACACACTACAGTACAATAATAGTTCACACTACAGTACTATAATACTACACACTACAGTACTATAATAGTACACACTACATAACTATAGTAGTACACACTACAGTACTATAATAGTACACACTACAGTACTATATGAGTACACACTACAGTACAATAATAGTACACACTACAGTACTATAATAGTACACACTACAGTACTATAATAGTACACACTACAGTACAATAATAGTACACACTACAGTACAATAATAGTACACACTACAGTACAATAATAGTATACACACTACAGTACAATAATAGTGCACACTACAGTACAATAATAGTACACACTACAGTACTATAATAGTACACACTGCAGTACTATATTAGTACACACTACAGTACTATAATAGTATACGCTACAGTACAATAATAGTATACACACTACAGTACTATAATAGTACACACTACAGTACTATATTAGTACACACTACAGTACAATAATAGTACACACTACAGTACAATAATAGTATACACTACAGTCATATAATAGTACACACTACAGTACTATAATAGTACACACTACAGTACAATAATAGTGCACACTACAGTACAATAATAGTACACACTACAGTACTATAATAGTACACACTGCAGTACTATAATAGTACACACTACAGTACTATAAATGTACACACTACAGTACAATAATAGTGCACACTACAGTACAATAATAGTACACACTACAGTACTATAATAGTACACACTGCAGTACTATATTAGTACACACTACAGTACAATAATAGTATACACTACAGTACTATAATAGTACACACTACAGTACTATAATAGTACACACTGCAGTACAATAATAGTGCACACTACAGTACAATAATAGTACACACTACAGTACTATAGTAGTACACACTGCAGTACTATATTAGTACACACTACAGTCCTATAATAGTATACACTACAGTACAATAATAGTATACACACTACAGTACTATAATAGTACACACTACAGTTCTATGTTAGTACACACTACAGTACAATAATAGTATACACTACAGTACAATAATAGTATACACACTACAGTACTATAATAGTACACACTACAGTACTATATTAGTACACACTACAGTACAATAATAATATACACTACAGTACTATAATAGTACACACTAAAGTACAATAATAGTACACACTACAGTACTATAATAGTACACACTGCAGTACTATAATAGTACACACTACAGTACTATAATAGTACACACTGCAGTACTATATTAGTACACACTACAGTACAATAATAGTATACACACTATAGTACAATAATAGTACACACTACAGTACTATAATAGTACACACTACAGTACTATAATAGTACACACTACATAACTATAGTAGTACACACTACAGTACTATAATAGTACACACTACAGTACTATAATAGTACACACTACAGTACAATAATAGTACACACTACTGTACTATAATAGTACACACTACAGTACTATAGTAGTACACACTACAGTACAATAATAGTACACACTACAGTACAATAATAGTACACACTACAGTACAATAATAGTATACACGCTACAGTACAATAATAGTGCACACTACAGTACAATAATAGTACACACTACAGTACTATAATAGTACACACTGCAGTACTATATTAGTACACACTACAGTACTATAATAGTATACACTACAGTACAATAATAGTATACACACTACAGTACTATAATAGTACACACTACAGTACTATATTAGTACACACTACAGTACAATAATAGTATACACTACAGTACTATAATAGTACACACTACAGTACTATGATAGTACACACTACAGTACAATAATAGTGCACACTACAGTACAATAATAGTACACACAAGAGTACTATAATAGTACACACTGCAGTACTATAATAGTACACACTACAGTACTATAATTGTACACACTACAGTACAATAATAGTGCACACTACAGTACAATAATAGTACACACTACAGTACTATAATAGTACACACTGCAGTACTATATTAGTACACACTACAGTACTATAATAGTACACACTACAGTACAATAATAGTACACACTACAGTACAATAATAGTACACACACTACAGTACAATAATAGTACACACTACAGTACAATAATAGTACACACTACAGTATTATAATAGTACACACTGCAGTACTATATTAGTACACACTACAGTACTATAATAGTACACACTACTGTACTATAATAGTACACACTACAGTACTATATTAGTACACACTGCAGTACTATATTAGTACACACTACAGTACTATAATAGTACACACTACAGTACAATAATAGTACACACTACAGTATTATAATAGTACACACTGCAGTACTATAATAGTACACACTACAGTATTATAATAGTACACACTACAGTACTATATTAGTACAAACTACAGTACTATAATAGTACACACTACAGTACTATAATAGTACACACTACAGTACAATAATAGTACACACACTACAATGCAATAATAGTACACACTACAGTACAATAATAGTACACACTACAGTACAATAATAGTACACACTACAGTATTATAATAGTACACACTACAGTACAATATTAGTACACACTACAGTACTATAATAGTACACACTACAGTACTATAATAGTACACACTACAGTACAATAATAGTACACACACTACAGTACAATAATAGTACACACTACAGTACAATAATAGTACACACTACAGTACAATAATAGTACACACTACAGTACTATAATAGTACACACTACAGTATTATAATAGTACACACTGCATAACAATATTAGTACACACTACAGTACTATAATAGTACACACTACAGTACTATAATAGTACACACTACAGTACTATAATAGTACACACTACAGTACAATAATAGTACACACTACAGTACAATAATAGTACACACTACAGTACAATAATAGTACACACTACAGTACTATAATAGTACACACTACAGTACAATAATAGTACACACTACAGTACAATAATAGTACACACTACAGTACTATAATAGTACACACTACAGTACAATGATAGTACACACACTACAGTACAATAATAGTACACACTACAGTACAATAATAGTACACACTACAATACAATAATAGTACACACTACAGTACAATAATAGTACACACTACAGTACTATAATAGTACACACTACAGTACTATAATAGTACACACTACAGTACAATAATAGTACACACTACAGTACTATAATAGTACACACTACAGTACTATAATAGTACACACTACAGTACTATAATAGTACACACTACAGTACAATAGTAGTACACACACTACAGTACTATAATAGTACACACTACAGTACAATAGTAGTACACACTACAGTACTATAATAGTACACACTACAGTACAATAATAGTACACACACTACAGTACTATAATAGTACACACTACAGTACAATAATAGTACACACTACAGTACTATAATAGTACACACTACAGTACTGTAATAGTACACACTACAGTACAATAATAGTACACACACTACAGTACTATAATAGTACACACTACAGTACAATAATAGTACACACTACAGTACAATAATAGTACACACTACAGTACTATAATAGTACACACACTACAGTACTATAATAGTACACACTACAGTACTATAATAGTACACTTTACAGTACAATAATAGTACACACTACAGTACTATAATAGTACACACTACAGTACAATATTAGTACACACTACAGTACAATAATAGTACACACTACAGTACTATAATAGTACACACTACAGTACAATATTAGTACACACTACAGTACTATAATAGTACACACTACAGTACTATAATAGTACACACTACAGTACAATAATAGTACACACTACAGTACTATAATAGTACACACTACAGTACAATAATAGTACACACTACAGTACTATAATAGTACACACTACAGTACAATATTAGTACACACTACAGTACTATAATAGTACACACACTACAGTACTATAATAGTACACACTACAGTACTATAATAGTACACACTACAGTACAATGATAGTACACACACTACAGTACAATAATTGTACACACTACAGTACAATAATAGTACACACTACAGTACAATAATAGTACACACTACAGTACTATAATAGTACACACTACAGTACTATAATAGTACACACTACAGTACAATAATAGTACACACATTACAGTACTATAATAGTACACACTACAGTACAATAATAGTACACACTACAGTACTATGATAGTACACACTACAGTACTATAATAGTATACACTACAGTACTATGATAGTACACACTACAGTACAATAATAGTACACACTACAGTACTATGATAGTACACACTACAGTACAATAATAGTACACACACTACAGTACTATAATAGTACACACTACAGTACAATAATAGTACACACTACAGTACTATAATAGTATACACTACAGTACAATAATAGTACACACTACAGTACAATAATAGTACACACTACAGTACAATAATAGTACACACTACAGTACTATAATAGTACACACTACAGTACAATAATAGTACACACACTACAGTACTATAATAGTACACACTACAGTAAAATAATAGTACACACTACAGTACTATGATAGTACACACTACAGTACTATAATAGTATACACTACAGTACTATGATAGTACACACTACAGTACAATAATAGTACACACTACAGTACTATGATAGTACACACTACAGTACAATCATAGTACACACACTACAGTACTATAATAGTACACACTACAGTACAATAATAGTACACACTACAGTACAATAATAGTACACACACTACAGTACTATAATAGTACACACACTACAGTACAATATTAGTACACACTACAGTACAATAATAGTACACACTACAGTACTATAATAGTACACACTACAGTACAATAATAGTACACACTACAGTACTATAATAGTATACACTACAGTACAATAATAGTACACACTACAGTACAATAATAGTACACACTACAGTACTATAATAGTACCCACTACAGTACAATAATAGTACACACACTACAGTACAATAATAGTACACACTACAGTACAATAATAGTACACACTACAGTACTATAATAGTACACACTACAGTACAATAATAGTACACACTACAGTACTATAATAGTACACACTACAGTACTATAATAGTACACACTACATAACTATAGCAGTACACACTACAGTACTATAATAGTACACGCTACAGTACAATAATAGTACACACTACAGTACTATAATAGTACACACTACAGTACTATAATAGTACACACTACAGTACAATAATAGTACACACTACAGTACAATAATAGTATACACACTACAGTACAATAATAGTGCACACTACAGTACAATAATAGTACACACTACAGTACTATAATAGTACACACTGCAGTACTATATTAGTACACACTACAGTACTATAATAGTATACACTACAGTACAATAATAGTATACACACTACAGTACATTAATAGTACACACTACAGTACTATATTAGTACACACTACAGTACAATAATAGTATACACTACAGTACTATAATAGTACACACTACAGTACTATAATAGTACACACTACAGTACAATAATAGTACACACTACAGTACAATAATAGTATACACACTACAGTACAATAATAGTGCACACTACAGTACAATAATAGTACACATTACAGTACTATAATAGTACACACTGCAGTACTATAATAGTACACACTACAGTACTATAATAGTACACACTGCAGTACTATATTAGTACACACTACAGTACAATAATAGTATACACACTACAGTACAATAATAGTTCACACTACAGTACTATAATACTACACACTACAGTACTATAATAGTACACACTACATAACTATAGTAGTACACACTACAGTACTATAATAGTACACACTACAGTACTATAATAGTACACACTACAGTACAATAATAGTACACACTACAGTACTATAATAGTACACACTACAGTACTATAATAGTACACACTACAGTACAATAATAGTACACACTACAGTACAATAATAGTACACACTACAGTACAATAATAGTATACACACTACAGTACAATAATAGTGCACACTACAGTACAATAATAGTACACACTACAGTACTATAATATTACACACTGCAGTACTATATTAGTACACACTACAGTACTATAATAGTATACGCTACAGTACAATAATAGTATACACACTACAGTACTATAATAGTACACACTACAGTACTATATTAGTACACACTACAGTACAATAATAGTACACACTACAGTACAATAATAGTATACACTACAGTACTATAATAGTACACACTACAGTACTATAATAGTACACACTACAGTACAATAATAGTGCACACTACAGTACAATAATAGTACACACTACAGTACTATAATAGTACACACTGCAGTACTATAATAGTACACACTACAGTACTATAAATGTACACACTACAGTACAATAATAGTGCACACTACAGTACAATAATAGTACACACTACAGTACTATAATAGTACACACTGCAGTACTATATTAGTACACACTACAGTACAATAATAGTATACACTACAGTACTATAATAGTACACACTACAGTACTATAATAGTACACACTGCAGTACAATAATAGTGCACACTACAGTACAATAATAGTACACACTACAGTACTATAGTAGTACACACTGCAGTACTATATTAGTACACACTACAGTACTATAATAGTATACACTACAGTACAATAATAGTATACACACTACAGTACTATAATAGTACACACTACAGTACTATGTTAGTACACACTACAGTACAATAATAGTATACACTACAGTACAATAATAGTATACACACTACAGTACTATAATAGTACACACTACAGTACTATATTAGTACACACTACAGTACAATAATAGTATACACTACAGTACTATAATAGTACACACTAAAGTACTATAATAGTACACACTACAGTACAATAATAGTACACACTACAGTACAATAATAGTATACACACTACAGTACAATAATAGTGCACACTACAGTACAATAGTAGTACACACTACAGTACTATAATAGTACACACTGCAGTACTATAATAGTACACACTACAGTACTATAATAGTACACACTGCAGTACTATATTAGTACACACTACAGTACAATAATAGTATACACACTATAGTACAATAATAGTACACACTACAGTACTATAATAGTACACACTACAGTACTATAATAGTACACACTACATAACTATAGTAGTACACACTACAGTACTATAATAGTACACACTACAGTACTATAATAGTACACACTACAGTACAATAATAGTACACACTACTGTACTATAATAGTACACACTACAGTACTATAGTAGTACACACTACAGTACAATAATAGTACACACTACAGTACAATAATAGTACACACTACAGTACAATAATAGTATACACGCTACAGTACAATAATAGTGCACACTACAGTACAATAATAGTACACACTACAGTACTATAATAGTACACACTGCAGTACTATATTAGTACACACTACAGTACTATAATAGTATACACTACAGTACAATAATAGTATACACACTACAGTACTATAATAGTACACACTACAGTACTATATTAGTACACACTACAGTACAATAATAGTATACACTACAGTACTATAATAGTACACACTACAGTACTATGATAGTACACACTACAGTACAATAATAGTGCACACTACAGTACAATAATAGTACACACTACAGTACTATAATAGTACACACTACAGTACTATAATAGTACACACTACAGTACTATAATTGTACACACTACAGTACAATAATAGTGCACACTACAGTACAATAATAGTACACACTACAGTACTATAATAGTACACACTGCAGTACTATATTAGTACACACTACAGTACTATAATAGTACACACTACAGTACAATAATAGTACACACTACAGTACAATAATAGTACACACACTACAGTACAATAATAGTACACACTACAGTACAATAATAGTACACACTACAGTATTATATTAGTACACACTGCAGTACTATATTAGTACACACTACAGTACTATAATAGTACACACTACAGTACTATAATAGTACACACTACAGTACTATATTAGTACACACTGCAGTACTATATTAGTACACACTACAGTACTATAATAGTACACACTACAGTACAATAATAGTACACACTACAGTATTATAATAGTACACACTGCAGTACTATAATAGTACACACTACAGTATTATAATAGTACACACTACAGTACTATATTAGTACAAACTACAGTACTATAATAGTACACACTACAGTACTATAATAGTACACACTACAGTACAATAATAGTACACACACTACAATACAATAATAGTACACACTACAGTACAATAATAGTACACACTACAGTACAATAATAGTACACACTACAGTATTATAATAGTACACACTACAGTACAATATTAGTACACACTACAGTACTATAATAGTACACACTACAGTACTATAATAGTACACACTACAGTACAATAATAGTACACACACTACAGTACAATAATAGTACACACTACAGTACAATAATAGTACACACTACAGTACAATAATAGTACACACTACAGTACTATAATAGTACACACTACAGTATTATAATAGTACACACTGCATAACAATATTAGTACACACTACAGTACTATAATAGTACACACTACAGTACTATAATAGTACACACTACAGTACAATAATAGTACACACTACAGTACAATAATAGTACACACTACAGTACAATAATATTACACACTACAGTACAATAATAGTACACACTACAGTATGATAATAGTACACACTGCATTACAATATTAGTACACACTACAGTACTATAATAGTACACACTACAGTACAATAATAGTACACACACTACAGTACAATAATAGTACACACTACAGTACAATAATAGTACACACTACAGTACAATAATAGTACACACTACAGTACAATAATAGTACACACTACAGTATTATAATAGTACACACTGCATTACAATATTAGTACACACTACAGTACTATAATAGTACACACTACAGTACTATAATAGTACACACTACAGTACAATAATAGTACACACACTACAGTACAATAATAGTACACACTACAGTACAATAATAGTACACACTACAGTACTATAATAGTACACACTACAGTATTATAATAGTACACACTGCATTATAATATTAGTACACACTACAGTACAATAATAGTACACACTACAGTATTATAATAGTACACACTACAGTACAATATTAGTACACACTACAGTACTATAATAGTACACACTACAGTACAATAATAGTACACACACTACAGTACAATAATAGTACACACTACAGTACAATAATAGTACACACTACAGTACAATAATAGTACACACTACGGTACTATAATAGTACACACTACAGTACAATAATAGTACACACACTACAGTACAATAATAGTACACACTACAGTACAATAATAGTACACACTACAGTACAACAATAGTACACACAAAGTACTATAATAGTACACACTGCAGTACTATAATAGTACACACTACAGTAAAATGATAGTACACACACTACAGTACAATAATAGTACACACTACAGTACAATAATAGTACACACTACAGTACAATAATAGTACACACTACAGTACTATAACAGTACATACTACAGTACAATAATAGTACACACTACAGTACAATAATAGTACACACTACAGTACTATAACAGTACACACTACAGTACAATAATAGTACACACTACAGTACAATAATAGTACACACTACAGTACAATAATAGTACACACTACAGTACAATAATAGTACACACACTACAGTACAATAATAGTACACACTACCGTACAATAATAGTACACACTACAGTACTATAATAGTACACACTACAGTACTATAATAGTACACACTACAGTACAATAATAGTACACACACTACAGTAAAATAATAGTACACACCACAGTACAATAATAGTACACACTACAGTACAATAATAGTACACACTACAGTATGATAATAGTACACACTGCATTACAATATTAGTACACACTACAGTATTATAATAGTACACACTACAGTACTATCATAGTACACACTACAGTACAATAATAGTACACACACTACAGTACAATAATAGTACACACTACAGTACAATAATAGTACACACTACAGTACAATAATAGTACACACTACAGTATTATAATAGTACACACTGCATTACAATATTAGTACACACTACAGTACTATAATAGTACACACTACAGTACTATAATAGTACACACTACAGTACAATAATAGTACACACACTACAGTACAATAATAGTACACACTACAGTACAATAATAGTACACACTACAGTACTATAATAGTACACACTACAGTATTATAATAGTACACACTGCATTACAATATTAGTACACGCTACAGTACAATAATAGTACACACTACAGTACAATAATAGTACACACTACAGTATTATAATAGTACACACTACAGTACAATATTAGTACACACTACAGTACTATAATAGTACACACTACAGTACAATAATAGTACACACACTACAGTACAATAATAGTACACACTACAGTACAATAATAGTACACACTACAGTACAATAATAGTACACACTACAGTACTATAATAGTACACACTACAGTACAATAATAGTACACACTACAGTACAATAATAGTACACACAAAGTACTATAATAGTACACACTACAGTACTATAACAGTACACACTACAGTACAATGATAGTACACACACTACAGTACAATAATAGTACACACTACAGTACAATAATAGTACACACTACAGTACAATAATAGTACACACTACAGTACTATAACAGTACACACTACAGTACAATAATAGTACACACTACAGTACAATAATAGTACACACTACAGTACTATAACATTACACACTACAGTACTATAACAGTACACACTACAGTACAATAATAGTACACACTACAGTACAATAATAGTACACACTACAGTACAATAATAGTACACACACTACAGTACAATAATAGTACACACTACAGTACAATAATAGTACACACTACAGTACAATAATAGTACACACTACAGTACTATAATAGTACACACTACAGTACAATAATAGTACACACACTACAGTACAATAATAGTACACACTACAGTACAATAATAGTACACACTACAGTACTATAATAGTACACACTACAGTACTATAATAGTACACACTACAGTACAATGATAGTACACACACTACAGTACAATAATAGTACACACTACAGTACAATAATAGTACACACTACAGTACAATAATAGTACACACTACAGTACAATAATAGTACACACTACAGTATTATAATAGTACACACTGCATTACAATATTAGTACACACTACAGTACTATAATAGTACACACTACAGTACAATAATAGTACAAACTACAGTACAATAATAGTACACACTACAGTACTGTAATAGTACACACTACAGTACTATAATAGTACACACTACAGTACAATAATAGTACACACTACAGTACTATAATAGTACCCACTACAGTACAATAATAGTACACACACTACAGTACAATAATAGGACACACTACAGTACTATATTAGTACACACTACAGTACTATAATAGTACACACTACAGTACAATAATAGTACACACTACAGTACTATAATAGTACACACTACAGTACTATAATAGTACACACTACAGTACTATAATGGTACACGCTACAGTACAATAATAGTACACACTACAGTACTATAATAGTACACACTACAGTACTATAATAGTACACACTACAGTACAATAATAGTACACACTACAGTACAATAATAGTATACACACTACAGTACAATAATAGTGCACACTACAGTACAATAATAGTACACACTACAGTACTATAATAGTACACACTGCAGTACTATATTAGTACACACTACAGTACTATAATAGTATACAATACAGTACAATAATAGTATACACACTACAGTACATTAATAGTACACACTACAGTACTATATTAGTACACACTACAGTACAATAATAGTATACACTACAGTACTATAATAGTACACACTACAGTACTATAATAGTACACACTACAGTACAATAATAGTACACACTACAGTACAATAATAGTATACACACTACAGTACAATAATAGTGCACACTACAGTACAATAATAGTACACATTACAGTACTATAATAGTACACACTGCAGTACTATAATAGTACACACTACAGTACTATAATAGTACACACTGCAGTACTATATTAGTACACACTACAGTACAATAATAGTATACACACTACAGTACAATAATAGTTCACACTACAGTACTATAATACTACACACTACAGTACTATAATAGTACACACTACATAACTATAGTAGTACACACTACAGTACTATAATAGTACACACTACAGTACTATAATAGTACACACTACAGTACAATCATAGTACACACTACAGTACTATAATAGTACACACTACAGTACTATAATAGTACATACTACAGTACAATAATAGTACACACTACAGTACAATAATAGTACACACTACAGTACAATAATAGTATACACACTACAGTACAATAATAGTGCACAGTACAGTACAATAATAGTACACACTACAGTACTATAATAGTACACACTGCAGTACTATATTAGTACACACTACAGTACTATAATAGTATACGCTACAGTACAATAATAGTATACACACTACAGTACTATAATAGTACACACTACAGTACTATAATAGTACACACTACAGTACTATAATAGTACACACTACAGTACAATAATAGTGCACACTACAGTACAATAATAGTACACACTACAGTACTATAATAGTACACACTGCAGTACTATAATAGTACACACTGCAGTACTATATTAGTACACACTACAGTACTATAATAGTATACACTACAGTACAATAATAGTATACACACTACAGTACTATAATAGTACACACTACAGTACTATATTAGTACACACTACAGTACAATAATAGTATACACTACAGTACTATAATAGTACACACTACAGTACTATGATAGTACACACTACAGTACAATAATAGTGCACACTACAGTACAATAATAGTACACACTACAGTACTATAATAGTACACACTACAGTACTATAATAGTACACACTACAGTACTATAATTGTACACACTACAGTACAATAATAGTGCACACTACAGTACAATAATAGTACACACTACAGTACTATAATAGTACACACTGCAGTACTATATTAGTACACACTACAGTACTATAATAGTACACACTACAGTACTATAATAGTACACACTACAGTACAATAATAATACACACACTACAGTACAATAATAGTACACACTACAGTATTATAATAGTACACACTGCAGTACTATATTAGTACACACTACAGTACTATAATAGTACACACTACAGTACTATAATAGTACACACTACAGTACTATATTAGTACACACTGCAGTACTATATTAGTACACACTACAGTACTATAATAGTACACACTACAGTACAATAATAGTACACACTACAGTATTATAATAGTACACACTGCAGTACTATAATAGTACACACTACAGTATTATAATAGTACACACTACAGTACTATATTAGTACAAACTACAGTACTATAATAGTACACACTACAGTACTATAATAGTACACACTACAGTACAATAATAGTACACACACTACAATACAATAATAGTACACACTACAGTACAATAATAGTACACACTACAGTACAATAATAGTACACACTACAGTATTATAATAGTATACACTACAGTACAATATTAGTACACACTACAGTACTATAATAGTACACACTACAGTACAATAATAGTACACACACTACAGTACAATAATAGTACACACTACAGTACAATAATAGTACACACTACAGTACAATAATAGTACACACTACAGTACTATAATAGTACACACTACAGTATTATAATAGTACACACTGAATAACAATATTAGTACACACTACAGTACTATAATAGTACACACTACAGTACTATAATAGTACACACTACAGTACTATAATAGTACACACTACAGTACAATAATAGTACACACTACAGTACAATAATAGTACACACTACAGTACAATAATAGTACATACTACAGTATGATAATAGTACACACTGCATTACAATATTAGTACACACTACAGTACTATAATAGTACACACTACAGTACTATAACAGTACACACTACAGTACAATAATAGTACACACACTACAGTACAATAATAGTACACACTACAGTACAATAATAGTACACACTACAGTACAATAATAGTACACACTACAGTACAATAATAGTACACATTACAGTATTATAATAGTACACACTGCATTACAATATTAGTACACACTACAGTACTATAATAGTACACACTACAGTACTATAATAGTACACACTACAGTACAATAATAGTACACACACTACAGTACAATAATAGTACACACTACAGTACAATAATAGTACACACTACAGTACTATAATAGTACACACTACAGTATTATAATAGTACACACTGCATTATAATATTAGTACACACTACAGTACAATAATAGTACACACTACAGTACAATAATAGTACACACTACAGTATTATAATAGTACACACTACAGTACAATATTAGTACACACTACAGTACTATAATAGTACACACTACAGTACAATAATAGTACACACACTACAGTACAATAATAGTACACACTACAGTACAATAATAGTACACACTACAGTACAATAATAGTACACACTACAGTACTATAATCGTACACACTACAGTACAATAATAGTACACACACTACAGTACAATAATAGTACACACTACAGTACAATAATAGTACACACTACAGTACAATAATAGTACACACAAAGTACTATATTAGTACACACTGCAGTACTATAATAGTACACACTACAGTAAAATGATAGTACACACACTACAGTACAATAATAGTACACACTACAGTACAATAATAGTACACACTACAGTACAATAATAGTACACACTACAGTACTATAACAGTACACACTACAGTACAATAATAGTACACACTACAGTAAAATAATAGTACACACTACAGTACTATAACAGTACACACTACAGTACAATAATAGTACACACTACAGTACAATAATAGTACACACTACAGTACAATAATAGTACACACTACAGTACAATAATAGTACACACACTACAGTACAATAATAGTACACACTACGGTACAATAATAGTACACACTACAGTACTATAATAGTACACACTACAGTACTATAATAGTACACACTACAGTACAATAATAGTACACACACTACAGTACAATAATAGTACACACTACAGTACAATAATAGTACACACTACAGTACAATAATAGTACACACTACAGTATGATAATAGTACACACTGCATTACAATATTAGTACACACTACAGTACTATAATAGTGCACACTACAGTACAATAATAGTACACACTACAGTACTATAATAGTACACACTGCAGTACTATATTAGTACACACTACAGTACAATAATAGTATACACTACAGTACTATAATAGTACACACTACAGTACTATAATAGTACACACTGCAGTACAATAATAGTGCACACTACAGTACAATAATAGTACACACTACAGTACTATAGTAGTACACACTGCAGTACTATATTAGTACACACTACAGTCCTATAATAGTATACACTACAGTACAATAATAGTATACACACTACAGTACTATAATAGTACACACTACAGTTCTATGTTAGTACACACTACAGTACAATAATAGTATACACTACAGTACAATAATAGTACACACACTACAGTACTATAATAGTACACACTACAGTACTATATTAGTACACACTACAGTACAATAATAATATACACTACAGTACTATAATAGTACACACTAAAGTACTATAATAGTACACACTACAGTACAATAATAGTACATACTACAGTACAATAATAGTATACACACTACAGTACAATAATAGTGCACACTACAGTACAATAATAGTACACACTACAGTACTATAATAGTACACACTGCAGTACTATAACAGTACACACTACAGTACTATAATAGTACACACTGCAGTACTATATTAGTACACACTACAGTACAATAATAGTATACACACTATAGTACAATAATAGTACACACTACAGTACTATAATAGTACACACTACAGTACTATAATAGTACACACTACATAACTATAGTAGTACACACTACAGTACTATAATAGTACACACTACAGTACTATAATAGTACACACTACAGTACAATAATAGTACACACTACTGTACTATAATAGTACACACTACAGTACTATAGTAGTACACACTACAGTACAATAATAGTACACACTACAGTACAATAATAGTACACACTACAGTACAATAATAGTATACACGCTACAGTACAATAATAGTGCACACTACAGTACAATAATAGTACACACTACAGTACTATAATAGTACACACTGCAGTACTATATTAGTACACACTACAGTACTATAATAGTATACACTACAGTACAATAATAGTATACACACTACAGTACTATAATAGTACACACTACAGTACTATATTAGTACACACTACAGTACAATAATAGTATACACTACAGTACTATAATAGTACACACTACAGTACTATGATAGTACACACTACAGTACAATAATAGTGCACACTACAGTACAATAATAGTACACACAACAATACTATAATAGTACACACTGCAGTACTATAATAGTACACACTACAGTACTATAATTGTACACACTACAGTACAATAATAGTGCACACTACAGTACAATAATAGTACACACTACAGTACTATAATAGTACACACTGCAGTACTATATTAGTACACACTACAGTACTATAATAGTACACACTACAGTACAATAATAGTACACACTACAGTACAATAATAGTACACACACTACAGTACAATAATAGTACACACTACAGTACAATAATAGTACACACTACAGTATTATAATAGTACACACTGCAGTACTATATTAGTACACACTACAGTACTATAATAGTACACACTACTGTACTATAATAGTACACACTACAGTACTATATTAGTACACACTGCAGTACTATATTAGTACACACTACAGTCCTATAATAGTACACACTACAGTACAATAATAGTACACACTACAGTATTATAATAGTACACACTGCAGTACTATAATAGTACACACTACAGTATTATAATAGTACACACTACAGTACTATATTAGTACAAACTACAGTACTATAATAGTACACACTACAGTACTATAATAGTACACACTACAGTACAATAATAGTACACACACTACAATGCAATAATAGTACACACTACAGTACAATAATAGTACACACTACAGTACAATAATAGTACACACTACAGTATTATAATAGTACACACTACAGTACAATATTAGTACACACTACAGTACTATAATAGTACACATTACAGTACTATAATAGTACACACTACAGTACAATAATAGTACACACACTACAGTACAATAATAGTACACACTACAGTACAATAATAGTACACACTACAGTACAATAATAGTACACACTACAGTACTATAATAGTACACACTACAGTATTATAATAGTACACACTGCATAACAATATTTGTACACACTACAGTACTATAATAGTACACACTACAGTACTATAATAGTACACACTACAGTACTATAATAGTACACACTACAGTACAATAATAGTACACACTACAGTACAATAATAGTACACACTACAGTACAATAATAGTACACACTACAGTACTATAATAGTACACACTACAATACAATAATAGTACACACTACAGTACAATAATAGTACACACTACAGTACTATAATAGTACACACTACAGTACAATGATAGTACACACACTACAGTACAATAATAGTACACACTACAGTACAATAATAGTACACACTACAATACAATAATAGTACACACTACAGTACAATAATAGTACACACTACAGTACTATAATAGTACACACTACAGTACTATAATAGTACACACTACAGTACAATAATAGTACACACTACAGTACTATAATAGTACACACTACAGTACAATAATAGTACACACTACAGTACTATAATAGTACACACTACAGTACTATAATAGTACACACTACAGTACAATAGTAGTACACACACTACAGTACTATAATAGTACACACTACAGTACAATAGTAGTACACACTACAGTACTATAATAGTACACACTACAGTACAATAATAGTACACACACTACAGTACTATAATAGTACACACTACAGTACAATAATAGTACACACTACAGTACTATAATAGTACACACTACAGTACTGTAATAGTACACACTACAGTACAATAATAGTACACACACTACAGTACTATAATAGTACACACTACAGTACAATAATAGTACACACTACAGTACAATAATAGTACACACTACAGTACTATAATAGTACACACACTACAGTACTATAATAGTACACACTACAGTACTATAATAGTACACACTACAGTACAATAATAGTACACACTACAGTACTATAATAGTACACACTACAGTACAATATTAGTACACACTACAGTACAATAATAGTACACACTACAGTACTATAATAGTACACACTACAGTACAATATTAGTACACACTACAGTACTATAATAGTACACACTACAGTACTATAATAGTACACACTACAGTACAATAATAGTACACACTACAGTACTATAATAGTACACACTACAGTACAATAATAGTACACACTACAGTACTATAATAGTACACACTACAGTACAATATTAGTACACACTACAGTACTATAATAGTACACACACTACAGTACTATAATAGTACACACTACAGTACTATAATAGTACACACTACAGTACAATGATAGTACACACACTACAGTACAATAATTGTACACACTACAGTACAATAATAGTACACACTACAGTACAATAATAGTACACACTACAGTACTATAATAGTACACACTACAGTACTATAATAGTACACACTACAGTACAATAATAGTACACACATTACAGTACTATAATAGTACACACTACAGTACAATAATAGTACACACTACAGTACTATGATAGTACACACTACAGTACTATAATAGTATACACTACAGTACTATGATAGTACACACTACAGTACAATAATAGTACACACTACAGTACTATGATAGTACACACTACAGTACAATAATAGTACACACACTACAGTACTATAATAGTACACACTACAGTACAATAATAGTACACACTACAGTACTATAATAGTATACACTACAGTACAATAATAGTACACACTACAGTACAATAATAGTACACACTACAGTACAATAATAGTACACACTACAGTACTATAATAGTACACACTACAGTACAATAATAGTACACACACTACAGTACTATAATAGTACACACTACAGTACAATAATAGTACACACTACAGTACTATGATAGTACACACTACAGTACTATAATAGTATACACTACAGTACTATGATAGTACACACTACAGTACTATAATAGTACACACTACAGTACTATGATAGTACACACTACAGTACAATAATAGTACACACACTACAGTACTATAATAGTACACACTACAGTACAATAATAGTACACACTACAGTACAATAATAGTACACAGACTACAGTACTATAATAGTACACACACTACAGTACAATATTAGTACACACTACAGTACAATAATAGTACACACTACAGTACTATAATAGTACACACTACAGTACAATAATAGTACACACTACAGTACTATAATAGTATACACTACAGTACAATAATAGTACACACTACAGTACAATAATAGTACACACTACAGTACTATAATAGTACCCACTACAGTACAATAATAGTACACACACTACAGTACAATAATAGTACACACTACAGTACAATAATAGTACACACTACAGTATTATAATAGTACACACTACAGTACAATAATAGTACACACTACAGTACTATAATAGTATACACTACAGTACTATAATAGTACACACTACATAACTATAGCAGTACACACTACAGTACTATAATAGTACACGCTACAGTACAATAATAGTACACACTACAGTACTATAATAGTACACACTACAGTACTATAATAGTACACACTACGGTACAATAATAGTACACACTACAGTACAATAATAGTATACACACTACAGTACAATAATAGTGCACACTACAGTACAATAATAGTACACACTACAGTACTATAATAGTACACACTGCAGTACTATATTAGTACACACTACAGTACTATAATAGTATACACTACAGTACAATAATAGTATACACACTACAGTACATTAATAGTACACACTACAGTACTATATTAGTACACACTACAGTACAATAATAGTATACACTACAGTACTATAATAGTACACACTACAGTACAATAATAGTACACACTACAGTACAATAATAGTATACACACTACAGTACAATAATAGTGCACACTACAGTACAATAATAGTACACATTACAGTACTATAATAGTACACACTGCAGTACTATAATAGTACACAGTACAGTACTATAATAGTACACACTGCAGTACTATATTAGTACACACTACAGTACAATAATAGTATACACACTACAGTACAATAATAGTTCACACTACAGTACTATAATACTACACACTACAGTACTATAATAGTACACACTACATAACTATAGTAGTACACACTACAGTACTATAATAGTACACACTACAGTACTATAATAGTACACACTACAGTACAATAATAGTACACACTACAGTACTATAATAGTACACACAACAGTACTATAATAGTACACACTACAGTACAATAATAGTACACACTACAGTACAATAATAGTACACACTACAGTACAATAATAGTATACACACTACAGTACAATAATAGTGCACACTACAGTACAATAATAGTACACACTACAGTACTATAATATTACACACTGCAGTACTATATTAGTACACACTACAGTACTATAATAGTATACGCTACAGTACAATAATAGTATACACACTACAGTACTATAATAGTACACACTACAGTACTATATTAGTACACACTACAGTACAATAATAGTACACACTACAGTACAATAATAGTATACACTACAGTACTATAATAGTACACACTACAGTACTATAATAGTACACACTACAGTACAATAATAGTGCACACTACAGTACAATAATAGTACACACTACAGTACTATAATAGTACACACTGCAGTACTATAATAGTACACACTACAGTACTATAAATGTACACACTACAGTACAATAATAGTGCACACTACAGTACAATAATAGTACACACTACAGTACTATAATAGTACACACTGCAGTACTATATTAGTACACACTACAGTACAATAATAGTATACACTACAGTACTATAATAGTACACACTACAGTACTATAATAGTACACACTGCAGTACAATAATAGTGCACACTACAGTACAATAATAGTACACACTACAGTACTATAGTAGTACACACTGCAGTACTATATTAGTACACACTACAGTACTATAATAGTATACACTACAGTACAATAATAGTATACACACTACAGTACTATAATAGTACACACTACAGTACTATGTTAGTACACACTACAGTACAATAATAGTATACACTACAGTACAATAATAGTATACACACTACAGTACTATAATAGTACACACTACAGTACTATATTAGTACACACTACAGTACAATAATAGTATACACTACAGTACTATAATAGTACACACTAAAGTACTATAATAGTACACACTACAGTACAATAATAGTACACACTACAGTACAATAATAGTAAACACACTACAGTACAATAATAGTGCACACTACAGTACAATAGTAGTACCCACTACAGTACTATAATAGTACACACTGCAGTACTATAATAGTACACACTACAGTACTATAATAGTACACACTGCAGTACTATATTAGTAAACACTACAGTACAATAATAGTATACACACTATAGTACAATAATAGTACACACTACAGTACTATAATAGTACACACTACAGTACTATAATAGTACACACTACATAACTATAGTAGTACACACTACAGTACTATAATAGTACACACTACAGTACTATAATAGTACACACTACAGTACAATAATAGTACACACTACTGTACTATAATAGTACACACTACAGTACTATAGTAGTACACACTACAGTACAATAATAGTACACACTACAGTACAATAATAGTACACACTACAGTACAATAATAGTATACACGCTACAGTACAATAATAGTGCACACTACAGTACAATAATAGTACACACTACAGTACTATAATAGTACACACTGCAGTACTATATTAGTACACACTACAGTACTATAATAGTATACACTACAGTACAATAATAGTATACACACTACAGTACTATAATAGTACACACTACAGTACTATATTAGTACACACTACAGTACAATAATAGTATACACTACAGTACTATAATAGTACACACTACAGTACTATGATAGTACACACTACAGTACAATAATAGTGCACACTACAGTACAATAATAGTACACACTACAGTACTATAATAGTACACACTACAGTACTATAATAGTACACACTACAGTACTATAATTGTACACACTACAGTACAATAATAGTGCACACTACAGTACAATAATAGTACACACTACAGTACTATAATAGTACACACTGCAGTACTATATTAGTACACACTACAGTACTATAATAGTACACACTACAGTACAATAATAGTACACACTACAGTACAATAATAGTACACACACTACAGTACAATAATAGTACACACTACAGTACAATAATAGTACACACTACAGTATTATAATAGTACACACTGCAGTACTATATTAGTACACACTACAGTACTATAATAGTACACACTACAGTACTATAATAGTACACACTACAGTACTATATTAGTACACACTGCAGTACTATATTAGTACACACTACAGTACTATAATAGTACACACTACAGTACAATAATAGTACACACTACAGTATTATAATAGTACACACTGCAGTACTATAATAGTACACACTACAGTATTATAATAGTACACACTACAGTACTATATTAGTACAAACTACAGTACTATCATAGTACACACTACAGTACTATAATAGTACACACTACAGTACAATAATAGTACACACACTACAATACAATAATAGTACACACTACAGTACAATAATAGTACACACTACAGTACAATAATAGTACACACTACAGTATTATAATAGTACACACTACAGTACAATATTAGTACACACTACAGTACTATAATAGTACACACTACAGTACTATAATAGTACACACTACAGTACAATAATAGTACACACACTACAGTACAATAATAGTACACACTACAGTACAATAATAGTACACACTACAGTACAATAATAGTACACACTACAGTACTATAATAGTACACACTACAGTATTATAATAGTACACACTGCATAACAATATTAGTACACACTACAGTACTATAATAGTACACACTACAGTACTATAATAGTACACACTACAGTACTATAATAGTACACACTACAGTACAATAATAGTACACACTACAGTACAATAATAGTACACACTACAGTACAATAATAGTACACACTACAGTACAATAATAGTACACACTACAGTATGATAATAGTACACACTGCATTACAATATTAGTACACACTACAGTACTATAATAGTACACACTACAGTACAATAATAGTACACACACTACAGTACAATAATAGTACACACTACAGTACAATAATAGTACACACTACAGTACAATAATAGTACACACTACAGTACAATAATAGTACACACTACAGTATTATAATAGTACACACTGCATTACAATATTAGTACACACTACAGTACTATAATAGTACACACTACAGTACTATAATAGTACACACTACAGTACAATAATAGTACACACACTACAGTACAATAATAGTACACACTACAGTACAATAATAGTACACACTACAGTACTATAATAGTACACACTACAGTATTATAATAGTACACACTGCATTATAATATTAGTACACACTACAGTACAATAATAGTACACACTACAGTACAATAATAGTACACACTACAGTATTATAATAGTACACACTACAGTACAATATTAGTACACACTACAGTACTATAATAGTACACACTACAGTACAATAATAGTACACACACTACAGTACAATAATAGTACACACTACAGTACAATAATAGTACACACTACAGTACAATAATAGTACACACTACGGTACTATAATAGTACACACTACAGTACAATAATAGTACACACACTACAGTACAATAATAGTACACACTACAGTACAATAATAGTACACACTACAGTACAATAATAGTACACACAAAGTACTATAATAGTACACACTGCAGTACTATAATAGTACACACTACAGTAAAATGATAGTACACACACTACAGTACAATAATAGTACACACTACAGTACAATAATAGTACACACTACAGTACAATAATAGTACACACTACAGTACTATAACAGTACATACTACAGTACAATAATAGTACACACTACAGTACAATAATAGTACACACTACAGTACTATAACAGTACACACTACAGTACAATAATAGTACACACTACAGTACAATAATAGTACACACTACAGTACAATAATAGTACACACTACAGTACAATAATAGTACACACACTACAGTACAATAATAGTACACACTACAGTACAATAATAGTACACACTACAGTACTATAATAGTACACACTACAGTACTATCATAGTACACACTACAGTACAATAATAGTACACACACTACAGTACAATAATAGTACACACTACAGTACAATAATAGTACACACTACAGTACAATAATAGTACACACTACAGTATTATAATAGTACACACTGCATTACAATATTAGTACACACTACAGTACTATAATAGTACACACTACAGTACTATAATAGTACACACTACAGTACAATAATAGTACACACACTACAGTACAATAATAGTACACACTACAGTACAATAATAGTACACACTACAGTACTATAATAGTACACACTACAGTATTATAATAGTACACACTGCATTACAATATTAGTACACGCTACAAAACAATAATAGTACACACTACAGTACAATAATAGTACACACTACAGTATTATAATAGTACACACTACAGTACAATATTAGTACACACTACAGTACTATAATAGTACACACTACAGTACAATAATAGTACACACACTACAGTACAATAATAGTACACACTACAGTACAATAATAGTACACACTACAGTACAATAATAGTACACACTACAGTACTATAATAGTACACACTACAGTACAATAATAGTACACACTACAGTACAATAATAGTACACACAAAGTACTATAATAGTACACACTACAGTACTATAACAGTACACACTACAGTACAATGATAGTACACACACTACAGTACAATAATAGTACACACTACAGTACAATAATAGTACACACTACAGTACAATAATAGTACACACTACAGTACTATAACAGTACACACTACAGTACAATAATAGTACACACTACAGTACAATAATAGTACACACTACAGTACTATAACATTACACACTACAGTACTATAACAGTACACACTACAGTACAATAATAGTACACACTACAGTACAATAATAGTACACACTACAGTACAATAATAGTACACACACTACAGTACAATAATAGTACACACTACAGTACAATAATAGTACACACTACAGTACAATAATAGTACACACTACAGTACTATAATAGTACACACTACAGTACAATAATAGTACACACACTACAGTACAATAATAGTACACACTACAGTACAATAATAGTACACACTACAGTACTATAATAGTACACACTACAGTACTATAATAGTACACACTACAGTACAATGATAGTACACACACTACAGTACAATAATAGTACACACTACAGTACAATAATAGTACACACTACAGTACAATAATAGTACACACTACAGTACAATAATAGTACACACTACAGTATTATAATAGTACACACTGCATTACAATATTAGTACACACTACAGTACTATAATAGTACACACTACAGTACAATAATAGTACAAACTACAGTACAATAATAGTACACACTACAGTACTGTAATAGTACACACTACAGTACTATAATAGTACACACTACAGTACAATAATAGTACACACTACAGTACTATAATAGTACCCACTACAGTACAATAATAGTACACACACTACAGTACAATAATAGGACACACTACAGTACTATATTAGTACACACTACAGTACTATAATAGTACACACTACAGTACAATAATAGTACACACTACAGTACTATAATAGTACACACTACAGTACTATAATAGTACACACTACATAACTATAGCAGTACACACTACAGTACTATAATAGTACACACTACAGTACTATAATGGTACACGCTACAGTACAATAATAGTACACACTACAGTACTATAATAGTACACACTACAGTACTATAATAGTACACACTACAGTACAATAATAGTACACACTACAGTACAATAATAGTATACACACTACAGTACAATAATAGTGCACACTACAGTACAATAATAGTACACACTACAGTACTATAATAGTACACACTGCAGTACTATATTAGTACACACTACAGTACTATAATAGTATACACTACAGTACAATAATAGTATACACACTACAGTACATTAATAGTACACACTACAGTACTATATTAGTACACACTACAGTACAATAATAGTATACACTACAGTACTATAATAGTACACACTACAGTACTATAATAGTACACACTACAGTACAATAATAGTACACACTACAGTACAATAATAGTATACACACTACAGTACAATAATAGTGCACACTACAGTACAATAATAGTACACATTACAGTACTATAATAGTACACACTGCAGTACTATAATAGTACACACTACAGTACTATAATAGTACACACTGCAGTACTATATTAGTACACACTACAGTACAATAATAGTATACACACTACAGTACAATAATAGTTCACACTACAGTACTATAATACTACACACTACAGTACTATAATAGTACACACTACATAACTATAGTAGTGCACACTACAGTACTATAATAGTACACACTACAGTACTATAATAGTACACACTACAGTACAATCATAGTACACACTACAGTACTATAATAGTACACACTACAGTACTATAATAGTACATACTACAGTACAATAATAGTACACACTACAGTACAATAATAGTACACACTACAGTACAATAATAGTATACACACTACAGTACAATAATAGTGCACACTACAGTACAATAATAGTACACACTACAGTACTATAATAGTACACACTGCAGTACTATATTAGTACACACTACAGTACTATAATAGTATACGCTACAGTACAATAATAGTATACACACTACAGTACTATAATAGTACACACTACAGTACTATAATAGTACACACTACAGTACTATAATAGTACACACTACAGTACAATAATAGTGCACACTACAGTACAATAATAGTACACACTGCAGTACTATAATAGTACACACTGCAGTACTATATTAGTACACACTACAGTACTATAATAGTATACACTACAGTACAATAATAGTATACACACTACAGTACTATAATAGTACACACTAGAGTACTATATTAGTACACACTACAGTACAATAATAGTATACACTACAGTACTATAATAGTACACACTACAGTACTATGATAGTACACACTACAGTACAATAATAGTGCACACTACAGTACAATAATAGTACACACTACAGTACTATAATAGTACACACTACAGTACTATAATAGTACACACTACAGTACTATAATTGTACACACTACAGTACAATAATAGTGCACACTACAGTACAATAATAGTACACACTACAGTACTATAATAGTACACACTGCAGTACTATATTAGTACACACTACAGTACTATAATAGTACACACTACAGTACTATAATAGTACACACTACAGTACAATAATAGTACACACACTACAGTACAATAATAGTACACACTACAGTATTATAATAGTACACACTGCAGTACTATATTAGTACACACTACAGTACTATAATAGTACACACTACAGTACTATAATAGTACACACTACAGTACTATATTAGTACACACTGCAGTACTATATTAGTACACACTACAGTACTATAATAGTACACACTACAGTACAATAATAGTACACACTACAGTATTATAATAGTACACACTGCAGTACTATAATAGTACACACTACAGTATTATAATAGTACACACTACAGTACTATATTAGTACAAACTACAGTACTATAATAGTACACACTACAGTACTATAATAGTACACACTACAGTACAATAATAGTACACACACTACAATACAATAATAGTACACACTACAGTACAATAATAGTACACACTACAGTACAATAATAGTACACACTACAGTATTATAATAGTACACACTACAGTACAATATTAGTACACACTACAGTACTATAATAGTACACACTACAGTACAATAATAGTACACACACTACAGTACAATAATAGTACACACTACAGTACAATAATAGTACACACTACAGTACAATAATAGTACACACTACAGTACTATAATAGTACACACTACAGTATTATAATAGTACACACTGAATAACAATATTAGTACACACTACAGTACTATAATAGTACACACTACAGTACTATAATAGTACACACTACAGTACAATAATAGTACACACTACAGTACAATAATAGTACACACTACAGTACAATAATAGTACATACTACAGTATGATAATAGTACACACTGCATTACAATATTAGTACACACTACAGTACTATAATAGTACACACTACAGTACTATAATAGTACACACTACAGTACAATAATAGTACACACACTACAGTACAATAATAGTACACACTACAGTACAATAATAGTACACACTACAGTACAATAATAGTACACACTACAGTACAATAATAGTACACATTACAGTATTATAATAGTACACACTGCATTACAATATTAGTACACACTACAGTACTATAATAGTACACACTACAGTACTATAATAGTACACACTACAGTACAATAATAGTACACACACTACAGTACAATAATAGTACACACTACAGTACAATAATAGTACACACTACAGTACTATAATAGTACACACTACAGTATTATAATAGTACACACTGCATTATAATATTAGTACACACTACAGTACAATAATAGTACACACTACAGTACAATAATAGTACACACTACAGTATTATAATAGTACACACTACAGTACAATATTAGTACACACTACAGTACTATAATAGTACACACTACAGTACAATGATAGTACACACACTACAGTACAATAATAGTACACACTACAGTACAATAATAGTACACACTACAGTACAATAATAGTACACACTACAGTACTATAATCGTACACACTACAGTACAATAATAGTACACACACTACAGTACAATAATAGTACACACTACAGTACAATAATAGTACACACTACAGTACAATAATAGTACACACAAAGTACTATATTAGTACACACTGCAGTACTATAATAGTACACACTACAGTAAAATGATAGTACACACACTACAGTACAATAATAGTACACACTACAGTACAATAATAGTACACACTACAGTACAATAATAGTACACACTACAGTACTATAACAGTACACACTACAGTACAATAATAGTACACACTACAGTAAAATAATAGTACACACTACAGTACTATAACAGTACACACTACAGTACAATAATAGTACACACTACAGTACAATAATAGTACACACTACAGTACAATAATAGTACACACTACAGTACAATAATAGTACACACACTACAGTACAATAATAGTACACACTACAGTACAATAATAGTACACACTACAGTACTATAATAGTACACACTACAGTACTATAATAGTACACACTACAGTACAATAATAGTACACACACTACAGTACAATAATAGTACACACTACAGTACAATAATAGTACACACTACAGTACAATAATAGTACACACTACAGTATGATAATAGTACACACTGCATTACAATATTAGTACACACTACAGTACTATAATAGTACACACTACAGTACAATAATAGTACACACACTACAGTACAATAATAGTACACACTACAGTACAATAATAGTACACACTACAGTACAATAATAGTACACACTACAGTACAATAATAGTACACACTACAGTATTATAATAGTACACACTGCATTACAATATTAGTACACACTACAGTACTATAATAGTACACACTACAGTACTATAATAGTACACACTACAGTACAATAATAGTACACACACTACAGTACAATAATAGTACACACTACAGTACAATAATAGTACACACTACAGTACTATAATAGTACACACTACAGTATTATAATAGTACACACTGCATTACAATATTAGTACACACTACAGTACAATAATAGTACACACTACAGTACAATAATAGTACACACTACAGTACAATATTAGTACACACTACAGTACTATAATAGTACACACTACAGTACAATAATAGTACACACACTACAGTACAATAATAGTACACACTACAGTACAATAATAGTACACACTACAGTACAATAATAGTACACACTACAGTACTATAATAGTACACACTACAGTACAATAATAGTACACACTACAGTACAATAATAGTACACACAAAGTACTATAATAGTACACACTACAGTACTATAACAGTACACACTACAGTACAATGATAGTACACACACTACAGTACAATAATAGTACACACTACAGTACAATAATAGTACACACTACAGTACAATAATAGTACACACTACAGTACTATAACAGTACACACTACAGTACTATAACAGTACACACTACAGTACAATAATAGTACACACTACAGTACAATAATAGTACACACTACAGTACTATAACATTACACACTACAGTACTATAACAGTACACACTACAGTACAATAATAGTACACACTACAGTACAATAATAGTACACACTACAGTACAATAATAGTACACACACTACAGTACAATAATAGTACACACTACAGTACAATAATAGTGCACACTACAGTACAATAATAGTACACACTACAGTACTATAATAGTACACACACTACAGTACAATAATAGTACACACTACAGTACAATAATAGTACACACTACAGTACTATAATAGTACACACTACAGTACTATAATAGTACACACTACAGTACAATGATAGTACACACACTACAGTACAATAATAGTACACACTACAGTACAATAATAGTACACACTACAGTACAATAATAGTACACACTACAGTACAATAATAGTACACACTACAGTATTATAATAGTACACACTGCATTACAATATTAGTACACACTACAGTACTATAATAGTACACACTACAGTACAATAATAGTACACACTACAGTACAATAATAGTACACACTACAGTACAATAATAGTACACACTACAGTACTATAATAGTACACACTACAGTACTATAATAGTACACACTACAGTACTATAATAGTACCCACTACAGTACAATACTAGTACACACACTACAGTACAATAATAGGACACACTACAGTACAATAATAGTACACACTACAGTACTATAATAGTACACACTACAGTACAATAATAGTACACACTACAGTACTATAATAGTACACACTACAGTACTATAATAGTACACACTACATAACTATAGCAGTACACACTACAGTACTATAATAGTACACACTACAGTACTATAATAGTACACGCTACAGTACAATAATAGTACACACTACAGTACTATAATAGTACACACTACAGTACTATAATAGTACTCACTACAGTACAATAATAGTACACACTACAGTACAATAATAGTATACACACTACAGTACAATAATAGTGCACACTACAGTACAATAATAGTACACACTACAGTACTATAATAGTACACACTGCAGTACTATATTAGTACACACTACACTACTATAATACTATACACTACAGTACAATAATAGTATACACACTACAGTACATTAATAGTACACACTACAGTACTATATTAGTACACACTACAGTACAATAATAGTATACACTACAGTACTATAATAGTACACACTACAGTACTATAATAGTACACACTACAGTACTATAATAGTACACACTACAGTACTATAATTGTACACACTACAGTACAATAATAGTGCACACTACAGTACAATAATAGTACACACTACAGTACTATAATAGTACACACTGCAGTACTATATTAGTACACACTACAGTACTATAATAGTACACACTACAGTACAATAATAGTACACACTACAGTACAATAATAGTACACACACTACAGTACAATAATAGTACACACTACAGTACAATAATAGTACACACTACAGTATTATAATAGTACACACTGCAGTACTATATTAGTACACACTACAGTACTATAATAGTACACACTACAGTACTATAATAGTACACACTACAGTACTATATTAGTACACACTGCAGTACTATATTAGTACACACTACAGTACTATAATAGTACACACTACAGTACAATAATAGTACACACTACAGTATTATAATAGTACACACTGCAGTACTATAATAGTACACACTACAGTATTATAATAGTACACACTACAGTACTATATTAGTACAAACTACAGTACTATCATAGTACACACTACAGTACTATAATAGTACACACTACAGTACAATAATAGTACACACACTACAATACAATAATAGTACACACTACAGTACAATAATAGTACACACTACAGTACAATAATAGTACACACTACAGTATTATAATAGTACACACTACAGTACAATATTAGTACACACTACAGTACTATAATAGTACACACTACAGTACTATAATAGTACACACTACAGTACAATAATAGTACACACACTACAGTACAATAATAGTACACACTACAGTACAATAATAGTACACACTACAGTACAATAATAGTACACACTACAGTACTATAATAGTACACACTACAGTATTATAATAGTACACACTGCATAACAATATTAGTACACACTACAGTACTATAATAGTACACACTACAGTACTATAATAGTACACACTACAGTACTATAATAGTACACACTACAGTACAATAATAGTACACACTACAGTACAATAATAGTACACACTACAGTACAATAATAGTACACACTACAGTACAATAATAGTACACACTACAGTATGATAATAGTACACACTGCATTACAATATTAGTACACACTACAGTACTATAATAGTACACACTACAGTACAATAATAGTACACACACTACAGTACAATAATAGTACACACTACAGTACAATAATAGTACACACTACAGTACAATAATAGTACACACTACAGTACAATAATAGTACACACTACAGTATTATAATAGTACACACTGCATTACAATATTAGTACACACTACAGTACTATAATAGTACACACTACAGTACTATAATAGTACGCACTACAGTACAATAATAGTACACACACTACAGTACAATAATAGTACACACTACAGTACAATAATAGTACACACTACAGTACTATAATAGTACACACTACAGTATTATAATAGTACACACTGCATTATAATATTAGTACACACTACAGTACAATAATAGTACACACTACAGTACAATAATAGTACACACTACAGTATTATAATAGTACACACTACAGTACAATATTAGTACACACTACAGTACTATAATAGTACACACTACAGTACAATAATAGTACACACACTACAGTACAATAATAGTACACACTACAGTACAATAATAGTACACACTACAGTACAATAATAGTACACACTACGGTACTATAATAGTACACACTACAGTACAATAATAGTACACACACTACAGTACAATAATAGTACACACTACAGTACAATAATAGTACACACTACAGTACAATAATAGTACACACAAAGTACTATAATAGTACACACTGCAGTACTATAATAGTACACACTACAGTAAAATGATAGTACACACACTACAGTACAATAATAGTACACACTACAGTACAATAATAGTACACACTACAGTACAATAATAGTACACACTACAGTACTATAACAGTACATACTACAGTACAATAATAGTACACACTACAGTACAATAATAGTACACACTACAGTACTATAACAGTACACACTACAGTACAATAATAGTACACACTACAGTACAATAATAGTACACACTACAGTACAATAATAGTACACACTACAGTACAATAATAGTACACACACTACAGTACAATAATAGTACACACTACAGTACAATAATAGTACACACTACAGTACTATAATAGTACACACTACAGTACTATCATAGTACACACTACAGTACAATAATAGTACACACACTACAGTACAATAATAGTACACACTACAGTACAATAATAGTACACACTACAGTACAATAATAGTACACACTACAGTATTATAATAGTACACACTGCATTACAATATTAGTACACACTACAGTACTATAATAGTACACACTACAGTACTATAATAGTACACACTACAGTACAATAATAGTACACACACTACAGTACAATAATAGTACACACTACAGTACAATAATAGTACACACTACAGTACTATAATAGTACACACTACAGTATTATAATAGTACACACTGCATTACAATATTAGTACACGCTACAAAACAATAATAGTACACACTACAGTACAATAATATTACACACTACAGTATTATAATAGTACACACTACAGTACAATATTAGTACACACTACAGTACTATAATAGTACACACTACAGTACAATAATAGTACACACACTACAGTACAATAATAGTACACACTACAGTACAATAATAGTACACACTACAGTACAATAATAGTACACACTACAGTACTATAATAGTACACACTACAGTACAATAATAGTACACACTACAGTACAATAATAGTACACACAAAGTACTATAATAGTACACACTACAGTACTATAACAGTACACACTACAGTACAATGATAGTACACACACTACAGTACAATAATAGTACACACTACAGTACAATAATAGTACACACTACAGTACAATAATAGTACACACTACAGTACTATAACAGTACACACTACAGTACAATAATAGTACACACTACAGTACAATAATAGTACACACTACAGTACTATAACATTACACACTACAGTACTATAACAGTACACACTACAGTACAATAATAGTACACACTACAGTACAATAATAGTACACACTACAGTACAATAATAGTACACACACTACAGTACAATAATAGTACACACTACAGTACAATAATAGTACACACTACAGTACAATAATAGTACACACTACAGTACTATAATAGTACACACTACAGTACAATAATAGTACACACACTACAGTACAATAATAGTACACACTACAGTACAATAATAGTACACACTACAGTACTATAATAGTACACACTACAGTACTATAATAGTACACACTACAGTACAATGATAGTACACACACTACAGTACAATAATAGTACACACTACAGTACAATAATAGTACACACTACAGTACAATAATAGTACACACTACAGTACAATAATAGTACACACTACAGTATTATAATAGTACACACTGCATTACAATATTAGTACACACTACAGTACTATAATAGTACACACTACAGTACAATAATAGTACAAACTACAGTACAATAATAGTACACACTACAGTACTGTAATAGTACACACTACAGTACTATAATAGTACACACTACAGTACAATAATAGTACACACTACAGTACTATAATAGTACCCACTACAGTACAATAATAGTACACACACTACAGTACAATAATAGGACACACTACAGTACTATATTAGTACACACTACAGTACTATAATAGTACACACTACAGTACAATAATAGTACACACTACAGTACTATAATAGTACACACTACAGTACTATAATAGTACACACTACATAACTATAGCAGTACACACTACAGTACTATAATAGTACACACTACAGTACTATAATGGTACACGCTACAGTACAATAATAGTACACACTACAGTACTATAATAGTACACACTACAGTACTATAATAGTACACACTACAGTACAATAATAGTACACACTACAGTACAATAATAGTATACACACTACAGTACAATAATAGTGCACACTACAGTACAATAATAGTACACACTACAGTACTATAATAGTACACACTGCAGTACTATATTAGTACACACTACAGTACTATAATAGTATACACTACAGTACAATAATAGTATACACACTACAGTACATTAATAGTACACACTACAGTACTATATTAGTACACACTACAGTACAATAATAGTATACACTACAGTACTATAATAGTACACACTACAGTACTATAATAGTACACACTACAGTACAATAATAGTACACACTACAGTACAATAATAGTATACACACTACAGTACAATAATAGTGCACACTACAGTACAATAATAGTACACATTACAGTACTATAATAGTACACACTGCAGTACTATAATAGTACACACTACAGTACTATAATAGTACACACTGCAGTACTATATTAGTACACACTACAGTACAATAATAGTATACACACTACAGTACAATAATAGTTCACACTACAGTACTATAATACTACACACTACAGTACTATAATAGTACACACTACATAACTATAGTAGTGCACACTACAGTACTATAATAGTACACACTACAGTACTATAATAGTACACACTACAGTACAATCATAGTACACACTACAGTACTATAATAGTACACACTACAGTACTATAATAGTACATACTACAGTACAATAATAGTACACACTACAGTACAATAATAGTACACACTACAGTACAATAATAGTATACACACTACAGTACAATAATAGTGCACACTACAGTACAATAATAGTACACACTACAGTACTATAATAGTACACACTGCAGTACTATATTAGTACACACTACAGTACTATAATAGTATACGCTACAGTACAATAATAGTATACACACTACAGTACTATAATAGTACACACTACAGTACTATAATAGTACACACTACAGTACTATAATAGTACACACTACAGTACAATAATAGTGCACACTACAGTACAATAATAGTACACACTACAGTACTATAATAGTACACACTGCAGTACTATAATAGTACACACTGCAGTACTATATTAGTACACACTACAGTACTATAATAGTATACACTACAGTACAATAATAGTATACACACTACAGTACTATAATAGTACACACTAGAGTACTATATTAGTACACACTACAGTACAATAATAGTATACACTACAGTACTATAATAGTACACACTACAGTACTATGATAGTACACACTACAGTACAATAATAGTGCACACTACAGTACAATAATAGTACACACTACAGTACTATAATAGTACACACTACAGTACTATAATAGTACACACTACAGTACTATAATTGTACACACTACAGTACAATAATAGTGCACACTACAGTACAATAATAGTACACACTACAGTACTATAATAGTACACACTGCAGTACTATATTAGTACACACTACAGTACTATAATAGTACACACTACAGTACTATAATAGTACACACTACAGTACAATAATAGTACACACACTACAGTACAATAATAGTACACACTACAGTATTATAATAGTACACACTGCAGTACTATATTAGTACACACTACAGTACTATAATAGTACACACTACAGTACTATAATAGTACACACTACAGTACTATATTAGTACACACTGCAGTACTATATTAGTACACACTACAGTACTATAATAGTACACACTACAGTACAATAATAGTACACACTACAGTATTATAATAGTACACACTGCAGTACTATAATAGTACACACTACAGTATTATAATAGTACACACTACAGTACTATATTAGTACAAACTACAGTACTATAATAGTACACACTACAGTACTATAATAGTACACACTACAGTACAATAATAGTACACACACTACAATACAATAATAGTACACACTACAGTACAATAATAGTACACACTACAGTACAATAATAGTACACACTACAGTATTATAATAGTACACACTACAGTACAATATTAGTACACACTACAGTACTATAATAGTACACACTACAGTACAATAATAGTACACACACTACAGTACAATAATAGTACACACTACAGTACAATAATAGTACACACTACAGTACTATAATAGTACACACTACAGTATTATAATAGTACACACTGAATAACAATATTAGTACACACTACAGTACTATAATAGTACACACTACAGTACTATAATAGTACACACTACAGTACAATAATAGTACACACTACAGTACAATAATAGTACACACTACAGTACAATAATAGTACATACTACAGTATGATAATAGTACACACTGCATTACAATATTAGTACACACTACAGTACTATAATAGTACACACTACAGTACTATAATAGTACACACTACAGTACAATAATAGTACACACACTACAGTACAATAATAGTACACACTACAGTACAATAATAGTACACACTACAGTACAATAATAGTACACACTACAGTACAATAATAGTACACATTACAGTATTATAATAGTACACACTGCATTACAATATTAGTACACACTACAGTACTATAATAGTACACACTACAGTACTATAATAGTACACACTACAGTACAATAATAGTACACACACTACAGTACAATAATAGTACACACTACAGTACAATAATAGTACACACTACAGTACTATAATAGTACACACTACAGTATTATAATAGTACACACTGCATTATAATATTAGTACACACTACAGTACAATAATAGTACACACTACAGTACAATAATAGTACACACTACAGTATTATAATAGTACACACTACAGTACAATATTAGTACACACTACAGTACTATAATAGTACACACTACAGTACAATGATAGTACACACACTACAGTACAATAATAGTACACACTACAGTACAATAATAGTACACACTACAGTACAATAATAGTACACACTACAGTACTATAATCGTACACACTACAGTACAATAATAGTACACACACTACAGTACAATAATAGTACACACTACAGTACAATAATAGTACACACTACAGTACAATAATAGTACACACAAAGTACTATATTAGTACACACTGCAGTACTATAATAGTACACACTACAGTAAAATGATAGTACACACACTACAGTACAATAATAGTACACACTACAGTACAATAATAGTACACACTACAGTACAATAATAGTACACACTACAGTACTATAACAGTACACACTACAGTACAATAATAGTACACACTACAGTAAAATAATAGTACACACTACAGTACTATAACAGTACACACTACAGTACAATAATAGTACACACTACAGTACAATAATAGTACACACTACAGTACAATAATAGTACACACTACAGTACAATAATAGTACACACACTACAGTACAATAATAGTACACACTACAGTACAATAATAGTACACACTACAGTACTATAATAGTACACACTACAGTACTATAATAGTACACACTACAGTACAATAATAGTACACACACTACAGTACAATAATAGTACACACTACAGTACAATAATAGTACACACTACAGTACAATAATAGTACACACTACAGTATGATAATAGTACACACTGCATTACAATATTAGTACACACTACAGTACTATAATAGTACACACTACAGTACAATAATAGTACACACACTACAGTACAATAATAGTACACACTACAGTACAATAATAGTACACACTACAGTACAATAATAGTACACACTACAGTACAATAATAGTACACACTACAGTATTATAATAGTACACACTGCATTACAATATTAGTACACACTACAGTACTATAATAGTACACACTACAGTACTATAATAGTACACACTACAGTACAATAATAGTACACGCACTACAGTACAATAATAGTACACACTACAGTACAATAATAGTACACACTACAGTACTATAATAGTACACACTACAGTATTATAATAGTACACACTGCATTACAATATTAGTACACACTACAGTACAATAATAGTACACACTACAGTACAATAATAGTACACACTACAGTACAATATTAGTACACACTACAGTACTATAATAGTACACACTACAGTACAATAATAGTACACACACTACAGTACAATAATAGTACACACTACAGTACAATAATAGTACACACTACAGTACAATAATAGTACACACTACAGTACTATAATAGTACACACTACAGTACAATAATAGTACACACTACAGTACAATAATAGTACACACAAAGTACTATAATAGTACACACTACAGTACTATAACAGTACACACTACAGTACAATGATAGTACACACACTACAGTACAATAATAGTACACACTACAGTACAATAATAGTACACACTACAGTACAATAATAGTACACACTACAGTACTATAACAGTACACACTACAGTACAATAATAGTACACACTACAGTACAATAATAGTACACACTACAGTACTATAACATTACACACTACAGTACTATAACAGTACACACTACAGTACAATAATAGTACACACTACAGTACAATAATAGTACACACTACAGTACAATAATAGTACACACACTACAGTACAATAATAGTACACACTACAGTACAATAATAGTACACACTACAGTACAATAATAGTACACACTACAGTACTATAATAGTACACACACTACAGTACAATAATAGTACACACTACAGTACAATAATAGTACACACTACAGTACTATAATAGTACACACTACAGTACTATAATAGTACACACTACAGTACAATGATAGTACACACACTACAGTACAATAATAGTACACACTACAGTACAATAATAGTACACACTACAGTACAATAATAGTACACACTACAGTACAATAATAGTACACACTACAGTATTATAATAGTACACACTGCATTACAATATTAGTACACACTACAGTACTATAATAGTACACACTACAGTACAATAATAGTACACACTACAGTACAATAATAGTACACACTACAGTACAATAATAGTACACACTACAGTACTATAATAGTACACACTACAGTACTATAATAGTACCCACTACAGTACAATACTAGTACACACACTACAGTACAATAATAGGACACACTACAGTACAATAATAGTACACACTACAGTACTATAATAGTACACACTACAGTACAATAATAGTACACACTACAGTACTATAATAGTACACACTACAGTACTATAATAGTACACACTACATAACTATAGCAGTACACACTACAGTACTATAATAGTACACACTACAGTACTATAATAGTACACGCTACAGTACAATAATAGTACACACTACAGTACTATAATAGTACACACTACAGTACTATAATAGTACTCACTACAGTACAATAATAGTACACACTACAGTACAATAATAGTATACACACTACAGTACAATAATAGTGCACACTACAGTACAATAATAGTACACACTACAGTACTATAATAGTACACACTGCAGTACTATATTAGTACACACTACACTACTATAATAGTATACACTACAGTACAATAATAGTATACACACTACAGTACATTAATAGTACACACTACAGTACTATATTAGTACACACTACAGTACAATAATAGTATACACTACAGTACTATAATAGTACACACTACAGTACTATAATAGTACACACTACAGTACAATAATAGTATACACACTACAGTACAATAATAGTGCACACTACAGTACAATAATAGTACACATTACAGTACTATAATAGTACACACTGCAGTACTATAATAGTACACACTACAGTACTATAATAGTACACACTGCAGTACTATATTAGTACACACTACAGTACAATAATAGTATACACACTACAGTACAATAATAGTTCACACTACAGTACTATAATACTACACACTACAGTACTATAATAGTACACACTACATAACTATAGTAGTACACACTACAGTACTATAATAGTACACACTACAGTACTATAATAGTACACACTACAGTACAATAATAGTACACACTACAGTACTATAATAGTACACACTACAGTACTATAATAGTACACACTACAGTACAATAATAGTACACACTACAGTACAATAATAGTACACACTACAGTACAATAATAGTATACACACTACAGTACAATAATAGTGCACACTACAGTACAATAATAGTACACACTACAGTACTATAATAGTACACACTGCAGTACTATATTAGTACACACTACAGTACTATAATAGTATACGCTACAGTACAATAATAGTATACACACTACAGTACTATAATAGTACACACTACAGTACTATATTAGTACACACTACAGTACAATAATAGTACACACTACAGTACAATAATAGTATACACTACAGTACTATAATAGTACACACTACAGTACTATAATAGTACACACTACAGTACAATAATAGTGCACACTACAGTACAATAATAGTACACACTACAGTACTATAATAGTACACACTGCAGTACTATAATAGTACACACTACAGTACTATAAATGTACACACTACAGTACAATAATAGTGCACACTACAGTACAATAATAGTACACACTACAGTACTATAATAGTACACACTGCAGTACTATATTAGTACACACTACAGTACAATAATAGTATACACTACAGTACTATAATAGTACACACTACAGTACTATAATAGTACACACTGCAGTACAATAATAGTGCACACTACAGTACAATAATAGTACACACTACAGTACTATAGTAGTACACACTGCAGTACTATATTAGTACACACTACAGTACTATAATAGTATACACTACAGTACAATAATAGTATACACACTACAGTACTATAATAGTACACACTACAGTACTATGTTAGTACACACTACAGTACAATAATAGTATACACTACAGTACAATAATAGTATACACACTACAGTACTATAATAGTACACACTACAGTACTATATTAGTACACACTACAGTACAATAATAGTATACACTACAGTACTATAATAGTACACACTAAAGTACTATAATAGTACACACTACAGTACAATAATAGTACACACTACAGTACAATAATAGTATACACACTACAGTACAATAATGGTACACACTACAGTACAATAATAGTATACACGCTACAGTACAATAATAGTGCACACTACAGTACAATAATAGTACACACTACAGTACTATAATAGTACACACTGCAGTACTATATTAGTACACACTACAGTACTATAATAGTATACACTACAGTACAATCATAGTATACACACTACAGTACTATAATAGTACACACTACAGTACTATATTAGTACACACTACAGTACAATAATAGTATACACTACAGTACTATAATAGTACACACTACAGTACTATGATAGTACACACTACAGTACAATAATAGTGCACACTACAGTACAATAATAGTACACACTACAGTACTATAATAGTACACACTACAGTACTATAATAGTACACACTACAGTACTATAATTGTACACACTACAGTACAATAATAGTGCACACTACAGTACAATAATAGTACACACTACAGTACTATAATAGTACACACTGCAGTACTATATTAGTACACACTACAGTACTATAATAGTACACACTACAGTACTATAATAGTACACACTACAGTACAATAATAGTACACACACTACAGTACAATAATAGTACACACTACAGTACTATAATTGTACACACTACAGTACAATAATAGTGCACACTACAGTACAATAATAGTACACACTACAGTACTATAATAGTACACACTGCAGTACTATATTAGTACACACTACAGTACTATAATAGTACACACTACAGTACAATAATAGTACACACACTACAGTACAATAATAGTACACACTACAGTACAATAATAGTACACACTACAGTATTATAATAGTACACACTGCAGTACTATATTAGTACACACTACAGTACTATAATAGTACACACTACAGTACTATAATAGTACACACTACAGTACTATATTAGTACACACTGCAGTACTATATTAGTACACACTACAGTACTATAATAGTACACACTACAGTACAATAATAGTACACACTACAGTATTATAATAGTACACACTGCAGTACTATAATAGTACACACTACAGTACAATAATAGTACACACTACAGTACAATAATAGTACACACTACAGTATTATAATAGTACACACTGCAGTACTATATTAGTACACACTACAGTACTATAATAGTACACACTACAGTACTATAATAGTACACACTACAGTACTATATTAGTACACACTGCAGTACTATATTAGTACACACTACAGTACTATAATAGTACACACTACAGTACAATAATAGTACACACTACAGTATTATAATAGTACACACTGCAGTACTATAATAGTACACACTGCAGTACTATATTAGTACACACTACAGTACTATAATAGTACACACTACAGTACAATAATAGTACACACTACAGTATTATAATAGTACACACTACAGTACTATAATAGTACACACTACAGTACAATAATAGTACACACACTACAGTACAATAATAGTACACACTACAGTACAATAATAGTACACACTACAGTACAATAATAGTACACACTACAGTACTATAATAGTACACACTACAGTATTATAATAGTACACACTGCATTACAATATTAGTACACACTACAGTACTATAATAGTACACACTACAGTACTATAATAGTACACACTACAGTACTATAATAGTACACACTACAGTACAATAATAGTACACACTACAGTACAATAATAGTACACACTACAGTACAATAATAGTACACACTACAGTATGATAATAGTACACACTGCATTACAATATTAGTACACACTACAGTATTATAATAGTACACACTACAGTACTATAATAGTACACACTACAGTACAATAATAGTACACACACTACAGTACAATAATAGTACACACTACAGTACAATAATAGTACACACTACAGTACAATAATAGTACACACTACAGTACAATAATAGTACACACTACAGTATTATAATAGTACACACTGCATTACAATATTAATACACACTACAGTACTATAATAGTACACACTACAGTACTATAATAGTACACACTACAGTACAATAATAGTACACACACTACAGTACAATAATAGTACACACTACAGTACAATAATAGTACACACTACAGTACTATAATAGTACACACTACAGTATTATAATAGTACACACTGCATTATAATATTAGTACACACTACAGTACAATAATAGTACACACTACAGTACAATAATAGTACACACTACAGTATTATAATAGTACACACTACAGTACAATATTAGTACACACTACAGTACTATAATAGTACACACTACAGTACAATAATAGTACACACACTACAGTACAATAATAGTACACACTACAGTACAATAATAGTACACACTACAGTACAATAATAGTACACACTACAGTACTATAATAGTACACACTACAGTACAATAATAGTACACACACTACAGTACAATAATAGTACACACTACAGTACAATAATAGTACACACTACAGTACAATAATAGTACACACAAAGTACTATAATAGTACACACTACAGTACTATAATAGTACACACTACAGTAAAATGATAGTACACACACTACAGTACAATAATAGTACACACTACAGTACAATAATAGTACACACTACAGTACAATAATAGTACACACTGCAGTACTATAACAGTACACACTACAGTACAATAATAGTACACACTACAGTACAATAATAGTACACACTACAGTACTATAACAGTACACATTACAGTACAATAATAGTACACACTACAGTACAATAATAGTACACACTACAGTACAATAATAGTACACACTACAGTACAATAATAGTACACACACTACAGTACAATAATAGTACACACTACAGTACAATAATAGTACACACTACAGTACTATAATAGTACACACTACAGTACTATAATAGTACACACACTATAGTACAATAATAGTACACACTACAGTACAATAATAGTACACACTACAGTACAATAATAGTACACACTACAGTATGATAATAGTACACACTGCATTACAATATTAGTACACACTACAGTACTATAATAGTACACACTACAGTACTATAATATTACACACTACAGTACAATAATAGTACACACACTACAGTACAATAATAGTACACACTACAGTACAATAATAGTACACACTACAGTACAATAATAGTACACACTACAGTACAATAATAGTACACACTACAGTATTATAATAGTACACACTGCATTACAATATTAGTACACACTACAGTACTATAATAGTACACACTACAGTAAAATGATAGTACACACACTACAGTACAATAATAGTACACACTACAGTACAATAATAGTACACACTACAGTACAATAATAGTACACACTACAGTACTATAACAGTACACACTACAGTACAATAATAGTACACACTACAGTACAATAATAGTACACACTACAGTACTATAACAGTACACACTACAGTACAATAATAGTACACACTACAGTACAATAATAGTACACACTACAGTACAATAATAGTACACACACTACAGTACAATAATAGTACACACTACAGTACAATAATAGTACAAACTACAGTACTATAATAGTACACACTACAGTACAATAATAGTACACACACTACAGTACAATAATAGTACACACTACAGTACAATAATAGTACACACTACAGTACAATAATAGTACACACTACAGTACTATAATAGTACACACTACAGTACAATGATAGTACACACACTACAGTACAATAATAGTACACACTACAGTACAATAATAGTACACACTACAGTACAATAATAGTACACACTACAGTACAATAATAGTACACACTACAGTACTATAATAGTACACACTACAGTACAATAATAGTACACACTACAGTACTATAATAGTACACACTACAGTACTATAATAGTACACACTACATTACAATAATAGTACACACACTACAGTACTATAATAGTACACACTACAGTACTATAATAGTACACACTACAGTACTATAATAGTACACACTACAGTACAATAATAGTACACACTACAGTACAATAATAGTACACACTACAGTACTATAATAGTACACACTACAGTACAATGATAGTACACACACTACAGTACAATAATAGTACACACTACAGTACAATAATAGTACACACTACAATACAATAATAGTACACAGTACAGTACAATAATAGTACACACTACAGTACTATAATAGTACACACTACAGTACTATAATAGTACACACTACAGTACAATAATAGTACACACACTACAGTACTATAATAGTACACACTACAGTACAATAATAGTACACACTACAGTACTATAATAGTACACACTACAGTACAATAATAGTACACACACTACAGTACTATAATAGTACACACTACAGTACAATAATAGTACACACTACAGTACTATAATAGTACACACACTACAGTACTATAATAGTACACACTACAGTACTATAATAGTACACACTACAGTACAATAATAGTATACACACTACAGTACTATAATAGTACACACTACAGTACAATAATAGTACACACTACAGTACAATAATAGTACACACTACAGTGCTATAATAGTACACACACTACAGTACTATAATAGTACACACTACAGTACTATAATAGTACACACTACAGTACAATAATAGTACACACTACAGTACTATAATAGTACACACTACAGTACAATATTAGTACACACTACAGTACAATAATAGTACACACTACAGTACTATAATAGTACACACTACAGTACAATATTAGTACACACTACAGTACTATAATAGTACACACTACAGTACTATAATAGTACACACTACAGTACAATAATAGTACACACTACAGTACTATAATAGTACACACTACAGTACAATAATAGTACACACTACAGTACTATAATAGTACACACTACAGTACAATATTAGTACACACTACAGTACTATAATAGTACACACACTACAGTACTATAATAGTACACACTACAGTACTATAATAGTACACACTACAGTACAATGATAGTACACACACTACAGTACAATAATAGTACACACTACAGTACAATAATAGTACACACTACAGTACAATAATAGTACACACTACAGTACTATAATAGTACACACTACAGTACTATAATAGTACACACTACAGTACAATAATAGTACACACACTACAGTACTATAATAGTACACACTACAGTACAATAATAGTACACACTACAGTACTATGATAGTACACACTACAGTACTATAATAGTATACACTACAGTACTATGATAGTACACACTACAGTACAATAATAGTACACACTACAGTACTATGATAGTACACACTACAGTACAATAATAGTACACGCACTACAGTACTATAATAGTACACACTACAGTACAATAATAGTACACACTACAGTACTATAATAGTATACACTACAGTACAATAATAGTACACACTACAGTACAATAATAGTACACACTACAGTACAATAATAGTACACACTACAGTACTATAATAGTACACACTACAGTACTATAAAAGTACACACTACAGTACAATAATAGTACACACACTACAGTACTATAATAGTACACACACTACAGTACAATATTAGTACACACTACAGTACAATAATAGTACACACTACAGTACAATAATAGTACACACTACAGTACAATAATAGTACACACTACAGTACTATAATAGTACACACACTATAGTACAATAATAGTACACACTACAGTACAATATTAGTACACACTACAGTACTATAATAGTATACACACTACAGTACTATAATAGTACACACACTACAGTACTATAATAGTATGCACACTACAGTACTATAATAGTACACACTACGGTACAATATTAGTACACACTACAGTACTATAATAGTACACACACTACAGTACTATAATAGTACACACACTACAGTACTATAATAGTATACACACTACAGTACTATAATAGTACACACTACAGTACAATATTAGTACACACTACAGTACTATAATAGTACACACACTACAGTACTATAATAGTACACACACTATAGTACAATAATAGTACACACTACAGTACTATAATAGTACACACTACAGTACAATATTAGTACACACTTCCCTGCGTGAATGTTGCTGACCTACGTAAGACCGAGATTTATCAACAACTTTAATCATGGTAAACAAGATAGCCGACTGCAGATCATGGCTGCCTAAATTATAAAACTCCTTAAATACTTGTTCCTGCCGTTCTTTGTTAATGTCTTTGTGGTACCGTCAACTGGGATTACTTTTCACAGACCGGGTAACTTGATACACTTTTCGCTAAAATCTTTTGAGCACTGAATGTGGTTTGTTTTGGAAGTGTGAGTAAAATGCCGGTTTATACAAGACGCGGTGGGCTGTACTAGTAAGAAAACCGTGTTTGTATTATTTGTATTTCACTCGTTTGGATAATAATTGCAGCTTAGTGCACTTAAGTATCTGTACATATGGTAAGTTGTGTAGAAACTTTAATTTCTATGACAGTCATTTTTGTATAGATGTTCTATATTGTGACAAATCAATTTCCCTAAAGACTAAAGATGCGGGAATTGGATGCGGAAGATGTTTCACTCTTGAGTCACATTACTAGGAAGCCTAAAATAACCGAAGGTGCACGACTCGCCCTTTGGAGTGTGTAACTTTACACAGGCTATTCGACACAAAAGCCAGTGTTTACTATTTCATATTTGAATCCCAGAGTATTTGGGTGGTGCGGATTAGTAAAAGCCTAGTAATTTGACTCAACAAGGAAACATGTTCCACATCCCATTCCCGCCTCTCTAGTCTTTAGGGAAATTTATATGTCACAAATTAGAACATCTAGTAAAATATGACCACGTCATAGAAATTAAAGTTTCTGTATAACTTAACAATGTACAGTGCAGTTAATATCCAAAGGAGTGAAATAGAAAAAACACAAATACGGGCTTTTACTCGTACAGCTCAAAGCGTCTTGTATTAACAAGCATTTTACTCAAAATTTCCAAAACCAGCTACCTGCAGTCACTGATGTAAATATAGAGTCTATTAACGTGACATTTCTGTCAATGATGCCTTAGACTACTGTAAAAACAAAGTTTGGTACCTTTCTACGAGTAACACTTCAGCAGCATTGTTCTCTTTTTATTTCCTGCAAAGATAAAATTAAACGTTCGACACAGTACGTTTAATTTATTTTATAATGTATTCAGGCAATTCAATGAAGCTATGAAAGTATCTTCTTACTTCAAATGAGTGTTATCTTTCCAATGAAAAGTTCCAGGCATGAGTCAAGTTACCCCTTGTGAGGCTGTATAGCCAAACGCCACGATAAGAGCATGTCTGTGTAAAGTAACCCCACGGGTGGCGGTAACTTTACACACGTGTTCATTTATTTTTAAAATTGTCTTAGAGATAGTTTGACTAACTGTGACGTTATGTTCTTTTGTAAAACCCTTAAGGAATACATAAACACGTCTCAATCAATTTAACAACATATCACAATAAATAAAATTTAGAAAACACGTGAAAATTGTGTAAAGTAACCCCAGCTGACGGTACTCATACCGACACGAACACTCGCTGATTGTCCGCAATTCATTTCGAGGTACAAGGTTACCCGTACGGTTGGTATACTCTTGACCTAGAGCTCCCCGTTCTTTCCTAACGTTACGAAGCCATTTCTCTTCGTTTCTAAGGCGCTTCTTCCCTCGGCTCTGTATCACAGCATCTCGCTTGTCTTTGGCACGTCCTCTGGAGAAGTTGTTGCTGCAGCTGTGCTCGCTCTCGCTTCTCCCTGCGCTTCGCCATCGGACGCAAACATCTCTGTAATAACAATGTCCATCCCTCAACGTAATATTAACTACAGAACAGTAATGGTCAGCATGGGCATTTGTATCCACAGGCGAAGCAATTTCACAACACGACTCGGCGGCCGGTAAAACATTGTTGTACAAATAACATTAAAAATGATCGTTACTCGCTTCCACAATATAGAAATAAATAATTATTGTTTGTATTTCATTGTGTTTTCGTATGGAAAACAACTTGCATTTTGTAAACAACCTCACCGTTCGAGATGCCTCTGGACGTCTTTGAATTGTACAGTTAACAATGTTATCCGCAAACAAAAGAAAGAAAAACAACAACTAACCTTGCAATTGCTCCTCCACGCTTTTCGAAGTGGCTTCCATGCTGAACAACTGAAATACACTTGCACGTGGTCACTGTACCAATGCACTGTTTCACGCAGAATACACAAGTTCTTCGTTCGCCGGCGTCACGCGCAGTGAAAGTGGACGGAGAGCACAAATGGACTATGACGCATAGTCCAATCCTTCTATCAGCGGTTGCGTGCAACAGCACAGGCAGATAATCGGGCTTTGCATCATATCGTATATTGTTGTCAGTTAATGTCAATAACTCAAATGCACAAAAAATGGGCTCTCAGTGCCTCAATTGAGTTGCCCTTGAAGCCTTCAGTTTAAAACATATCAAACACTGATGTATGAGGCGACGTATCACATGCCGTATATTCACGATCCAATATTTACACCGCAATGACGCGCTAGGTGCTGAGCGCCAGCATGCAGCAATCACAACCAGATGGGTGAAGTGATGTTATTATCTGATGTTGTTCAGAATTGTGTAGCCGGCCACCCCACTCTAATAATCCAGTGTCCATCTAGAAAGTGATTAGGGGCTCTTATTGACCATTAGGGTGAGATCGTGGATTTCGACTTTCAAGGCACCAATCTCAGTAGCGTAGATAGAACCTTGCGCCAGTTTTATGCACCTTTCCAATGCCCTTGAGAGCTCCTCACTCTACAGCGAATCTGTTCTCCGTACATTGCCTTTCATGCAATTAGATAGGAATCTGTTGCAGTATGTCATTACCCTCACTAATCGATGCGAAGATGAGAACCTGATGGTGATGTCAGAAGAAAGGGCAATGTGATGTCCGTTCATCGTACACACATGTGAACATCTGGGTGGGCCAGTTTTCTACATCTCGTCTCAGCAAGGAAGGTCCCAGCCACCATTGTATGTTGTCTTGCAAGACGAATGGTGATTCTCCCCTGGAAAGTATGTCAGCTGGGTTGTCTTCAGATGCTACTTGGCTCCATTTAGCGTTGTCCGTCAACCCCTCAGCAACCCGATTTGCGACGAATGTTTTCCGTTTGGAAGGTTCCGCTGCAAGCCAAGCAATGACGAAGGTTGACTCGGTCCAACTAACAATTCTCAAGTTCAGACATTGAGAAGTTTTGGCCAACAGACGAGCAAGAAGTAGTGCTCCACGAAGTTCTAGACGAGGGATGGATTGTTGCTCTGGACTTGGAACATACCAGGCGACGCTACCAACTTATGCCATCTTGGAGGCATCTGAGATGGCATGGATTTGGATTTCAGCGACATGCCCCTACCGGAGTTCAGCTTACCATTCAGTTTCGGCAGGTCCGCGTAGATGATATGAGTAGGTATAAAAGGCCGGTCCCCCTATGTTATTCTTGTGGAGGGAGAGTCATAGCTGGGCCAGGGGCTAATGTGCAAGATGGCCGCCACGCACAACGAGCTTAGGATTACGGATACCCTGAGCCAATAGGATAACATTAATTATCTTATGTATGAGGGTGAAAAAGAAAGGGAGGAGGAAAGTTGTTTAACGTCTACTCACCAAGAGCATGAGGTTTTTTAAAATAGTATTTTTTTGATTTTCATATTTCTCACATGGTTATTAACAATTTGCAATTTCCTCTTTTTAAACATTTCATTTTCAAGTTTTGCACATGACCAATATTCAAAAATAGATTTTACATTTCACTGTTAACACCTTTTCAGCCCTCTCACACACATGGTGGGATAAGCTTTACACACATACGTTAAGCCAAACAGAACGTTAAAATGGTAGAAACCGCCGTTAACAACACCGCAAGGATTGTAGCCTTGTCTTACAGAGTTGTAGCTAGTACTCTACACCCCCTCTGTGAGGGGCTTAACATCAACCAGTCAAAGCTTGAGTATGTCATGAAGCTGATACTCCAGTAAGTTAACCATGATGAAATGCCACTGCTGGCCGCCATTGAGACTGGAGGTTATTTATTACAAGCAAAAGTAAGGCTGTGTTTCTATCTCCCAAAATTTTAATAATGGCACCCCGTCGTGTTCGTTAAGCCGCCATTTTGGACACGATGACGGCCTAGGGTGGGGGCTTAACGAAGCCCTGAGAATCAAAACGATCTAAAATTTTTCCGAGCATGGTCTCCAATCAAAACGTCCCTGATTGGCTGAGCACTTATTGGGTCCTTCCCGCCACACAGCCGCAATCAAATCCGCCATTAACCTCAATTTAACATAACCTAAGTTACTTAAATTACAAATATTAATAATGTTGGTGAAGGGTGGGTGACTTGTGGATTAGATAAGCCATTTTTAGTGTTGCCTTCTATAGATTTGTGGTTTTTTGGCAATCTCGTTATCTTGTAGAGATTAAGATAAATAGTTATATTTCTGGGGCCTATCACTCAGTAGCGGTTTATCACAACAGTAGCAACTATTACGAATAGCTGTACTATAATAAGATTTTTCTGCACCTTCGCGAAATAGTGGCGGTGGTTTGATATTATTTTTGACTACCATTATGGGGTTTTAATAGTTTTCCATAGAGCATTTTTGTTGTCTTGTAGGCATGATTGATTTGACATGTTAGGTCTGCATGTAGCCTACAGTTTTTTTTTTCTGGTTTTTGGAATAATGCTCATTCTCATTACCATTAAGTGCAACCGTGTTGACCGACTGAAAGACATTGAATATTTCGTTTACTAAGGCAGCACTGAAATATGGGTTGCAACACGATATGGACTTGGAACTTATGTTCACTTAACAAAATAACGATACATCAATAAGTCATCCTTGTAATCTCTGCAAATAATAAAAATATTTCCCATCCAATATAGGCCTATTCATGTTGAAAGTAATCAACCTTTATTAAGGCAACAATGAAAAATGTTCATTTTTGATCTAGCCTACTTACTCGGAGTCATCTGCATCAATGTCCCTAGAGGTTCAGTTTTTTAAATTCTCCCTTTCCTATGGTCAAATAACACATGGATGTTCCCTATTTTTCTTAAGGGGATTCAATGATCTTATGCTGAACTAATTAAGAATAGGGCATGTACCCCAACCCCTTAAAATATGAAGTTATCAGGATAAAAATAATGTCCATAACCATCAGAAACTTGAGAACACAGATCAGGAGAATGTTGATCGACCATGGATGCAAGACCAGAAAGTCTTAAAGAGGAGTGTTTCATTTAGAGGCTTGGAACATCATGGTCAAGACCCCTGTACTTGGGTGTGTGCTCAATTTGTTTGAAAACCCGTTGACAGATCATGAGTTAATCTGTGGCTGGAATCCACTCCGTCCTATGCTAAGCTGCAAGTACTGGGCACCATTAGTGTTCTGTGACTACTGTATCAATTTCTGAAAATTGTGTCATAGGCCTATGCATAGACAAGTCGCTGAGAATGTTCTCTGAATGGTGAATACCAGTAGGCTAGCCTACTTCGCTGCCTCCTTCACTAGCATTTCCAGGCACCTGGTTAGTTGGTAAAATGAAATAGAAAAATCACTTGAATGATTCAAGTTGTCCTTGATTGCCCTCGAGGGACAGTGTACCCCATTCCAGATCTTAGTTCAGAATTAGTTTCCTTGACGGAGTTGGAGAAACAGTCACAATACCTATGGTACTACTAGACCTAGTACAGTACATGTAGATGGAAGCAACCACTAGGTAGCTTATGTCCCATTAGTTGGGAGTGTTAGGGAATGGGAGATTGGTTCAACATTTCAGCCTATGTTGTTGTATATTTCATTAATATATGAGATCTAAAAGTGTATCATAGGAATATTAAAGCAAACCATAATATATTACCAGTTGGTTAATTGGATACAACAATTCAATGAAACATTCTGTTAATAATTAGGAAGTGTCATAGGCAACCAGAGAAGCGACACAAGAAAAAACACCTGAGTCTTCCAGGCAGTTGTCATCAACTGTATTTCACATAGAGAAGAATGACTAAAATGGTTCCTCATGAAAAAAACAACTGGTCAATGGCTTGAAAGACAGTAGTAAGGACTTACATGCTGTCAGTAAAATTGGAGTTAAGAAAGATGTCTGGAATATTTAAATCAGTAGTTGATAGCCATGATTTTTAAAATTACCCTAGTTAATTGCACCTTAATATGATTAGTAGCCTACAGGTATGTGCAAGATTTTAAATGGTAGGTTTTCCTGTGAACCAAAAACCAGCTCTTAACATGGATTATGTTCAGGTTAGGCCTACAAGTTATTGGGAGGGAGGTTTATTTTACATACCTGTTGCACATAAAATGAGCTTCTGATTAGAGCTCTGTGGGAATGTTTAAATGGTTTGATGATACAGGATTTATCAAGCCTCTTTCTATGCATCTTTTAAAAACATTTTAACAATTCATAAATTACTGCCATCATTGCTAATGCTGTAATCTGTCATGTTTATTTATGCAGCATGAGGAATTAGGATCATTGCTAATGCTGTAATCTGTCATGTTTATTTATGCAGCATGAGGAATTGGGAAACATTGGTAGGATTGGTATATTGAGTGGAGATATAGTAGGATAAAATGCAACTGTGTCATGGAAACCTAAGATGTATTTTTATTTCTCAACTTTATTTTCTGTAGACTCCAACACAGCCCACCACCAGGGCAAAAAAAAGTGTTGGTGATGTTTAATGAGAGCAAATCTTGAAATACTGTGATTTAAGTAGTTGGTACCAAAAGCTGTATAGGAAAAATGAAAATGTGAAGTCACGCCCAAGTTTATGAAGCCTTGCCAGACTCGGCTGAAATTATCTTCGATGCAAATCAAGTCTCAATAGTTAAAACTTTAGGACGACCTTTGACATGAGCACTAAAATAGGCCTACATTTAGGATCGACATAGCCTGCAGTAGGTCTTGTGCTACTGTATGCACCTGGGCATGTTTAAAAAAAACTCAGCCTGCAGGTTAATAAGGTATTATATTACTATAAATCTATCTCAAGCAAATCCAAGAAGTTACCAGACTGAGAAACTACATATCAATATTTAAACAAAAAAAGGGTAGCAGTGCAAACTGCACTTTTAATCCTTGCTTCATTAGTTAAACCATAATATTTGTACATAAATACAGTAAGGAATTCACATTACAAACGACCACTTAAATTATATGCTTTATTAGGCATAACCTACAAATTACATGTCATGAAATTGGTAAATATAAGCAGACAGCAACATCAATATGCAATGGTCTATAATGTAGTTTTATAGTGCACAAAAGGTTATTGTACTGAATGTATTTCGAACTGATGAATAAAACTGGTGGAAACGACAGCCAATTGATTTACATCCATTACATCCAAAGTAGTAGAAACTTTCAGTTGATTGGCAAGAGTGTTGATTTGTACTTTTATTTTCACAAATTTTGATGAACAGTGTCACGCTTCAATTTAAATATAAACGCACATACAATTCCTCATCAATAAGTGATTTGCACTTCATACTGTCATGAACTGGAATAGATTTCTAGCAATTTAATTGATGTAGAAATCTATTCCTCTCGCCACCATATTGGTGATAATTGTAAACAAACCCGCGGGCAGCCAATGGCTGGTAATAATTGCCAGCCAATAACAAGCCAGGATGATGCGGATCATAATTCGCGTTCCACTCTCATTGCGTTTTAACTTGAGGTGAGGAATCAGCTGTTCGTTAACGCCACGGGGTGCCATTATTAAAAGTTTGGGAGATAGAAACACACTCTAAGTATGCTATGCTTTCCAACATGTACTGAACGCTTATTTCATTCATTAGGGTGCGTGTTACAATATTTCCTTTCTTTTCAGACGGATGCAGGAGAGCTTGAGGGGCAGATGACTTCGTAGTTTCGACCAATGTAACCTCAATAACCAACTAGGCCTACTGTCGACCAAAGTATTATGTGCACTCGAGTTTGAAGGTTGTTTGTAAAGTAACCAATAGACCTACATAAAATCCAATAACATCATAATTTTCGTCCTTCTATTTTACGTTAGGTCATGTAGGTTTGGAATTTTTAATTTATATTCTAATATTTTTTATCGCAGTTGGAACACAAAAGGTGCACGTTTTTAAGCGTGTTTCATCCATGCCTCACCTTTAAGAATTATTATATCAAAAACCCGTCATCATATCGAACCCCAGTTTTAACACAATATACATTGGAATGTGGTATAACTGGTTTATTAATTTCAAAATTGTGTGTGTCCAAGAAACAAAGTTGTTATCATTTTTGTAAGGTAACTTTTTCTCGGCTCGGGGTGGTTGGAAAATGTAGTTCTTGGTTGCATTGTAATCCTTATACTTCGAAAAGTTATGCTGTATGACTGTGAAATAAGTAAATTAATTCACTTATTTTATATCGGTTTGTATTTCTACGGGGAAATAACACATGTTTCACTAGCTAACCGATCCGGTAAAAGCTATACAGCGTTGCTGAAATGGTGCCCACACGCATCATGGCGCGTCTCGCTCAGAAGTGATGGGCTCCATCTCAGCAACGCTGTACAGCTTTTCTTGGAGCGGCTAGCGGGAGAACCATGTGTTATTTCCTCGTACAAATACAAACCGATATAAAATAAGTGAATTAATTTACGCATTTCGCAGTCATACAACATAACTATTTGATGTATAACGATTACAACGCAACCAAGAACTACATTTTCCAACCACCCCGAGCCGAGAAAAAGTTACCTTACAACAATGATAACAACTTGGTTTCTTGGACACACAAAATTGTGAAATTAATAAACCAGTTATACAACATTCCAATGTATATTGTGTTAAAATTTGGATTCGATCTGATGACGGGCTTTTGAGATAATAAATCTTAAATGTGACGCATGGTTAAAACACGCTTAAAAACGTGCACTTTTTGTGTTCCAACTGCGATAAAAAATATTAAAATATAAATTTAAAAATCCAAACCTACATGAACTAACGTAAAATAGAACGACGAAAATGTTGATGGTATTGGATTTTATGTAGGTCTATTGGTTACTTAACAAACGATCTTCAAACTCGAGTACACATAATACTTTGGTCGACAGTAGGCCTAGCTAGAGTTTCAGAGGAGAGATTTATTCGGAAGAGCCTGTAAGTTTTCTTTATGAATACAATATGCCGATTTGTTCTATCAAACCTTAATTTATGCCTCATTCCTTGTGTATACAGCATATGTTATTAAGCCGAGGTACCGTACTGTATTTGATTTACTGTAAGTGGGCATATGCAAAAATCTTGTTACGATACAATATAACATTTAAGAATAGGCGTTGCCCGGGAATTGAACCTGGTACGTCTTGCTGAGAGGCAACTGACCACTGCATCACCACGTCCCAAAATGTTGTGTCCGATTCGGAGTAATATTATTGCGAATTTTCAGTCTGTCAACACAATAGGCCTATTTTCCCAATTATTGGGACATCCTAAATTATAATCTGAAAAAAATAAAGTTTTTGGTGGTGCATTTCATTTATTAGCCTAGTCATATTGTTAGCATTACTCAAGAAATTGTTTGATTTGTAGTGCAGGACGCAGGAACCTGACTTAACAGTTTCAAATTAGATGTTGAATGATAATATATGATTTTCATACCTTTTCAGGGTTTCCAGGGGACAATAGCTATTGAAATTGCAGTTCATTATGACTAATATACTGGAAATATGTGCTAAATTACGTAATTGTGTACGGTATGTTTCATTCTTGTTGAATTTGAACTACGGCAGCCATGTTGCTCACTCCAGCTGACAAGGGGAGGATACGATGCATGGGTCATCGAATCGAACCATCCTTAGTACACATGTAGTAAGGTAGTAAGCCGTTACCGAGAAATTAATTAATTGCAGTGCAGTGGTAAGAGCCCTGCTTCATAAGCGCTGGATCAAATCCCACCGATGAGTTTTTGCAGTGGGTTGTGTTTTTTTTCTTCTTCTTGTAAACATTGCCAATTCGTACAAGTGTATGTGTCGTGAATAATGTTTATTTTGCAGTCAATTGCAATAACGTGTTATGTGAGCGGAAAAAGAGATTCTGAAATCATCGTATGGGGGTTAAACGTTTTTGACTATATAATATACAGCATTGGCATTGCAAATGCATTGGTATTATACACGGTCAGGTGTATTCTATTGTATGTATACGTATAAATGTACACATTTAACGCCCAGTCTTTTCTTTTCATTGCACGTCTGTGGACCATCAGACCACCCTCGTACCCCGCAAGCAGTGACTCATGTTATTGGTACAAAAAACACAACACACTGCAAAGGCTCACTGGTGGGATTCGATCTCGCACTTACGAAGCAGGGCTCTTACCGCTGCACCGCGTGCTTGTTGGATTCTTGCTAGCGTACAATGCACATAGACTCCGACATGAAATTGCAATTAATTACTTTCTCGGAAACTGCTGAGAAGCGCACCTTACTACTTGCACCTGGTAATACCCTACACGTGTACTAAAGATGGTTCGAATTGGTGACCCATGCATCGTATCCTCCCCTTGAGAGCAACACATGACGAGACGTTGGTGTCACGGCAGTGTGTCCAACATGTTAGATATAAAATACACCACCACTAGGCAAAACCCATTCGTCTGCGGCTGGAAGCTAGAATCTAGACGCATTAGGATGTAACCGTTGATCTGGGCCCTATTTTAATAACCTGGACAAGTCGACATATGTCAGATGACTTAAAATATCCGACAATTCGGTGGTTCGACAAGTTTCTGTTTCATAAAGTTGTAATGCCTACAGGTAGAAATCTGACATATGTCAGCAGTGGTTGTACAATTGTCAGATTGTCATCGAAAACTCGACAGGCGCCTTGTTACATGTCTATTATTACCATAACCTATCTTTTCGTATTTCGGTGCGTTTGGAAGGTTCTCGTTACATTAATAGCCTACAGTGTTGTTAGAATGGAGCGATTAAAAAGCGGCAGTAGGTAACTGTACGGTACCGGTTTTCGTCACTGGGCCAATAGTCGTCACTCTCGTATATACAGTAAGTACATATAATAAGGATGTCAATGGGTCTTTCTCAACGCACGAAGTCTTACGAGATTCGTCATACCTTCGTTGCCGATAATAAGGAGCAACTTTGCGAAATCATGCGTGCGATGTAATAGGTGATTCCCAGCGTCAAACATCTCGTGTGAGTTGAGCTGTCTTGATGCTGCGTATTGCTTCTCGCATGTGCTAAGCAGGCCCGCGAGTTATGTGCATGATACGTGTTATGTTCCGACATTTTAAAATGTTACAAGTGTGTGATATAGTTGGTAATTGTTTCTGTAACATACGCGATTTGCTATTTCGTGCTCTCGTTCCTATTTTGGTTAGAAATGCTGGTGACGGGACTTAAAAACACTCACTTTACCAATGCTAGTCATTTGTGACGAAAAATGGCACATTGTCATATCTCCTTGTAAGACCTAACAGCGGCAATATACTTATAATGTAGTTCTGAAGCACCCTGCATTAATTAAATTGTCGTTTGATCATCGTGTCCAATAGTCGTCATAGCTGACGATCTTTAGAGCACATGCGTAACGAACACTAGTGCACGATATTGTTTTTGCGTTAATGTTTCAGAACCAATAAACATTTACAGTGTGCTGTTATTATGTAGATCTGTCTCTTTGACGGCGGTAGGTCTACGCTGGCTGCGTGGCTCAGCGGTAACGTTCTCGCCTGCTGTTGCAGGATCGAATCCTGGCGCAGTCTTCTGGCATTTGAGGGTGTGCAAATGTGAGGGAGCCGTGTCAGTAGATTTCCTGGCACGTTATAGATCCCCTTTGGGCCTAAATTCCCGCACCCCGGAGTCTCTAAGAGCCGCAGTAGTTAAAAGGGACGTAAAACAAATAACATTATTATTATTATCAGTAGGACTAGGCCTAGGGTTTTTAGGTGACCTAAAGGGGATCCTTTTATTTTTTGTTCACTTTAGACCATCCTCCCTTTACATCACTTTTAACAACTTTTATAGTGCGCGACAAACCATTGGAAGCCTGAAGGTCAAGGGGCCCTCCGCTCTCCTCCCCGCGCCTGGCGGTGTTGCCATGTTATTGCACGGTACCTTCGGTCGATTGCTGGATGCGAGAACGTACATGACAACACCACACCGACTACGCGTGACCTTCAGGCTTCCAATGGTTTGGCCCGCACTATAACACCTTAGCTTATTGAAAATATATCATTTATGATATGCATACCTTTCGGGGAGTTGTTGGGAGTCTTTTCACAATCTCTTCATACTCAATAGCCACTGCTGCACCGCAATAGTTGTTATTTCACGGAAAGAATGCAATTTTTCTTCCCTTTTTTCACTTACGGACGTCATCTTTGACAGTCATGTGACACCTGAAAGTCGATCATGTGACGACGTTACCAACTTGAATAAAGAAATTCACCACACGCTTTCGCTACTAAGTTAGGCACTGTCTTGTGGAAAATTACTGCTAGTACTACAAGCAAGGGGGTCTGGGGCGTAAGCCCCAGGTTAGGTCTGTTTTTGTATGTAAAACATTAATAACATACAATTTATGTCCGCTATTAGGATAGGTACTGCCTGGTCGAAAATTAATGCTAGTACCACAAGCAAGGGGGTCTGGGGCGTAAGCCCCAGTTTAGGTCTGTTTTTGTATGTAAAACATTATAAATACATAAATAAACACTGTAATTGAGTTCACTTAGTGCTTTCATACATCACGTGCGAAATAGTACCAAGCGCGTGGGGTTGGCAATACTGACTCAGTGAGAAAGATGGGGGTGAGAACTTCGATTTCAACTATATAAGTCATGTCGCTATTTGGGCGGGATGGTGGGTCTATGACAGCGGAGCAGTGAACATCTAATGCTCAATCCTCTCCTGATATCCTCCCGACTATTAAATCAGGTAATTTCAGTTTTTAAAAATTTAAACAAGCTTGGGGTTCGCAATACTGGCTCAGTGAGAATGTTGGGGTGAGAACTTAGATTTCAACTATATAAGTCGTGTCGCTATTTGGGCGGGATGGTGGGTCTATGGCAGCGGAGCAGTGAACATCTAATACTCAATCCTCTCCTGATATCCTCCCGACTATTAAATCAGGTAATTTCAGTGTTTAAAAATATTTATACAAAGGATGGTCTATAGTGAACCGCTACCATCAAATTGTCACAATTGTCGGACCTGTCGATTTTTGTGAAATAGGGCCCAGGACACGTTAGACTGGAACCATTGTCAAAAACCATTGGATTGGACTAAACTAAGGTTAGAATGGTCGCGGGAAGCTAGAGGGGCACGGTTGACAAAAGGAACATTGATCTGGTCGAAAGACCACCTATACAATTAGTACCGTATGCTTGGGGTTGGCAATACTGTTGTAACACCGATAATGGCAGACACAGCTAGAATTTTTACTATACCCTATAAGTGATGTTATAATTTGGGATGGCGGGTGGGTTATAGGCGGTACCGGCTCGTCCTGTATTTGCTGTGCACTGGTGTATAGTTTGTGCATAGGCCTATAACCCCTTCAATCTGTAATGTGGAGACGGCCACAATCTGTGTTTGTGCGATGATTCGATGCCCACGACTCCTCAGAATATACTAACTGCGTACTGAACATCGTTGGAGTGCACAGAACAAAGTTGACTGGTCACAACACGTTCTTCGTACAATGATGCGGCAACAGTATGTGTATAGGCTATAAGTGATTAATTTCATTAATTTCTTCCATTGCAGGAACATATATTTGCTACTATCCTCGACGTATTACATCCTTCTCAGAGATGGGAAGTGGGGAATGATCTTATTACCATATTATTAGGTACGATTTGATTTACTGTACGTCGCACAGACACAGATATGTCGTATGGTGACAATGGGACAGAAGCTGGCTAGATGCGGCCATGGTCTGTATTAAGGTACAGCCCCAGCATATGCATGGTGTGCAAATGGGAAAACACGGATAACCATCTGCAGGACTACCCACAGTTGGATTCGAACCACTAACAGTCTTAAAATACGTTCACACATACCGTACGCGAGCGAAAGGTTGCTGAAAATATCGTCTGGGTCGTCAGTGCACCGCATATTTTATGAGTAGGGTCGCCTAACGGTTCAAACAGGTTCAATGTCGTATCGAGCTACGTTGCGTGTCGTGCCCGTGCGAGCTCACTCGAACTTGAGTATCATTCGCTCCTGCTGGAACAGAAGACGCCAGAGTTGGAAAAAAGTTCGTCCTTTGTACGACCTTTTGAGTGCGCTGCGACCTATCGGCGTGTTCTTATCCACCCAGAAACCTCAAGAAGGTTGTGTTCGAGCATTGTGCTAGGCGGTACTGGCACATCCTGTGTTTGCTGTGCACTGCTGTATAGTTTGTGCATATAACCCCTTCAAACAGGATCTGTAATGTGGAGACAGCCACAATCTGTTTTTGTGCGATGATTCGATGCACATGTCTCCCCAGAATATACAAACTGCCTCCAGAACAAAGGAGGCGGGTCACAACGCGTTCTTCGTACAATTGTGCGGCAACAGTATGTTTATATATGCGATTAATTTGTTCCGTTTCAGGAACATACGTTTGTTAATATCCTCGACATTATTACATCCTTCCCAGAAACCACAAACGTATCAGTGGGGGGGGGGGGGCGATAATCCATATTAATATTGTTATTATTATGTACAATTTGGTTTACGTCGCACCGACACAGATAGGTCGTATGGTGACCATGGGATAGAAGAGGGCTAGGCGCGGAGCGATGTGGCAGTGGCCTTTATTAAGGTCCAGCCCCAGCATGTGCCTGGTGTGCAAATGGGAAACCACGGAAAACCATCTGCAGGGCTGCCGACAGTGGCATTCGAACCACTAATAGTCTTAATACGTTCACACATACCGTACAAGAGGGAAAGGTTGCAGAAAACATCATCTAGGCCAGTGGTTCCCAACCTGGGGTACGCGTACTCCTTGGTGGTATGCAACGAACCTCTTAGGGGTACGCCTAAATTAAACGGTAATGGCGGGCGCCATGTTCCCATCGTACGTTTCAGTCTTAATGTACCGGCGCGAAGTGCCGTCTTATTCACGCACGTCAAGATCAATGTTCCCACCCTATCCCATCCCCAGTCACTTTCACCGACCCACTGCTATTGTCCCGATTTGTCTAGTTTTGCCAAACTAATCGCTAGAATTAATTAGTTTCCAATAAAAACAAAAACATGTTATGTACGGTACTGTATTGTTTATTTTCCTCAGCTAAATGTTTATACATCTTCATTTTCCCAAGTAAATGGAAGTAAAATTGAAAAATTATATTTAGCATCATCATCCCATCATCATTTCCCCTTATCCAACTCCTGCCGGGTCGGGGTATTTATGGCACTTGTCCACTTTCCTCTTTCCTTCCACGATCTTGTCCCAGTCCAGATTTCTTTTTCTTAAGCTGTTCTTCACTGAATCGATCCACCTTGTTCTAGGTCTTCCTCTTGCTCTCTTACACTTGCAATTTGCCTCCAGCATCTGTCTTGGTATTCTATTTTCCTCCATCCTCTTTACATGTCCAAACCACCTTAGTTTATTCTTCTCAATTCTCTCATTTAGTTTTCCCATCCCAACTTCCTTCCTAACATCTTCATTCCTCACTCTTGTCTTCCCTTGTCTTTTCTATCATACTTCTTAGGAATTTCATTTCACTGGCTTGGATTCTACTCTCTTTAGGGCTACTATTTTAGATAAATATGTTTAAAGGGGTACGGGAGGAAAAAAAAGGTTGGGAACCGCTGGTCTAGGCCGTCAGTTCTCCGCTTACTTTGTGTGTGAGGTCGGCTAACAGTTCGAACAGGTTCGATAACGTATCGAGCCGGCGACACCGCACGATTCCCAGTCTGCTAACCAAGTAGCTGCCAATGGTTTCTTTCGTCAAGGCAGCCGTCGAACCAAGTAGTGTATGATTTGGTCTCGTCCAACTTTTACATCAGTAATTTTCGGCCTGACAGTCATCTACGTGGGAGTGCGCTGAAGCGCATTATAGGAGTCTACCAAGAGCTATTTGATATTGTTGGTGTTTGGAAATTTTGCATTTATGGCACATATTATATTATGGGCCATATAAAAGTTCGGTCATGTGTCGGCACTGCAAAAGAACTGTAGTACAGGAGAGGGGTCTGGTGCATATGCCCCAGGTTAGGTTTGTGGTTGTATGTAAAGCCTTATTCGACGTTCACCACTTTCGAACTTAGCAGCAAAACTGGCACCAAACGATAATGTTGGCACTGCTGAAATAATGCAATAACACCTCGCAGTCCTTTTCCGTAATCAGTTGGTGGCTGCTTTTCAGTCGGTCAACACAATTGTACCCAAATGAGATGGGTTATTCCCTAAACCTGAAAAAAAAAACAGGCTGCATGACATTAATAAATTTTGTTTGTTACAAAAAGGAACTGGCTGTTTGTAATGTCCTCGCCTGCTGGGCCCAAGGTTGCAGATTCATATCCTGGCGCAGTCAGTTGGCAATTGAGGGTGCGCACGTTAAAGATCCCCTCCGGTCTTCGCATAACATGGCTATACCACCTTAGCCTGGACTCTAAAAGTTTCTCAGTTACCGGTATAGGCGCTACTTTGAAACTGCCTCGCACATGTTCATTACGGATTTTATCTTTTGAGAGTAACTCCACCTGCCCTACGTAACATATGCATTTCAGTGGTATGTAGCTTTTGCTCATGTGCCTTTATAGTAGCCCCTGTTTCACTACCATAGAGTAGGATTGGTCTTATGGCAGTTTTATAAACTTTACCCTTTGTTCTTATGGGTTGCTTTATGATTCTTAATTTTAGAGATGGCTTTCCTAACTTCCACTTCTGTGATTTCATTAATAGATCCTTGCGTCATAGGTCGTTCCACTTCTTGTCGCCTGGGACAAAGACTAACACAGGGCCGCCACCTGGTCTAGGCAAATATAACTTTTACAAAAGCAATTGGTAACGTATGCGTGGGGGTTGGCGTTGCTGTAGTTGTGCATAATTCACGCGGATAATGGCTAACACAGCTGAAATTTAACTCTGTCATGATATAAAAGGGAAATCTATTTTGAATCATTACAGAAGGTATTGACATGGCTAAAATAAGTAGTTTAGTGAATTTTTTCAAGGGTTCTCGTCTCCTCAACTGTTACCAGCTACTGTGGAGAACACAGAAGTTAACTCATGTTTCAAGGATGCCATGTAATTCTATGTGCCAGGGACAAATGACTTGCCTTTCAATATACTCTACCTTCTGTACCCACCGTTATTACTTTTTTACTATTACACTGTAGGTTGAAGTCTTGTTTTGTGCATCAGAACTTTGTTATGTTTTTCACTCTGATTGTAAATGATAAAGGCCCAAATACCATTATATCTGGTGAATTGTAAAAGATGACTCTTCAAACGAGCAAGGAAATTTCAACTATTATTAGGTTGTGTGTTGTACAGAGAGTGGGCCTACGAGCAAGGAAATTTCAACTATTATTAGGTTGTGTGTTTTACAGAGAGTGGGCCTACAAACCTCATAGATGGACGCTAAAAGTTAGAACGTACAAAACATGTGGGACACAATCTGTGACATCCAGCTCTAACTGCCTTTGCCCTGTCTCCGAGCGATTATGTTCGACGTGGTAATGCATAGAAAAACCAAAAGTGTCTCAACATAAGCTCAGAGGTAGAGTAACAGAAGCCAAATCTGGAAGTTATGAGTTCGTGTTGTGCTTTCTATCCTTCATCTATATGGTTTGTACACTCATTGTACAATCAACGACCTAATAGCCGAAGTCTTCTATGGCCATTTACAGTATATTTTCTTGATAAGCATAGCCTGGATTCTTATATGTGTAGTGCCTTATAAGTTACATTATATTAATAGCTTCATGTTTGTATTCTTACAGATCTGTCCACTAGATCCAGTTGAACTGCAAGTTGCATGGAACAGACTGGGCGAGAATGCAGTTTCAGTTGTGTGGTTCTTTTTTATAATATGCAGTAATTGTATTTCTTGTACTACATTGTGTAATGCAAAATAAAAACAAGAAGTTCCGTGAAGAACTATACAGCCTACTTTTCATGTCAATGATTATTCTATAGAATATGAACCTATCTAGAATAATGACGAAATTAAGTTGCTAATATCGAAATTTCCAATTAGTTCGAAATACTGTATACCTGGCATAATGTATCCTAATAGAGCACTAGAGTTGGCAGCCCTGATGACTGAATATATTCTTAGTTCCGTCTCTTAAGGTACAAAATACAAAATTTGGTTGAAGTCCAGTGAATAGCATGGACGTTGCATGCAGTTAAACATTGGATCTAACAGCGCGCGTAAAATCATGTTGGCAACAATGTCATGCATGTATTGGTCAGAAATAATCTGAAATAATATGATCTATTGTTGTGCCAATTTTGGATGAAATCCTTTAGTTAGTATAGAAGTTACATGCATTTTAAAATTGGACCTATCAGCAGGCTTAGAATCATGTTGGCAGCACTGACGTATATTAGTTACTCCAAATTCGTCTAGAATGCCAGGTACTATACGTGTGCAAAGTTTAGAGCTATTGGCTTGCATACGTTCTGATATATTGATATTAGGGTAACAAAAATAGGGACAGCACATATTAACAGTTGGCAGCACTGGTTGCTCCTTAGAATACGCATAGTCATATCCGTTATGGTACACATAGCACATACGAAATTTGGTAGAAATCCAGATGATAGTATGGAAGTTACATGTATTTAAAGTTGGACCTGTCAGCAGGCTTAGAATCATGTTGGTAGCACTGACGTATATAAGTTACTCCAAATTAATATAGAATGTCAGGTACTATACGTGTGCATAGTTTAAAGCTGTCGGCTTGCATACTTTCTGATATATTGGTATTTGGATAAAATAAATTAGGAGCATTTATTAACAGTTGGCAGCCCTGGTAGGTCTTAAGAATACGCTCAGTCATATCTGGTTATGTACACATACAACATACGAAATTTGGTTGAATTCCAATTGATAGTATAGAAGTTATATGCATTTAAAAATTGGACCTATCAGGAGGCTTATAATCATTTTGGCAACACTGCCATGTTTAGCCTCCTGGAAATTAAACTGAAATATTATGATCTGTACGTGTGCCAATTTTGAAATAGCTCCCATTCATACTTTCCAAGATATCCAACATGGAGCTCAAATTTCAATTGCGATTTTTTAGCAGTTGGTAGCACTGACATCATTTTCAAATATGGCCGTGAAATATTCAGGTATAGATCTTTACTCCTACCAAATTTTGTTTCGATTGCTGCAGCCGTTTAGGAGTTGATAGGGGGGGACACACACACAGCCAGACAGACAGACAGAAGGACAGACAGACAGACAGACAGACAGACGGACAGACAGACAGACACACATTTGCCCGATCTCATAAGTCTACTTTTTCCTCATTTTTGCAAAATGTGAAAAGTAGGCTAATTACTTTTTCAATTACCAACCTCCTGGGGTTTAAATTTGATTGTTTCTCCTTCCTTCTCATAATCCATTTGCAAGAGGGTCATGGGATTCAAACAAGAATTTGGAACCTATGCAGGAATAATAGAAGTTAGGTCATGCCATAGACTGATTTGGAGGTTATGTATGATAGGACTATGAAGAAAGGGGGAGTAAGGTATATGCACTAGAATTTTGGAGGTTGTATCAATACAATAGGAACTAATAATATCTATCTACATGTGTACAGTTCATGCCACGGCTTTTGGCCGGTGAGTTCCGATTGCACAGTCGTCGCTCACAGACCGTCCTCTGTACGACTGTGCAATCAGAACCAAGCGACCAAAATTGTGGCGTGAACTGTATATTTGATAATAATAATATAATATTTGCTGTCAGTTTTGCATAATGAACGACAAATTTCAACTTTTGAATATAGTGTTGACTGCCTGTAAAACATTTTATCAGAAGTAATTATATTAATGTTAATTGATCCACAAATGATCTAGCTCTGCGGAATATTTATATGTGATATCTCAGGGGTTTAGTTTACAGTATGTTTTTTTTTTTTTTTTTTTTTTTTTGAGAGAGAAAGAAACATACCATAGAGCTGAGCAAGTGGCACAGCCAATTTTCAATTTTAGTTGTGGTACCAACTAATGTGTAAAGTCACCAGGCCTGAACAGAAGCGATAATGTGCCCTGCACTTCCAAATTTTTACTTATCAACTTGAAATTTTGTATTGGCTTTTCAATATTAGGTAGCCAACATCACTGCAGGTTGACCACCATGACAATTTCCCTTAGATTTCAATTTATACTACTTTCTTTGTCATGTAAGCAGCAAACGCAGTGAATACGGGACCATACTGAAATTGATTTCAGTTTTCATCTAAATGTCAAAGGGTTACCATAAGACCTTTTATCCCTGGACACTTCCAATTTTCAGGTAATGGAAAGAGCAGATTTTCTGTTCGGAGAATTTAATATCCTGTTTTTCTACAAATAACTCTTTAAAACATTGAAAATAATCGTATGTCACAATACATTCGCCAGATGTCAGCACATCGCACTGCAATGTGAGTGTAAACATGTTGTTTGAGTCTTCAGTCTTTTGACTGGTTTGATACAGCCCTCCATGTCCTGAGCTAAATGTTTCATCTCTACATAGCTACTACATCCGAGGCAATCTGTTTAACATATTCTAACCTTGGTCTACCCCTGAAGTTCTTGTCATCGAGCCTTCCTTCTGTAAGTAAGCTTGCTATTCCTGGGTGTCCTACCAACCTATCTCTTCTCTCCATTAGCAGTCGCAAGAAACATCTCTCCCACTAGTCTTAATACCTCTTCTTTTGTAACCCTATCTACCCATCTAATCTTCATTCTCCTGTAACTTCGCATTTCAAACGCTTCAATTCTCCTCCTTTCTGTTGCACCAATAGTCCAGTTTCACTTCCAGTTCTATCACTGCCATCGTAATGTACAGGCCATCATGCAGCGACTCTTAACGATTGATCAGCTGATCAGTAGGGGGAAGAGATGGCGACCATTTTGCTTTGTGCTGTGTTGTTTATATCTTTTATGAATGAGTATCCGAGTCAAAAATTATACTTGAGAACGCTTCTACTTACGTCATCTAGAATGAGGATTATTTATTTTCTGAAACAAATGTTCATTTTGTAGGTAGGTTATTGTATCCACGCAAATTTTGCGTTGCATGTTTGTCATCGCACAGAAGGTTATGTTTTAGTTAGGACCTCTATATCACTTATTATTTCGACTCATACAAGGTTTATTGGATGGTAATAAAATGTTGATAGTTCAGGAAACCTCCTTCCCAGGTCGCAGGTATGTCAAAAGTTTCTTTATAGCAACTACCGGTATTATGAAAGAAATGATAATGTGGCTTGCTTCTCCTTCCCCACCACTACAATTTAAAAAAGCAATGCATACACAACATTCCTAGAAATTATTAGTACATTACGGGGAATACAAGAGTGTGTGTTAACATTTCCCTGAAAGTAAGATACCACTCTTCGGGAGAGAAGAGCTAATCGCCTTGATGGTAGGTTGTTAGTTAATATGGTTTCAAATATTGTAAGGTTAATATGGTTTCAATTATTGTAAGAAGTTCCCAAACTTCAGCCTATGCTAGGACTGGAAACATTTCTAATATGATAATGCTGAGGTTAAGTTACTTACCGTATGTAAATCAGAGAAGCGATATCCAGTATTCAGTATCTACTGAAGTCAGTCCAAGTTACATTATTTGTGAGAATGGTCTCTCGATCAAGCTCAAGTGAATATGGTAATGTTTTCGTGACAGCATTTGTATAGGCTACTGTATTTACATTAATGGGATTGTTAGCACCTGGTGTATGTACTGTAGGTTATTGATACCCGATTTCAAAATTACAACCCATTGTAAATTCCTGTTGCAAGAAACAAGTTAGATTGAGTCATAGAAAATAAGTGCTGTTAGGATAGGCCCTGTTTAAGTCACCTTGAGGGTGGCCTGTGCATTGATTACAGTTAGAGATAGGTTACATTGTGCTTTGTCATCCACGAGCAGTTTAGGACGTGATCTGTTGAATAGCCAAGAGTGATGTGGGGTTTCCTCAGGCATCTACCATAAACATTTTCAAAGCAGTGAACAACGAGAAAATGGCCAAGAATAGATCTTATTCTCGACGTAAAAATACTGCAATTTAGCCCTGTTTGTGTGTTTCAACGTCCTAGTAAATGTACCGGCAATGTACCATTTTGTTCACTCTCAAAATACCAGCTACATCGGCCGGATTCGAACAAGTGGAGCGATAATTAGGCGTATGTAGTGGTAACGGATGGAAGTGCCAATCAGGCCTAAATAGCATTGCTAATTTTCTACGTCTTGAAGCGGGAGCGTAATTTATATTAGGTTTGAAGAGACTGCATGTGAAGGGAGCTATCTGACTTGCAGCTGCGACTATAACGACCCTATGTGTGACGTCACAGTAGGAGCCTTACGGCCTGTACATTACGATGGCAGTGGTTCTATGCTCCAGACAAAGGCCTTCAAAAATAACTTCCTAATACCTAAATCTATATTCAATATCAACAGATTCCTTTTCTGTAGACATGCTTTCCTTTGCCTGAGCTAACCTACTTTTTATATCCTCTTTGCTTCATCCATCACTGGTTATTTTGCTTCCTAAGTAACAGAAGTCTCCTACTTCCTTTGGAAATATCAATATACTAATATTGTAGGTAGTCTGATGGTAATAATAAAGTTTTATGAAAGTAATCATGTACTCTCTGGAGTTTCAATCTATTGGTAAAAAATAAATCCTTTGCTCCTTTAGATATATTTCTCGAGTTGTTGATTCATTGTAGGGACTTAGGGTGTTTCTGATAACCTGTATGATGGCTGTTCTAGAGTGTGAATTTCTAATTGAGGCTAGGAGCCTGCTGAGGCCTTAATTTGGGTACCATCCCGGAAATTCTTGACTGCATTTCTAATCACGGTGTTGACAGCAGCCATCCTGAGTATGGTTTTCTCTAGTCTTGTTTCTTCAATCCGGGTGAATGCTGGCAATTAACCTCATTTGTGTTTTATTTTCGTTAACCCCTCACATAACCCAAATTATAATTTGATAATGGTGGTCATAAAGGGGCGGAACAGCGACGTTATCTGCCCTTCCTAAAATTTTATTCTCTACTTACAATAAAACAAAGTCCCCCCATTCTTGGATGTCACGGGTAATCTCCAGAACCACGATGGATTTTGATGCAGTTTTCACCATTCTGTAAAGGATATCTCGAAGGTTTCTATAGGAAATTATTTATTTATGATCAATGGAAGCCACGCAGTAGCGATTTCAGTGAAAATCTCGAAGAAAAAACCTGACGTCCGTGCGCTTTGTAAGCTTACGCTGGGCAAACTGTTAAAAATATCAATATACTAAAATTAAAGGTAGTCTGACCCTGTGGCCTTGTGCATAACTATTAATCTGGGGTTTAACTATCCTTTGGGGCGTGATGTTACAGTGGTCAAGCTGTTTGCCTCTCTCCAAGGCGGAGAGATTTCGAAGTGAAATATCCTGTCCTGTGGTTTGGATTCCACGTAAAATGGAAGTCCCGTGGCTCATGATCGCGAGATTAAATATCACGTAAAACTACAACATTCCTTAAAGTTGAGGTGGTTGTAGGTAACAAAAGTTTTTTTTATCGTGGCAGTAATATATAATAATATCGTATGGCCTCGGATGCCTGGTGCAAGCTTTGTTAATTGACACCCAGAGGGTAGCTTGCATGTCGAATTTCGTCGTTCCTTTGAACGCTATGAAAGTCAAGGAGGTTAGATATCTAAACTCCTTGACACTACAGCGCTTTCAAGTAGAGAATGGAGGAACTTTGTGTTGGCGGAAAATCCCGAGATTAATTTTGCCATTGAATACGGCCTACTGAATTCAAATGGGTTCTTTAACATGCCAACAACGTATGACATGAGTGTCGTGATTTTTGTCGCCTTTCAAAAATCACTTACCATGGCCAGGGGCGAACCTGCAATCTTGGGGTTGGTAGTCCGACACTATAACCACTCACCCGCCATGGCAAGCATCGTGGCAGTAAATCTAGTCTACTACTGCGGTCTCTTTTATTTAAGCATCCTGACTGCCAGAATTCGATTCTTTAACCTCGGAGGTGAGAATATAACCGGCAGTTTTGTAGCTACCCTAAAAGAAATTATGAAAATACCTGGCTGACGAATCCTTGCCGGCGGTAGATGTATGAACTACAAGCTGTCAGCTAAGTGATGCAATCTGTGTTCCTAGGGATATCGATACTGCTCGGGTTGAAGCTGCGTGAACCTGAGAGGAATGTGGATCGCGCACTATGAGAAGTGATGGTGTTGAGTGATTAGGTTTTCCGGTCCGTGCCTAGTAACAGCCAAATACATTGGTCGGTGACTCACTCACTCATTCGCAACGCCACACTGGTTTCAGCAAAGACCCCATGTTAGCAGTATTGGAATAGACGGGAATATCAGGTAACACGACGGCCTGTCGACAGGCTTCTCAATTCTTGCCTGACACTTCCCTGCCTCTGCCCTTCACCCCGCAAGTTCACAGAGCTTAAACCCGAGCAGTACAGGGTCCACTGTATGTCAATCAAGCATTGCGATTGGTCATTTGGGTATTTCAAAATTGTGATATGGGAATACAGTAGTTTCAAGGGATTCATACCTTTAACGGAAAAGTAGTTCGTAATTAGAGTAGAATTGGTATTATTAGCAGCAGAACAACACGCAATCTCCTAGTGTCAACAGCGCTTGATGCGGAGTGTACTTGCCTTCCCTCTTACCTCACACTCGCACTCGCCCTGAGCCGCCGATTGACAGATATAGAAGCCGTGCTGATGGTAGAATTGGCAACACTGTGGGGAGGTCGTAAGATGTGAAAAACACGCTAAGCTCACGTGCTAGCTTTTGTTGATGATTACAGTAATAGGACAGAACTTTAAATCAGTCTATTGCTTACTCTTCCAACACCGGTGAAATTCCTCGTGGTAGATCAGACCTGCTGAAAGTTGTTGTTCCATTTAGGGCTTTTCGACATCGTGGTCATGCAGCCCCATATACTTGCGTGTGTGTAGAATTTGTCTGATAACCAGTGTTATTGTGATGCCTGTATTAGTGTGTGTATTTGTAAATCAATGAGGATTGGGAAAGAGGCGGCCGGGGCCTTAATTTATGAACCAGTAGAAGTGGGAAACCACGGAAAACCACTTCCAGGGTAGCTGAGGTGGGAATCGAACCCACCTCTTCTCAGTGTACCTCGTTCCAGCCTTCTGAATTACATTTCTTGCCTGAGCCGGGAATCGAACCCGGGACTCCACGGTGACAGCCAAGAGTGCTAGCAACTACGGGGCGGACTGCTGAAAGTTGTAGAAGTGACTTTGTTGTTTTTTTTGTATTACGTTGTATGTAGAATCAATAAAATTAACAATCAAACTCTTCACTACAATACTCCAAGAGGCCTAGGAAGCGTTATGCACCTTGCTGTGAGGCAAATTATGGCGCTATGAAATTAAATGGATATGCCGCTTTGTTTATTGCCAGAGTTGGTTTATGGATAAATTCTCATCAACATGTTCGGCTGGCTGCGTGGCTCAGCGGTAACGTTCTCGCTTGCTGTGCCCAAGGTTGCAGGATCGAATCCTGGCATTTGAGGGAGCCGTGTCAGTAGATTTACTAGCACGTTAAAGATCCCCTTCGGGGCAAAATGCCGGCATCTCTAAAAGCCGCAGTAGTTAAAAGACATGTTGAACATGTTCACAATCAGTAGATACTGATATGGAGGTATGGAGTTACTCGATGATGACCGTAAAGTTGATATTACGGTAACTTTTATTTACTGTATGTCCCGGACTGATATCAGGAACCTACTTTTACATTTTAGGCTAATAACATGTATCCTTGCTACCCCGAAAATTATAAATAATTATAAAAAGAAACTTTGAGATCAATCGTAGGACTCTTTCTGCTTCGTCAGCTTCGTTGCCTAGTGGCTAGCACTCTTGGCTGTCACCGCGGAGGCCCGGGCTCGATTCCCGGCTCTGTCAAGAAATGGAATTCTCATGGCTGGACGGGGTACACCCTGCCTCGTGAGTCCTCGATTCCTACGTCAGCCATTCAGGAAGTGTTTTACCGTGGTTTCCCACTTCTACTCCAGACGATTGCCGGGATGGTTCCTAAATTAAGGCCACGGCCGTCTCCTTCCCAATCCTCATCTGAATTACAACTACACACACGAATGCAGCCATCACAATAACACAGGTTATCCGACAAATTCAACACACACCCAAGTACTTGGGGCTACATGACCACGATGTCGCAAAGACCCTAAATAAATCAACAACAACAACCCTCTTTCGGATCCGTCTGTTAAATATATAATCATCATCATCCTTTCATGTAATAGCCTAGTCCTATAAGAACTGTTACGGTGTATACAAAAGATATGCATTTTCCTGGGGCGACCTAGAGATCTCTTCCCATCGGGACAGTAGTTGACGACTGCTTCAGGGATCTGCTTCTGTCACTGATCTCTATAGAGATCAGTGGCTTCTGTCCATCCTGTTGAAAAATAATGATAATCTATATCCTTCTTAGCCGCCTTCTATGGTCTCGGTGTTCATATTGAGACTCAGGTTCTAACATCCAGGGTTCGATTCTCTGCACTGTCAAGAAAGTTAGTCTAAAAATTGGAACAATGTTCACTCAGCCTTGTGAGACAAAACTCAAAAAAAGGTACGGTAGGTTTAGTTCACACTTCCACCTTCCTGGAAGAGATTTTAATGAGTTTCCCATTTCCACTTCAGGCAAATGCCGGTATGGCCACTGTCACCTTCTTCCCAATACTAGCCTCAGTTACAAGTACATGGAATACTACAGGCAACTCAGTAACACAGGTTTTCAAGCTAATTCTACACACATCCAAATATCAAGGGATAAATGGCCACGATATCCAAACTCCTAAACGAAACAACATAATAATAGTGCTATTGGTTTTACGTCCCTTCAGCTACTGAGGCTTTTAGAGAGGACGGGGTGCCAGAATCTCACCCCGTATGAGATCTTGAACCTGCCAGTAAATACTGACACGGCTCCCTCTCATTTGCGCACCGGCAAATGCCAACAGACTGCGCCAGGATTCGATCGTTTTCAACCAGCAGGCGAGAACGTTACTGCTGCGCCACTCAGCCTGTCAAACGAAACAACAATATAAAATATAAAAGAATTTTGAGCATTTCGCAATGATTTCAGTCCCCTGGCAAAACGTAATGCCACAGACAATGGACTTCAATAGGATGTAGGTAGGTGGCTTGACGAGAAGGACTCACTGGCAGTCAAAAAAATTGGATTTCAAAAGAAATATGAAATTTTCTTATAGGGATATGTTATATGTATCCGAATCTTGTGAACGGACTGCAAAATTTTACAAAAAAAAAATAGAGTGCCATATCACCTCCAGGGACGTAGGCGACCTGAATTAGAAAGGGATCACTCACCAGGCATCCCGAACCAGAGTTTGCGTGTGGTAGGGAAGCCAGTTCCTTTCCACTCCTCCTCTTACCATAGCATCCGCCAGGTTCCCATTTTGCATCACGAGGCTGGAAGACGCCGTACTAGCCCATACCAAGACTTTTAAATTCTTGGCAGAGCCGGGGATCGAACCCGGTACCTCGGGGGTGACAGCCAACAATGCTAGCCACTGCGCCACGAGGTGGTCAAGATTTCACAAGGAGAACATAAAATGTATTTAGTTAATAAACATTATGATAATATGGGGTTTGAAGCCATTTTTCAGTGTTGCCTTAGTAAACAAAAGTTTGGTGCTTTTCAGTCGGTCAACACGAATGCACCCAAAAGAGCTGGGTTGTGCTCTAATCCTGAAAAAATTACATGAGATTAATACATACAATAGGATGACCAGTTTCGATCGTCAAGCGATCATCATCAGATCCATTACACTTACGCTATAAAATCGATGTTTGTCAATACGGGTGAAAATATTTACAATATGTACATTTATTTAGTTGCAGTATTGGTATTGCAACTTGTCGGTATATGTTAGTTGTAATCTATATGGCGTTTGGTGAAATGCTAAAATGGTGATAGAACTCCGGAAATTTGTCTGTTTGGAGTGACTATATAGTGACTACTAGCAGTAGTGCCCGGCTTCGCCCGGTGGATTTATTTGTATTATGGATGATAATGAATACTACTACAGAACTGGCACATGATACTTAAACTGACAGAAAAAAAAAATTCAAATACCGTATATAATTATTTGTGGTGGTTATGGTAGTGGGGGTGATAAGGAGTGCAGTATAATGGATGTAACATGTAATGATAATGATAATAATGAATAGGGAAACGGCTATTTACTAACTACAGTACTGACACATGTAATTTACAAACGAATTGAAAAATATGATTAGAATGACTGTGCCTAGGGCCTATATCTAATTGGCTGTTAGAAAAGTAGAGATCAATAGTGTCGTCCTTTGCCGCATAGCGCCGTAGAAAAATAATCAGAGCACTTTGGAAAACTTCGGTTGTCGGGAGCTCCTGAGGTAGCAATAGTGTCATTTATCGTCACATACCGCTCAAGGATAAGGATCGGAATAAATGAAAGTAAATTTGAAAGAACCAACGCTTATTGCAGCTGATAACCCCTATGTACTGCACCAACACCATCGCACTTATTCAGAGGCATAATATTTTCATGATGATAACTGTTTTAAGGAGCCTAAGAAATATATTTGCACTAATTACTCACTGTGACTGCAATTTATACGCAGCTCAAGATGTAACTATTTTCGCAATTCTGCACCAGAACACTGGCAGGGGTGACGTGATGCAGCCCGCATTGCCAGCCAATAATCTACTATATAAAGCTCAAATACCACTCACTCACTCACTGATTCATTCATCACAAAATCTCAGAAACCACCGAACGGATTGGAATGAAATTTGGTATGCCGCTTCCTCAAGGGCCGCAACCCACTAAGAAAGGATTTTTGGATATTCAGGTTCTAAAGGGGGTAGACCTGCATTTCATTGAATAGCAATATCTCCCGATTGGTTTCATTGGGGGATGTGATACTCGGCATATAAACTCATCATTAAAAATAAGAAGACATGTGTCCGAGGGTTTTTCGATGTGGTGTATATTATGAGGTGAAAGGGGTGAAAATTGGGGGTTGAAGGATTCTTAACGGAGCGTGTATCTCTTAAACAACATAGGCGAGAAGTTTGAAATTCAGCGAAAGAAAAAAACATCTTAAAATATAGGTGAATAGGTGTTCGACCATTTTTTCATAAATCCACTTTAAGAGGATCATGGGGAGGGGTGAAATTCTGGGGAAAGAAGTCCACTAAGGAAGGATATTTGGATATTCACTCATCATCCCCCAGCCAAAACTATTGCAGTTAGAAACTTGAAAATTTGGGGATATGTTCGTTGTATGTCGAAAACGTCCACTAAGGATGGATTTTTGGATATTCATGTTCTAAAGGAGTGTTAAACTTGCATTTCTTTGATTAACAATATCTCACGAGTTGTTTCATTTGGGGATGTGATATTCGGCATATATAATTAATCAATAAAAATAAGCAGACATATCTCTAAGGGTTTATCGATATGGTGTATATTATGCGGTGAAATGGGTGAAAATTGGGGTTGAAGGATTCCTAACGGAGCGTGTACCTCTTAAACAACATTAGCGAGAAGTTTGAAATTCAGCGGAATAAAATCAGCTTAAAAAATAAGTAAATAGGTGTTCGAGCGGTTTTCTTTTCATAAATCCCATTTAAGGTGTTCATGGGGGAGGGGTGAAATTCTCAAAAATAAAAAAATAATATGTCCTGACTCACTCACTCACTAATCATCGCCCAGCCAAAATTATTGAAGTTAGAAACATGAAATTTTGGGGATATGTTCGTTGTATGTCGAAAACGTCCTCTATGGAAAGATTTTTGGATATTCAGGTTCTAAAGGGGTGTTTAGGGGGTAAACGTGCATTTCATTGAATAACAATATCTCACGATTGGTTTCATTTGGGGGTGCGATACTTGGCATATAAACTAATCATTAAAAATAAGCTGACACATGTCTAATGGTTTTTCGATGTGGTGTATATTATGAGTGAAAGGGGTGAAAAGTGGGGTTGAAGGTTTCCTAACGGAGCGTGCATCTCTTAAACGACATAGGCGAGGAGTTTGAAACTCAGAGGAAAACAATCAGCTAAATAATAAATACATAAATAATTAAATAAATAGGTGTTCGACCGTTTTTTCATAAATCCAATTAAAAGGGCCCATGGGGAGGGGTGAAATTCTGGTAGAAAAGCGTCCACTCAGGAAGGATTTTTGGATATTCACTCTCTTCGACCAACCAAAACTATTAAAGTTAGATGAATGATATTTTGGGGATATGTTTGTTCTGTGTCGAAAACACTCTACGAAGGAGTTTTTTTTGGATATTCAGGTTCTAAAGGGTGTTAGCGGGGTTAAACCTGCATTTCATTGAATAACAATATGACACGACTATGACGCGAGCGAAGCCGCGGGTACCTGCTAGTGGACTTATACAATATTCTTACAGTTACACTACCACGGACATGAATGGTTCTAGGACCTTAAAACGTGGTTTTCAAGTTCATTTCGTCTGTTGTTATAAATGTAGGAATGGAGAGAGTTGTCCAAAATATCAAGTTGGCAGTGTTTCCCGCAGGATTCCAAGTTAAGTTTGGTTCAGATCGGTGAAACTATGTAGAATTGTGCCAAAGGGCCTAAATGCAGGGAATGGAGTGGTCTGACCGAAATTTTATGTACGTAGACAGTGTTACTCGCAGAGTTCCACGGGTAAGTGTACAAATTTTGGTTCAGATCGGTGAAACGGTGTAGATTTGTGCCGAAAGAACTAAATGCAGGGAATGGAATGGTCTGTCAAAATTTCACGGAGACAGTGTTACTCGCAGGGTTCCAAAGGGTAGGTATACAAATTTTGATTCAGATCGGTGAAACTGTAGATTTGTGCCAAAGGGCCTAAATGCAGGGAATGGTCTGACCGAAATTTCATGTAGACTGTGTTACTCGCAGAGTTCAAAAGGGTAAGTGTACAAATTTTGGTTCAGATCGGTAAAACGGTGTAGATTTGTGCCAAAGGGCCTAAATGCAGGGAATGGTGTGGTGTGACCGAAATTCCATGTAGACAGTGTTACTCGCAGGGTTCCAAAGGGTAAGTGTACAAATTTTGGTTCAAATCGGTAAAACGGTATAGATTTGTGCCAAAGGGCCTAAATGCAGGGAATGGAGTGGTCTGTCCGAAATTTCATGTAAACAGTGTTACTCGCAAGGTTCCAGAGGGTAAGTATACAAATGTTGGTTCAGATCGGTGAAAGGGTGTAGATTTGTGCCGAAAGACCTAAATGCAGGGAATGGAGTGGTCTGTCCGATATTTCATGGAGACAGTGTTACTCGCAGGGTTCCAAAGTGTAAGTATACAAATTTTAATTCAGATCGGTGAAACTGTGTAGATTTGTGCCAAAGGGCCTAAATGCAGGGAATGGAGTGGTCTGACCGAAATTTCATGTAGACTGTGTTACTCGCAGATTTCCAAAGGGTAAGTGTACAAATTTTGGTTCAGATTGGTAAAACGGTGTAGATTTGTGCCAAATGGCCTAAATGCAGAGAATGGTGTGGTGTGACCGAATTTCCATGTAGACAGTGTTACTCGCAGGGTTCCAAAGGGTAAGTGTAGAAATTTTGGTTCAAATCGGTAAAACGGTATAGATTTGTGCCAAAGGGCCTAAATGCAGGGAATGGAGTGGTCTGTCCGAAATTTCATGTAAACAGTGTTACTCGCAAGGTTCCAAAGGGTAAGTATACAAAATATGTTGGTTCAGATCGGTGTAGATGTTTGCCAAAGGGCCTAAATGCAGGGAATGCAGTGGTCTGTCCGAAATTTCATGAAGACAGGGTTCCAAAGTGTAAGTATACACATTTTGGTTCAGATTGGTGAAACGGTGTAGATTTGTATAAATAACAGACAGACAGACAAACATTGAGCTTTATATAGGCTATATAGATATAGATCATCATCTGATGATGATCGCTTGACGATCGAAACTGGTCATCCTATGGTATTTATTAATCGCATGTAATTTTTTTCAGGATTAGGGCGTAACTCAACTCGTTTGGGTACATTCGTGTTGACCGATTGAAAAGCACCAAACTTTTGTTTTATTATGATAATAGCCTATCTTCACAACCAGAAAAACAGCAGTCTTTATAGAGCGCAAAACGTCTAAATAACCTTTGCATAATTCATACGATTGTGAAAGGCCTTCGACTTATTCTTATCATGAGAATTTCTTTCTCGGTCAGGTGCAACGAAGGAAGCTTGTAGTTTAACGTGACCGTTAATCTCGCGATCATAAGCCACGGGTGCAACGAAAATTACATTTAAAATACATATTGCACATAATTAAAACGTACAAAAGAAAAAAAATGATACTATGACCTTGTGCGCCCAATCTAGTCTGTAAGTCTCTATTTTGGAACAAGTCGCCACCATGATTCCCAATTAGCAGTTAGCACTACGGTCTCCTCTGCTTCTACGTCTCTCACTTTGAAATAATTCAAACTGAATCTAAACATCGCCTCCTAGGTCTGCTTCTCCTTCTCTTACCCTCTACAGCCGAATTCAAGGTAATATCTCCTCCCCCATTCTCTCCACATTACCCCATCATCTGAGTCGACTCATACGAACCGTTTCATCTAGCGTATTAATAATTAACTTAGCCTTCATTACAGTGCCCACGCTATAACTGTGCCGGTCAACTATACCATACTTCCAGGTAAGGTACTGTATATCGACTGTAGGCCTACTATACTCTGATTTACAAAATATGCTCGGTGAAAGCTGTCATCCGCTTGAATGGTGAGGTGAGGAGTGGAGACGAGAGGGGTAACGGTCTCCATAGCAACAGCAAGCAATGTTGCTATGTATGCAGACTCAGTGTGTCTTCACTCTTCACGGTCATTAGAGCGTCAGGCACGGGGGCTAACTTCCCCAGTATTTGTGTCTTCCTTCAAGCCACTTGGAATGTTATGAGTCATGATCTGCCTCAGTGGCAACGCAGCATTTCCCCACGTGCTAGCTTTGACAGCTGTCAGCGATCATTATCGGTAATTCAGAGTATAGCCGGAGCAAAAATATTTCTCAAATTGGCACGCTGACAATAGTGTGGTAAGCACTGATGTGTGTGCCGAGTGCATTAGACTAAGTCGGTCGACAGAACTCCCCAGCCCCACGAAGTGGGTTAATGTCTTATGAATAGGAGTTGACAGCTCGATTTCTCAGAAATGCAACGGCCATTCATCGGCAAAGATATAATGCGAGTACCGTACTGTTCGAGTACCCTCCAGCCATTGCTCAAATTCATGTGTCCCAGCAATCATTCGTGTTACCCTCATCCGTTACCTCTAGCTTAGTCTATGTAATCCTGTGTATACCGAACTCTCACTTCCATAATGCAAGGTCGGTCTCAATACGGAGCGATGTCGCTACACTGACTTCTTTCTTACTGAATACTGTAGAGCGCAACTGAAAGCTCACTTCATCAGCTTTTCTACACCTCGACTCTGTTATTCTGAGAGAATGCACAGCTTCAGTACAGTACTTAAAATGATCCACCTGCTCCAAATTAGAACCTCCTACCTGGCATTTTATTTTCTTGCCTTTCTTCCCTACCGACATAACCTTCATCTTTAGAATGCTTGTGAGATTTTCGAAATTAAATGCCATGTCCTGTGGTTCGGATTACACGTGAAAAGGAGGTCCCGTGGCACATGATCGCGAGATTAACGGTCACGTTAAACTACAAGCTACCTTTTTCTTTGGAATGCTGATTTTCATACCACATTCCCTACAATTCTGTTGCAAGTTCTAACACGTTGGCCTGTAAGTTTTCGACGGAGTCTGTCAATACAACCACGCCATCAGCATAGGCCAGACTGCTTACCTGGTTTCCACCCAATTGAATGGTCCCATATAAAATAAACAGTAGTGGTGAAATATTACAGCCTTACCTCACTCCTGCTTACCTGGTTTCCACCCAATTGAATGGTCCCATATAAAATAAACAGTAGTGGTGAAATATTACAGCCTTACCTCACTCCTGTAACAACCTTAAACCAACCATTAACTCTCGTTGCAGCCTGATTATCAACAACTAAAAAGTACTGTAGGCCTAAATAAAAATAAAACTCCACGGATATATTTTTTGTGGAGGAGGGGGAGCTTGAAAATGGGAATGTCAAGATAGGAACAGAGATGGACTGGCCCGCACTTCCTTGTCCTAGAGCCCGTGTTCGCTCTCAACAGCCCTGCTAAATACACACATCAAATAGAGTTTTACATAACACTTGTTTGCCATGATGCAGAGCGTATGTGGGGTTGTGGGCGAGTTTATTACAATAGAGACGGCATTCTGACAAATCCTGCAGACTTTATTCATGTATGAAAAGAAAATTACTAACAGGAAAACATTTGGCCGGCCTGTTCAACAGGTACTGATATCTGTTGTAATCTTGCCATCCTGTGACGTTTCAATAGCACGCTTCAACCGGGCGAGTTAGCTGAGGTCGTTGCGGCATGACTGTTGGCAGTCGCTCACATCTGGGAGGCGAGGAGGTTCGAATCCCCCCGCCGGCAACCTTGAAGATGGTCTTCTGTGGTTTCCCATCTTCCTTCCAGGCAAATGCCGGGGTTGGTCCCTAACTATAGGCCACAGCCGCTACCTTCCAACTCCTCGACCTTCCCATCCAACATTCCTCCCCAAAGGTACTTGTAGCTCACCCATTGGGTGTCCGTCTCGAAGCAGCTACAAAACTGGCGAGCCGAACATGTCCTCGGACACTCCCGGCACTAAAAGCCATACGATAAAAAAAGCACGCTTCAGCATATCCCAGACATGTTCGATACAGTTCATGTCCGGCGACATCGCAGGCCATTCCATTCGTGTAATCGAGGACTCCTGGAGGAAGTCTTGTACCACCACTGCTCGATGTGGTAAGTATATGCAAAACTTTGTTTGATGTGTATAATATCCAAATGCTGCACTACCTGTATATTCAATACAAGCTTTTCGGCCTCCTTCCCTGTATGAGTGGCAATTCATATCCAATCCCAAAATTTGTGGTGTTATTGCTAATATTATTATTGACCGACTACGGTGACCGAGAGCGCTAACTCGAGTCTCGCTGACATCGGGAAAGAGTGGCTTTGAATTCCAACTCGACCGTCCTGAAAATGGTTTTCATGGTTTCCCATTTTCACCACCAGGCAAATGCCGGGACGTTCCTTTCAACAAATTTACAGCCAATTTGCTTCCAAAATCCATTCTTTAATTAGACCCAAGTTAGTGGTCACCTGTCTCCATCCCCAGTTGTATCTGCTGACAAAGTATGTTTAGCAACCAGGCACCGTCCTTGTGACGGTAGAGGAATGATCCCTCGCAGAGTCATTTAATATCTATTTATCAGTGCCTTACACTATATTTACATTACACTGAAGAGGGTCACTGAAAAGAGCAAAGCCCCACTTCGCATTTGAGATGCGTCAGAGCTCCGTGGGTGAGCCGAGCAGGGAGGATTAGCGACTTAATATATTATTACTAGCAACCAACCTCGGCTTCGCCCGGTATCTTTAACGCTTTACCCAGCGTAAGCTTAAAAGGCGTACTTTTTTTTATTTCAATGAACTAGCCCACGACCTCTAGCCGTCTCGGCATTATTAATTAATTATATTATCATGGAGATAGCATGTGCAACGAATTCTTGTCAGACGTAATTTAAGAATGCGAGGTTCATGAAACACAAATCCTCCTTCCGTCCAATTCAAACTTGACTGTGTATTCTGTGGAACGAAAGCAGAAACTATGGTGATAAAAACACTTATAGTGGGCGATATATTGAAGATAAGAGATGTGCTGTCCGGCACGTTTTTGTAGAACTTTTCATGCTGAATAATTCTTACACTCATAGTACCTATATAGATATGCTTAACGGTTTACCCAACGTAAGCTTAAAAGGCGCGCGAACGACAGGTTTATTCTTCGACTTGATTCACTGAAATCGTTACTCGGCTTCCTTTGGTCATGAATGAATGTTTTTCTACAGAAACCTTCTTCGAGAAATCCTTTACAGAATGGTGAAAACCACATCAAAATCTATCCAGTGGTTCTCGAGATCACCCGGAACATCCAAGAATCAGGGACTTTGTTTTATACTAAGTAGATTATTTTTCTCGGTGGCTCAGTGGTAGGGAGTCCGCCTCATGCCACCGAGTTCGATTTCCGGCCGAGAAACTCGGATTTTTGAAGGGTGGCAAAATTCCACCGCATTCCGTGTCGTACGACATTTGGTGATTACAAGACACAGCGTATATGTTAAATTGGTAAAAGTTGTATCCATATTGACTAATATATGTATTGTCATTTAGACTTTCACGGCCCGTGTTATTATTCATAATGTTGAATTTTGGGCTTATGCCGTGTTTTATTATATTGCAATTCGACGCGTTTCGAAAGAAACCATGTCTTTCATCGTCAGGAATAATCTGGAATACGACAATGTTGCTAAGAGAAAGCAACGAAGAACATATAGAAGGTGCCCAAAGATGGACGCCATTATAGCCCCATGTTAGGGACAACGGAAAGCAGCAGTGAATTACTTTCTCAGGGTTCTGATAATAGGTAGCCAGGATTCACTGAGATTGTAGCCGGTGTCGCGGTTGAAATTATCTGGGTGTTTACGTATTTCAACCGCCTCCCTGATGATTCTGGGACGATATTGCTTTATACGGGCAAGAACATCCACCCCTTGGAACATGACATCATGGCCAGGTGTTAAAGCATGATCGGCAACAGCTGATTTATCAGGTTGAATGAGCCTGATACATCTATTATGTTCCTTAATGCGAGTGCATATTGTTCTCGAAGTCTGCCCGATGTAAACCTTGCCACAAGTACAGGGAACTCTGTAGATACCCGGTTGTTGCAATTTAGGCAAACTGTCCTTAGTTGGTCGCAGGAGTTGCCTAATCTTAACAGAAGTTCCAAATACAGTCCGTATGTTGTATCGACGTAGGATTTTAGCAATACGATCCGTTGTGTTATGTATGTACGGAAGGTAAGCAGTTCCTCTTACATCTCTTTTCTCAACTGACGTCCTATTATTATTTGTTGGTTTCAGAACCGTAGAAATCAAAGCCTTGCTATAACCGTTGCTCTCAAAGGTGGTTCGCAGGGTGTTAATTTCTTCTTGTAAAGAAGACACTTCACAAATCCTCCTAGCCCTGGTAGTTAGAGTTGTAAGGATACCATGTTTCTGGGCAGGGTGATGGTGAGAACTTGCGTGGAGATATCTATTGGTGTGTGTTGGCTTACGAAAAACGCTGTGTCCTAAAGATCCATCCTCTTTCTTGGTGACGAGAACATCTAAAAAAGGTATTTTGCCGTCAGATTCCTTTTCCATGGTGAAACAAATAGAAGGGTGCTGGAGATTAAGGTGATCCAGGAAATGGCTAAGATTTTCCTCACCTTCCGTCCAAACAACGAACGTGTCATCCACATAACGCCACCAGATCTTCGGTTTGAAAGGATCCGACGACAAAGCTTTCTCTTCAAAGTTCTCCATGAAGAAATTAGCCACAACAGGAGAGAGAGGACTACCCATGGCCACACCATCAGTCTGCTCATAAAAATTCCCATTCCATAGAAAGTAGGAGGAGGTCATGCAGTGATAAAAAAGTCTTGTGATGTCTTCAGGAAAAAAGCCATTAATGAGAGACATAACACCATCAATAGGTACTCTCGTAAACAGAGACACCACGTCGAGACTCACTAGAATATCACCCGGCTGAAGTGTTATAGCTTTTAACTTTTCCACGAAGTGTGTGGAATCCTTAATGTACGAAGGCGTGTTACCCAGAAGCGGCTGAAGTAGTCTTCCTAAGTATTTGGAAAGGGCATATGTAGGAGAACCAATCGTACTAACAATAGGTCTAAGAGGAACATCTTCCTTATGTATTTTAGGAAGACCATAGAGTCTCGGAGGAATAGCATCCCCTGGAAGGAGAGTCTTCGCTGCATCCGCTGGAATAGATGATTGCTTGATCAATTTGACGGTGACATTTGAGTAGCGAGTAGTAGGATCACGACTATTAATCCTATATACAGGATCTGATAACAAAGACGAGATCTTGGAATCATAATCAACCTTATCCAATACCACTGTCGCGTTACCCTTGTCAGCGGGGAGAACGATAATATCAGAATTGTCCCTTAGATCTTTAAGTGCCCGGCTTTCGCCTTGTTTTAAGTTGGTGTTAGGTGGCTTAGCTGTCTTGAGAACTCGGGAACATTCTTGTCTGGCTTCCTCGGCCTCTTCAGGTGTGAGGTGATGTACTGAGGATTCTACGGATGTAATAAGTTCTTCAATAGGAATTCTTCTAGGCGCTACAGCAAAATTGAGACCTTTAGCGAGAACTGCCTGTTGGGTATCACTTAGGGGCTTGCTGGACAAATTTACGACAACCTTGTTAGCATCAAGTCTAATGGCTTGAGATTTCTGCAACTGACATAACCTATCATATTTGGAAATATGTCTGTCCCTCACCTGATCTAGAACGCTGTTAGCTTGCACTGAAGAAATACGATCAAAGATATTCCATAATTCCTCACTTACGAAGTTTGAGAGGCGTAGATGTAGCTGTAGTAACTCCCTCGAAATAAAATCCAACTGCTTACGAGTATGCTGTAACCTCTCTATCAATAACGCCTTGCTTGCACGACGATAAATTCTCGTTGCCTTAGGTGTTCTGAAGGAATGCTTCAACATAACAAAATTCGGTAGAATATCATGATCCCGGCATCTTAGGAGAAAAGCGAGTGAAGAGATTAGACACACCTTCTTGCGTCGTAACCTACTGAATCTAGACATCAGTCGGAAAATATCCTCCCCATAGAGGTTTCTAATATTGTCATTTAGACTTTCACGGCCCGTGTTATTATTCATAATGTTGAATTTTGGGCTTATGCCGTGTTTTATTATATTGCAATTCGACGCGTTTCGAAAGAAACCATGTCTTTCATCGTCAGGAATAATCTGGAATACGACAATGTTGCTAAGAGAAAGCAACGAAGAACATATAGAAGGTGCCCAAAGATGGACGCCATTATAGCCCCATGTTAGGGACAACGGAAAGCAGCAGTGAATTACTTTCTCAGGGTTCTGATAATAGGTAGCCAGGATTCACTGAGATTGTAGCCGGTGTCGCGGTTGAAATTATCTGGGTGTTTACGTATTTCAACCGCCTCCCTGATGATTCTGGGACGGTATTGCTTTATACGGGCAAGAACATCCACCCCTTGGAACATGACATCATGGCCAGGTGTTAAAGCATGATCGGCAACAGCTGATTTATCAGGTTGAATGAGCCTGATACATCTATTATGTTCCTTAATGCGAGTGCATATTGTTCTCGAAGTCTGCCCGATGTAAACCTTGCCACAAGTACAGGGAACTCTGTAGATACCCGGTTGTTGCAATTTAGGCAAACTGTCCTTAGTTGGTCGCAGGAGTTGCCTAATCTTAACAGAAGTTCCAAATACAGTCCGTATGTTGTAATATAATTGCAATATAATAAAACACGGCATAAGCCCAAAATTCAACATTATGAATAATAACACGGGCCGTGAAAGTCTAAATGACAATATTAGAAACCTCTATGGGGAGGATATTTTCCGACTGATGTCTAGATTCAGTAGGTTACGACGCAAGAAGGTGTGTCTAATCTCTTCACTCGCTTTTCTCCTAAGATGCCGGGATCATGATATTCTACCGAATTTTGTTATGTTGAAGCATTCCTTCAGAACACCTAAGGCAACGAGAATCTATCGTCGTGCAAGCAAGGCGTTATTGATAGAGAGGTTACAGCATACTCGTAAGCAGTTGGATTTTATTTCGAGGGAGTTACTACAGCTACATCTACGCCTCTCAAACTTCGTAAGTGAGGAATTATGGAATATCTTTGATCGTATTTCTTCAGTGCAAGCTAACAGCGTTCTAGATCAGGTGAGGGACAGACATATTTCCAAATATGATAGGTTATGTCAGTTGCAGAAATCTCAAGCCATTAGACTTGATGCTAACAAGGTTGTCGTAAATTTGTCCAGCAAGCCCCTAAGTGATACCCAACAGGCAGTTCTCGCTAAAGGTCTCAATTTTGCTGTAGCGCCTAGAAGAATTCCTATTGAAGAACTTATTACATCCGTAGAATCCTCAGTACATCACCTCACACCTGAAGAGGCCGAGGAAGCCAGACAAGAATGTTCCCGAGTTCTCAAGACAGCTAAGCCACCTAACACCAACTTAAAACAAGGCGAAGGCCGGGCACTTAAAGATCTAAGGGACAATTCTGATATTATCGTTCTCCCCGCTGACAAGGGTAACGCGACAGTGGTATTGGATAAGGTTGATTATGATTCCAAGATCTCGTCTTTGTTATCAGATCCTGTATATAGGATTAATAGTCGTGATCCTACTACTCGCTACTCAAATGTCACCGTCAAATTGATCAAGCAATCATCTATTCCAGCGGATGCAGCGAAGACTCTCCTTCCAGGGGATGCTATTCCTCCGAGACTCTATGGTCTTCCTAAAATACATAAGGAAGATGTTCCTCTTAGACCTATTGTTAGTACGATTGGTTCTCCTACATATGCCCTTTCCAAATACTTAGGAAGACTACTTCAGCCGCTTCTGGGTAACACGCCTTCGTACATTAAGGATTCCACACACTTCGTGGAAAAGTTAAAAGCTATAACACTTCAGCCGGGTGATATTCTAGTGAGTCTCGACGTGGTGTCTCTGTTTACGAGAGTACCTATTGATGGTGTTATGTCTCTCATTAATGGCTTTTTTCCTGAAGACATCACAAGACTTTTTTATCACTGCATGACCTCCTCCTACTTTCTATGGAATGGGAATTTTTATGAGCAGACTGATGGTGTGGCCATGGGTAGTCCTCTCTCTCCTGTTGTGGCTAATTTCTTCATGGAGAACTTTGAAGAGAAAGCTTTGTCGTCGGCTCCTTTCAAACCGAAGATCTGGTGGCGTTATGTGGATGACACGTTCGTTGTTTGGACGGAAGGTGAGGAAAATCTTAGCCATTTCCTGGATCACCTTAATCTCCAGCACCCTTCTATTTGTTTCACCATGGAAAAGGAATCTGACGGCAAAATACCTTTTTTAGATGTTCTCGTCACCAAGAAAGAGGATGGATCTTTAGGACACAGCGTTTTTCGTAAGCCAACACACACCAATAGATATCTCCACGCAAGTTCTCATCATCACCCTGCCCAGAAACATGGTATCCTTACAACTCTAACTACCAGGGCTAGGAGGATTTGTGAAGTGTCTTCTTTACAAGAAGAAATTAACACCCTGCGAACCACCTTTGAGAGCAACGGTTATAGCAAGGCTTTGATTTCTACGGTTCTGAAACCAACAAATAATAATAGGACGTCAGTTGAGAAAAGAGATGTAAGAGGAACTGCTTACCTTCCGTACATACATAACACAACGGATCGTATTGCTAAAATCCTACGTCGATACAACATACGGACTGTATTTGGAACTTCTGTTAAGATTAGGCAACTCCTGCGACCAACTAAGGACAGTTTGCCTAAATTGCAACAACCGGGTATCTACAGAGTTCCCTGTACTTGTGGCAAGGTTTACATCGGGCAGACTTCGAGAACAATATGCACTCGCATTAAGGAACATAATAGATGTATCAGGCTCATTCAACCTGATAAATCAGCTGTTGCCGATCATGCTTTAACACCTGGCCATGATGTCATGTTCCAAGGGGTGGATGTTCTTGCCCGTATAAAGCAATATCGTCCCAGAATCATCAGGGAGGCGGTTGAAATACGTAAACACCCAGATAATTTCAACCGCGACACCGGCTACAATCTCAGTGAATCCTGGCTACCTATTATCAGAACCCTGAGAAAGTAATTCACTGCTGCTTTCCGTTGTCCCTAACATGGGGCTATAATGGCGTCCATCTTTGGGCACCTTCTATATGTTCTTCGTTGCTTTCTCTTAGCAACATTGTCGTATTCCAGATTATTCCTGACGATGAAAGACATGGTTTCTTTCGAAACGCGTCGAATTGCAATATAATAAAACACGGCATAAGCCCAAAATTCAACATTATGAATAATATATGTATTGGCAAGGCAGATTACACAATACATATTAGACACAAATAATTAAATCCCAGTCACATGTAGCCCACTAGAGTTCTGGTTAGTCCGTTAGTTGAGGGGGATATGTTATACCGGTAGGATATATTTAGGGTACCGTACCTATAATACTCTGCCGGTTATGCTCTCACCTCCGGGTTAAAGAATCAAATTCTGGCAGTCAGGATGCTCAAATAAAAGAGATCGTAGTAGTAGATTTACTACAACGATAATAAAAAAAACTTTTTTTTAACGTACAACCACGCTAGTCATATGCCAGGCCAGAGTTTCTCAAAGTGTGGTCCGCGGACCCCCGGGGGTCCGCAAAAAATATTCGAATCTAATTTTGTTAATTACTCATACCAAGGACTCCTGTTTCTGCAAATAAAAGTTTTAGTTTGTATTACAAAATATGTGCGTGGCAAGCTTAGCCAATCCTATGATCAGGTCAATATTGTTTTCGACGGGTGGCTACCCTGCGGCTAGCCACTAACACACCTAGTCTGTCATCTGTTCTGTCAGCGGAGCAAACGTATCGGCATCTGTTATTCAGTTGACTTTTGTCGCTATTTGGTGCTTGTCGTGATGGTTTGTTATGCTTTGTTGCGATGTTTAACTTTTAATGGTGGAAACATTTTACGTAAGGAAGTGTTAATTTTGGGCCTGTATCATGGATCGTTGGTTAAAGACAGGGACTGTAAAACGTTCAGTTGATAAATTACAATGATCGTGAAAGTGAGGTTAGCTGTTCAACTTCGGTAGCTAGTTCTAGCTGCAACACTGATTTACGTAAGACTGTTAAGCGCCGCAAATATTCTGAAGAGTATTTAAAATTAGGTTTTGTGCAATCTAATGACGAACAAAAACCACAGTGCGTGTTATGCTACGAGATTCTTTCCAATGAAGCTATGAAACCTGCGAAATTAAGGAGGCACTTAGAAACAAAACATCCAGACTTAGGTGATAAGTCATTTGAGTTTTTTTTAAATAAAAAGTCAAGATTTGGAAAAGATGAAAATATCAATGGAGAAAATGGCGTCAGGTAGCGCTGCTGAAAAAGCTACTGTGGCGTCATACGAAATAGCATTACTCATAGCTAAATCTGGAAAGCCATGTACGATTGCAGAAGAACTAATCTTACCAGCAGCAAAAAAATGTGTAATATAATAATAGGAGAGGCAGCTGCTAAGGAATTAAGTACAGTTCCACTTTCAAACGATTGATGACATGTCTCAAAATATTGAAGAGCAGTTACTTTGTAGGTTAAAATCTACAAAAATGTACGCTTTGCAGCTTGACGAAAGTACAGACCTATCAAACAAATCTCAGTTGTTAGCCTTTGTTAGGTATGAAAATGAAAATTGGCTTTTAGAAGAGCTTTTGTTTTGCCAAGAGATTCTTCATAACAATGCCCATGATGTTTTTGAAGCATTAAATGATTTTATTTTATCAAATCACTTGGACTGGCAACGTTGTGTGGTGTGAGTACCGATGGAGCAGGGGCCATGGCCGGCAAAAAGACAGGCCTAATTGCTCGTGTCAAGTCTGTCGCTCCCAAAGTTAAGTGGACTCACTGCTCTACTCATAGGGAGGCATTGGCTGTAAAAAAAAATGCCAGAAGATCTAGAAACATCATTAAAAGAAGTTGTGAAAATTGTAAATTATATTAAAGCCCGACCTTTGAACTCTCGTATTTTTACTCAGCTTTGCGATGAAATTGGAAGTGAGCATGTACAGCTCTTGCTTCTCACTGAAGTTCACTGGCTCTCCCGAGGTAATGTCCTCACACGTTTTTTTGAATTGCGTGATGAAATTAGAATATTTATTTTGGAAGAAAAGTATGAAAACTTTCTTCTCAAAGACAGGTTGTGTGAGTTTACGTGGTTGATCAAGGTTGCATATTTGGCAGATATCTTCCAGCATTTGAATGTCCTAAATACGAAACTTCAAGGGTCTGACACTGACATATTCCGTGTAGAAGAGCAAGTAGAAGCTATGATAGGAAAACTGTAGCTTTGGTCTGACAGTATGCTTAAGAATTCATACAACAATTTTACAACGTTGCAGGAATTCTTAATAACATCTGAAGAAGAGGTGCCTACAAACACAAAAGAACTTTTGGCTGAGCATTTAACAGGCCTAGCTCAGAGTCTGAGAAGTTACTTTCCTGAACCTAATCCTAATAATGATTGGATGAAGTATCCATTCAAGAAGAGAAGTATTGGTAACCTCATCGACCTATCTGATACTGAGCAAGACCAATTGGTGGAACTCTCTTGCAGCAGAGCCTGGAAGATTGTTTATCAAGAAAATAACTTGGCAAGGTTTTGGCTACTTGTACAAGCTGAGGTACCAGAACTTGCCAAAAAAAAAAAAGCCCTCGAACATATTGTGCCCTTTTGTACGACATATTTGTGTGAACGCGCCTTTTCTGAACTGTACAACCTGAAGTCAGCAAAAAGAAACAGACTGAAGAACATTGAAACCGATTTAAGGCTAAAGCTTTCTAAAATAAATTCCAACATTTTAGAGATAGTCAAAAGCAAAAAACAGTACCATTGTTCCCACTAAAGTAACGGTAAAATCACTGATAACATTTTATTCTAAGATTGCATTTGAAGTCTACTCCTACTGTAATTAAGAAAATTTGTGTATACTTATGTAAGTCATGTTTTTCCAGTATTTATTCCAATTTAAATAAACTATATATATACTAAAACAAACAGATTGTTTTTACAACCCACCATTTTTTGGTATAAATTGTATATCTTTAAAAATGACAATCATTAAAAAATTTACAACAAAAATTAAAGGCAGTTTTGAGGGGTCCGCAATGACTACATAAATAATTGAAGGGGTCCTCGAGTACAGGAAGTTTGAGAACCCCTGGGCTAGGCCACAGGGTCAGACTATCTCGGAACTCGATAGACGAGTGTGCTGGAAATTTATCCTTGAAATGACTTTCCCCTGTTTTCCATTTTTAACTAGAGGCGAACACCGGAACAATACCTTCTAATTGACCACTTCTTTCCAAATCTTTGGTCATTTTCTTCATTCAGTTCATCTCTCAGTAACTCTTCTGAACCTGTAGAAACCGGAATTATAATGGGTGGATATACATTAGAATTGAGCCACTATGGCCAGCATTGTAACACTCAATTTAATTTGTGACCGGATCTTGTTCTACCGGTCTTGACATCCTCCCAATATTTTACGAGTCCAACGATCAATGCTTTTATTGTGTTTCTAGTCGAGGCCGTCTCAAGTCTCCTGGCCTCCGATTACACTTAAGAATCCGGATAGATTGTATCAATTCGCCGCGACTCAAATCGGTCGTGTTTTTTTTTCTTTCTGGAATACTAATTTGCATCAGGTCTTTCTCACGTTCTTGGAACCATCTCCATTGAGTTTTTTTTTTGAAATTCTAGATTTTCTTAGTCGGTATTCAATCATACGGAAGATGTACCCATAGAACAGCAATTATTTCCTTTTGATAGAGGACATTATTGGTTCTATCTTAGTGTATAGTTGTTCACTGAATCTCAATCAAACCTGCCCATCAACCCATCTATTGCCTAAAATCTTCCGTAATAGGTCTATCCTTCGATTTAATAATCTATTATTATTCCTATTATCAAAGGGTTGGTAGCTGAATTACTTCGGGCCTGGGATACTATTCAATAAACTAACAACCCGCCCCGGCTTCGCCCGGGAACAGTTATGAATGCATTACGTGATAAGCGCTTTTTCTTTTATGTCAATGAACCTCTATCCGTTTTACGTCTCGGTATGATGGTTTAAAATCACTGACTGGACTATTAATTATTTTATCATGGAGATGCATGTGCAACGAATTCTTGTCAGACGTAATTTAAGAATGGCGAGGTGCATGAAACACAAATCCCCCTTCCATCCAATCTTAATTAGACTGTATTTTGCGGAACGAAAAATTCACAGGCGAAATGAAGAAAAGCCGAGTTCCATTTCCAGGGAAACTCCAAACACAATCCCTCTTCTCTGAAGTCCTAATACAACACAACTCGACAGTTTGCTGCTGGCTGTATCTGGGGTAATACGCTCGCCCCTAGCTTGCTCATAAATTGATTGGAGATTGTTGAAGAAATGAAAAGGTAAAAACACTCACAGTGGGCGATGTATCGATCGAGATATGCTCTACCAGCACCTTTTTTTGGAAGAACTTTCCATGCTTAACATTTCATACTTAGTATATTGATATTTTTAACAGTTTGCCCAGCGTAAGCTTACAAAGCGCACGGACGTCAGGTTTTTTCTTCGAGATTTTCACTGAAATCGCTACTGCGTGGCTTCCATTGATCATAAATAAATAATTTCCTATAGAAACCTTCGAGATATCCTTTACAGAATGGTGAAAACTGCATCAAAATCCATCGTGGTTCTGGAGATTACCCGTGACATCCCAGAATGGGGGGACTTTGTTTTATAGTAAGTAGAGAATAAAATTTTAGGAAGGGCAGATAACGTCGCTGTTCCGCCCCTTTATGACCACCATTATCAAATTATAATTTGGGTTTTGTGAGGGGTTAACGAAAATAAAACACAAATGAGGTTAATTGCCAGCATTCACCCGGATTGAAGAAACAAGACTAGAGAAAACCATACTCAGGATGGCTGCTGTCAACACCGTGATTAGAAATGCAGTCAAGAATTTCCGGGATGGTACCCAAATTAAGGCCTCAGCAGGCTCCTAGCCTCAATTAGAAATTCACACTCTAGAACAGCCATCATACCGGTTATCAGAAACACCCTAAGTCCCTACAATGAATCATCAACTCAAGAAATATATCTAAAGGAGCAAAGGATTTATTTTTTACCAATAGATTGAAACTCCAGAGAGTACATGATTACTTTCATAAAACTTTATTATTACCATCAGACTACCTACAATATTAGTATATTGATATTTCCAAAGGAAGTAGGAGACTTCGGTTACTTAGGAAGCAAAATAACCAGTGATGGATGAAGCAAAGAGGATATAAAAAGTAGGTTAGCTCAGGCAAAGGAAAGCATGTCTACAGAAAAGGAATCTGTTGACATTGAATATACATTTAGGTATTAGGAAGTCATTTTTGAAGGCCTTTGTCTGGAGCATAGAACTAGAAGGGAAACTGGACTATTGGTGCAACAGAAAGGAGGAGAATTGAAGTTTCTTGCGACTGCTAAAGAAGAGAAGAGATTGGTTGGTAGGACAAATACTAAGACACCCAGGAAAAGCAAGCTTAGTTATGGAAGGAAGGCTCGATGACAAGAACTGTAGAGGTAGACCAAGGTTAGAATATGTTAAACAGATTGCCTCGGATGTAGGGTGTGGTAGCTATGTAGAGATGAAACGTTTAGCATAGGACAGGGAGGCATGGAGCGCCGTATCAAACCAGTCAAAAGACTGAAGACTCAAACAACAACATGTTTACACTCACATTGCAGTGCGATGTGCTGAAATCTGGCGAATGTATTGTGACATACGATTATTTTCCAGGTTTTAAAGGGCTATTTGTAGAAAAACAGGATATTTAATTCTCCGAACTGAAAATCTGTTCTTTCCATTACCTGAAAATTGGAAGTGTCCAGGGATAAAAGGTCTTATGGTAACCCTTTGACATTTTTATTTATTTATTTACATAGGTCCCAATGAGCCTGAGCTCCTGTTAGGGACAATCAAGTAACATAGTTACAGCATGGCATATATATAATTTTTGTAACATTATTGTTTAGTTTAATAGTAACTTAGATTGCTAGTGACTAACTTTACAGAGATAATACGGTATGATACATTGCATTGCTTAAGGCTATTGTACATTGGCTATTCATTCCTTAATAGGAAGTCTTTTGTTTTCCTCTTAAATGTTTTTATAGAGAAACTTTCCCTTATGCCTAATGGTAGCGAGTTGTATTCTTTTATTATAGAGGACATAATTCCTTTAGTTCCAAATTTAATGGATTGGGAATGGCTGGTGAATATTTGATTTACTCCTCTTGTTGCATAGTGATGAATGTCATTTGCATGGGTAAAATGGATGTGTGTGTGTATCAATTTGTTTTCTAATTTGTATACAAATACTGTTGCTGACATAGCTATTTGTTTTTGCAGTGGCATAATTTTAGTTCCTGAGTACAATTCATTTGAGGGTGTGAGCCAAGGTAATCCAAAGATAGATTTTATAGCACGTTTCTGGAGTATCTCAAGTTCTTTTATCAGCTCCTTCTTACAATATCCCCATATGAAATTCATGTACATTAGATGTGAATGTATCAGAGCAAAGTATATATTTTTCAATTGTTGGCTAGTAAGACAGCTATATCTTAATCTGAAAATAATACCAATTAAAGGGCTGATTTTATGTTTTACATTTTCTACATGATTTTCCCAGGTTAGTGTACTATCTAGTGTGATACCTAAGTATGTTGCCGATTTAACCCTTTCTATTTCTTTGTTGGCTATGTTGACTATGTTTGTGGTCTCAATCTTGTATGATGGTTTATGGAAGAACAAATATTTTGTTTTAGTGATATTGATCACCATTTTGTGTGCTCTCAACCAATCCACCAGCTTATTGAGATCATAATTAATATTTAGCATAATTTCCTGTTCAGATGTTCCCAGATAGAGTATAAAAATATCATCTGCAAATAGTTTAAGCTTGCCTTTCAATTCTAATAATACTATATCATTAATATAGGCCAAGAAAAGAATTGGTCCTAAGACAGAACCTTGAGGTACTCCTGTGTCAATTCTCATTTGAGATCCTTTTACATTATCGATTGCAACATATTGTTTTCTGTTAGTGAGGTAGTTCTTGAACCAATCATGTGCCACTCCTCTGATGCCTGCAAATTCTAGTTTATTAAGGAGAATCTTATGGTTAACCAGATCGAAGGCTTTCTGAAGGTCAATTAGTACACCAGCAGCTAGTTTGTTTTCATCTAATGCCTTTTCTACATCAGTTACTACTTCAAATATAGCACTATCAGCTCCTCTATTTGGAATAAACCCATATTGGCAGTTTGCAAAGTAATCATTTTTCATGAAGAAATTCATAAGTCTTCGTTTAACAACGCTTTCTAGAACCTTGCTGATGGCAGATATAATATTAATGGGTCTGTAATTTGATGGGTGGGTTTTGTCCCCTTTTTTGTAGATCGGGACCACCCTAGAGACTTTACAGGCATCGGGGAATATACCAGTCATCAGTGAAAGATTTATTATTTTGACAAGATATGGTGTAAGGCCCTCAAGACACAATTGTAGCATGACATTAGTAGTGTTGTCCTCACTTATATTGTTTTTGTGTTTTAGGGAGTTTATAATTGATTGTATTTCATTAGCATCAGTAGGTAACATAAAGATTGTCTTAGTGCTAGTAGTATTTTTATAGCTTGTTATGCCCGAGGTAGAACCGTTTCCTTGATTTTCCCATATACTGTTAGCAATATTGACATAATATTTATTAATTTCATCACATATATTTTCCCTTTTTTCGACATTTGTGCCGTCGACTATAAGTTTGACAATTTCATTTTTCCCCTTCTTTGGTCTATTTAACATCTCATTAACAACACTCCACACTTCCCTCTGATTATTTGCATTTTGAATTTTTTGGTCAAAGTAGTTTCTTTGTAGGTTTCTCTTAAGTTTTGTAACTTGGTTGCTAATAATTTTATATTCCTCTAAAATTTCTGCAGATGGATTTTTAACTTTGGTTTTTGTATATATCTTATCTTTCCTGTGTATTAGTGCTAAAAGATCTTGTGTGATCCAGGGTTTTATTGGTGGGGCACTTGGCTCCTTATTCATATATTTCATAGTACAGGCTTCTATTCCTTTATTAATAAAATCACAGAATTTATTGTAGTAGTCATTGATGTTAGTTTCATTGCATACAAATTCTTGAGTTATTAAATATTTATTAAGTTTTTTGTAGTTTATTTTATCCTTTTCTATTGGCCTATCATCACATATTGAGTTCCTGTTTATCTTTTTGTTTCTCATTTCACAGATGAGTAAATGGTGATCACTCAAATCATTATCAATATTATAGACATTACATATTTTGTCACAGTCATTCGCCAATACATGATCAATTAGAGTAGAGCTAGTTTGTGTTACACGAGTTGGATATTTTGTATTACATAAGACTAGACCGTATGATTTGACTAGGTTAATATAACTACTAGTATATCTGTCCCCAAATAATAGATCGATATTCATATCACCTAGTATTATAACAGGATTCGTTGAGTAAGAACTAATAATTACTTCGAGATCAGTTAGAAAGTGTGGAATGTTGCTTTTATGAGGGTTATAAGCAGTGATTATATTGTATTCTTGATGGCCTTTTCTCACAGTAATGTGCAGTATGCTGTGGGTGGAATTTATTTCCTTTACAAGGGTACTGCTACATTTGTTTGAAATATACAAAGATACTCCCCCGCCAGTTTGCTTTCTAACTATGTGATATGCAACATATTTCTTAATATTGAAAAACATTTTTGTTTGTTCTGTTAACCAATTTTCTGAGATTGCTAGGACATCTACACCTTTGATTCTGTCTAACATTACTTGGATATCATCGAACTTGTTTTTTATGCTATGTGCATTTATGTGTACGCATTTTAGTGTACTGGTATCGGTTATTATCTGTTTACTGTCCTTAATCTTATAATAATCGCTAAGTGTATTACAGTTACACTCTGTTAATTCTAGTGTATTATTATTAGCATTACCTAAAAAAATTAATTTCTGTAATTCTAGTTCCATATGGGATAATACTTAGTAGATATCTTACTATTACATTGATTTTAGTTTGAGAGGGCGAGTTCATCCAGTATTTCAGCACTTGATATAAGCTTTGAGGGTCCATTTTGATTTTTCCGAATGTATATTTTGCAGTCTCTGACCCAAGTTGCAAAGATTTTTCCCTGTTGTCTCAATTCACGGCACTTTTTGGCGATGGTTTCATTTCTTGGGGTCAGGTGTTCATTGATATATATATTACCACCATCACTGTAACCAATTTCACTCGTCTTCAGGGTCTTCTTTTGTCTTCTGCTACTGAGAATCTCTTCCTTCTTCCACCTATTATTTAATTTCACAATTATCGGTTGAGGCCCAGGCTTTGTTGACGGGAGGCGGTGAGCTGCGTCTATGTTTGCCCTGGTGATTTCAACTCCTAACGTCTTGCCAATGTCCGAGATTTTGTGAAATACATCCTCCTCTCTTTCCGTGGGTATTCCATACACTATCAAGTTGTTCTTGCGCTGGTACTGTTTTAGTTCCTCCAATTCGTTGATAGCTCTAGATGCTGCCATTTCTGCGTCCTTGACGGTTTTTCTCTCTTTCTTCAGAGTTACAATTTCCCGGTGGAGTTCATCATACTTTTCTGATAAGAAAGTTGCTAGTTTTCTTACCTCGTGGTTTTCTTCTCTCATCGCCGAAAGGGATTCCTCAAGTTTCTGGGAGAAAGATGCCATAACCTCTTTGAGGTTAGGTTGCGGGAGGCAGTCTTCCCGATTGCATGACCAATTGAAAGTATCATCTTTCCGGAATTGTTGGTACGTGTCTTTACTCATTTTCATGCATGTTACATGAAACCAACGTCCACACTCACCATCACATCCTACAGCCTGCTGATTGTTCTTGATCTTTTTGCCGCATGGAGCACAGTTGACCGTCATGATATTAAATGTTATATGACTTCTCTTTTAGCAAGTTTTGTATTGTATTTCTCTTACGTATTTTACCTACACTGTTCACACAATATTTAACACTTTAGTCACTCGCGTAATCCTCGGTAAACCTGCGTAATTTCTTAATTTTGCTTACGTTTAGAATATAAACCTTTTACATATCCGCCATTTTGAATTTAGATGAAAACTGAAATCAATTTTAGTATGGTCCCGTATTCACTGCGTTTGCTGCTTACATGACAAAGAAAGTAGTATAAATTGAAATCGATGGGAACTTGTCATGGTGGTCAACCTGCAGTTATGTTGGCTACCTAATATTGAAAAGCCAATACAAAATTTCAAGTTGATAAGTAAAAATTTGGAAGTGCAGGGCACATTATCGCTTCTGTTCAGGCCTGGTGACTTTACACATTAGTTGGTACCACAACTAAAATTGAAAATTGGCTGTGCCACTTGCTCAACTCTACGGTATGTTTCTTTCTCTCTCAAAAAAAAAACCATACTGTAAACTAAACCCCTGAGATATCACATATAAATATTCCGCAGAGCTAGATCATTTGTGGATCAATTAACATTAATATAATTACTTCTGATAAAATGTTTTACAGGCAGTCAACACTTTATTCAAAAGTTGAAATTTGTCGTTCATTATGCAAAACTGACAGCAAATATTATATTATTATTATCAAATATACAGTTCACGCCACAATTTTGGTCGCTTGGTTCTGATTGCACAGTCGTACAGAGGACGGTCTGTGAGCGACGACTGTGCAATCGGAACTCACCGGCCAAAAGCCGTGGCATGAACTGTACACATGTAGATAGATATTATTAGTTCCTATTGTATTGATACAACCTCCAAAATTCTAGTGCATATACCTTACTCCCCCTTTCTTCATAGTCCTATCATACATAACCTCCAAATCAGTCTATGGCATGACCTAACTTTTATTATTCCTGCATAGGTTCCAAATTCTTGTTTGAATCCCATGCCCCTCTTGCAAATGGATTATGAGAAGGAAGGAGAAACAATCAAATTTAAACCCCAGGAGGTTGGTAATTGAAAAAGTAATTTTTATTTTGCATTACACAATGTAGTACAAGAAATACAATTACTGCATATTATAAAAAGAACCACACAACTGAAACTGCATTCTCGCCCAGTCTGTTCCATGCAACTTGCAGTTCAACTGGATCTAGTGGACAGATCTGTAAGAATACAAACATGAAGCTATTAATATAATGTAACTTATAAGGCACTACACATATAAGAATCCAGGCTATGCTTATCAAGAAAATATACTGTAAATGGCCATAGAAGACTTTGGCTATTAGGTCGTTGATTGTACAATGAGTGTACAAACCATATAGATGAAGGATAGAAAGCACAACACGAACTCATAACTTCCAGATTTGGCTTCTGTTACTCTACCTCTGAGCTTATGTTGAGACACTTTTGGTTTTTCTATGCATTACCACGTCGAACATAATCGCTCAGAGACAGGGCAAAGGCAGTTAGAGCTGGATGTCACAGATTGTGTCCCACATGTTTTGTACGTTCTAACTTTTAGCGTCCATCTATGTGGTTTGTAGGCCCACTCTCTGTACAACACACAACCTAATAATAGTTGAAAATTCCTTGCTCGTTTGATGGGTCATCTTTTACAATTTACCAGATATAATGGTATTTGGGCCTTTATCATATACAAAACAAGACTTCAACCTACAGTGTAATAGTGAAAAAGTAATAACGGTGGGCACAGAAGGTAGAGTACATTGAAAGGCAAGTCATTTGTCCCTGGCACATAGAATTACATGGCATCCTTGAAACATGAGTTAACTTCTGTGTTCTCCACAGTAGCTGGTAACAGTTGAGGAGGCGAGAACCCTTGAAAAAATTTACTAAACTACTTATTTTAGCCATGTCAATACCTTCTGTCATCATCATCATCTTGCACAGTTTCCAGCCACTGGCCGGGTCTGTTTGGAACACAAGCCTCTCCAACGTCTTCTGTCTTCCCACCATCTCTCAGCCTCCACCCTTGTCCAGTCTTCTCCTCTCTTCTTCACGCTTTCTTCCACCCCCTTCAGCCACCTGTCTCTCGGTCTTCCCCTCGGTCTCTTTCCTTCCCACTTCGTCTCATGTACTCTCCTGGGTATCCTCTTCTCCTCCATTCGTTTTACATGTCCATACCATCTAAGTCTAGATTTCTCTATACCATCCTGTAATGGTTCCTCCTTCATTAATTCTCTGGTCCTCTCATTTCTTATTCTGTCCATCTTTGTAGCTCCAATACTGCTTCTCAAGAACCTCATCTCACTGGCCTGTATTTTGCTCCTCTCCCTTCCTTTCATAACCCAGGTCTCCGAGGCATACGTCAGGATAGGGACATAGTACGTCCGATATATGATCTTTTTGCTGTTCTGAGGGACATCCTTGCTCCATAACATGCTTCTCACACTCCTCCGAAATGCTTCTGCCTGCCTCCCCCGCTCATTTATTTCTCTATCGTTTCTTCCATTATCTTGTATCAGGCTTCCCAGATACTTAAAACTCTCCACTTTCTTCAGCTGTTCCCCACCAATTGTTATTCCCGTTGTGGTTCTTTCCTTCTTCCTTGTTGTGATCACCATCTCACTCTTATTTATGCTAAATTTCATCCCATATCCTTGTATTACTCCTTCCCACACGTCCAACTGTTCCTGTACCTCCTCCTCCTTGTTTCCCCAAATCATCAAATCATCTGCAAACACCATTGCTTTCATCTTTCCGTCCCCAATTACTTGTGCCACTCGGGTCATTATGTCATCCATCACCACAATGAAAAGTAACGGTGACAGTGCACTTCCTTGTTTCAGGCCGTTTCTTTGTTCCAACCAGTCAGATCTCTCTCCTCCCACTTTCACACAGCTCACGCTTCCCTTGTACATCTCCTTTATCCTCTTTATAGTCCATTTCTCTACTCCTCTATCCTCCAGGGACTTCCATACTTTGTTTCTGCATACACTGTCATATGCTTTCTCAATGTCCAGGAAGGCCATCAGTAGATCTGTTCCATATTCATAGTGCTGTTCTTGTAACTGCCTTACAGCAAAAATCAAATCCACTGTGGACCTTCCTGCTCTGAAGCCATGTTGTTCTTCCCTCATCCCTCCTTCTATCCTTGTCCTAATTCTCTTTTCCAAAACTTTCTCGAAGATCTTTGCACAATGACTCATCAGTGTTATTCCCCGATAGTTTCTGCAATCTGTTCTACTACCTTTCTTGAAGATCGGGACAATGATTCCTTTTTTCCAGTCCTCTGGGGTCTTCCTTTCCTTCCATGCTGTCCTCATCACTCGGTACAGCCACTGTATCCCCACCTCTCCTGCTGCTCTCACCATCTCCACACTCAACTCATCCACACCCGGTGCCTTCCCTCCTTTCATCTTGTTCACTGCATCTTCCACTTCTTTCCATGTTAAGTCCTTTTCTGTTTGCAGTTCATCTTCCTCTTCCCCGATTTCTTCCTCCTCACCATCTTTTCCATTTGGGTTCAGAAGTTCTTCAAAATATTCTTTCCACATTTTCTTCAGTTCTTCCCTATTTTCGGGCCGATAACCTAGATGTTAGGCCCCTTAAAACAACAATTATCATCATCATCTTCCCTATTTTCTATCTCTTGTCCCCTTTTGTTCACCATTCTAACATAATCCGTAGGATCCTTCCGCCTCTTATCTTTCACCATCCCATACAGGACCTTTTTTGTACCTTCACTATCCTCCTCCATCATCTTTGTCCACTCTTCCATCCACTTCCTTCTCTCCTCAGCCACCACTCTCTTCGCCTCCTTCTTTCTTTCCTGGTACTCTTCCCTTGTCTCTACCGTCTTATTTTGATACCACCTCCTAAAGGCTCTATTCTTTTCCCTTACTATATCTTTTGTCTTCTCATTCCACCATGGTGTTTCCTTCCACCTCTTCTTACTACTTGTCCTCCCACATACTGCTTCTGCTGCACCCACTAGTGTCTTCTTAAATCTAGCCCATTCCTCTTCCACCCCTCTTTCTTCATCTGTTGGAATTCCTTCCTTTACCATTTTGAGGTACTCGACCCTTCTATCCCCTTCTTTCAGTTTCCATATCCTTATACGTCTTTCCTGGTTCTCAGTCCCTTTCTTCTCCTTACTCCCTCTCAGGTTCATTACCAGTAATCGATGGTCGCTATCCAGGTTCTCCGATGGTATAACCTTGATGTCCGTGATGTTCTTATTTAGTTCTTTCTCATACAGTATATAGTCGACCACCGACTTCCTGGTCAAGTCATCACTGTACCATGTGATTGTGTGGCTCTCTCTTTTCTTAAACCAGGAGTTCCCAACTAGCAGGCTGTTCCTCTGGCAGAAGTCCAACAGTCTCTTTCCTTCCTCATTTCTTCCACCCCAACCCTCTGGTCCTAGAACACTCTCATAACCTTGTCTTTCTCTTCCTACATGGGCATTGAGGTCCCCCATAACAATCATATTTCTTCCTACCAGCTGCTTCTGCAATTCCTCTTCAAACTCCTCCTTCTCTTCAGAAGCGCAGCCTACTTGTGGAGCATATACTTGCACTATTTCTACGGTCTCTCCCCTCAGTGCTACTTTCACTTTCATCATCCTATCACTTATTCTCCTCACTTCTTCTTTCAAACCATCTCGTACTACTACTCCCACTCCATTCCTCTTTCCCTCTTCGTTCCCACTCCAGTACAGTCTATAGCCTTTTCTCAGTACTCTCCTTCCTTCCCCTTTCCACTTTGTTTCTGCCAATCCCAATAAATCCAACTTCCTTCTTTCCATCATATCCACTATCTCCTCCACCTTCCCCGTCAGCGTTCTTAGGTTTAAAGTTCCAAATCTTAGTCCGTGTGTACAGCCGTGTCGTCGTCTATTAAATCCATCCTGTCCGAGGCTCGTTCCATTTTTGAAAGCATTTGGTTTAATCCACTACTGGCTTGCTGGGCCTATCGTAGCTTCACCAGAGCCCCGTTAGCCGTCACTTTTCAGGGTTCCTGTAGGACCTTCACAGCTACCGTAACGGTCCCGGGGCACACGAAGTCCCCACTGTACTTCGCCCCTACAGGCAATCCCCTACTTTGTGCCGTTGCCCGTCTCCCACGACGTGGACGAGGGGTTGGACTTATGGGAGACCTTCTGTAATGATTCAAAATAGATTTCCCTTTTATATCATGACAGAGTTAAATTTCAGCTGTGTTAGCCATTATCCGCGTGAATTATGCACAACTACAGCAACGCCAACCCCCACGCATACGTTACCAATTGCTTTTGTAAAAGTTATATTTGCCTAGACCAGGTGGCGGCCCTGTGTTAGTCTTTGTCCCAGGCGACAAGAAGTGGAACGACCTATGACGCAAGGATCTATTAATGAAATCACAGAAGTGGAAGTTAGGAAAGCCATCTCTAAAATTAAGAATCATAAAGCAACCCATAAGAACAAAGGGTAAAGTTTATAAAACTGCCATAAGACCAATCCTACTCTATGGTAGTGAAACAGGGGCTACTATAAAGGCACATGAGCAAAAGCTACATACCACTGAAATGCATATGTTACGTAGGGCAGGTGGAGTTACTCTCAAAAGATAAAATCCGTAATGAACATGTGCGAGGCAGTTTCAAAGTAGCGCCTATACCGGTAACTGAGAAACTTTTAGAGTCCAGGCTAAGGTGGTATAGCCATGTTATGCGAAGACCGGAGGGGATCTTTAACGTGCGCACCCTCAAATGCCAACTGACTGCGCCAGGATATGAATCTGCAACCTTGGGCCCAGCAGGCGAGGACATTACAAACAGCCAGTTCCTTTTTGTAACAAACAAAATTTATTAATGTCATGCAGCCTGTTTTTTTTTTCAGGTTTAGGGAATAACCCATCTCATTTGGGTACAATTGTGTTGACCGACTGAAAAGCAGCCACCAACTGATTACGGAAAATGACTGCGAGGTGTTATTGCATTATTTCAGCAGTGCCAACATTATCGTTTGGTGCCAGTTTTGCTGCTAAGTTCGAAAGTGGTGAACGTCGAATAAGGCTTTACATACAACCACAAACCTAACCTGGGGCATATGCACCAGACCCCTCTCCTGTACTACAGTTCTTTTGCAGTGCCGACACATGACCGAACTTTTATATGGCCCATAATATAATATGTGCCATAAATGCAAAATTTCCAAACACCAACAATATCAAATAGCTCTTGGTAGACTCCTATAATGCGCTTCAGCGCACTCCCACGTAGATGACTGTCAGGCCGAAAATTACTGATGTAAAAGTTGGACGAGACCAAATCATACACTACTTGGTTCGACGGCTGCCTTGACGAAAGAAACCATTGGCAGCTACTTGGTTAGCAGACTGGGAATCGTGCGGTGTCGCCGGCTCGATACGTTATCGAACCTGTTCGAACTGTTAGCCGACCTCACACACAAAGTAAGCGGAGAACTGACGGCCTAGACCGACGGTTCCCAACCTTTTTTTTTTCCTCCCGTACCCCTTTATACATATTTATATAAAATAGTAGCCCTAAAGAGAGTAGAATCCAAGCCAGTGAAATGAAATTCCTAAGAAGTATGATAGAAAAGACAAGGGAAGACAAGAGTGAGGAATGAAGATGTTAGGAAGGAAGTTGGGATGGGAAAACTAAATGAGAGAATTGAGAAGAATAAACTAAGGTGGTTTGGACATGTAAAGAGGATGGAGGAAAATAGAATACCAAGACAGATGCTGGAGGCAAAGTGCAAGGGTAAGAGAGCAAGAGGAAGACTTAAAACAAGGTGGATCGATTCAGTGAAGAACAGCTTAAGAAAAAGAAATCTGGACTGGGACAAGATCGTGGAAGGAAAGAGGAAAGTGGACAAGTGCCATAAATACCCCGACCCGGCAGGAGCTGGATAAGGGGAAATGATGATGGGATGATGATGCTAAATATAATTTTTCAATTTTACTTCCATTTACTTGGGAAAATGAAGATGTATAAACATTTAGCTGAGGAAAATAAACAATACAGTACCGTACATAACATGTTTTTGTTTTTATTGGAAACTAATTAATTCTAGCGATTAGTTTGGCAAAACTAGACAAATCGGGACAATAGCAGTGGGTCGGTGAAAGTGACTGGGGATGGGATAGGGTGGGAACATTGATCTTGACGTGCGTGAATAAGACGGCACTTCGCGCCGGTACATTAAGACTGAAACGTACGATGGGAACATGGCGCCCGCCATTACCGTTTAATTTAGGCGTACCCCTAAGAGGTTCGTTGCATACCACCAAGGAGTACGCGTATCCCAGGTTGGGAACCACTGGACTAGATGATGTTTTCTACAACCTTTCCCTCTTGTACGGTATGTGTGAACGTATTTGACTATTAGTGGTTCGAATGCCACTGTCGGCAGCCCTGCAGATGGTTTTCCGTGGTTTCCCATTAGCACACCAGGCACATGCTGGGGCTGGACCTTAATAAAGGCCACTGCCACATCGCTCCGCGCCTAGCCCTCTTCTATCCCATGGTCACCATACGACCTATCTGTGTCGGTGCGACGTAAACCAAATTGTACATAATAATAACAATATTAATATGGATTATCGCCCCCCCCCCCCCCACTGATACGTTTGTGGTTTCTGGGAAGGATGTAATAAGGTCGAGGATATTAACAAACGTATGTTCCTGAAAGGGAACAAATTAATCGCATATATAAACATACTGTTGCCGCACGATTGTACGAAGAACGCGTTGTGACCAGTCTCCTTTGTTCTGGAGGCAGTTTGTATATTCTGCGGAGACATGTGCATCGAATCATCGCACAAAAACAGATTGTGGCTGTCTCCACATTACAGATCCTGTTTGAAGGGGTTATATGCACAAACTATACAGCAGTGCACAGCAAACACAGGATGTGCCAGTACCGCCTAGCACAATGCTCGAACACAACCTTCTTGAGGTTTCTGGGTGGATAAGAACACGCCGATAGGTCGCAGCGCACTCAAAAGGTCGTACAAAGGACGAACTTTTTTCCAACTCTGGCGTCTTCTGTTCCAGCAGGAGCGAATGATACTAAAGTTCGAATGAGCTCTCACGGGCACGATACGCAACGTAGCTCGATACAGCATTGAACCTGTTCGAACCGTCAGGCGACCCTACTCATAAAATATGCGGTGCACTGACGACCCAGACGATATTTTCTGCAACCTTTCGCTCGCATACGGTATGTGTGAACGTATTAAGACTGTTAGTGGTTCGAATCCAACTGTGGGTAGTCCTGCAGATGTTGATCCGTGTTTTCCCATTTGCACACCATGCATATGCTGGGGCTGTACCTTAATACAGGCCATGGCCGCATCTAGCCAGCTTCTGTCCCATTGTCACCATACGACATATCTGTGTCTGTGCGACGTACAGTAAATCAAATCGTACCTAATAATATGGTAATAAGATCATTCCCCACTTCCCATCTCTGAGAAGGATGTAATACGTCGAGGATAGTAGCAAATATATGTTCCTGCAATGGAAGAAATTAATGAAATTAATCACTTATAGCCTATACACATACTGTTGCCGCATCATTGTACGAAGAACGTGTTGTGACCAGTCAACTTTGTTCTGTGCACTCCAACGATGTTCAGTACGCAGTTAGTATATTCTGAGGAGTCGTGGGCATCGAATCATCGCACAAACACAGATTGTGGCCGTCTCCACATTACAGATTGAAGGGGTTATAGGCCTATGCACAAACTATACACCAGTCCACAGCAAATACAGGACGAGCCGGTACCGCCTATAACCCACCCGCCATCCCAAATTATAACATCACTTATAGGGTATAGTAAAAATTCCAGCTGTGTCTGCCATTATCGGTGTTACAACAGTATTGCCAACCCCACGCATACGGTACTAATTGTATAGGTGGTCTTTCGACCAGATCAATGTTCCTTTTGTCAACCGTGCCCCTCTAGCTTCCCGCGACCATTCTAACCTTAGTTTAGTCCAATCCAATGGTTTTTGACAATGGTTCCAGTCTAACATGTCCTGGGCCCTATTTCACAAAAATCGACCGGTCCGACAATTGTGACAATTTGACGGTAGCGGTTCACTATAGACCATCCTTTGTATAAATATTTTTAAACACTGAAATTACCTGATTTAATAGTCGGGAGGATATCAAGAGAGGATTGAGTATTAGATGTTCACTGCTCTGCTGTCATAGACCCACCGTCCCGCCCAAATAGCGACACGACATAGTTGAAATCGAAGTTCTCACCCCAACATTCTCACTGAGTCAGTATTGCGAACCCCACACTTTTTTAAATTTTTAAAAACTGAAATTACCTGATTTAATAGTCCGGAGGATATCAGGAGAGGATTGAGCATTAGATGTTCACTGCTCCGCTGTCATAGACCCACCATCCCGCCCAAATGGCGACACGACATATAGTTGAAATCGAAGTTCTCACCCCCATCTTTCTCACTGAGTCAGTATTGCCAACCCCACGCGTTTGGTACTATTTCGCACGTGATGTATGAAAGCACTAAGTGAACTCAATTACAGTGTTTATTTATGTATTTATAATGTTTTACATACAAAAACAGACCTAAACTGGGGCTTACGCCCCAGACCCCCTTGCATGTGGTACTAGCATTAATTTTCGACCAGGCAGTACCTATCCTAGTAGCGGACATAAATTGTATGTTATTAATGTTTTACATACAAAAACAGACCTAACCTGTGGCTTACGCGCGAGACCCCCTTGCTTGTAGTACTAGCAGTAATTTTCCACAAGACAGTGCCTAACTTAGTAGCGAAGGCATGTGGTGAATTTCTTTATTCAAGTTGGTAACGTCGTCACAGGATCGACTTTCGGGTGTCACATGACTGTCAAAGATGACGTCCGTAAGTGAAAAAAGGGAAGAAAAATTGCATTCTTTCCATGAAATAACAACTATTGCGGTGCAGCAGTGGCTATTGAGTATGAAAGGATTGTGAAACGACTCCCAACAACTCCCCGAAAGGTATGCATATCATAAATGATATATTTTCAATAAGCTAAGGTGTTATAGTGCGGGCCAAACCATTGGAAGCCTGAAGGTAACGCGTAGTCGGTGTGGTGTTGTCATGTACGTTCTCGCATCCAGCAATCGACCGAAGGTACCGTGCAATAACATGGCAACACCGCCAGGCGCGGGGAGGAGAGCGGAGGGCCCCTTGACCTTCAGGCTTCCAATGGTTTGTCGCGCACTATAAAAGTTGTTAAAAGTGATGTAAAGGGAGGATGGTCTAAAGTGAACAAAAAATAAAAGGATCCCCTTTAGGTCACCTAAAAACCCTAGGCCTAGTCCTACTGATAATAATAATAATAATGTTATTTGTTTTACGTCCCTTTTAACTACTGCGGCTCTTAGAGACTCCGGGGTGCGGGAATTTAGGCCCAAAGGGGATCTATAACGTGCCAGGAAATCTACTGACACGGCTCCCTCACATTTGCACACCCTCAAATGCCAGAAGACTGCGCCAGGATTCGATCCTGCAACAGCAGGCGAGAACGTTACCGCTGAGCCACGCAGCCAGCGTAGACCTACCGCCGTCAAAGAGACAGATCTACATAATAACAGCACACTGTAAATGTTTATTGGTTCTGAAACATTAACGCAAAAACATTATCGTGCACTAGTGTTCGTTACGCATGTGCTCTAAAGATCGTCAGCTATGACGACTACTGGACACGATGATCAAACGACAATTTAATTAATGCAGGGTGCTTCAGAACTACATTATAAGTATATTGCCGCTGTTAGGTCTTACAAGGAGATATGACAATGTGCCATTTTTCGTCACAAATGACTAGCATTGGTAAAGTGAGTGTTTTTAAGTCCCGTCACCAGCATTTCTAACCAAAATAGGAACGAGAGCACGAAATAGCAAATCGCGTATGTTACAGAAACAATTACCAACTATATCACACACTTGTAACATTTTAAAATGTCGGAACATAACACGTATCATGCACATAACTCGCGGGCCTGCTTAGCACATGCGAGAAGCAATACGCAGCATCAAGACAGCTCAACTCACACGAGATGTTTGACGCTGGGAATCACCTATTACATCGCACGCATGATTTCGCAAAGTTGCTCCTTATTATCGGCAACGAAGGTATGACGAATCTCGTAAGACTTCGTGCGTTGAGAAAGACCCATTGACATCCTTATTATATGTACTTACTGTATATACGAGAGTGACGACTATTGGCTCAGTGACGAAAACCGGTACCGTACAGTTACCTACTGCCGCTTTTTAATCGCTCCATTCCAACGATTCTAACAACACTGTAGGCTATTAATGTAACGAGAACCTTCCAAACGCACCGAAATACGAAAAGATAGGTTATGGTAATAATAGACATGTAACAAGGCGCCTGTCGAGTTTTCGATGACAATCTGACAATTGTACAACCACTGCTGACATATGTCAGATTTCTACCTGTAGGCATTACAACTTTATGGAACAGAAACTTGTCGAACCATTGAATTGTCGGATATTTTAAGTCATCTGACATATGTCGACTTGTCCAGTTTATTAAAATAGGGCCCAGACCAACGGTTACATCCTAATGCGTCTAGATTCTAGCTTCCAGCCGCAGAAGAATGGGTTTTGCCTAGTGGTGGTGTATTTTATATCTAACATGTTGGGCACACTGCCGTGACACCAACGTCTCGTCATGTGTTGCTCTCAAGGGGAGGATACGATGCATGGGTCACCAATTCGAACCATCTTTAGTACACGTGTAGGGTATTACCAGGTGCAAGTAGTAAGGGTTCTCAGCAGTTTCCGAGAAAGTAATTAATTGCAATTTCATGTCGGAGTCTATGTGCATTGTACTCTAGCAAGAATCCAACAAGCACGCGGTGCAGCGGTAAGAGCCCTGCTTCGTAAGTGCGAGATCGAATCCCACCAGTGAGCCTTTGCAGTGTGTTGTGTTTTTTGTACCAATAACATGAGTCACTGCTTGCGGGGTACGAGGGTGGTCTGATGGTCCACAGACGTGCAATGAAAAGAAAAGACTGGGCGTTAAATGTGTACATTTATACGTATACATACAATAGAATACACCTGACCGTGTATAATACCAATGCATTTGCAATGCCAATGCTGTATATTATATAGTCAAAAACGTTTAACCCCCATACGATGATTTCAGAATCTCTTTTTCCGCTCACATAACACGTTATTGCAATTGACTGCAAAATAAACATTATTCACGACACATACACTTGTACGAATTGGCAATGTTTACAAGAAGAAGAAAAAAACACAACCCACTGCAAAAACTCATCGGTGGGATTTGATCCAGCGCTTATGAAGCAGGGCTCTTACCACTGCACTGCAATTAATTAATTTCTCGGTAACGGCTTACTACCTTACTACATGTGTACTAAGGATGGTTCGGTTCGATGACCCATGCATCGTATCCTCCCCTTGTCAGCTGGAGTGAGCAACATGGCTGCCGTAGTTCAAATTCAACAAGAATGAAACATACCGTACACAATTACGTCATTTAGCACATATTTCCAGTATATTAGTCATAATGAACTGCAATTTCAATAGCTATTGTCCCCTGGAAACCCTGAAAAGGTATGAAAATCATATATTATCATTCAACATCTAATTTGAAACTGTTAAGTCAGGTTCCTGCGTCCTGCACTACAAATCAAACAATTTCTTGAGTAATGCTAACAATATGACTAGGCTAATAAATGAAATGCACCACCAAAAACTTTATTTTTTTCAGATTATAATTTAGGATGTCCCAATAATTGGGAAAATAGGCCTATTGTGTTGACAGACTGAAAATTCGCAATAATATTACTCCCAACCGGACACAACATTTTGGGACGTGATGATGCAGTGGTCAGTTGCCTCTCAGCAAGACGTACCAGGTTCAATTCCCGGGCAACGCCTATTCTTAAATGTTATATTGTATCGTAACAAGATTTTTGCATATGCCCACTTACAGTAAATCAAATACAGTACGGTACCTCGGCTTAATAACATATGCTGTATACACAAGGAATGAGGCAAAAACTAAGGTTTGATAGAATGAATCGGCAAATTGTATTCATAAAGAAAACTTACAGGCTCTTCCGTATAAATCTCTCCTCTGAAACTCTAGCTAGGCCTAGTTGGTTATTGAGGTTTCAATGGTCGAAACTACGAAGTCATCTGCCCCTCAAACTCTCCTGCATCCGTCTGAAAAGAAAGGAAATATTGTAACACGCACCCTAATGAATGAAATAAGCGTTTGTTGGAAAGCATAGCATACTTACATTTGCTTGTAATAAATAACCTCCAGTCTTCAATGGCGGCCAGCCGTGGCATTTCATCATATCTTTCTACTGCAACGGTCATGCGATGTTTGTCAGGCACAAGCAGCGGAAAGGAACTGTCACATGGTACGGGTATATTAGGTGGCCAATCACATTACAAGGCAAAGAGTGTCTTCTGACCAATCAGGTGAAGTATCATTTCAGGCTACAGACGTATGTGTTTTGGTTTGCATGGCAGCGAGTCCCTCATTTGTTTCCAGGGAAACTTATACAAGGAGATAAGTGATAGGCCTAACTCGCAAGAAGTACATACTATATTGGAAGTTTAAAGACATTCAATTCTTTTGGGAAAAGCATTTCAGTACAGATATTTCTCTACAATTCACGAAGTTATTTTACGTAAAGTCAGGGGAATATTACCACAGTTTATTAAATCTACGACTATGTGTGGTTAAATTGAAGAAGGAACTCGTCATACAGAGTGACCGAGAATGTCTACGCTTATAAGTAGGGCTCGGATTCGAGCATACTTGCATATTTTTTTCCTGAATAGTACACATTGAAAGAAGCCTTTCGGTGGTATTTTCACCTCACTGGGGCCAACAGAATTGAAATTTATCGAGCATATAAATGCATAAAACCGAGGTTTTCAGAATAGAAGCGTATAAATGCATATTCTTGTGGTTTTCGTCTAAATAGTTTGTTTTTCTTGGAGGCTGGATTTAGACAGCTCCTTAACCCGGTCCATGAGTCAATCCTAATTGGCTACATGGATAATTCTTGCCAGGCGCGTCCACGTCGCGGGGGTGGGCAACGGTACTGTAATATACCATGGAACTACAGTACCGGCTAAGTTCTGGTGAGGACCCAGTCCTATGGGGTATAACATAGGCCCCGTGCACAGGGTTACGTGCGAAGACCTCAACGGAATCTACAGCGAAGAAGATGGACTTCAGAACGGTGGAGATTGCGGAAGAGGCAACCCAGTACTCAGGGAATAGTATGAGTACAGCATCAATCGGCAGCGTCTGTTTCCCATGTTAGGGGCGGCTGCAAGGGCGTCTGTTCTCCATGTTAGGGGCGGCCTGAATAATAGCTGGCAGTAGCTTCATAAAATGCCTTTGGTAGTGGCGACCCCATCGTAATAATAGCCTAAAATGGAAATGGCACTTCCAATGATTCGGAAAAGGCTAGGGCGTACCCTGCAGGCGACGCGCAGTTCCTTTGGTACTGGGGGAACTGTGAGAAATGGGCGACCAGTAACCGAAATGAAAGTGGGAATCATGAATGTCATGACCCTGACAGGCAAGGTGGAGGAGGTGGTAGACTTCATGGAGAGGGAGAAGGTTGGAATGATGGGGCTGAGTGAAGTGAAATGGAAAGGTAAAGGAAGGAAGAAATTGAGGAAAGGATATACATTATACTGGAGTGGTGGCCAAGAGGCAAAAAATGGCGTGGGACTGATAACCTCGAAACAACTGGAGGAGTATGTTGAAGTGGTAGAGTGTGTGAGTGACAGAATAATGAAAATTAGAATGAAGATGAAGAATGACGTGATGGACTTCATACAAGTGTATGCACCACAGACTGGAAACAGAGAAGAAGATATTGCAGTATTCCTGGAGGACGTAGAAAGAGTAATCTCAGATGTAGAAGTGGTGATCATGGGAGACATGAATGCACAAGTCGGAATTGAGAGACAAGGAAAGGAAGAAGTCGTTGGACCATATGGATATGGGAAAAAGAACCGGGAAGGAGAGGAACTTGTAAACTTTTGTGAAAGGAATGGACTGATAGTGGGTAATTCATGGTTTCGGAAGAAAAACAGCAGGAAAATTACGAGATATGGGTGGGGTGATAGAAGAACAAAATCAGTAATTGACTACTTCCTGGTGGAAAGGACAAATCGCAGAAAGCTGATGGATGTGACAGCTTTACCAGGAGAAGCATTTGATGGGGGACCATAGAGCTGTGGTGGCAAAATTTAGATGGGGAAAATTGGAAAACCTAAAGGAGATCAGAGAAAGTAAAATAAAAGTATGGTAATTGAAAGACAAAGCTGTACAGGAAGATTTTCAGGAGAGATTGAAGCAACAAATCCCAGTTACTGAAGTGGAAAATGTAGAAAAGGAATGGTCCCACTTTAAAAAGGCATTTGCTGGTGCAGCAGAGAGTGCTTGTGGTAGGACGTCAACAAGAGTGAAAGAGAAGGAGACACCGTGGTGGAATGAGGAAGTGAGGAAAGCAGTGAAAGAAAAGAAGTCTGCATGGAAAGAATGGAACCGAGATCAAACAGAAGAAAGCAAAAGGAAGTATCACGACAGCAAACGGAGGTGTAAGAAAGTGGTAGGAGAAGAAAAGAAGAAAAGTTGGGAAGAATTTACACGAAGAATGGAAACAGATGTAAGTGGCAGTAAAAGGATGCTGTATGGGCTTCTAAGAAGTAAGAGGAAAGAAAGAGTTACTACAAAGCTGGTGAAAAAGGAAGATGGAGAGTTGTTAACACACCCAGAAGAGATAAAGGGACGATGGAAGGAGTATTTCGATAAGCTATTGAATGTGAGCAATTGTACTGGTGAGATCGAAGTGACACAGCCTGACGACTCTATAACAGAAGATGATATAACAATGCTGGAGGTGGAATTAGCAGTACAGAAAATGAAGATGGGAAAAGCAACAGGGGTGGATGAAATCAGTGTAGAAATGATAAAGGCTGCTGGACCTGTTGGTATGCAATGGCTGTATCGACTGCTAAAGTGTGTGTGGAAACGGAAATGTGTACCAGAAGACTGGGAGAAAGGGCTAATAATACCAGTGTTTAAGAAAGGGGACAAGAAAGTGTGTGATAACTATAGAGGGATCACCCTCATATCACAGATAGTAAAAATACTGGAAAGGATATTAGAAAGAAGAATGAGAAGAAAGGTGGAAGGAGAGTTGCAAGAGGAACAGTATGGCTTCAGGAGTGGAAGATCCACAGTGGACCCAATCTTTAGCTTGAGGCAGGTGATGGAAAAGAACTGGGAATATGGAGAGGATTTGATCATGACTTTCATAGATCTGGAAAAGGCATATGATAGTGTCCCCAGAGAGAAGGTATGGGAAACCATGGTTAAGAAGAGACTGGGAAGAGAAATGTTGGAAATGGTGCAAGCAATGTACAACAACTGTGTTAGCAGGGTACTGACCCCTGTTGGAAAGACAGACTGGTTTAGGAACAAGACTGGACTAAGACAGGGGAGTGTGCTGTCACCTCTTTTATTCATAATGGTAATGGATGAAATTGTAAAGGAAACAAAGGAAGCATATGGACATAAAGAAATGAAGTTACTATTATTTGCAGATGATATTGTGGTCTGGGGAAGGAACACCGAAGAAGTGCAAAAACAACTAGATGCACTAAACGAAAATATTCAGAAGTATGGCCTGAAAATCAGTATAGAGAAAAGCAAGACCATGGTGATGACAAGAGGGGAAAGACAAGGAAAGGGCACTGTGAAAATTGGAAGTCAGAGTTTGGAAATTGTGGACACGTTCAAATACCTAGGAAGTGAATTGATGCAAACTGGTAGGTTGGACATGGAGATTGGCAGGAGGGTACAGCAGTGCAATGCATTCTGTCAAAGTGTAAGAAAACTTGTTTGGGATAAGGAAGTACCAAGGAAAAGCAAGGAGGTAATGTATAAAATGTACTATGTACCCATATTAACTTATGCAGCTGAGACTTGGACCCTGACGAGCAGGCAAGAGAGTAGAATCCAAGCCAGTGAAATGAAATTCCTACGAAGTATGATAGGAAAGACAAGGAAAGACAGAATGAGGAATGAAGATGTTAGGAAGGAAGTTGGGATGGGAAAACTAAATGAGAAAATTGAGAAGAATAAACTAAGGTGGTTTGGACATGTAAAGAGGATGGAGGAAAATAGAATACCAAGACAGATGCTGGAGGCGAAGTGCAAGGGGAAGACCTAGAACAAGGTGGATCGATTCAGTGAAGAACAGCGTGAGAAAAAGGAATCTGGACTGGGACAAGATCGTGGAAGAAGAATTGTGGAAGGAAAGAGGAAAGTGGAGAAGTGCCATAAATACCCCGACCCGGCAGGAGCTGGATAAGGGGAAATGATGATGATCTCCCCCGAATTCGGGCCCTGACAAGAATCCTTAAGGTTCGAAAACAGAAATAATTATTGAAAAGCCTATCTGGTGCGAATAATAGAACCGCAGGCTTTTAACCTTTTGTGAGGTCGCTCTCGTCATTGAAGCTTTTATTGACTGATTTAAGAAAATCATTCAAAACTGAAAATTTCTTGTTGTACAGACCAATGCAGATCTACTTCATTGACTCGCCTAATTCTGAACCTTTTGTAAATGAACTTTTAAACTCTATCTTTTATAAGAGCACTTCTCTTATATATATACAGTACTTGTAAAACTTGAATGCGAGTCTATTGCAGTGTATCATACATACAATTAGAAAATAAAGCTCGTATTTAAAGGTATGTTATTGTTTTTTTCGTTTCACTTTCCTTTCTATAGTTTTTAACGGTGTTTTTCAAGCATATTCTGCATATTTAACCGCATATAATGGGGGTTTCGAGCACAAAACACATGGTTTTCAAGCATATCTGGAGATTTTATCGAGCTTATCGATCCGAGCCCTACTTATAAGTATGCGAATTACTTACTTCAATATCATGGAGGAAGCGAGGTCAAACCGCTGTACAACTCTAAAATGAAATGCTACTACGAAATTAAAAAATTCTTCAACCAAGAGAGATGGAGTCAACAATCTGGACGAACGAGAACCTGGAATTATGAGATGCAGTCTACAATCCAGGAAGGAACGAGTGGGGACAGGAGTCAACTATCCCAGGAGAAGTAGATGGGCGATCAGAACCGCAGTTTCGTTTGGGGAGTAAGAAGCATTTGTATGAACACACGACAAGGCATGTCACGCCATCTCTCAGCAGAATAGAGCTACTCATCATCTTGTGCAGTTTCCAACCGCTGGTCGGGTCTGCCTGGAACATAAGCCTCTCCATCCACCATCTCTCGTCATTTACTGTGTCCCAGCACACTCCTCTTTCCTCCACACTCTTCTTAACTCCTTTTGTCCATCTGTCCCTTGGCCTCCTTCCCATTCCAAACATCTTTGGTATCCTCTCCTCTTGCATCCTCCTCACATGTCCATACCATTGTAGCCTAGATCGCTCTATTCTATTTTGCAATGGTTCCTCTCTTACCATCTCTCATTCCTTACTCTGTCCATTCTTGTCACTCCTACCCTACTCCTCTGGAACTTCATCTCCACTGCTCGTATTTTATTCTTGTCCCTTTCCTTCATCACCCATGTTTCTGAACCATGTCAAAATTGGCACAAAGTAGGTCTTGTAGATGATTCCTTTACATTTTTGTGGTACATCTTTATTCCATAACATCCCCCTAACACTCTTGAAAAATCCATCTGCGCACCTTCCCCTTTCATTTATTTCCATCCTATTGCCTCCCTTTTCTTCAATTATGCTTCCCAAGTACTTGAAGCATTCTACTTTCTGCAACTGCTGTCCTCCAAGTGTTATGTCCATATCCAGTCTGTTCTTCTTCCTCGTTGTGATGACCACTTCACTCTTTTGTGCTGAGAACTTCATCCCATATGATAACACTACCTTCTCCCACTCATCTAATTGCTCTTGTACTTCTTCCTCATCCTCTCCCCATACCAGAAGGTCATCAGCAAACAACATTGCCTTCATTTTCCTTTCCCCAATGCTATTTACCACTTTTCGTATGATTTCATCCATCACCACTATAAATAACAGGGGTGAGAGGGCACTTCCCTGTTTCAGACCACTCTCCAGTTGAAACCGTTCCGTTCTCTCTCTTCCCACCTTTACACAGCTTTTGCTTCCCTCGTACATTGCTTTCACTCTTGCCACTGTCTCCTTGTTCACTGCTTTTGCTCTCATTGCTTCCCATACCTTGTTTCTATTAATACTATCATATGCTTTCTCAATATCCAAGGTCATCACCAGATCTTTCCCATATTCATAATGTTCTTGTAGCTGTCTTACTGCAAAGATGAGGTCAACTGTTGACCTTCCAGCCCTGAATCCATACTGCTCTTCCCTCAGCCCATCTTAAACTTCTGTCCGAATTCTTCTCTCCAGTACCTTCTCAAATATTTTGGCGCAGTGGCACACGAGTGTAATTCCCCTGTAGTTCTTGCATTCCTTCCTACTTTCCTTTTTAAATATGGGTATTATTATCCCTCTTTTCCAGTCCTCTGGTATTTTCTTCTCCCTCCATATCACTTTCATTACTCGAAAAAGCCACTGTGTTCCTATCCCCCTGCTGCTCTCACCATCTCCACACTCACTTTGTCTATTCCCGGTGCCTTTCCCCCTTTCATCTTCTTTAATGCTTCCCCCACTTCTTTCCATGTCAATTCCTTCTCTGAAATGTCTTTGGAACCATTTCCTGAATGCTTCATTTTTTCTTTTTCACTGCTTCCTTAGTTCTGGGGTTCCACCATGGTGTTTCCTTCCACCAGTTCTGCCACACACGACTTCCACTGCTTCTACCAACACGTCTTTGGACCTATTCCATTCTTCTTCACCTGTTTTCGGATCATCCTTCGGTAATTTGTTCCTCACTAATATCTGGAACTCCTCCTTCAGCTTCCATGTCCTTATTCTTCTTTCTTGGTTCTCCTCTTTTCCTTCAGTCCTCTCACCTTGGCGACCAGCAGACGGTGGTCACTGTCCAGGGCTTCTGAAGGTATTACCCTTTATCCGTGATACTCTTCTTTGTCTCCTTCCCGCATAGAATGTAGTCCACCACTGATTTCCTAGTCAAATCCCTGCTGTACCAAGTAATTTTATGGCTCTCTTCTTGTACCATGTGTTTCCAACCATTAGCCCATTTATCTTGCACAGTTCCAACAATCTCTCTCCTTCCTTATTCCTGTTTCCCCATCCTTCACCACCAATCACTTCCTCAAAACCTCTTCCATCAGTTCCGACATGGGCATTTAGGTCTCCCATGACTATCAGGTCTCGCCCCACTAACTGCTTCTGCAACTCCTCTTCAAACTCGTCCTTCTGTGCATCCCACCTGTGGTGCATAGACTTGCAGAATATCCAGGTTTCTACCTTTCACAGTGATTCTGGCTCTAATTATTCTATCACTTACCCTCTTTACTTCCTCCCTCAGCCCTTCTCTCACCACCATTTCTCTTCCCCTCCTCATTTCCTATCCAGTATAGCTGCAAGCCATTTCTCAGTTCTTTTCGTCCTTCCCCTCTCCATCTGGTCTCTGCCAGTCCGAGTACGTCCAGTTTTCTCCTCCACTCTTCCCGTCAATGTAGTTGTATTCAACGTTCCAATTCGTAGTCCATTTCCATAGCCAGGTCTGTTTCCTTTAGATCTGTCCTTTCCGAGGCCCGTTCCCGTTTTAAAAGCAGTTTCATATCCACTACTGGCTTGCTAGGCCTAACGTAGCTTCACCATAACCCTGGCAAGGGGCCTGTTTTTGGTCCGCGAGAGGTATTTAATTTCCCTCAAACCCTCCGGACAAGTCCCCCTATCCGCCACATGGGACGCGCCCGAGAGGAACAGGCAAACCCCCACGGGAACAGAGCTACTAAATGATGAAATATAAAAGACTCTGCCGCTAAAGAAATGGGAAAACCGTCGACCCATCGACGCTTGCCGGTTCTAGGGTTAAACAAAATTCTCTGTGCGTTCATATGCCATTCATCCGGTTGTGATGAAACTTTGGTGAAACAAACGTTTCTAAATTAGTAAATCCATTTTACGATAGTTTAAGAGACAGTTAGCGGAAATTGAAAAATATATTGGGTATCCAAAAGCACTTCAAGAAACAAAATTACAATGCCAACACTTTCTTTGATTGGCATTGCAACGCATGCCGAGTACAGCTTGTATAAAACAAAACAAAACGTACATGGTGGTGGGGAGATTGTTTTAAGGGAGAAATGTCTGGCTTATTTGCTCGTAATGAACGGATGATAATGAAACTACAAGTTATTTACATACTAGAAGGGATGACTAGAAAAGAATACATCAGTCTATATATAGCTGTATCCACTCTTCAACACAATTTACTTTGCTTTCAGGCAACTTACCTCGTCCGGGACATGTTTCAGCTCTTCTATCGAGACATCTTCAGCCGGTTCAGCAAAATCTTGGCGTACATACATGCCAGTGTACGTCGTTAAATTAATAAAATTATTAAAAATTACGACACTGAAAACCATTCATGACTTGCGTGACGATGGAAGATGATTATGACACCGAGCTTGGAGATGATAGAAATAAAACCTAAAGCTATAAAAAATTAAAGTTGCATCTTTGCCGTATTCTACAAAAGGGTTAGTATTTATCTGATTTGTTAACCGAGTTGTAATTGAAGAATATATTGCTGTTAGTTTTAAAGGCAAAACTTTTACGTTATGTTTTTATAAGTATTGGTGATGGCATGTATAGCTAAATGCTTCTTCGATTAGTATGGATTTAAATTTGCTTTTTTTTCCCTATTCTTGATACTATTCACATATTCTGATTTGTAACCATTATTTTTTGCTATATCAGCTATTATTTTCATTTCTTTGTTCAAACTTTCTTCCTTTAACGGGATGTTCAAAGCTCCATTTAAAAGACCAGAATGCCATTCCTTTATGGCTGTCTGGATGGTTGGAGTCGCTCTTTATGATTACGTTTGTGTAGGTTTTCTATACTTCAAACTCTAGTTTAGGTATCTTCAATGATTAGGTAGTTTCTTTTTAGCTGAAATCTATTGAATTTCTTATGCATCTTCAAAAATTTGTGGGTCGGACTTTTTATGAAATTTATGATGGGTCTGATTGGGTTGCCCGGTTTGTGGGAGGGTTCTTGCAGTAGGGAAGCTGGGATTCATATCTCAGGGTGTCGAGCGTTGACCGTTTTTCAAATTCCCGTACGAAAAACCACCAAATTCCCGTATATTTTAGAACCCTCTAAGACTAGAGTTCGCATACCGAATGGCTGAAAAATGAATCTTAAAGCGCGAATCAAAATTTTCTGGCGTAAGTGTAACTGCATTTTTGGAGACACTTCCGCAGGTCACGGGTGATGGCGATATTTAGGCCTAACCCGTAGCGTGATCAAAGTGCGCGCCCGCATGCGCGAGTGAACTCTCTCGCAGATGGGATGGGATGCTACGAACACAAATAAAATACCGTTTACCTGAGGAGAGCTGATATAAATGACTGTTTTACTGAGGAGTAGTGATGTGCGCGAATGACGCTTGGACTCGCGAGAATCGAGTCTGAACGAGTAACCCGTGCGAAGGACTCGAGTCTCCACGGTGACGTCACGATCCGTACTTACGATATAGGACAGAATGCGGCCAAATTCCCAACACTCGCTAAACTTGCAAACGACTTTTGTACTAGTGATTTACAAGAGAAATCGCTTGCAAAATGCACTCTATGCTTCATATTATAACGACTGAGTAATGAGAAAGAAAGAAATGTAATTTAAACAAGAAGTTCCGTGAAGAACTATACAGCCTACTTTTCATGCCAATGATTATTCTACAGAATATGAACCTATCTAGAATAATGACGAAATTAAGTTGATAATATCGAAATTTCCAATTAGTTCGAAATAATGTATACCTGGCATAATGTATCCTAATAGAGCACTACAGTTGGCAGCCCTGATGACTGAATATATTCTTAGTTCCGTCTCTTAAGGTACAAAATTTGGTTGAAGTCCAATGAATAGTATGGACGTTACATGCAGTTAAACATTGGATCTAACAGCGCGCGTAAAATCATGTTGGCAACAATGTCATGCATGTATTGGTCAGAAATAATCTGAAATAATATGATCTATTGTTGTTCCAATTTTGAATGAAATCCATTAGTTAGTATAGAAGTTACATGCATTTTAAAATTGGACCTATCAGCAGGCTTAGAATCATGTTGGCAGCACTGACGTATATTCGTTACTCCAAATTCGTCTAGAATGCCACGTGTGCAAAGTTTAGAGCTATTGGCCTGCATACTTTCTGATATATTGATATTAGGGTAACAAAAATAGGGAAGCACATATTAACAGTTGGCAGCACTGGTTGCTCCTTAGAATACGCATAGTCATAACTGTTATGGTACACATAGCACATACGAAATTTGGTTGAAATCCAAATGATAGTATGGAAGTTACATGTATTTAAAGTTGGACCTGTCAGCAGGCTTAGAATCATGTTGGTAGCACTGACGTATATAAGTTACTCCAAATTAATATAGAATGTCAGGGACTATACGTGTGCATAGTTTAAAGCTGTCGGCTTGCATACTTTCTGATATATTGGTATTTGGGTAAAATAAATTAGGAGCATTTATTAACAGTTGGCAGCCCTGGTAGGTCTGAAGAATACGCTCAGTCATATCTGGTTATGTACACATACAACATACGAAATTTGGTTGAATTCCAATTGATAGTATAGAAGTTATATGCATTTAAAAATTGGACCTATCAGGAGGCTTATAATCATTTTGGCAACACTGCCATGTTTAGCCTCCTGGAAATTAAACTGAAATATTATGATATGTACGTGTGCCAATTTTGAAATAGCTCCCATTCATACTTTCCAAGATATCCAACATGGAGCTCAAATTTCAATTGTGATTTTTTAGCAGTTGGTAGCACTGACATCATTTTCAAATATGGCCGTGAGATATTCAGGTATAGATCTTTACTCCTACCAAATTTTGTTTCGATTGCTGCAGCCGTTTAGGAGTTGATAGGGGGGGACACACACACAGCCAGACAGACACACATTTGCCCGATCTCATAAGTCTACTTTTTCCTCATTTTTGCAAAATGTGAAAAGTAGGCTAAAAATCAAGTTTTAAAAAAACCTCTTCGCAGGGAATCGAACCCCAGCACGCTGCGTGAAAGTTAGCACCGTTAACCACTCAACCAGAGATATCGATAAGATTACTGGCGTTATCAACAGCGATATATACTACTGCTTAGCAAATTATCACGTTGAAGGAAATTTCTCTTTACTGTATTGCGTTCTTTCTTTCTTTCCGTCACCAGTCCACTTCTTGCAGGTTTCCAATTTTGAATATTCTATTGTATCACTGTGCATTGATGGGAAACTAATACAATACTTGGCCAAGGCGTACCGACATTACTATATATCGTGTAGTTTCCATATATGGCTCACGGATAACGCTGACAGCGTCCTCGGCCTCGATTCCGGACTCGGGTATCTCGAGTTTTACGGTTCCAGACTCGATTCTTCGCGAGTCCACTCGCAGCCCATCACTACTGAGGAGGGTTGAGAGAGTAGAGAATAGGAGTGTCACATCTTCATATATATTATTTCAGTAGTATGCATCCCTCTTGCGGCGCTCACAAGCGACCGATCGTGACAAATGAGCATTCAAATGAAAGAGAATAGACATTAGCAGTGACTTATTGCACTATAATTTCATAAATATATATAATTTCTTTAAAAAAGGACTTAAAAAATTGTACGAAATGTGCGATTTGCAATCACCGTTGATGTAGGATAATACGCTCCATACTTGCTGTCCACGGGCCACTGAGACGCCTGTTTCATGTCATATTAACATTCTGAGGTCTTTCCTTTATCCTGAAATGTTAATAGTGTTCTATAATCATTTGGTTGAAACAAAAACATAACCTTTCTCCTTAAGTGTCTCATTATAAACCTATTGGAGAAAGTGTGGTTTATGAACATGCGCGATTTCTCGCACGGGTCCGCTAGTAATAAATATTTACTGGACGTGATTGAATTGTATGGTACCGTAACCTTATAGAGCTTCCACGAGTTAAAATGGCATCGAAGCTTATTCATAACGAACTTCCGGTCCGCGAATCTCCATTTGATTTTCATTGGCAGTGAAACGTTTGTTCGTGATTATCTTCGTTATTAATTCGGATTGTGGTTTTGTTTTTAGGCGTTTAACTTATGAAATAATAACTAAAGGGTTGGTCTTTCATGAATATTCCAAAGACAAGTGTCTCCAAGAAGAGAAATTAGTAGAACTTCGCGTCAGAGACGACCATAACAAACAGCTTGCCTACAAAGTGTGCGATTTGCACATTTCAAACGGCATTGGTCTAACATATCTTAGACTACAATAATTAAGTTGGTGCAAATTATATATGTTATATGTGAGAATATTATTATAATTTGCTATCCAGTTGTTATATTGGCATATTATGCATTAACGTGACCCGTTTAAATGCTAAATTGTGACGTAAGCTACGAGTTGTAGGCTATTCGCCGTACCGGTAGGCCTAATATTTACTAACAACGCATCGTTTCTTCTTTAATATTTATTTAATCATTATAATTATAATAGCCTATCTATTAACACTTATTTAACCAATACTCATTTTATAATTCTATACGTATTCCAGGTATTGCAAGAAAGCGATTTGATAGCACATGCGGCTCTACCTTAAAATCCAACCATGCCGTTTTCATTACCTATGGATGATATTACCGCAAGTTAATAAACCAAACAACTGGCAACATATTTTTTTAATGCTCATTTACATCTTCACCCTAGTCTACTTAAAGTACCTTACGGTAATCACTGAAAGGGTAGGGGGGTTATGACCCCAATTTCACAAACGAACGGACCTCATTTTGCATGAATTATGGAACTCGAATCCTAATGGAGGTATCGATTGTCTGCATTTAGAAATATGTTAGTCAATAATTTAAAACAAGATGCCAGAAAACTAAATACAAAAAGCTGCGGGCCTACTACGGTGTTAAGTTGCTCCGTGAAAAAAATACACTTCGCCAAGATTATACGACGTGCATACAGTTAAATACAATCATCCAATTGGAGGAACACTTTCTTTGTCACGATCTTATAAGCAATTAAAACATAAACTGCTGCAATTTACGGGAAAATGTGCAACATTTAGAGACTACGAGTGTTGTATTTGGCACAACGTTAGCTGACATTTCGCATCATTAATACATAAGGAATGAACACATGCAGGGCCTTCTCACTGCACACAGCTGAAGATCATATCATTCTTGGTGCATTTTACGTTCTCTTAACAATAAGTTGCTTAGTTACATGCAAGGAAAATTGTAGTTCACAGTTCCCATTGCTTCCATTACCTGACTACTAAACCAGAAGCTGGTAATGCATAACCATACGCCGGTGGCGCGTCCTATGGCAAATGAAAGATCGAAAGAAAATGTAAGCTCTATAGGAGCCCGGAACAAGGCGATACAATCTTCTACACTACTGAAAATAGTCAAAATACCCTTTGTAATAATGAATAATAATTTTGGGGGTCATGTAGCAATAAATGTTACCCACCCTTTTTAGATCACGACTTTTATAGTGAAATTGGAGGTGTGTCCGCTATTACACGCGTAAATTATGGGACAAATACAGTATTGCTAACCCCGCGCATTCGGTACTGACAACCTTCCCGTCACTTTGCCCCGCTTTTACTCTCCGTAACCTACGGTCGCCCCATAACAAGACCCTACGTCCAACCGCCACACGGCAAGAATCCTGAGCATGCTTCTCACCCACACCCTGTATTTCGAAGGAAACAACGCGAAGGATATGCCGGGAGCTTGGAACAGCTGAGCTGTGTTGCTAAGTTTTTAGAGTTGTTGTAAATCAACTGATTTGAATAATACACAGCGGTATATACTTCAGACATTATTTCTGTACAATTATACGTAATATATTAAAAAAAACAGTCCTGAGTCAACGCCGAGGACATTCAAACAGAGAAATACGATACTTTTAGATGAATAAATGAATTACACACCGAAGCTATGATACCTTTATCATCGGTATTCAATTCAATAAATACGACAAAGTGGCAAATACTCTACAGCTAATGAATATAAAAACACTCACCATGCAATGATTATCCTTTAACATGAAACAAGAGTCTGAGTGGAGGTCGTTCACAGCTTACTGCAGTAGTTGACAGATAACACCATGCACACTCACTTAATCGCGACTCTCTACGTTTAATATTAGCTTTCGTGATAATACAAAAGTAAAGTTAAGGTAAAGATATATTTAGCACTGAGCACTCAAACAAGCCCCTCTGTGGCGATATTATTGCCGTGGTTTTATATTTTCGAGTTGTAGGCTATTGAATGACGGACGGTATTTTGAACACTATGAAGGGAAACAATAGCCTGTGGTCTATTATCGATTGACGCAAGCGAACTGACACCAATAAATAAAATATCCTCAGTCACTTGGCAAGTGTTTCTTTGACACCCTCCATTCCTTCACTGTCCCTATCATCATCACCACCACCATCATTGTCTTTGTCAGAGCTTGATGAATTTCCAAGGTTAATAATCATTTCATCCACCGCGATATCCGGACCACCTTCAGTATTTCTTTCTTTACATGCTGTACGGGATGTGTCCAGTCCTCGGGTCGAACTTCGGCGAAGTAAAAGTAACGAAACAATGACAATGAAAGGAAATCAGACACAGACAGTGGTTAACAAGCGACTGAAACAATGCCTGCCCATAAGAGAAGAATTCTGTCACTCGTGTGGTGTGTTTGTAGCCACATGTTGGTAACGGGTGTTTGATAGTAAAATGTCGAGAGCTGCGAGATATTGTTTGTAGTTTTAGAAATGTATGCATGTGTAACGCATTTGCATTGAGTGTTTACGCGGACTTAAATAAGTCACTTTGACAAATACAAGATTGTTACTAGGAACTTCAGTTAAACAAAACACAAAATTAAATACTTTTGACAGTACCTTTTTTTCCTTCCTGGAGACTTTCCGTGGATTTTCTTTCGACTGCCACCTTAGCCGTCGCTTCGCACCTGTTTTGTTTCCTTGAAGACGGCGTAGAGTTTCATGCAGTATGTACTCTTGCTCACGGTTATCTTTTCTACTGCACCAGCTGCCATCACAGCGTCCTGAACAGTAGGCTATGCATGCCAATCAGACTTGCTTCTTTGAGATTGACGATCATGCACTCCTTGTTCAGGGAGAAACCTCTGTCTAGAGCTGCATTGTTGTGATACAAAATCAGTATCATTTTAACGAAGCTTGTGAGATCGTTTTTGGCAGGAACTGAGGAAGGTGCTGAAGCCACTAATTCAGACCACAGCACGTCGAGCCGTGGCTCTTTTCCGTCGAACTGCTTCAAACGCGCAGTAACGGAGAGCAGTCTCAGAAGTGCGGAGTAGCTGCTCTTGATGCGGTCAGCCATTGCGCCAGAAAGCAAATTCTTCTGATTACAAAGAATTTCCAGGGCAATGACGATCGTAACTTCTTCCAACTTAGGAGTCTCAGCGACCCCTATAGTGTCTAGGCAGGAAATAGCACGGGTCTCTCGTGAGCAAGAGTTGACCACTCTTTGATTTTTTCAGCCATAGGATACGAATGTACAATTTTCGGCAGTTGGTGCGAAATTCCAGCACATCCGCGTCCGGAATTTTCGGATATCTTGATCTGTTAGCTTCATTAAGGGCTGCTCTTGTCGAGAAACCCAGGTCTCCTCTGTGAATAACAAGGCAGACTGATACCTGTATGTCATTGTCAGCAACGAGCGCGGCGCGCGTAGCCCCACGCGTGAGGGTACGGCCGGCGGTCGGCCAGGCAAAGTATGCATTCGACGTTGGCTGGGTTCTCATCCCGCTTAGCGCTCTATCGGTTGCGCAAATTACGGGTGGCAGCGCGGCGTGCAGGCGAAATAGAATATTGAGCGGGAGGAATCTACCGAGCGTTCGGGGGCTAAGAAGTCTTGCATTATGAGACTTTTCAAGATTTCCCGTATCAAGTGCGAATTTCCCGTATTTTTCCCGGGTCACTAAAATTCCCGTATTTCCCGAATCGCTCGACACCCTGTATCTACTAGATCCGTGGGTATATCTCCATCAAAAAGTATCCTGACTTTTTGTATAAATGTTTTTAGCCTTCTTTGAGAATTGGACATGGGATCTTGTAACTCTCTTAACAGAGGGGTTGTCAAAAACCTCTTCAGTTCTTTGCACCTTTTCAATTAAAACTATCGAGTTGCTTTTGTCTGACATGGTGACAACGATATTATCTTATTTTATCTTTCAATTTTTTAATTAGCTGTGTTTCTTGGTTATCGGTTTTTCTGTTGGTTTCGTTTTTCCAGTATTTTTTCTGTCTTTTGATTTATTTCATATCTTACGGAATTTCTTCCTCTTGGTTTAATGGGTTATGCTAATTCTACTTCTGATACTCTTTTTCTTATGGTTCTGTCATTGATGGTAGCCTATATTGGCTTTGACGGCCGGTGAATTAAAACCAAATAGCTTATAAAGATAATAGCGGAAACTCCTTGTCAAAACAGGAGACAGCGCTAGTCAGCACCGCCTAGCGGTCCGAGTTGGCAACATAAGACCAGCTGATTTACAACCGTGAGATCCAACCAAACAATTATAAGAAATTATTGACCTGTGGATGATCTAATTATCCAATTGTAATGGTTGGTACGGGGAGTATTTGTGCCATATATGGCTGTAATAATTATAAACAACAAAGTGACCCAAAATCTTTCTTCAGGTTCCCAAGAAATTATTGTAAACAAGTACCGGTAGCCTACCATTACACTGATAGTTCGGTTTTCTTTTAATACAGAATGCTTTTACAATATAATTTAGCATTTTTTAGCCTGTTCTTTATTTATTTATAGATGCACGCTGTGGGTTATTCGAAGCCGAAGAGCTGACTTAGATGACGTATTGAAAAGGAATGGCCCAGAACATTTAAACAGAACTCGTGTTGTATACTCAGACCACTTTGTGGAGAAAGATTTCAGGAACAAAAACTTCTTAAGTTTGTAGGTTGTTGATAGTAGGCCTAATGTTAATATAACAGCCTTTATAAAACGTGGTGACTCTACGGTACAATAGGCCTAAAATTTAACAACATGCTTCAATATTTCCGATTGAAAGTGTACGTAGTTATTTATTGTTATAAGGGGCGGAACAGCGAGGTCATCTGTCTCTAAAGCTAAGGAGGTTGGTGTAATCTAACAAGTTCACAAACACGAATTTTAATTTTACTGACTTTATTAGGAAATATACAAGAAGGTAACTGTTTTTTAAATGTAATTAAGCGTGTTCAACTAGTTTTTAAATACCAGTACGTCAAAAAGGACGGATTAAAACCAATATGCTAATATTTCCTTGTAATTTTCAGTATTTGGCCTGGTGCAGTGCCTTCAGTTCTACTGCCTATGGCAAAGCAAACCGTATGCAGAAGCAGTCCAGTACTTTTTAGAATTCTATATAAATATTGTACAGAACAAAGTATCTTTTGTTTCTTTTAACACTAATCTTTAAATTATTTGCTGCCTCAATATCAAGCCGAGACATAATGATAACTTCACAATGCAATTTCGGTCGGTGCGCACTCAAAACTGCTAGCTGTGGGTGGCAAGAAGGGTAATGCTGTCAACTCGCACTGAGAGATGGCACTGTGATCGCTGTCTCCAAACGAGCGCATGCTTTTACCGTCGAGTTTCCGCTATTATCTTTATAAGCTATTTGTTAAAACTCAGCAATTCTTCTAGGTTTGTGCCGTGTCTTGTGTGGGGTTTCGCCTAGGGCACCAAGCTGGCTCTTCGGCGGGCTCTTTGTGTCCCCGCCCAGACCCCCACAGGAGTAACGAACTGCGCGTTACCTCCCTTTATATAGAGTGCAACTGCGAGAACTAAAGGCTCAAGAAGCCATAACCTCCCTATGAAGGCTTCCAAAAAGATGGTATATTGGCTTTCACGGCCAGTGAATTAAAACTCAGCAATTCTTCTAGGTTTGTGCCGCACGCAATTCTTCAAAAATTTTATGTCTGTAATGGTACAACTCATTGTTCGTAAAAGACATTCAAGAAAAGTATAGACAAGGAAAACTGACTTCAGCCCCCGAAGAATGAGATGATTTATTCAGAGGCTTTGCGACATTGTGGTCAGGTAGCCCAGTGTACTTGGGTGTAGGCTAAATTTGTCTGATGACCTGTCTTATTGTGATGTGTGTATTTGTAAGAGACGATTGGGAAGGAAACCGCCGTGGCATTCAGCTAGAAACCATCCCAGCATTTGCCTGGAATAAAAGTGGGAAACCACTTCCAAGATAGCTGAGGTGGGAATCAAACCCACATCTTCTCAGTTGTGCCTCATGAGGCTGATTGTAACCCGTTCCAGCCCTCAAACCAGAATAATTTATTGGCAGAGCCGGGAATCGAACCCGGACCAGTGGGGTGACAGCCAAGCATGCTAGCCGTTAAACCACAAGGGGCAACACACCCTGCCTCCTTTAGGACCTCTTACAGAAGGCAGAAAAAAACGTTTTGGTACAGATCCTACCTTTAATTTCCACAATTTACATTTCTCTAAAGCTCCCAGGAAGAAACTGATGCCTACAAACAATAGAGCGATCAGAAGGTACCCATTTGCTTCACTTTCCCTGGAAATAGCCCCTACCGAGAATTGTCTGACGATATCGAGAAATTAAACTCCCCTGTATTCTAACTTGCGAAAGGGCACACAGTAGTACACGATTATAAAATCATTCAGAATACATTTGAACACACGAGACCACAGTGACTTGCTGCCTTTATTTGGAAACTAGGTTGTACGCGTAAACCAATGGGAATGGGCAAGCAGCTGGCAGTGCATTCACGAAACAATAAGGAAACTGACCGATTTGAAGGAACCAATGAGCAAAGCGTAAGCGAAGCATGTGCACTCAAGTTATAGCAGAATAATTTGGTCGGTCTCTGAGACCGGATGTTAGTACTGGAGGAACCACAGTAGTTTAAAAAAGACATTGCTATCTTGAAATAGTGGCTGGGGATGGTGTGGGTCACAACACTTACAAGGGCAGTGTGGACTGGGGTATCACGGATCTTGCAGTTACGTTTGGTGAGTGTAACTAGGCAGAACTGTGGGGTAAAATCTTTCGGAAACTTACGCCTACCCAGCATAGACAGCAGGAAGTACTTCAATTTTAAACTGTGCTCGCTGGTCAAGAGGGAGCGTGCTCACGCCCGATTGGTGGCTCAAGAGAACGCGTTACAAACCACTGCTGTCTCGTACTCGCAAGCTTTGCTGCTGCTATCGCATCCTTTTTGAGTATGTAATGTAAGATATCACAAATATATATAATTACAACACAAGACAGACTTACCTGAACCAATAGCAACTTACAGTAAGTGACCAAGCTATTTCACATAGAACAAGGGTTCTGCCTAGTTGGGCTCACCCAACGTATCTGCAAGGCTCCAGCAGGATCCGCGATTCCATGTACTGAAGCATGTTTTGGAAAAAAATGAATAACAACTCAAAATGAGGATTCGGCACCACCTTCACTTTTATTTCTATGGCATTAAACAAAAGAAAATGATGTGAACATGAATACGCAAGATGGGGAGTAGAATAGACAACGAACAAGGTAGTGATACAGCTATAAACAGGCTAAATGCTCAACTGGACTAATGCTACAATATACATAGCTGATACAGAAACACTTCCAAATAACAAATTGACTGGATCGACATGCAGTCTGGATGAGTGATCTAAGAAACAGGGGTCAAGAAATAAATCTACAAGGCTTGACTTTGAAAATTGACACGAATATCTTCCAATTACTTTCTGAAAACTGGTATCCAATCATGAAATGGATTAAGAAACTGTTAAAAAACTCAGTCTGTTAACATTCATGGAAAGATCATTACAGCTGATCTTTTACGGAAATATTAAAGAATACGCAGAGACCTTAATCTGTACAACAATAACCTTGCCACTACACACATCACAATTACTTAACATAAAACTACAGTAAGCCAGTAAAAATTCCTTTGTCTTTTTTTTTTTTGTTTTGGTGAAAATTATTAAGGTAGGTTTGCTCAGGAGAAGTTGACTATAGAGCATACTGCTCCATACCCTCAAGTTCCCCTTCACAGAGTAGCTCTTCTCTTAAAATTTCTGAAGTCCTTTACACTGATACACGAGTGGATCACTTGTGTTTTTTTTGTACCTCGCCATCATTTATGTCGTCCACCTTTGCTTTCTTCATTTTCCCAGAAGAGTTGATAGGCATCTTCCTCTTTTTGTCAGCCTAGAAAAAGTAACAAGCAGGTAAGTTTACCATCCACTGACAACACTCCAGCAACATGTAAAAAATGTAACCCAACTTACCTTGGCATTGGGAATGGAATCTTCATCTTCCTCCTCCAGATTTTCATCCTCCTCCTCATCGATATCTTCATCGATGTCCTCTTCGTCACCTCCAACGTGCCCTGCTGTACAATTAATATACTTATTAATGGCATTACTTAATCATATTCATTTACATAAGAACAGGATTAGTCGTACATCAAGTCTTTAGTCCACTGTTAGGCACTGTTTAAAGTGAAGGATGAGTAGCAACTTCTCAAGTAAGGCTCATTGATTAACCGTTCTCTGAATTATAATAAATATTTCAAGCTGCTGAACTTAAAAAATGAGGACACTCAAACTGTAAGACATTGAACCTAATAATCCAGGAAACAGTGTCATCAGCCATAATGCTTATTATAACAGTGTATGATACAATCTTTCAGCCAATGTGTTTTTAAGAGAGAATCTTAACCCAGTAACGTCATTGGACGAGCTCTGGTCGCGGGTTATCACATTAGCACAGCTCCACTCGCGGGGACCCATTACTTTATTTATATTTCCGTATAACTTGCCCGAATCCAGAAATAATGGAACAATAATCCTTTTAGTGGATTTCCAACGAGCTAATAAAATAGTCCGCGATAATCCGCAGTGCCCATCTTGAAATTACATAATTTACTCTATATTTTAGAGTTGCATTAACGACAATCGGATTCTATCCAGACAAAGTACCACTTGTAATCGTGAAAGTCGCGGGAATTTTGTCATACACGAACAGCGCCGATCACATCCAACAACGTACCGTATTCGCTACTTACCCCCAAGTCTGACCACGCTCTACCATAACTCGCAGCCAGAGTAGAAACTACGAGAATGTAGTCAGCCCGCTTGAGAGTGGCACGATACATACTCGCTACATTCGACCATGCCCGACTGCGAACTTGCCACCATTCCACTCTGCTAGGCCAACGGGATCTCTCAACGGCAGAGAGCGGGGTCAATAACACACATAGCAACATTTCTCTGTCCGCAAGATTAAGACAAGCGACGCGTGGGAGGATATAGCCAATGCATTGACATTGTCGAGAAATTATGAAGAGGCCAAAGTCTGCACGCTTCGCTAACAGAGAATGTAATTGCAAGGCCAACAGCATTCCGTAATGGTGCGTCTTGCTTGGCTATGGCTATCATTTGTAACTAACTTTCAAAATCTTGTTCTCATTCGAGTGAAATTTACAAATGACCTGCCAGGCATTCCAAGATATCTGCTAATCTAGTCTTCGTTGGGTCGTATGCATTGACATGTGGCATATACTACAAGTACAAGCAATAAGTAAAAGCATATGCTTTCAGCAAATACTAGCAAGTAAAAGCATTTGCTTAAATTGATATGAATAACCTTTTGCTTGTGCTACAAGTTTTTCCAGCAAGTGCTGACTTTTTATAGAATATGCTAACTAGCATTTGCTAGTCGCGCAAAGCATGCTGGTTGTCGGTAAGAGTTATGTTCATCTGAACATCATTAATGTGTTGACCGCCGTGACCATACAAGTTTGCATTAGATGTTACTAGTATTTACAGTTTTGATTTCCTGAAGTGCCTATTCATTCTACGATGTCAGAAATGTCAGAAACAGAGGTTGAAATTGACGTGAATTATCACTTTGTTTCCATGCTAAAACAGTTACCAGTCTTATGGAGTAAATCGCAAACTCTGTCGATGAAAACGGCCAAATTACAAGCTGTTGAAGATATACGTGAGAGCTGTGAGAAGACTCTAGGGCGGCAATTTACAGGTGAAAAAAAAAGGATCCATAACATGAAGACGGAAGTAAAAAAGAAGAGTGATCGTTACACTGCAGGAAATAGGAAGATACAGCTGAAAAAATGGGAGGAGGAACTTAGCAATTTCACAGAAGGACAACAGAATCCAACATTAACTCGTGTACCAGGTATGTTTATTAAATTTTTCTAGACTCGCTGATGCTGTGTTGTAATGAGAAAAAGATGATGATAGGCCTAATTTAAGAGTCCTACCTTCTGGGTTCTAGGCCTCTAGTGAGAAAACAAGCATTACGCCTTAGTAGTTAAAGGAGGATGTGCTGTAGGAGGAATACGCAACTGATAGCAATAATGATGACACACTACCACTACAGCGTACGACACCACCAAGACAAATCAAGAAAATAAAGTTAACTTCAGAGACTGAGGAGACGGAAATAGTGTCGAATACGGAACTTCAGAGACGGGTGTTATTGGACCAGTTGAAGTTAGGTCGCATGCAACAGCAGGCAATAGAAGATAGGAAATTAGCTTCAAACATAAGTGAACAAACCTACATACAGATTGAATAATAATGTGTGGATCAGGGAGATAAATGTTTGTATTTAACTGAGGCGAAATGATACATGTGCCGTACCGAATCCCAAATAAATTCATAACGATGTAAGAGTATAAGTTAAATGAAAAAATACGAGCCACACAATTATTAAATTTTATATTTCCCACATCACAGTGCTTCACTTTCATTGTTCGTTTACAGCAACGTGTTGAAACTAAATATTAGCGATTTCATTTCTTCTCTGTGCACCACGTCTTCTCATCATGAGCATATTCTTGTTCAGCCCTGTCACCAACACCATCATCATCTCTTTCTTCAATATGAACATTATCAAAATTGTCCTCATCCCTTAAATGCTTAGAGACATTATGTAGCACAAAGCAAGAGATGATAATGCGTGAAATTTTCTCTAAAGTGATTCTGACTGTTTGCTAGTCGAGGGAAATGTCTCTTCAGCTGACCAAAACATCTTTCAATAATTCCTCTGTTTTGAGCATGCACGAGATTGTAATTCTCTTCTTGTGGATTTTGAGGGTTTCGGCAAGGAGTTAGCAGCCAAGGTACAAGCCCATATCATGAATCACCCAACAGTACTGCAGCTCCCGCATTCCTTCATACACATGTGAATTCTTAAATATGCGACTGTCGTGAACAGAACCAGGCCAGCTAGCATCAACACTTGTGAAAAGTTCTCTTGAATTGCAAGTTGCTTGTACATTGATAGAAGCGAAATTTTTGTGGTTTATGTATTCATCTATTTAAACACAAATAGTGCTAAATGTTCCGGCATAACTCAACGAAATGACAGCGTTTCGCCCCGGTGTGTTATTGGGCTCTTCAGTTGGTTAAAGCACACCTCACCAGGACACTTGTCAAGTACACACTGGGAAGGCCATTGCAAAACGTATTTGATGCATGTGTATCCGCGTCACGAGCAAAGCCAGTGCACTATGGGAGTCGAAACTTCACTCCAAAGCAATTATAACCTTACCTTGGCATTGAATATACAATTTTCAAAAGAAAATTATGTATTGCCCGTTGAGCCATTATATATTTAAACACAAATTGAGTTACGCCGGAACATTTAGCACTATTTGTGTTTAAATATATAATGGCTCAACGGGCAATACATAATTTTCTTTTGAAAATTGTATATGTATTCATCGCCGTGTAGTCGTGGCTATAAATTTGGTACATGTGTACAGTCAAGAGCACCAATCACGCAAGGAAAGTTAAAGCGTTGCTGCCATTCGTCTTTAGCTATGTTGAATTCTTGTGGCCGTGACGGAAATTTTATCCAGTGATGTGCTTTTTGAAAAATGTTCTCGCTGACGAAATCAATGGTTCTACTAACAGTACTTTGATGCACTCCCGTATCTTCTCCTATCCCAATTTGGAAACCCGGATCACCAACAAAACGAAGAAATATATGCATTCGTTCCTTCGATGTTAACGCACCACCACACGTCGTCACTTTCCCCCAAGAAAGAGCTTGAAATTAATTCAACATTTTCTTCGTTAAATCTGTACAAATGTTTATATGAACGTTCATCTTTTTGCCGCCAGGGATTATAGAGTTTCCTGCATAGGATATTCACAATTTGTGCCATTAAATCAACCAGAAGGTAACATTAAGACATCAGAGTACAAACTTCAAGCTAACTGAGACTAGCTTGGTAAATCTTAAGCAAATGCTTGCATAGTACTAGCAACTGCCAGGTTTTATTCATGTATAATTCAACATTTGCTGGAAAATTAAGCAAATGCTTGCTAGCAAGTAATACTAGTAAGTAAAGCAAATGCTAGATTATTTTATGCATACTCATTCCAGCATATGCTTACAAAAGAGGTAGCAAAAGCATATGCTAGACTTTATGCATACTGGCCTTTGTCTTTGTGGTACTGGAAGTACAGGGTCATCATTTTAGATCCGCCCGGTCGGTAAAGCTGACCTGTCTCCCCAATGAACTCTTGTGCTGAGAACAGCAATATTGCTATAACCTGTCAGTATCTCCGGCAGTCTTGGGGCAATTTTACAGTTTATATATTGCATTAAAGTGATGTTTTCTATACAACAACATGTATTCATTGAGCTTTGTTCTGTTAAGAGAGTGCTGTTATCCCTCCTCCATATAGGCACACGATACGCTCCGACGTCACCCATGGAGAAATTCGCTGTGTGTCTGGAAACTTGGTTATGAGGTGCCAGGCATGCTTGCGAGCTGACGGACAACACGTTGAACATTTCCTGTAAAACCAGATAAGTTTGAAGATAATTATTTTCACTAGAAATTGTTATTAAACGACTGTATGTCGACGTGAAGTAGCTGGGAGAAGTCTCACATTTTTTAGCGGCCAGCGAGCGCGTGTCAGTGCAAGAGATTGCCGCGCCTTGTTGGTATCTGAGGGGAGACTTAAATTGATGACCCGGTAGTTCCGCACTCTCTTTTTATTCATACATTTTGATACACTTTGAATAATGCATGCACCACTGATTAAGACAACCTCCTAGGGCAACATTTCTGCAACAACCGGCTGGTGTGTACGCGCAAAATGACCCGCACCATTGTCCCAAAGGGCAGATGACCTCGTAGTTCCGCCCCTTAAAACAACAATGACTAAGGTAACCATTGTCCCAAGATTTTCCTTGCGACATGTTCCACAACTTGTGCCCTAGTGGGTTAAGGCTAGCACAGGTTGGTTGAAGAATTTCAAGTCTTGCCATGGAATTCGCAAGTTCCAGATTCAAGGAGAACGTTCATCTAGTGATACAACTGCTGCTGAGGAATTCAAGACTCATTTCTTAGAACTTCAGATTAAAGGAAACTATTCTTTAGATGATGTACATATTTTAAGATAAGTATTATTTTAGCGAAAGTTCGGCCTCCCGTGATTTTAAATAAAAGTACACCTAAAATGAATAATTCTCTTTTCTTTTACTATTCCTTTCATCGTATAGAAGCTCCAATAATAATTAAATATGATTTCGAGGATATTTATTAAAAACATGCAAACAAGACAACATAAAACTTAAGAATACAAGAGGAAGGATTTCAAAGAAATACTGTATATATTCGAATACGACCCGCCCCTGAATAAGACCCGCACCCTTATTTCGAAGAATAATTTAAAAAAAAATACTAAAAACTAAAGCAAACATTGGATGTTCTTGAGAAACATAACAATGTCATCGCTGCATTGCAAGAAACACGATTTTGTGATTAAGAAGCTTTCGAGTCTCAAGGATTCAGAATTTATAAAGGAATACCTGGCACAAGAGTTACACCGAACATCCCTCATCTTGGTACAGGTTTTATAGTCCACAAGACTGGACTGGATTTTACATCATTCAATGGAAGACATCCACATTGTCATTTAGATCACTTAATAAAGCCTACACCGTGGTCAATTTTCATGCACCGACGAACGTGTCAAACAAGAAAGACCGAGAGCAAACTAATATAATATGGGAACAATTAGAAGACGTGATTGACAATATTCCAGCGCATCACACCACCATCCTACTCGGTGATTTTAACGCCCAAGTAGGAAGAGAGAAAAAGTTTAGGAATATAGTTGGAAACTATCCTGCACATAAAACGAACAAACAAAAATGGCGAACGGCTGATTGACACCTGCAAAAATAACAACCTAGTTTTGAAATCTACTGCGTTTAAACATCTTCCTCGGAAAGCAAAGACATGGAGACCTCCAAATCCACTTATGGGTGAATTTCAACTGGATCATGTGGCAATATCAAAAAAATCAGATCGTGAAATCCAAAATGTGAAGGTCCTGCATAATGCGAATATAGACTCAATCATTATCTGTCCCTTATTAAAATGAAAGGTATTACGTTTAGGAACAAGAGAGCGAATGTTGAAAAGGAAATGAAAACTCAAAAGTACAACATCGGTGGTCTGAAGTCAAATAACAACACTTTTGCGGAAGCACTCCACAACAAACCAAAAGATGGAACATGGTTTACTTTAAGGAACGCCATTGTTACTGCGGCTTCGGAATCCATTCCTCTTGATAGAACGCGCAAGCATCCTTGGTGGAACGGTCAATGTGATCACGCAATATAGGAAAGAAGAAAAGCTTGGATCAAGTGGAATAACAAGAAAGACGATGTGAACCTTGAGAACTTTCTCTGCATCAGGAAAGAAACTTGTAAAATTTTAAAATTGGCAAAAAGAAATTTCCACAAATCACAAATTATTCAAATTGAAGATGATTTTCAAAGGCACAAAACAAGGGATTTATATCAAACTTTTAAACACCAACTGTCCAAATACATCGCCCCTACTCTTCACATTCGAGGATCTGATGGTAAACTTAACCTCAATAATAAAGACTGTGCTAAGGCTTTTGGAGAATATTTTGAAACCCTTTTGAACACGGACATACCTACTGAACAACTGGCCTTCTATCCTAGTGTTGCTTACCACGACAGTTCACCACCCTCCGTCGAAGAAATAACACAAATCATCAAGGCGCTAAAAAATAGTAAGGCCTCTGGGGAAGATAGTATTGTGGCTGAATTATGGAAATATGCAGATAATGACTCCATCAATTGTCTCCAGAAAACCATTGAAGAAATATGGCATAGTGAAAAGTTGCCGGAGGATTGGACTTCTGCCATCATTCAGCCTATACATACGAAAGGGGATAAATCCGACCCAAATAATTATAGAGGTATTTCACTGGTATCGGTAGCGTACAAAATATTTGCAAGGGCTCTTCTGAACAGAGCAGAACCGATATTAGACCGTCAGGGGAATATCAAGCTGGGTTCAGGAAATCAAGATCCTGTCCTGAACAAATTCATAACATTAAGACCATAATTTCCTACTGTACGGTACGATCAAAACCTTATGTTGCGATTTTTGTGGACTTTCAAAAGGCTTATGATTGCATTCATAGAGACACAATAATTAACACATTACGTGAGTTTGGCCTAGACAATAAATCAATTTGTTCAAAGCAAGCTTAGAAAACACAATTTCTAAGGTCAAATTTCGTGGTGAATTGTCCGAAGCCTTTGCAATCAAGACTGGCTGTAGACAAGGTGATCTGGGATCACCGATGCTGTTCAACTGTGTCTTGGAAAAAATTGTAAGAGAATGGTTAACAATCTTACCAAATAATTATGGTATTCGAATTGGTTATAAAAAAGAAGACCTGAATATAAACTGTCTCGCTTTTGCAGATGACATTGCTTTGTTCGCTAATTCAATGGAAGAGGCCACTGACCAACTTAATAAACTACAAATCATAGGTGCTAAAACTGGACTTAAAGTGGCCTTCCATAAAACTAATTTTATCACAAATGTCAAAGATGCCTCAAAATTCATCACGATTGGTCTGCAAAAAATCAAAAAAGTCCGAAAATTTAAATACCTAGGCGAATGGATTACCCCTAATAATTCAGAAATAGCTGCCATTGAGAGCAGATGTAACAAATTGGAAGGTGCCTTTCAAACCTGCAAAAACATTTACAAAAGTAAAAGCTTGTCCCGGAATGTTAAACTTTGTCATTATAACACAGTAATTAGGCAGTCAGCACTGTATGCTGCAGAATGCTTACAGATGACAAACAAAGGCCCATTGAGAAAATTAGAACTTAAGGATCAGAAAATTCTAAGGAAAATATTAGGACCTGTTAATGATAATGGTACTTACAGAAGAAGACATAACAATGAATTATTTGAACATATAGAAGATTTGGTGAGTGTGATGAGAAAATGGAGAATGTCTTTCTTTGGACATTTGGAACGGATGGAGCATCATCGACTTTCATATCGAATACACTCATCAATCTCTAAAAAAAATTCCTATTGTAAATGGTCGATGCAAGTTAAAAAGGACCTAACAGAAGCTCGAATCAATCAAGATCTGGTTTGGGATAGGAACCTGTTCAGAAAGGCGGTTAATTCAACCAGTAATTTGCACCCTTTAACATCTGTGATGCCTCGCCCTCACTGCAAGTGGACGGAAGAAAGGAGAGCTGAACATTCGTCAAGAATGAAGATCTACTGGCAGACAAGACAAGCTTTACAGTGATCATATGAGTGAAGAACATCGTGGTCCATTGATGGCCGAAACGACTAATAAAAAAAATAAAAAAAAATAAAAACTAATTACAATCTTCACTAAATAAACAGAAAATGCCCATGTAGGAAGAGAAAGACAAGGTTATGAGAGTGTTCTAGGACCAGAGGGTTGGGGCGGAAGAAATGAGGAAGGAAAGAGACTTGGCCTTCTGCCAGAGGAACAGCCTGCTAGTTGCGAACTCCTGGTTCAAGAAAAGCCACACAATCACATGGTACAGTGATGACTTGACCAGGAAGTCGGTGGTCGACTATATACTGTATGAGAAAGAACTAAATAAGAACATCACGGACATCAAGGTTATACCATCGGAGAACCTGGATAGCGACCATCGATTGCTGGTAATGAACCTGAGAGGGAGTAAGGAGAAGAAAGGGACTGAGAACCAGGAAAGACGTATAAGGATATGGAAACTGAAAGAAGGGGATAGAAGGGTCGAGTACCTCAAAATGGTAAAGGAAGGAATTCCAACAGATGAAGAAAGAGGGGTGGAAGAGGAATGGGCTAGATTTAAGAAGACACTAGTAGGTGCAGCAGAAGCAGTGTGTGGGAGGACAAGTAGTAAGAAGAGGTGGAAGGAAACACCATGGTGGAATGAGAAGACAAAAGATATAGTAAGGGAAAAGAATAGAGCCTTTAGGAGGTGGTATCAAAATAGGACGGTAGAGGCAAGGGAAGAGTACCCGGAAAGAAAGAAGGAGGCGAAGAGAGTAGTGGCTGAGGAGAGAAGAAAGTGGATGGAAGAGTGGACAAAGGAGGATAGTGAAGGTACAAAAAAGGTCCTGTATGGGATGGTAAAAATAAGAGGCGGAAGGATCCTATGGATTATGTTAGAATGGTGAACAAAAGGGGACAAGAGATAGAAAATAGGGAAGAACAGAAGAAAATGTGGAAAGAATATTTTGAAGAACTTCTGAACCCAAATGGAAAAGACGGTGAGGAGGAAGAAATCAGGGAAGAGGAAGATGGACTGTTAACATGGAAAGAAGTGGAAGATGCAGTGAACAAGATGAAAGGAGGGAAGGCACCGGGTGTGGATGAGTTGAGTGTGGAGATGGTGAGAGCAGCAGGAGAGGTGGGATTACAGTGGTTGTACCGAGTGATGAGGACAGCATGGAAGGAAAGGAAGACCCCAGAGGACTGGAAGAAAGGAATAATTGTCCCGATCTTCAAGAAAGGTAGTATAAGGCATCCAACGTTTAGAATGAAGCATTGGTCTTATGGCGCGTTACGACAGGGTTGCCACTTCATGAGAGGAGGCAGTACAAAGAGCTTCGCGTACACTTTCCGCACAGCCAGCGATTGTGCAGTGACGAAGACTTGAATTAAGTACTGTATAATAATACTGATAGTAGGCTAACATAACACATACAACGAAATTAAATTAAATTAACTATAACGTATGCTGAATGTAACATAAAGAAAACAATCAAAATAAAATAAATAAAGTACAAGCACAAGGAAATGTGTGAAGTTTCGACTGCAGTTAAAGTTGAAGTACGTTATTAAAGAAAATACTTCTCATTGGCTTACCTTTCATGATTTATATTTTCGTTGGGTTTAAGATTCTTAAAATAACTGAACACATTAATTACGACCTGTTTTCCCCTCCTTCAGAGCACGTGACCACACTTTCTTTTCACAAAACTATCCATTGTTGTACGTGAAATACGTAAAATACAACACGTTAAATCTAACAGAACTGCTGCACACACACTCAAGATAGAGACAGCCGAACTACTGAAATACAAGCTCGAAGGGCACAGTAATAAAGCTGTGAGTAGCAAGCTGCACCCCCCTGTCCTTCGAAACTTCATTTTTATAATCCGCGGTCAATTAACAGCCCGGCCTGTGTAAACAATTAAACCTACACTCTGGGTAAGCAGGTAGAAAACTTCTTCCAACATTCCTCTACAACTATCAAACTGGCATGACATGGTTATCTTTAAAAATAGAAAAGTTGGCAGCATACGAACTTTTTCAATGCTGCTATGCGGTTATGAGAGAATATTCAGAAGTTTTACCTACATGAAAATTGTAATATTGGTAGTGTAAAATATTTCAATAATCCATCATCAAGACGGCACATTTAGCTACACGTGTATGAAAAATAGGCATCACAAAGTCAATGCAACATGATATAAGATCGATTTTACTAAAAAGGGGACACAGTTTATAGTTTTTTTTTAAATATGAATATCTAATTTTTCTAGCATTTCTATCAAGTTTACGTAGTTCTAATATAGGACAAAAAAGGTCGTCAAAACATAGTTCTACCCGAATATGCTGTTGTTTTAACAAAGAAAAATTTTTGACTGATATGGCAACAGTGGAGTGCTAGAAAATGACAGCGTCATACATGTCTCGCGTGCAACAGAAAGAGAGAAGAATATCCCTATCTAACCAGTGCTTCATTCTAAACGTTGGATACCTTATAGAACAGAATGCAGAAACTATCGGGGAATAACACTGATGAGTCATTGTGCAAAGATGTTTGAGAAAGTTTTGGAAGGTCCACAGTGTAAGGCAGTTACAAGAACAGCACTATGAGTATGGAAGAGATCTACTGATGGCCTTCCTGGACATTGAGAAAGCATATGACAGTGTATGCAGAAACAAAGTATGGAAGTCCCTGGAGGATAGAGGAGTAGAGAAATGGACTGTAAAGAGAATAAAGGAGATGTACAAGGGAAGCGTGAGCTGTGTGAAAGTGGGAGGAGAGAGATCAGACTGGTTGGAACAGAGAACGGCCTGAAACAAGGAAGTGCACTGTCACCGTTACTTTTCATTGTGGTGATGGATGACATAATGACCCAAGTGGCACAAGTAATTGGGGAAGGAAAGATGAAAGCAATGATATTTGGGGAAACAAAGAGGGAGGAGGTACAGGAACAGTTGGACATGTGGGAAGGAATAATACAAGGATATGGGATGAAATTTAGCATAAATAAGAGTGAGATGGTGATCACAACAAGGAAGAAGGAAGGAACCACAACGGGAATAACAATTGGTGGGGAACAGCTGAAGAAAGTGGAGAGTTTCAAGTATCTGGGAAGCCTGATACAAGATAATGGAAGAAACGATAGAGAAATAAATGAGCGGGGGAGGCAGGCAGAAGCATTTCAGAGGAGTGTGAGAAGCATGTTATGGAGCAAGGATGTCCCTCAGAACAGCAAAAAGATCATATATCGGACATACTATGTCCCTATCCTGACGTATGCCTCGGAGACCTGGGTTATGAAAGGAAAGGAGAAGAGCGAAATACAGGCCAGTGAGATGAGGTTCTTGAGAAGCAGTATTGGAGCTACAAAGATGGACAGAATAAGAAATGAAAGGACCAGAGAATTAATGAAGGAGGAACCATTACAGGATGGTATAGAGAAATCTAGACTTAGATGGTATGGACATGTAAAACGAATGGAGGAGAAAAGGATACCCAGGAGAGTACACGAGACGAAGTGGGAAGGAAAGAGACCGAGAGACAGGTGGCTGAAGGGGGTGGAAGAAAGCGTGAGGAAAAGACTGGACAAGGGTGGAGGCTGAGAGATGGTGGGAAGACAGAAGACGTTGGAGAGGCTTGTATTCCAAACAGACCCGGCCAGTGGCTGGAAACTGTGCAAGATGATGATGATTTCTACAAAATAGTTTCCAACAGGTTTGAAGTCGTCCTAAAATAACACACATCAAACAATTAAAAATACAAATAAAAGCACACAAACACTTCATTTATCGTCATCAGAAGTACCAACTTCGGAACTTTTTTCACCATCACTTTCCCACAAAAATGTCATCACTGCCATCCATAGCATTGGAAATACCGGTACTACATTTCTTGAAGCTCTTCCGTATGAAATCTCCCGAGATATGATTCCATGCCATCAAAATCCACGAACAGAGCTGCTGAACTTCCGGGCGCTAATACGACCAGTTGGAGTCAGTGTGTGCTTATCGGCCGTCATCCACTCCGTATACAGCTGTTTCAAGGCTGCTTTAAACGGTCGGTTCACGCAGACATCCAGTGGCTGTAGCATAGACGTCATCCCACCCGGGATGATTGCTAGGTCGGTTTTCCCATCCTTAACGAATTTCTTCACAGCGTCTGTTGTATGGCCGCGGTAACTGTCCAGAACAAGCAAGCTCTTTCGTCGTAATAATGCAGAAGGGCGACGTTGCCAGACACACTTTAACCATAACTTTGAAAGACATTAATCGACATATTGACACTTTAACCAGTCTTCAACTAGTGAACTGTCCATCCAACCAGAGTCCTGACGATAACACCAGCGGGTATATTTTTCGTAAGCGTCTTTCGCTTGAGAACAATGTACGGCGGAAGTTTGGTTCCATCAGCGAGTATACACAACATTACCGTGCACCGTTGTTTCTCATTACCACCTGTTCTGATGGTCACACTTTAAATCCCTTAACATTCACAATACTGGCCAGTGGCATTTCCAAGTAGAGTGGTGTCTGATCTGCATTACCAATTTGGGAAAGCAAATATGAATTTTCCTTCCGCAACTTAATTATGTGACGATGAAAGGAAAGTAACTTTTCTTCATAGGCACCAGGAAGACGCTGCGAAATTGAGGCATGCCTTCGTATGCTCAACCCATTACTTTTATAAAAATTTTGGATCCATCCTCGGCTTGCTTTGAACACTACCGTAGAAAGTTCCTTTGCGATCTGTAATGCCTTTATTTGATACATTTCGGTCGACACCCCATTTCCCAATTCCTGCCTTTCTGTTACGTATTTATAAAGTTGTTTTTTCAATTTCCGAAAACTGTACACTCAGTCCGCGGAAAGCTCTACGAGCACCACTACTTGTTAGCAACACTTTTTTTCTTCCTCCAATCGCGAATACATGACTCGTCAATATTATATTTCCTACCTGCGGCACGATTTCCAATAATTTCAGCTTCCCTCACAACTTTCAGCTTCTCACTCACCGCAAACTCTTCGTAGAATTCATGTTTACGCTGGGAAAACGTGCGTGCGACTGTATGACGCCGCGTGATTACGGTAAAACGTGATAGCCGGAAGAAGGCTAGCACTATCTAGAGGTTACTCGCAACACCCGATATCGCGCGTGGCGGGCAATTTAATTCTTAAAAAATTTGGATGACTCAAATAAGACCCGCACCCCAATTTTTCAAGTCCGAATTTGTTTAAAATGTGCGGGTGGTATTCGAGTATGGTATACGGTAGTAATAGAGAAAGAGTCATCTCACATACTATTACTTAAAATCTTGAATTAATAGAGTAAGCAGGGTGTCTACCAACTCATCTTAAAATAATTTTTCCAGGTCCGTTTGACGAGATTTCCGCAAGCAAGTCTAATGGTCAGCCGGCCGTCTTGAAAATTTGATTTTGGAGGATGAACGTTCTAAATAGGTATCAAATTTTCGAATTAATCTGAGAGAGGATTGCACGAATAATACATGGTGTCCACAGAATTTTCAATGTCAATTTTCCTGACTTTTACTGACCATTTTTCAACAAAATTCCTGACTCGCGAAGTCATCGTAACATCGGAAAAAAGGTTTATTGAGCAATTTTTTTTTATTTGCAACCTCCACCATCCCCATAGCTGCCCCAACCTCCACCATCCCCATAGCTGCCCCAACCTCCACCATCCCCATAGCTGCCCCAACCTCCACCATCCCCATAGCTGCCCCAACCTCCACCATCCCCATAGCTGCCCCAACCTCCACCATCCCCATAGCTGCCCCAACCTCCACCATCCCCATAGCTGCCCCAACCTCCACCATCCCCATAGCTGCCCCAACCTCCACCATCCCCATAGCTGCCCCAACCTCCACCATCCCCATAGCTGCCCCAACCTCCACCATCCCCATAGCTGCCCCAACCTCCACCATCCCCATAGCTGCCCCAACCTCCACCATCCCCATAGCTGCCCCAACCTCCACCATCCCCATAGCTGCCCCAACCTCCACCATCCCCATAGCTGCCCCAACCTCCACCATCCCCATAGCTGCCCCAACCTCCACCATCCCCATAGCTGCCCCAACCTCCACCATCCCCATAGCTGCCCCAACCTCCACCATCCCCATAGCTGCCCCAACCTCCACCATCCCCATAGCTGCCCCAACCTCCACCATCCCCATAGCTGCCCCAACCTCCACCATCCCCATAGCTGCCCCAACCTCCACCATCCCCATAGCTGCCCCAACCTCCACCATCCCCATAGCTGCCCCAACCTCCACCATCCCCATAGCTGCCCCAACCTCCACCATCCCCATAGCTGCCCCAACCTCCACCATCCCCATAGCTGCCCCAACCTCCACCATCCCCATAGCTGCCCCAACCTCCACCATCCCCATAGCTGCCCCAACCTCCACCATCCCCATAGCTGCCCCAACCTCCACCATCCCCATAGCTGCCCCAACCTCCACCATCCCCATAGCTGCCCCAACCTCCACCATCCCCATAGCTGCCCCAACCTCCACCATCCCCATAGCTGCCCCAACCTCCACCATCCCCATAGCTGCCCCAACCTCCACCATCCCCATAGCTGCCCCAACCTCCACCATCCCCATAGCTGCCCCAACCTCCACCATCCCCATAGCTGCCCCAATGCTCGCCTCTTTATTAATTTAAAATACAAAATAAAGTAAATTATAATGCAATAATACATAAATCGAAGTACTTAATGAGCTTACTATAGTGATGGGGTTGCCACATCCCTACGCCAACGCAAAAAAAAGCGGAAAAAAGGTAAAAGAGGTTTTTACTATGATGCACTGTAAAAATGGAAACTTACCATAACCTCCAGTGAGTTATTGCTTTTTATCTTCAGAGATTAGTTGAACTAGTAACATCAAAGTATGACTGTAAAACACAAAATACTGTATGATTAATGTAAAATTCCTGACTTTCTAATACTTTTCGCCATTTTTTCCTGACTCACGCCATTTTTTCACACTTTTACCGGACTTTTCCTGACCAAAAACAAAATTCCTGACTTTTCCTGCCTGTGGACACCATGTAATAGAAGAGGACACATTTTCTTTCGAATTCGATGGAATCAACGTTCGAAGGAAAAATCGACATAACGGAATTTCGAATTAACCATACTGGATGTCGCAAATTTAAGAGGCGGATTGATTTTTTCAATGAATGTAACCTATTTCGAAGCCTTTTCTGTTTTTTTTTTTTGAAATTATCATTTCGCACGATTGCGACATTAAATCATTTAGCGTTATTTCTGGATTTATATTTGAGATAGTCTCCAAATTTAGAAATCAATAAGAGAAATGAGAGGTTTCTGTTTAGTTTCGAAAGTTTTCACGAATAAACATGCCGCGAAGAGTCAGGTTTCCCAATAACAAAGAAAAATACCTCACACAAAACTATAAACTCTTCTCATGCCGAAAATATACGTTACACCGATGCCTACGGTAGACTACCATTCAAGGTATCCTCAGTAGTCAGTATGGATTTCCTTTAGGGCAGGCACGAGGAAATGTAGCTTACGCAATCGGCGCCGCCAAATAGCTTAACATGATAATAGTGGAAACTCCCGCGAGAAACTGGCGACATCGATCCTGCGCGCAATCTGGCGGTTTGCGCAGTCAACTATGTGGTTGAGTTCAATCAGCTGGCAAGTTTAAGTGAAGTACATTCGAAGTATTACTTTTGTAATTAAAATAGTATTGTTTTGCGCTGTTATGTGCCACAATTTTGGTAATGGCTGGAAGAGGAAAGCCTCCGTGGCTTAGGCGGCAGCACGCCGGCCTCTCACCGCTGAGACCGTGGTTCGAATCCCGGTCACTCCATGCGAGATCTGTGCTGGACAAAACGGAGCCAGACAGGTTTTTCTCCGGGTACTCCGGTTTTCCCTGTCAACATTTAATTCCAGCAACACACTCCACGATCATTTCATTTCATCTCTCATTTAATCATTGCCCCAGAGGAGTGCGTCAGGCCTCGGCAGCCGGCACGGTTCATATCCTCGCCGCTAGATGGGGGCTTCATTCATTCCATTCCTGACCTGGTCGGAGACTGGAAGCAGGCTGTGGATTTTCATTTTCTGGAAGAGGAGTTATTTGTAGTATGTATGGGTGTTTTAATTATAAAATACCAAGTGATCCCAAGTCATTTTATAGAAATCCAAAAAACAAACAGCTGTGAGTATACCTACTAATGTTTACGGGTACCTGTATTTTATTTTCTATTAATCTGAACATACCATACTTTCTTTAAAACATTGTTGTGATTAAACCTATCCATTTAGTCCTTTTCCAGGTGTGCTCAGTGGGTTGTGAAGAGCAGAAGGGCCGATTTAGATGAAATTCTGAGGACAAAAGGACCAGAACGTTTGAATAAAAGTTATGTAGTGTGTTCGGACCACTTAACGGAAAAGGATTTCAGAAACAAGAATCTCTTAAGCCAAGGGTATATAATTTGTTCTTGTATTACTTATGGACTTTTTTTTTACTGTTGGAATTTCAGGTTCTCATCAACATAGGCCATATTTCAACTTTTTGCACTAGTGAATGCTCCTGATGATTAAAGAATCGTATTTGTTACAGAATCTGGCCTGGTGAAGTGCCCTCACTGCAGTGCCACAATGTCAAACACACACACTTGAGATGCAGCCCGAAAAAGAGAAAACGAGAGTGTGAATCTACCCCAGAAATTCCAGATGATTTACCAACAGAAAGTGCTGTCCAGGAAAATGACAAACTACTGGTGAAAGAAAGACTGAATGAATGAATGAATGCTGTTCAAACATAATGTTGAAATACAGGAATTGTCAGAAGTTGCTTTCAAAGTACAGATCATTAAATAAAAATCTAAGAAGAAAATTATCTGTGGTGCAGAAAAATCAGTCGAAGTGTAATTGTGAAAAGAATGTTGTTGATAAGAGTGTTTCTCAGAACTTCATAAATCTTCAAATGAATCAAAGAAATCGTAAAGCTCAGGGCCGAAGATATTCAAATGATGACAAAAGTTTTGCATTAGCTTTGCTTTATTGTTCGCCTAAGTCATACAAGTTCATGCAAAAGCATTTTTCTTTGCCTAGCACCAGGTCATTAAGAAGCTGGTTACAAAATGCCCGAGTGGAACCTCTTGTTAATAAAATGGTTCTAAGCTTACTAGAAATTAAAGCTAAAAAAATGAAATGGGAGGAGAAGGTTATTTCCTTGGTATTTGATGAAATTTCCATCAAGTCGTCTCTGTCATATGATCCTCAGAAGGATCAATTGGAGGGATATGAAGATTTTGGTGTAGATACTCCTGTACAGCCAATCACAGCTCCCATCCGCCAACAATGTAACCAGGCTATGGTATTTATGATTAAAGGTTTGTACCTCAATTATAAACAAATAATTGGGTACTTCTTATCAAACAATGCTATGGCAGGGCACTACATCAAAGAGCTGGTGCTATTTATTGTCAATCAACTTCAGGCAATCGGGTTAATTCCTAAAGCAGTTGTGTGTGATCAAGGAAGTAATAACATGAATGTGAGGAAACTTTTAGGTGTGACTGCAGAGAAGCCATTCATTGAGGTAAATGGTGAAAACAGTTATTTTTTTCATGATCCTCCCCACTTGATTAAGTCAGTGAGAAACAATCTGAAAAAGTATGATTTTGTTTCTAGTGGTAAAGTTTGTAGTTGGTCTCACATAAGAGAATTTTATGCCAAGGACTCCAAAATGATTCCAAGGTTGGCTCCAAAGCTAACAAAGAAAAATATATCACACTTCCCCCTTTTTCAAATATGAGGGTATGTTTAGCTACCAGGGTTCTCAGTCATTCTGTAGCTTCTGGAATACTAGTTCATGTATCATTCAATTCTTTGCCATCGCATGCTGCACACACTGCAGAGTTTATAGAAATGTGTGACACATTGTGTGATATATTTAACTCTTCCACTGTCAGTAGCCCCAAGGAGTATAGGAAACCTTTAAGCAATGAATCAAGGCATATGCAAAAACTGAATGAAATATGAAACTGTCTTAAAAAAACTGGAAGTACTGAATAACCGCATTCTTTGCATTCAGGGCTGGGTAGAAAATATTTCTGCAGTGAAACTATTGTGGTCAGAATTACACAATGATTATGATTTCCGGTATTTGCTAACTAGGATGATCACACAGGATTGCATTGAAAACATTTTTTCAATCATTAGATCAAAAGGAGGCAACATTGTAACCCCAGATGCAACCAAATTTTGCAGTGCCATAAAAAGTGTTATGGTACATCTATTACTTTGTGCTTCTGACGAGAGTAATTGTGAATCTGATGCTGCAAACTTTCTATTGACTCATAATGATGTGATGAAGAGTATGACTATGATGTCATCATCATCAAATTCCAGCTCCAGTCGCCCGGGTGCTGTTAACGAGCCCTCACCACCTTTTCCTGTCCATGAATAGTTGGTCTTCATGGGTCCTTCTCCAGTCTAGCCCTTTGTCTTCAAGATCATCCTTGATTTGGTCCAACCATTTCTTCTTTGGTCTTCCTACTGGTCTTTTTCCTGGGATAATCTTGTTGAAATAAGCTTTTGGTGTCCTCTCATCTCCTATTCTTTGAAGATGCCCATACCATCCTAATCGTTGCTTCTGCAAATATTTTGTAGCACTGATATCTATGCCAGACTCTGTCCTGTTTGTTTCGTTCCGTACTTTGTCTCTCCTTGTCCTTGGAAGCATTGTTCTTATATAAACTTCATTTCAGATGCCTGAACCCTACTTTCTCCTCTTCTGGACAGGGTGCAAGTTTCTACTCCGTAAGTTAGAATTGGGATGTAGTATGTCTTAATCAGTGTATGTTTACACTTCCTGGGCACTTTATTATCCCACAGTAGTGTTCTAACTTGTGCATAGAAGGAGGCTGCATTACTAGTTCTATTTGTTACTTCACTGTTGCTGCTGTTATCCTTACACACTGTGCTACCAAGATATTTAAATTGATCAACAATTTGTAGAGGCTGATTATTCGGGTAAATGGTTGCATTAGACAGTCCTGTTGTCATCACTACTGTCTTACTTTGGCTTATTTTCAACCCATACTCCTTGAACAGCTTGTCCCATGAATCCAGTTTTTCTTGTACCTCTCTGGCACTTTCTCCCCAAATCATGACGTCATCTGCAAAGACAAGGGCATTTGTTTCATTACCCTGTTCTTCTTTTATTCTCTTAAGGATTATGTCCATCACTGTGATGAATAGTAATGGAGACAGTGAACTTCCTTGTTGGACTCCTTGTTTTGTTGTGAACCATCTGCTTTCCCCATTACCTATTCTTACACATGCCCTTGTGTTCTCATACAGCATTTTGATCTTGTTTATCAAGCCTTTTGGGACATTGTGCCTTTCTAAACATTCCCAAATTTTTGATCTTGCAATGCTATCATAAGCTTTTTCTATATCTAGAAATACCATTACTAATTCTTTCCCTCTTTCAAGATGCTTCTCAATAAGCATTCTTGCAGCAAAGATCAAGTCAATAGTACTCCTTCCTGGTCTAAAGCCATGTTGTTCTTCTTCTAAAGCCTTTTCTAAGTGTCTGCGTAGTCTTTTCGCAATTATTTTTTCCAATATCTTTAGACCATGGGATAACAAAGTAATTCCACGATAGTTCTCACACTTTTTCCGGTTTCCTTTTTTAAACAATGGCACTATTACACCTTTAGACCAGTCATCAGGGATCTTATTGTCCTTCCATATAGCATGTAATACTCTGTACAACCAATGTATCCCATTAATTCCTGCTGCTTTTATCATGTCTGAACTTACTTCATCAACTCCAGTGGATTTCCCTTTGATCATAGCTTTTAAAGCTTCTTCCACTTCAAACCAGGTTGGGGGTGGTTCTTGGTGGTTTTCATCATTGGCCCCTAAATTGATGTTTGTGTCCCCACTGTCATTATTAGATGCATCATTTAACAGTTGATCAAAATACTGTCCCATTAATTTCCTGATTTAATTTATGCTTCTTATCATTTCTCCATTATTTCCTTCCAAAGCTGTAACTGATTCCTGATGTCTTATTGTTTTTCACAGTTTTATATAGTAATTTCTTATTACCTTGTGTATCTTCCTCCAGTTTCTTTGCAAATTCATCCCAAATCTTATCCTTCTCTTCATTAATTATGCGTTTAACTCTTAATTTGTGCTCTCGATATTCTTGAGCAAGTGATCTGATTTTATCCTCATTTCTGTCATTCTTTTGTCTCTCCACTTCTAATTTTCTCTTTACTTTGTTCCTTAATTGAATTATTGTCTTGACTTCCTTATTCCACCAGGCTGTCTCTTTATGTCGAACTTTACTACTTGTTTCGCCACATAATTCTCTAGCTTCTTCAACTAAGACATTTCGAAAATTTTGCCACTCTTCCTCTGCACTTTTGGTATCAGTTTTTGGAACTTTTCCTAAAATTCTTCTCTGAAATTCCTCACGTTTATCAGATTTCTCCAGCGCGCAGACCTTGATCTTTTGTTTCTTTTCCATCTTATAATTAATCAGTTTAACACCAGTTATACTAACTAGAACAAGCCTATGGTCACTGTCGAGACTTTCACTGGGAACGACTTTGACATCCACAACTTGTTTTCCTGCTTCACCCGCCGTTATTACAAGGTCTATCATTGATCTATGTCTTCCATCCCAGCTGTATCTAGTTACTTTATGGCTTTCTCTCTTCTTAAACCAGGTATTTTGAATTTGAAGACTATTTCGACTGCACATATCAAGTAGTTTCCATAACCAAATGGGCCAATCACTCTTCTTTTCCATTTGGTTTCACTCAGACCTAATACATCCAGTTGCCTTCTTTCCATCAGATCTACAAGTTCTTCACATTTTCCAGTTAATGTCATTACATTCAGTGTTCCTATTCTCATTTTGGGTTTATCTTTCTTTATTCTGTTTTTTCCCACAGCCTTACAACATCAGGCTGGATGCCATCATTCCTGTCAACTGTAAGGCGTGTGAGCTGTCCATTTTGGGTATTCTTCTTTCCGAGGCTCGTTTTAACATTGAAAGTGCATAACTATTTACTCCTTTATTGGCTTGCTAGGCCTAACATATTGGAGGATTTTGTGTCAGGGTTGTCTCCCTTAGCCTTTGGTATTCCACTACCAAACCTACAAGGCAGCAGGTTGTACTCATATTTAACCCCTGAGTACTGGGTTGCCTCTTCCGCCATCTTCACTGTACCAAAGTCCATCTTCTCCACTGCAGATGCCGTTGAGGTCTTCGCACGTAACCCTGTGCACGGGGCCTATGTTATACCCCATAGGACTGGGTCCTCACCAGAACTTAGCCGTTACTGTAGTTCCATGGTATATTACAGTACCGTTGCCCACCCCCACGACGTGGACGTGTCTGGCAAGAATTATCCATGTAGCCAATTTTAATTGACTCATGGGCCGGGTTAAGGAGCTGTCTAAATCCAGCCTATGATGTAATTCAAGAAAATGCTGACCACTATGTCATGGGCTGGGCCTGTAGCAAGTTTCCCCATGCTGAGTGTAATATCATCTTATGATAATGATTCTAGTATGGGAAATTTGCACACAGAAATGAAGAAGTAGGATGATAATTCCACAATGCTATTTCCAAATGTGTGTGGTGGAAAGTTGTCTGCCAAAATGTCAGAGGCATTTGAAAATAGTTTTTGCCATTTTTTGTCCGAAAGCAAATTAACTGGTTATTTTCAATCAATTAGGCCTACTGCCTCTAGTGAAGGTATCTGTGACAGCTGTATGAAATTACTGACTGACAAATATTTCAAAGTCCTTATTAAGGCATATGTGAATAGAACAAATGATTCATCAGTGAAAAATATCACTAAAAATATCAAGCTCAATAAGATATTACACATGTAATTAACTTTTGGAAAATCTGTAGGCTGCTTAAAACTTCATAACCATCTGTAGGCTCACTGCTGTTATGAATTGACGATCAAATGTTTTAATGTGAATATACGCGCATGTCATTCTTAATACTGCCCCTTACGGATCAACATCCATCTCGGTTGGTTGGTTGGTTCCTTAGTTTAGGGGCTGCGACAACGCGGTCATGTAGCCCCGTGTACTTTGGGTGTGTGTAGAATCTGTCTGATAACCGGTGTTAATTGTGATGACTGTATTAGTGTGTGTATCTGTTTTTTTAATTCAAGTAGAGACTGCAACTTTGAATTTTCAAATAGTTCCTACTTTTGCCGCCAAACGCCACCGTCAACGACTACTAGGCCTAGTTCAGAACTAGCTACTAGACGCCACCGCAGTCGGCTCTTGGCAACGAACGTAGCAACCTAAGAGCGTTGTTTACATTCTTAACCTATCCAATTTAGTTTCACACAGGTGTAATTAGTGGAAAGATCTTTAACATGCCATAAATCTATGACATGGGACCGCCGGCTTTACTTCCCCTCCGAAGGAAGGCATACTGAGGGATTTTTAACGCTCTTAAAAAATCCGACGACTTCGGCCGGGTTTGAACCCGCTATCTTGGGCATAGAAGCTCAGCATGCTACCAACTACGCCACCGAAGCCGCCTAACATCCATCTCCCTTCCTTATATTATGCAACAATTAGTACGCAAAGGCCTTAAAATCTGTATTTCTTTGCGTTTTCGTAGTCGAATAGTGTTACTCTTCAATAGTTCGTTCGAGTAGTTGACTATTCGAACCGCTAGATGGTAGCACTGCGCGCTGTCGCCGCTGCTACGCGTGTTACGTTGCGAGAGTTTCCACTATTATCATATTAAGCTATTTGGCACCACTTGCATGAAACTTTCTCAATCGCAATCTGTGAGCCCACCTGCGCGAGTTTAAAGAATTTAAACCGACCTCGGCGAATTTTCGTTACCTCCATATACACAGACAAAAATTAGCTACTTTAGTTACTTTCCGTTACCGGTCGAAACCCTGATAACGATCGGACGAATGATCAGAGCGATGTATCGAATGTGCGCTGGTCACTCAGCAATGTATCGGCGGCATGCAGAAGCTTGTTCTGCGCGAATTTTTAAAGAAAATTTTGGTACGTAAATCCATAAAATTCAATAGTTCATCCGTAAAACACACTGTCTTTCCGTAATTTTTACGGAAAAACCGTAAAAGTTGGCAGGTACGGAACAATGAATGTGATGAGATGATTGAAAAACAACACCGAGTGTGGTTGTTACACCAATCCCAAAAATATGAAACATATTTTCAAAAAATTAGTTACACAACGAAAAGGAACAACTAAAACTTTAAGAATAAAACAACAATATCATACTGACATCCTACAATCAATTGAAGAGGAATTCAAAATTTCACAATCACGAATTATTACAAAATCTTTAAACAACATCTGAAAAAATATGAAGCACCTACCTTATTGTTAAAAGATGAAAAAGGTAAATTGGCCCACAACAACCAGGATAATGCACTCCTAAACTGTGAAGAACCCATAGAATTTCTTCAATTGGATGTTGACACTCCAATAACACCACCACCAGAGAACATTAACCCGTCCACACACGTAGCACTGAATGAGACGAAGAATTTCAAAGCCCCCGGAGAAGACCAGACTTTTGCCGAGATTTGGAAGTATGCTGGAAATTCGGCAGAAATCGCTCTTCACCAACAACTCGTCAAAATCTGGATTACAGGAAAATTCCCTGAACAATTACCGAGTGATTTCACTCCTGGATGTTACCTATAAAAAATTCTCGAATTCTTCTCAATAGAATTTAAGTGAAAATGAAAATCCACAGCCTGCTTCCAGTCTCCGACTGGGTCAGGAATGGAATGGAATGAATGAAGCCCCCATCTAGCGGCGAGGATATGGACTGTGCCGGCTGCCAAGGCCTGACGCACTCCTCTGGGGCAATGATTAAATGAATGACATGAAATGACAGTGGAGAGTGTTGCTGGAATGAAATGTTGACAGGGAAAACCGGAGTACCCGGAGAAAAACCCGTCTGCCTCCGTTTTGTCCAGCACAGATCTAATATGGAGTGACCGGGATTTGAACCACGGACCCAGCGGTGAGAGTTCGGCATGCTGCCACCTAAGTCACGGAGGCTTTAAATTCTTCTTCTCTCAATAGAATTTAAGTACAACATGAAAATGAATTAGGAGAATATCAAGGAGGTTTCAGACCCTGGAGAAGTTGCCCAGATCAAATCATGAGCCTAAAACTGATAATGGATTATAAGAGAAAAAGGAATAGAGATACTGTATGGTGATAACATTTATAGACTTCAAAAAAGCATATGATTGTATTCATAGAGAATCTTCGTTAAAAATTCTAAGACACATGGGATTACACCCCAAATTGACAAATCTCATAAAACTCTTACAGGCACCAAATCAAAAGTTAAATTTAGAGGTGAATTTTCTGATCCATTTGAGGTCACAACCGGTACACTAACACCCTACACGGCACATTGAAAGGGCAAAATGATGATTAACGCACGAAGGCACGTTGATAGTACCAGCGAAGAAGGAACGGCCCATTTATATTAAAAACTAGTTTGTCCCTAATGAATTTCTTGTATATTCGACAAGGTAGTCAAACATGGTCTCTATAGACAAGAACCGCCCACTACCCTAACAGATGTGTTGACAAGAACATTAATCTTGTTATATACTGTACCTAGGTGTAACAGAAATTAAACACTTCAATTATGACATGCACACTCACCTATGCCAATGTTCCCTACAAGGCTGATAGGTCCATTTCCTTTGATCAACGTGAAAGCAACAGGAGGATCAGGAAAAGAGAGATCCAACTGACATTGAGGAGTCTCTGGGAGTTGGAGACGCAGCACAGGGAGTTTAACACTGCCATTAAATCCCATTGCTTCAACCTGCACCACATTCAGTTCTCCAGCCTTAGCATCAGCTCCAAGAACAGCCTGCAACATCCATCCAGTATCTTAAATGATGTGCTAAGAAAAGTATTTTACCAAGCGTTATTCTGAGAGATATGTTAACGCTCTATTAATTCCGCAGCCAGGTACCGACTGTGATGGCATTTAGTAGCCACGACCGAAGCTAGGTGTCGTGGATTGTAGCATTTGGTAGCAGAAGTAGGAACTACTTGAAAAAATTAATCGTCTGCACTCCTACCTGAATTACAAATAACACACACTATTACAGCCATCACAACAACTTATTAGGTACAGCACTCATTTCAGGTTCCGTATTGACCGTGTTTACATTAAGTAAGACCTGAATTTTCTGCCGAATCAATACTTTAGAGTTTTTATATTAAGTATTGATTCAGCGGAAAATGCAGGTCTTACTTATTGTATCACAACTAACACCGGTTAACAGACAAATTCTACACACACCCAAAGTACACGAGGTTACATGACCGTGTTGTCGCAGCCCCTTAAGTAAGGAACCAACCAAAAAAGTATACATACTATCCATGAAATTTATTGTAGAATTAGGTTCCATATCAGGGGACACCTGTACCTTATATCAAACCTGCTTATACATAGAAAGTTCTTGCACAACACTGACCCGTTAAAATGCAGCTTTTAAATCACTTCTCTACCTTGCCATAGTTCAGTTCAGCAGAATACTTCGACATCCAGCCAACGCCTAGAATAACATCATATACCACTGAACAGACTTTAGTACCTTGGACACCATCTATAATAATTTCGACAATTACCAGTTCAAAATGAGATTTTATAACTATACCCATCATGGCAAAAGTAGGCGACAGACTTCTTCCAAAAATAAAAACTCTTTGACTAATACAGGACCTCTGACATCCAGAATCCAACAGATGCTCATTTTCAAGTACTAAGAGTTTCTATTTGGCAAAAATGCACAAAGTAATTTGATCAAGAATTGATGGCAAACTTGTTATACTAGGCGCCGCATCACACAGTGCAGGTCCCGAGGACCCGGCAATAACACCCCTGACTCGCAGAATAATGAACCCATTTTTAATATTGATTCAAAAAAAACTTAGCACCTACCACCAAATTGTCCTTTGGTAAGTATTGTATTGTTTTGATAACATTATTAATTACAGCGTAAAGGGGCAGAAGACCTAGTTCCGCCCCTTAAAGCCTCAATAACTAACGTGACCGTTAATCATGCAATCATGAGCCATGGGACCTCCTTTTTACGTTGAATCCGAACCACAGGCCTAGACATTTCACTTCGAAAATCTCACATGCATTGACCGGGAATCGAACCCAGTGCACCTTGGTCGTTAGTTTTTCGCCGTTAGCCATTTTTACATTAATTAAAATAAACATATATTGTTAATTGATCTTCATCAAAACAAAATTTTTCTTGGCATCTTCAATTTCACTCCTCTATGAAATTGTAGAATAGTTTATGAGCAATACAATCAAACACTGTTGAAAACTTCTGTGGTATCAGGAACGGCAACCAGCCTTAATCTGCATCATAGCAACATCTTAACTTCATGGAAACTTAACACTTTTCCACAAAAACGACAAATAATAAACACTCAATAGCACTTGTAGAAATACAACATATCCGAAACAACAGTTCTTTGTTAAAAACAAGTCGCATTAAAAATTTGTCATTGCGGCAAAAAGTTGCAATAACCTTGCTCCGCTCCACAAAGAGCATAATATTCGACAACGTTTTGACCGTCGCATGATCACTGGATTTTTCTTTTGTCTGTTTTATAGTAATTTACTATCACCAACTATTTAGATATGTATTTTATTTTTCACTAAATTATATTGTCTTCATCATTTTAAGGCACATATTTGGAAGAGATCTGATTTTCTAAATATTCAGATATATTCTTTCTTTATTTTAGGTTAAATTCAACTATAACAACCACATTGCTCGCAATTATATTTGTTTTCTTTCCTTCCTTCCTTGAAAAAAAGCAATTACTGAGGAGGACCATAATGTCACTCTCTAGCCCTGTCGCTTCGCATGGAATTCCAGACTTGAGCACGTGCACACAGTACAGTCCACGTCGAAGTTTTGTGTGATGCGGAACTACGCGGTACATAGTTACGGACTGTACTTCAGCAGTAATGTGCAGGGCTTCCATCCACTCATCCAAAAATAGTGAGGGCTTTTCTTCCAAAAAAGTGAAAAAAAGGAGAGTTTTTGCATGAAAAAGTGAGTAAATTCATAGCATTGTTCGCATTTATGGCCGTATATCTGGTTCATAATTTTAACTTTTGTTGATATCTGTAGGCGCAATTAGGAGGGGTGGCTAAGCTCCCCAAAACCAACCGTAGCCCCTCATAAATGTGACAAAACTGTATTGAAATAGACAAAATGTTTAAGAATGTGTATCTGAAAAACAAATTAGCCCCCCAAGAATGTCAAACAAATTGCACCTATGTTAATATCTCCGAGTTCTGTTAGTCATTTTTCATGTAGTTAGAGAGGACACTTGGAAATAATGGATTGCAAAATCAATGCAACACTCAAGAAATTGAGATCGTAAAACAAAAAATATAAATGTGGAAAACAAAACAATGTTTTTTGTTATAATAGACTCTTTACTAGAAAAAAAAACTAAAACAAATATTACTGCCATATTGGCACATAAGAGTAAAAATAGATATTAGTCTTAAGATAAAACAATGTTTATGCCATAATGCACTCCTTACTAGAAAAAAAACACCTAAAACAAATAATACTGTCCTACTGACACATAAAAAGAAAAGTAGATATCATCAGTCTTAAGATAAAATTCACAAGTTGTCATCAGTTTTAAAAATAAATTCAAGTGTCAAGGTCATCTGGATCGTCGCCGTTTTCATCGCGCCTTCGTTTCCCAGGATTCTCGAAGAGCTTTTCAAGTAGGGTGGAGGTGCGTTTCTGGACTTTCTTCCTTAGTGGCTCTGCCTGCTTTTTGCGGAGACCTTCGGCCCAGGATCGAATGCTGCGGGCACCTTCTAGCATACCTTGGCAATGTTTCCACTTTCCTGATCACCCTTTACCAAAGCAGCTTTAAACTTTTGGTTCCTCAATTAGGTAATCAGAAGCTTGTTTCTCCTCTTCTTCCACTTCTTTCGCCTTCCTGAACTCTCCCTGTAATTTTCCTATCTCCTTCCTCTCTTTTACTTGAGTTTTTTCCTGCTCTTTTTGCTTGCGCCAAATGTCCTCCGCCTCTTCCTTTTTCCTTTGCTCTTCCTCTGCCTCCTTGCGCTTAGCCTCTAAATAGTTTTCATATGTGCTGTGAGCACCAGATGCCGCTTGCAGAAGCGCCTTTGCGATGGGAAACGCTTCAGTCCGCCCACCGAACATCCTCATTCCGTCACGAATTTTCAGTCGAGCATTCAGGGTGCGCTCTTCCATTGCGGCTCTATCTGCCGGAAGTTGATTTCTTGATTCCAAAAATCCACGTTCAACATCTGAGCTTCCATGAGCTGCTGATAGGATGGCTTTCACGACTTTGCTCACAAGCGGATATTTCCCTGCCCAGTAAACTCTAAAATGTCGAAAATTTGATGCCAAAAAATGGTCAATTTTTGGACTTTCCTCAAAATGTGGGAGATTTTCTAGCTACAACAGCTTCTCTTCGTACACATCTTTCAAAGGCAGCTGCAACATTTTGTAAACTAAGATAATGCTCATCAGAGACTTTCTTTGATGGCCTGAGGCTGCAAGCATTTCAAGTGCTTGGCATCCTTTCCATACTAAGGATGGACTTGTTAAGGACGTGCTTCGCCGACTCTTGATGAAACTTCAATACTTGCAGTTAGTTATTTATTGTTGTTTAAGGGGTGGAACTACAAGGTCATCTGCCCTACAGCTCTTATCGATCAGGAGACGTTCAGCACTCTTCCCAATGTCAACATTTTTCAATTCCATATTATTTTTGCCATCCATGATGGAAGATTCTTTCAAACATTCACTGGTACTTTTCAATGCTTCTGCCAGGCAAAACCTACTCAAGAGCAATATGAATAAATTTGACACTTCTTCATACAGAACATGTATCATAGGTTGCTGTAATTGAAATACTTTTGAAAATATTTCAAAAAGACTTGCACTATATACTACAAACGCAATCCGAGCGGGGAAAGTATCAACTTTTAGAGCACTAGCAATAGCCTGGTAACATTTTGATTGCAGTAATTTTTCAGCATCCTTTCCCTTTCTAAGTGGCAGAAAAAGTTTTGTACCACGACAGTCCAGATCTAATACAAAATCAAAATGTTCTCGAAAGAAAACGTGTTTTGTCCGTTGATCCATTATATGAAATGAAAATCCACAGCCTGCTTCCAGTCTCCGACCGGGTCAGGAATGGAATGAATGAAGCCCCCATCTAGCGGCGAGGATATGAACTGTGCCGGCTGCCGTGGCCTGACGCACTCCTCTGGGGCAATGATTAAATGAATGACAGATGAAATGAAATGATAGTGGAAAGTGTTGCTGGAATGAAATTTTGACAGGGAAAACAGGAGTACCCGGAGAAAAACCTGTTTGCCTCCGTTTTGTCCAGCACAGATCTCACATGGAGTGACCGGGATTTGAACCACGGACCCAGCGGTGAGAGGCCGGCGTGCTGCCGCCTAAGCCACGGAGGCTTGTTGATCCATTATATATTAATGCAAAATGTGATACAAATGTCTGGCATAACTCAACAAATTTCTAGCGTTTCACCCCAGTGTACCAATTGGGCTCTTCATTGGTAAAGGTACACCTACCACGACGCATAGCTGGCACACATTGAGAAGGCCATTGCAAGACGATTCGCTACATGTGTAGCTACGTTACGAGCAAGCCAGTGCACCACGGGAGTCAAAACTCCACTCTAGAGCAATAAAATCCTTAGCTTGGCATTGAATATAAAATCAGGCACCGGTGGCAGAAAAACTAACAACCCATTCATGGGTATATTTTGGGTCGTTTCTAGCAATTTGATTGTGCACGAGACCATTTTTAATGCAGAATGTGACCAGTTTTGTTAAAAAAGTGAGAATAGTGAGTAATTTTATCAAATAGTGAGGCTGCTTTGAAAATAGTGAATAATAGTGAAAAAAGTGAGTCGCTGGAAGCCCTGGTAATGTGAGACAGCTTTGTCAATGGGACAGGTGACAACAACACAGGTATTTTAGTAACTAGCCTCCAGGCTTCCATCAAGAATTTCACTCGTCGAAAACAATCGTCCGGCCTGTACTGAGGTTAGCAATGACATTCAAGGCAGTCAGTGCCTGCGAATGCTGTGAAAGGTTCTACTGACTCAGTGAGGAAAGCCATGCCAAACTACCTCACTCCTCATCTTGCCTAGTACGCCTCAATATGGTGCTGCGTTGTTGGGTCTTTGTGGGTACCTACCCACATAACGTTTTGAGGATCCAACCACTACCTAACGGACAGGTGGAATACTCATTGGTATTTTACGTTAATTTGAAATGCAATTGAAATTCAAAATACTTACAAATTGCAAATGAGATTGAAAATACATACAAAATGCAATGAGGTTCAAAATACTTCCAAAATGCAATTGAAATTGAAAATACACAATGCAATTTAGATTAAAAACTCCCATTTCAGATCCAAAATAATCACAAAGTGCAACTGAAATTGAAAATGCTTACAAAATGCAATGTAGATTAAAAATACCTACAAAATGGAAAGTAGATGCAAAAAATTTGCTCAAGGGAATTTAGATACATGGGGGCCAATTAACAAAAACAGTGCGGGAATCTTAAAAGAGGAAAGGAAATATAATGAAAAGGAGGGAGGGATCAGAAAAGATTAGACAAGGGCCAATTAAGGCGAAAAAGGGAAAGACTCCCTAGGCCTCAAATACCCTAATATCGTCGGTGTAGGAAAAGAACAAGAGTTGCCCAAGGGAGAGACAGGAAATAAGACGGAGAGGAGCCCGGCACAAGTAAGTGGAAGCAATGCCGGACTCGGCTGGGGTCCCGTGGTCGACAACCCACGTCCCACTAGATGTGACCCCTGGTGGGAGATCGATTTGAGATCCAGGCTCCAGTAAGGCTCGATATGTTGTTCTGCTTCCTTATGCATCCCTCACATCGATAAATCCATTAACAGAAGTATTTGCGATGATTTTTCTTTTGCCAAACTTATATTCAGGGGAGGCGAATCCTGAAATTTGACGCAATGATTCACACTCCCTTCGTTTTTTCCAACATTTTGTTTTTGTTTGTTATCGCCCTCTGTATGTAATAACGTGTTACAAAAATATCCACATTTCTTGCACTTTGATCATCACCAGTCTTTCGCAATGTGTCCTGGCTTCAAACAGTTAAGGCACTGTCTCTTCTCTCGGAGAAGCTTCTTCCTGTCTTCTACTGATCGTTTAAGTAACTCCTCACAATTGTAAATAGGGTGGCTTCCTCCACACAAATTGCAGCCCTCCTGAGTGGCAGTCATAAAAACTCTCTTGCTAGGCCTTTTGTCCTTTGAATATGTCTTCTTATTGAAGTCTTTGTTTTATTGTAATGTAACAGCATATATGATTGAGAACGTTCAGTTAAAAACTGCAGAAATTCTTCCAACGTTGGCATCTCTTCCGGAGTGCATCCTGTAACTCTTTCTTGCCAATCCCTTTGCTCCACGAAATCCAACTGCTGCTTTGCTAGGTGAATAATCAGCCTATCCCAATGTTGCACCTGTTGCTTCATTGCCTCTAATGAAGCTATGTGAGTTTGTATATGAAGATGTAACCACCTGATTAATTCAGATTGATCCTCTTGAAATTGTGGAAAACTTGAAAAGTTCATCGAGATGTGTCAATGATCAGAATTTGATTATCATACATATTTACAAGCAAGTTCCAGGAACTTGTGTAGTTTTCCTCTGAGATAGTAAATCCTTATATGATCTTGCATGCTTCACCCTGCATGACCCCAACCCGTTATTGGTATTTTTGAATGTGTGTCAGCTGAGTATCGTGATGAATTGTTGACTATTAACTATTCTTATAGAACCACCAGTTTGTGAATTCTACATTGAAATCTGGTAATTTGATTTCTGGTTTTTTTCTGTGCTCTTTTAGAGTGAATCGCTGGTACAGTGTGTCCGCAAAGTCTCTCCGCAGCGCGCGTCTCGCCTTGAGGTCGGGTTGGGTTGGCAGTACATTCATGCCAAGTTGTTACAATGAAAACAATTATATTAAATTTAGTAAATTAAGTACTCACCACTATCACACTGTGCTCCGAAAATTTCCACCAGCACGGAAAACCTCTCCCACTAAAAACACACTCTCTTCAGTAATACCCGCTGCGGAGAGACTTTGCAGACACACTGTATTTCCTGTGGATGAATGGCATTGTGTATAGCTGTATTCAATTGAGCTAGTAAAGTACTTTGAACCTCTTCCACTTCATCTATAACTGCATTGAAATAAATGGATTCGAACAGCTGCCCCTCTCCTTCACATTCCACTTGAAACTCTTGTGCTGCTAAATTCGTCAGTGATCTCCATTTCTTCTATTTTGATCTGTACTTCTTCAATGGCACTCCATATTTCATCACATTTTAAATTTTTAACCTTTGCTTCTGATTATGATGTTTCAGCTGTAATAGAATGTTCTATTCTTGTTAACGTGCGTTTTACTCGGCCATGTGATTGCTTTAATTTTGCAAGTTCTGGCATGTCGAAATTGAGGTTATGAGTCTATTCTGAAGGATTGTGTTGAGGTTATAATATGTTCAAATCGCAGTAAAATAGCTCATAATTTGGACACAAAGGTTTCTTAGGAACATTTTTTTTATGTCTGAGCAAATCACTAACCTGTTTGCTATCTTGTGACGTGTGTCTCCGTGAAGCGTAGGCATACCTATATTGATAACCAATTGATTTAATATGTAAACTGCACTCCGTCGAAGCTGGTGGCTTCAGCGGTCCGATTGTTGTGATAAAAAGCCTATATATTATCCGAGATTGATTCTACGAATTTTTCATGAATTGTGTCGCTACCAAACTGAATTTCCGAATGTCTCCGGTTATCGAAGGCCGTGCCGTTAGGCGCCAATATTAATGTACGTATTTGTGTATTGAATAAAACCCTGTTGTGTTCACCAATTTATAAAATCCTTTATTGTGTGCTTACTTTTTCTCGTCAGCTCTTAACAATTCAAGACAATTGATTCAAAGCTCCCGCGAGTGCAGATCGCAAAAAAAACAAACTAACCGATCAATACGTAATTGATTCTTTCCATTCAACATCGAAGGGATGATGTTTTAAGGGGCCTAATATCCAGGTTATTGGCCCCTAATGGTCTGTGAAAGCGAAAATGTCAATGAAGTGGAAAACAACGAAAATTAAGAGAGCAGGAAACTACTTACAAAAAGGAACTCAGATTGAAATTACTCACAAAAGGAATCAGGGTGTCGAGCGATGGCCTTTTTTCAAATTCCCGTATTTTCCGTACGAAAATCCACCAAATTCCCGTATATTTTAGAACCCTCTAAGACTAGAGTTCGCATACCGAATGGCTGAAAAATGAATCTTAATGCGCAAATCAAGATTTTCTGGTGTAACTGCATTTTTGGAGACACTTCTGCAGCTCACGGGTGATGGCGATATTTAGGCCTAACCCGTAGCGTGAGCAAAGCGCGCGCCCGCGCGAGCGAGTGAACTCTCTCGCAGATGGGATGGGATGCTACGAACACAAATAAAATACCGTTTACCTGAGGAGAGCTGATATAAATGACTGTTTTACTGAGGAGTAGTGATGTGCGCGAGTGACGCTTGGACTCGCGAAAATCGAGTCTAGCAGTTCCGAGTCTGAACGAGTAAACCGTGCGAAGGACTCGAGTCTCCACGGTGACGTCACGATCCGTACTTACGATATAGGACAGAATGCGGCCAAATTCCCAACACTCGCTAAACTTGCAAACGACTTTTCTACTAGTGATTTACAAGAGAAATCGTTTGCAAAATGCACACTATGCTTCATATTATAACGACTCTAGTTACCTAGAAAGAAAGAAATGTAATTTAAAAAATCAAGTTTAAAAGAACCTCTTCTTCGGGAATCGAACCCCAGCACGCTGCGTGAAAGTTAGCACCGTTAACCACTCAACCAGAGATATCGATATGACTACTGGCGTTATCAACAGCGATATATACTACTGCTTAGCAAATTATCACGTTGAAGGAAATTTCTATTTACTGTATTGAGTTCTTTCTTTCCGTCATCCGTCCACTGCTTGCCGGTTTCCAATTTTGAATATTCTATATTATCACTGTGCATTGATGGGAAACGAATACAATACTTGGCCAAGGCGTACCGACATTACTATATATCGTGTAGTTTTCATATATGGCTCACGGATAATGCTGACAGCGTCCTCGGCCTCGATTCCGGACTCGAGTTTTTCGGTTCCAGACTCGATTCTTCGCGAGTCTACTCGCAGCCCATCACTACTGAGGAGGGTTGAGAGAGTAGAGAATAGGAGTGTCACATCTTCATATATATATTATTTCAGTAGTATGCATCCCTCCTGCGGCGCTCACAAGCGACCGATCGTGACAAATGAGCATTCAAATGAAAGAGAATAGACATTAGCAGTGACTTATTGCACGGACTTTAAAAAAATTGTACGAAGTGTGCGATTTGCAATCACCGTTGATGTAGGATAATACGCTCCATACTTGCTGTCCACGGGCCACTGAGACTATAATCATTTCATTGAAATGAAAACATAACCTTTCTCCTTAAGTGTCTCATTATAAACCTATTGGAGAAAGTGTGGTTTATGAACATGCGAGATTTCTCGCACGGGTCCGCTAGTAATAAGTATTTACTGGAAGTGATTGAATTGTATGGTACCGTAACCTTATAGAGCATCCACGAGTTAAAATGGCATCGAAGCTTATGCATAACTAACTTCCGGTCCGCGAATCTCCATTTTGATTTTCATTCGTTCGTGATTATCTTCGTTATTATTTCGGATTGTGGTTTTGTTTTTAGGCGTCCAACTTATGAAATAATAACTAGAGGGTTGGCCTTTCATGAATATTCCAAAGACAAGTGTCTCCAAAAAGAGTAATTAGTAAACTTCGAATCAGAGTCGACCATAACAAACACCTTGCCTACAAAGTGTGCGATTTGCACATTTCAAACGGCATTGGTCTAACATATCATAGACTGCAATAATTAAGTTGGTGCAAATTATATATGTTATATGTGAGAATATTATTATAATTTGCTATCCGGTTGTTATATTGGCATATTATGCATTAACGTGACCCGTTTAAATGCTAAATTGTGACGTAAGCTACGAGTTGTAGGCTATTCGCCGTACCGGTAGGCCTAATATTTACTAACAACGCATCGTTTCTTCTTTAATATTTATTTAATCATTATAATTATAATAGCCTATCTATTAACACTTATTTAACCAATAATCATTTTATAATTATATACATATTCCAGGTATTGCAAGAAAGCGATTTGATAGCACATGCGGCTCTACCTTAAAATCCAACCATGCCCAGTTTTCATTACCTATGGATGATATTACCGCAAGTTAATAAACCAAACAACTGGCAACATATTTTTATTTTAATGCTCATTTACAACTTCACCCTAGTCTACGTTAAGTGCCATACGGTATTCACTGAAAGGGTAGGGGGGGGGTTATGACCCCAATTTCAACGAACGGACCTCATTTTGCATGAATTATGGAACTCGAATCCTAATGGAGGTATGGATTGTCTGCATTTAGAAATATGTTAGTCAATAATTTAAAACAAGATGCCAGAAAACTAAATACAAAAAGCTGCGGGCCTACTACGGTGTTAAGTTGCTCCATGAAAAAAAAATACACTTTGCCAAGATTATACGACGTGCATACAGTTAAATACAATCATCCAATTGGAGGAACACTTTCTTTGTCACGATCTTATAAGCAATTAAAACATAAACTGCTGCAATTTACGGGAAAATGTGCAACATTTAGAGACTACGAGTGTTGTATGTGGCACAACGTTAGCTGACATTTCGCATCATTAATACATAAGGAATGAACACATGCAGAGCCTTCTTAGTGCACACAGCTGAAGACCATATCATTTTACGTTCTCGTAACAACAATAAGTTGCTTAGTTACATGCAAGGAAAATATTGTAGTACACACTTCCCATTGCTTCCATTACCTGACTACTAAACCAGAAGCTGGTAATGCATAACCATACGCCGGTGGCGCGTCCTATGGCAAATGAAAGATCGAAAGAAAATGCAAGCTCTATAGGAGCCCGGAAGAAGGCGATACAATCTTCTACACTACTGAAAATAGTCAAAATACCCTTTGAAATAATGAATAATAATTTTGGGGGTCATGTAGCAATAAATGTTACCCACCCACTATCCCTTTTTAGATCACGACTTTTATAGTAAAATTGGAGGTGTGTCCGCTATTGCACGCGTAAATTATGGGACAAATACAGTATTGCTAAACCCGCGCATTCGGTACTGACAGCCTTCCTGTCACTTTGCCCCGCTTTTCCTCTCCGCAACCTACGGTCGCCACATAACAAGACCCTATGACCAACCGCCACACGGCAAGAATTCTGAGCATGCTTCTCACCTGCACCCTGTATTTCGAAGGAAACAACGCGAAGGATATGCCGGGAGCTTGGAACAGCTGAGCTGAGTTGCTAAGTTTTTAGAGTTGTTGTAAATCAACTGATTTGAATAATACACAGCGCTATATACTTCAGACATTATTTTCGTACAATTATACGTAATACATTTTAAAAAACGGTCCCGAGTCAACGCCGAGGACATTCAAACAGAGAAATACGATACTTTTAGATGAATAAATGAATTACACACCGAAGCTATGATACCTTTATCATCGGTATTCAATTCAATAAATACGACAAAGAGGGCAAATATTCTACAGCTAATGAATATAAAAACACTCACCATGCAATGATTATCCTTTAACATGAAACAAGAGTCTGAGTGGAGGTCGTTCACAGCTTACTGCAGTAGTTGACAGATAACACCATGCACACTCACTTATTCGCCACTCTCTACGTTTAATATTAGCTTTCGTGACAATACAAAAGTAAAGTTAAGGTAAATACATATTTAGCACTGAGCACTCAAACAAGCCCCTCTGTGGCGATATTATTGCCGTGGTTTTATATTTTCGAGTTGTAGGCTATTGAATGGACGGTCTTTTGAGCACTATGAAGGGAAACAATAGCCTGTGGTCTATTATCGATTGACGCAAGCGAACTGACACCAATAATAAATTATCCTCAGTCACTTGGCAAGTGTTTCTTTGACACCCTCCATTCCTTCACTGTCCCTATCATCATCACCACCATCATTGTCTTTGTCAGAGCTTGATGAATTGCCAAGGTTAATAATCATTTCATCCACCGCGATATCCAGACCACCTTCAGTATTTCATTCTGTACATGCTGTATGGGATGTGTCCAGTCCTCGGGTCGAACTTCGGCGAAGTAAAAGTAACGAAACAATTACAATGAAAGGAAATCCGACACAGACAGTGGTTAACAAGCGACTGAAACAATGCCTGCCCATACGAGAAGAATTCTGTCACTCGTGTGGTGTATTTTGTAGCCACATGTTGGTAACGGGTGGTTGATAGTAAATTGTCGAGAGCTGTGAGATATTGTTTGTAGTTTTTGAAATGTATGCATGTGTGACGCATTTGCATTGAGTTTACACGGACTTAAATAAGTCACTTTGACAAATACAAGATTGTTACTAGGAACTTCAGTTATACAAAGCACAAAATTAAATACTTTTGACAGTACTTTTTTTTCCTTCCTGGAGACCTTACGTGGTTTTTCTTTCGACTGCCACCTTAGCCGTCGCATCGCACCTGTTTTGTTTCCTTGAAGACGGCGTAAAGTTTCATGCAGTATGTACTCTTGCTCACGGTTATCTTTTCTACTGCACCAGCTGCCATCACAGCGTCCTGAACAGTAGGCTATGCATGCCAATCAGACTTGCTTCTTTGAGATTGACGATCATGCATTCCTTGTTCAGGGAGAAACCTCTGTCTAGAGCTGCATTGTTGTGATACAAAATCAGTATAATTTTAACGAAGCTTGTGAGATCGTTTTTGGCAGGAACTGAGGAAGGTGCTGAAGCCACTAATTCAGACCACAGCACGTCGAGCCGTGGCTCTTTTCCGTCGAACTGCTTCAAACACGCAGTAACGGAGAGCAGTCGCAGAAGTGCGGAGTAGCTGCTCTTGATGCGGTCAGCCATTGCGCCAGTAAGCAAATTCTCCTGATTACAAAGAATTTCCAGGGCAATGACGATCGTAACTTCTTCCAACTTAGGAGTCTCAGCGACCCCTATAGTGTCTAGGCAGGAAATAGCACGGGTCTCTCGTGAGCAATAGTTGACCACTCTTTGATTTTTTCAGCCATAGGATACGAATGTACAATTTTCGGCAGTTGGTGCGAAATTGCAGCACATCCGCGTCTGGAATTTTCTGATATCTTGATCTGTTAGCTTCATTAAGGGCTGCCTCTTGTCGAGAAACCCAGGTCTCCTCTGTGAATAACAATGCGGACTGATTCCTGTATGTCATTGTCAGCAACGAGCGCGGCGCGCGTAGCCCCACGCATAGAGGGTACGGCCGGCGGTCGGCCAGGCAAAGTATGCATTCGACGTTGGCTGGGTTCTCATCCCGCTTAGCGCTCTATCGGTGGCGCAAATTACGTGTGGCAGCGCGGTCTGCAGGCGAAATAGAAGATTGAGCGGGAGGACTCTACCGAGCGTTCGGGGGCTAAGAAGTCGGGCATTATGAGACTTTTCAAGATTTCCCGTATCAAGTGCGAATTTCCCGTATAATTCCCGTATTTTTCCCGGGTCACTAAAATTCCCGTATAATTCCCGTATCGCTCGACACCCTGGGAATAGAGTGAAAAATACACACAAAATGTAGGTTAAGTTCAAAATATGTACAAAATGCAATGTATAGTCTAAATACTTACAAAATGTAAGTGAAATAAAAATATTTACAAAATGCAAATGAGATTGAAAATACGTACAAAATGTAATTTAGATTCAAAATACCCACAAAATGCAATTGAAATTGCTTACAAAACGTATGGTAGATTCAAACTTCTCATTTGGATGGACAATACTTACAAAATGCAGTTTAGATTGAAAATACTTACAAAATGTAATTTAGATTCAAAATTCCCACAAAAATGCAATTGAGAATTAACTACTTGCAAAAAAAAGCGGTTTAGGTTGAAAATACAAAATGCAATTGAAATTCAAAATACACACAAAAGGTCCCACCCCTATATTGAAAGACTTACCAAAAAGCAATTTAGATTATCAATCCTTACAAAATGCAATTGAGGTTGAAAAACACTCACAAAATGCAACGTAGATTGAAAAGACTTACAAAATGCAACGGAGATTGATAACGCCCACAAAATGGAGTGGAGATGCAAAAATGACAGTGCGGGAATCTTAAAGGGAAAAGGAAATATAATGAAAAGAAAAACAACACGAAAGTGAGAGAGGAGAGGGTCCGTCCCACAGGTGAGGGACAAAAGGGGGAAACCGGACCCAGCACAGGAATCCCTCGGGGTCGCCAACTCACCAGCCGTGAGCCCCTGCGGGTGTAGCACTTTCTAGGGTGCACCAGAAGTGGTGGGGCTACATACACCCTACCTCCTTGAGAGCCTTGAGCAGAAGGCAGGAGATAAAAAGGAAAATAAAAAGAAGGCAGACCCCTCCATCAGGAAATATGAGACAAGGGCCAATTAAGGCGGGAAAGGAAGAGACTCCCTAGGCCTCGGATACCCTAATACAGTCGGGGTCGGAAAAGAAGAGTTGACCAAGGGAGGTCGACAGGAAAGAAGACAGAGCAGCCCGGCACGCTGGGGTCCCGTGGTCGCCAACCCACGTCCCACTAGATGCGAGCCCCTGGGGGAGCGAAGGGATGAAGACTACTCATTGACAGTAGTGTTCCATTTTATCTCGTATTTTGTCTTATTCAATTAGGCTGAACGCCGTTTGTTGTGATGGGTTTGGTGGCCTCATGCTACTGCTTATCGATAACCGTTCACTATTTCAACTTAATATTCACTGCCTGATATGATAGTTTGCATTTTCAACAATAAATAACAAAAAGATTTCAACGTTCAAATTCAGTTCTAGTATTCTTATTAAACCAGGCCAGGTTGTTTTGTCAGAATATTGAGAGGACCTTCCAGGGTTCCTTGTTCTACTTCGTACCATCCTTGCCTAAAACTTAAAAATATATAATACAACATAATAGTGGTTGATACTTTAGGGGCTTTGCGACGTCATGGTCCGGCAGCCCAGTGTAATTTAATTCGGATTTGGGTTGGAAGCGGCCGGTATTTGCCTGGAATAGAGGTGCGAAACCACTAGTTGACGCCCGTGGGCGACCTGCGCGTCGTAATTAGGATAAACTGATTATGAAGATGGCACACACACCCAGTCTCCGAGTCACAGGAATTGACTCCAGGAGATGTAAAACCCTAACGGCCCAGCCGGAAATCGAACCCGAAACACGTCGGGCAAAAGCCCAAGGCCGCTCCTACATTGGAACCTGAATTTCTCCTGACCTGACCAGACGTCCGCCCTCCTCCACTGGAGCCAGTGCTCGTTCCGGGTAGGGGAGTCTGGTCTGGACTAGTCTGACAGCAATCAAACAGGTTTGTTTTTCTTCAAGTTGCATGGAAGCTTCTGGTGGTGCTGGTGAGTTCTAACATCATTGAACTTGGTTTTTGTGTGGAATTGTGCCATAATGGTAGACAAAGGAATGATAATTGAATTAGTGCGTGAGCGAGTTGTATTATGGTTAAGTAAAATTCACTTCGACGGTTGTCTTCATTGAACTCCGTGAACCCATTTTCTTTTACACGAGTTTAATAATAAATTCCTGTCCAATAACATAAAATCAATTAGTTCCTCGTCCATTTTTCAACTGTAATAATAGACAACTTTGCTCGTCGAGAGTTGACACAGTACTGGTTCTTCCGCTGAAAACTAGCTGCAATGTAGGAGCGCAGAGTCTGTACTGGACTGGGCGGGTCGGGTGGGCGCTTCCAATGTAGGATCAGCCTAACGCGCCAACTATTTAGCCACGGAGCCGGACATCTATATCCACTTTACAATACAATTAAGTGGTGTGAGAGTAAAAAGAAATCTGTATTATAGTGGATATTATCTGACAGGTCCGTAGCTTTGGCGATGCGCATGCGCTACGAAGTTGCACACTAGCAGATCGGATGAGAAAATACAAACAAAAACAATTTTCTCTGGAGAGCTGAGTTGATATTTGTTGCGAGAGCAGTATATATGAAGGAATATCTTGCCAACCAACAACAAAATCTGTAAAATTTTCTATAGCAATTGGTAACAATGTTACAGATACAGGAGTTAACATTACATTGCATGAGGGTGTTACTACACTTTTTGAACAGTGCATTGCTTTTGTTCGACACTGGTTTTCCCACTTTGTCCAAAAGTGGTGAATGTGGAATAAGTCCTAGACTCCTTTGCTTGTAGTACAAACATCCCCGCGTACTTTGGGTGTGTGTAGAATCTGTCTGACAACCGGTGTTAATTAGGATGGCAGAATTAGTCTCTAATTCAGGTAAAGGCTGCAGACTGTTCAAGTAGTAGTTCCTGATTTTGCTACCAAATGCTACCGTCAACGACACTTACCTGTCGACTTGGCTACTAGATGCCACTGCAACTGGCAACGAACATTGGATCTTCCCTTCCGAAGAAAGGCATACTGAGGGATTTTTACACACTTAAAAATCCGACAACTTCAGCCGGGTTTGACTTAGTAAACCAGTTGTATTTCTAGTCATTTACAGGCTTCTAATCACACAACTGTGGCTCGGTGTTGATTCCAGTCAAGAGTTCCATCAAGTTGGAACAAAGAGAGGGGGGGATGGACCTCCCTTGGAGCCTTTCAGCTGCAGAAAGTGCTGAAAATAATGTCTCTTCTTTCTTGCATGAAGAAAAACTCCCTTTACTGCCACCACAATCTCATTTAAAGATGGAATACTGTTTTTGAAAACTGCACCAACCAAATTCACTTTGTGCGTCCTACATTGAACACGAACAGCACTTTCTGGCAAAAGAATAGAAACCCCGAAAACATGATGTCGGGCAGATGACCTGGTAGTTCAGCCCCTTAAAACAATAACCATGATGTGTACGTTGTAGAGTCACTTACAAAAGCTACAACAATTTCAAAGGCTAACTTGTGGGTAGTTTCATCAGACAAGATTGCCAACCTTTTGTCTTTAGGGAGATCAGGGTTGTTACAAGACCAAGATTTGCATTTTCCCTGACTTAAGATCCTGTCCACCATTACTATATTCTGATCACCGTATGAACATATTTTAAAAATAAAACCCGTTGAATTGATCAAACGATAGTTACTGATTTACATCTTCGAATCGCATGACATAGGGTGATTATTATTTTTATTTAAATACACGTCCATCAGCTATCTCATACAGAGATTGTAAAGAAAGAATTTTAAGAATTAGCCCAGTTTTAGATGCTGGGAGCACTTCATGGAAAAAAACTGGCTTCATCTGACTTTTTTAATAAATTATGCTAAAAAATAACACGACAAATAAATGTATTCAAGGAACATAACACCGAGTTCACAATGAAACTTCTTACTGTACATTCAATTGTTATAACTAATGACTAAAAACTATGGCCTTAATAGTCAAATAAAACGATGGGTAAGTAGCGTACATGGATTCTTTCAAAATTATTGCTAAGGTAAGAAAGAAATAAAAATAGGTAATCAAAAAAAACGTACAACGAAACCATTTAATTGGACTCGAAATCGGACTTATTTACATCGATTAACTGCAAAAGCCCTTTTCATTGTCTAGGAAGCAAACAAGTATTGCACGGACCCACAGAAAGACATTAACACTTTGTAATCTTACGACGGCGCCATGACTGACTTCAATGGATTACGAAATCCATACGCGATCTAGGTGACAGTCTGGTATGGCACGGATTCGTTGATACCGTATCCTATACTGATCAAAATTGAAGAACAAAAAGAAACTTAAAAGCTTTAATGGACGCCTGATGTACACTAGAAAGACCATTCATGTTTTGTGCCCGTAAGGTCTTATTGCTATAATTACTAACACTTAAAATACATAAACAATACTGAGAAAAAATGTAGACATCGAAAACACAAAATTTAGTGACTGATACTGGTAAAGAAATCGATGGACTAAAACAGGAAATCTACGCATTTGGCTCGGAGTATACACCTTTTTGCTACATTCTTAGCGAAAGTAAGTACGATCACGTTTTGAAAAGCTAACACACTAGCTTTAAAACTTTCGTTGCATACATCTATTTGAATACCGTAACTCCCTACAAGTACCTGCTGTTTAGCACTTTTAAACGTTCTTCAATATCATTTAGTTCAGCTTCTTTTTCTAACAACAAGTTGACTCTTGGTTTTCAACTCTTTTACCTCGTCTACAATTGCTCTCTTCTGTTTTCCTTTGACCTCGTTTTCTTTCCTTTTCGGCGGCCCTCTCCTTAGGCGCATTTTCATATTCTGAACGAGCATGCCTTGCCTTAACGAGCATTTCATTGGTGACAGTCACTTTACCTAACTCTTCCTCGGATTGAACACCATTGTACACTTGTCGTAGGCCTATGAGAGAAGGTTCGAGCTGACTATCATGTCTGTATTAGTAGATCAAGCATAGGTGCTATGCCGAAGGCACACGAAGCTAAACTTCGGCGAGATTAAAGGGGACGCGAGGGGGATGATGCATGTGGAGTAGAGGCTTTGGTCCCGAACAAGCGCGATTCCCGACGAAACGCGACAGACTTGGGCAAAGGAAAGTGTGTAGTGGGGACAAACGACAAGACGAAGTATCGAGAGCAGCAGGGGTACCGCAATGTGTTCCTTTTCTGCTCTCTCTCCTTTATTTTACAATTTTAGCATTTTGCAGCCCTAACACGACAAAGCGAAGGAGCTTCGCGCTATAGGCAAATAAGACAGATTCACGCTTTTATTTTTTAAAATTAAAAAGTTCCCTGACCTTGCAGAAAATTTCCCTGACATTTCCCCGACTTCCATGACTTTTCCCTGACCTGTACCAGTCCTGGCAGATGCTCTTTTCTTACAACGCTGCTTCCAGGAAGGTCTAATCCACCAACCACGTTTAAATGCCAAATGATCAGTTCTCCCACGGAATATTCACGAAAATCATTATTTCTACGTAAACTAGCTGAAAACTCTAGCTCGCGAATGTTGCACCTCCACTAAACACAGCGTAATTTAGTTATAAATAAAATAACTATAATCTTAGACATTTTATTGAATACTGAAACAGATTGTTGAACATAACTGAAATAGCAACTGAATTGTGCGTTGTCGTTTGCTTGTGTCCAATGCGGCATTGTGGTCTTTACTTCTGATGTCTCCCATGCCACACGCTTATTGCAGTAAGTACACATCCGACTTCATCATGCCAACTTGCGAAAATTGTTTCAGTCGCTCTTCCAAACTTACTTTCGGCGGCATAGCTGCCAGTTCTAGAATGGGGATGGCAATGGAAGCCAAGATGCAACGAGTTTGAACATGGCTACACTAGAAACTCCTCTCCTATAGAGTGTCAAGTCCTTGTTCTTGTGGATATTCTCAGATATGACGAGGCAGGAAACAGTTCTGTTTTGGAACTTGCTCAACAAATATTATGAAGAAAACATCTAAAATTTTCAAATTTAGTTAATCTAGTTATTAATTGACAAAGATATGTCTTTTCTTAAATAACGACATAAAATATGCCAAATTTGCGAGTCAGACTTTGTGCAAGTGTTCCGCGACTAGAAACATGTCCTAAACCAATGTATATGTTTTTAATTTTCTGTGATTTCATGAGAGACGAATTTTTGACCGCCACTAATGTATGTTGAAGTGGTCGAGTGTGTGAGTGACAGAATAATGAAAATTAGAATGAAGATGAAAAATGACGTGATGGACTTCATACAAGTGTATGCACCACAGAATGGAAACAGAAGAAGATATTGAAGTATTCCTGGAGGATGTAGAAAGAGTAATTTCAGATGTAGAAGTGGTGATCATGGGAGATATGAATGCACAAGTCGGAAACGAGAGACAAGGAAAGGAAGAAGTCATTGGACCATATGGATATGGGAAAAAGAACTGGGTAGGAGAGGAACTTGTTAACTTTTGTGAAAGGAATGGACTGTTAGTGGGTAATTCATGGTTTCGGAAGAAAAACAGCAGGAAAATTACGAGATATGGTTGGGGCGATAGAAGAACAAAATCAGTAATTGACTACTTTCTGGTGGAATGGACTAATCGCAGAAAGCTGATAGATGTGACAGCTTTACCAGGAGAAGCATTTGATGGGGACCATAGAGCTGTGGTGGCAAAATTTAGATGGGAAAAATTGGAAAACCTAAAGGAGATCAGAGAAAGTAAAATAAAAGTATGGAAATTGAAAGACAAAACTGTACAGGAAGATTTTCAGGAGAGATTGAAGCAACAAATCCCAGTTACTGAAGTGGAAAACATAGAAGAGGAATGGTCCCACTTTAAAAAGGCATTTGTTGGTGCAGCAGAGAGTGCTTGTGGTAGGACGTCAACAAGAGTGAAAGAGAAGGAGACACCGTGGAGGAAGTGAGGAAAGCAGTAAAAGAAAAGAAGTCTGGGTAGCGGTGCATCTTAGACCATCCTTTGAATAAAAATTTTTAAAAACTGAAATTACCTGATTTAATAGTCGGGAGGATATCAGGAGAGGATTGAGTATTACATGTACACTGCTCCGCTGTCATAGACCCACCATCCCGCCCAAATAGCAACACGACATATAGCTGAAATCGATGTTCTGGCCTCCATCTTTCGCACCGAGTCAGTAATGCCAACCCCACGCATTTGCTATTATTTCGCACGAGATTTATGAAATCACTATACTCTGTCAAAAGTGATCTCAATTACAGTGTTTATTTATGTATTTATAATGTTTTCAGGGTGTCGAGCGATGACCTTTTTTCAAATTCCCGCATTTCCCGTAAGAAAATCCACCAAATTCCCGTATATTTTAGAATCTTAAGACTAGAGTTCGCATACCGAATGGCTGAAAAATGAATCTTAAAGCGCGAATCAAGATTTTCTGTAGTACCGGTAAGTGTAACTGCATTTTTGGAGACACTTCCGCAGCCCATGGGTGATGGAGAGATTTAGGCCTAATCCGTAGCGTGAGCAAAGCACGCGCGCGTGAACTCTCGCAGATGGGATGAGATGCTACGAACACAAATAAAATACAGTTTACCTGGGGAAACCTGACATAAATGACTTTTACTGAGGAGGGTTGAGAGAGTAGAGAATAGGAGTGTCACATAAATGTTTACGGGAAGTGACTGAACTGTACGGTACCGTAACCGTATAGAGCTTCCACGAGTTAAAATGGCACCGAAGCTTATGCACAGAGAACTTCAGGTCCGCGAATCTCCATTTGATTTTCATTGGCAGTGAATCGTTCGTGATTATCTTCTTTATTATTTCGGATTGTGGTTTTGTTTTTAGGCGTTCAACTTATGAAATAAGAACTAGAGGGTTGGCCTTTCATGAATATTCCAAAGACAAGTGTCTCCTAAAAGAGTAATTAATAAAACTTCGCATCAGAGATGACCTAACAAACAGCTTGCCTACGAAGTGTGCGATTTGCACATTTCAAGCGGCAGCGGTCTAACATATCTTAGACTACAATAATTAAGTTGGTGCAAATTAAATATGTTATATGTGAGAATATTATTATAATTTGCTATCCGGTTGTTATATTAGTATATTATGCATTAACGTGGCCCGTTTACATGCTAAATTGTGACGGATGCTACGAATTATAGGCTATTCAACGTACCGGTAGGCCTAATATTTACAAACGCATCGTTTCTTCTTTAATATTTATTTAATCGTTATAACTACAGTATAATAGCCTATCTATTAACACTTATTTAACCAATAATAATTTTATAATTCTATACATATTCCAGGTATTGCAAGAAAGCGATTTGATAGCACATGCGGTTCCACCTTAAAATCCAACCGTGCCTAGTTTTCAGTACCTATGAAAAATATTACCGCAAGTTAATAAACCAAACAACTGGCGACAATTTTTTTTGAAATGCTCATTTACATCTTCACCATAGTCTACGTAAAGTACCATACGGTAATCACTGAAAGGACAGGAGGGATATGACCTCAATTTCACGAACGAACCTCATTTTGCATGAATTATGGAACCCGAATCCTAATGGAGGTATAGATTGTCTGCATTTAGAAATATGTTAGTCAATAATTTAAAAAAGATGCCAGAAAACTAAATACAAAAAGCTGTGTGCCTACTAAGGTGTAAAGTTGCTCCGTGAAAAAAAAAAAAAGAAAATACAGCTCGCCAAGATTATACGATGTGCATACAGTTAAATACAATCATCCAATTGGAGGAACACTTTCTTTGTCACGATCGTATAAGCAATTCAAACAAACTGATGTAATTAACGGGAAAATGTGCAACATTTAGAGACTACGAGAGTTGTATGTGGTACAGCGTTAGCTGACATTTCGCATCATTAATACATAAGGAATGAACACATGCAGAGCTTTCTCACTGCACACAGCTGAAGATCATATCATTCTTGGTCCATTTTACGCTCTCTTAACAACAATAATTTGCTTAGTTACATGCAAGGAAAATTGTAGTTCACAGTTCCCATTGCTTCCATTACCTGACTACTAAACTAGAAGCTGGTAATGCATAACCATACACCGGTGGCGCATCCTATGGCAAATGAAAGATCGAAAGAAAATGTAAGCTCTATAGAAGCCCGGAACAAGGCGATACAATTTTCTACACTAATGAAAGTAGTCAAAATACCCTTCGTAATAATAAATAACAATTTTTGGGGTCATATAGTAATAGATGTTACCCACCCACTATCACTTTTTAGATCACGACTTTTATAGCAAAATTGGAGATGTGTCTGCTATTACACGCGTAAATTATGGGAGAAATACAGTATTGCTAACCCCGCGCATTCGGTACTGACAGCCTTCCTGTCACTTTGCCCCGCTTTTCCTCTCCGCAATCCACGGTCGCCACATAACAAGACCCTACGTCCAACCGCCACACGGCAAGAATTCTGAGCATGCTTCTCACCTACACCCTGTATTTCGAAGGAGCTTGGAACAGCTGAGCTGTGTTGCTAAGTTTTTAGAGTTGTTGTAAATCAACTGATTCGAATAACACAAAGCGCTACACTTCGGACATTATTTCTGTACAATATACGTAATATATTTTTAAAAAGGATCCTGAGTAAACGCCGAGGACATTCAAACAGAGAAATACGATATTTTTAGATGAATAAATGAATTACACACCGAAGCTATGATACCTTTATCATCGGTATTCAATTCAATAAATACGACAAAGAGGGCAAATATTCTACAGCTAATGAATATAAAAACACTCACCATGCAATTATTATCCTTTAACATGAAACAAGAGTCGGAGTGGAGGTCGTTCACAGCTTACTGCAGTAGTTGACAGATAACACCATGCACACTCACTAAATCGCGACTCTCTACGGTTAATATTAGCTTTCGTGATAATACAAAAGTTAAGTTAAGGTAAAGACATATTTAGCACTGAGCACTCAAACAAGCCCCTCTGTGGCGATATTATTGCCGTGGTTTTTATACTGTCGAGTTGTAGGCTATTGAATGGCGGACAGTATATTGAACACTATGACGGGAAACAATAGCCTGTGCTCTATTATCGAACTTACACCAATAAATAAATTATCCTCAGTCACTTGGCAAGGGTTTCTTTGACACTCTCCATCCCTTCACTGTCCCTATCATCATCACCACCATCATTGTCTTCGTCAGAGCTTGATGAATTGCCAAGGTTAATAATCATTTCATCCACCGCGATATCCAGACCGCCTTCAGTATTTCTTTCTGTACATACTGTACGGGATGTGTCCAATTCTCGGGTCGAACTTCGGCGAAGTAAAAGTAAGGAAACAATTAGGCTACAATGAAAGGAAATCCGACACAGACAGCGGTTAACAAGCGAATGAAACAATGCCTGCCCATACGAGAAGAATACTGTCACTTGTGTGGTGTATTTTGTAGCCACATGTTGGTGACGGGTGTTGGATAGTAAAATGTCGAGAGCTGTGAGATATTGTTTGTGGTTTTTGAAATTTATACAAGTGTGACGCATTTGCATTGAGTGTTTCCAGGGACTTGAAAACAATTTGGTATGAGCATCTCCCCTGCGGAAGAAGACCACCGAAAGGCTAAAAACAGTAAAATTCCACACGCGACACGCCGCGAATACTTTTTAATTTAGATTTATTTTATCAAAGTAGATAATAAATAAAATAATGCAAAACGAAATTAAATAAGTCACTTTGACAAATACAAGATTGTTACTAGGAACTTCAGTTATACACAGCACAAAATTAAGTTCTTTTGACAGTACTTTTTTTTTTTTCAATTCCTGGAGATCTTTCGTGGCTTTTCTTTCGACTGCCACCTTAGCCGTCGCTTCGCACCTGTTTCGCTTCCTTGAACACGGCGCAGGAGTTTCGTGCAGTATGGACTCTTGCTCACGGTTATCTTTTCTACTGCACCAGCTGCCATCACAGCGTCCTGAACAGTATGCACGCCAATCAGACTTGCTTCTTTGTGATGACGATCATGCACTCCTTGTTCAGGGAAAAACTTCTCTCTAGAGCTGCATTGCTGTGATACAAAATCAGTATCAGTGGACACAAGGTTAGATGTATTACTTACATGAGTAAATGGAAGGCTTCGGCATAATAACAATGTTAAATAAGTTCTTTTGACAGTACTTTTTTTACTTACATCAAGTAAGTTCATCTATGCTGATGATATCGCGCTGGTAGCTCAGAGCAATAACTTTGAAGATGGCGAACAAATCATTACGGAGGACCTGGAGAAGATGGTCAACTTTCTTTAAAACCTGGAGATTGATCCCAAGCACAACAAAAACTGAAGTCTCTTGTTTCCATCTAGCGAATCGTGTCGCAAACTACAAACCTAGAGTCCTGTTCAATGGACAAGAGCTGAGGTACAATCCTTTCCCAAAATATCTCGGAGTCACTTTAGATAGAACCCTGAGCTACAAAGAGCACATCACCAAGCTCTCTCACAAAGTCGCCGCAAGAAACAACATACTGCATAAGCTCAGTGGTACCTCCTGGGGAGCCTCTGCTGACTGTCTACGTTTAACTGGCATCAGTCTTGTTTACTCAGCTGCTGAGTACTGTGCGCCTGTCTGGTTGGAAAGCGTACATGTGAAGAAGATAGACACGAAACTAAACGATACAATGCGTTGCATTACTGGTACCATCAAAACAACTCCATGTCACTGGTTACCCGTGCTGAGCCACATCCCTCCACCTCACTTAAGGCGGAAGCAAGCTCTACTGAGGGAGGCTAAGAAAATCTTTGCATCACCCTCTTTGCCACTGCATCAGGAATTCTGCCATCCGTCACAACAACGATTGCAATCCAGAAGACCGGCAAGTGTCACTGCAAGGCAACTCATTGCGGATGGATTTGACATAAAGGAAAGCTGGAAGCATGAGTGGTCAACAAAAACATTGGGAACAAGTGTCCACCATCTTGATCCCACAAAGAAGCCAAATGGTTTTGACCTACCAAGGAACCTCTGGTGCCGTATCAACAGGTTGAGGACTGGACATGGGTGTTGTAATTATTTCAGGTACAAGTGGGGCTGGATCAGTTCACCAATGTGTGAATGTAACTTAGAAGAACAGACGATTGAACACCTGGTCCTACGCTGTCCTCTTCATTCATACCCTGGAATTCCTGACGACTTGTTTGATCTCACACCTAGTCTAACCGAATGGTTAAAAAGGAAGGACTTTAAAGTTTAATTTTGTCTTATTTGTATTCTGTATTGTATCACCATACGATTAAATAAATAAATAGTATCATTTTAACGAAGCTAGTGAGATCATTTTTGGCAGGAACTGAGGAAGGTGCTGAAGCCACTCATTCAGACCACAGCACGTCGAGCCGTGGCTCTTTTCCGTCGAACTGCTTCAAACGTGCAGTGCCGGAGGGCAGTCTCAGAAGTGCGGAGTAGCTGCTCTTGATGCGGTCAGCCATTGCGCCAGAAAGCATGATCTGATTACAAAGAATTTCCAGGGCTAATGACTATCCTAACTTCTTCTAACTTAGGAGTCGCAGCGATCCCTATAAGGTCTAGGCAGGAAATAGCACGGGTCATCTTGAGACCAAGAGGTGACCTCTCTTTGATTTTTTTAGCCATAGGATACGAATGTACAATTTTCGGCAGTTGGTGCGAAATTGCAGCACATCCGCGACTGGAATTTTCTGAGATCTTGGGCTGTTAGCTTCTTTAAGGGCTGCTCTTGTCGAGAAACCCAGGTCTCCTCTGTGAATAACAATGCGGACTGATTCCTGTATGCAATTGTCAGCAACGAGCGCGGAGATGGTACGGCCGGCGGTCGGCCAGGCAAAGCATGCATTAGACGTTGGCTGGGTTCTCATCCCGCTGAGCGCTCTATCGGTGGCGCAAATTGCGGGTGGCAGCGCGGTCTGCAGGCGAAATAGAAGACTGAGCAGGAGGACTCGACCGAGCGTTCGGGGGCTAAGAAGTCAGCCATTATGAGACTTTTCAAGATTTCCCGTATCAAGTGCGAATTTCCCGTATAATTCCCGTATTTTTCCCGGGTCACTAAAATTCCCGTATTTCCCGTATCGCTCGACACCCTGTGTTTTACATACAAAAACAGACCTAACCTGGGGCTTATGCCCCAAACCCCCTTGCTTCTGGTACTAGCAGTAATTTTCCACAAAACAGTCCTTAACTTAGTAGCGAAGGCGTGTGGTGAATTTCTTTATTCAAGTTGGTAATGTAGTCACATGATCGACTTTCGGGTTTCACACGACTGTTCAAGATGGCGTCCCGTAAGTGACGGAAAATGCTTTATATCCGTGAAATAACAATTATTGCGGTGCAGCAGTGGCTATTGAGTATGAAGAGATTGTGAAACTACTCCCAAAAAACTCCCGGAATGGTATGTATATCATAAATGACATATTTTCAATAAGCTAAGGTGTAAAAAGTGAAGAAAAGGGAGGATGGTCTAAGATGCACTTTAAATGAAGTCTGCATGGAAAGAATGGAACTGAGATCAAACAGAAGAAAGGAAAAGGAAGTATAAGAAAGTGGTAGGAGAAGAAAAGAAGAAAAGTTGGGAAGAATTTACACGAAGAATGGAAACAGATGTAAGTGGCAGTAAAAGGATGCTGTATGGGCTTCTAAGAAGTAAGAGGAAAGAAAGAGTTACTACAAAGCTGGTGAAAAAGGAAGATGGAGAGTTGTTAACACACCCAGAAGAGGTAAAGGGACGATGGAAGGAGTATTTCGATAAGCTATTGAATGTGAGCAATTGTACTGGTGACATGGAAGTGACACAACCTGATGACTCTATAACAGAAGATGATATAACAATGCTGGAGGTGGAATTAGCAGTACAGAAAATGAAGATGGGAAAAGCAACAGGGGTGGATGAAATCAGTGTAGAAATGATAAAGGCTGCTGGACCTGTTGGTATGCAATGGTTGTATCGACTGCTAAAGTGTGTGTGGAAACTGAAATGTGTACCAGAAGACTGGGACAAAGGGCTAATAATACCAGTGTTTAAGAAGGGGGACAAGAAGGTGTGTGATAACTAGAGATGGATCACCCTCATATCACAGATAGTAAAAATACTGGAAAGGATATTAGAAAGAAGAATGAGAAGAAAGGTGGAAGGAGAGTTGCAAGAGGAACAGTATGGCTTCAGGAGTGGAAGATCCACAGTGGAGCCAATCTTTAGCTTGAGGCAGGTGATGGAAAATAACTGGGAATATGGAGAGGATTTGATCATGACTTTCATAGATCTAGAAAAGGCATATGATAGTGTCCCCAGAGAGAAGGTATGGGAAACCATGGTTAAGAAGAGACTGGGAAGAGAAATGTTGGAAATGGTGCAAGCAATGTACAACAATTGTGTTAGCAGGGTACTGACCCCAGTTGGAAAGACAGATGGGTTTAGGAACAAGACTGGACTAAGACAGGGGAGTGTGCTGTCACCTCTCTTGTTCATAATGGTGATGGATGAAATTGTAAAGGAAACAAAGGAAGCATATGGACATAAAGAAATGAAGTTACTGTTATTTGCAGATGATATTGTGGTCTGGGGAAGGAACACCGAAGAAGTGCAAAAACAACTAGATGCACTGAACGAAAATATTCAGAAGTACGGCCTGAAAATCAGTATAGAGAAAAGCAAGACCATGGTGATGACAAGAGGGGAAAGACAAGGAAAGGGCACTGTGGAAATTGGAAGTCAGAGTTTGGAAATTCTGGACACGTACAAATACCTAGGAAGTGAATTGATGCAAACTGGTAGGTTGGACATGGAGATTGGCAGGAGGGTACAGCAGAGCAATGCATTCTATCAAAGTGTAAGAAAACTTGTTTGGGATGAGGAAGTACCAAGGAAAAGCAAGGAGGTAATGTATAAAGTGTACTATGTTCCCATATTAACTTATGCAGCTGAGACTTGGACCCTGACGAGCATGCAAGAGAATAGAATCCAAGCCAGTGAAATGAAATTTCTAAGAAGTATGATAGGAAAGACAGAGTGAGGAATGATGTTAGGAAGGAAGTTGGGATGGGAAAACTAAATGAGAGAATTGAGAAGAATAAACTAAGGTGGTTTGGTCATGTAAAAAGGATGGAGGAAAATAGAATACCAAGACAGATGCTGGAGGCGAAGTGTAAGGGTAAGAGACAGCAAGGGGCAGACCTAGAACAAGGTGGATCGATTCAGTGAAGAACAGTGTGAGAAAAAGAAATCTGGACTGGGACAAGATCGTGGAAGAAGAATTGTGGAAGGAAAGAGGAAAGTGGAGAAGTGCCATAAATACCCCGACCCGGCAGGAGCTGGATAAGGGGAAATGATGATTATGATCTAATAATCGTCAATACGAATTCATGATGAGCTTAAAATTCCCGCAATTGGCATATGTTATTGTTCATGAGGGTGAATTGTAAGTTTCACTATTTCTATAGAACAGGGCCATCCACACAGCGCTCCGGCCGCGCTCTAAGCCAGTGCTCTGAGAGCTTTGGTGGATGGTAGTTTTGGTCGTGGTGGGAGGAGCTTGGCTAAGCGAAGTGAGCAGCCGACCCGTCAGTAGCTAGTCTTGTCCAATGCGCTTTGTTGACAGCGTGTATGTAAATCAGTTTTGCAGTGGTCATGACTGAACATCATACAAAAGAAAAGGACGTTTCTTTGCGGTTCTTAAGCTTACGAAACTTAAGCACCGTGCGACAATGAGCGATAGAAACTAGCGCAATTGATTACGAATGGCTGTGTCCAGAAATATTGTACCCAATTTGGAGAAGAATTGGAGAAGAATGTTTCCTCTAAAACTAAAAGCTCGATGGAGCAAAAGTCACTCAAGGTCTGTACTATTTGGTAAAAGGTCGAATTTTCCTCTCTAATATCTTTGGATTTTAGTTTGGAATAAATCACAATATTCTTTACTTTCCACTTGCGTTAGTTTCCTGCACATTCCATACATGGGAGTACCATTCGATTTGTATATGCGGTATATTTTCTATGGCATAACAGCCCTATCAGTATGTCAACAATCCCACAAAAGGCGTCGTATCTAGTCGGCGTGGACCGAACTTCGTCCGTCTGTCTCAGGTCTCCTCGCTGCAACAGTGTGGTGGTGGTAGGGGTAGGAGCACTAGTCTGACTGTCCAGTGCTCTCCGAGCGCGATGACAGGATGCCCCTCCTATAGAACATACTCCTTCACTTTTACCAGGCACATTATTGAAAATATGATTCACATACCCTTCTCGGAGTATATAAAACTGAAATTACTGTCATGGCGGTAGGAGATGGCAGTTGAACACGCTGCGACGGGGTGCTGGGGATCGTACAGTACGCATGCGCGGCCCACCTATTCCTAACTTAAATATATCGGCTACCCGCATGCCAATGGTTATTATTGTAACAGACGACACGCAGCTAGTGAATGAAGGAATGTGCTGAGCGAGTGAAGCAAGCAGTGACAAAATGAATGTTTTTGGAATGTGTGATACGCAATGAGCGGGAAGATATCTGCAGTTCAAACCCAACTGCCAACTCCTGGCGCGATATCAGTACTGTCAATTATCGCTGCTGCGTTCTTGCCACGGTGGGTGAGTGGTTATCGTGCCGGATTACTATCCCCTAAGCTTGCAGGTTCGCTCCTGGCCATGGTAAGTGATTTTTTTTAATAGGCGGAAAAAATTACGACACCATGTCAAAGAACCCACTTGAATTCAGTAGGCAGTGTTCATAATGGCAAAATTAATCTCGGGAGTTTCCGCCAACACAAAGTTTCTCATTTCTCTACTAGAAAGAGCTATAGTGTTCAAGGAGCTTAGATATTTAACCTCCTTGACTTTCAGAGTGCTTCAAGGAACTTTGAAATTCGACATGCAAGCTACCCTCTGGGTGTCAAAAAACAAAGCTTGCACCCGGCACCATAGAATATTTATTATTTTTCGTCCCTTTCTTCCACAGCTGACCTTTTTGTGCTGTAAGATGTGAACTTCACCTCTCATTGGGTTTATGTATCAAATGATGCCTTGGCTTTCGGCTCATCATGGTGATTGTATGCTTCATAATATGAAGCTATAGGCTTCAAGGCCCCTAGTGTAGTAACATCGTAAACAACAGTCCACACCAAAGAGTGAAGTGATTATTCTCACGCTTCAACATTCCAACTTTGTTCAAAAGACCACAACCAATGGTTTTTTATTTTTGATACGCACTTGTTGTGTCCTTGTGTTTTAACGTGTTTTTCTCATGCATGTTAGTCTTAATGGGCTTTTTCTTAGGACATGTTTTTTGTGTGTTTCACAAGCCATTTTATATTTTTTCAAGATTGACTAGGTCATTTTAGCTTCGCCTAATTTCATCAATTTATTTCTATGTGTAATAAGATAATCTTTTAATGATGCTGGACTTTACGTCCTTATTTAAGGCTGAAGAAGGGCCCATTACTAGAGGCCCCGAAACATGTACCATTAACAGGGTCTAATGGAACAGTGTTTTGATATAAATATATGTATTGATCAGACGGATTCTTCCTCATCTTGACTATAACTAAACACACATTGACGTATATCACGTCCTGTCACTGTCACCAAGATGTGTCGCAGGATGTCTACCAAAACCAACCACCAGATTTCCCTGACAATTCCCTGAATTTTCCAGGATAAATCAGAAAATTTCCCTGAGTAACAGTAGCGGCCATACGGGATAGTTTGTCTGTCTGTCCCCTCTGTGTTCATATACCATTCATCCGAATGCGATGGAATTTGGGCGAGTTGTGTGCACTCCAGGGAAGGTTTCTGGCAACAAATCATTTATGTAACACAAAAGGGTGAGTGACTTAACAGGAACCCTTAAATCCCACAATAAGCCAATTGCACAATCTGTATACTTACGAAGGTGTGAGAATAGCTTGCTGATTCATCGCGAGGTGACATGAAGGGACTGCCAACAGCCCGCCGTGTTACCTGGTATTGCTGCCTATACAATACAATTCACGCCACGGGTTTTGATCGGGAGTTCTTAAAACTGAACTCACGCCAGTTCGAATACGGTCATGGCACACGAATAGTTTCCAAGTCCCTTATGCGTTCATATGCCATTCACTACTGAATTGGTGTGCACACTCCAGGAAAGGCTTTTACAGTATGTACATATTCAACAAATGAGCGACATCACACGAATCGTTTCAACAAAGTCCCATATGCGTTCATATACAATTCATCCAATTGCGATTAATTTTGGGAGAGGAGTTGTGTACACTGCAAGGAAAGTTTCTAGCTTAGTAAATCCATTTCACAATAGGTAGCGCACGAGTAGATTCAACAAATGACTGACGGCACGCGAATCGTTTCAACCAAGTCCTGTATGAATTCATATGCCATTCATCCGATTGGGATGAAATTTGGGCGAGTTCTTATGCACACTGCCTCAAAGGTTTCTGAATCAGAAAAACCATTTGATAGTAGGTAGCATACGAGTAGTTTCAACAAATGAGCATTGGCCAACAAATCGTTCCGTAAGCACTCAAATACAATTCTGCCAATTGTAATGAAACTTTGGTGAGTTCCTGCACACTCCCACCATTGTTTCTGAACAAGTAGATCCATTTAACATTAGATGGCGCACAAGTAGTTTCAACAAATACTCACAAGGTCAGCTGTATGTGGCGTGCTCATGCTTCGGATTTATTTACAAACGCACCAGACAGAAGATTGTTTATCCAAAGGCACTTTAGTAAACGAAATTACAATTGTTGTGCACACTCCAGGAAAGGTATCTACAATAGGCAGCACACGAGTAGATGTTTTCCAAATTAGAAAATCCATTTTACAATAAATGGTGTGCGAGTCTTATCAATGATTTTCGGTGAACATTTGCGCATGGCCCAATGTTACTACGTAAGGACGGGGAACCCCACGTCTGTCATCATTGGCTATTTTATCATCCATGCGATCCACATTCCTCTCAGATTCACAGAGCTGGCACCCGAGCACTACGCCAACAGCTCATTCTCAAGATGCAACGAGTATCGGGCCTAAGCCAGCAAATAAGGTTGAGCCTCGAAAGATATCCAAGGTAGAAATCTGAATGACCTATATCAGTAAATGACCTAAATGTTATGAAATTACAATTCTAACACTTCTTTTTCATCTGTCTTTCTAGGGCTGGCTGCGTGGCTAAGCGATAATATTCTAGCCTGCTGTGGCTAAGGTTGCAGGATCGAATCCTAGTGCAGAAAGTTGGCATTTGAGGGTGTGCAAATATGAGGAGGCCGTGTCAGATTTACTGGCACGATAAAGATCCCCTTCGGGCCAAAATTCTGTCACCCCGGTGTCATGACCGCGAATCATTTCAAGTCCCTTATGCGTTCATATACCACCACCGATTGCAATGAAATTTGGGCGAGTTTTTGTGAGCACTCGAGCATAGTAAATCTATTTTACAGTAGGTAGCGCACGAGTAGATTCAACAAATGAGTGACGGAGCACAAAATATTTCAAGTCCCTTATGCGTTCGTATATTGCTCCAGCATTTGTCGATTATTGTAGCAGGAGCCCCGCGAGGTGAAGCGGAGGACACAGCAATAGCAGAGTGTAGTCAAGAAGCATTGCGCGCGCTACCTGTCCCAGGAGCTCATGTCACCATGGACAGATAAACGATGACAGAAGCTACTGGAGCAACTGTACCTGTCAACAAAGCAGGCTGACAGTGTGACTCAAGTAAACCGAGAAAAGTTCCCATCTTGACCACCAGCAATCAATTCGTGAAAGGGTTAACACCATTCATCCGACTGCGATTAAACTTCAGTGAATTGTTGTGCACACTCCAGGAAAGGTATTTATAATATTTAGGGCACAAATCAAGTTTTCCGAATTAGAAAATCCATTTTACAATAAATGGCATGCGAGTCGTTACAATAAATGAACTTTATTGAACATTTGTGCACAACGCAATTTGGTCTGTTACTACGCAAGGACCGGACCGGAAACCCCACACGTCTATCATAGGCGATCCACATTCCTCCAAGATTCATGGAGCAGTACGCCAACCGCTCATTCTCTAGAAGCAACCGAGTATCGGCCTAAGCCAGCTAATAAGGTTGTGAAAAGGAAGATATCAAAGGTAGAAATCTGAATCACCTATATTAGTCTTAAAACTCGCCATGTTCGTTTAGTAATACACTGACCGGCACGAAAAACGCAACACACAATAAATGATGTGTAAATATTGTGTAATTATCTACTTAATCAAAGTGAAGCACTTCAACCTATTTTTTTAGACGGGGTATGCTATTGACGTTGCTTTGCGAGCAAACAATGAAGTGCCGATTGTTGATTGCACTAGCCTCAATTGTTTTTTCCCGCGCAACCTGGAAAACACATCACTGGATGTGAGCAAAAAATGTGTTCCCACTTTTGTAGCGCTTATTGTTGTACTTTGAATTATTCCCTTTTCAATCACATGTGTTCGTAGGATCTTTCTGTGAATGTCATAATTAGCTTTCTGGAGCCAACATGCCCTTAAGCCCCGAACAAGCTGCAAAAGCTGTTGCTATGCTGGAAGATGGTCGCAGCATGCATTACGTTGCAGAAGTTTTGAGGACCACAGCTTCCACGATTTCCAGAACCGTACGAAGGTACAGGGAAACTGGAGGCTTTGCAAGGAGACCAGGAACAGGCCTGAGAAAAGCAACATCGGAGAGAGATGATCGCTTCTTACAACTTCAAGTTCTCCATGACCGTCCCAACACCGCCATTGAAGCACGAAATAGACGCTACCAAGTTCGAGGGGTCGATGCTACGGAGAGACCTGTCCGAAGAAGATTGGAAGAAACCAATGTTCAATCCATAAGACCAGTTACAGGCCCAGAACGCACCAGAGCACATCTCGACTACTTTTCGCAAGGGAACATCGTGGCAGGACAGTACAACAATGGGAACAAGTGTTGTTCACCGATGAGTCATGATTTGGCGTCCGATCACCTGACGGAAGAGAGAGAGTCTGGAGAACGCCAGGGGAAAGGTATTCCCCTTGCACATTCTCATCTAGGACGCCTTTTCAGAGTGATTCTGTGATGGTGTGGGCAGGAATCAGTATGGCTGAAAGGACGGATTTGGTCTTCGTGGAGAATGGGAGCCTAACCGGACATCGGTATGTGGAGGAAATCCTTCTGGAGCATGTTGTGCCTTTCACTCCATTTATTGGTGGTGATTTCACACTAATGCAAGACAATGCACGTTGCGAGAGTTCTTGGATAAAGCAGGGATTCATGCTATGGCTTGGCCTGCTCGAAGCCCTGATATGAATCCCATTGAGCACGTTTGGGACCGGCTGGAGAGAGGAGCCCGTCAGCGCTATCCCGAGACCCTAGAGGACCTATGGAATGCCCTCCTGGAAGATTGGGAGAAGATTCCTCAACAGGACATTACAGCATTAATCAGGAGCATCCCTGAGAGGTTGAATCCCGTCAGTGGAGCAAGGGGTGGCAATACACGCTTTTGAAGATGCGAACAGAGGTCTCGGAGATCATCTCCGAGGTCTGTGAAGTAAAGGGTGAAGTGTATAAAATCAAAACAGAAGTGCTTTATGAGCTTACTCAAAATTTACCGCTCTTATAGCGCTCTTTCCTTGAAGTGTGCATCTCTGGCTTAATTTGTTTATAATCGCCCGTTTTTTTTCCATTGTTCGACACCTACATGGGACAGTACTACAATATTTATAGTAGATTAGTGTCATAAATTAAAAATTAATTTAGGTTTTTGTAAGAAATTGAAGTGTTAAGTTTTTCGTGCCGGTCAGTTTAGTTTCTTTTTTGGTTGGTTCCTCAGTTTAGGGGCTGCGTAGCCCCGTGTACTTTGGGTGTGTGTAGAATTTGGCTGAAAACCGGTGTTAATTGTGATGACTGTATTAGTGTGTGTTATCTGTTTTTTAATTCAAGTAAGGTCTGCAGACTTTGAATTTTTCAAATAGTTCCTACTTTTGCCACCAAGCGCCACCATCAATGACTACTAGTTCAGAACTTAGCTACTAGACGTCACCGCAGTCGGCTCCTGGCAACGAATGTAGAAATCTATACTCTGTGAGCTGCCTGAATAGGATTGACATTTGACCGGAAATTCCAAGTCAGGCATCACTCCTCTGCCTCTTCACCAATCCGTGTTCGCATAGTTGATGTCATAATACTCTGCGTTGCAATATTACAGCCCACGTGCTTCAGTGCCTGGTCAGCTTGTACAGTTTGGCAACCTCGTTCAGACCACATGACGAGGCGAGAACTGTCAATCCCATTCTGGCAGCTCACAGAGCATAAGAGCGTTGTTTACATTCTTAACTAATATAATTTAGCTTCACACAGGTGTAGTTAGTGGAAGGTTCTTTAACATGCCATAAATCTGTGACATGGGACCGCCGGCTTTACTTCCCCTCCGAAGGAAGGCAGACTGAGGAATTTTTAACGCTCTTAAAAAATCCGACGACTTTGGCCGGGTTTGAACCAGCGATCATGGGTACAGAAGCTCAGCATGCTACCAACTACGCCACCCAAGCCGCTAGTTTCTTTTTTATTAGCCTATTATCATTAAGGGCAAATGACCTAGATGTTAGAAATTACAATTCAAACGCTTCTTTTTATTCTTTCTTTCTTTCTTTCTTGGGCTGGCTGTGTGGCTCTGCGGAAGCGTTCTCGCCTGCTGTGACCAAATTTGCAGGATTGAATCCTGGCGCAGCCAGTTGGCATTTGAGGGTGTGCAAATGCGAGTGGGCTATATCAGGCAAAGTTCCATCAACCTGGAGTCTCTAAAAGCTGCAGTTATTAAAAAGGACATAAACCCAATAAGTTTATTATCTTCCTTTCTTCCTATCCATCTTTGATTGGCATTGCAACGCATGCCGGTTATAACTAGTAAATATATAAAACAGTTTTTACTTAAAGAGCATTTGAAAAAGTGCTTGAACAATGAAGGTTAGTGTGACAAAGTTGAAAAAACAAAATTTTCCAATTGTTAAATTGTTCATCCAGAGAAACTATCTACTTGCGAGTATTGAAAGTAGCTCGTCAATAGTTAAGCTCTCAAAAATCACACAAGTTACATACAAATACAGTGTACACATGCAATTTGTGTGCTCTCTTGCAAGAGCTTATGGATTTAACGTCAGCATGAACATAATCAACAACAATCATCACCAGAATATACTCCCCCCCCCATCAGAATTTGTGTGCTCTCTTGCAAGAGCTTATGGGTTTAACGTCAGCATGAACATAATCTACAACAATCATCACCAGAATATACTCCCCCCTCCCCCCCATCAGAATTTGTGTGCTCTCTTGCAAGAGCTTATGGATTTAACGTCAGCATGAACATAATCTACAACAATCATCACCAGAATATACTCCCCCCCCCCCCCATCAGAATTTGTGTGCTCTCTTGCAAGAGCTTATGGATTTAACGTCAGCATGAACATAATCTACAACAATCATCACCAGAATATACTCCCCCCCCCCCCATCAGAATTTGTGTGCTCTCTTGCAAGAGCTTATGGATTTAACGTCAGCATGAACATAATCTACAACAATCATCACCAGAATATACTCCCCCCCCCCCCCCATCAGAATTTGTGTGCTCTCTTGCAAGAGCTTATGGATTTAACGTCAGCATGAACATAATCTACAACAATCATCACCAGAATCTACTCCCCCCTCCCCATCAGAATTTGTGTGCTCTCTTGCAAGAGCTTATGGATTTAACGTCAGCATGAACATAATCTACAACAATCACCAGAATATACTACCCCCCCCCCCTATCAGAATTTGTGTGCTCTCTTGCGAGAGCTTATGGATTTAACGTCAGCATGAACATAATCTACAAAAATCATCACCAGAATATACCCCCCCCTCCCCCCTATCAGAATTTGTGTGCTCTCTTGCAAGAGCTTATGGATTTAACGTCAGCATGAACATAATCTACAACAATCATCACCAGAATCTACTCCCCCCCCCCCCATCAGAATTTGTGTGCCCTCTTGCAAGAGCTTATGGATTTAACGTCAGCATGAACATAATCTACAACAATCATCACCAGAATCTACTCCCCCCCCCATCGGAATTTGTGTGCTCTCTTGCAAGAGCTTATGGATTTAACGTCAGCATGAACATAATCTACAACAATCATCACCAGAATATACTCCCCCCCCATCAGAATTTGTGTGCTCTCTTGCAAGAGCTTATGGATTTAACGTCAGCATGAACATAATCTACAACAATCATCACCAGAATATACTCCCCCCCCCCCCCATCAGAATTTGTGTGCTCTCTTGCAAGAGCTTATGGATTTAACGTCAGCATGAACATAATCTACAACAATCATCACCAGAATATACTCCCCCCCCCCCCCATCGGAATTTGTGTGCTCTCTTGCAAGAGCTTATGGATTTAACGTCAGCATGAACATAATCTACAATCACCAGAATATACTCCCACTCCCCCCCATCGGAATTTGTGTGCTCTCTTGCAAGAGCTTATGGATTTAACGTCAGCATGAACATAATCTACAACAATCATCACCAGAATATACTCCCCCCCCCCCCTATCAGAATTTGTGTGCTCTCTTGCAAGAGCTTATGGATTTAACGTCAGCATGAACATAATCTACAACAATCATCACCAGAATATACTCTCCCCCCCCATCAGAATTTGTGTGCTCTCTTGCAAGAGCTTATGGATTTAACGTCAGCATGAATCTACAACAATCATCACCAGAATATACTCCCCCCCTCCCCCCATCGGAATTTGTGTGCTCTCTTGCAAGAGCTTATGGATTTAACGTCAGCATGAACATAATCTACAACAATCATCACCAGAATATACTCCCCCCCCCCCCCCATCAGAATTTGTGTGCTCTCTTGCAAGAGCTTATGGATTTAACGTCAGCATGAACATAATCTACAACAATCATCACCAGAATATACTCCCCCCCCCTCCCCATCAGAATGTGTGTGCTCTCTTGCAAGAGCTTATGGATTTAACGTCAGCATGAACATAAAACAACAATCATCACCAGAATATACCCCCCCCTCCCCCATCAGAATTTGTGTGCTCTCTTGCAAGAGCTTATGGATTTAACGTCAGCATGAACATAATCAACAACAATCATCACCAGAATATACTCCCCCCTCCCCCATCAGAATTTGTGTGCTCTCTTGCAAGAGCTTATGGATTTAACGTCAGCATGAACATAATCTACAACAATCATCACCAGAATCAGGGTGTCTACTGTAAGGATGAAGTAAAAATTAGGTACTTTTTAGCTACCTTTTAGTTAATTTTAGTTACCTTTGAATTCATGATACGTCTGTGGTCTGCAATCAAAGGGGCTCATCACGCGGTGAAGAAAAACAGCAATGAACTATCTTTAAAGGGGTAATTACAATTCACTTAGGGAGTTATAAAAATTTTAAAAATAATAAATATATACTAGATATGTATTATCAAATGAGTTGTTTCAGCTAATATGTCGTCTTGTACTCAAGGCGTTTTTATAATTGCCAAGAGGTTGCTCTGCTCTTGACCGTTTGGCGAGATTTCCTTTGTCCCCGCAGTAGATCACGAAGAAATGTGTGGGACGTTACGTGATTGTAACCGAATTCTGACTTCGCAGTCAAGTACGGAGAAATTTCGAGATGTTGCACGATCGGCGCTGGTCTCACCCGTTTGTCGAGATTCCCGTAGTTTTCGCGATAGAACACTGATAAAAATCGCGATTTAGATAATCGGTGTCACTTTTAGTCGTTCGACGAGATTTCCATTGTCCTTAAGGTCGGGCACGAGAAAATATAGCATTATTACGCAATCGGCGCACTTGCTGTCCGTTTGACAAGAATCCAGTTGTCCTCGTCATTGAATGCGAAGAAATATCGCGATGTATCGCAATCGCTGCCGCTCTCGGCCGTTTTACGAGATTCACGTTGTCCTCGCGATATTATGCATGCCGCGCAGCACCCGGCCGTTGAACGATTGTCTATTCGTCCTGACAGAATGGTGGATGCAAGCTCAGGGTTGGGCATGGTTAAAATTCACGAGTAGTTATGGACAAGTTGTATGGCCGGCGCCGTGATTCCCGTTGTCCCTATGCTGTGGTTGGGAGCTCATCAGTTCAGGGTGGATCACGAGGAGAAATTAGTATCGCGACGCTACGTAGGTTGTCATTTCTAAGTGGGTTGATGCACTTCTCGCTCCCCGTCCGCTTTTAAGTATACGGTCATGGGAAAAGTAGCGAGTAGGTTTCGGAATGTTTCGTGATTGGTGCCCAATCATCATTGACGGGATTCTCGCAGTCCTCGTGGTCACAAGTTCACGATAGGGGACGGGTTTTATGATTTTACGCTACTGACGTCATCTTGGTCCAATTGACGAGATTCCCGCAGGCAAGTCGTGCGGTCAGCCGGCCGCCTCGAGTATGAATGTTCGAAGTAGGTATCAAATATTAAGAAATATTCTGAGAGGATTGCACGAATAATAAGACCAGAGGACACGTTTTCTTTCGAATGCGAATCACGAATTATACAAGTTATACAACTTTTCGAAATAACCGGTTAGATTATAATATATCAGATGGAACCAAAGTTCGAAGGAAAAATCGACATATAACGGAATTTCGAATTAACCATTTACGAGACAGATTTTTAAAATAAGTTATAGCCTACGTATTTCGAAGCTTTTTCAAAATCCTTTTTCGAAACTGTAACATTTCGCAAGATTGCGACATTAAATTATTTCGCGGTATTTCTGGACTTCAATTTGACATAGTCTCCAAATAAATGCGAGGTTTCTGATTAATTTCAGAAGTTTTCGTGAATAAACGTCTCGCGAAAAGTTAGGTTTCCTAATAACACAGATAAATATTTCACACAAAACTAAAAAGTCATCTTGATGCCGAAAACATACGCTGAACGATGTATACCACTCAGAGTATCCTCAGTATGCATTTCCTCGAGGTCGGGCACGGGGAAATATACCGTAGCTTATGCAATCGGCGCCGCTAGTGTGAAACTCGCTCCATCGCAATCTCTTAGCCTAGAGGCGCGAGTTTAAATGATTCAATCCGCCTTCGGAAAATTTTCGTTACCCGTTTGTAAAATTCGTTACTTTTTCGTTACTTTCGTTACCCATTTGTAAAATTCGTTACTTTTTAGTTACTTTCGTTACCGGTAGACACCCTGAGAATATACTCCCCCCCCCAATCAGAATTTAAATGCTTAATTTCCAATTATTCAAGGTTGGACCTTGTAAAACTAAAATACCCGGATAATTCCCCGTTTTCCAGAGTAGCAGATACAAAATACACCACTCGACACACATAATGTTGTAATTAAGTGAAGAGAAAAAGCAATAATTGGCAAAACAATTGGCCTGTATAAAGATTATTGATGTGCGGCTACCCCCACTGTGCTCGACAAAAATCAGGGGTGTTTATATATCAGTAATTTTCGTCTAGACCAGTCTTCCAAGAACAACATAACATCAAATCTATCAAACTTCACTACAGGTGAGTGTGGTGAAGCATATTATTGCAGCCTAAGGACGCCATGAGATATTGTTGGCATCTGTAACTCATGGATAATGCGTACACACAGTTCAGTAGTTTACAGACTTAAAATATAGTTTGGTCATGCGTCGGTTCTGCGAAAGAAGCCCTTCTGAGCTTCATAGATAGCAATTCCAACACCAGACTGAACAAAATGGAGGGTGGAAGGGACACTTGCTTCAGCTAATCTAGATTCCATGCAGGAAATTCAGTGAAGATGGACAATAAGAACAACAGTTGAATAGACCACTCATCACTTTATGTACCCAGAGATCTATTTTTTTTTAAATTTTAACATTGACACTGACAGTTGAATATTCAAATGTTCAATAGATCAAGTTTTAAGAGAGTTTTTTAAATTTTTGGTTGTTAAAAGTTAATGTGACATGAGACATTTTATTGGGATTTCATTTATAATGTATATCTTTGAGCATGGGCGGCGGCAGAGTTAAGAGGAACAAGTGGCTGATGCAGGAAGCAGTGAGGGCCCCGAAATATGTACAATGTGAGTGACATCTGTAGTATTGATGGAAAATTTCACTAAATTTGTTTATACACTTGCATCACACTTTAATGTGACTTTTACATACCTCTTGTCCTCGTTTCATCCTCTGGGCGATATTACGTAACGAAATTAGTAACCCTGGTCACTACTGCACCTGATATATGTGCTATAATACAGAAATATGAGTTCCTATTTATTGCTCTTTCAAAAACGGTAGCCATGTTCCGACAGGGCTTTAATCTCGTTCAAATGTCAACAAGGCGCACTCTGACGGTACACATTACTAACCAACCCCACTGTTGATTTAAAAAAAAGTGACACAAAATCACTGTTGATTAAAAAAAAAAGATTGATCAGGATGTGTTAGGCTGTAACCATTGGATTGGACAAAACTTAAGGTTAGAAATTACTAGTGCATGAGACAGGAACCTAACTTTCACAGTACTGGAAATAAGTGCTCAATTACGTAACTATGTGTGTTTCTTGTTGAATTTGAACTACGGCGGCCATATTGCTCACTCCAGACATTGACGTCGCGGTAGCGTGCCCAACATGTAAGATATAAAATACACCACCACTAACAAATCTGGACAAGTTAGGCTGTAACCATTGTCAAAAACCATTGGATTGGACAAAATGAAGGTTAGAATGGTCGGGTGTTCTTTTGTTTTAGAAAACCGCCTAAATTAGTACGGTATGCGTGGGTTTGGGTCCACTTCTCCAACGTCGAAATTGGATCACACGGCTGGAATTTTTACTATACAAATAGTGTTATATTTCGGGACAGCTGGTGGGTTATAAACAGCCGAGGAGTGAACTACATCATTCCCAGATCAATTTTGAATTATTAGAAAGCTATTTATTGCAAATTTCAGAAGTTTCCCCCCCCCAGGTTCATGTCTCAAACACTGTTACCGGTTAAAATGGTTGGGTGCAGGTGCAGCCTTGGCCGTGCACGGTTGACACAAAAATGATGCGCACTAGAGATTAAACGGTAAGAATTTACAGAAAGGACTCCTTTCTATAAAAATTTTCAGCAAATTACCTGAATTAATAGTCTGGAAAATATCAGGAGATAATGTAGTTAATGGATATTTCGTCCTCCACCGTATGTGACCCACCCAGCCATCCCAAATAGGATCACAACATAGCCCCACTGGTCCGTCATCAAAACAATACTGCCAACCTCGCTATTACTAAGTGACACAAAGAAGCGCCCAGTTCAGTCTCTAGTGCACATCATTTGCATGCAGCACTCAGTTCACCGCTCTATTAGGCTAGTGCGTGCAATATTTCACTCCACTGTAATGATTTTTTTTTCCCGCGGCTGAAATTAGTGTTTTTTGTTATCTGCTCCGTAATTACTATGCAGTATATCGCTCCGCTGTAATAAATGTGGTTTCATTTTCTGCACAACTGTGGTTTTGACAATGGGGAACTCGTGTAGTATACGTTGCCGGTTCATCTATACCTTGCGATTCACTGGCGTTTAGGGGAATTGTTAGTTACCTCGGTGGCGTCACGGCTCACGTATTGATATTTATGTTCCTTGGCTGCCGGTAGTTGGCCCGCAAGGTAGTCAGCTGATTTTTACGTTAGTATAGCGCGGGAATTCGGCACCGGTGGATCGCCATTTTTTCACTTGTTAGTGTTTTCTCAACCTAATAAAAATATTCCTGTGAATAGCCTTCAGAACGAGATTGTGATATTACCAGTGACGTGTGTGTGGATTGCGTAGGCGATTTGTAAGAAAATTGATTTTCCGAAGTTGTCCTATTTAATTAAAATGTGTTACGTGGTGGCGAAAATTACTGCTTCTTCTTGGACATGTGGAATAATACAGCCTGTGGGATCTATCGGCGAGTTTGTTTTTTACGTTGTTCATTTTTTGAGGGGTTGTTGCATTTAATTGAAATGTTGCCCTGTTCTCCTCTAAATCCATAGACAATGCCATTCGTCTAGACAATATTACGTCAGGCACGGTGGGGGGGAATACGCCTGTTAAAATAGTATTGGGTTGGTAAAATATAGACAAAAATTGGCATTTATAACACAGTCTTTTGTATGCAATGGATGGTGATTTCTAATTAAGATACAAGTATTTGCAGTCAATATTAGAAAACATAAAGAGGATGGAGGAAAATAGAACACCAAGACAGATGCTGGAGGCCAAGTGCAAGGGTAAGAGAGCAAGGGGAAGACCTAGAACAAGGTGGATCGATTCAGTGAAGAACAGCGTGAGAAAAAGAAATCAGGACTGGGACAAGATCGTGGAAGAAGAATTGTGGAAGGAAAGAGGAAAGTGGAGAAGTGCCATAAATACCCCGACCCGGCAGGAGCTGGATAAGGGGAAATGATGATGAGAAAACATAAAAATATCAAACTTGGGGGGGGGCTTACATTAATATACTATATAACACTTGTGTGAAGCCAATATCGGAAAACAAAACAAAGAAACTAACGGAGGGAGGGGGTATCGACGACATTGTCCGTATCAAATGGGGTTTGTTTGTTCTCCGCCCAATCAATACCTTTAAATACTATAATTTTCACAGTTTATTGTTACTTGGACATGTTTCGGGCCATACCTGGGCCCTTCTTCAGCCTTGAATAGTTTCCAAAAAATATATTAAAGACATGCATTTAAAAATATACAACACGCTTAAAATACTTAATGGTATAAATACATAAAAACAACATTAAAATACTCATTTGGAAAGAGAATAAAAAACATAAAGATAAAACATTTCTTCATCTATACATATTCATGAAGTTTGCTATTTTTGGTTGTTTAATAGCGGTAAGTAACCATTTTGCTGGTCGAAAAATTAATATGTCTGTAAGTTCTGCTGATTTAGTCCTTTTAGTGAACTAATTGTGCTGGATATTCTAGGGCTTAACATGTTTTGGCCTTTGCAAAACTAGGAATTCTTCTTGCTCCCACCCGGAAACAGGACTAGAGGAACCCCTTTCTTATGCGGGGGCCATGTTGTTAAACTAATATTGCCAATTTACGCTTTGTCAAAAAAAGGGACAGCAAACTGAACAGTGGCATCTCCGCTCAAGCACTACTTAAACCAAGAAGAATTCCTAGTTTTGCAAAGGCCTAAACATGTTAAGCCCTAGAATATCCAGCACAATTAGGTCACTAAAAGGACTAAATCAGCAGAACTTACAGACATATTAGTTTTTCGACCAGCAAAATGGTTACTTACCGCTATTAAACAACCAAAAATAGCAAACTTCATGAATATGTATAGATGAAGAAATGTTTTATCTTAATGTGTTTTACTCTCTTTCCAAATGAGTATTTTAATGTTCTTATGTATTTATACCATTAAGTATTTTAAGCATGTTGTATATTTTTAAATGCATGTCTTTAATATATTTTTTGGAAACTATTCAAGGCTGAAGAAGGGCCCCAGGTATGGCCCGAAACATGTCCAAGTAACAATAAACTGTGAAAATTATAGTATTTAAAGGTATTGATTGGGCGGAGAACAAACAAACTCCATTTGATAGTTGTAAAGTCAATACGGAACTCAAAATGGAAAATTCTCCAAATAATCTAGACATTGTTCGTGTTTGGAAAAAAAATATTTGGTGGGAGGGACGGGGTTGGGGAGGATGCGCACCTTTCCCCGTAAACAAGAACATTATTGACCAAAATGTTTTATAAGAATACAGTAATTTAATGTGTTCGTGAACGGTTGTGTTTGTGGTTTTGATGGAAATTAATGAGTTTCCCACCAGCTACGTTAGTTTTGTGTAAGTCTGGGGAATGTGTTTTTACCATTATCAGGGTGTCTGCTGTAAGGATGAAGAAGTAATTAGTTCTTTTCAGGCTACCATTAGTTACCTTTTAGTTAAGTTTAGTTACCTTTGAATTCAATATACGTCTGCGGTCTGCAAGCAAAGGAGCTCACCACGCGGCGAAGAAAAACAAGAATGAATTGTGTTTAAAGTGGTAAATAAAATTCACTTAGGGTGTTATAACAGTTTTTTTTTTAAATAATTAATACTATAGAGCATCCATCGTTTAGAAAAGACTGTGGAGCCTTATGGCGACAGTGCTGCTAACTCTAGGCGTCATACGTTTATGTTCACCCGCTTCGAGTACTGCGCTTTCATAAGTTAGCGAGACAACACAACCCCAGCAGCTACCTGAAATAGAATACACCCAGGAAGGAGCAGTTTTGCAGGAGTTAACGGATTGGACCAGTATTAAGGATACCGTACGCGAATAGAACCAATAACGATATTCATTTCGTTGTGAAATGGCACATTACTACCCTGGAGGCTGGATTTAGACAGCTCCATAACCCGGTCCATGAGGCAATTATAATTGGCTACATGGATAATTCTTGCCAGGCGCGTCCACGTCGCGGTGGTGGGCAACGGTACTGTAATATACCATGGAACTACAGTACCGGCCAAGTTCTGGTGAGGACCCAGTCCTATGGGGTATAACATAGGCCCCGTGCACAGGGTTACGTGCGAAGACCTCAACGGAATCTGCAGCGGAGAAGATGGACTTCGGAACGGTGGAGATTGCGGAAGAGGCAACCCAGTACTCAGGGAATAATATGAGTACAGCATCAATCGGCAGCGTCTGTTTCCCAGGTTAGGGGCGGCTGCTAGGGCGTCTGTTTCCCATGTTAGGGGCGGCCTGTATAATAGCTGGCAGTAGCTTCATAAAATGACTTTGGGAGTGGCGACCCCATCGTAATAATAGCCTAAAATGGAAACGGCACTTCAAATGATTCGGAGAAGGTTAGGGCGTACCTTGCAGGCGGCGCACAGTTCTTTTGGTACTGGGGGAGCTGTGAGAAATGGGCGACCCAGTAACCGAAATGAAAGTGGGAATCATGAATGTCATGACCCTGACAGGCAAGGTGGAGGAGGTGGTAGACTTCATGGAGAGGGAGAAGGTTGGATTGATGGGGCTGAGTGAAGTGAAATGGAAAGGTAAAGGAAGGAAGAAATTGAGGAAAGGATATACATTATACTGGAGTGGTGGCCAAGAGGCAAAAAATGGCGTGGGACTGATAATCTCGAAACAACTGGAGGAGCATGTTAAGTGGTCGAGTGTGTGAGTGACAGAATAATGAAAATTAGAATGAAGATGAAAAATGACGTGATGGACTTCATACAAGTGTATGCACCACAGAATGGAAACAGAAGAAGATATTGAAGTATTCCTGGAGGATGTAGAAAGAGTAATTTCAGATGTAGAAGTGGTGATCATGGGAGATATGAATGCACAAGTCGGAAACGAGAGACAAGGAAAGGAAGAAGTCATTGGACCATATGGATATGGGAAAAAGAACCGGGAAGGAGAGGAACTTGTAAACTTTTGTGAAGGGAATGGTCTGATAGTGGGTAATTCATGGTTTCGGAAGAAAAACAGCAGGAAAATTACGAGTTACGGTTGGGGCGATAGAAGAACAAAATCAGTAATTGACTACTTTCTGGTGGAATGGACTAATCGCAGAAAGCTGATAGATGTGACAGCTTTACCAGGAGAAGCATTTGATGGGGACCATAGAGCTGTGGTGGCAAAATTTAGATAGGAAAAATTGGAAAACCTAAAGGAGATCAGAGAAAGTAAAATAAAAGTATGGAAATTGAAAGACAAAACTGTACAGGAAGAATTTCAGGAGAGATTGAAGCAACAAATCCCAGTTACTGAAGTGGAAAACATAGAAGAGGAATGGTCCCACTTTAAAAAGGCATTTGTTGGTGCAGCAGAGAGTGCTTGTGGTAGGACGTCAACAAGAGTGAAAGAGAAGGAGACACCGTGGTGGAATGAGGAAGTGAGGAAATCAGTGAAAGAAAAGAAGTCTGCATCGAAAGAATGGAACAGAGATCAAACAGAAGAAAGCAAAAGGAAGTATCACGACAGCAAACGGAGGTGTTAGAAAGTGGTAGGAGAAGAAAAGAAAAGTTGGGAAGAATTTACATGAAGAATGGAAACAGATGTAAGTGGCAGTAAAAGGATGCTGTATGGGCTTCTAAGAAGTAAGAGGAAAGAAAGAGTTACCACAAAGCTGGTGAAAAAGGAAGATGGAGAGTTGTTAACACACCCAGAAGAAATAAAGGGACGATGGAAGGAGTATTTCGATAAGCTATTGAATGTGAGCAATTGTACTGGTGAGATGGAAGTGACACAACCTGACGACAGAGGATGATATAACAATGCTGGAGGTGGAATTAGCAGTACAGAAAATGAAGATGGGAAAAGCAACAGGGGTGGATGAAATCAGTGTAGAAATGATAAAGGCTGCTGGACCTGTTGGTATGCAATGGTTGTATCGACTGCTAAAGTGTGTGTGGAAACTGAAATGTGTACCAGAAGACTGGGACAAAGGGCTAATAATACCAGTGTTTAAGAAGGGGGACAAGAAGGTGTGTGATAACTAGAGATGGATCACCCTCATATCACAGATAGTAAAAATACTGGAAAGGATATTAGAAAGAAGAATGAAAAGAAAGGTGGAAGGAGAGTTGCAAGAGGAACAGTATGGCTTCAGGAGTGGAAGATCCACAGTGGACCCAATCTTTAGCTTGAGGCAGGTGATGGAAAAGAACTGGGAATATGGAGAGGATTTGATCATGACTTTCATAGATCTGGAAAAGGCATATGATAGTGTCCCCAGAGAGAAGGTATGGGAAACCATGGTTAAGAAGAGACTGGGAAGAGAAATGTTGGAAATGGTGCAAGCAATGTACAACAATTGTGTTAGCAGGGTACTGACCCCAGTTGGAAAGACAGATGGGTTTAGGAACAAGACTGGACTAAGACAGGGGAGTGTGCTGTCACCTCTCTTGTTCATAATGGTGATGGATGAAATTGTAAAGGAAACAAAGGAAGCATATGGACATAAAGAAATGAAGTTACTGTTATTTGCAGATGATATTGTGGTCTGGGGAAGGAACACCGAAGAAGTGCAAAAACAACTAGATGCACTGAACGAAAATATTCAGAAGTACGGCCTGAAAATCAGTATAGAGAAAAGCAAGACCATGGTGATGACAAGAGGGGAAAGACTAGGAAAGGGCAGTGTGAAAATTGGAAGTCAGAGTTTGGAAATTGTGGACACGTTCAAATACCTAGGAAGTGAATTGATGCAAACTGCTAGGTTAGTTAGTTAGTTAGTTATTGTTGTTTTAAGGGGCGGAACTACGAGGTCATCTGCCCCTCTTAACACAGATTAAAGAATACAAATTTTGAATTGAATTTAAAATTTTGAGGTGGACATCTAAATTTAAAAAGACCAAAGATTAATAAAACAAAAACAAACAATTAAAAAAAAAAAAATATAAACATAAACAAAAATTACGGAAAAAACAAAACATTATCATTCAAAAACGAACAAGTCGTTGAGTCAAAGTTCACTGGAAAATTTAGATTGCTGGCCCTAACCCACTCTCACTTATAAAGCGGATAACGCGATCAGCAGCCACCGCGTCATCGGCTAATATAAGTTTGAGTGTCGTCTGCAAACCAAGGTTTCTTCGTAAGTCAGCAAGATCCACACACTCGGTGAAAGTGTGGGCCACGGTGAAAACGGCTCCACAGGTACAAAGTGGGGGGTCTTCCCTTCTCATTAGGTACGAGTGGGTGGATCTTGTATGACCTATCCTTAGCCTACACAAAATGACGGACTCTCTCCGGGCCCGGAAGGAGCTCCGCCAAACGCGAGTAGTTCCCTTGATCGCTCTCAGTTTACTGGGCAGTGGGTCAGCTAGCCACTGACTCTCCCAAAAAGCCAGAATTTGTAGGCGTAACTGAGAGCGAATATCTCTAGCGGGTACCTCCATTGGTCGAGGTGGTAGTGATACCGCCTCTTTTGCAGCTTGATCTGCTAACTCATTTCCCGCAATTCCCATGTGGCTTGGAAGCCACAGAAAGGTGATTCGAGTGTCAGCGAGGCACAGCCCGGCTAGTAGGTCGTGGATTCGCTGCACTAGGGGGTGTTGCGGGAAACATGTAGCAATTGACTGCAACGAACTCAAAGAGTCGGTACACACGAAACTGCTAGGTTGGACATGGAGATTGGCAGGAGGGTACAGCAGAGCAATGCATTCTATCAAAGTGTAAGAAAACTTGTTTGGGATAAGCAAGTACCAAAGAAAAGCAAGGAGGTAATGTATAAAGTGTAATATGTTCCCATATTAACTTATGTAGCTGAGACTTGGACCCTGACAAGCAGGCAAGAGAGTAGAATCCAAGCCAGTGAAATGAAATTCCTAAGAAGTATGCTAGGGAAGACAAGGAAAGACAGAGTGAGGAATGAAGATAATTCCTAAGAAGTATGATAGGGAAGACAAGGAAAGACAGAGTGAGGAATGAAGATATTAGGAAGGAAGTTGGGATGGGAAAACTAAATGAGAGAATTGAGAAGAATAAACTAAGGTGGTTTGGACATGTAAAGAGGATGGAGGAAAATAGAATACTAAGACAGATGCTGGAGGCGAAGAGCAAGGGTAAGAGAGCACGAGGAAGACCTAGAACAAGGTGGATTGATTTAGTGAAGAACAGCGTAAGAAAAAGAAATCTGGACTGGGACAAGATCGTGGAAGAAGAATGGTGGAAGGAAAGAGAAAGTGGAGAAGTGCCATAAATACCCCGACCCGGCAGGAGCTGGATAAGGGGAAATGATGATGATAGCACATTACTGATTGACAGATGTCGAGAGCACAATCCCTCCTTCCTTCTCGGATGTATGCTGACAATGCTAACAATTTTTACGTCAGCAATACTGTTGACCATCACCTCTTCGGTTATTAGTTAGGCTGTAATTTATTTTCTTTCAATTTTATTCTTACTGTTTTGTTTAGATTAATATTAGGGGCACGTAGCTGTGAGCTTGCATTCGGGAGATAGTGGGTTCGAACCCAACTGTCGGCAGCCTTGATTCGATCGGACAGAAAATAAAACTGACACACAACAATAACGGATAGTGCTTCAGAACTTATGTTGTCGGCGAAACTGAGCACGTGCTCCACTCCAGGCGAGCATGCAGCACAGGACGAGGCTCTCCTTTCCAGCGTGCTAGCCCCGCAATTTTTTAAATTACTAAGACGTAATATAAACGATACTTGTATGCAATAACATAGGTAATTAATTGGTAGATAATTGTAGGAAGCTATTATGACGAAAACATATATATGTTCAGAGTTCTTTCGTGATAAAAGGTGGGTAACAAAACCAGAGTAGGGGGGGGGTTTCCGTTAAAAGTAAAAGCCCATAAGACCCACAGTCTTTTCTAAACGCTGGATGCTCTAGATATTAATTATCAAATGAGTTGTTTCAGCTAATGTCGTCTTGTGGACAAGGCGTTTTTATAATTACCAAGAGGTTGCTCTGCTCTTGACCGTTTGGCGAGTTTTCCTTTGTCCCCGAGGTAGATCATGAAGAAATTTATGGGGCGTTACGTGTTTGTAACCAAATTCTGTCTTCGCAGTCAAGTGCGGAGAAATATCAAGATGTTACAGATCGGCGCTGGTCTCACCTGTTTGTCGAGATTCCCGTCGTTTCCACGATAGAACACTGATAAATATCGCGATTTAGATAATCGTGTCACTTTTAGTTGTTCGACGAGTTTTCCATTGTCCTTGAGGTCAGGCACGAGAAAATATAGCATTACGCAATCAGCACCACTTCCTGTCCGTTTGACAAGAATCCAGTTGCCCTAGTCATTGAATGCGGAGAAATATCGCGATGTATTGCAATCGCTGCTGCTCTCGGCCGTTTTACGAGATTCGCGCAGCACCCGAGCATTGAATGATTGTCTATCTGTCCTGACAGAATGGTGGAGGCAAGCTCAAGGTTGGGCATGGTTAAAATTTACGAGTAGTTATGGACAAGTTGTATGGCCGGCGTCGTGATTCCCGCTGTCCCTATGCTGTGGTTGGGAGTTCATCAGTTCAGGGTGCATCACGCGGAGAAATTAGTATCGCGATGCTACGTAGGCTGTCATTTCTAAGTCGTTTGATGCACTTCTTGCTCCCCGTACGCTTTTAAGTATACGGTCATGGGAAAAGTAGCGAGTAGGTTTCAGAATGTTTCGTGATTGATGCCCAATCACCTTTGACGGGTTTCCCGCAGTCCTCATGGTCACAAGCTCACAATAGGGGACGGGTTTTATGATTTTACCAGGGTGTCTACTGTAAGGATGAAGTAAAAATTAGTTACTTTTTAGGTACCTTTTAGTTACCTTTTAGTTAATTGTAGTTACCTTTGAATTCAAGTTACGTCTGCGGTCTACAAGCATAGGCGCTCATCACGCGGTGAAGAAAAACAACAATGAACTGTTTTTAAAGAAGTTTTTTATTTATTGTATGGCTTTTAGTGCCGGGAGTGTCCGAATCCAAATGGTCATAGGGAGGAAGACAATGTATTGGAAGATGGAGAAGACAACACAGGAATGGAAAAGGACCTGACTTGGAGAGAACTGGAAATGGCTATAGACAAGATGAAAGGAGGAAGGGCACCAGGTGTGGATGAAGTGAGTGTTGAAATGGTGAAGGCAGCAGGGGAGGTTGGGAAACAGTGGCTGTACCGTGTGATGAGGGTGATATGGAAGGAGAAAAAGACCCCCGAAGATTGGAAGAAAGGATTAATTGTCCCAATATTTAAGAAAGGAAGCAGAAAGGAGTGCAGAAATTACAGGGGAGTTACACTCATACCTCACTGTGCCAAGATATATGAAAAGATATTAGAAAGTAGAATACGAGCCAAAGTGGAGAGAAAATTGAGAGAGGAGCAGTATGGATTCAGACCTGGGAGATCAACAGTGGATCTCATATTTTCAGTGAGACAGCTCCAGGAACACCACTACGAATTTGGAGAGGATCTGCTGATGGCCTTCCTGGACATCGAAAAGGCCTATGATAGTGTGTGTAGGGAGAAGGTTTGGAAAGCAATGGAAAACATGGGAGTGGAAAAAGAGACTGTAGGCAGAGTGAAGGAGATGTATTGTGGAAGTGTGAGTTGTGTGAAAGTTGGAGGGGAAAGAACAGACTGGTTCAGACAAATGAGTGGCCTGAAACAGGGTAGTGCGCTGTCACCCCTTCTCTTTATTGTGGTTATGGACGAGGTAATGACACGGATAGCAGGAAAGATAGGAGAAGATAAGATGAAAGCAATGGTGTTGGCAGATGATCTCATGGTCTGGGGAAACAAGGAGGAAATCCAGGAGCAACTGAAGGCTTGGGAAGAAACCGTGGGAGAGTACGGATGGAAGTTCAACATCAGTAAATGTGAGATCCTGTTAACGACCAGGAAAAAGGACAGACCAATGAGTGGGATAACACTTGGAGGACAGCTGAAGAAGGTGGAAAGTCTCAAGTAATTTGGAAGTATAGTGGAGGAAAATGGGAGAAATGACAAAGAGATTACGGAACGTGGCAGACAGGCAGAAGCATTAGGAGCTTAGTGTGGAATAAAGATGTCCCACAAAAAAGCAAGGAAGTGTTATACAGAAGCTACTATATCCCGATACTGACCTATGCTTCAGAAACGTGGACAATGAAGAAAAGAGACATAAGCAGAATACAGGCAGGTGAAATGAAGTTCCTGCGAAGTAGGATCGGAGTAACAAGAAGAGACAGGGTGAGGAATGAAAAGGTCAGGGAAATGGTGAAAGAGGAGCCCTTGCAAGGTAGGATTGAGACATCAAGACTGAGGTGGTATGGACACTTAAAGAGAATGGATGAGAAGAAGATTCCCAAGAGGATACATGAGATGCAGATGCAGAAGAAACGACCAAGGGGAAGACCAAGAGATAGATGGCTGAAAGGAGTGGAGGAATGTGTCAAGAAGAGAGGCGAGGACTGGACCAGAGTGACAGCGGAGAGGTGGTGGGAAGAAAGAACTAAGTGGCGAGGCTTATGTTCCAAACAGACCCAGCCTGGGGCTGGAAACTGTACAAGATGATGATGATGATGATGATGAGTGTCCGAGGACATGTTCAGCTCGTCTGAGTCTGTAGCTGCTTCCAACGGACACCCTTAGGGTGAGCTACAAGTTCCATTCAATTTCAAGTTGCTACCAGATATCAATGATACCTAGAGGTGAACGTTGGAACTTTGATAGAGCGTTCCGACGAAATATAACCTAACAATTTAGCTTCACACAAGTTTTGTCTGTGGAAGAATCCTTTACATGCCATATATCCATGACATGGGACCGCCGGCTTTACTTCCCCTCCGAAGGAAGGCATACTGAAGGATTTTTAACGCTTTTAAAAAATCCGACGACTTCGGCCGGGTTTGAACCCGCTATATTGGGCACAGAAGTTCAGCATGCTACCAACTACACCACCGAAGCCGCTTTAAATGAAATTCACATGATGTTATAAAAATTTAAAAAATAATAAATATATACTAGATATTTAATATCCAATGAGTTGTTTCGGCTAATATGTCGTCTTGTCCACAATATGTTGTTATTATTACGGTACCAAGAGGTTGCTCAGCTCTTGACCATTTGGCGAGATTTCCTTCGTCCCCGCGGTAGGTCGCGAAGAAATGTATACGATGTTACGCGATCGTCACCGAATTCTGTCTTCGCAGTCAAATGCAGAGAAATATTGAGATGTTACACGATCGGCGCTGGTCTCAGTTGTTTGGTGAGATTCCCGTAGTTTTCACGATAGAACACTGAGAAAAATCGCGATTTAGATCATCAGCGTCACTTTTAGTCATTCGACGAGATTTCCATTGTCCTCGAGTTCGGGCACATGAAAATATAGCATTATTACGCAATCGGCGACACTTGCTGTCCGTTTGACAAGAATACAGTTGTCCTCGTCATTGAATGAGGAGAAATATCGCGATGTATCGCAATCTCTGCCGCTTTCGGCCGTTTTACCTTGTCCTCGAGATATTATGCAATCGTCGCCGCACCCGGCCGTTCAACGATTGTCTGCCTGTCTATCTGTCCTGATAGAATGGCGGAGGCAAGCTCAAGGTTGGGCATGGTTAAAATTCACGGGTAGTTATGAACATGTTGTTCGGTCGGCGCCGTGATTCCCTTTGTCCCTATGCTGTAGTTGGGAGCTCAGGAGTTCAGGGTGGATCACTAGGAGGATTTAGTATTTCGATGCTACGTAGGCTGCCATTTTTAAGTGGGTTGATGCACTTCTCGCTCCCCGCACGCTTTTAAGTATACGGTCATGGGAAAAGTGGCAAGTAGGTTTCGTGATGGGTGCCCAATCACCTTTGACAGGATTCCCGCAGTCCTCGTGGTCACAAGTTCACGATAGGGGACGGGTTTTATGATTTTACGCAACTGACGTCGATCTCGGTCCGTTTGACGAGATTCCCGCAGGAAGTCGTGCGGCCAGCCGGCCGTCTTGAGGATGCACGTTCGAAGTAGGTACGGTATCGAATATTACGAATTGTTCTGAGAGGATTGCACGAATAATACGACAAGAGGGCAAGTTTTATTTCGATTGAGAACCACGAATTAACAAGTTATCGAAATAATCGGTTAGATTATATATCCGATGGAACGAAAGTTCGAAGGAAAAATAGACTTATAACGGAATTTCGAATTAACCATACTGAATGTCGCAAATTTACTTGACATTTATTAAATAAGTTATATGTATTTCGAAGATTTTTCGCATTTTTTTCGAAACTGTAACATTTCGCAAGATTGCGACATTAAATTGTTTCGCGTTATTTCTGGACTTCAATTTGACATAGTTTCCAAATAACAGAAATGAGAGATTTCTTTTAAGTTTCGGAAGTATTCGCGAATGAGTCAGGTTTTCTAATACAGTAACACAGAAAACTATTTCACACGAAACTTGACACTTCTTGATGCCTAAAATATACGTTGAACCGATGTATACCGCTCAAGGTATCCTCGGTATGTATTTCCTTGAGGTCGGGCACGGAGACATATAGCTTAGTACTACGCAATAAGCACGGCGCCGCTTGCGTGAAACTCGCAATCTCGGAGCCTAGCGGCGCGAGTTTAAATGATTCAACCCGCCTTCAGAAAATTTTCGTTACCCGTTTGTAAAATTCGTTACTTTTTCGTTACCCATTTGTAAAATTCGTTACTTTTTCGTTACTTTCGTTACCGGTAGACACCCTGTTTTACGCAACAGACGTCGATCTCTGTCCATTTGACGAGATTCCAGCAGGCAAGTCGTGCGGTCAGTCGGCCGCTTGAGGATGAATGTTCGAAATAGGTATCAAATATTAAGAATTATTCTGAGAGGATTGCACGAATAATACGACAAGAGGACATTTTTTCTTTCGAATGCAAATCACGAATTATACAAGTTATCGAAATAACCGGTTATATTATCCGATGGAACCAAAGTTCGAAGGAAAAATCGACATAACGGAATTTCGAATTAACCATACTGGATGTCACAAATTTACGAGACAGATTTTTAAAATAAGTTGTAGCCTACGTATTTCGAAGCTTTTTCATAATTCTTTTTCGAAACGGTAACATTTCCAAGGTGTCTACTGTAAGGATGAAGTAAAAATTAGTTACTTTTTAGCTACCTTTTAGTTACCATTGAATTCAAGATACGTCTGCGGTCTGCAAGCAAAGGGGCTCATCACGCGGTGAAGAAAAACAGCAATTAACTGTGTTTAAAGCGGTAAATACAATTCACTTAGGGAGTTATTGACATTTTTAAAATAATATTTAAATACTAGATATTTATTATCAAATGAGTAGTTTCAGCTAATATGTCGTCTTGTGCACAAGGCGTTTTTTTAATTGCCAAGAGGTTGCTCTGCTCTTGACCGTTTGGCGAGATTTCCTTTGTCCCTGCGGTAGATCACGAAGAAATGTGTGGGACGTTACGTGATTGTAACCGAATTCTGTCTTCGCAGTCAAGTACGGAGAAATTTCGAGATGTTCCACGATCGGCACTGGTCTCACCCGTTTGACGAGATTCCCATCGTTTTCGCGATAAAACACGGATAAATATCACGATTATGATAATTGGTGGCACTTTTAGTCGTTCACCGAGATTTCCATTGTCCTTGAGGTCGGGTCGAAATAGTGAGTAAAAAATTTCCGCCCAATCAATACCTTTCACACTATAAATTTAATGCTTCTTTCTCATACTAGGGACATGTTTCGAACAATATTTGTTCTTCTTCAGCCTTATACATTTATGCTCTTAATGAATTGTCTAATGTGCATGTGTTTTAATTATGCAAATGTCTAAGATAAGTTACAATGTTGATAAATGTATAAGGCTGAAGAAGAACAAATATTGTTCGAAACATGTCCCTAGTATGAGAAAGAAGCATTAAATTTATAGTGTGAAAGGTATTGATTGGGCGGAAATTTTTTACTCACTATTTCGATTTGTAAGCATCAATACGGACTTAAAAATGGATAACCCTCCAGTTAATCTTCTTGAGGTCGGGCACGAGAAAATATAGCATTATTACGCAATCGGCGCACTTGCTGTCCGTCTGACAATAATCCAGTTGTCCTCGTCATTGATTGTGGAGAAATATCGCGATGTATCGCAATCGCTGCCGCTCTCGGCCGTTTTAAGAGATTCACGTTGTCCTCGCGATATTATGCATACCGCGCCGCACCCGGCCGTTGAACGATTGTCTATTCGTCCTGACAGAATGGTGGATGCAAGCTCAGGGTTGGGCATGGTTAAAATTCACGAGTAGTTATGGACAAGTTGTATGGCCGGCGTCGTGATTCCTGCTGTCCCTATGCTGTGGTTGGGAGTTCATCAGTTCAGGGTGGATCACGAGGAGAAATTAGTATCGCGACGCTAAGTAGGCTGTCATTTCTTAGTGGGTTGATGCACTTCTCACTCCCCGTATGCTTTTAAGTATACGGTCATGGGAAAAGTAGCGAGTAGGTTTCGGAATGTTTCGTGATTGGTGCCCAATTATCTTTGACGGGATTTCCGCAGTCCTCGTGGTCACAAGTTCACAACAGGGGACGGGTTTTATGATTTTACGCTACTAACGTCGATCTCTGTCCATTTGACAAGATTCCCGCAGGCAAGTCGTGCGGTCGGCCGGCCGTCTTGAGTATGGATGTTCGAAGTAGGTATCAAATATTAAGAATTATTCTGAGAGGATTGCACGAATAATACGACTCGAGGACAAGTTTTCTTACGAATGAGAATCACGAATTATACATGTTATACAAGTTTTCGAAGGAAAAATAGACATATAACGGAATTTCGAATTAACCATACTGGATGTCGAAAATTTACGAGACAGATTTTTAAAATAAGTTATAGCCTACGTATTTCGAAGCCTTTTCAAAATCCTTTTTCGAAACGGTAATATTTTGCAAGATTGCGACATTAAATTATTTCGCGTTATTTCTGGACTTCAATTTGACATAGTCTCCAAATAAAAGCGAGAAATGCGAGGTTTCTGATTAATTTCAGAAGTTTTCGCGAATAAACGTCTCGCGAAAAGTCAGGTGTCCTAATAACACAGATACATATTTCACACAAAACTAAAGTCATCTTGATGCCGAAAATATACGCTGAACGATGTATACCACTCAGAGTATCCTCAGTATGCATTTCCTCGAGGACGGGCACGGGGAAATATAGCTTATGCAATCGGCGCCGTTTGCGTGAAACTCGCTCCATCGCAATCTGAGCCTAGAGGAGCGAGTTTAAATGATTCAATCCGCCTTCGGAAAATTTTCGTTCCCCGTATGTAAAATTCGTTACTTTTTCGTTACCCCATTTGTAAAATTCGTTACTTTCGTTACCGGTAGACACCCTGGTATCGGAATCTTTAATTGAACTACCGTATATACTCGAATACCACCCGCACATTTTTAAACAAATTCGGACGTGAAAACTTGGGGTGTGGGTCTTATTTGAGTCATCCAAATTTGAAAGATCTAAATTGCCCACCGCGCGCGATATCGGGTGTTGCGAGTATCAGCTAGATGGTGCTAGCCTTCTTCCGGCTATAACTTTGTTTTGCCGTAAGCACGCGGCGTCAGTCACACGCACGTTCTCAGAGTGTAAACATGAATGCTACGAAACGTTTGCGGTCATTTACTGTGAGTGAGAAATTGAAAGTAGCGAGGGAAGCTGAAGTTATTGGAAATCGTGCCCGGTAGGAAATATGATATTGACGAGTCATGTATTCGTGATTGGGCAGGATGACGTCTATGCTGCGTGAACCGCCCGTTCAAAGCAGCCTTGAAACAGCTGTGTACGAAGCGGATGGCGGCCGATAAGCACGCACCGACTCCAACTGGTCGTATTCAGCGCCCGAAAGTTCAGCTGCTGTGTTCGTGGATTTTGACGGCATGGAATCGTATCTCTGGAGATCTCATACGGAAGAGCTTCAAGAAATGTAGTATTTCGAATGCTATGGATGGCTGTGATGACGACATTTAGTGGGAAAGTGATGGTGATAAAAGTTCCGAAGTTGGTACTTCTGATGACGATGAATGAAGTGTTTGTGTACTTTTATTTGTATTTTTAATCGTTTGATGTGTGTTATTTTAGGACGACTTCAAAACTGTTGGAAACTATTTTGGATAAATGCTATTCTGTTTATTTAGTTAAGATAGTAAATAATTTTGAGTAAAAATTCTTTTTTTTAAATTTTGTTCTTCAAAATCAGGGTGCGGGTCTTATTCGGGGGCGGGTCGTATTCGAGTAAATATGGTATATAGCTCAATTATAGATTTAGATACATTAAAAAATTCACGGTTTTTGTGTTTCCCCACCCAAAAAAAAACCTATTACCCAAGCTTTTCCCGTAAGCTTGCCAGAGGAGTATTTCGTGACGTAGATGAAGTCCGGAAGCCGCCATTTTGTTTTAGGGGAATTTCATACGCGGCCATATCGCAATGTATAGTAGTCCCAAATTTTCTATAGAAATGGCCAATGTTACTAATATACAGGAGTTGAATATTTTATCGCCAGAGGCTGTTACTGATTTTTTTCAGAATCCCAACATTATTTCCAGACCAATGATTTTCGTCTAGACCAAACAAGGTTAGGTAGCGCAGCCCTAGGCTAATATAAACACTCCTGGTTTTTGTCACGCACAGTGGGATTAGTCACGCATCAATCTTTATCCAGGCCAATGGTTTTGCCTAGTAGTACAATCAGTAAGTTTACAGAAAACATGGTTTATTACTTGAAAGTTAATGTTGACAATTTCCTTATTTTGGAAGTGTTTCCGCGGTGTTTGTTAGTGGCAAATGGCTTTAATAACGTGGCAGAGTAATTACAAACCATTGTCAGAGCGGTTAAATCTACCAGCGCTACTAAGTAAAATAATGCACTTTCGAAACAGGCAACGGATACTACACGAGAGCCGACAATGGTTACAGCCTTGTGTCAATCGTGCTCCGCTAGTTTCGAGCAGCCAAAGTCGCACCTGCAGGCGTCCATTCTAACCTTCGTTTTGTCCAATCCAATGGTTTTTAACAATGGTTACAGCCTAACGCGCTCCGATCAATGAGTTTTGACACTGGTTACAGCCTAGGCTGTGATTATTGGTTTTTATCATCAGTGATTTTGTATCTCAAATGTTGGCAACAATGTATGTGCCTCGGTGCGTGCTGCTCGAGTGAGCCTTGATCACAGTTGAACGAGATATAAGTGCTGTCGAAGCATGGCAGCAGTTTTTTAAGATAGCAATAAATAAAAACACATATTTACAAACTTTAGCACATATCTGAGGTTCAGTAATGACAATTCAAATTGAAATAAACTTCTAATGACTCCCAGAAAGGTATGTGAATCACATATATACTCAAGTGAGTATAGGATCGACAGTTCTCGTCTCGCCATGTGGTCTGAGAACGAGATTGCAAACTGTACAAGCCAGAAATTCGGCTGACCAGACACAAACACGTGGGCTGTAATATTGCAACGCAGAGTATTATGACAGACTTTGTGAACATGGCTTGGTCAATGCGCTGAGGGGTGATGACTGACTTGGAATTTCCGGCGAAATGTCAATCCTATTCAGGCAGCTCACAGAGTATAATATATTTTCAATAATCTACCTTGTCAAAGTTATGAAAAGGGAGGAGTACCTACTTTCAACAATTAATGAACAGTGCACTTCTTGGTTTCACTTAGTACCATAAGGGTGGGGTTGGCAGTAGTCTTGATAATTCATGTGGACAATAGGGGACACAGCTGGAATTTTGCCTGCATGAGTCATCATATTTGTGATGGTTGGATGGGTACAGACAGCAGAGGAGCAAACATCTATCATAAACATAACTTCCTCATTTATTTCTCACAGTTTGATAAGGTATTTTGTCTAATTCATGCACCGTGAAAGCAAATATACCATCTTTTTACTATAGAGAATGTTATCGCTCGTTCGTATTTCATTCATTGCTATCAAATGTTTTAGTCCCTCACTTTCTAATCCAAAACAAGTCATGAAGAACAACAAAACATCAAAATGTATCATACCTGCTTTATTACAAGTGTCTGGTCTCCTTGATATGCTATAGGTCTATTGGGATCAGTATTATCATTTTCTGGATCCCATGAGCCTGTAGATGCTTCTCCAGCGGATAAAGTCAAACCTGAAATGAAATCAAGCATCTAAAATAACATCTCTCTCGCGAGTTTATGAGAATCATAATATTATTTTAAACTATAATAGCCATACACAAAATAATTTTTACAGCATTTCTGGAAACAACCCATTAATATGGTTGCAAGAATCTAAAGAAATTTAATTAGAGTCCTATTTTTTTTATATAGCCTCGTATACCTAATAAAAACTAAATACAGGAATTCGGATAGTAATGAAACTCAATGAGGGAGAACGGGTGGTGGACAGTTTACCTCTCTGTTCCACCACTACAAACAATAACCAACTGAAATTCACCGGCCCATTATACGGCTCCATGCCGCCACAGTACATAAAATGGAGGGACCTCGACGATTTCTTTAAATGTGTCGTTTTCTACCGAAATAACTATTCTAAATAAAAACTATTCAATAACAATAACTTGAGTCACATAAATAAGGAGGTTAATGTACAAAAAATAATCTAGTGCGGCGGAAACCATAAAATGGCAACGCGCAGCACTTGAGCGTCATGTTTTGTAATCCAACATACAACATACCCCAAAAGTATTCTTCTGCCATAATTACTGCTTTCAGTATCCCTTCAGAAGATACTTAATTTAATGAATTGTTTGAATGAACAGCCGAAGATGGTTATACGACCACGTGTTGGTTGTCTAAAACGTTCTAACGACCACACAATCACAAACCGGCAAGCTCACAGGAACAGTGGCAGTGTGCAAAGAAATGGCGCGCTTGCTCGTAACTTGCGATACTGTCGGTCACGTGACAAATAGTGGTACTAACGTTCTTCATCTTTCGGCTTCTTGATTTTCTGGGCGCAGCAATTACACTTTGAGATAACGGTTTGGATATTAGCAAAATAACACAAGTGTGAGTACGCTTAAAAGTGACCTTGCGGACGGGTGAACACGGTGAAAATGAGTATATGTGGTAGCACACATTTTTATGTGAAATGGTTGGTGAATAAATAACGGACTTTTCATTGTGATATGTGTGTGTGATGACAAAAATTGTGAACTATGGAGTGTATAATTCTTGCAACAAGGAGAATTATACTGTACAGAAATCGAGTGAATTATAGTGAAAATTTTACCGTACCTGAATAACAGCATATATCGAAATTCGGAAAGAATACATAATTCGTGTGTAACACAGATTACTAGTTGCATTATTTTACAGAAATTGATAGATTGTTCTCTCAATGATCAATATGATAAACATCCGAGATAAAGAGATGTAAACTCAGAGAAATGTCCTCAATGTAGGCACTCTTTTTAAAACGACACCAGTGTGGTGCGATGTGATGGAAACTGTAAAAAATGGTACCATCGGGAAAGCACACCTTTGTTGTTGTTGTTTGAGTCTTCAGTCATTTGACTGGTTTGTTGCAGCGCTCCATGCCTCCCTGTCCTAAGCTAATCGTTTCATCTCTACATAGCTACCTCACCCTACATCCGAGGCAATCTGTTTAACATATTCTAACCATGGTCTACCTCTACAGTTCTTGTCCTCGACCCTTCCTTCCATAACTAAGCTTGCTATTCCTGGGTGTCTTAGTATGTGTCCTACCAACCTATCTCTTCTCTTCATTAGCAGTCGCCAGAAACATCTCTCCTCTCCCACTAGTCTTAATACCCCTGCGTTTGTAACCCTATCTATCCATCTGATCACCATAATTCTCCTGTAACACCACATTTCAAATGATTCAATTCTCCTCTTTTCTGCTGCACCAATAGTTCAAGTTTCACTTCCATAGAGTGCCACACTACGGACAAAGGCCTTCAAAAATGACTTCTTAATACCTAAAACTATATTCGATGTCAACAGATTCCTTTTCTGTAGAAATGCTAGCCTTGCCTGAGCTAACCAACTTTATATATCCTCTTTGCTTCGTCCATCACTGGTTATTTTGCTTCCTAAGTAACGGAAGTCTCCTACTTCCTTCAGTTTTTCACCTCCAATTTGATGTCCATAGAGGTCTCTGATTAATTTCGGCTGCATTCCAAAATTTTTGTTTTAAATTTATTAATTTTCATCGTGAATACTTTCCCCAAGACGGAGTCCATACCATTCAAAACCTCATTCAAATACTCAGGCGTGTCGGCCAAGATGACAATGTCAGGATCTTTGAAGCATGAGTTATTGTTAAGAATGCATCACACATGCATTAACCAATAATACATAGAATAATTTTTACTCGAACACATCACATTTATTCATTACTAGCATTCACAGTACAATGGTCTTCGCAACACCAACGAATAATATAACATAAAAAAACAAGTGAACATAATCAGATGCAACAACTCCCCGTCTAAGCTAGAGCCAATTTGAGATTAAGTCTGTCCCATCTGAGAATATGTGAGATAGACAAGCTCCCATACCTGTTTCAGATGCATCACAAGCTAAAACTAAAGGCAATGCTGGATTATAATGACACAAAACCTTATGAGACAATAACATAGATTTAGTCTGTTCAAAAGCCTTATCACATTTGGCATTCCATTTAAACTTTGGTTGATTTGCACACTGGTACAGGGGACCTAAAACGCTAGACAGGTTTGGTAAAAATTTACCATAATAATTCATCAACCCACAAAATGACAAAATATGGGTCTGAGTAACAGGTTTAGGTGCTTTTTGAACAGCCTCTACTTTCTCGTTAGTAGTGTCCAATCCATTCCTATTGATAATGTGCCCAAGGTACTCAATCTCATCTTTAAAAAACCTACTCTTCCCTATGTTGACAGTCAGTCCTGCTATTTTATATCTTTCAGTCAATAATATTAAATGGAACCAGTGTTCTGCAGGGGATGACCCAGTGATGATAGTATCACCAAGATAACAGAAGCTTTTCTTAAGACCTGAATGAATATTGCCCATCTTGGCCTGCCAAATAGCCGGAGATGAAGCAATACCAAAAGCAAGCCTCGTAAACTTGAACAGCGCCCAAGGGGTAACAATTGTCTGCAAGTTTTGAGATTGCTCAGTCATTTCTAGTTGTAAGTAGGCACAATTTAGATCGAGTTTGGTAAATTTCCCGCCCCCTCCTAGCTTTGCAAAAATTTCATCAATCTTTGGTAAGGGGTATTGGGGCATTACAAGGTTAGGGTTGACGGTTACCTTAAAATCCCCACATATTCTCACTTTCGGTGCCACGCTCTTAGCTTGATCTATGATAGGGACAATGGGTGTAGCCCACCTTGTTCGAGCCAACTCCTCATCTGTTAACTGGACAAGTGTTCCTTCATCCACCATACCCTGTATTTTCCTTTCTACCAGAGATTGGTGAGCTAGTGGGATAGATCTAGCTTGAAGAGCTACAGGTTGAGTCCCCTCTTTAAATACTAGGGTCCCCTTAGCCCCTTTTAAGTTCCCTGGTTGTTTAGTGAAAACCTCAGGATAAGCCTTTACTAATTTCTCCACTGAGTTGATTTCAGGGCGAAAGACTTCCAGTTGTTTCACCAGATGCACTTTTACCACATTTTCCCAGTTTAATGGAAGGAATCTAAGCCAATTCCTACCAAGCACAGTGGAGCTAGCTGAGGATTTCACGACATACAAAGGCAATAAATGCTTTACATTTTCAACCTCAGCTACAACATTCACTAAATACACAGAACCCTTTACAGGTGTGTTGTCATATTGAATAATATTTGCTCTCACTTTACGCAGTTTGTCTTTAGGGAAATGTTTACCGCATTCTTCATATGTCATACAAGTAGCATGTGCACCTGTATCTACCTCGAAAGGAACCATTTTTCCATCCACTATTACCTTAACAAACCAGGCGTCATTGCCAACACTTTCAATAACACCTATTTTGTGCACTGGAAACTCCCTTATGGCAGTAGAACACTCAGACACATTACCACTTCCTACACATACTTTAGGATCACTTGAAACCCTGACACACTCTTTATACGCACTATGTCGAAGACACAATTTTGTGATCATAATGTTTTTTAATGACACCTCATCTTCCTCACTGTTTTCATCAGTCGACTGCTCTGCTTCATCTTCGGACTCATCTAGCACTAGCTTGTAAACCCTCCGCCCTTTTGTCTTGGAGTTGAAGCGCCCTGAATGTATTTTCTTACTTGGCTGGTTGGACTTCTTACTCGAATATGGATCTTTTGAAGAGCTACCTCCTCGATGACACATAATGGGAACATGTCCTTGGACTTCACATGTTCTACAGATGTTATCTCGCAGATGGCACTGTGGTTTAAGTGTCCTGCCTTCACACGGCAATAGTAACGCCTGTCCCCAGATTGGGGATTTACTTAATGCACTCGACTTGTTGAGGCTTCACATCGGTCACCTCCCACCATAGCTGCATCCGCAGCAGCAGTCTCCATAGTCAGTGCTATATCCTGGCATTTTGTGAAAGTCAACTTCTTCTCACCAAACAACTTCCTCCGTATAGCTTCATTGTTCAAACCGCATACCAATCTGTCTCTTAGAGCTTCATCGAGGTTGTCTTTAAACTCACAATATTGAGCTAAGGATTTCAGCTTAGAAATATATTGAGGAATTGTCTCATTAGGCGACTGGTTCCTGGTATAAAACTTGTACCGCTCTCGGATCACAGATGGCGTTGGCTCTAAATGTTTTTTTTTTTACTAATTGCACTGGGAAATCAAAATTATGAGTTTCAGGTCTAACGGGATAGCCAAATCCGTAATGAGAGCAGCATACTCAAATCCAACGAGACTCATTAGGTGGTTTGTGTGAAGTGATTCGGGAATGTTGTGTACTACAAACTTATTTTTCATGATGGAGATATATGTATATATATATACATATACATCCCATTTTACTTGTTGGGTGAATTCTGGCATTGAAATTGCTCCTAGGTTATTTACCGACACTCGAATGTTTTTATTTAAGTTGTCCTTTTCTTCATTTCCGCTACTTTCACCGCTAGTGAGAGTTTCTTGGACGGACGCCATGTTGAACTTTTGGCGCCGATCTCACACACAATAGGAAAATTCTCAACTCACACACACAGGCTGGTAAGCATATCAACACACACTACGAGTTTATCCTCGTCGCCACTGTTAAGAATTCATCACACATGTATTAACCAATAATACATAGAATAATTTTTCTCGAACACAACACATTTATTCATTACTAGCATTCACAGTACAATGGTCGTCGCAACACCAAGGAATAATATAACATAAAAAAAACCAAGTGAACATAATCAGATGCAACAGTAATCAAGCTGATTGAACTGTAATCTTCACATCTGTCAGCTCCCACTTTCTTCGGTATAGGGATGATAACATTCTTCTTGAATTCAGAGGGTACCTCACCTGTCTCATAAATCCTACACACCAAGTGATATAACCTGATCAGACCTTCTTCTCCTATGCAGCGTAGCAACTGAATCGGTATATCATCTATGCCTGGTGCTTTATTCCTGCTTATGTCTTCCAGTGCTCTGTCAAATTCTGATCTCAATATTAAATCTCCTTTCGCATCCACATCAATTTCCTCCGCCCTTTCCATTACATGATTCTCAATCTCCTTTCCCTTATACAAACACTCCATGGAAGCTTTCCATCTCTCTACCTTTTCTTCCCTATCTGCTAGAGGCCTTCCATTTGTGTTCTTAATATTACAGCACTGAGTCTTCTTTTCCCCAAAGGTATTCTTAATCCTTCGATAAGCTGTGTATACTTTTCCTAATTTCAGACAATTTTCTATACCTGCACATTTCTCTTTCAACCATTCTTCATTCGCTTCCTTGCACTTCTTGTTAACTTCATTTCTCAGACGTCTGTATGCAACTTTGCCCTTTTCATCGCTTACATTCTTGTGTTTCCGCCTTTCATCCATCAATTCTAGTATATCCTGAGTGATCCACGGTTTTCTACGTATTCTTTCTTTACTACCAATGTTTTCTTCTGTGGATTTTGTTAATTTATTCTTCAAAAGTGCCCACTCGTCTGCATATTATCTAAAAATTTATCAGAATCGAAACCTATATTGCAAATCTTGGGAGTGTTTCAAGGGGACCCTATCAGTCCCCTACTGTTTAATATAGGAACACATGATGTTGTCCAGGCCATTTGCTGAAACCATGTTAAGATATTAATATATGCAGACGACAAGGTTTTATTGTCACAACATCAAAACAAACTACATGAATCCTTGAACGGTCTAACTAAATGGGCTAATGAAAATCAGCTAAACATCATCAAAGAAAAGACTATAGCTATGGTATTCAAAAGGGAGGCAGATGTTCAAACAGAGACATTTTCATGTGTGAAGTAGCACAAATTAACATAGTGAATTAATATAAATACTTGGGGGTGACCTTGCAGATTCGGGGCATGATGTTCACAGCTCATATTAAAGAGAGAACCATAGCTGGAATCATAGCGATAAATGACATCAGGCATATAAATCAGATATTTTTAGAAACCGGTGACATACCCCAAAATTTGACCCCATATCTTAAGTATGAATAGAAATAAGCAAAATATGTATTTCTTAATGTGTGCATACTTGTGCAAGTTTTCAAAATACGTAACGCAAAGCACATCGAGTTCAGTTTAGTATTCAGATAATGTATATGTTCATTCTATTTTAAGTCATGTTGTATCCATAGTCCTGAAAACTTTTGTTTCTGATTTATTTTCTATTTAATGACCATTTAATGTTATATTGGGCGTCGCAGGATTCCTATTCGGTATAGTGTAAAAATTTAGGATACTTTTTTATAGTTGATTATAAGGCGATTATCTTGTGTCCATTTGGTTAACTCTTCAGTAACAGAGTCAGCAGACTGCTGTAAGACCTGTTTAGTTTCACATTTTATTACGAGTGTTGTATCGTCCGAAAACAAAATTTCCTTATGAGAATCAACGTTCTGCGTTATATCATTGATACATAGCAGGAAGAGTAGTGGCCCCAAAACCGATCCCTGGAGTACTCCAAACTTAATAATACCCTCATTGGACAATGTTTCATTAAGAAATCTGGTTCCATCATCCTTGTGACTCAAGCTTACCATTTTGTTCACGCCTTGTTAAGTAAGACCCTATATATTTAGGGGTAGATGACCTCGTAGTTCCGCCCCTTGAAAAAACAATAACTAACTAACCCTATCCATTTATTAGCTAGACCTCTAATACCATATTGATTTAGATTTGTAAGGAGGATTTTATGGTCAATAACATTAAATGATTTCGATAAATCCAAGTATAGGCCAGTTACATGTTCCTTATTGCCAATTAATTTCAGTATACTATTACTACATTCATAAATAGCTGTCTGTGTAGATTTTACCGTTCTGAGTCCATGTTGTGAGTTTGATAGTATTTTGTTTTTTACTATAAAACTTATCAGTCTCTTGTACATAATTTTGTCCACAATTTTTGGATTTCCAGTTGGTAAGGTAATAGGACGATAGTTATCTAATTCATCTTTTGAACCTTTCTGGTGTACAGGAATTATTTTGGTAACTTCAAAATATCCGGGTAAGTTCCGGAGAGAATTGAACTGTTTATTAAGTGCGTAAGTGGATTTATTATATTTTCTGCAAATTTCATTAGTATCAATGCCAGAACAGAATTTATTTTTATCTCTTTTATAAATATTCTTGCTTCATCACTTGTGACATGATTTATAAATAATGTATCACTGCCTATATAATTTCATTATTATAATTTAGTGTATTTACCTGTGATTTATTTAATAACTTTTGTGGAATTTCGAGAAAATAGTCATTAAAAGTGTTTGCTTTTTCATATGGATTATTAATCACCTTATTATTCCAACTGCTGCCTTGTAGTTTGGAGTTGGTTCTTCAAAGGCTAAGGGAAGAAACCCTGACAGAAAATCAGCCTGGTGCCTCAGGCTTAAGGTGGCAGCCCCTCCAAGGCACTTGGAGGCAGTGGGTTAATCACTCGCTCCTCTTAAATAAACTGATTACGGAAACTGAAGCGAAATTGCAAAACCAGACGGATAACCTGATGACGACTTTTGACATGAAAAGGACTACGAAAATCAGTTTCTGGAATGTGAGGACCTTGATGGAGAAAACCAGAATGAAACAAGTGACACGGGAGATGAAGAACTATGGGCTGGATATCCTAGGATTGAGTGAAGTGAGGTGGCCAGGATTTGGTGAAATACAGACAACAGATGGATTTACATTTCTCTATTCTAGGGGCGATGATGAAGAACACAGGGATGGAGTGGGGTTGCTGCTCAACAGAAATGCAAAGAGAAGCCTTATGGAGTGGAAGCCAATTTCTAGTAGGCTCATGATTGCTAGGTTCAAGACAAAGATCAAGAATGTGATCATCATCCAATGCTATCCGTCTACAGAACAATCGGAGCCAGAGAAGAAGGAAGAATTCTACCAAATGCTGCGAGATGTCACAAGACAAACAAGTAAGAAGGACATTCTCACTGTTATGGGAGACTTCAACGCGAAGGTGGGCTCAAACAATGAAGGGTTGGAGCAGATCATGGGTAAACATGGCCTTGGTGAGATGAATGACAATGGGGAGAAATTTACGGAATATTGCGCCAGTCAGGATTTGGTGATGGGTGGCACGGTATTTCCTCATAGGCGGTGCCACAAGGTCACCTGGGTGTCTCCTGATCAAGTCACAGAAAATCAAATTGATCACATCGCGGTGAGCAGGAGGTTCAGAAGAAGCTTGGAAGATATTAGGAACAAGAGAGGAGCGGACGTTGGTAGTGACCATCATCTTGTGGTTGCCAACTTCCGCATGAAGATCGTCGCAGTCCGCCGAAAGTTTCACACTCGGCACAACAAGTTTGATGTGGGCAAGCTTAAGAACCAGCAGAGATTGGACCAATTTAAACTGGTGCTCAGAAATAAATTCCAGGTGTTGGACTCCGAGACAGAGAAGGACGTGGAGACTGTGTGGAACGAGGTAAAGAATATCTTCGTGGAAACCAGTGAGATGCAGCTCGGGTACAATAACTACCTGCAGAAAGAATGGATATCCGATCAGACCTGGGACAAGATAAATTATAGGAAGGAGATTAAGCCAACAGGGAGGTAAAGAGGAATGTACGTAAGGATCATAGGAGGTGGATTGATGAGCAGGCGGAGAAAGCAGAAGAAGCGGCAAGTAGGGGGGGGGGGACGTTAAGGAGCTCTATGGCATCACAAAGATGCTTTCGAAGAAAGGTTTTAATAAAACTAGGCCTGTGAAGAGCAAGACGGGCGAGATCCTCACGACGTGTGAACAGCAGCTGACAAAATGGAGAGAACACTTTGCGGAGGTTCTTAATGGAGATAGAGGACCAAGAAGTAAGCAGCGAGGAGAAGATGAAGAGGAAGCAGAAAGTGACCCAAGCATCAGCCTCGACTCCCCAACTCGGAGCGAAATACGGACAGCGTTGAAGCAGATGAAATGCGGGAAGGCACCAGGTCTGGACAATATCCCAGCTGAAGTACTGAAAGCAGACCTGGATATTACGATCGATCTGCTGCACCCGCTGTTGGAGAAGATCTGGAAGGAGGAGAAAATACCAACCGACTGGAAGAAGGGGTTGATAGTTAAGTTGCCGAAGAAAGGGGACACCACAAACTGTAACAACTGGAGGGGTATCACCTTGCTGTCCATTCCAAGCAAAGTGCTGGCGAGAGTCATCCTGAATCGTATAAAAGACTGCGTAGAAAAAAGGCTTCGGAAGGAACAGGCTGGATTTTGACAACATCGCAGCTGTGTGGATCTCATCAACACCCTCCGAATCATCCTGAAGCAGAGTGTGGAGTGGTGGAATACCCTTTACCTCACATTTGTTGACTTCGAGAAAGCCTTCGACTCCGTAAATCAAAGAATCATGTGGAAGACCCTCGAGGAATATAAAATTCCAACAAAGATCATCAGAATCATGGAAGAGATGTACGAAGGGTATGAGTGCCAGGTTCTTAACGAAGACAAATTAACAGAAAAGATAAAGGTCAGTTCCGGAGTGAGACAGGGGTGTGTCCTTTCCCCCACTCTGTTCCTGTTGGTCCTGGATAGTGTGAAGAAGGTAATGGGAGGACGGAAGAGGGGTATTCAAAGGGGTATAAATGACAGGCTTGAAGATCTGGATTTCGCAGACGACATTTGTCTTATGGCACAACGGTACCGAGATATAGAAGATAAGCTGGGGAGGTTGCAGAGAGAAGCAGAACGTGCAGGACTGATGATCAACACCAACAAGACCAAAGAGATGAGGATAAATTCTGACATCACGACTAGTTTGACAGTCAACGGAAAGGACATTGAGAGAGTTGAGTCCTTCCTCTACCTTGGAAGTATAGCCACAAATGATGGGGGAGCAGAGGAAGATGTTCGAAGCCGTATCAGGAAGGCAAATGGTGCCTTTGTCCAGCTCTACCCCATCTGGAGAAATAGAAACATTTCCAGGAAGACCAAGCTCCGCCTTTTCAATAGCAACGTAAAGTCGATTCTTCTCTACGGCTGTGAAACATGGAAAGTCACAAAACCGATCAACAACCAGCTACAGGTGTTCATTAACAGATGTCTGCGTCGCATCATGAATGTGAGGTGGCCGGACATAATCTCAAATGAAGATCTTTGGACCATCACCAATCAACAACCGATTAGCTTCCAGATCAAGGAGAGGAAATGGCGCTGGATTGGTCACACGCTAAGGAAGCCGGACGGAGCTATTGAGAGGGCGGCGCTAGACTGGAATCCTCAAGGCGCCAGGAAGCGAGGTCGACCTAAGAAGACCTGGAAGAGGACGATAGAAAATGAAATTGCAGAGGTGGACAAGAACTGGAGTCAAGTGAAGAGAATGGCCAGGAACCGTACTGCGTGGAGAAATTTCGCCAAGGCCCTATGCTCCGGAAGGAGCGGCAGGAATTAAGTAAGTAAGTATTATTCCAGGTCCGTGTAATGTTCCTTTGTATTTTAGCAGATTTTCCGGTTTCTTTCTCTATCGCGGTCCACATAGCCTGATTTTATTAGATGATTGGGAAATAAAATTATCATTATGCATTTTCTTTGCTAGTCTTATTACCTTATTTAAAAAGCATAGTATTTTTTGTAGTATAAATTGAATTCAGGTGTTGTGTGGTATTGTTTATATAATTTGTGTAGAAATTTCTTTCTTTGACATGAATTTATAATCCCTGTTGTTATCCAATTGTTAGTTTTGTTATTTTGAACAGTTCGTTGTCTAAAGGGGAATGCTGTTTCAAAATAGTGTTTTAGAGTACTGTTAAATGCATTACATTTATCTTTTACATTTTCCAGTTTATAAATTTCTGACCATGTTTCCTTATTTAATAAGTCATTGAAATATGTAACATTTGTTTCAGTGAATGACCTGCACTTTGATTTTATTCCATTTTCATTAATATTGATTGTTTCGGGTACTTCAAAACTCAGTATTTGTCCATGGTGGCCACTAAAACCCGGACAATGGACTTCTATTGAATGGTGATATTTATCTGTATTTATACAAATTTGATCAGGAGTGGTTTTACTAAATTTTGTTATTCTTGTTTCAGTCCATAGTAAATTAGTAACTGTGTTAAAAATTCACAATTTCCATCACATTTTAAGAAAGCTACATTTACATCCCCACAAATTATTATATCAAAATTTACTTTGCTCGTGTTATTGAGTAATAATTCTAATTTGTCTATAAATAAACGAAAATTTTCTGCGGAGAACGGTATACGCATACCCACCCGGACGACGTGGGAAATGAGCGAGGGCTACCTGCTTATGGACGGAACAGGCTAAAGAAGTGAGTCCAACACCTACGTCTGGCGACCATCAACATCGGTACGCTCACAGGTCGAAGCCGTGAACTAGCAGCTGCCTTGAAGAGTCGATCGGAAGACATAGCATGTGTAGAGGAGACGAAATGGACAGGAGCCAAGGCCAATGATATCGGTGAGGGGTACAAGTTGTTTTACTATGGCAGGAAATCTACACAGAACGGTGTCGCAGTGTCGTCTGTGAGAGGCTTCAGGGCAGTGTAGTAGAGGTTAGCCGCATCACAGACAGACTGCTTTATGTGAAGCTTGACTACAACAACTCAACTATTCGTGTCGTCTCATGCTACGCCCCTCAAGTGGGTTGCTCAGGGGAGGAGAATGATGAATTTTGGGGGAGTGTTGATACTCATCTTCGTTCATTCACAGAGGATGAATATGTGTTCATTGGCGGAGATCTCAATGGTCATGTTGGGTCAGAAAGAGATGGCTATTCTCATTGCCAATGGTCGGCGAGGTTTTGGGACTAGGAATGAAGAGGGATGTCGTATCCTTGAATGCGCAGAAGCACACGATCTTGTTGAGGCTAACACCTATTTTAAGACACGGCAAACTCACCTGATCACCTATTACAGCGGTGGTCGAACTTCTCAAATCGACTACTGGCTTCTCAGGCGGAATGATTTCAAGTTGGTAACAAATGTCAAAGTCATCCCGTCAGATAACATCGCTATCCAACACCGCCTCCTTGTACTAGATCTCAAGTTTGACACCGTACCCACGAAATGACCTAGAACAACGGGACATGAACGCATTAAGTGGTGGAAGCTACCAGACCATAGGAACGAATTGATGAATGCCCTTAGATCACTCACGTTCGACCCAAGACAACCATTAGAGATCAACTGGACTAGGATAGTCGACTGCCTTCACTCGGTTGCAGCAGAAACGTTGGTAAAATCGAAACCTGGGAGGCGTTTCCTTGACAAACAAGTATGGTGGTGGAATGAGGATGTGCAGACCGTGATCAAAAAGAAACGGCTTGCATTCAAGACTTGGCAGACCTCGCGTCTTACCAGCGATCATCGGGAATATAAGACCCTCAAGTCTGCAGCAAAGCGAGCTGTTGCAGCAGCTAACGCCCAACATTATGAAAATGTGTACAACCAGCTGGGCTCACCTGAAGGAGCCAACAAGATATTCCGTCTTGCAAACGCACATCAAGATGAAGACCACCAAATTCTCAGAGACCCATCTGCTATTCTGAGTCGTTGGGAAAGACACTTCTCAGTAATAAGTAACGAAGGGTTCCCTCATCCACCTATTCACAGTGCGATAAATGTCCTTGGACCAGTACCGCTAATAACTATGGCAGAGGTTGCACAAGCAGTCAGAAAGATGAAGAACGGGAAGGCTACAGGTCCTGATGACATTCCAGCCGAACAGTGGAAATTATTTGGTCAGCATGGTATTGAACTACTGACATCTCTGTTCAACCAGATTTTGAAAGAAGGTGTAGTGACTAATTTGGACCACGAGTACAACGGTGCCTATTTGGAAAGGCAAGGGCGATGTCAGTGAATGTGGCACCTATAGACCTATTCGCCTCCTCTGCCACACGATGAAGATCTTCGAGCGAATCCTTGACAGTCGATGCGTGACATTGTCCAGATCACTAGCAACCAGTGTGCCTTCGTGAAAGGATGTGGAACAACGAATGATATTCACGCAGCACGGCTCCTCACTGAGAGATACCGTGAGAAGAACAGATCTATTCATATCGCCTTTTTAGATCTCGAGAAGGCATTTGATCGGGTTCCACATGAACTGATTTGGTATGCACTCCGTTCACATTGTGTTCCTGAAGAATACGTCCGCTGACCACAACTTCTGTATCGTAAGTGCAGTAGTGTAGTGCGATGTCCCGCGGGAATCACATCTCCTTTCCCCATTCAAGTCGGTGTCCATCACGGATCAGCCCTATCACCACTTCTGTTTATTCTATGCATGGATACAATAACATCAGATATCCAATCGCAACATCCATGGACGCTTCTGTATGCTGATGATGTCTTATTGGTTGCAGAAGAACGCAACGTTCTTGAAGAGAAACTGCAGGAGTGGAATACGAGACTGGCTGAGAATGGACTGAAGCTGAATGTCCAGAAAACCGTATATATGGAGTGTTGGTCACCGACGCCTGGCACCATCCTTGTAGGTAGTCAAGATCTACAAAGAGTCGACCAATTCAGGTATCATGGCTCCTTGACTCGTTCAGATGGTGACCCCCTCCCTGATGCCCGTTCTCGCGTGAGTGCCAGTTGGTTCCAATGGAGGGAGGTAACTGGAGTCCTCTTTGACCGCTGGATACCCACCTATCTTAAGGCCAAGATTTACAAGACCGTCGTGCGCCCAGTCGCCCTCTACGGTTCCGAATGCTGGCCGGCCTATGTTAAACACGAGCAAGCCCTGCATGTTATAGAGATGCACATGTTTCGTTCGGTGCTTGGTCTGACGCGACTTGGCCATATCAAGAATTACGATGTCCGAGGGAGGATGGGAGTTGCGCCCGTACAGGATAAAATGCGGGAGGCTCGTCTACGCTGGTATGGCCATATCATACGTAGTCACGAACAATCAGTGGCTAAAACCACCTTGTGCCTCAACCCGGATGGTAAACGACCTCGTGGGTGATCTAAGAAGAGGTGGCTTAATCGCCTTAGAGAAGACATGCGGCAAGTTAATCTGTGTCCGCATTATGCCCTTGACCGACAAAAATGGATTGGCATGTAGAGTAGTGGACCCTGCTCCAAAGCGGGACCAACGCTAGGAAGATGATCATGATGATGATTGTTGGATATTATGAGATTTGAAATTGAACAGCTCATGGTAAATAAATGGAATCACATGCCACTATTTACTACAGTGCTGCAACAATTGTGTGTATATATAGATATTAATATATGATTTACAATGATTAAAAATGGATGCCCCAATAAAGAAGAATTATGTTCCTAACATTGTCCAGATATCCTTCTGTTCCCTCTTTCCCCTTTTAAGCCAGTATAAATCACGTTCACAATGGAATATCCATCGCATTTGGGTACAATCGTGTTGACCGACTGAAAAGCATCGAACTATTGCATTAAGATACTGCTACACTCTGGGGGATTGGTATTGAAATTCTGACTGCATTCTCTATTACACCAAATAACTACTAACATTTGCTATCCTAAAAGGGGGAATAAAAATACTTTTGGACTTTCCACTTTTGCACTAAACCACTCGTATTAAAGCACCGCTTTGCTGGGAGAACTAGAGCTCACTAGGTTTTATCTAAAAACCAAATAAATTGTAAATACAATTTTAAAACTTACATACATTTTCATTTGAGACTGTTTCGAAACATGTACCCCTAGTGTAATAAAACATGAAACCAAAGGTTTTGACTGGGCAAACTGTTGAGTTAAAATCCTCATGATAAATGAGTAAGGACCGCGGTGGCCAAGAGTGCTAACGCCCTATCTCGTGCCTCGCTGGCATCGGGAGAGCGTGGGTTCAAAGCCCACTTCAGCCGTCCTGAAAATGGGTTTCGTGGTTTCCCATTTTCACCACCAGGCAAATGCGGGGACGGTTCCTTTCAATAGGTCCACGGCCGATTTCCTTCCGATATCCCTTCCCTGACCCTTCCTGAAGAGAAAAGTACATGGCCATTGGCTGCGTTAATAAAAATAAGGAAAGATAACAACTTGTTCATGGCTTGTAGATTTAGAAAAGACTTTTGATAGTGTTGATTGGAGTAAATTGTGTGACATTTTGAAAAGCATTGGAATAAAGTACAGGGATAGGAGGGTGATCTACAATCTCACCCATACTTTTCAATGAAGGAATTTAGAGAAAAATTTGAAGTAGGAATAAAGATTCGAGGAGAAATAATTTGAACTTTGAGATTTGCTGATGACATCGTCATGTTAGCCGATTCACCAGAGGATTTGAATGAGATTTTAAATGGAATGCACTCCATCTTGAGGAAATAATTCATGATGAAAATCAATAAATGTGATATATAATAATATTTTTATTGCAGCTAAACAGCCATTGAATACATTTAAATACACTATGTGCACCTGCGCCTTGGGTAGCATAGTCTTTTATGGACTTTATTCTTTTGCTGCATTTTTCAATATGGTAGCGTTCACATGTGTGTCCGCATAGTTGACATACACATGTGTCATCCGGATCATGGTATGCTTTGTTTGTACAAATCAAATGGTGAAAACCATGAACTGCCAGGCGTGTGAACATGTGCCTCATCTCAAAGCTAGCAGTTGCCCACGCCCGGTCAACAATGGCCCCCGTTCCATAAAAGTCCAGTGGGATTTCTTCTCTTTTGCTTCTGAGTGTCATTAATAGATTTTCCGCACCTCTTGTGCTAGGTAATACTAGATGCGTTCTAAAGTCTTCAATTAGGAATGTTTCTCGCGCGAGGAGGTAGACTAGCCGTGATTTGGTCGTCTTGGAAACTCCAATAACTTTTTTAAAGTATAATGCTTTAACATTTTCAAGTTATGATAGATTCTTTTCAGTGAGGAAAGGCCATATGATTTCTATTCCGTATATCAATATTGGCATTATTTTATTTTTAAATAATGCCATTGCTGTCTCGAGGTTGAGTGTTCTTATATATCTTATGTCGTGCATCGCCCGAACCGCTTGTGTAATTTTGTCTGTCACATGTTTTGTAAAGCATTTTGCACTTGTTTGTAGAGTGATGCCCAGGTATTTGAATTCTTGTACTATATTTATTCCTTTTTCCTGTATGAAAATTTCTGTTCCGGTCGGTACTGCGCCAGAATTTATATAAGGCCATTACCAAAGAACCAATGTGGATATGAACTGGGACCCAGGAAAAATAAAAGAATGAATTAAAATCTTTTATTCCTTAAAATTCGTGAGATATAGGAAAATCTGTCTGGAAATTAGTGAAATGCTATGCATCTTAAACAATTATGGAAGAAAAGAAGGAATAATTTAAATATGGATATATATTTATTATCTGAATGTAGGGAGGCCTACAATGTAAGAGCACATCACGCCACGAGGAGCGAGAGTTACGTCATGAAGGAGGAGAAGGGACGAAGGTCGAAGTACAGACTGAGTGAGGAGAGGTGATTGGAGTTACGTCACACCGGAAGAGGGGAGGCAGAGTGAGGAACTTGGCGAACGCATAGAGCCAGAGAGAGGAGTTCTTTCCAATTTGAAATCTCGACGAGTTAAGACCGAGAGGAGAAGCTAGTATTTATTCAGTATAGTGCCACGCTTTATGAAAGTAGGGAAAGACGAGTGAAGTACAGTGGACTGTAACTTGCAAAGCAAGAAACATTCTCAAGCAGAACAGCACAGCATATAGCTTGATATTACAGTGTTTCAAACGAAGCTGTTATACATCGCATGAAAACATTTCATTTCTACAAGAAAAGCTTTATTATTACCACGATTGAACTCTTACTTGAACATTATATATAAAATGCAGTTCAGAAATTGGCAACGGGGAAGTCATAAAAGTGTCATCAGTGAAACGAGAATGACCATGTGCTAAGCTGCACATGATAGGGAAGTGGAAGCTACAAAAATGAAGAGCTGAATTCCAGAATTCACAATATGGAAAACGCAGCAGAACATCCACGCGATGCGCGAAATCACAGAACGAACCTCTACTTTTCAACAAGAGTTCTTATACATCTGGTATACTCGCAGAGACTTTTATGAAACGAACGAATTTCAACCTTGAGAAGAGATGTCAACGCGGAGATGGGGTATCGAAAGAAGAGCCAGACGACGTGCAGTGAACGAGCAGGGGAGCGCGGACGAGACAGGCTGTTTCACGGCGAGGTCGCCAACCCTGGCATGTCACCGACCTTGTTTCACTGGGCGAGATGTCCAGCTGGTCCCGTCACAACCGGTCTACATAGCTGTGGGCGTTGCGCTCAGACATTCTTGGTGTGGCAAACGAGACAAGGTACTTCCGAGACCGTCTTCAACTCAGGGTAGAGAAGAGATTGCTTTATATTTGGTAGAATAGTAGTCATGTTCTGTGTTAATCCAAATTGACCAACCGTATAATTTTGTCATTGTTTTTAAAATTGTGTAGATTTTGACCTAGTATTTTTCGTATTTTCTTTGGAGACATTTTTGTCTTGTTTTTTGAAAATTTCAGTCATTTGGACGAAATTTGTGCCTAGCGCAGTTGTTAACGTTAAAATCATTGCAATATGAAATCGTTGTGGTGTTTGAAGCCATATTTTCAGTGTTGCCTTAGTAAACAAGTGTTTAGTGCTTTTCAGTCGGTCAACACGAATGTACCCAAAAGAGATGGGTTATGCCCTAATCCTGAAATAAATTACATGAGATTATTATTGATATTTGTGTTAAAATAGAACTAAATAAATCTGTTTTATACGCAGCGAGGGAATGTAAAATTGTGAACAAATTAAAGCAAGAATATAGTAAACAATTTAAAGAAAGAATATTGAACGAACTAAAGAAAGCATATTGAACCATATTTAAGTACCGCATATTTAAAAAAATTATGTCATGAAGTGTCAAATATTTCGACAACTCATAATGTTGATTCGAGTGTCAGAAATTTATTTTCAACCAATTGTGAACAAAATTGAATTGTTACACGACACGAAATCTGATAAAGATAGTTAAATGCTTGATAGATGATTAAACCAATAAATACTAAATTCACAGTAATGAGACTGATAGATATGTAGATATATGCTGTAACGTGATAAACCATATTTTCTAGTAACGAAAGTATTTCAAGAACCTTTATATAAATATGTCCAATGAAAATTTAGAGCATTAAAAAGCCTAGATAAATTTGTTAAGCAAATATTTTCACGAAAGGAAGACAAACTTATATCTTTTATTAAATATGAATTCTTACTGATAATTCTTTAAAAGGTTGCAGTAATGTGAAATTGAATTTAAACACGTGGAAAAGAGTTAAGAAAGTTAAATCACAGGGTGATCTAAAAGTAACTGTACAGAAGGTTATTGCAGAAGTGAAGTTATAGGCACGAGGAGAAGTTGTATAAGGATAGGGAAGTTTGTTAAAGTTTGTTTCTTGAACAATATTCACAATGGACGTGGATATCTAATAAAGTTACTAATTTTCTTTGCTTGAAGTAAGAAAATGCATTGAAATGGGAGTTTAGATTTGAAATACCGTGCAAGAAAGGAATTGTAGACGTAAATGAGTTACGTATTTTCACGAGAGGAGACTGAGGAGTCTCAAGTTTTTCTAGTAATGATCACAGCGATTGTGACGTTGTTTGAGTGTATTTAAAGAAAGTTCTGTACAGGGTGTTTAAGAAGTAATGTGATTGTTGTATAATTTTGGAAGAGGAGTGTGGAATGAAGGTCAAATGCCATGCACTTCGAGTATTCACGTTTATCAGAGAATTGTACAGGGGGTTTAAGAAATAATGTGATTGTTGTATAATTTTGGAAGAGGAGTGTGGAATGAAGGTCAAATGCCATGCACTTCGAGTATTCACGTTTATCAGAGAATTGTTAACAGAGCAAAGAATCTCAGGAATTTTTCAAGATTTAATGATCAAATGGGAAAAGACAAAGTAAGAACAGTGCTTAGCTTAAATGTTTGTCACTTATGTTCTATTGATTTAGACAAGTATTTATACTTTCAACCGATAGAGTTGCGGTGTTTGTTACGGAAGTTGAGTGGTAAAGACTCATTTGTAATATAGACAATTTAATCTTTCCAACACAATTAAGTGCAGATTTGTGCGAACCATGAATTAATGTAAATATGAATATAGTTAATGTTGAATAATTTTTATACTTAGATGTGGAACTACGGTTCAGAGATGAAACGGATTGTATAAAATAGGGTAATGTTTAAAAATCACGCCGTTTCATAATTTTTCTTATTATATCAGTGTCACGTTAGTTTATTTTTGAGATTATTTTATTGCAGTGTCAGGGAGACACTATTCACAGACAGGCAGTCAGTTATATTTGTACTTTTCTTAGCACAATAAACGGCTGGCGCTCCTTAGCGAATCAGTCAATTTTTATCTTAGCTGACATCGTTTTCATTGTCGTCATCGCCGAAAATGGTACTGCTAGGCATAGATACAGGCGCTCTCTATAGATTAACCTTATCACCCCTCGAGATTGGAGTTTCTCGATTTGCTCGAAATGTAAATGATAGAAGAAATTTGTACCTAGGCTGGTAGTACTATTTTCTTTTCAATATATCTACCCTGTGTGTTCCTGGAATTCCCAATTTTTACTTAGCAGACAATGGTAAATTTTTGAGCTGGGTAATTTCGTGTCTGCAATCCTTTACAGTGCAGTGGATATAGGTACTGATTGGTGAATTCGGGCGCAGTACCTTTCCTCCTTGTCGAAACACCATCATTTGTGTCTTAGATGTGGTGATGTCAAAATTAATTTCAGTACCCCATTCCTCCATGTCTTTTAGAATGTTTTGTAGTTTTATGATGTTATGTGATCCGATCACAATGTCATCAGCGTACGCATATGATACAATATCTGTCTTTTGAGTTATTCTCATTATGTCTTCCGCTGATAGGATGAAGAGCAAAGGGCTGATTGGGTCACCCTGTAGAACTCCATTCGTTTGAATTATCGGATCAGAGAGTGATATATTATCCGAGATTCTTATGTTGTTCCAATGTAGTATCGTATGTATAATTCTTGTCCATACATTATCTCTATCTAGCGCTTTTTCCAGCTTCAGTTTCACAAGATCACGGTTTATGAGGTCAAATGCTTTTGTGAAGTATATAAATACTGCGTAAAATTTTTCTTTTCTTTCCATGACTTGCCAAATGTTATTTAATAATAGTTTTATTGCAGTAAGAGTTGACCTTCCTTTCCTGAATCCAAATTCTGTTTTTGGTAGTTGTACATCTATTTCTTCTGTGATTCTTTCTGTTATTAATTTAGTGAATATCTTGAACGGTATATTCTCCAGCGCGATGCCTCTGTACATATTTGTATCATATGGGTCGCCTTTGCCTTTATAGAGAACTTTTATGGTAGACTGTCGCCATATCTCTGGTATTGTTGCCGTATCGATGCATTTATTAAATAATTTCGTCCATACTGGTAATAGAAGGTGTGCCGTGTCTTTTATGTATTCACCGAATATGTTGTCGGGTCCAGCAGCTTTGCTTTTCTTTATGCTTGCGATTATATTTCGAACTTCTTTTGTTGTTAGTGGAGTCCATTCCAATGTCGTTGTTTGGTCAGTTCCTTTTGTGTTTTCCGGTATGTTTGTTATTCCTGCCCTGTTGAGTAGATCGTTAAAGTGTGTCGTCCATTCTTGCATATTGATATAGTGTGTCTGTGCCTGTTTCCTAGGATGTAGTGCGATGTATGGGTCATTCTTGGCCTCTTCCACGATTCTTTTTCCTTCCGCTTCCCAGAATGTCCTTTTCTTCTCACGTATCAGTGTCTTGTAGTCACTTCTTTTCTTGTTATATTCTTGAAGGAAAAGAATACTCTGGCAATTCGTCCTTAGCCGGTGTAAGTCCCCCAATACGTCATTTTTCGATAGGTAGCATTCCTGGTCGAACCATTGTTTTGCCTTTCGATCTTTCCTAGGGTTTGTGACTTGTATTTGGAGTTCTTCAAGGGCTTGAAATGCTTCATCTAGTCTTGAATCTTCTGTTAGTGTTTCTATTTTCTTTATAAGGTCAGGTCTACCTTCTACTTTCCCACAGTCTATCTTCCTTGATAAGAGCTGTTTATTTTGACTCTTTGTTGTACACCAGTCTATTTTCAAAGGAATATGCTTTCTTATAGGTGTATGATCTGCTGCCCATAGTGGAGCTATTTCTCCTTTTATGTGACCTCTTATAAGCGCAACGTCTATCGAAATTTTCCCATTATGGCATATATATGTAGGTATGTTGTGGTCATTCAGAAGGTGTAGACCATCTTCCTGCATTTTTTCCATTACTAATGTTGTTTTATAGTTTTGTACATCCAGCCTACAATTTAAGTCTCCGGCTAGGATTAAAGGGATGTCGTGCCTACTCAATGAGATTAGTTGCCGTACTTCATCTATTATCTACGTGGCCGTTGTATACGGTGGAAAGTAACGGGTAATAATTGTGATGTATTGTGTTTCAATTAGCAGAGAGTGATCTAATTTAATTTCTGAGATTATTGGCGTCAACCATGGCTTTAATAGGATAGTAATTCCACCTGCAGATCTTCCCTTTTCTCCTTGTTGAGCTTGAAGATGTATACAGTAATATTCTGCGTGTTGCCAATGATCTGTGCGAAATGTTCCTGTTAATAATACTGAGTAGTATCCACTCATGCAATCTTTGGGTGCTGAGCTTAGTGCGTTCTTCAAACCTTCAATGTTCCATAATATTATTTGTAAGTTGTCTTTTCTCACATATTCTCCATTTTTTGAGTTACTCATACACCACTCATCTGTTTTATTCTGGTTGTATCCTTGCATTCCTCCGAAGAAAAAAAAACGAAAACGTCTTACGGTGATGTTTGCTGGCCAAAAGTCTTCTTTATTTATTCTTTCCATGTATTTAAAGGGAATTCACACTTTGAAATACTTTGTATCAAATTTCGTTAAGAATTCTTCGCATATAATTTCTCCTATAATTTCCTTTTTGATGAGGAATTCCTTATGGACTCGGCTGTGGTTTCCTGTTGCACTCTTCCTATAAATATCCAGGCCATCTTTTCTACTGCTTGTAGGTTTATGGTACCATTTGGCAGCACACGACAGAGACAAGCGACCGAGACAGACGACAGTGACGAGAGACAGAGACAAGTCACCATGTCGACGCTCACATAATTTGATGACGACCTAGACTGACGACACGCCTAGACATACATTAGGTGTTTATTGGGATTGCGTGCACATATTCTTTGAAATATGTTTACGAAAAATATTATAATGATAAGGTTGTTCGAAGAGGAAGAAGACGATGATGTGTTGCTGTGTTATTTGTTGCGAAAGAAACCAAGAAAACCTATGAGTTAAATATTCAAAACCAGACGCGAAGAAGGATCTTTCTGTTTGTTAATAAATAATCATTTATCTTTAGAATAAGGTGTTAAGAATGCATCACACATGCATTAACCAATAATACATAGAATAATTTTTACTCGAACACAACACATTACTAGCATTCACAGTACAATGGTCGTCGCAACACCAAGGGATAATATTACATAAAAAACAAGTGAACATAATCAGATGCAACAACTCCCCCTTCTATGCTAGAGCCAATTTGAGATTAAGTCTATCAGGTTTCTTTCCAACTCTAGAACTAAGACGTAACTTAGGAACTTCCTGATTAGCAGGGTGGACGGGTTGAACATGTGGTTCGGGTAGGACTACTGCAATTATTTTATCTTTTGGAGGAGTTAGTGGAAAAAAAATCTCAATAGTATTTTCATCATCAGGATCAGACCATAAATCAAATGCATCGTCAGTCATTAGTGCAGACATTGCACTAGTTCCAGGAATCGTACAATTATTAGCAGATCTAAATGGCAGGAGTTGATCTACATGTTTCCTGTGAGTGATACCGTTAGCGTCTCTCACAACATACATAATGTTTCCTTCCCATTCATTTATTATACCTTTCTACCAGGAATCAGTTTTATTACCAATTCTCATACGTAACAGGTCTCCTATCTGGAATGAGCAAGTTTTGTCCATCAATAGCTTAGGTCTACTTTCAGGTTGGACATCAAAGAACTTTACCAAACTTAATCTAGTCCTCAGACCTCTACCAAACTTAAGCATGTGGAAGCATGTTCAGAATTACGATAAGCAAGCAACCAACTATACAGTTCATCTATGGTGTTTTTTTCATCGAATTTGCTAGCTTTTAATACATGCTTTGGACATCTCTCTCTGCCTGCCTATTAGAGTTTGGATTGTAAGGAGCAATTGTCAAATGCCTAATACCATTTTTGGCACAAAAAGTTTTAAAATCATCACTGATTAATTGGGGTCCATTATCAGACACAATAACTCTAGGCAACCCAAATTGAGCAAACAAAGGAATCAAAGCATCAACCAAGGCTGATGTTGTAGTAGATGACATTTTGATAACTTCTGGCCATTTACTATAGGCATCGACTACAATCAAGTACATGGCTTTGGAATATTCTGCAAAGTCGATATGGCGTATTTCCCAAGCCTCCCTGGGCCATTCCCATAGGTGGTAGGGAGCTTTAGCTGGTGAGTTACTAACCCTGGAACATCCATTACAATCATCAGTAATTAAGCCTATTTCTTTATCTAATCCAGGCCACCATACGAAGCTACGGGCAAGACCCTTCATTTTGTAACCCCTAAATGACCTGAGTGGAGTTCTTTCAAAATCTGGGGTCTTAAACTAGCTGGAATGACAACTCTCCCCCCTTTTACAATGCAATTATGGTCAATAGAGTATTCATTTTTATGCTGGGAATACTCTTTCAGGAAATTTGGTAATACAGCAGGCCATTGGTCATTTTTGACACAATTCAGGACAGGACAACAGATAGTATTTTGTCTTTGACCGTTTCATTTTGCTGTAACAGGGGCAGTATCTAGCATGAGAACAAACAGTGTCATTAGGTTTAGTCTGTGCAGGCAATGGCAATCAGCATTACAGTTCTCATCCGTTTTGCGATAGATAATGTCATAGTCATATTGAGACAAGAGTTCGGCCCACCTTTGGCGCCTTTTGCCACATATTGAGGATAGTGAAGTTTTAGGACTAAAATTATAGATAAGTGGTTTGTGGTCTGTCACCAACGTAAAATGACGCCCTCTTAGATACAAGTCACATTTCTTCACGCCCCAAATAATAGCCCTGGCTTCCTTATGCAAAATACAATAGTTTTTTTCTGCTTTACTCCATGTAGAACTAGCAAACAATAAGGGTCTTTCTGGCCCATCTGAGAATATGTGAGATAGACAAGCTCCCATACCTGTTACAGATGCATCACAAGCTAAACCTAAAGGCATTGCTGGATTATAATGACACAAAACCTTATGAGACAATAACATAGATTTAGCCTGTTCAAAAGCCTTATCACATTTGGCATTCCATTTAAACTTTGGTTGATTAGCACACTGGTACAGGGGACCTAAAACGCTAGACAGGTTTGGTAAAAATTTACCATAATAATTCATCAACCCTCAAAATGACAAAATCTGGGTCTGAGTGACAGGTTTAAGTGCTTTTTGAACAGCCTCTACTTTCTCGTTAGTAGTGTCCAATCCATTCCTATTGATAATGTGCCCACAATACTCAATCTCATCTTTAAAAACCTACTCTTCCCTATGTTGACAGTCAGTCCTGCTGTTTTATATCTTTCAGTCAATACTATTAAATGGAACCAGTGTTCTGACCCAGTGATGATAGTATCATCAAGATAACAGAAGGTTTTCTTAAGACCTGAATGAATATTGTCCATCTTGGCCTGCCAAATAGCCGGAGCTGAAGCAATACCAAAAGGAAGCCTCGTAAACTTGAACAGCCCCCAAGGGGTAACAATCGTCAGCAAGTTTTGAGATTGCTCATCCATTTCAATTTGTAAGTAGGCACAATTTAGTTCGAATTTGGTAAATTTCTCGCCCCCTCCTAGCTTTGCAAAAATTTCATCAATCTTTGGTAAGGGGTATTGGGGCACTACAAGGTTAGGGTTGACGTTTACCTTAAAATCCCCACATATTCTCACCTTTGGTGCCACGCTCTTAGCTTGATCTATGATAGGGACAATGGGTGTTGCCCACCTTGTTCGAGCCAACTCCTCATCTGTTAACTTGACAAGTGTTCCTTCATCCACCTTATCCTGTATTTTCCTTTCTACCAGAGATTGGTGAGCTAGTGGGATAGATCTAGCTTGAAGAGCTACAGGTTGAGCCCCCTCTTTAAGTACTAGGGTCCACTTAGCCCCTTTAAAGTTCCCTGGTTGTTTAGTGAAAACCTCTGGATAAGCCTTTACTAATTTCTCCACTGAGTTGATTTCAGGGTGAAAGACTTCCAATTGTTTCACCTGATGCTCTTTTACCACATTTTCCAAGTTTAATGGAAGGGATCTAAGTCAATTCCTACCAAGCACAGTGGAGCTAGCTGAGGATTTCACGACATACAAAGGCAATAAATGCTTTACATTTTCAACCTCAGCTACAACATTCACTAAATACACAGAACCCTTTACAGGTGTGTTGTCATATTGAATAATATTTGTTTTCACTTTACGCAGTTTGTCTTTAGGGAAATGTTTACACCATTCTTCATATGTCATACAAGTAGCATGTGCACCTGTATCTACCTCGAAAGGAACCTTTTTTCTATCCACTATTACCTTAACAAACCAGGCGTCATTGCCAACACTTTCAATAACACCTATTTTGTGCACTGGAAACTCCCTTATGACAGTAGAACTCTCAGACACATTACCACTTCCTACACATACTTTAGGATCACTTGAAACACTGATAATGACCTGTTACGATTATTTAAAGGAGAAAGGCAATCCAGAAGCAAGATACACTATCATACCAAATAAAAATAATAAATATGTGGAAGGAGCGTACTGGACTGAATATAACCCAAAGTAATATGAGACTTAGAAATACATGTCTACTGTGAACAAAGAACACCAAGAAACAACTCTTAGGGTAACCAAAAATATATTTAAACATAGAAACAAATCATAGCAATGTCTTGCCACAAAGGCAATGTGATTAACAAAATTTGATTTGGATAGGCCTAAGTGAAGAATCTAAATTTAAAACAAAATCATATGTGAAATTAAAACTTGTTTGGTATCGAACCAGGCGAAGACCAGAAAAATCCATGAAGTTAATTAATAATGCAATTAAAGAAAAATGGTAACATAATTAATTACCTTAAGGTGGTGAAGACCACATAATCAAAAAAATTAAGGTCAAGGGAGGACCCCAAATCAAGAAGAACTAATTAGTTAAGTTGATAATATGGGAGCTATTTATCAGTGTGACTGGTTCAGTCAAAATCCCAATACATTGTCTCTAGCAAGAAGAAGAAAAACAAAAAATCCCTTTAATAATAATAGCCTAGAACAATGTCCAAACGTTCTCATGGTAACCATGACCTAAGATGAAAAGACCATTACACAGATGGTAATTAAAACAGTATTCCAAGGAATATTCTACATGTCCTATCCGGGAGGAAAGTAAATAAAGTTTATAATTAATAAAAAAATTAGAGGTTATAAAACTCGGATAGGACAGTCGCAAAAATGAAAGTCAGTTGACCTACAGGGCAGCGCGCCTGGGTATGACAAAAAAAACCTTCACCATTTACATGCAATAAAAATAAAATATAAGTAACTGAATTATTGTAGTCATAACTGACACTACGCAACTTTGTTCGATGTTACTCTAACCAACAACACAACTTACCTAAGAGACACAATTCAACTGGCAATTCCAGCACTAAATAAATAGGAAGAACGAGCTCTCAACTTCACAAAAGTAATCACAACAAATAATACAAACTGCGCAGATACCAGTTACTTCCTCAACGAATTCAATCACTTAGTACACTTTCAAATTACATACCTTCGTTGGCCGAAACAAATTATTTAAATAAATTCCCCCCCTTTAAAATTAAAATAAGCTTAGCACTCCCAGGAAGTCGGTTACATTTTCAATAGAATCAAGCTGCCACGAGGCCAATCACCTTTGCCAAGTCGCAGCTAGGCTCCTCTTGGAGAAACTTTTAGAGTCCTTACATCGTGTGGCTTTCTTCGTCGAGTTTCAGACGATAATCCCTTTCCAACACTCACACTCGAAGGGTAACAAACAGTTACCAGGTCGATCGATAGTCCAATTATATCGTAACACCATGTTACAATTACTATAAATTGTAAACAAAGATTCAGACGGCCATGTTGGACACTGGATTTCGCAAATGTTAGTTCCTTCGGCTGACACGGAGCGCTCCACCATACCGATACAAGAGTGGAAGTGGTTTACCCGCCATCTGGTAGGGGAGAAAGACAGCACAATGCCTGAGTTTACCAAAGATAATCTCCAGACGAGTGCTAACGTATCGTAGTTCCCATTCACCCTCACAGATGGAGCAGAGTTATCAATTCAGTACAAGCCTAGAGTCACGTATCAGTAAACATTCCGCAGAGATACGATTTAATTCCCAAATCATGTGTAAATGTAGAAATAGAGGCTACAAATGGTAAAATTCGTAAAATTTGTAAGAGTTTTCCAAATGTCCAAATTATAGATGTAAGTAAATTAGACAGGAAGTTCCACACTCGACATGGCCTATATTTAAATAGGTTAGGAAAAGAGTATCTTAGTGATGAAATCTGCAAAATTGTAAATTCAAATGGTAAGAATAGTTCAACAGTAATATCTTTAGAGTGAAAGCAGGGAAACTTGTAAAAGAAGCCAAACGTGAGGTTTGGCATTCAGATCTTTCGATGTCAAACTTAACTGAGTGGAACAATGTTATTTCGGATTTGTCTAGCAACAATAATAATAACAATTATGATAATAATAATAATAATAATAATAATGGAAATAAATCACCTAAACAAGCCTGCAAAAGTAACAAATTTAAACTTTACCACCAGAATGTTCAGTCTCTCTATAATAAAATTGAATACATAAATCTAATGCTTAAAAATGAACTTAAAGACATCTCAGCACTATGTATTTCAGAACATTGGCTGAAAGAGGAACAACTCGAATTAATTCAGTTCCCAGGGTTTATACAAGCTAGTAAATACTTTAGAACTAATTTTAGCCATGGTGGTACTTGTGTCTTCCTAAGAAATAATTTAGATCATGAACAGTTAACAGCTTATGATTATCTAATTATGGAACAGGATTTTGAATTATCTGCCATAAAAATACAGCAGTTTAAGTTAATAATTGTATGCGTATACCGTTCTCCGTCAGGAAAGTTTCCTTTATTTATAGATAAATTAGAATTGTTACTCAATAAAATGAGCAAAGTAAATTTCGATATAATAATTTGTGGGGATGTAAATGTGGATTTCTTAAAATTTGATAGAAATTGTGAATTATTAACACAGTTACTAATTTCCTATGGACTTAAACCTACAGTAAATACCCCAACAAGAATAACAAAATTTAGTAAAACCACTCCTGATCAATTTTTTTAAATACAGATAAATATCACCATTCAATAGAAGTCTATTGTCCGGGTTTTAGTGACCACCATGGACAAATACTGAGTTTCGAAGTACCCGAAACAATCAATAATAATGATAATGGAGTAAAATCAAAGTGCAGGTCATTCACTGAAACAAATGTTACATATTTCAATGACTTATTAAATAAGGAAACATGGTCAGAAATTTTAAAACTAGAAACTGTAAATGATAAATTTAATGCATTTAACAGTACCCTAAAACACGATTTTGAAACAGCATTCCCCTTTAGACAACGAACTTTTCAAAATAACAAAACTAACAATTGGATAACAACAGGGATTAAAACTTCATGTCAAAGAAAGAAATTTCTACACAAATTATATAAACAATACCACACAACACCTGAATTCAATTTCTACTACAAAAAATACACTAGCATATTAAATAAGGTAATAAGACTAGCAAAGAAAATGCATAATGATAATTTTATTTCCCAATCATCCAATAAAAACAGGGCTATGTGGTCCGTGATAAAGAAAGAAACTGGAAAATCTGCTAAAATACACACATCAAAAAAAGTTTTGCATCACCTCGGTTCCAAGAGTTCCGGAACCGTTAAATACAAAGGGAATAGAGATCAACACAAACAACATTTCAGCTCGTTTTATTGCTCATGAGACCCACACATTGCATGTTGTACCATCATACAGCTAGACTTTCAGCATTTGTGGTCCAGATTGCAGTACACACCACTACCTCTAATACCCAGTAGCACGTCCTCTTGCATTGATGCATGCCTGTATTCGTCGTGGCATACTATCCACAAGTTCATCAAGACACTGTTGGTCCAAATTGTCCCACTCCTCAACAACAATTCGGCGTAAATCTCTCAGAGTGGTTGGTGGGTCAAGACGTCCATAAACAGCCCTTTTCAACATATCCCAGGCATGTTCGATAGGGTTCATGTCTGGCGAACATGCTGGCCACTGTAGTCGAGCGATGTCGTTATCTTGAAGGAACGCATTCACAAGATGTGCACGATGAGGTCGAGAATTGTCGTCCATGAAGACAAATGCCTCTCCAATATTCTGCCGATATGGTTGCACTATGGGTCGGAGGATGTCATTCAGGTATCGTAAAGCCGTTTCGGAGCCTTCCATGACCACCAGTGGCGTACGTCGGCCCCACATAATGCCACCCCAAAACATCAGGGAACCACCACCTTGCTGCACTCGCTGGACAGTGTGTCTAAGACGTTCAGCCTGACCAGGGTGCCTCCAAACACGTCTCCGACGATTGTCTGGTTGAAGGCATATGCGACACTCATCGGTGAAGAGAACGTGATGCCAATTCCGTGGGGTCCATTCAGCATGTTGTTGGGCCCATCTGTACCGCGCTGCATGGTGTCGGGGTTGCAAAGCTGGACCTCGCCATGGACGTCGGGAGTGAAGTTGCGCATCATGCAGCCTATTGCGCACAGTTTGAGTTGAAACACGACGTCCTGTGGCTGAACGAAACGCATTATTCAACATGGTGGCATTGCTGTCAGGGTTCCTCCGAGCGGCAAACCGTAAGTAGCGGTCATCCACTACAGTAGTAGCCCTTGGGCGGCCTGAGCGAGGCCTGTCATCGACAGTTCCTGTATCTCTGTACCTCCTCCATGTCCGAACAACATCGCTTTGGTTCACTCTGAGACGCCTGGAAACTTCCCTTGTTGAGAGCCCATCTTGACACAAAGTAACAATGCGGACGCGATCGAACTGCGGTATTGACCTTCTAGGCATGGTAGAACTACAGACAACATGAGCAGCGTACCTTCGTCCTGGTGGAATGACTGGAACTGATCGGCTGTCGTACCCCCTCCGTCTAATAGGCCCTGCTCATGCATGGTTGTTTACATCTTTGAGCAGTTTTAGTGACATCTATGAACAGTCAAAGGGACTGTATCTTGGATACAATATACACAGTCAACGTCTATATGCCGGAGATCTGGGAACCGAGGTGATGCAAAACTTTTTTTGATGTGTGTACAAAGGAACATTACACTGACCAGAAATAATAAAGTGATTAATAATCCCGAGGAAATAGCAAACACTTTCAATGACTATTTTTGGAAATTCCACAAAATTATTAAATAAATCACAGGTAAATACAGTAAATTCTAATAATAAAATAAATATATGTAGTGATTCTTTATTTATAAATCATGTCACAAGTGAAGAGGTAAGAATAGTTATAAAAAGCTAAAAAAATAAACTTTGTGCTGGCATTGATGGCAACCCAGATGCAATTTTAAAGAAATGTGCAGAAAATATAATAAATCCACGTACACACTTAATAAACAGTTCAATTCACTCGGGAACTGACCCGGATATTTTGATGTTATCAAAAGTCATTCCAGTGCACAAAAACGGTTCAAAAGATGAATTAGATAACTATCGTCCTATTACCTTACCAACTGGTATCGCAAAAATTGTGGAAAAATCATGTATAGGAGACCGATAAGTTTTGAAGGAAAAAATAACATATTATCAAACTCGCAACATGGATTCAGAATGGAAAAATCTACACAGACAGCAATTTATGAATGTATTAATAGTATACTGAAATTAATTGACAATAAGGAACATGTAACTGGCCTATTCCTGGATTTATCGAAAGCAATTGATACTGTTGACCATAAAATCCTCCTTACAAAACTAAATCAATATGGCATTAGAGGTCTACCTAATAAATGGATAGAGTCTTACTTAACAAGGCGTAAACAAATAGTAAGCTTGAGACACAAGGACGATGGAACCAAATTACTTAATGAAACATTGTCTAATGAGGGAATTATTAAATTTGGAGTACCCCAGGGATCGGTTTTGTGCCCACTACTCTTCCTTCTATATATCAATGATATAACACAGATCGTTCATTCACATAAGGAAATTTTGTTTGCGGACGATACAACACTCGTAATAAAAGGTGAAACTAAACAGGTCATACAGCAGTCTGCTGACTCCGTTACAGGAGAGTTAACCAAATGGTCACAAGATAATCGCCTCATAATCAACTATAAAAAAACAGTATGTCTAAATTTCCACACTATACAGAATAGGAATCCTGCGAAGCCCAATATAACATTAAATGGTCATCAAATAGAAAATAAATCAGAAACAAAGTTTTTAGGACTATGGATACAACATGACTTGAAATGGAATAAACATATACAATATCTGAATACTAAACTAAACTCGATGTGCTTTGCGCTACGTATTTTGAAAACCTGCACTAGCATGCACACATTAAGAAATACTTATTTTGCTTTTTTCCATTTGACGGATTTTAATTTTACTTAATGAGAACCTTATCTATTACTTATCTATTACTACTTGAAAACGATCTGTTACGCCTCCTGTTGATAAAGAGTTGTACTAGCCTGCAGCCATGAGATTTACGAGAAATCTGTTCTGTCACGCTTTTGGTGAGCACGAGTGGGAACTCGCTTTTTGTCCGTACGATGCTTCCATCTGGCGTAGGAAGCTAGTATTACTCCTTATGATATTCGTTGAGTGCACCTTTATCTCTGTTCACGATTGCTTCGATGTCGAACGAAAGTTTAACAAGGACTAGTTACCTAGGATACGGTACCGCTGTAATAAAGAAGAAATTGTTCTCTATTGGAATCCTTACTAGCAAGATGTAAAATTTGCAGCTCCGTGATTATACCGGGCTTTTAGCCCTGAAAGGCTAATCTAGCCTCCGTCCAGGAATATAATTATCTCCAACTTGATTCTGAAGTACTTCCGACATCTCATTGAAGTTATTTTGACTTACTTTGTGTATTAATATTTTTTTCTTCTGGTAACTCGACCAGCATGTTTGGAACAGGTAAATATTGTAAGATTCTTGGAAACTATTTATATTGCTGTCGTTTTATGTTTTAATCTCTTGGACGTATTGTAATTTCTTATTCTTGTGTTATTTTGTGATGGCGGTCTGTTAGTTCTAACTTGTGTTTTGGGCCTAAGCCTTGTTGTCGGAATAACGGTAATGTATTTGTCGATATATTTAAAATAGTTTCCAATTATCTATAGCTATACTATGTATCTTTTGGGGGAATGTGGTTATTTTTTAAAATCTGATCTACGATCCACGTAGCATCCAGACTTCATCTTGGTCTAGAGCAAGGACTTTCATAACCTTAATACCTATTATTTTTATGTAAATTTTCCTTTTCTCCTTGTCTCTACGTAGTATGCCTCATATAGGTACTGTAACTTGTGTCGAGGATTATGGCACTTCTTTTATTCTCAGTAATGGTGTTGCTTGGTGACAACCTAGCTATTGTTAACGTTTCTTCCTTTTCAGTTTAAACAATATGTTTTTGTTTTTCGTGTCGATTAATGGCAGACATGTTTAGGATTTCATTGCGATCACACGTACCTAGAATTTGCTCCTGTAATAAAGACAAACTTAATTAATTGCATTGAGTTGAGACCGGATTTGAACTTAAACTAGTTTCGGTTGATACCTTGTGTATAGTTTAAAGATAATTGATCTGTTTTAATTAACGTGGGATAATTTTCTGTTGGTCATTGACTTTTCATTTTACCAATTATTATGATCAATTCAACCCTTTTCCTCCTCAATCTATGGGATTCCTTGCTTATTATTTCTTAACTGTTTATACTAAGAATTAATTTCTTTTCAAATATTATTTCCTTCTTGTAATGCATGTAATGTTTTTTGGTGTTCAATTATATATATACATATCAAAAGTGACCTCTGTGTTCTTGTATCACAGGCTTAGTTATTCTCTTAAGTTCATGCTATTTTACTGCCTGGGTAAATGGTTTTGTTCAACACCTTCCACTTTCTTCGCTGGTATTTTTGGGGTCTTTCTTATTTTATTTTTAATTTAGTTAGCTCTCATTTACTATCAGTGTGTCATTTGGTAGAAGATCGTATGTTATTTGTTTTCACGGACATTATAATAAATTATAAAAATATAATCAAATAGATTCTTGGACACAAAGGTCACTTAAAGCTTGGGTATTATTAATCTAATCCTTCTGGAAGTTTCTGTTTCATGTCTGATTGTATATACAAAATGGAACCGAGGAATACATTATCAGCCTTCTACAACATAAGGAAAGAGGAAATTGAATATGAATTGTTCATTAGAAAAATACCTTCTAACAACAATCGTGAAAAGGATTTGTTTCTTCTGAAGGATGTGAAAGATGTTCCTATTATAATTCCTGACTTGGAAATTTACCATCAAACATTTGGTGAGTCTAATTACATTGTACCTGCTGTAACGAATTTAATTAATTTATCTATTTATTTGATCGGTGCTAGTAACCCTTCTACATCTCAATTAGGGAGATTTAAAACGCAAGCATGCCATTGGTTTTATAGACTTGGTGATCTCATTTATATTTGGGGACTCGAGGATCCTAATTTCGGTTCTGAATTAATGTCATTTCAAAGTAAACTTCTTGATGCTTTTTAAAATTATTTCCTTCTGAGTGTGGTGATATTCAAGGTTATGTCAATGGTGTTAGTGATAATCCGTGTGAAATTATTGTGCCAAATGCGAGTAACTCACGTGTGATTATAGAATCTGAAAGTGTCGCTGATAATTTACCTAATAATCTTGAATGTTTATCCTTAACTGATCATAATGCAAGCATGGAGAGCAGAATTACTTTGAATAAGAGCTTACAAGGGAGGTCATCAAGGATTCCTCAACCGACCTTATTAAACTCTAATGATATAAGTGTTAATGATCATGGGGAAATTGATAATAATATACCTTATCCCTTGCCAAATATTTCTTCGTCTGGGGCTTCAAATGATTTTCCTAATGATAATTCTGCAAATTCTAGGTTATTACCTAGAAATGAAAGCCAATTTGGGTTACCCTGTACTAATGTTGTGACCGATTTTCCATCAAGTTTGTTGAATAATACTAATATTGGGGGAAATATGCCATCGATGCCTAACTGTGAAAACAGTTAATGATTTAACGGTATTCCTCATCCAGTAACCTCTTGTGTTCAGAATTTAGAGATGTGTTCGGGTAATGACACTATGGAGTTGATAAATCTTTTGAAACAATTAGTTGAATTAATGGACAATTCCATTGTTTTTGGTTTATCAGATACTATGATTTTCCAATTAAATTTTCCTTTCACATGTGGTCTGTTGCGTGATAAGTAAATCAGCGCTATGCCATCTCACTCTTCGTTATCTGGGTTTCATGTCGAAGTAATTGATTATTTTATTCCTGCACGTGCAATGAGTCTACTGAAACATAATTGTTACTATCGTGGTCAGAGGGTAGATGAATCATTGAATGATTATATTAAAGAAATTACGCTAGGGCTTTGAATTTAAATTTGAGTGAATCGGCAATTGTTACTACAACAGTAGAAGGTATTAACCCAGAATATAGGTTATCTATGGCTATGGAAGGTAAACCTAAGAGTTTTCTTGAACTATATGATATAATTAAATCTGCAGAAAATGTCAAAAGCATTAACGCCGTAAGAATGACTAACTCTCCACCTACCTTGGTTAATATCCCTGTTAATCCTAATAATCATTTACAACAGACTTCTTTCCAAAGAAGGAGATTCAATTACACTGAATATACTCGAACTGGTAAACGTTGTGATAGGTGCGGGTCGCATGATCACATAGCCAAGTGGTGTGATAGAAGATTTAATCGTAGGCAATGACTAGATGATAGAAAGATCTTGTCGGATTATCAAAAATCTAATGGTATTGCAGGTAACCGTAAAACAGATTTTGATAAAGATCTTAAGACAAATCGTAAGGTATATGACATTTTTACTCAAATTGGTAAAGCTAATTATGAAACGTGTAACCGTATCACTAATGCGACAAAAATAATTGCCCATACATCGATGTTTGTATAAATAATGAACCTGTCTCCGCTCTTATTGATTCGGGCAGTGTTAATTCATTTCTTGATAGTAAATGGTTCAGGACTATGTCTTCTGTTTGTAAATTTGGTAATTTGGTAAAGGAACCACATAACGTTATAGCAGCCAATTCTTCTTCACTCAATATTTTAGGATACGTAAGGGTAAAGGTCAGCATATTTAACTTTTCTTGGATGTTTAGATTCTGGGTGGTAGACAATTTGTCGTATCAAGTGATTATCGGTTCGGATTTCATAACTCATGTTGGGTTATTGTTAGATTTAAGTTCTAAATCCTTTTGGTTTCGTTTCAAACCCAATCTCAGATGGAAATTCAATCATTCGGAGTGTATTAGTGGAGTCAACTCAACTCAGGAAGAAAAAAAGGTTATAACCATTGAAGATTTAGAGTTCGATAACTTAAACGAAGATCAAGCTAAAGAGATTAAAGACCTGTGTTACGAATTTCCTGAGGTTCTAACTGACAGTTAGGTGTTACTAATTTAATAGAATATGAAATTGAGCTTTCCGATGACATTCCTGTTCGTGCGTCGCCTTATAGATTAGCTCCTCCTAGGATGAAAATTTTTAAAGGTATTGTGGACGAGATGCTTGAGGAGAGGATTATTCGTAAATCTACTTCAGCATATTCTTCTCCTATCTTTCTAGTTCCTAAACCTAATGGTCAATTCAGACCCGTGATCGATTACAGAGCATTAAATAAGAAAGTCATCTTACAATCGATTCCTCTTCCTGGCCTTCAGTCCTGCTTTTCGTGGTTCAAAGGAGCGTCCCATTTTACGATTTTATATTTAAATTCGACCAATTTCCAGGTTCCCCTGGCAGAGAAGTCCAAGAGTGTGACGGCTTTTGCCACGGATTGGAATTTATTTGAATTTGAACGTTTACCTTTTGGGTTGTCGACCGGTGCTGCTGTCTTGAGCTAGATAACGTATTTGACGGAATTAAGTTTAAATTCGTTTACCATTATTTAGATGACGTAGTCATCTTCAGTAAAAACTTTGAGGATCATACCCAACATGTTCGTGAAGTGTTGTCTCGATTAAAGAATAGTGGTTTTACGGTCAAGTTATCTAAAGTCTCTTTCGCTAAACCCCAAATATCATTCTTGGGACATGTAATATTGTCATCTGGTGTCTCGGTGGACCCAAGCAGAACCCAATCTATTAGGGAATTCAAACAAACTAAAACTCCTAAAGAAATAGCACGTTTTATTGGGATGATTAACTACTTTCGTAGATTTATTCCTAATTTTGCTCACCGTGCAGCTCCCCTTAACATGCTTCAAAAGAAAGGTACTGTATTTTCGTGGGGTCCGTCGCAAGAATCAGCATTTCTTGATCTTAAGTTGGCGTTAACCAATCCACCGATTTTGGCTATTCCTGATTTTAGCAAAAGGTTTATCATCCAAACCGATGCATCTAACAAGGCTGTTGGTGCGGTATTGTTAGAAGAGTACGATGAAGGGAGGTTACCTGTGGCTTATGCTTCGAGGACATTAAACGATGCTGAGATAAAGTATTCTGTGTATGAATTAGAAGCGCTAGCGGTGATGTTTGCTCTCAAAAAAATTAAAATATATGTCGAGCACGTTTCCTTTGATCTCGAAACCGATAATCAGGCATTGAGTTGGATATTGGGAAAACCCAGGAAGACTGGAAGGATAGCTCGTTGGGCCACCCGTATTTTAGCCTTTCAATTCAACGTTCGTCATATTAAGGGTTGGTGTGATTGGTGCTCCTGATACGAATAAAGAAAGAAAGATATTAAGGGTACGGACAACGTCATTGCTGATTGCCTTAGTAGAGTGTACGGTGATGAGAAAATCGAGGATAAGGCTGAAGAAAAGTTTAAGAGTAACAAGGTGAACACTATCCTGTCCAATTATCCTAAATTGTTTAGGGAGGTATCCGAATATCAAAGAGAGGACCCTGGCTTGAATGAAATCATCGAGAAATAAGAAAAGGGAGAAAATTTGAAGCCGTATTCGATGAAGAATAGCACATTATGTTGTTCCGCTAGGTACGATAGGTTGCCTAAAATTGTACTACCTTCTGTTCTTAAACCGGAGTTTTTTAAATATTTCCATGAGTCACCAATTGGTGGACATCTTGGGGTATTTAAGACAAGGCATAAAATTAGACAGAATTTCATCTGGAAAAACATGGATAAAGACATCAGGAAATTGGTGAACGGTTGTAATGCTTGCAATGTAGCTAAACCTACTAACAATTCTAAAACTGGGCTATTATCCTCGGAAATCGCTACTAAACCTGTGGAGAGATTGTTCGTCGATTTCGTAGGCCCTCTGCCCTTGTCAAAGCATGGAAATCGGTTTGTATTTGTTTGCACGGATGGTTTTTCTCGGTTTAGTTGGATCATTCCTACTCGTATGGCAAACACTCAAACCGTTATTAAATGTTTAAATCAAATATTTGCATCTTTTGGCCCTTGTCAGTTTCTGGTGTCAGATAACGCCAAATGCTTTTCATCTAATGTATTTCGAAATTATTTATTCGAATGTTCTATCTCTCATGTCACCCGTACTCCATACTACCCTAAGGGATCATATGCCGAAAGGGTGAATAGGAATTTACGAGCAGCACTTATTGCATATCACCATAACGATCACAAGGCTTGGGACAGTTGCATACATTTGATTACATACGCTTTCAACACTGCTATACATGAATCTCACCGAAACACTCCATTTAATTTGATATTTTCATTTTCGCCTAATTCTCCTATATCAAATTTATGGTCTCTCAACGATCTCCAAGATGGCGTCACAGTGAAAGTGTAGTGAAATAGCAGCTAGTGTAAATATTTGATAAAAGTGGTAAAATATTATAACAGGCTTAAAATCTATAGAGTTACTTTCCTTAGATCAAGTGTAATACGGAATATTGATAGTATTTAGAAATTCTTGTTGATAATTTAATAAACTTAAACTAAGTTGTGGGAACGTGTATCCAAAGATTCGGTGACTTCTTCAATCACTGTTTGAACCAAGTAGAGCAGTGGTGCTTTTACGAGACTTCACCCGATTGGATGATATACGTATTTCACATTCTTCTTTATTGGTAGGTAATTAGATTAATTCTATTAGGTAGTAATAATTAAATTAAATTTAGTGTAATTTGGTGTAAACATCTAGGCTAACTTAGATCTCTAGTATGACGACAGTAAACAGTGTTAGTGTCTCGTCAGGTTGTGTAACCGTAACGGATTTATGCTCGTCGTGCAAAATAAAAGTAAAAAATGCAAATAAAATCATCACAAGATGTCAGGTAAAATTGAATGGGGAGAAAAGTGAAACCGTTTGTCGTAATGTAGGCCTACCGCTACCGTCATGCGAATGTCATAACCTGAGAAACGAACTGTCCTCAAAAGACGAAATTATAAAGCTGCTAAAGGAAGATATTGCTAAGTTAATGGAAGAGTTGAATAAATTAAAAGGAAACAGAGAGGAAAGCAAGGAAACTTGGTCGACAGTGATTGCTGGTAAGGTAAGATTGAATAAGCCTAGGCCTATAAATGGAGTACATGTAACTGAAATTCCCGTCTCAAATTCATTTGGAATGCTTGTCGAAGAAAATGATGACTTTCCTCAAGAAGAAAAGAAGAAAGTGATAAAGAGAAAATCCAGGAAGATGCGGATATTTGCGGATAGCCACGGGCGAGATGTAGCAGCAAGCGTATTGGAGAGAAGCCGAGAAATGCAGGTCACTTCGACAGTAAAGCCAGGAGCTCAAATTGCAGAAGTCACGAACGGGATGATAGGAGAGTGTGCGTCCCTTACTGCAAAGGACTACGCAGTGATCATCGCTGGAGCAAACGACGTCTATAGAAATGAGAGTAAAAAGATAATCAAAGATTTAAAGGGTACATTGCCATCCATGCAAAAAACAAATGTCATTATTGTAAACATTCCGCAGAGATACGATTTAATTCCCAAATCATGTGTAAATGTAGAAATAGAGGCTACAAATGGAAAAATTCATAAAATTTGTAAGAGTTTTCCAAATGTCCAAATTGTAGATGTAAGTAAATTAGACAGGAAGTTCCACACTCGGCATGGCCTACACTTAAATAGATTAGGAAAAGAGTATCTTAGTGATGAAATCTGCAAAATTGTAAATTCAAATGGTAAGAATAATTCAACAGTAATATCATTAGAGTGGAAGCAGGGAAACTGGTAGAAGAAGCCAAACGTGAGGTTTGGCATTCACATCTTTTGAATTCAAATTTAACGGAGTGCAACAATGGCATTTCGGATTTGTCTAGCAACAATAATAATAATAACAATTATGATAATAATAATGTAAATGAATCACCAACACAAGCTTGCAAAAGTAACAAATTTAAAATTTACCACCAGAATGTCCAGTCTTTTTATAATAAAATTGATTACATAAATCTAATGCTTAATAATGAACTTAAAGACATCTCAGCACTATGTATTTCAGAACATTGGCTGAAAGAGGAACAACTTGAATTAATTCAATTCCCAGGGTTTATACAAGCTAGTAAATACTCTAGATCTAATATTAGCCATGGTGGTACTTGCATCTTCTTAAGAAATAATTTAGATCATGAACAGATAACAGCTTATGATTATCTAATTATGGAACAGGATTTTGAATTCTCTGCCGTAAAAATTCAGCAGTTTAAGTTAATAATTGTATGCGTATACCGTTCTCCGTCAGGAAAGTTTCCTCTATTTATAGATAAATTAGAATTGTTACTCAATAACATGAGCAAAGTAAATTTCGATATAATAATTTGTGGGGATGTAAATGTGGATTTCTTAAAACTTGCTAGAAATTGTGAATTATTAACACAGTTACTAATTTCCTATGGACTGAAACCTACAGTAAATACACCAACAAGAATAACAAAATTTAGTAAAACCACTCCTGAACAAATTTTTATAAATACAGATAAATATCACCATTCAATAGAAGTCTATTGTCCGGGTTTTAGTGACCACCATGGACAAATACTGAGTTTTGAATTATCCGAAGTAATCAATAATAATGATAATGGAGTAAAATCAAAGTGCAGGTCATTCACTGAATCAAATGTTACATATTTCAATGACTTATTAAATAAGGAATCATGGTCAGAAATTTATGAACTAGAAAATGTAAATGATAAATTTAATGCATTTAACAGTACCCTAAAACACTATTTTGAAATAGCATTCCCCTTTAAACGAAGAACTGTTCAAAATAACAAAACTAGCAATTGGATAACAACAGGGATTATAAATTCATGTCAAAGAAAGAAATTTCTACACAAATTATATAAACAATACCACACAACACCTGCATTCAATTTATACTACAAAAAATACACTAGCATATTAAATAAGGTAATAAGACTAGCAAAGAAAATGCATAATGATAATTTTATTTCCCAATCATCTAATAAAAACAGGGCTATGTGGTCCGTGATAAAGAAATAAACTGGAAAATCTGCTAAAATACAAAGGAACATTACACTGACCAGAAATAATAAAGTGATTAATAATCCAGAGGAAATAGCAAACAATTTTAATGACTATTTTCTGGAAATTCCACAAAAATTAATAAATAAATCACAGGTAAATACACTAAATTCTAATAATAAAATAAATATATGCAGTGATTCTTTATTTATAAATCATGTCACAAGTGAAGAGGTAAGAATAGTTATAAAAGAGCTAAAAAATAAATTCTGTGCTGGCATTGATGGCATCCCTGATGCAATTTTAAAGAAATGTGCAGAAAATATAATAAATCCACTTACGCACTTAATAAACAGTTCAATTCTCTCAGGAACTTACCCGGATATTTTGATGTTATCAAAAGTAATTCCAGTGCACAAAAACGGTTCAAAAGATGAATTAGATAACTATCGTCCTATTACCTTACCAACTCGTATTGCAAAAATTGTGGAAAAAATTATGTATAAGAGACTGATAAGTTTCATAGAAAAAAATAAAATATTATCAAACTCAAAACATGGATTTAGAACGGAAAAATATACACAGACAGCAATTTACGTAACGTAGTAATAGTATACTGAAATTAATTGACAATAAGGAACATGTAACTGGCCTATTCTTGGATTTATCGAAAGCATTTGATGTTGTTGACCATAAAATCCTCCTTACCAAACTAAATCAATATGGTGTTAGAGGTCTAGCTAATAAATGGATAGAGTCTTACTTAACAAGGCGTAAACAAATAGTAAGCTTGAGACACAAGGATGATGGAACCAAATTACTTAATGAAACATTGTCCAATGAGGGAATTATTGAATTTGGAGTACCCCAGGGATCGGTTTTGGGCCCACTACTCTTTCTTCTATATATCAATGATATAACACAGAACGTTCATTCACATAAGGAAATTTTGTTTGCGGACGATACAACACTCGTAATAAAAGGTGAAACTAAACAGGTCATACAGCAGTCTGCTGACTCCGTTACAGGAGAGTTAACCAAATGGTCACAAGATAATCGCCTCATAATAAACTATAAAAAGACAGTATGTCTAAATTTCCACACTATACAGAATAGGAATCCTGCGATGCCCAATATAACATTAAATGGTCATCAAATAGAAAATAAATCAGAAACAAAGTTTTTAGGACTATGGATACAACAAGACTTGAAATGGAATAAACATATACAATATCTGAATACTAAACTGAACTCGATGTGCTTTGCGTTACGTATTTGGAAACCTGCACTAGCATGCACACATTAAGAAATACTTATTTTGCTTATTTCCATTCATACTTAAGATATGGGATCATATTTTGGGGTATGTCGCCAGATGTACTAAGCACGTTTAGGATACAAAAGAGGGCGATTAGAATTATGGCAAATGTAAACTCTAGAGAATCATGTAGACCTCTGTTTAAAGATTTAAACATTCTCCCACTGCCCTGCATATATATCTTTGAAAGTATTATGTTTTTTAAAAAGAATTTAATGAATAAAGATGTTTTTCTTAAAACAACCAATGATGTTCATAGGCATAACACAAGACAAAATCAAAACATTCATATTTCACACACACACACACACAAGCATATATCAAAAAGGAACTTTTCACACTGGAGTTAAATTATACAATAAACTACCCCAGTATATAAAACTGGCCCCAAAAATAAAAACCTTTGATAGAATGTTGAAAGCTTATCTGCAGTGCCATTGTTTTTACTCAGTAGTTGAATATTTTAGCGTATAGGAGTGATGGAATCTATAACTATATTTTACTTTTTTAATTTAATTTTAATACCTAGCTGTATGTTGTTGTATTTATAGAATTAAGTTTTCATATTATGATAATAGAGTGAGGTGTAAATAGTTATGCAATAAGATTGTATCTATTATAATTGCTATTATAATAAGTTATAAATAGTTATAATCTTAGTAATATATACCTGTTAGTTCTTTTATTTTATGCATGTAAATTCTGACGTGTCCTATATCAAAAATGTATTGAATGTCTGTATTTGATCAAATGGAAATAATAAAAATCTATCTATCTATCTATTGCCTGAGAACATTTCAAACTTGGATGCTCAGGCGGTTTGGAAGAAGGCTAGGGAAAACATGAAAATAGTTCATGAAAAGTTGCAGAAAAGGTATAATGTGGGTCGTAAACAGTGTTCATTAAAGGTTGGTGATCAGGTATATGTTCGAAACTTCTCGTTAAAAGAAGCTGGTCCTAAAGAATCCAGGAAATTACTTGTTAGATTTAAAGGCCCTTACAAAATTCTTAGTTTCATCACTCCAGTGACAATGCTAGTGAGTGATCCTCAGAAAAAACGAATCTTCAGAGTTCATTTATCACAAGTGAAGAAAAATTGTTATATGTCTGAGTAATCCTTCCTTTTTTGCAATCTCTTCCTTAAATTTTACTGTTGTTTATTATTAAATGTTTTGGGAATTGTCCTTCCTGTTGTGGTCCATGCACTGTAAGTATTATTCTTAGCTTGTAATTCTTCTAAATTGTGTGTGAAAAACTGTGTGTATCTAGAATGGTTGTGTTTAGTGTGATTGCGGTAATTTAGATATGTATTAAGGGGTGGGAAATTGTTGTTTTGTTTGTTCGAAATAAGGTTAGGTTTGCGTTATTTAAAATTTTCTTTGTTGATTGTATAATACTGAGTATGTAAATAGATATTTCGTTAAAATGTATTGCTACTTAAGTGCACTAGGTAGTGATTTGAATGATTGCGTTGATGAATGTAGTTTAGACTTCTTATTTCGATTCTAGTTATGTCTGGTATGGAACTGGTATTATTTAGATGAAGAAAGAGGGTCTTTGACAAAGAATCCCAAGTTTCTCCAAGTTGGTGTACAATGTGTCGCCTTATATGCTTGTTGGGTCAGGGATGTAAAAGGGTATTGAATGTTATGTTTTGGAAAGATTATTGTTGAAATGGTAAGTAAGTAATGCTATAAGGAAAATACCCGTATTGTTCTTTCTGGATGCATTCCTCGTTAACCTTCTGTCTGAGCAGGGTAAGCATTAAGTGAAGTATGGTTTTGAATTACTGTAGTTGTAGTTGTGAAAGGAATATGCAAAAATGACTCAATAGGTTCATGTCATGGCGTTTTGTGTACGTTTCTTTTATTGTTGTATGTTCCGAGTCTGCGTACATGTGAGTAAGTTTTATGGTTGGTAAGTATGTTGTATAATCGTGTTTTCGCGAATATTTATTTATACAATGGTAGATATTTATTGGGTATTTACTTTGCGGGTAGTAAATAGTAATCTGTAATCATGGGAATTCCGCGGTTATGTATGAGTGTGTGAAATATATTGTATATTTGCGTTTTTCTGCACGTGTGGTCTGATACCAAATATTCTCTGGCTTCCCTTTGTTATTTCTTGGTATTTGTTTTGCCTCTCCCCATTTGAACTTTGTTGATACTTCTCATTATCTCTTTATTTTTCTCTCTTATCTCATGTTCTTATAGCATGAGACTCGCTCATGATTTTACCTTCCTTGATTTCGTATTTCGTGTACCGGTAGTTTCATCGGGTATTTGTAAGGAATCCTTGTGTGAAGTTGATGTCGGGTTTCCTCTTAATTTTTTTCTCGTTTTGCACGCTTGTTACTTTCCCTGGACCGCCTTTTATTTGAGAAGTCTATAAAGCTTATTGGTAAGCTTCATTTTATTACGATGGTACAATATTAGACTTAACCTACGTAATTTTCATTTTTTGTGCTCTTCGGTTGGCTGATAATGTTTCTAGGTCCGTTAGTTCTTATTTTATCTTCTTCTTTTGAAATATCAGTGGAATTTCGTTCCACAAAGTTATGATTTAATTAATAATTAATAATACTCACAATGCCATCCATGCTTAATACAAATGTCATTATTGTAAACATTCCGCAGAGATACGATTTAATTCCCAAATCATGTGTAAATGTAGAAATAGAGGCTATAAATGGTAAAATTCGTAAAATTTGAAAGAGTTTTCCAAATGTCCAAATTATAGATGTAAGTAAATTAGACAGGAAGTTCCACACTCGACATGGCCTATATTTAAATAGGTTAGGAAAAGAGTATCTTAGTGATGAAATCTGCAAAATTGTAAATTCAAATGGTAAGAATAGTTCAACAGTAATATCTTTAGAGTGGAAGCAGGGAAACTTGTAAAAGAAGCCAAACGTGAGGTTTGGCATTCAGATCTTTCGATGTCAAACTTAACTGAGTGGAACAATGGTATTTCGGATGTGTTTAGCAACAATAATAATAACAATTATGATAATAATAATAATAATAATAATAATGGAAATAAATCACCAACACAAGCTTGCAAAAGTAACAAAATTAAACTTTACCACCAGAATGTTCAGTCTCTCTATAATAAAATTGATTACATCTCAGCACTATGTATTTCAGAACATTGGCTGAAAGAGGAACAACTCGAATTAATTCAATTCCCAGGGTTTATACAAGCTAGTAAATACTCTAGAACTAATTTTAGCCATGGTGGTACTTGTGTCTTCCTAAGAAATAATTTAGATCATGAACAGTTAACAGCTTATGATTATCTAATTATGGAACAGGATTTTGAATTATCTGCCATAAAAATAGAGCAGTTTAAGTTAATAATTGTATGCGTATACCGTTCTCCGTCAGGAAAGTTTCTTTTATTTATAGATAAATTAGAATTGTTACTCAACAACATGAGCAAAGTAAATTTCGATACAATAATTTTTGGGGATGTAAATGTGGATTTCATAAAATTTGATAGAAATTGTGAATTATTAACACAGTTACTAATTTCCTATGGACTGAAACCTACAGTAAATACCCCAAACAAGAATAACAAAATTTAGTAAAACCACTCCTGATCAATTTTTTTTAAATACAGATAAATATCACCATTCAATAGAAGTCTATTGTCCGGGTTTTAATGACCACCATGGACAAATACTGAGTTTCGAAGTACCCGAAACAATCGATAATAATGACAATGGAGTAAAATCAAAGTGCAGGTCATTCACTGAAACGAATGTTACATATTTCAATGACTTATTAAATAAGGAAACATGGTCAGAAATGTATAAACTAGAAATTGTAAATGATAAATTTAATGCATTTAACAGTAGGCCTACCCTAAAACACTATTTTGAAACAGCATTCCCCTTTAGACAAAGAACAGTTCAAAATAACAAAACTAACAATTGGATAACAACAGGGATTAAAAATTCATGTCAAAGAGAGAAATTTCTACCCAAATTATATAAACAATACCACACAACACCTGAATTCAATTTATACTACAAAAAATACACTAGCATATTAAATAAGGTAATAAGACTAGCAAAGAAAATGCATAATGATAATTTTATTTCCCAATCATCTAATTAAAATAGGGCTATATGGTCCATGATAAAGAAAGAAACTGGAAAATCTGCTAAAATACAAAGGAACATTACACTGACCAGAAATAATAAAGTGATAAATAATCCAGATGAAATAGCAAAGACTTTCAATGTCTATTTTCTGGAAATTCCATAAAAATTATTAAATAAATCACAGGTAAATACACTAAATTGTAATAATAAAATAAATATATGTACTGATTCTTTATTTATAAATCATGTCACAAGTGAAGAGGTAAGAATAGTTATAAAAGAGCTAAAAAATAAATTTTGTGCTGGCATTGATGGCATCCCAGATGCAATTTTAAAGAAATGTGCAGAAAATATAATAAATCCACGTACACACTTAATAAACAGTTCAATTCACTCGGGAACTGACCCGGATATTTTGATGTTATCAAAAGTCATTCCAGTGCACAAAAACGGTTCAAAATATGAATTAGATAACTATCGTCCTATTACCTTACCAACTGGTATCGCAAAAATTGTGGAAAAAATCATGTATAGGAGACATATAAGTTTTATAGATTTTTTTTATCAAACTCACAACATGGATTCAGAACCGAAAAATCTACACAGACAGCAATTTATGAATGTATTAATAGTATACTGAAATTAATTGACAATAAGGAACATGTAACTGGCCTATTCCTGGATTTATCGAAAGCAATTGATGCTGTTGACCATAAAATCCTCCTTACAAAACTAAATCAATATGGTATTAGAGGTCTACCTAATAAATGGATAGAGTCCCAGCTCTGGCTTATATTACCTACTGAAGTGAAATACTATAAGTATAGGTATTTATTATATTGGTACACCTTAGTCAATAGCAACATGGTACCCAAGAATAGTAATGTTATATGTACCTCCTGTAAAGTTTCACTGAAGGAGAATGAAAATTTCGTACAATGTGACGGAAAGTGTGGTGAAATGTTTCATTTTAACTGTGCTCGTTTGACGAACGCCGTTTTTAAAGCAATGCTTGAAAATCCGGGTGAAATTCTGTGGCATTGTTAACAATGCAAACATAACCCTAATTCAGTCAAAACAGCTACATCTAGTTTTCAGCCGACTAAGGTCAAACCGGACACCGCAAGCTTATGTGAAGCGGTTAACAATATGCAACAAGTGCTAAAGTATGTGTGTAGCTCTCTGGAGTATCAATCAAAAATATTTGATGAACTCTTGGAGCAAGATATCGCACTAAAATCTTGTATTGACCAACTCACTCTAGAGGAAAACAACACTAAAGTGGAGAATGGCTTGCTTAAAGAACAAAATGGGCATCTTAAAAGGCAAGTTAATGACTTGGAGCAATACTCTAAGAATTACAACCTTGACATCGCCGGGATACCAGTCTCCGAACAGGAGAATGTGTATAATATTGTGGCTTAAGTGGCAGGTGCAGTTGGTGTTGAAATCGAAACTGATAGGGACATTGAATATTGCCACCGACTTCCAGCCTTTACGGATAAGGATGGCAAGAAGAGAACGCCCCTCATAGTAGCAAAATTTTATTCCCGCCAAACTAAAGACATGATCATGAGCAAAAAACGATAACATGGGAAACTTCTTTGCACAGATGTCAAGATCAAGGGAGTCTCGACAGTGTATGTAAATGAACATTTAACCAAAGACAACCAAAACTTATATTGGCTTGCCAGGAATTCTAAACGGTCAATGAATTATAAATTCGCATGGACCAGGAACGGGAAGATCTTCATGAGGAAAAATGAAAACAGCCCGATTCTACAAATCAAGACTGCAGCTGACCTGCCAACAGTTCATGGGAATCAAGGAAACTGAAGGTATGTTTGCCTGAGCCAAGTGATCAATCAATATTTTAGGAAATTTTGTTTCTAAGTGAGTGTAAAGTAATTATAGATAGATTTTTATTAATTCCATTTGATCAAATACATGCATTCAATACATTTTTGATATAGGACACGTCAGAATTTACATGCATAAAATAAAAGAACTAACAGGTATATATTACTAAGATTATAACTATTTATAACTTATTATAATAGCAAATCTTAATAGATACAATCTTATTGCACAACTATTTACACCTCACTCTATTATCATAATATGAAAACTTAATTCTATAAATACAACAACATACAGCTAGGTATTAAAATTAAATTAAAAAAGTAAAATATAGTTATAGATTCCATCACTCCTATACGCTAAAATATTCAACTACTGAGTAAAAACAATGGCACTGCAGATAAGCTTTCAACATTCTATCAAAGGTTTTTATTTTTGGGGCCAGTTTTATATACTGGGGTAGTTTATTGTATAATTTAACTCCAGTGTGAAAAGTTCCTTTTTGATATATGCTTGTGTGTGTGTGTGAAATATGAATGTTTTGATTTTGTCTTGTGTTATGCCTATGAACATCATTGTTTGTTTTAAGAAAAACATCTTTATTCATTAAATTCTTTTTAAAAAACATAATACTTTCAAAGATATATATGCAGGGCAGTGGGAGAATGTTTAAATCTTTAAACAGAGGTCTACATGATTCTCTAGAGTTTACATTTGCCATAATTCTAATCGCTCTCTTTTGTATCCGAAACGTGCTTAGTACATCTGGCGACATACCCCAAAATATGATCCCATATCTTAAGTATGAATGGAAATAAGCAAAATAAGTATTTCTTAATGTGTGCATGCTAGTGCAGGTTTTCAAAATACGTAACGCAAAGCACATCGAGTTCAGTTTAGTATTCAGATATTGTATATGTTTATTCCATTTCAAGTCTTGTTGTATCCATAGTCCTAAAAACTTTATTTCTGATTTATTTTCTATTTGATGACCATTTAATGTTATATTGGGCATCGCAGGATTCCTATTCTGTATAGTGTGGAAATTTAGACATACTGTCTTTTTATAGTTTATTATGAGGCGATTATCTTGTGACCATTTGGTTAACTCTCCTGTAACGGAGTCAGCAGACTGCTGTATGACCTGTTTAGTTTCACCTTTTATTACGAGTGTTGTATCGTCCGCAAACAAAATTTCCTTATGTGAATGAACGTTCTGTGTTATATCATTTATATATAGAAGAAAGAGTAGTGGGCCCAAAACCGATCCCTGGGGTACTCCAAATTCAATAATTCCCTCATTGGACAATGTTTCATTAAGTAATTTGGTTCCATCATCCTTGTGTCTCAAGCTTACTATTTGTTTACGCCTTGTTAAGTAAGACTCTATCCATTTATTAGCTAGACCTCTAACACCGTATTGATTTAGTTTGGTAAGGAGGATTTTATGGTCAACTACATCAAATGCTTTCGATAAATCCAAGAATAGGCCAGTTACATGTTCCTTATTGTCAATTAATTTCAGTATACTATTACTACATTCGTAAATTGCTGTCTGTGTAGATTTTTCCGTTCTAAATCCATGTTGTGAGTTTGATAATATTTTATTTTTTTCTATGAAACTTATCAGTCTCTTATACATAATTTTTTCCACAATTTTTGCAATACCAGTTGGTAAGGTAATAGGACGATAGTTATCTAATTCATCTTTTGAACCGTTTTTGTGCACTGGAATTACTTTTGATAACTTCAAAATATCCGGGTAAGTTCCTGAGAGAATTGAACTGTTTATTAAGTGCGTAAGTGGATTTATTATATTTTCTGCACATTTCTTTAAAATTGCATCAGGGATTCCATCAATGCCAGCACAGAATTTATTTTTTAGCTCTTTTATAACTATTCTTACCTCTTCACTTGTGACATGATTTATAAATAAAGAATCACTGCATATATTTATTTTATTATTAGAATTTAGTGTATTTACCTGTGATTTATTTAATAATTTTTGCGGAATTTCCAGAAAATAGTCATTAAAAGTGTTTGCTATTTCCTCTGGATTATTAATCACTTTATTATTTCTGGTCAGTGTAATGTTCCTTTGTATTTTAGCAGATTTTCCAGTTTCTTTCTTTATTACGGACCACATCGCCCTGTTTTTATTAGATGATTGGGAAATAAAATTATCATTATGCATTTTCTTTGCTAGTCTTATTACCTTATTTAATATGCTAGTGTATTTTTTGTAGTATAAATTGAATTCAGGTGTTGTGTGGTATTGTTTATATAATTTGTGTAGAAATTTCTTTCTTTGACATGAATTTATAATCCCTGTTGTTATCCAATTGCTAGTTTTGTTATTTTGAACAGTTCTTCGTTTAAAGGGGAATGCTATTTCAAAATAGTGTTTTAGGGTACTGTTAAATGCATTAAATTTATCATTTACATTTTCTAGTTCATAAATTTCTGACCATGTTTCCTTATTTAATAAGTCATTGAAATATGTAACATTTGATTCAGTGAATGACCTGCACTTTGATTTTACTCCATTATCATTATTATTGATTACTTCGGATACTTCAAAACTCAGTATTTGTCCATGGTGGTCACTAAAACCCGGACAATAGACTTCTATTGAATGGTGATATTTATCTGTATTTATAAAAATTTGATCAGGAGTGGTTTTACTAAATTTTGTTATTCTTGTTGGTGTATTTACTGTAGGTTTCAGTCCATAGGAAATTAGTAACTGGTTTAATAATTCACAATTTCTATCAAGTTTTAAGAAATCCACATTTACATCCCCACAAATTATTATATCGAAATTTACTTTGCTCATGTTATTGAGTAACAATTCTAGTTTATCTATAAATAGAGGAAACTTTCCTGACGGAGAACGGTATACGCATACAATTATTAACTTAAACTGCTGAATTTTTACGGCAGAGAATTCAAAATCCTGTTCCATAATTAGATAATCATAAGCTGTTATCTGTTCATGATCTAAATTATTTCTTAAGAAGATGCAAGTACCACCATGGCTAATATTAGATCTAGAGTATTTACTAGCTTGTATAAACCCTGGGAATTGAATTAATTCGAGTTGTTCCTCTTTCAGCCAATGTTCTGAAATACATAGTGCTGAGATGTCTTTAAGTTCATTTTTAAGCATTAGATTTATGTAATCAATTTTATTATAAAGAGACTGGACATTCTGGTGGTAAATTTTAAATTTGTTACTTTTGCAAGCTTGTGTTGGTGATTTATTTACATTATTATTATCATAATTGTTATTATTATTGTTGCTAGACAAATCCGAAATACCATTGTTGCACTCCGTTAAATTTGACTTTAAAAGATGTGAATGCCAAACCTCACGTTTGGCTTCTTCTACCAGTTTCCCTGCTTCCACTCTAATGATATTACTGTTGAATTATTCTTACCATTTGAATTTACAATTTTGCAGATTTCATCACTAAGATACTCTTTTCCTAATCTATTTAAGTGTAGGCCATGCCGAGTGTGGAACTTCCTGTCTAATTTACTTACATCTACAATTTGGACATTTGGAAAACTCTTACAAATTTTATGAATTTTTCCATTTGTAGCCTCTATTTCTACATTTACACATGACTTGGGAATTAAATCGTGTCTCTGCGGAATGTTTACAATAATGACATTTGTTTTTTGCATGGATGGCAATGTACCCTTTAAATCTTTGATTACCTTTTTACTCTCATTTCTATAGACGTCGTTTGCTCCAGCGATGATCACTGCGTAGTCCTTTGCAGTAAGGGACGCACACTCTCCTATCATCCCGTTCGTGACTTCTGCAATCTGAGCTCCCGGCTTCACTGTCGAAGTGACCTCCATTTCTCGGTTTCTCTCCAAAACGCTTGCTGCTACATCTCGCCCGTGGCTATCCGCAAATATCCGCATCTTCCTGGATTTTCTCTTTATCATTCTCTTCTTTTCTTCTTGAGGAAAGTCATCATTTTCTTCGACAAGCACTCCAAATGAATTTGAGACGGGAATTTCAGTTACATGTACTCCATTTATAGGCCTAGGCTTATTCAATCTTACCTTACCAGCAATCACTGTCGACCAAGTTTCCTTGCTTTCCTCTCTGTTTCCTTTTAATGTATTCAACTCTTCCATTAACTTAGCAATATCTTCCTTTAGCAGCTTTATAATTTCGTCTTTTGAGGACAGTTCGTTTCTCAGGTTATGACATTCGCATGACGGTAGCGGTAGGCCTACATTACGACAATCGGTTTCACTTTTCTCCTCATTCAATTTTACCTGAGATCTTGTGATGATTTTATTTGCATTTTTTACTTTTATTTTGCACGACGAGCATAAATCCGTTACTGTTACACAACCTGACGAGATACTAACACTGTTTACTGTCGTCATACTAGAGATCTAAGTGAGCCTAGATGTTTACACCAAATTACACTAAATTTAATTTAATTATTACTACCTAATAGAATTAATCTAATAACCTACCAATAAAGAAGAATGTGAAATACGTATATCTTCCAATCGGGTGAAGTCTCGTAAAAGCACCACTGCTCTACTTGGTTCAAACAGTGATTGAAGAAGTCACCGAATCTTTGGATACACGTTCCCACAACTTAGTTTAAGTTTATTAAATTATTAACAAGAATTTCTAAATACTATCAATATTCCGTATTACACTTGATCTAAGGAAAGTAACTTTATAGATTTTAAGCCTCTGTTATAATATTTTACCACTTTTATCAAATATTTACACTAGCTGCTAATTATGGAAGTACCCTCAAATAAAACAACTAGGCATGAAATCAGATAACGAAGTAGACCTTAATTTTAAAGATATTACTTCAAAGATTGTAAGCAGTACTCAAGACTTGAACAAATTAATTAGCTTTACTACAGGAATTAAAATCATGCACCTATATATATGTGGCATGATAACAAATTTTGAAAGTATGCTAGTTATGCTCGATCAACTTGATCATAAACCAGATGTCATTATACTGTCTGAAACTCAGCTCATTGAGGATATACCATTTGCTATTTTAGGATATAATGAATACTTCATACCACCTCAAAATTCTACCCATGACAGCATAAAGATATATGTGCATGAAAACCTCATACAAAATATTACAATATCTACTGTAAAAACACTGAAAGCTGCAAATGCTAGCCTACTCAACTTCAGATATAATAAAGAAAGTTACTTGGTACTTGCTATATACAGATCACCCTCCACAAGCCCAAAGAAATTCATAGAAGAACTAGGAAATACTCTCCAGCACTTGCCTACAGCTACACACAGTATATTAATAGGAGATATAAATATTGATATTTTAAATCCTACAAGGCAATATGCCCAAATTATTAAAAATGAGTATTTAAATGTATTACATGCAAATGGATTCATTTCGTACATAAACTCACCAACTAGAATAACCCCAAAATCCAGAACATGTATCGATCACATACATGTTAAGTCCCACAGAAACAGCAACTTTGACCCTTTTGTTCTGCATACCAGTATCACAGATCACAGTCCTACATTTCTCATACAAAATAAATCTCAAAAATACACTCCACAAACAGGAGAAAATACTTTGAACAATGCAAGAATAAATTATGAAACTCCTCAAGAACTAATAAAAAGCTTTCTTTTTTTAACAGAATACAAAAGGTACGAATCAAAGGTCCTCTAAGTAGAAGTGCTGAAGTAAAAATTGGAATTCCCCAAGGAACAGTTTTAGATCCTATTCTTTTTCTGTTATATATTAACGATTTGTGTAAGCTGAACTGTAATGCGAGGATTACCTCATATGCTGATGAAACTGTCGTCACAGTCACAGGAACAACTTGGGAGGACACTTTTAATAGAACTCAAGAAACCCTTGCTACAGTCCAAAAATGGCTAAGAAACCACCTCCTTACCTTAAATGAAACCAAAACACAATACCTATGCTTCTCAAACAACAAAACATTACAACCCACAGACAATTTAACACTGAAGATCCACACACCAATTTGTAACAATGGTGAAAGACGCAACTGCTATACCCTACAGAAGTCAATGAATGCTACATATTTAGTGGTTATTATAGATAGTCATTTAAAATGGAATATGCATGCATCAAAGTTGGCCAATAAACTTCAAAAGTTAATTTATATATTTTACAGAATCAGAAATATCCTTTCAGCAAAAGTCTTGAGAACTGTATATTTTGCCTTAGTCCAGTCACAACTACAATATGGAATAAATGGTTGGGGTGGAATACTTGATTCACATTTGGCTCAGGTAAATACCTGCCAGAATTTCATTCTAAAAGTTATGAACAAAAGGCCACCAACTTTTCCAACATGTGAACTGTATCAACAAAGCATTGTGGTGTTTGAAGCATATTTTCAGTGTTGCCTTAGTAAACAAGAGTTTAGTGCTTTTCAGTCGGCCAACACGAATGTACCCAAAAGAGATGGGTTATGCCCTAATCCTGAAATAAATTACAAAATTGTGTTCATGAAGCCCACGCACAAGTTTATCTTATGTGGGATTCACCATGTATTTTTGATACAACATCTGTATATGTACATGTTTTCTGTCAGTGAATAAAAATGTGTGCTCGTAAAAAAACAAGGCGTAAACAAATAGTAAGCTTGAGACACAACGATGATGGAACCAAATTACTTAATGAAACATTATCCAATGAGGGAATTATTAAATTTGGAGTACCCCAGGGATCGGTTTTGGGCTCACTACTCTTCCTTCTATATATCAATGATATAACACAGAACGTTCATTCACATAAGGAAATTTTGTTTGCGGACGATACAACACTCGTAATAAAAGGTGAAACTAAACAGGTCATACAGCAGTCTGCTGACTCCGTTACAGGAGAGTTAACCAAATGGTCACAAGATAATCGCCTCATATTCAACTATAAAAAAACAGTATGTCTAAATTTCCACACTATACAGAATAGGAATCCTGCGAAGCCCAATATAACATTAAATGGTCATCAAATAGAAAAAAATCAGAAACGAAGTTTTTAGGTCTATGGATACAACATGCCTTGAAATGGAATAAACATATACAATATCTGAATACTAAACCGAACTCGATGTGCTTTGCGTTACGTATTTTGAAAACCTGCACTAGCATGCACACATTAAGAAATACTTATTTTGCTTATTTCCATTCATATTTAAGATATGGGGTCATATTTTGTGGTATGTCGCCAGATGTTCTAAGTACGTTTAGGATACAAAAGAGGGCGATTAGAATTATGGCAAATGTAAACACTAGAGAATCATGTAGACCTCTGTTTAAAGATTTAAACATTCTCCCTCTGCCCTGTATAAATATCTTTGAAAGTATTATGTTTTGTAAAAAGAATTTAATGAATAAGGATATTTTAAAAAAATGATGTTCATGGGCATAACGCAAGACGAAATCAAAACATTCATACTTCACACACACACACACACAAGCATATATCAAAAAGGAACTCATCACACAGGAGTTAAATTATACAATAAACTACCCCAGTATATAAAACTTGCCCGCAAAATAAAAACCTTTGATAGAATGTTGAAAGCTTATCTGCAGTGCCAATGTTTTTACTCTGTAGTCGAATATCTTAGTGTATAGAAACTATGAAATCTATAATTATATATTACTTTCCTATTTTAATTGTAATACCTAGCTGTAAGTTGTTGTATTTATAGAATTAAGTTTTCATATTAAGATAATAGAATAAATTGTAAATAGTTGTCCAATAAGATTGTATCTTTTAAGATCTGTAATTATTGTTACGTGCATTGCCCGTTCCAACGTTTTTAAAAATGTATCTTCCCTGTATTCTGGTGTTCCTTGACATTTTGAAACGACCGCCTGGTGACATGATTCCGTTTGTGAACACGAGATGGCAGCTGCTGTCGGACTTCGGCGCTGCTAGCAGTGGTTCCTTCTTCACCACTAGAGTGTGTTGGTTGTGCCTTATAAACTAATCCTATTCCAGTCATATATGAAGGCTATTATTTTCATACGTCATGAAACAAAGGACTGTGTATTCATGATACCGCCAAATTAATTACTTAATAATAACATTGTTGCTTGATGTGTCAATCTGTGATTGGACTATTTCCAAATATCTAGCATGCAGCGCGCCTGGCTTCCTTGTCGGCGCCATGTTGTTGTCATCTGTGACTTGATATACTATATTGGACTGAGTGGTCGTGAATTTGATTGTCTATTGAGGCGGAGACCAGTGGCCCTCGCCTCACCAAGAAATGGAATTAAATTACAAAATATGTGAACCGCAGTGGGTAGGAAGTGAAATCGTCACCCCTGAAGCAAGGTCTACAATTTATTTTCGCCGGAATGGAGAAAACTTGTAAATGTTTGGTGTCCGTGGTTGCATGTGCCAGCCGGAGCCATGTGGGCAGTTTTCATTATTTAAAATTATTTATTAGTGTTATGTTTGTTTTATCTTTAGTGTCTCTGGAAAAAGGATTATTTAAGGTATGTTAAAAGGTTTTTTAATTTTATTTGTGTGCATTCACGAGTATGTTTTATTATTCTTTTTTTAAAATCTGGCGTCATGGCCTAATTGTATTCACTAATTAGATGAAAATTGGTTTGTAATTCTGGGGACACGTTTCTAGTTTTTTTAACTTATTTATTTATTTATTTATTTAATGCTCTCTAGGGGTATTTTCCTTTAATTGCGTAATTCACTTTCTTCTCGTAGGTCAGAGGTTGGCCTATATTTTGGTCTTTAGTTTTTTTTGGTGTTTGATCCGTGGCTTCCTTTTTCTGTCAATTTTAATGCTAATTGTTTGCCGTAATTTCGGCTAGACATGCAGTCTCCTGTTTTTAGTGGCCATGTTTGTTTTTGTTTTGCCGAAATGCATTCTGGTCTTGGAGGGCAGTCTCTTGGCGCCGACCGCGAAACTCAAACGTGTTGTGGTGTTAACTTAATATGTTTTTTTATTAACCTTGTTGGTTTAACTTTGTGTTTTTGGTGAATGTTCCAGTGTTTTTCTCCGTCATGCAAATTATGGATTTATTTTCTGATCCAATTTTATTTTGTTAATTTAATTTTTAAATTTCTTGTTTTGCATCATGGCCTTGGTCTCTGCATGTCCGGTCGGTATTGCGTCCTACTAAATTATCAAGCCCGTTCTCATTTAATTATGCCTGTATTTTCTTTTTTTGAATCTTTGGGCTTTAACATTTTAATTTTAATTTAATTCTTTTCTTTTTGTTTGTTTTGCAAGCAAGCATGTTAAGCGGTCTCTTGCCTTCTTTGTAAATTATGCTGGTTGATGCATGTTCTGTGTTCTTTAAATTTTAACAATTAAATTTTTATTTTAAATTTTTAAGCAACTGTTGTGGCATTATTTCGTCGGCAGCAGTTCTGTTGGTTATTGGGGGGTGTCTGTAGAATAGCCTGTGCGTTCCCCTTCTCCACCTTCCTTCTATCCCTTTTGGTGCTCTTCTGTTGGGGCATGTCATCTGGAGGTGATTTTGCTGTGGAAGCGATGCGGACCTCTGAATAAACGGTAAGATGGCCCATCCACCGCTGGCCATCCACGTGTCAATTATAATAAGTTATAAATAGTTATAGTATTACTGTATATATAGCTATTAGTACTTTTATTTTATAGATGTAAATTCTGACGTGTCCTATATCAAAAATGTATTGTATACATGCATTTGATCAAATGGAATTATTAAAACTATCTATCTATCTATCTAATTCTGTAAAAGATGTAAACGGTATGGTTATTAGATGTAATAACTAATTTTCCTATTTTGTAAAAGCAAGGAATCTTAGTGTTGGGAGGAAAATTGTTGGTCGTTTTGGAAAATTATACTCTGTTGATCATTTATTACTTATTTGGATGATTGTGAACTGGTTGTAAGTGATGCATTACCTTAATATGTCATGAAGAAAGAACATGGACCTTTGCTGTCGGAGTACAATTTGGTTTCAGATCAAGAGCTGATATTGTCATCCTGGTTGGCGAGTTGGTGACTGTTGCGAAAGTCCTGGGCCCGGAATTCGTTATGTAAAGCCGTGACTTCTACGTTGAGAATGATCGTGTCTCCTTCAACCAAGAAGATATCTGATTTGTATATTATGTTAAAAAAAACTGTTATATTGTTGCCAAGTAAGAAATTGAAACTCTAAGCATGTTGGTAATGGATTTATGCATGAACGCTTTGGTTTGTGCCTATTTTGAAGATGATAAGTTTGGTGTACCTTGAGCTATTATGAAAGAACGAGCTGATATTCATATGCAGCTCTATTTACTAGCTCTCTCTCTCAACACATAAACTTGGTGTACAATAGTGTCCTATTGTCCTGTATAGTGGGGACGAGAGATGACGCATTTTAATTTACTTAATGAGAACATAATCTATTACTACTTGAAAACGATCTGTTACGCCTCCTGTTGAGCAAGAGTTGTACTAGCCTGCAGCCGTGCGATTTACGAGAAAACTGTTCTGTCACGCTTTCTGGTGAGCACGGGTGGGAACTCGCTTGTTGTCCGTACGATGCTTCCATATGGCGGAGGAATTTAGTCCTACTCCTTATGATGTTCGTTGAGTGCACCTTTATCTCTGTTCACGATTGCTTCGATGTCGACCGAAAGTTTAACAAAGACTAGTTACCTAGGATACCGCTGTAATAAAGAAGAAATTGTTCTCTATTGGAATCCTTACTAGCAAGATGTAAAATTTGCAGCTCCGTGATTATACCGGGCTTTTAGCCCTGAAAGGCTAATCTAGCCTCCGTCCAGGAATATAATTATCTCCAACTTGATTCTGAAGTACTTCCGACATCTCATAGAAGATATTTTGACTTACTTTGTGTATTAATATTCTTTTTCTTCTGGTAACTCAACCAGCATGTTTGGAACAGGTAAATATTGTAAGATTCTTGGAAACTATTTATATTGCTGTCGTTTTATGTTTTAATGTCTTGGACGTATTGTAATTTCGTAATCTTGTGTTATTTTGTGTTGGCGGTCTGTTAGTTCTAACTCGTGTTTTGGGCCTAAGCCTTGTTGTCGGAATAACGGTAATGTATTTGTCGATATATTTAAAATAGTTTCCAATTATCTATATCTATACTATGTATCTTTTGGGGGAATGTGGTTATTTTTTTAAAGCTGATCTACGATCCACGTAGCATCCAGACTTCATCTTGTTCTAGAGCAAGGACTTTCATAACCTTAATACCTATTATTTTTATGTAAATTTTCCTTTTCTCCTTGTCTCTACGTAGTATGCCTCATATAGGTACTGTAACTTGTGTCGAGGATTATGGCACTTATTATATTCTCAGTAAATGTGTTGCTTGGTGACAACCTAGCTATTGTTAACGTTTCTTCCTTTTCAGTTTAAACAATATGTTTTTGTTTTTCGTGTCGATTAATGGCAGACATGTTTAGGATTTCATTGCGATCACACGTACCTAGAATTTGCTCCTGTAATAAAGACAAACTTAATTAATTGCATTGAGTTGAGACCGGATTTGAACTTAAACTAGTTTAGGTTCATACCTTGTGTATGGTTTAAAGGTAATTGATCTGTTTTAATTAACGAGGGATAATTTTCTGTTGGCCTTTGACTTTTCATTTAACCAATTATTATGATTAATTCAACCCTTTTCCTCCTCAATCGATGGGATTCCTTGCTTATTATTTCTTAACTGTTTATACTAAGAATTAATTTCTTTTCAAATATTATTTCCTTCTTGTAATGCATGTAATGTTTTTGGTGTTCAATTATATATATATATCAAAAGTGACCTCTGTGTTCTTGTATCATAGGCTTAGTCATTCTCTTAAGTTCGTGCTATTTTACTGCCTGGGTAAATGGTTCTGTTCAACACCTTCCACTTTCTTCGCTAGTATTTTTGGGGTCTTTCTGATTTTATTTTTCAATTAGTTAGCTCTCATTTTCTACCAGTGTGATCACCATTCATACTTAAGATATGGGGTCATATTTTGGGGTATGTCGCCAGATGTACTAATCACGTTTAGGATACAAAAGAGGGCGATTAGAATTATAGCAAATGTAAACACTAGAGAATCATGTAGACCTCTGTTTAAAGATTTAAACATTCTCCCTCTGCCCTGTATATATATCTTTGAAAGTATTATGTTTTGTAAAAAGAATTTAATGAATAAGGATGTTTTTCTTAAAACAAACAATGATGTTCATAGGCATAATACAAGAGAAAATCAAAACATTCATATTTCACACACACACACACACACACACACACACACACACACAAGCATATATCAAAAAGGAACTTTTCACACTGGAGTTAAATTATACAATAAACTACCCCAGTATATAAAACTTGCCCCAAAAATAAAAACCTTTGATAGAATGTTGAAAGCTTATCTGCAGTGCCATTGGTTTTACTCTGTAGTTGAATATCTTAGTGTATAGAAACGATGAAATCTATAATTATATTTTACTTTTCTATTTTAATTGTAATACCTAGCTGAAAGTTGTTGTATTTATAGAATTAAGTTTTCATATTATGATAATAGAATAAGGTGTAAATAGTTGTCCAATAAGATTATATCTCTTAAGATCTGTTATTATAATAAGTTATAAATAGTTATAGTATTAGTATTACTGTATATACCTATTAGTACTTTTATTTTATAGATGGAAATTCTGACGTGTCCTATATCAAAAATGTATTGTATACATGCATTTGATCAAATGGAATTAATAAAACTATCTATCTATCTATCTATCTATCTATCTATCTATTGGTCGTTGCAACACCAAGGAATAATATAACATAAAAAACAAGTGAACATAATCAGATGCAACATAAGGAAAGTTCAGGAGTTACTTTACATTAAATCGTAAGCAGTTTGATTAAGTACATTTTATTTCCGACATTTTTTCACTTCATAAGACACGTGCTGCGTCCGCTCGTCGCGAGACACTACTGATCTGAGAGCTGTGTCGCGTGTCTCCGTCTCGCACTCTCAAATGTACTTCATATGGTTGAATGGGGAGCAGATCGAAAGTGACCTGTCTCGGTCGCTTGTCTCTGTCGTGTGCAGCCAAGTGGTACCTTTACGTCTTCCGTTCCTGTGCCTGTTATAGATGCTTGATGTCGTGGTAGTTGTCTTTGTTTCCTGCCTATGACTTCCGTCCATTTCTCTTCAGCTGTCCGAGAATGACTTCCATTGATGTTGGGATTCAGGCAAAGTCACGGAGTCTTTATATAAATGAACACCTGACGTCGCAGAATAAATATCTGCACAAACAAGCACGGGACCTCCGGCAACATGGTTGTAAATATGTTTGGACGAAGGACTGTAAAATCTTTGTGAAGAAAGACGAAAGTGGAAGCACTTTTCGCATCACCAGCATGGAGGACATCCGTAAATTTCAGAGCGAACTAGCTAATAAGATATCTAAGCCTGACAATGGAAGCCCCTCCAGTAATAAAAACTCTTCTTAACTACTCAACAGTAGAAGACCATCCCGGAGACAACATGACGATAACGACGGACCAGATATACAACTCCAATCCTACCAACTGCAGAGAACTAATATTTGTGAGTGTGCATGATTACACTATTAAATGGAAAACTATCACTAATGACTGTATCAGCCTACAAATTGTGTATCTTAACAGTAGAAGTGTTAAAAATAAGCTGGACGAATTGGAAATACTCCTGCATATTTTAGGTGAAGTAGATGTCTTGGTTATATCTGAAACCTGGATTAAGAGCAACGAGGCTAAATATTACAACTTAAACAATTACTCTGGTGTGTTAGCTCACAGAGATGATATGAGAGGAGGTGGGACGGGGTTATTTGTACATAAAAAATGGAACTTTAAACTAATTAATAAGTGTGAATTGAACCATAGCTTAATCTAGGTGGAGATATGGCGAGACACCTCAACTGGTAAAATCAAATCAGACAATCTATCCATCATTGGAGGATACAACCCAACGAGATCTAATGCAGCTTTATTTCTAACATCTTTGGAAAATTTCCTCTCTCAGACCAACAATACTCCTTGTCTTTTCATAGGTGACACAAATATTAACACTTTTACTGACGACCTCATAAAAATGCGATACCTTAATGGCTTAATGTTTTAACAAGCTATGGATTCACATTGTGTAACAAAATATATGCAACACGTACGACTGACACATCATCAACTCTTCTCGATCATGTAGTAGTAAACAATGACAAAATGCAGCTCACAATATCCAATGTGGATACAGACATAAGTGACCACAATGTAATCATCACAGACACTGTCTGGCCATACAAAAGAACCCATTCTCATAACAAAATTTTCACTTCGTCGATTAGTCCTAATTGTATGGCTAACGAAACAAACGATAATAATGATATCACACAAACTAGCCAGGATATTACGATCAACAACATGTACAGCGCTTTTATTGACCAAATTCAAGGAACTATAAAAAGATGCAAGCACAATATTCCAACAATCAGAAAATATTGTCAAATACAGATGATGCAAGTCCATGGATTACATCTGAATTGATAATATTGATTAAGCGACGCAACACACTACATCAAAAACTCAAGATCAGGCAACACAAAGATAACATCTCCCTAAAAGAAGAATATATTATGTGCAGAAATGCAGTAACATCATTGAAAAGGAAACTAAAAGCAGATTATTACTCACAAAAGCTAAACTTGTGTGATAAAAACGTAAAGAAAACATGGGAAATCTTGAATGAAATTATATATAACAAAAGGTATAGCTCTAAAACTTGCACATCTCTTATGATAGATAACACGGTCGTTGCAGATAAACAGGAGATTATTAACTCGTTCAATGACTATTTTACATGCATAGCCAGCAATCTTGTCTCCCAGATAACTGATCAGGACTGTACAAGTCAGAATGCTAACTACCATTCAGAATCACTCTTTCTATATCCAACAGATCACGTTGAAGTTAAATGTATAATTAAGAATCTAAAAAATAAAAAAAAGTTGTGGTGTAGATGGGATTTCAGCTAGTGTGGTTAAAACGTTTGATGATCAACTAATAACGATGCTTGTTACTATAATTAATGAATCTATGACTAGTGGCATAGTACCACAAGCTCTAAAAATTGCTAAAGTAATACCAATTTTCAAAGGAGGAAATACAAGTGATGCAGGGAACTATAGACCTTTATCTATACTACCCCTTATTTCCAAAGTCCTGGAAAGCATTTTTAAGGTGAGGCTAGTGAAGTTTCTGCAGAATAACGTTTTTTGTATAGAGCCCAATATGGTTTTGTTGAGAACTCCAGTACAGAACTGGCTATTACTGATCTTATTTCAATGCTTCAGGAAAGCATTGACCGCAACGAGATAGCAGCTGGGTTATTCATTGATCTCGCTAAAGCTTTTGACACAGTAAATCACGAAATTCTATTATCAAAATTAGAGAATGCTGGAATTCGAGGCGTTGCATTGGAGTGGTTCCATAGCTACCTTAGTGGAAGAAAGCAATATGTTGCCATGAATGGCTATCGAAGTGCGGAAAAGGCTGTATCGTGTGGGATTCCTCAAGGGTCTATTTTGGGCCCTACGCTGTTTCTCATATATATAAATGATTTAAGTAAAGTTAATTTAAAAGGTCAAATTATGCTTTACGCTGATGATACGAATGTTTTCTATACTGGTAGCAAAGTGGGCACAATAATCAATAATATGCTAGAAGACTTAAACGCAATGGCCAAGTGGCTCAATATTAATAAATTGACTATGAACGTCACGAAAACATAATATATGATAGTGACAAAACCCAGTATGAAAAATAATATTGAACATAAACATATATATAGCAACAACACAATAATAAACGAGGTCTAACATTTTAAATATTTGGGGCTAATCATTGATAAACAACTAAGCTGGGTAGCACACGTTCATTATATTGCGAAGAAGATAGCTCGGCATCTGGGCTGTTGAGAAAATTGAGATACTTAATCCCCAGAAAACTTCTAATTACAGTATATTACTCACTCGTACACAGTCTCTTGCAGTATCTAAATGTAATTTGGACTCAGTGTCAAAAGACAGCCCTGCATGAACTTATGGTAATACTAAATAGAGCGATAATATATATATATAACCTACCCTTTAATACACACAGTCGAGATTTACATGCCAAGAGTAAAATAATGCCTATGTCAATGTGTGCAGAATTAAGGTCAGCAATACTAATACACAGAATTAAGCAAAACAATGTGCTGCATAACAGTGACTACACGCTAAATTCTGACATTCATACTTATAACACGCGACAAGCAGATGACTTCGCTCTCTTTCAAATCCGCTCGTATAAATTTGGTAACTGTAGCTTTAAGTTCTCAGCTATTCAATCTTACAACCATCTTCAAAGCGATTTAAAATCAATTTCCAATCTGTCGACTTTCAAATTTAAATTAAAGAGACTACTTTGGAATCGGTACCTAATAAAGTAGGTAGCCAAATTTAGTGAATCATCATGTCTCATTTCACTCTGCATTGATAAAAAAAAATTTAAATGTTATTTACATTGTACATTTTCTTTTGGTAAGCTAATTACAGTGTTAGGTCTAGTATCATTGTCGAAAATTAACTTAATCACGCAGCAAATGTGTATGTAAGGTATATATTGAACCCTTATTGATCTGCGATAAATAAGTATTCATGATTTATTATTATTATTACTGCGGCCCAGGCAGTACTTATGGATGGTGACAAAGAGGAAGGCAAGTTAGCGTGTTGCAATGATTGCCACAGAAACAGAGCTTGGTAGCTATTCTTGAAAACGGCCGGGTAAGCTGAGTTCAAGGCCAAATTGTGTAACAACATGCACCAGAATTGGAGTCATAAAGGGATGGTCACGAGTTTCTTGCAACCGACCTACGATTGAATCACCCAATCAGGAGAGACCAAGCCGAAACCACGCGATGGGTGGCGTCACTGGTAAAAAGCGCGCGGAATTGATTATCTAAAGAACTGCCGATCCGAATTATCTCCGCATGTGTGCGCTGAGACGTTTGAATTAAATGATGAAGATTGACACTAGTCCCGTGTGTGTGAGATGAAAACTCTAGAAAATTTTTCTTAATTCACCCCACTCCACCTCACTCTGTCAGTTTCCAATAAATTGATCGACGAGACGCTGTTTCGATGTCTATCTGTTTGGAGCTCTGGTGAGCTAACTTCACGCCAGTTTGCGTAGTGATTTTTTAAAGCTCTAATATTATTTGAAGTCATTCGTTTTGAGCTCTGGTGAGCTAACTTCACGCCAGTTTGCGTGGCGACTTTAGTACTCTAATATTATCTTGAAGACAACTATTTTCAGCTCTTAGGGGCAAGACTTGAGTAACATTCCAATTAGCGCTCAAACCGAGCGAAGGTCCAAGAGCAGTAGAGATTATCGAGCGAGATAACGACTGCAACACAGGCAGATTTAAAACTTGTATCGTCAAGCCAGTGACGATGGGTTTGAAGTGTACATTTCATGTAAATTTTTACTGTATTTTTCAAGTGTTGTATTGTGCGTGTGTAAGCGAGAGCTAGGGAAAGTCTTCGTTGATTAATCGCATAGGACTATCGTGGGCAAAATTAGTAACTCACAAGCGATTATAGCCAGGTCAAATTATAATAATATTGAACTTTTCTTCCAAAGAGACTACACCAAGATATCCGACGTGTGGTCAGGAGCCGGAGTGATGTCCAACGCTTCTACGAAGACAACGATGGAAGGCTAATTTTCCCGTAGGGAAATGAGCCGAGATGAAGTCATATGTTCTACAAGCTGATACGGTGATGTACAAAAATTGATTATTCAATAGGTAGTTAGATTGGCGGGGGAACTTTGTAAGTAGTTCATTTTAGTCTTGTTCTTGTTTTAGATTGTTTTTCTTGTACCTACACTAATTGTTTTAAATGTACGTTGGCGCGTGGCCAAAGTCGTTTGTTGTGTATTATTTTCTTTGGAGTCATATTTAAGGTACACGGCGCGTGTACGTGATTTTTTTCCATGCGAATGCGAAGCCCGTTACATTCGATAATTGGTGCTTTATTAAAGTTCAAATTTTTTTGATAGGAAAGGGAGGTAATTACTGTAAGTTGTTTTCTGAACAGGTTATTATTCATATTAGGGTTGCCGAGCGCAACAAATTAAGATGTAATTGTAGAACACCTTACTTCTAATTTTTTTTAGATTTTTTTGAGTCCTTTTCAGGTTCGATAGTCACTGGCGTAGAACGGAGGCGCCAGCTGGTGGAAAATATTTATGTAATTTTATTTCAGGGTCTGTCAAACCCATACGTGTGATTCTGTGTGTGTTATTGTGTCAGGTGTGTGTTTTGATTCTACATGAAGAGGGGTCCTACCGCCCTCATATTTTGTTGTTGTTGTATTTTGATGGAAAGGCAGGGTGCTCTGAGGAGACCGCTGTTCCTTGTCCATATGCTGATTCTTGGATTTCCTAGGGGAAATGCTGAGATATATTTTTGGTTCTGACACACACACACGTATTATTGTGCTTTGGGGCACGCTTCTTCGAGACTCGATCCCGTCCCTTGGGAGGTCGAGGTTATTTTGACACGTGGGTTGACAGATATGCAGAGTTCCACGAATCACCCGTCTAGCCTGGTGACTTATTTTGTTAGGCAGTCCTATTTTCCGACTGGCTCCTTTAAGCTTTCATTTAGCAAACCTGTTCTTTGTGATGGTTATTTTGAACCATAATTAATTGGGGAGTTCGCCATGTTTGTGACGGATTATTGCATGTCGTATGGATGGAATATTTGTGTTAATGATGTAAATGTTGGCTTTGAGCCTAGTGATTGTTTATGACTCAGTTCACGTAATTTAGTATGTGACGCCCGTGTGGTGTAGTGGTATATTACTTGTAAAAATGACGGCGGTCATATGTGTATTTCTTTTGTTGGTCACGTGTTAACTTACTTGTGTTGATTTGTGAGAAGTCCTAATTTTAGGCAGTAATGTTTTGCTACGGCATGTTTTGAGTCCAATTTCATGCGGAAATTATTGTGTTGTTTATTTTAAGTATAGGAAGTGTCGGTTTAGTTTTAAGTGTTGTATAGTTGTTCCCCGCGTCTGTCTAGCTCTAAGTAATGCGGATTCGTCTTCTGGATGTTTATTCCGGATGATGACGAATCATGCATTCAATTGTACTCATCGTGAAGCATGTAGAACAGCACTCACGCATACATTGTCATTATTGTTGATTTTCTTTTTGGGACACTTGGTCCGAATAATAATCTCTCCTGAGATTTGGCGTAGTTTTGGCAAATTTAATATATTCAGTGGGAGTCATTATGGGAGTTTTGTTTGTTAATTCATTGTTGTAAATAGCTGATCTGTTATTAAATTCATTTGTTATAATCCTGGCTTCACTTTTTCCTGCATGTTATTTTGTTATATGTTACCCTGCATGTTAATGAAGCGCTTTAACAACAACTTACGATATGGACTGTTACACCCCCCGAAACTGAGTCTCATAAGCTTCTTTGCAAGGGTTCAATATGTACATAAAATTGTAGTAGACGCCAATAAATTTGTAATGTACAATTCCTATGTAAGAGCCTCTGGCTCGTTGGAATTAATTGTTCATTAAATGATGATGATGATGAACTTACTTTGGTGTTTCTTGATTATGAACTTGTGAAGGGTTGCCAGTTATTGGTGGGAAACTAATTGTTTTTACATTGTATTCCACATTATTTTCTGTGGGAGTCAGTTCTGATTGAGTACCTATGTTCCTATCGAAGCGATACGGAATTGATTGTTTTGATTTTTTATTTCCTAGATGGGATCCTATTTTAAGTTGATCTTTAATTTCAATTTCATCTCTTATCATTTTTTTATATTACTAATGATGTTCTCCATTATTGTCTGCATTTGATGTGCTATTGTTTCTGTAAGTTTGTCTTCTAGCGCTCGACCTATCTCTGCGCTTTGTTCGTTATACTTCCCTCCAGTAGGTGTCTGTAGTGGTATGGCACTGCTTAAAACTCTTTGCTTATTACTGTTTGTTTCGTGTACACTGCTAGTAGAAGGCGCTCCTTGCTGGTGTCTGTCTGTTTCTTCCACTGCGCGCACTCCCTTATATCCCACCAACTTCTGGCGCTGTCTATGACTTTTATTGGTGACATCCTGCCCTACCTCAGTGGGTGTCTTGTTCGCTTTCTCTCTGATAGGCGACACTATCCGCTGATTGTTATTTAAACTTTCTTCCTCTCCGTTAGATGTCGTCCTCTGGCAGCGCTGTTTGTCATTGCCACTCGTAGCTTCATTCTCTGCATCAGTAGATATCGTTAGTTGTTCAATGATTTGACTATCTTCTCCCTTGTTTACATCTCTCTGGTTGTCAACCGTAACCTCATGTTGTGATCCTTCCTTTTCTGGATTTATTTCTAATACATCTGATTTCAATATTTTGAAGCAGTTTCTTATCTCACTTACCGCTTTCAGCATGCCATCCTTCATTTCCTTCTTCAAGTAGCCTCCTACTTCCGTAATATTCACTATGTATGTAAGAGCACTTTCCAATCTGCTTTCTATCACATCTGCCATTTTCCATATGATATGAGAATAGCAGCCATTGGCCATAAGCTGATTGAACGCCCGAGGGCTCCCAACATGTTCAATTTCAAGTAGTTCCAACTTTCGCTACCAGATGCTACTGTCACTTACGTTGGAACTTGATAGACCGTTTCCTAACCAGACAAATATAACCTACAAATTTTGCTACACACCACTAATTGCAGTGATATATGGCATGGGCCCACAGGCTTCACTTCCCCTCCGAAGGAAGGCATAGTTATAAAATAACAATTTGTGTGTTCCTGGATTTAAGAAAGGCTTCTGACACCGTACACCACAAAATACTCATTAGAAAACTTGAAAAGGAAGGTATTCGAGGTACTCCTCAAGAACGAATAAAAAGCTTTCTTTTTAACAGAATACAAAAGGTTCGAATCAAAGATACTCTACGTAGAAGTGCTGAAGTAAAAATTGGAATTCCCCAAGGAACAGAGTTAGGACCTACTCTTTTTCTGTTGTATATTAACGATTAGTGTGAGCTAAACTGTAATGCGATGAATACACAGTATGCCGATGACACTGTCGTCACAGTCCCAGGAACAACTTGGGAGGACACTTTTAATAGAACTCAAGAAACTCTTGCTACAGTTCAAAAATGGCTAAGAAACCACCTCCTTGCCTTAAATGAAACACAGTACCTATGCTTCTCACACAACAAAGCATTACAACCCACAGACAATTTAACACTAAAGATCCACACACCAATTTGTAACAATGGCGAAAGATGCAACTGATATACTCTACAGAAGTCAATGAGTGCTACATATTTAAGGATTATTGTAGATAGTCATTTAAAATGGAATATGCATGCATCAAAATTGGCCAATAAACTCCAAAAGTTAATTTACATATTTTACAGAATCAGAAATATCTTGTCAGCAAGTCTTGAGAACTGTATATTTTGCCTTAGTCCAGTCACAACTACAATATGGAATAAATGGTTGGGGGTGGAATACTTGATTCACACCTGCCAGAATCTCATTCTAAAAGTTATGTACAAAAAGTCCCCAACTTTTCCAACATGTGAACTGTATCACCAAAGCATGGTGCTTAATATATGACAGTTATTTGTTCAGTCATCAATCATATTTATACATAAAAATATGAAGCTTTTCTCTCATGAACAAAAACTACAAATTTGCACTAGACTTCAAGACAGAACTGGAATTAATATCCCTCGTTGAAACACACTACTTGGCCAAAGGAATTTAACACCCTGAATATACCGAAGAAAAGGCTTGTTACATGGCTCCTTAATAACGTAAATGTAAAGTAAATGACCTTATAAATATCCACCAACATATTTAAACCAACTCAGTCATAAATAAGTCATGTATCATCTTCTTTTATTTTTAGTATCCTTATAATTAATGCTTTTACTATAAAATTTTCTTACTATTAACAGCCAAATACCATGTTGTAAATAAATTAAGAAACTGTATTCATGAAGCCCACGCACAAGTTTATCTTATGTGGGATTCACCCTGTATTTTGATACATCTGTATATGTACATGTTTTCTGTCAGTGAATAAAAATGTTTTTTCTCGTAATAAAAAAGGATTTTAATGCCCTTAAATAATCCGGCGACTGTAGGTCGGGTTTGAACCCGTCATCTTGGGCATAGCAGTTCAGCATGCTACCCACTACGCCACTAAATCACTAAATGTAAAACAAAAGTAATGGAATGCAGCTCAGAAACTCCTACTGACATCAAATAAAGGCAGATGAAAAGCTAAAGGAAGTAGGGAGCAATATAAGCAGTGATGGACGAAGTAAAGAGTGTATAGAAAGTAGGCTGGCACAGGTAAGGGAAGCATTTCTGCAGAAAAGAAATGTGTTGACATCAAATATAGATTTAGATATTAGAAATACATTTTTAAAGCCTTTGTCTGGAGTGTGGCAGTTGGACTGAAAGGAGGAGAACAGAAGCGGTTCCTCAGTTTAGGGGCTGCGACAACGCGGTCATGTAGCCCCGTGTACTTTGGGTGTATTGTGATGACTGTATTAGTGTGCGTTATCTGTTTCTTAACTCTAGTAAGCACTGCAGACTTTCGATTTTCAAGTAGTTCCTACTTTTGTCGCCAAACGCCACCGTCAACAACTAGGCTACTAGTTCAGAACTTGTCTACTAGACGCCACCCACAGTCGGCTCCTGGCGACGAACGTAGGTACCTGAGCGTTGTTTACATTTTAACCTAATTTAGCTTCACTCAGGTGTAATTAGTGGAAAGTTCTTTAACATGCCATAAATCCATGACATGGGACCGCCGGCTTTACTTCCCCTCCAAAGGAAAGCATGCTGAGGGATTTTAATGCTCTTTAAAATCCGACGACTTTGGCCAGGTTTGAACCCGCGATCTTGGGCATAGAAGCTCAGCATGCTACCAACTACGCCACCGAAGCCGCTAGGAAAATGATTAAACTCAAATGGGAGTAAGAAGACGAGCGGGAGAGCGCTAATGAGGAGACAGGGCACATAAGACAACCCGGATTGGCACATTTATTTATGGAAGGAAGGGTAGAGGACAAGAATTGTAGAGGTAGACCAAGGTTACAATACAAGTTATATTATTGCATCACATGTGGTAGCTATGTGGAGATGAAACGATTAGCTGCATGAAACCAGTCTAAGGACTGAAGACTCAAGCAGAAACATGGAAATACTCACAGTAGAAATGGCGCTGCGCCATCTTTTGTTGGTCATAGCAGCAGGAGCCTTGCGGGATGAGGAGAGTGAAACAGCGATGATGGAGTACAGTCTCCACATAAGTCAAGTAGCATTGCATGTGCTGCTTGTGTTACTCAGAACTTATAATGTGATTTGTGAACAGAATAATTAATAATAATTTGCAAAGAATGGTTGGTTTTTAATTAATTTGCAACAGCACAGCTAAGTGCAATAGGAGCTCATGTCACCACGGAGAGTAAAACGATGTTTGAGGTTGCTGGAGCTGAGTCATTCTACTCGCATGACTGTACAGTACCTGGCAACCAAGCAGGTGGCGTAATGACTCGAACAGTGAGTGAACATCAAGATGAAATGAGAAAAGAGTCTATATATGTAATACAAGTTAGATGTGCTATTCTCCAGGAGTAATCACATCCATAATTGGGCACAAATGATTTAAGTAATTTCAAGCACATGCATAATTGAAAGTATATAGCTTACTGCGTTGACACATATATAGTACCAATTTTAGCTACAGCCGCATGGAACGGATTATTCAGTTCAACAAGTGCAAAACTTAAAGCGTCGATTATTGTCATCTTGTGACATATGCAGATCGATTAATTTCTCTAATTGGTATATGTGTCAATGCTGAAAGCTATATACTTTCAATAATACATGTGCATGAAATCGCTTAAATCATTCGCGCTAACCCTGCATGTGTTATGGAAAAAGATCAATATTGAATACATGTTACATACACCAATAAACTTTAAACACCACTGGGGTGTGGCAGAATTAAAGAATAGAGAAAGCAGGTAGACAAAACTAATGAAATGTACATCACATATGTTTCTTAATGGCAGACTTATTGCATATGGTAAGAAACAAACTATCCAACAGTGCAATGGTATTGTTGGAAAATGCTGCTGCATAGAAAAGAAGCCTACTTGTCATACTCTTTGCCCTACCTCAGGTCCACTTCGGCTTCTTCAAAAATCTTGAATCATTGAGAGCAATGTGCAGGGGGTTTTATGTTAAAAATAAAAATAGCATATACGGCTGACAACATTCTTCTTAGATACAGAGGGCACCTCACCTGTCTCATAAACCCTACATACTAAGCGAAATAACCTGATCAGACCTGTTAAAAGTGTTTTTGGTTATGGTAGTTGTAACTAAACAATTTTTAACTCACGTAGTACTAGCACTGTACAAAGCCTAGCGCGAAGTCCGTGAGGGAGCGCCGTATGTGTAAATGTGTTGGGTGTACTGTGGAATAAAGCAGTAGAAAACTTGATGTATTGTGTTATACTTTCTCGTATATGCACTAAATATCAAAAGGTTATGGTGCCCAGGAACGCTGAGAAGAGAAAAGTGAAAAAGTTTGAGCAGTGTTAAATTTCGAGAAGTGAAAAAAAAAGTGTTGTCGAGTTGTGAGCAGTTGATTCAAAATGTCGGAAGAAAACAAGGAACGAATGGACAAACTTTGTTTTTCGAACTATTATTCTTGGTCTAAAGTTGCCAATGCAGAACTTATCGACAAAAACTGTTGGAACGCAATTGATCCTGGGATTAATGAAGAGGAAATCAACTATTTGAATGTTGATCCAGCGCGAATTAACCGCAAGGCTCTCGCTTTCCTACCAAAAAGTGTGTCGAGAGAGTATGTAGAGTACATTGGAGAATGCCTGTTCGCGAAGGACGCTTGGACGACCTTGGAGGAAATTCACACTTCCTTCACATTGACCAAGTGCTTAAAAGTGATGAAGCAAATGATGAACACAACCAAAACACCGGATAACTTGCACCATTATATGTCTGAAATTCAAGGACTCAATCGAGTGGTTGCGAGTGCAGGCTACGGATTGGAACTGAATGACAAACAGCTGGCTGGACTATTCCTGGCTGGCCTACCAGATTCACATCGTGTCACCTTAGCGATCCTTGGTGCTGACAAGGACCTGACGACCAAGAGAGTGAAAGCGGTATTACTTCAAGAAGACGAGGAGTGTTAGTTAATTAAAAGGCACACGGATTGATACTTGAATACGAGATGTATTATGGCACATTTCTACACGAGTGAGTACATACATGTTGACCAAAGAATACATACAAGAAGTCACAGCCTTCTCATCATAAATTCACTGTAAATAAAACATAGTGCAAAACAAGCATTACCAACATACTTATGAACTAAAATTAAAAACTAAAGTTGTACAGAACAATTGATTATCTTTATGATAATAAGACATTGTAACACCGTCACTTAATCGATTTTTTGTACACACAACACATAAATTAATCTGCCATCCCCACAGATGCAATGCAAAAATCATGTTTTGCTCTTGAAAGTGCTTTGGTTAGCACATCAGCGATCATCTGTTCTGTCGCACCTCACCTCTTCCCAACCTTGATATGATCAAAATTAGCATAATTAAAACAAGAAATTAATTCGGTGACACTGAGGCAACCGAGAGGGGGGCTTAGAAACGCCCTCAATAATTTAGATCAAGGCAGGAAATAGGCGATGCCAGGACAAGCCTGTTGATTGGAAGGGCTGGACTTACCCTGAGACCGAATGCGAACATTTCCCATCCAAAAAGCCGAGGAAGGAACAAGGTAACCATTTCCGCTGAGCTTCATGCACAAATAAATATAAAATTCTTAAGATGACTGGTCATTGTATTAACATAAGTATTACAAACAACTAAACTAGGCAACACCTTAAATATAAAAATGTTACACAATAAACATATTATGGTCCCAGTAGGTTATGATTAGGGCGATGCGAAATTAAAACCCCGTGAATTTAAAACGCGCTTCAACCAACAAATCCCTCGTCCAAGTGACGGTTTGTATTCCCCCATTATAATTCACAACTAAAAATACTAAAGTAATTCCCCCAAATAGTATGAAAGGAAATAACGATATGAAGTAAGGCAAAGCTACTCCAGAAAACAAAGTTGTTTGACACAACCAAACAAGTCACTTATTGCGACCAGACCGTCTGAAGGACACCTGTCAACTGAGTTGGCGAGGAGTCGTTCTGACAAAGTTAAAGCCAACACCCACCCTGAAGAGCAAAACAGAAACTAAATAATGAAGAAATCCCCACCCTGAAATAATGCAACGCAAAATGAGGAGGACCACATCCCCTTCCAAAATGCCTCAACCTAAAACATGTCTTAAATTTATATCTGAATTGCCACACGACACGTGGCTAAGAAATGCACTACGAGAGTCAAATGGAAGTGTTTTTAGAATTAACAGTCTTAGCAAATTCAAAGTTTTGTCAGATCCCTGTTAGATAAGGTTTGTGCAATACTGTACTGTTTTATGCCTCTCCCCAGAGGAAAAGAAAATTTCCTCCGGGAAGGGGTCTTCGACACTCCCAAGTTCTGCGTGTGAGATTCAAGAAGGCTGGATACTGACTGATTATTGTTCGCTGAGGGCTTGCTTTCCAGGGAGAATGTGACCACCCCCTCTCCACTGCACAGTTCGGTCGTGCCAACCTAACTTGGGGGCGCAGACCACCATAACGACATAGTCCAACAGAAATGTTGGTACCACAACTGGTACCATGACCCAAATCTTTAAGAGTTTACTCAGAAGTGTTACAACGAAATGTTCCCAGGGAGAACTCATCCCACTAATAGGGATTAAAGGGGTTTCTAAGAACCTGTGCGCAGTAGTTTACTTCACAACAGCAGCGTAGAAATGTCAATCTTCCAGGGTATTAACGTCAGCTCCTTTCTCAGGCAACAAATGTAGGTTCAAGAGTTCTGGAAACCAATTAGCAGTGCTTGCGAAATACACCAGCTCCAGGATGTTGCGAAATAGTAGCAATCTTCATGTAACGATGTTAAAAGTCGTTACATCCTCGCCCTCCCAAAGAAGACGATGGGGAGAGAACAGCAGGAATGGTGGTGAGTAGCTGGACATCTGGCAGTTGAAAGGTCACCTCCGAACTCCGCCAGCAGATCTCGAAGTATAACCCCTCAGGAAGGAGGATGCCATCGAACTTGGTATGGTATGGTACTGTCAACCTGGGCCCAGGTTGAGAGTACACGTCCCACATGAAACTTCCCAACTGAAACACACCATTACTACAGCAGAATAAATTCAATTTAGGTTCCCTTAGCGGGAACGGGTGGCTCCAGACTAGCATGCTAGCCTTAAGCAAGGTTATGTCATCTGAGGACAGATGAGGAAAGTCACACCACATTTGTACGTCCACTGAAACTCAGTAAGCCGTTGTTTAAGTTGTATCCGGGGTGCTTGAGGCCTTAATCAAAGGTTCCCCACAAGTAAGTGGATCTTCAGGGCATCACTAAAATGTTCACTGAAGGGGGTGGGAGTATCACACGATAGGGCATCTGACCACACGAGAAGACTGATTTTGAGTTAAGAATTTTTTTAAAAAAATTTAACCACCATTACCAAATAGTATAACTAAACTAAAATTATGAACACTCATAGAGGTTACCAGGAAGACACAAGGAAAATTTTACAGAATTCTCAAAAATATCCTACTAAACCCCTTAAAATGAAAGAGAAAACCCCTCCTTGAGACGGGAAATCAAGGGGACCCCCACTGGTACCCTGCCAAAACAACGAAACCATATAAAAAGGAATTTACATTTACTCGGATGGGCTAACGCAGCACCGCACGAAAACAGAACATTTTGAGTACAGAGAAAACATTTAAATATACACAACATACCAAAATCAAAACCAAGGATCGTCATAGGTTTGTGATACATAAAAGACATGATTAAATTTAAAGTCTCTGCCTCATTTCACCAGTCACTGCCCCTAACCATCCACGGTGGCCATCCGACGAACGGCAGAAAACAGCAACTACTTTCCACGAGACTAGAAACTAATGGGGACCACGTTATACAGCCTGACACACACATGATCAACCGATTTGCATGCCATCATTTAACCAAATGTCACAAAATGACCTCATCGCAACTTGCCAACGCACCCTACCAGTCCACAGTTCTTAATGAACTTCTGGAGGATGACCCATCGAACTCAGAACACCAAGGTGATCACACCCATGTTGAGAACGACCTCACATAACGTTACGCATGGATAACTCCAAATCTAAAAAAAAACATCTTCCCAAAAATGAAGAACAGGTCGACCGCCTCTTCTAGGCACGGAACCTAACTAATATTAAACCAACAACAACTACCAGCCCTGTACACAGGCAACACTCCAATTCTACTCCCAAAGCACATAGCTCAGCAGAACCAGACACAAATATAAGTTGGTACCAACCGATTTTCAAAACACACCAAAATGAACGTGGCCCACCACTAAAAAAAAACACAAATTACCAATAATTTCATGCCCTACACAACTCACGGACACCAAACGACTACCATAGTCCGATACAGGGTTTCGCATAATTACTACAAACACCGACAGGTGTCATCTGACACATTTCAATAAGCACGAGGCAATTAATATCCTCAAAATTACAATTGCTTCAACCATACTGTCCCTAACATGCCGCAGCATTTCCAAAATACAGAACCACACGGTCACAGATGCGACAAGATGATAAATTCTCAAAATCACGGGGCGATTACTGTCCCCAAAGGAAAATGCACCTTGCACAGAACAAGAACGAGTTCGCCAAATGATAATTAGCTCAAAATTTCTCTAAAATAGGGACGACGACTTCAAGGTGACACAAATTCAAAGCAGAGAACAACTGACTGACGCCTCAGCTTGGCCATCAGCTCGAAACTGACGTTCCACAATTTTAAAATATTCACACCCGAGTACACGGGGAAGGCAAGAATTACATTTCCGAACTACAATCAGGTGCAAGTTGTAACAATATTAGCAAGTCAGCAGTCTAACAGATCAAGCTGCAGATTACGAATAACCCACTGACCAACCTGAACTAGATACATTTTCAACTGACAAGAGATGGTAGCCCGAAGGTTTCCCAGATCACAAATACAATTTCTATAGCCCTCACGTCAGCAACTGAACAACACACCGAAATGAGCATCACTCTGAAGCATCATACCTTATTTTCACATAAAATCAAAATTTCACTACCAACCTAACAAAATTATCACTAAATCATCCATTTTTTTAAACTCAAAATACCAACCACGAATACGATGAACAAAACTCAGCTAACAGAAGCAGATCACAGCCTTTCTTGAGGATTACAAAAGATGACATAAGAGATTTGACTTCAGCGGAACAACTAGACCATCTCCCATCGCCCTGAACTTCATACCATCGCATTCACAGGAAATAGAACATCATAATTTCACCTTTTACACACCTCGAGTTTCTCGTTCGCTAGCAGGTTTACAATTCGATATATGAGTCCTAAAAACACGTTTCCTAGACAGATCCTCTAATAACACGGTTACTTCAGAAGGAAAGGACAGAATCTCATAGGGGCCCTCATATTTTGGTTGCAGTTTACCTGATACCTGACGACCTGGGGCCTTAGCCCAGAAGTTTTTTGCATACACAAAATCTCCGACAGAATATCCACCCTGTTTTCGGCCCAAATTATATCTCTTAGCCAGCTTATCATGCGAGATCTTTATAGCAGCTTTGGCCTCCTTCCAGATTTCTCTGACACGATCAGGAGAGGGTTGGTCAGGAAGCAGATCATGAAGTGACCACAGATTTGTTAGAGGGGAATTTGGGACGAACGCATACATAAGTGAGAATGGCGTTTTCCCATGGGATTCATGCTCAGCAGTATTGAAGGCATAGGGTAACCAATGTAATGACGAATCCCACTTGGCATGATTATCACGATGATATGCGATAAGCGCAGCTCTCAAATTTCGGTTAACTCTCTCTGCCAAACTAGGGTTGGGGTAATAAGGTGTCGTGGTGACATGGGAAATAGAATAATCAAAACAAAATTTTCTGAACTGATGAGAAACAAAAGCCTTGGCATTATCTGACACCAGGTATTGACTAGGACCGAAGGAAGAAAAAACCGACTTTAAACATCTTATGACAGTAGCAGAGTCACAATTTCTAGTGGGAAAAATCCACGAAAAGCGAGAGAAACCATCAACACAAACAAAAGCAAAACGATTACCTAGTTTAGACCGCGGCAGGGGCCCAACGAAATCCACATACAGGCGTTCCATGGGCCTGGACGCAGATTCAGAAGCTAACTTACCAACCTTACCACTGACGGTAGGCTTACTCACTTTACAATCATGACACCCCAGCACGAACTTTCTCACATCCTTATCGAGACCCTTCCAAACAAAAGACTGCCTTATTTTCTGTCGAGTTTTGAATATTCCTAGGTGGCCTCCAGCGGGTGACTCGTGAAAATACATTAGCATGCCATTTATCAGCTGAGTAGGCAAAACAACTTTAGGCTTTCTATCACGCCTAGTTACACAACACAGTACACCAGACTTTAAAATATAAGATTTTATCTCTTCTCCAGAAACTAATCGAGCAATTAAGTCACACAAGACGGGATCTTCCTTCTGATGGTCAGCAATATCCCCAAACAATAACGGTGAATTTACTAACATGTGTTGAGCTGAATTAGCCCCAACAACAACAGGTTCCTCTAAAGAGGGAGTTTCACACCCGTCAGGAATTTCTCCATAGAGACGCTTAAGTGACACAGCACAAATATTTTCATGATTTTCCTCGGGAACGAGATTTTTACATTTATTAGGTACTTCTTCATACATGCGGCTAAGGGAGTCAGCTATGACATTTTCACAACCCTTTATATGACGAACGGTGAACTGAAATGATGAAATACGGGTTGCCCACCTGGCGATTCGCCCAGTGGTTCGAGGTCTAGCCAGGACCCAGCTCAGGGCCTGGTTATCGGTTTCAAGTTCGAAAGGAACATGTTCGACATACATTCGGAATTTCTCCAGTCCAAACATCACTGCGAGCCCCTCAAGCTCGTATACGGAATAATTTACTTCAGCAGGGGAGAGAGTTCGAGAAGCAAAACCAATAGGTCGTCTACCTAACTCACTTTCTTGTAACAACACAGCAGCTACAGCACCGAGCGATGCATCAGTCTGGATTATAAACTTCTTACTGAAATCAGGGACAGCGAGGACAGGAGCCCTACACAGTGCCTCCTTCAAATCATCAAAAGCTGCTTGCTGCGACGGACCCCATTCGAATTTCACATCAGACCTTCGCAGATGATTAAGTGGCAACGCGCGCTGTGCGAAATTGGGTATAAATTTGCGCAGAAAGCCAACCATTCCCACGAATCGGGCTACTCCTTTCACATTTTTAGGCGGTTTAAAATCTCTAATTCCCTGGGTTCGGGAGTCATCGACCGAAACACCTTCAGCAGAAATAACATGACCAAGAAAGGCAATTTTAGGTTTAGCAAGGGACACTTTAGACAACCTTACGGTTAGACCAGCAGATTTTAACCTCTCAAATACTTCACGAAGATGGCGCACGTGGTCTTCGAACGTCTCGCTATAAACAACAACATCGTCCAGGTAGTGATACAAATAATCAAATTTGATGCCAGAAAACACGTGATCAAGAAGCCTACTAAGCACAGCGCCCCCTGTAGAGAGGCCAAAAGGTAATCGGCAATACTCAAAGAGATTCCAATCGGTGGCGAATGCAGTCAGATGCTTAGATTCTTCAGCCAACGGAATTTGGAAATATGCCTGCGTCAGGTCAATGAGGCTATAATAGGAGGCGTTTTTGAACCAGAAAAAACAGCTATGTAAATCAGGAAGAGGGATGGATTCTAAAACAATCTTTTTGTTTAACCTGCGATAATCTACGACTGGCCGAAAACCACCATTTGGCTTAGGTACTAAGAACACAGGTGAGGAATATGCTGATGTGGAGGGTCGAATTACTCCATCCAGTAACATCTGATCGATTAATTTCTTTAATTCCAACATTTTGGGTGGACTCAAACGGTAGGGAGGATGTCTGACGGGTATAGTATCCGTTACTTCAATTTTATACTCCAGGATCTTAGTCATTCCTAATTCGTCAGTGAACACCTCGGGAAAATACCCACACAAATCTCGAATCTCTTTAGCTTGAGCGTCAGATAAATTACTTAAATCCAAGGATTCAACTCCGGTGGACAAGATGGGTTCAGCATCACGGCTGACAACATGAGCACTCGCGCTAGGGACAGCAGTAGCAAGAAATTTAAATTTTACCTCTGAACAAAACCTGAACCAGAATGATTCGTGTTGCATATCTAGCAGTAAGCCAGTATAAGCAAAAAAATTAGCGCCCAGAATAATAGGACATGACAAATTCTTAATGACCCAAAAGGAAAATTTCCAACAAAATTTATGAATCCGAACTTTAAACTTCACAGAACCAAGAACGTCCAATTGAGCACCGTTGGCAGAAACCAACTTAACATCTACATTTGACAGGTTACTGAATTTACAAATGAGTTTCATAGACAAATACCAATTCTCGCTAACCAATGAAGCGGCACTTCCTGAGTCTAACAAGGCAATAACACATGCATCATTTATCGAAACTTCAACCCTAGGAGAGGGTAAGACCCCATCAGAAACCTTCGAACACACGCCACTTGCTCCGATAACTTTGGCGCGGTCCTTCGTTAATTCATTGCCTAAGGCACACAACTGATTTTGGGCGGAACGAATACTTTGAGGCCTGCCCCTGGATTGTCAATCCCTTTTTACTGGACAATTCCGCTGCATATGACCGGTTTCCTTGCACTTATAACACGTCACAGGACGGTTATTAAAATTTTGGGGAGAACGTCCCTGCCCAGGCGGGGTTCGAACCAAGGGAGGTCGAATGAAAGGAACAGAATTTCCTCGGTGAAAAGGCTGGCTATTAGCATACCTGGCAATGTCAACTGAACGTACTGACTCGGCTTGAATACCGTCTTCACAGAGACCCTTAATAGTAGTAGCGGTGGTTCCGATACACAAACAATTTCTGAATTCCGGAGTTGCTCCAGCCAAAATGAGTTTTACCACTTCAGTTTCGGGCATGATTACTCCGAACACCTTCACAAACTTGGAAATATCAACTATATAAGAATTTATTGGCTCGTTCATACCTTGAGCACGATACAAATACCGCCCCTTCATAGTGTCCAAGGATCTGATTGGTACAAAAATTCTTAACACCTCGGTCATAAAATATTTAACGCTCCACCCCTCGCTCATGGCACTAGTCACATACGTTCTCAATGTGTCTGACATATGAGGAGATATCAGCTGGAATACTACTTGGTCACTCACATTAAACTGTTCTGCACACTCGTGAATATCGACCAAAATCCTTAAGAAAATCACAATTTCTTCCGCTGTGTCCATTCTTCGCCCAGACAGCCTAGACACAAAACTCACAATAGGGTGGTTGACCGTACCAAAACTGGCCTTAGAAAATATAGAGTAATTAGAATCACCCTCGTTTGAAGCACCACGGCCTGACATCTCTACACACAAATCCTGTTGAAAGGAACTACGATTTCTGGGACTAACAGTAGGAATAGTGTTACGCCCCGAGCTTGAATTACCTCTTAAACACCCCTGAGACTCGGCAATAAAATTTCCGGTACCTTCGAAGAAGGAATTTGGTTTCACTGTAGGTGGCTGATGACCTGCATTACCCATAGCATTAACTGACCGAAAGGACCCAATACCTTTAGAAATTAATTCACTAGTGATTTTCCTATTAGAATTTTGGTTAGGCAAGGGAACATTCCCGACAGATCGGGGTTCAAGCATTGACCCTGCCACACGAGATGAGACTGCGGTACCCGACACAGAATTGCACGTTACGCAGTTGCAAGTAGAATTTTCCCGCCCGGAACACCCTGAGACAAAGCCACCAGAATTGCTTCTGCTTAGATATGAACTCTGCTCTCCAGCGGCCAATGCCACTCCAGTACTTACTGAGGAAAAAATAGGAAAATCAAAGGAAACATGGTTATTATTTGGTGCAGAAACCATTACAGCATTCGGAATATTTGATTCTGGGTGCGAGGTACCGGTTTCTAAAGCAACGACATTGGACCCGGTGTTTCTTGTCATTATCTCAGAACTAACGGCTTTGTGTTCGCGAGACGAAAATAGACCCGACCCTTCGCTGCAAGAGGGTGGGTAGCATGGCTCCTTCACAGCTGGCTCGACTGGATTACCAACCTTGGGACACAAACTTTCCGACACACAGGCAGAACTATTTACAGGATTGCGATCGCCAATTTGGGTAGTATTAAGCAAATCACCATCTTTATCACAGGAATTGACACAATCCAAACACTGTGCGCACTCAACTAACTTGATCTCAGCATCTAATAAACCCTTCAATTCGGACATAGGTCGTGTTTCATCGGATTCCATTAGATCAACGCAGCGCAGGTAAAGATATTCAATTCGAGCTCGTAACTTACTAAAATTGGCAGGACCGCATTCAACCTCTGAGAAACAAAATCTTACAACATTTGATATTTCTTGAACAAGACCACAAATCTTTGACTCACCTAGTTTGAATTCTGCCAATGTCATTTTAGGTGGCGTTGCTGGAAAATCCACAGCATACTCCAAACTCGTCCTCGCCAGTTCTGTTTCGGCAGGTACTTGGAGATTACGTATTAGCAGTTCATATGTAATCTCCTCCTCAGTGAGATATTTCACCTTCAGGTTGCGTCTAGCCATCTCACAGATGTTTCATGTAACAGAATCAAAATCAAGCATTACACAGAATACAATTAATATCCTAGCTGTGTGGAGAGAAAAAAATTAATTGGGGATGGTACAATTACTTTCTAAATTTTCATGTTGGATTAATAAATTGCAATTAGTCAGCGGAAAAGATGGTTATCACCGGCAATGGAGAGAGAATCAACCATGCTCGGGATGCTACCACTGTCGCACCTCACCTCTTCCCAACCTTGATATGATCAAAATTAGCATAATTAAAACAAGAAATTAATTCGGTGACACTAAGGCAACCAAGAGGGGAGCTTAGAAACGCCCTCAATAATTTAGATCAAGGCAGGAAATAGGCGATGCCAGGACAAGCCTGTTGATTGGAAGGGCTGGACTTACCCTGAGACCGAATGCGAACATTTCCCATCCAAAAAGCCGAGGAAGGAACAAGGTAACCATTTCCGCTGAGCTTCATGCACAAATAAATATAAAATTCTTAAGATGACTGGTCATTGTATTAACATAAGTATTACAAACAACTAAACTAGGCAACACCTTAAATATAAAAATGTTACACAATAAACATATTATGGTCCCAGTAGGTTATGATTAGGGCGATGCGAAATTAAAACCCCGTGAATTTAAAACGCGCTTCAACCAACAAATCCCTCGTCCAAGTGACGGTTTGTATTCCCCCATTATAATTCACAACTAAAAATACTAAAGTAATTCCCCCAAATAGTATGAAAGGAAATAACGATATGAAGTAAGACAAAGCTACTCCAGAAAACAAAGTTGTTTGACACAACCAAACAAGTCACTTATTGCGACCAGACCGTCTGAAGGACACCTGTCAACTGAGTTGGCGAGGAGTCATTCTGACAAAGTTAAAGCCAACACCCACCCTGAAGAGCAAAACAGAAACTAAATAATGAAGAAATCCCCACCCTGAAATAATGCAACGCAAAATGAGGAGGACCACATCCCCTTCCAAAATGCCTCAACCTAAAACATGTCTTAAATTTATATCTGAATTGCCACACGACACGTGGCTAAGAAATGCACTACGAGAGTCAAATGGAAGTGTTTTTAGAATTAACAGTCTTAGCAAATTCAAAGTTTTGTCAGATCCCTGTTAGATAAGGTTTGTGCAATACTGTACTGTTTTATGCCTCTCCCCAGAGGAAAAGAAAATTTCCTCCGGGAAGGGGTCTTCGACACTCCCAAGTTCTGCGTGTGAGATTCAAGAAGGCTGGATACTGACTGGTTATTGTTCGCTGAGGGCTTGCTTTCCAGGGAGAATGTAACCACCCCCTCTCCACTGCACAGTTCGGTCGTGCCAACCTAACTTGGGGGCGCAGACCACCATAATGACATAGTCCAACAGAAATGTTGGTACCACAACTGGTACCATGACCCAAATCTTTAAGAGTTCACTCAGAAGTGTTACGACGAAATGTTCCCAGGGAGAACTCATCCCACTAATAGGGCTTAAAGGGGTTTCTAAGAACCTGTGCGCAGTAGTTTACTTCACAACAGCAGCGTAGAAATGTCAATCTTCCAGGGTATTAACGTCAGCTCCTTTCTCAGGCAACAAATGTAGGTTCAAGAGTTCTGGAAACCAATTAGCAGTGCTTGCGAAATACACCAGCTCCAGGATGTTGCGAAATAGTAGCAATCTTCATGTAACGATGTTAAAAGTCGTTACAGAAACTGATATCAATGTGTTTACTTTTGCAGCCAGATGACTGGTTCAGACACATATTAATAGCTCCTTGGTTATCATCAAATATTTTAATACATTTGATTGGGACTGATAATTCCCCAAGAAGACCTCTTAAATACACACCATCCTTACCACATTCATTAGTAGAAACATATTCTGCAAACGTTGTGCTATCTGCAATAGTTACAGATCTTTGTTTTCTTGCCTGCCAACTAATGGCTCCACCTGCTAGCTTGAACACATAGACAGTAACAGATTTTCTATCAACAGCACAAGCAGCAAAATCAGCATCTGCATAACCAGTTAAACTACAACCTCCTTTACAATATTTTAGCCCTAAGCCCATTGTACCCATCAGGTATCTAACCACTCTCAGGGCAGCATTGAAATGTTCATCATCATTGCATCTGTTGAACTGGCTTAAATAACTAACAGCAAAACATACGTCAGGTCTGGTGCCTACCGCCAGATACATAAGGGCACCTATCAATTTTTGATACAGTGGATGATTTGTAGAATTCTTTGGCCTGACAAGTTTTACACCAAGTGCTAGGGGCATGTTCACTGGTTTACAATCCTCCATACCATAGTTTTTGACAATGCCGAGAGCATAGCTCTCTTGATCCAACTTAACTGAATGAGATTTCCGGTCTCTTGTCACTCTCATACCTAGACATTCACTTACAGGACCCAAGTCCATTATTTTAAAACATTTAGACAGAGTTTCCTTAAGTTTCTTAGTTTCCTGCTTACAGTTTGAGAAAATATAGAAGTCATCAACATGCAAGCCAATCGCTACACATGTTTTACCTTCGTTCTTAGTTTAGACATATGCATCATACTCTGAATTCTGGAACTTATGTTGAATAAGAAAATCATGAATTTTATCATTCCAGGATTTGGCAGCTTGCTTGAGACCATATAAAGCTCTTTGCAATCTGCACACTTTACCTTCATTGCCCTTTTCCAGAAAACCTTCCGTCTGCTCCATGTAAATTGTTTCAGAAAAATCACCATTTAAAAAAGCAGTTGTTACGTCCACATGGTTTATTTCCCAGTCTGACTCGGCAGCGAGGGCAAATAGGACTCTTAACGACAAGAGCCAGACAACAGGTGCAAAATTCTGATCATAGTTTCTACCTGGAACCTGAGTGAATCCTTTCGCCACAAGTCTTGCTTTCTAGCGCTTGGATCCATCCAGTTCTTTCTTAAGTTTGTAGACCCACTTACACTGAATAACATTGTGATTTGATGGTCTATCGACCAATCTCCAAGTTTGAGTGTTTGTTAACGACAACATTTCCTCTCCCATGGTATTTTTCCACAGCTTCTGATCTGACCTCGAACATACTTCTGAATAATTTTTAGGATCTTGTGGCCCAACAGTCAGAAAAGGGTATTCATAATCCTCATCCCTCTTGGCCGTTCTGGTACGCTTAGGATATCTGCCCCCCCCCCCCCCCCCAGTGTATCAGGACGGTCATGCTGGGGACCAGGCTCACAACTAACTATATCCTCAATTGAGCTATCATCACTACCAATATAGAGGTTAGACATGTCAAAACTGCTATCACAATCAGATGATTCAGCTGGTGTAGTGTCATTGGACACAGTCACAACCCTTTCAGTATCATTACTCATAACATCAACATTGTAGTGATCAACAAAAGTATTAATTACAGGCACCGACAATATTGACATGTCATTTACAGCATTAATTACTGGATTATTTGCATTCACTTGGAATGATGGACCTTCAAGAAAAACAACACTCCTAGCTACAACAATAAGCTTTGGGTCACTTTTTCTTACAAGGCGGTATCCTTTTTGTGTTTCACAATAACCTACAAATACCATCTCATCAGATTTCTTGTCAAACGTCTGCCTTTTAACATCAGGGACATGAACCTGTGCTTTACAGCCAAACATTTTAAGGTGGAAAATATCTACTTTTACTCCAGAACATGCCTCCTCTGGTACGAGATCCCTCACTGCAGCTGTAGGTGATCGATTCTTGAGATAGATGGCAGTGTTCATAGCCTCTGCCCAGAATCTCTTTTCTAGACCTGATCTCAAACAGAATGCAGCGAGCTTTCTCTGCCAAGGTCCTGTTAGTCCTTTCAGTAATACCATTTTGCTGAGGACTATATTGAATACTGGTTTGATGAATAATTCCGTTCTCCTGTAAATACAACTCAAATTCCTTACTAGTTTATTCTCCACCATTGTCGGTTCTTAGACACTTACTGCGTGTATTGAGCTGGTTCTCTACCATCTCCCTGAAGAGGCAGAATTTAGAAAAAACTTCAGATTTAGAAGCAATCATATATCAAAAGACTTTCCTAGTAAAGTCATCTACAAAAATCAAACATTATCTGGCTCTGCCCCACGATTGCACCTCCATGGGACCATGTACATCACTATGAATAACATCTAGAACAGATTTAGCTTTGCTCCCCTTTTTAGGAAATGACTTTACTGTTTGCTTACCTTCCAGGCAGGTAATACAAGCATTTTGATTGATTTGATTAAACTTCATGCCAGTGACCATATGTAGTAGTTCTTTCATACCTTTACGATTTAAATGACCCAGCCTTTTGTGCCACAGTTTCCCATCAGAGATACCTGCAGCGGACAATGCCCTCACTGGTTCCTTTGAACACTCAGCTATTGAGTATAAACCATCTTGTTTTAAACACTTAAACTCTAAATTTCCAAAACAGAAAAATTTGATCCATTGAAGACTTTACAGGACTCATTGTCATTTTATGTACTGAGAGCAAGTTTGTAGATACATTTGGAACTTAAAGTACACCAGTCACTGTTTTAATATTATCATTACCAAGATTTAGCACAACCTTACCGACACCTTCAGACAATATCTCAGAATCGTCTGCACCTTGATTGACGTACGAACACTTGAGTCAACATCTTGCAGTGATGCCCTTTCCTTGGTCACGTGGGCGTTGCACCTGAGTCGATGACCCATGCTGAGGAAGCCACCTTGGTAGTCAACGCCTTGGTGAGGAGAGTCTTCTGCCCGCCTGATATTCGGTCAGCAGTTGATGCACGGTTCGCTTGAAATTTCTTGCTTTGCTTCAAATTCGGACAATTGGGCTGCCACACTCGTAACATTCAAATCCTGGATCGCCTGGCTTTCTCTTGTTATAATTTTTCTTCTTTCATTGATTGGAGAACAAGGCAGTGGCAGATTATGATTCACATTCTCCCTTCACTCTTCTCCTCTCGCTTTCACCCAGAAGAGCAACCTTTACATCTTCTGAAGTGAAATCTTCCCCCAGCTGCAGGTTCATCGCCGCCCTGAAATTTTCATATTCGTTTGAGACACCATTCCTAATAACGAATGAGACCCATTTATCTTCAATAGTTTCACCTATATCGGCGAGTTTCAGCACGGTTATCATGATGTTGTTGACGAACTCTTCCATTATGCTGCTTTCTTGCCTCATGTTGAAAAATTTCCGGGTCAGCTCGAACTTTGTGGCCATACTACATCCCTCGAAGGCCTTTTTGAGGTTATTCACAGGCATCCTTCGAGTTGGTAGCGTTATGCACGTGAATATAGCAAGAAAGTTTAACAGCCAGGCATATTTTTGCCAGCGCACTCTGGTCACGAATTGTGTCCACATGTGAAGTAACGGGAATTGTTCCATCGACATAACCAAACAATCCCTCCAACATAAGACACATTCTCATTGCGAACTTCCAGCTTCCATAATTTGGCTGTCCTTCTAGTTTCTCTATATTAGGCACTGATGATGAAACAGTAATCCCAGAGATAACAGAAGTCGATGCGGAAAATGTGGTTGAGGCATTTGACTCACTCGCTGTTGCCATAATGTGTAAATAGGCTACGCCGTTTCTAAGTATTCACTGAGCGACGTTGAATATTAGTTTCAAACACGCGCTATTAGTCCGGTCTGGGCTCATAACCTGTTAGTTAATTAAAAGGCACACGGATTGATACTTGAATACGAGATGTATTATGGCACATTTCTACACGAGTGAGTGCATACATGTTGACCAAAGAATACATACAGGAAGTCACAGCCTTCTCATCATAAAGTCACTGTAAATAAAACCTAGTGCAAAACAAGCATTACCATCATACGTATGAACTGAAATTAAAAACTAAAGTTGTACAGAACAATTGATTATCTTTATGATAATAAGACATTCTAACAAGGAGATCCAAGAGAAGCCGAAACCAGTCCAGGGAGCATTGGCGTCCAACTACAATCCTACGCCGAGAATACTTCGTGGCGGACGTAACCAAACTTTTCAAACAGGACAGCAAACGGAGCAGCAGAATAACAACTTCAGCAATGATAGGAAGTGTTTTAAGTGTAATAAGTGGGGGCATATCTCTCTAGATTGTCCTGTGATAAAGAAAATAAGAAATGTTTCAGATGTGGTGTTAGTGGGCATATTGCCAGAAACTGCACCGAGAATAGAGAGAAAGCTGATAATTTTAAGGATGAAGGAAGTGATAAGTCTGTATTGGCTTGCATAAGTGCAGTGAGTTTAGCAGCTATGAATGTGAGTGATAACGAGTGGATCTTGTACAATGCATGTACAGATCACATATGTAAAGAAAAGTCAGAATTCGTTATGTTTCAAGCAAAAACTGGTTACGTTCATATGGGTAAAGGCAGCGTTCCCGTGAAAGGTATAGGTACTGTGGGAGTAGAGCTGACACAAAAATGTGGCGATGTTATTCTAGAACTTCATGATGCTTTGTATGTCTCTGACTTCTGTTATAATCTAATATCTTGTTCTAGATTGGCTAAGAAAGGAATATCTGTTGGACTTTTGATGGCTTTGCAGTAGGGCGACTAAAGGGAAAAGATATGTTCAAAGCTCTAGAGAAAAATGGACTTTATGTATTAGAATCAATGTCAACCAAATCTAAAGCTATAATATCAGTTGCAAATGTTGAGGCAGAAAGTGATGATAATAGTATATCCATAATGCAGTTGCATTGAGGAGTGCAGTGAGTGGCACAACAGGCTTGGCCATTGGCATCATGAGGGAATAAAAAGGATTCCTGTGTTTGAGGTGAAAGGTAAAGTAGATTGTGATGTCTGTGCCTTAGGCAAGACTACTAAGCAGGGTTTCCCTAAAAAAAGTGAAAGGCAATCAACTCAACCGTTAGAATTAATACACAGTGATATCATGGGGAAATGTGTAAAGCCTGTGGGAGGATCCCAATATGTTTTAACCTTTGTAGATGACTAGTCGAGACACTTGAGTCTGTATTTTCTAAAAAGGAAAATGTTCCAGTGTTTCAAAGACTTCAAAGCATTGGTAGAAAACAACAAGGAAGAAAGATGAAGGCAATTCAGACAGACGGAGGTGGATAATATGTAAGTAACGAATTCAATGATTTTTGAGGGAGAATGGAATCCATCGTAGGAAAACTGTCAAAGAATCACCGGAACAGAACGGAATAGCTGAGAGGGTTAACTTGACTTTAGCCAATGGTGTGAGATGTATGTTGATACAATCGGGGCTACCAGTAGGTTTTTGGGCAGAATCTATGAATTATATGTGTATGGTAACAAATTTGTGTCCATCCAGGTCAATCGACAATTTAATTCCCTTGGATGTGTGGGCGGGAAGAGATGTATCTATCAGTGACTATGAGATGTTAAAAACTTTTGAATGTAAAGGTATTATGTATGAGAAAAGTGGAGGCAAATTTGAGGCCAGAGGAATCGATTGCATTTTAGTAGGTTTTGAAAATGGAGTAAAAGGTTATAAGGTCTGGATTCCGACAAAAGGAGTGTTTGCTACTGTCCATAATGTTAAACTTAATGAACAATATTTTCCATATGCTGAGCGGGTGCAAATAAAGAATGTCATTAAACCCATCATCCATAACATTACAGTAAATGCTGAGACGAATGTTAAATTTGTAAATGGAGGAGACGAAGAAAGTATACTAGAGAGTGAAACTGGCATGCTCGTTGCAAATGAGATGTCAAAATATATTTTTTCAGAAGAGAGTGATGAGAGTTGGTTTAGAGGCTGGGATGAGGAGGAGCTAGCAGATCATTATGTGCCATTGATTCACGATTTAAATGATGAGGATATTGAAAGTAGTGTTGATGAAAATGTTAATGAATCGGAATTACAGGTAGAAGTGAGGAGGAGTGAAAGATTGCGTAAGAACCCAGTATGTAGATATTGTCAGTTATCAATGTTTATCAATGAGTGTGACTGTCTAGATTTAATGGAACCAAAGACTGCAACGGAAGCTTTACAGAGTGAACATACTTGTAAATGGTTCGCAGCTATGCAAAAAGAGATTGATCAGTTATCAAAGATAGATGCTTTCGTATTAGTTGATAGACCAAAAAATAAGTTGGTGATTGGGACGAAATGGATTTTCAAAATCAAACAAAGATTAGACGGTTCTATCGAGCGTTTCAGAGCTAGATTAGTAGGTAGGGGATTTGCTCAAATCAAAGGGGTCAACTTTGACAAGACATTTTCTCCAGTGGTAAAAAAGAAAACTGTTATATAACTTTGTGCATTGACAGCAATCAAGGGTTGGGTAATTCACCATGTAGATGTACTAACAACATATCTAAACAGTAAACTGGAGGAAACAATTTATGTTGAACAACCTGGATGTTTTAGGAAGGGAATAGAGACAAAGTGTGGAAACTTAAAAAGAGTCTCTATGGATTAAAACAGAGTGTCAGGGAATGGTACAAAATGATTGATAATACATTGATAGAACTAGATTTGATGAGACTGTGTAAAGATAGATGTGTTTATGTTGATAAGAATGGCGGACGTGTTGTATCTCTGTATGTTGATGATCTCGGAATATGGGGCGAAAACGAGAAAGTTGAAATATTCAAGCTCAAATTGAGTTCAAAGCTAGAAATTAAAGATCTTGGGAGTATGACATACTTTTTGGGTATGCAAGTGACTGAAGAGAATGAAATGTACACATTGATCAAAGAAAGTATATTGATGAGGTAATAACTAAGTTTAATTTCATGGAAGCTAATCCCAGATCCGCTCCATTACCAATAAATAGTAATGATAGGACTGCGTCAGCCAAACAACCATTTGATAATGAGAAATATCAAGCAGCAGTGGGTAAACTCATGTACTTGTCTACATGTACCAGACCTGACATTAGTTATGCACTGAGTGTAGTAAGTCAATTCAATAAAGATCCAAAAATAAGAAACTGGAATGATGCTACTCATAGAGTGAAGGGTACATCCCCCGTAAAATGAATTATAAGGGATGAAAATGGGAATGGAGGATAGTAAGGGAAACAGATTATACGGGACGTATAATATACATAGTCTACGAAAGTATGTGTCATAAAGTGAGAGTGTTTAGCTGGCGAGCCAGCCTATCAAATGAGTGAGTGTGGTATGTGGTGCGGGGGAGATCTGGTCTTCCAGGCAGGCGTATCAGAAGTCAAAAAGGGGGGTAGTATGTAAGTAATTGAGAGTTTTTAAGGTACAGGGAAATATGACGGGATTGTCGGATGCTCTTGAGCACTAAAATGTCTCGATACACCAAGGCCAGAATTTGGTAGCGCCGGTGAATTCCCATTTGTCTCCTAGAGATGGGTGAGCGCTTGTACAGGGTATTTTTGCTTAAGGCGTCCACGAGACAAAAGATGGGCCACCAGAAGGCGAGACAGTCCTTCATGAAACTCATACATAACAGCACACGTGATTTATGTTTACTGCCTCGCCATGTAAGAGCTGTAGGTTTGTAATTTAAGGTAATTAGTACAAAGGTATTATTTGAGTGAGGAGAACTGGTCTGGGTTGCGAACTAGTATTAAGTAGAATTTGGTCTACGGGACGATTACGTCACAGAAATATTTGGTGTTATATGTAATGCGTGTTTTTCTTCAGAAATAAATATTAATTTTATCTAATACACAGAGAGATTAAGTATTATGGTCACAATGCGCAGCCACAATAGTGTGATCGTGTGCTCTGTGAGATCAGTGAGATTAAGTTTCACCAGAAGGAAGCGACCTCCAGTGATATTGGGAAAGTTCTGTGGTGATAAATATATATCAGAACACCTTTGATGCGTGTGATGTGACATCATATATACACAGTGCTCACACATTATTTATGTATATCTTTCCCAACACAGAGATATTTGAGAGGCGGAAATATCCGTGGAACATTAATCAAAATGAAAGACATTGGACTGATTGCATAGGGCAATCCAATATAACAACAGACTTTGACTCAAAGTGCGTAAAGAAAATTATGAGTGTATACATATATGTAATTTAGGGTGATTTAATTGGTGTAATATGTATTTTGGATGGGGATTTTATTAACGTGTCTGGGATAATCGCCTGATGTACCGTCGTCACGGTAAATCATCCGATGATCCGAGGCGAATATGTAATGTGTTTTTCGAGGGTATTTTACGCCACTGACATAAGTCAGTAGGAAGCAATTCAATGTTTATTTACGCGGCAAATTGTTCTGCCAAGACAAGTTTCATGTAACTTATTATTATTATTAAGGTATTTTTGGAGCGTTTTTTATAAGATTATAAGTATACAGATAGGTTTTCGATGTTATAGAAAACACTATCAAGCGAATTATTACGAACAACATTATCGCGAAAAATTATATGATTACGGAATTTAACGGATTTTAGTCAGTTAGAGTTTATTGTGAGAGAGATGATTCATTGGGAATTCAGCTACAGGTATATTCTTGTCGAGAAGCGTGACGCAAGCCGTGGGGCACTTCCAGCTGGCTGCATCAAGAAAAGGCGTAATGGCCTGGACCGGTAATCGACATCGTCGCGCCGAGTATATTGACCCTGAGGTCGGGTGTATCGCGTGGTGGCTCAGCCAATCATTGGAGACCGGGCGAGTGGAAGACGGGTCCGGAGAGGGGGTTCGACGAGGGCATATATTGTTTGCGCGCCGAGGAGGGAGGCGATTATCATTGTAAAACTTGACCGTTGTGGTTGCTCGTGTGGTTGATTCCGGTGTGAGCGGACCATAACTTAAAATTTCTACAACAATCTCCACAACTGACGAAGAAGATGGCGACGTCCAGGAAGCTCTCTTCAGCATCAAGTACGAGAGAAATGCCACGGCAATTTTCAATGGTAAGGGCGAATGACTCAGAACTACATAACCTCTCGCTTCATTGTTTCATATTCAAAATTTCACTAACTTTTATATAATAAATTCATTTCTTATACTATGCAATCTTTGCTTTCAGTAGGTAGCATTACATATAGACCAAATTCCTTCTCCTGATACAATTGTTAGTTGGGTTAATGATCAAATCATACCACGATCTCAGTGTGAAGATTCTTAAAGGTGTTCTGCCAGAGCTAGGTGTTGTTAAATATAAATTTAGATTTCAACATAGCGTTGAGATCTTGGCGCCCATTAATACAACGTATCTAAGTCAGAGTAAACATTACATTTATCACCTCAAACGTGGGACTTGTTGTGGTTTTTCCACACTCTCCCCAGTGAAACCGTTACACTTGTCACCCAACAGTGGGGACACTAGTAAAACCGTTACAATATCTTGACATCTTGTGGAAAAGAAACATTTAACGTGGAAACGATTATTATCGTCAGAACTCATAGACATTCGTTCAGAATGGAGATAATACGAATATGACTAGTTGTATGTTTTATTGAAGAAAGCTATGAACTTTCAGTCATTTAAAATTTATTTGACGCTAGAATCTTCTAGGAAGATTTATTATCATCCGACGTTAGGGTAGTTATCGTTTGATATCCTCGTCGTGATCGATTCTTGTTGGACACACACATATATAATGTTGTGATTAAATATTTACGAGGAGTAATATCATGTCACGTTGTAGACATAATATTCCTTCTTCGATTAAAGTCGAACCCACAAGTATGAAGTTAAGATGCAGTATTTTTTTAAATTGTATGCACGACAGTTTATATTTATCGGAGTAACGTTTCAAGAGTAATAAGTGAGGAGGTTAGTATCGTTAAGTCCAAAGGTCGTTCAAATGTATAAATTAATGTTTTAACAATTGGTGTTATTGTTCAATAGACCAGCGATTGTGGTGACAACGCTGAGGAATTATGCCCTTTTCTAGAAATGCCAGTTCGAAAGAAGTGAAGTTGATAACCCTTTGATCGTGTTTTTTTGTGTATGATTTCCGTATGTAGTTGGCATACGAGGGTATTGCGAAGGTGTTTTCCGCATTTTCTATTGCAGTCATTGCATGGGCATGACTAAGGTTTGGCAAGGCATAAAGGTGTGAGTAGAGAATACTCCTTATTTGTATACACAACTTTGGATTAGAGAGGACATGAAGGGTCACGGTTGAAATTGAAACGGGAAATAGATAATGACATCTGTTATGTTATACTCTTATCGAGATTATTAAACCCAAGTATGTAACGACATACGTATCACCTTGAGTGGTCGAATGTATTTAAACCTATTTTGATACCAGATCAGAGAGGAGAGACTGGTGGTGGTTATTTCTGGAGATGTAGAAGATTTTAAGGATCTCAGTTCACTGTATTTGACATGACTGTTAGATCAGAGCTCAGGCTCAAGTGTATATAGACGCTACATTTTTGAAAGGACTATAGCTGATGCTATAACCGTCATTGTAAATTTATTCAGTGGTAACTTTCATTATTTACCAATCGAGTGTATAACATGTTAGGTGTAGGAAGTTTATGGTTTGTTTAACGTAATGGTTAGAGTGTGAATGATGATGTGACTGTATGTGGTTTGTTTCTTGTTCAGTGAATAAAATTAACTCCATTGGGACGTCACAATGCGAGAGTATGAATGGAAGTGTGTATAGAAGTTTTATGTTATTAGCGTGTAGGATTTGCGTACAGTTCACGTATTTGTCTGACGTGAATCTGTTTAATTTTAACACAGCTTTTATTGTTATGGAGAGTGCATTTGTGAGCCAGGATGGAATAGCGAGGGTTTGATTAAAACTCGTTTCCAGCCAAGGCCACGGCCAGACCGCACAAATGGAGAGAGTTGTTGCGAACCGCACGGCTTGCACCTTTTTAAACCAGTTAGTGCTGGGAATGTAACGGAGAATGTTATGTCATCGGACGCGTGGCGAAGGTCGTGCGCTCTTAGCGCCCAGATGTTCAATGGAACGCGCCAAAGAAATGTAAATACACAGGGGTGTGTATTGTTGTACAGCTTGATGTATTGACACAAGCTATCCCAAATTTTATCATAGCATTCATAGAACGCAGTTCTATCAGTGGCGTGAATGTAGAGACGAGAGAATGGGAGTGTGTTTTTATTTTGTTGTATGAATGTTTAGCCATAGTTTACATCTTTTGTTATTAAAGTGTATTTTAATAACTGGTATTTTAGGAATAAGATGTATGGTAATTTAGCATTAAGTTAATGTTAAGGTGAGACGATAAAATGCCCAAATACATGGATTGAAAGGATGCTCTAAAGTGTTGCTATATTGCTCTATTTGTTTATATTCCTATAGCACTTTTTATTATTGAGATTGTTGTAATGGCAACGATGGCGGCAGAGGATGTCCGTAAGATGATGGGAGAGATGATGGAGAACATGAATAAGAAATTGGATAGTGTTGAAAATCAGATTAAAGGGAATCTGAAGGTAAATATTATTGACTTACAGAGGAAATTGTACGTGGCAAAGAAGGACCGAGAGCAGCTAATGAAAGATCGACAGGCAGATCTTGATACTGTGGTTAGTTAGGTCAGTGGTGTAGAGGAAATTTTCAAAGAAGATATTCAGGGTATGCAAAATTCTTTACAGGGATTGCAGACCAGCTCCGCTGAAATTAAAGATCTTGTTTCTCTTGTGAAATCCAATGTTGCCAATGTTCAAACTGAGGTAACCCTGGTGAAATCTAATATTGCCAGTGTACAATCTAAAGTAGAGGGTGTGCATTCTGATGTTGCCCTAGTCAAAGATGATGTGACTTTTGTTAAAGATGATGTGTCTCTTGTGAAATCTAATGTTGCTAATGCACAATCAGAAGTTGCCAATGTAAGGTCAGATGTGTCCCATGTTCAAACAAAGGTAGATAAGGTACAAGAGAACGTGAATAACATGCAAATAGATGTCAATAATGTCCAGACAGAAATCGGTAAAGTACAGTCAGAGGTTAATTCTATGTTTGTTGATCTAAATAAGGTCCAAGGGGACATTAATAAGATCAGGAAGGAAGTAGAAGAATCTAAAACACAATGTTCAGAAGGTATAGGTGCTTTGAGATCGCAATTTATTGACGATTCTCTAAAGACCAGTGTTCCTTTAGCTGAGTGGAAAACTAACGTTGATACTCTGCGTAGTCAGGTGATAGACCATAATAAAATTTTGAAGGAGGACATTGAACTCGATATAGCCGAAATGTTGAAGGCTAACGTAGTAATTTGGAAAGACGAATGGGATAAGTCGAGCGCAGAACATGTTAAGCTAATACAAGGTAAAGTTGAGAGTAAGCTTGCCAATATGCAATTACAGATCAATCGTGATGTAATGTTTGTTAGGTCAGATCTAGGGAAGCGTATTGATCAACTATTACAGAGACAGGTTGACGACAAGAATCAATCGGTCGAGGAAAATCAAGCGTTAAAAGAAACATTAGAAAGTCGTAGTAAACGTTTAGAAGAAACATTAGAAAGTCGTAGTAAACGTTTAGACTAAAGGATAGATACAGTAGTCACAGTCGTAAATGAGATTAAGGAAGGAAAATCCACTAATATTGAGGAATACATTAGTAGGAAATTGAAAAATCTGAGCTTAGGAGACGTGGCAGATCTTGAAGTTTATAAGGAGGATATGAAGAAAGAAATAGCGAAGCAAGTGAAAGAATTGATTACGGAGATAGAAGAAAGGGAGAATATAGAATTGGAGAACTATGGGGATTGTCGTAGAAAACTCAGTATGGAAACAGGAGATAGAGAAGTGAGACCAGAAGAAAGGTTGTTAAGACACCATGAGGGACTCGAAGATAGAAGTAGAGAACCCGAAAGAGAAAGGAGGGAATATCGTCCCAGTTTCCAAGATTCTCAACAGAGAAACGTGACGGTAATCCGTAATTTTGAGGACAAACCTCGTAAATTTACCAACCTTGATTCTTACACCCCAATTGAATATATCAGGAATATCCGTGACTTCTTTGTGGAGGCTCACATTCCTAGAGAACGGGAAAGGAAGATAGTGGAACGTTATATGGGAGAGGGCCCCCTTGAATGGTTTCACGCCTTCAGGTACACATTTGTGGACTTCGAAGAGTTGGCTGAAACCCTAATGAAGCATTATTGGTCCATAGAAGCGCAGAACAGTTTAAGCGCAGAAGTATTCTCCAGGAAGTATTCGGGTACATTACCGACGCGTTACGCCGATTTCTTTACAACGCAACTCACCCGGCTACGTTTTTTGTAGCCCCCACTATCTACGGCACAACTGATAGATGCCATTGCCAGAATGTTGCCCGTTGAAGTGAGAAGACTGATAATTTCATCAGGAATCAGCGATTTGGCCGGCATGGACGAACTTCTTCGGAAATTGGATTATACTAGTCCAACGCCCAATGTCGTAGCTAGAAACCAACGCCAGGACTATAAAGATATAAACACTGTGTATATTGATCAGAGACAGCAAACAGAAAGCCCTAAAGAACAGGAGAAGGGAAACGTAGGTCCAGAAAGAAATACCTATTTTAGAGATAGGCGACCTGAACCAAGGTATAGGAGATTCCGTGGTGGCCGTCCCTATCAACAACAGCAAGGACGTGGAAACTATCAGGAGAATCGAAGAAGCTGTTTCTTCCACAACAATAATAATTACCGGAATAATAATAATAATTATAATGGTCGAAACAACCGCAATTATCGGAACCAGAACCACGATAGACCATAAAGAAATGCGGTTATGAGCAAAGAGAACTACGACGAACGCCATCAAGAAGGAAAGATATTCTTGAAGGAGCTAAGAGAAAAGGAAGGCGAAACGGAAGTAATTCAAACTTGAGCGAAGATCCAATTCCCAGTACGAGTAAAGAGAAATCCAATGAAAAAGAATCGTACAGGAGATATGGAGGAACACCGGTAGGAGACGAGAGAAGTAGGAGGAGAGCAGAAATACCTCTACGCAAGACTAGAAGAGGAGAACGGTCCAATAGATATAACTGAGACGGGCGCAGGAAAAGAAGAAAGAAAACCGTTCCGTATTGAGACTGTCTATGGGAACAATTGTTATGAACTGTATGATGAAGAGAACAATGTCATTTTGGGAAAATACAATGCAAAGAACCTGAAGAAATATTTTAAGAAAGTAGGCTGAAAAATATAATTCATTTTCGAGTTCAGTGACATGTCTAAGGTCCTGATTCGAAGTGGTTAAAACAATTTTGCAACTGTTTTTAAATTGAAATTGGGAGAGGAATGCCCCCGTAAAATGAATTATAAGGGATGGAAATGGGAATAATACATTTCTTTCGAAGCCCATGTTAAAATTTAACCAAGGAATATGATGGCTGGAACTTGGCAGAAACCAGTCGTGAGGCGACGTTGAGCAGGAGGGAAATTCCGTCACGTGATTGTATTGCGCAATGGAAGTTTCCAGAAGCTTAGAATCGACCTAGCAACAGCGAATATTCCCAGGATTTGTTTAAATATTGTTATAAATTATCCGATTGGATATGAGCTTACAGCCAATAGGAAGAAGTTTTAGAGAAGACGGGAGTTCCAGCAACTAAATTTTTATGGATATTTAATTCATTTAAGCCCCTAGAGAGCGAATTTATTTAATGGAAAAGAGAAGAATATGATAATAATATATTGGAAATATTGTATAAGTCAATAGCAGGTCGCTATTGGAAGGAATAAGCGATTTGCTAGAACCCGCGCGAATATGAGAGGGAACTCAAAAAGGCGGCTAGAATCGGTAGACTTGGAGGGGAGATGCCAAGCATCGAGGCTCTTTATCATCTGAACGCCCGAGAGGTCAGACGTGTGTTACTGGAAGAGAGAGGAGTTCCGAGTGTTTCACCGAGCTTGTAGAAGGTGGACTCGTGGAGACGAGGCATAAGCGAGGTGAGAGTTAGGAGATTACCGCGCCTTGAATCTAAGTGAAGTTGCGATGAACTTATATGCCGCAATCACTTCGGTCTGATCCACTCCAGAGACGTTATATCAACTACAAATTGTAGCTTGCTATCAGATATTGTGTATTACGAACTTTCAGAAGTTTGAGGAAAGTATTTCAGCAATTATAAGCAGTTTTGTGAAGCGCGAAAAAAGTGTTTCTTTCCAGCGCAATAGGACACTTTTGTTCGAGCGACTACAGCGCATGCAGCAGCCACAAATGAGTACGGGTGTATATTAGCATTGCTTGTGTGGAACTGTATTACTACAAATAGGATGGAGATGTATTCCATATTGAAGAACAATATTCAGTCTACTATTATGAAGATTATTATGGACTAAATTAATAAGTGCGCCAGGAGTATAGGCAGATAGAAGCGGTCCATGTATACAATACATTTTTGATATAGGACACGTCAGAATTTACATCTATAAAATAAAAGTACTAATAGGTATATACAGTAATATTATAACTATTTATAACTTATTATAATAACAGATCTTAAGAGACCCAATCTTATTGGACAACTATTTACACCATACTCTAATATCATAATATGAAAACTTAATTCTATAAATACAACAACATACAGCTAGGTATTACGATTAAAATAGAAAAGTAAAATATAATTATAGATTTCATCGCTCCTATACACTAAGATATTCAACTACAGAGTAAAAACAATGGCACTGCAGATAAGCTTTCAACATTCTATCAAAGGTTTTTATTTTTGGAGCAAGTTTTATATACTGGGGTAGTTTATTGTATAATTTAACTCCTGTGTGAAAAGTTCCTTTTTGATATATGCTTGTGTGTGTGTGTGTGTTTGTGTGTGTGAAATATGAATGTTTTGATTTTGTCTTTTGTTATGCCTATGAACATCATTGTTTGTTTTAAGAAAAACATCCTTATTTATTAAATTCGTAAAAAAAAACAAAAAAAAACAACATAATACTTTCAAAGATATTTATGCAGGGCAGTGGGAGAATGTTTAAATCTTTAAACAGAGGTCTACATGAGTCTCTAGTGTTTACATTTGCCATATTTCGAATCGCCCTCTTTTGTATCCTAAACGTGCTTAGTACATCTGGCGACATACCCCAAAATATGACCCCATATCTTAAGTATGAATGAAATTGAGCAAAATAAGTATTTCTTAATGTGTGCATGCTAGTGCAGATTTTCAAAATACGTAACGCAAAGCACATCGAGTTCAGTTTAGTATTCAGATAATGTACAGTATATGTTTATTCCATTTCAAGTCATGTTGTATCCATGGTCCTAAAAACTTTGTTTCTGATTTATTTTCTATTTGATGACCATTTAATGTTATATTGGGCTTCGCAGGATTCCTATTCTGTATAGTGTGGAAATTTAGACATATTGTTTTTTTTATAGTTGATTATAAGGCGATTATCTTGTGACCATTTGGTTAACTCTCCTGTAACGGAGTCAGCAGACTGCTGTATGACCTGTTTAGTTTCACCTTTTATTATGAGTGTTGTATCGTCCGCAAACAAAATTTCCTTATGTGAATGAACGTTCTGTGTTATATCATTGATATATAGAAGGAAGAGTAGTGGTCCCAAAACCGATCCCTGGGGTACTCCAAATTTAATAATTAAATAATTAAGTAATTTTGGTTCCATCATCCTTGTGTCTCAAGCTTACTATTTGTTTACGCCTTGTTAAGTAAGACTCTATCCATTTATTATCTAGACCTCTAATACCATATTGATTTAGTTTTGTAAGGAGGATTTTATGGTCACCAACATCAAATGCTTTCGATAAATCCAAGAATAGGCCAGTTTCATGTTCCTTATTGTCAATTAATTTCAGTATATTATTAATACATTCATAAATTGCTGTCTGTGTAGATTTTTCAGTTCTGAATCCATGTTGTGAGTTTGATAATATTTTATTTCTTTCTATAAAACTTATCAGACTCCTATACATGATTTTTTCCACAATTTTTGCGATACCAGTTGGTAAGGTAATAGGACGATAGTTATCTAATTCATCTTTTGAATCGTTTTTTGTGCACTGGAATTACTTTTGATAACTTCAAAATATCCGGGAGAGAATTGAACTGTTTATTAAGTGTGTAAGTGGATTTATTATATTTTCTGCACATTTCTTTAAAATTGCATCTGGGATGCCATCAAATCCAGCACAAAATTTATTTTTTAGCTCTTTTATAACTATTCTTACCTCTTCACTTGTGACATGATTTATAAACAAAGACTCACTACATATATTTATTTTATTATTACAATTTAGTGTATTTACCTGTGATTTATTTAATAATTTTTATGGAATTTCCAGAAAATAGTCATTGAAAGTCTTTGCTATTTCATATGGATTATGTATCACTTTATTATTTCTGGTCAGTGTAATGTTCCTTTGTATTTTAGCAGATTTTCCAGTTTCTTTCTTTATCACGGACCACATAGCCCTATTTTAATTAGATGATTGGGAAATAAAATTATCATTATGCATTTTGTTTGTTAGTCTTATTACCTTATTTAATATGCTAGTGTATTTTTTGTAGTATAAATTGAATTCAGGTCTTGTGTGGTATTGTTTATATAATTTGTGTAGAAATTTCTTTCTTTGACATGAATTTATAATCCCTGTTGTTATCGAATTGTTATTTTTATTATTTTGAACAGTTCGTTGTCTAAAGGGGAATGCTGTTTCAAAATAGTGTTTTAGGGTACTGTTAAATGCATTAAATTTATCATTTACAGTTTCTAGTTTATAAATTTCTGACCATTTTTCCTTATTTAATAAGTCATTGTAATATGCAACATTTGTTTCAGTGAATGACCTGCGCTTTGATTTTACTCCATTATCATTATTATTGATTGTTTCGGGTACTTCAAAACTCAGTATTTGTCCATGGTGGTCACTAAAACCCGGACAATAGACTTCTATTGAATGGTGATATTTATCTGTATTTAAAAAAAATTGATCAGGGGTGGTTTTACTAAATTTTGTTATTTAGTTTGGGGTATTTACTGTAGGTTTCAGTCCATAGGAAATTAGTAACTGTGTTAATAATTCACAATTTCTATCAAATTTTAAGAAATCCACATTTACATCCCCAAAAAGTATTATATCGAAATTTACTTTGCTCATGTTGTTGAGTAACAATTCTAATTTATCTATAAATAAAGGAAACTTTCCTGACGGAGAACGATACACGCATACAATTATTATCTTAAACTGCTGTATTTTTACGGCAGAGAATTCAAAATCCTTTTCCATAATTAGATAATCACAAGCTGTTAACTGGTACATCCTCTCGGTTCAAGGGTACCTATTATTACAGACTTCAACCCCATATCCCGACCACACCTTGGTTTTCCTCCTGTACTTACACACGTCGTCATATAACTATCTTAATCCGTCTTCGATTTAATCACTCCCTCTCCCCGGATAGGTTTTTTAATTTAAACTTCGCGCCACCGATCGATGTGACTGTGGGCAAGCTATCGGTACCATCAAACATCTTTTATTCCAATGTATTCTCTTCGGACGTCCTCGCTTAAAATTCCTTCGTGAATTGCTCCACCTTGGATGTGTATAGCCCTTGAATATTACATGTTTGCTCCACACTCCGACAATTCCCAGTGTCCGTGCGATCGTCTCTTTTTTAGACGCCTGCCACCTTCACTTATAACGTTATAAATGGTTCCCTCATCTGTTAACCTGTTTTTTTTTCTTTCGGGGGGGCACCGAAATGGTACCCGCACCCCCCGCGTGACACCCGACCTTACTACTGGTGCCTCCGACATGCAGTTAGTCTACGATAGTAGAAGAGAAAGCATAGGGGATTGGATAAAAGGAATGTCTTTTAGGACTTAGTGCCTGTCCCATCGCGGTCGCGATCTACCAGGCTTAATTTGTTAACCTGGTGTCACCCGTTGTTGTATATAATTCGGCTTGGTGGGTGACTAGGCGTGAAGATATCATATTGCACCTTGTGTTATATTCCTCCCTTTTCACCTATATCTCCAATTATTATTATTATTTATTTTTGATCCGTGTTCTTATTTACGTTTTTCACTAATATTACATTCCCATGGTTCTGTATCATACGTGATTTTACTTTCAATTCTACTTCCAACCACATGGCGCGGTTCTCTTTCTCAACTGGCGACTGGGGGTGAAGTGCTCAAAATTTTGTGTTCATTGGTTACAGCTGTTGGCTGTTCTGAATGTGGATCAGGCCTAAAAAAGTCCATACTACTTTCTCCGTCCGTTAAATAATTATTCTTTTGTTTGGGCCCGAACTCGGTAACAGTTTTGTAGCCAACCTTGTTTGCTTGTTTGTCACTAGATTTCAGGGACTTTCCGTTCATTTTGTTGGTCCTTGGAAAAATTATATTTCCATGGCAACGTGCAAAGAGAATGTAATATAAGAGTCCCAGCTCCCATGTTAAATTATTTTCCTTAAATCCGCCCATAATCCGGCTTCAAAAAAACAATCATTTCTCTTCGGTAGGGGAAACATAAGGAACTAAATCCCTAAGATATCCGCTTATTTTTATGAATATTACGCAGACCTAGTCCCTTTGTGGATCAATTAGCATTAATAGCTATTACCTTTGATAATATTAGCTCTGCCAAAACGTATCACAAGCAATCAACAATATACTGATACATTATGAAATTTGTTGTCCACTTTGTAATGTTGGCAGTAAACGTACATATGTAGCTATATATTTTGATAATTATAATAATGTATTGTCGTTAGTTTATCAACTATACACCGTAAAAATCAATTATCTAACACGTTTTATAAGTTGAATGCTATAAAATGAAATATCGATTCATGCCTGTTGACATAACCTCCAAATTCCAGAGCACATCCCATACCCGCCCCCCTTTTTCGCCCTAACCTACATAACCTCCAAAGCTGATTATAGTATAATTAAAATAATCACCCCTACCCCCCCACCTGCTATCCTACACAGGTTCCAAATTCGTGTTTGAACCCCATGACCCTCTTGCAAATGTGATATGAGAAGGAAGGAGAAGGATAAATGAAAACCATAGGTGATTGAAACATTTTTTATTTTTTTATTTTGCATTACACAATGTAGAAATAAAATTGTTGTATATGTATAGGTCTAGTATAGAAAGAACGTCACAATTGAAATTGCATTCTCGTCCAGTTCTGCTCTTGCAACTTGCTGTTCACCTGGATCCAGTGGACAGATCTGTAAGAATACAAACATCAAGCTATAAATACAATAAATTTGGAATGTAACTTATAAGACACTAGACATGGAAGAATGCAGGCTAAGCTTCTCAAGGAAATATCCTGTAAATGGGCATGGAGGATTTCAGTTATTTCAGTGATGTCTTTCGACTGCAGTCCAATATTTTTGTTTAACATTTAGTAATTTTCATCATGAATTCTTTCCTCAAGACAGTATCCATACCATTTAATAACTCATTCAAATCCTCTGGTGTGTCAGCCAAGATCACGACGATGTCATCAGCAAATCTCCAAGTTAAAATTATTTCTCCTTGAATTGTTACTCCTACTTTGAATTTTTCTCCAACTTCCTTAATAATAATGTTATTGGGTTCACGTCCCTTTTAACTACACTGGCTTTTAGAGACGCCGGGGTGCCGGAATTTTGCCCCGAAGGGGATCTTTAACATGGCAGTAAATCTACTGACACGGCTCCCTCGCATTTGCGCACCCTCAAATGCCAGCTGACTGTGCCAGGTTTCGAACCTGCAACCTTGGGCTCCCAATTTCCTTCATTGCTTGTTCAATGTATAGATTGAAAAGTATGGGTGATAAGTTGTGGCCTTGCCTTACACCTTTCTGAATACCAGCTTCTCTCTCATGTCCTTATGTTCAAATAACTGCATATCCTAAGGAACACAAAACGTGCTACACCTTAAAACAGTAGGCCTATTGGTATGGCACAAAATGGTAAATTGAAAGGAAAGTGATTAGTCCCTTGTTCATAAATTTACATGTGTCAACATTGTTTGGTATCCTTTAAACATGAGTCACTTTCAGTGATCTCAGGAGTAGCCTAAATATTGAGACTCATGTCCTAAAGGTCCTGGGTTTTATTGCAAATAAATAATTAATTCTAGTCTGTTTGGAACATGCAAAATTGAGACGTGTTTGGCTTAGTGCACACCACAATGATCCACTCAAATGGTGGTTCCTAAATTAAGGCCATGACTGCCTCTTCCCAATCCTAGTCTCATCTACAAATGCATATACCACTACATACAACCTATACATACAGTTAATGGGTATGTAGCTGTGTACTTCCCCATCCCACTCTCCCGGTATACTACTGCAACTTAAAAAATTTGCCACAATCAGTGTGTCCGTTTCTGATTGTGACAACCTACTGTCCCACGCGTCAATGTTCTCAGATAGGGAAGAATTCGGCTTGCTTCCTGCACCACTCTACACCTACCTTTCAAGGTCAAGTGTACAGCTGAATGCCGGCATCTGTAAACACGTTGATATGGCTAATGGTGGCAACATGGTTTTGCAGCAGACACCAATTTGCAACCAAGTTAAAACAGCTCACTGATGATTTGTTCTGAAATAGTTATTTCAATGCTCCCAATATTAGGTATTTATGTTGTTTTTGACAACCTTGACATGAACATTGTCAGGAATACTGTATGCCAGCCATCCTAGTTTCCCATCTGGGTGACAAATTGGTTATGCAGTTACAAGCTGAGGTAACTATGACATATATGTCAAGAAATATGGATCCATAGTATGTTACAACTATTGTATTATGTAACATATCAACGTGAATATTTAACGGCTGGAGAAAAAAATAATTTGATAATAAAATAACATCCAAGTAGGCATTCAAACAATTGGCCTCAATATGTAAGCATCATAGTTTGATCATACTAACATGTATTTCTCATTTCAATAGCCTGGGACATAGTGTTCATCAGCCCGAGGAACTAAGGTGTATCACTTTTCTGTGATGAGTGTAATAGTATGTGTAAATGTATTCGGGACAAGGATGGAATAGTGCCCCAGGATTTGAAATAAGGTACGGTACAATCCCAGCATTTGTCCCAAGGGAGTGTCGAAATTTCACACTCAGGATAGCCTCTGTCAATGCCAGGATAAACCGTTGATTTCTCGACTTGCTGCAGGTGCCTATCGCGACCATAGTGCATGACTTAACGAGCATGGCTACGCAGCAGGATGCAATTTCAATGAATGGTATCAGACCTTGGGGAAGAAAAAAAAACCACTGTGCATGACGAAAACCAGGGGCGAGTATCTATTGTTAGTTACCTAACACTCTAACAATTATTGGTCTAGGAAAAACCATTGGTCAGATGGATGTGATATATTACCTAATGCGTGGGGTTGGCAATACTGTACGCGATGCTAAAAATGGCGGAGTCAGCTGGAATTTCATCTGTATAAGTCGTGATCCTATTTGGCATGGCTGGGTGGGTTACAGACAGCGGAGGAGTAAACATCTATTACTACTGTATATCATCTCCAGATACCACTACAGGTATCTTGGCTAATTTCAGTAGTTTAAGAATTTATTACTTTGGTTCAGGTAAACTCCACTCTTGCCGAATATGTATCCAATAATCTTTATAATTAGAGTTGAAAACTCTAGGAAAACAGACTGTTACTGAACCTGAAAGATTCATCACTCCATGGAAGTGTTCCATATGCCTCACCGCTGCCTAACATACACATTGCTGCAAGTGCAGCAGTAGTTGAATATTTTAGCGTATAGGAGTGATGGAATCTATAACTATATTTTACTTTTTTAATTTAATTTTAATACCTAGCTGTATGTTGTTGTATTTATAGAATTAAGTTTTCATATTATGATAATAGAGTGAGGTGTAAATAGTTGTGCAATAAGATTGTATCTATTAAGATTTGCTATTATAATAAGTTATAAATAGTTTTAATCTTAGTAATATATACCTGTTAGTTCTTTTATTTTATGCATGTAAATTCTGACGTGTCCTATATCAAAAATGTATTGAATGCATGTATTTGATCAAATGGAATTAATAAAAATCTATCTATCTATGCTTTTCAACCCACAGGAAGAAGTGATAGCCAGCTAAGGATGCAAGTGAAATAATGTCCTCTTTGGACTAAACAGGAGGAAAGCAAAGACAGTAGGCCTACAGATAGTGGTTTACTAGCATTATTAGTTAGAATCAGGCAGGTTAATCCCTTAGGAAGCAAAGAGGACAGGTAAATGATTTAGGCCTACAGGTCCTCATTCTGAACCTTTGCCACACACAAATACCAGTCATGTAGTACTGCTCAAATAAGCACTATACAAACTTACATGATAGAATGAGACCTGCTGAAATATATTATTGGTATAACACACTCCAAAAAATTGGATCAAGAGCATTTCAAAACTACTCCTGGCGGCGTTCCAGATATGAGGGTTTAGGTTATGTTAGTCTTCCACATGACTGACGCGCCACAGTTCATCACTAAACAACGTGTACATGCATTTCATTACAAATGACATAATTGCTCATATTTTACTCCATCTTTCCTTTTGCTCACGAATCAACATTATTAAAACATTCACACCATTTACAAATATATTTAATTAAAACAAATATCCTGCCGTAGTCTGCCATCTTCGAAAAAAAAAACGAAATGATAATCGGCAGCAAGGGTTGCCATCATAGTATTAATATCAACAGGTACAATTCATTAAATATAACTGAATCTTTGCAATTATATCAGTCACTGTAATGATGTTTATGATTATATTCGATCAACTTCCGAAATTCATAACAATAGATTTCGTTTTCAAGAAGTTTAATCTAAGTCTAAAGCATAATACGGTTGTAGTCCTGTTAGTATCAGTGTAGACCAATCACATTTAAGACATAAAAAACAGGGCGCTAGGTCTACCAACACACATCGTCCATTCGTGCTATTACGTTTCCAAAGTTGCATAACCGGAGCGTAATAAAAAACCTGGCCCAAAATAAGGTTTAGCCAATCCCATCTAACTTATGACGGCCTGGCAACGTGAACATGGACGGTGAATGGATGCATGTGATGAGGAGTTCGCAAATCAAGATAATTATTACGTCTCGACATTTGGTGATTTACAGAAAGGTAATGGTAGTTTCAGTCGATAAAATGGCAGTATATTGTTGGTTGATTGTGTGTGAATTAAGTTCTGTTTTAGGTCGTGCTAAGTTTATAATAATAGAGACATAATGAGATCCTGTATAGGTTAACTGATCTTAAGCTCTTCAATATTTGAGAAGTAATGATGGATGTGATGTGTGTTGCTCGTAATCCAGCCATCGGCTAGAAGTTTAGAAAATCTGCCCGCGTATGAATGAGAAATTATTATAGGCTATATATTGAAAATGTGTTAACACATACAGTACAAGTAGACTTTTTCTATTGGGATTAATGGTGTACATTATATTTATTAGGGGAAGGATGAACATCCTCTTTATTCTCTACATGTAGCCTACATTCTCAAACTTTTGTTTCACTTGTTCATGATGAATAGTCTTGTCACTTTATTGCAGAATTACCATGCTGGGAAGAAGGTCGTGTACTGCTCTGAATTGCGATGGCGACATCTAACCAGCACAGGCACCTGCGTGGATGACCGTATGGCAGTAGTTTTATACAAAACCTTGTATAAACCAGGTACAGTATTGTCCATTTTAGTCACCTTTATCTGTGATGTAGATTTGTGTCTGTTCATCCCTGTAGTTAGGCTATTATCAGTCAGGTAGTTGAGGTTTCAAGGGGCAGAACTACGAGGTCATCTGCCCCTATCAGTAGATAGCATAAGCTTCACCCAGATGTTCTCCATGAGGAAGTTTTGTTTCTGGTTTGACAAATCGTGATCATTATGTCGATGTTGATACCTTGACAGAATTACACATGTAATTGCAAGTTTCCACGGTTAACATAGAGCCAAATATTAGGCTTGTGACTGTTTGGAGTGTGATAAGTTATCAGCAGGGCCCGGATAATCTTGTACTTAACTCCCTCCTCCCAAATGCCTTGCTGTTTGGTGGGTTGTAATATCTGGACGTGTAGCGATGAATTCATAGACTTGCTATTATTACGAAATGCATCTGGAGCTTTGTACCTTCAGAGGTAGAAAAGTCTTAATTGCAACAACTGTGAATGTGGATGCTATTGTAAACCGGATACCAATTGCCTGATCAGGTAGCCTATACTGTACTGCCACTTGTCGCACATCAACTATGCACAGTGACCATATACATAACTTCTTTTGTGCCTCATTGTGTAGTGGCTAGTACTCTTGGCTGTCACTGCGGAGGTCCGGGTTCGATCGCCAGCTCTGCCAAGAAGTTTAATTCTGGCCTGAGGGTTGTGCAAAAACTGAGAAGAGGCAAGTTCCAATCACACCTCAGCCATCCTGGAAGTGGCTTTCTGTGGTTTCCCCACTTCTATTCCAGGCGTATGCTTAATTAAGACCACAGCCGCCTCCTTCTTAATCTTCATCTGAGTTACAACTGCACACACTAATACAGCCTTCACATTAACACCGGTTATCAGACAAATTCCACACACACCTAAGTACACGGGGCCACATGACCACAATGTCGCAAAGCCCCGAAATGAACCAACAACACAATATAATTTCTTTAGGTGGCTTCAACACTGCAGCCCCCTGTGGGTGGGGGTTTAGACTACACCCATGGTATCCTCTGGCTATCGTACAAGGCGACTAAAAGGAGCAACCTTGGCTATTCTTTGAGGCTTCCTACTTGTCTTATGAATTGCCCCCCTCAAGGGTGGGAGGGATGGAATACACCCACAGGCAGAGTTGGATGGTTGGCACACGTGCTGTGAAAGTATTCTGGAAATATATACAGGGTGTTACAAAAAGGTACGGCCAAACTTTCAGGAAACATTCCTCACACACAAAGAAAGAAAATATGATATGTGGACATGTGTCCGGAAACGCTTAATTTCCATGTTAGAGCTCATTTTATTACTTCTCTTCAAATCACATTAATCATGGAATGGAAACACACAGCAACAGAACGTACCAGCGTGACTTCAAACACTTTGTTACAGGAAATGTTCAAAATGTCCTCCGTTAGCGAGGATACATGCATCCACCCTCCGTCGCATAGAATCCCTGATGCGCTGATGCAGCCCTGGAGAATGGCGTATTGTATCACAGCCGTCCACAATACGAGCACGAAGAGTCTCTACATTTGGTACCGGGGTTGCGTAGACAAGAGCTTTAAAATGCCCCCATAAATGAAAGTCAAGAGGGTTGAGGTCAGGAGAGCGTGGAGGCCATGGAATTGGTCCACCTCTACCAATCCATCGGTCACCGAATCTGTTGTTGAGAAGCGTACGAGCACTTCGACTGAAATGTGCAGGAGCTCCATCGTGCATGAACCACATGTTGTGTCGTACTTGTAAAGGCACATGTTCTAGCAGCACAGGTAGAGTATCCCGTATGAAATCATGATAACGTGCTCCATTGAGCGTAGGTGGAAGAACATGGGGCCCAATCAAGATATCACCAACAATTCCTGCCCAAACGTTAACAGAAAATCTGTGTTGATGACGTGATTGCACAATTGCTTGCGGATTCTCGTCAGCCCACACATGTTGATTGTGAAAATTTACAATTTGATCACGTTGGAATGACGCCTCATCCGTAAAGAGAACATTTGCACTGAAATGAGGATTGACACATTGTTGGATGAACCATTCGCAGAAGTGTACCCGTGGAGGCCAATCAGCTGCTGATAGTGCCTGCACACGCTGTACATGGTACGGGAACAACAGGTTCTCCCGTAGCACTCTCCATACAGTGACGTGGTCAACGTTACCTTGTACAGCAGCAACTTCTCTGACGCTGACATGAGGGTTATCGTCAACTGCACGAAGAATTGCCTCGTCCATTGCAGGTGTCCTCGTCGTTCTAGGACTTCCCCAGTCGCGAGTCATAGGCTGGAATGTTCCGTGCTCCCTAAGACGCCGATCAATTGCTTCGAACGTCTTCCTGTCGGGACACCTTCGTTCTGGAAATCTGTCTCGATACAAACGTACCGCGCCACGGCTATTGCCTCGTGCTAATCCATACATCAAATGGGCATCTGCCAACTCCGCATTTGTAAACATTGCACTGACTGCAAAACCACGTTCGTGATGAACACTAACCAGTTGATGCTACGTACTTTTGTGCTTGATGCTCGTACTGTAGAGCAATGGGTCGCATGTCAATACAAGCACTGACGTCAACATTACCTTCCTTCAAATGGGCCAACTGGCGGTGAATCGAGGAAGTACAGTACATACTAACGAAACTAAAATGAGCTCTAACATGGAAATTAGGTGTTTCCGGACACATGTCCACATAACATATTTTATTTCTTTGTGTGTGAGGAATGTTTCCTGAAAGTTTGGCCGTACCTTTTTGTAACACCCTGTATAATCTGGTGTAACAATATGTTAATGTTGTAGTAATTTCTAAACATTGCACTTTGTTAGTACATGTGTGTGTACTGTATATAGTTTAATGTAAAGTTTTTACATATTTGGTAGCTGTAATCATGTAAGTGCAGTGCTAGGCCATGGGGTCTATCTATCTGGTGACTGGTGTTGGATTTTTTCTGGTCAGGTTTACCATTTTCAACATCCCCCAATGGCCTGGACGGTACCTCGCTTCATTCCAACTGTTTGGTCATATTCATTTATTTCATCCTTTTATCAGCTCCTTGTGATGTTGCCATCTATTACGACATCCGGCTGTACACATTGGCTATGTGGAACCGCATCGACTTAAATTAATGCAATATTTCAATGGTGGTATTGTATTGGATGGCGGTTCATTGAAATCTTGTTTCAATTTTTATAGCAATTCATTGTATCTCATCTCCGATCCCTCTGAAAGAATAATAATTAGGTGTAGGTATGCCATCAGCTAAAGCGCAGCGTTCGGCCATGGGCCCAAGCTCTCTGCTGACTCGGTGGACGTGGGTTCAAACCCAACCGTCACCATCCTTGAAATGGTTTTCCGTGGTTTCCCATTTCCAACTCTAGGCAAATGCTGGGACGGTACCTCTGACAGGTCACGGCCGCTTCCTTCCACATCCGTGCCCAGTTTCATTAAATCATCTCTCATTCCGGTGCGCAGGTCGCCCACGGGCGTTGACTAGAAAGACCTGTACTCGGCCTCTCAGGAGGCCACACGACAAAAAAAGATGACAGGGGGTAGATATACGTGCACATGTTTTGAACTTCACCAGTCCTCTTCAACAAATCAACATCGTCATTGCCTAACTTTAAAACAGTAGATTTTAGCATTTAATGTGCACATTTCAAAACACACATGTTGTGAGATAATGGGTGAAGTTAAAGTCCAATGTAAATTTATATTTAAAGGGCATAGAGTATTTTCAAGAATATTGACAACTTGTCTGTAGGACACACTCTTTCCCGGCGGCTTCGGTGGCGTAGTTGGTAGCATGCTGAGCCCAAGATAGCGGGTTCAAACCTGGCCGAAGCCATTGGATTTTTTAAGAGCGTTAAAAAACCCTCAGTATGCCTTCCTTCGGAGGGGAAGTAAAGCCGGCGGTCCCATTTCATAGATTTATGGCATGTTAAAGAACCTTCCACTAATTACACCTGTGTGAAGCTGAATTGGATAGGTTAAGAATGTAAACAATGCTCTTAGGTTTCTACGTTCGTTGCCAAGAGCCGACTGTGGTGGCGTCTAGTAGCTAAGTTCTGAACTAGGCCTAGTAGTCGTTGACCGTGGTGTTTGGCGGCAGAAGTAAGAACTATTTGAAAAATTCTAATTTGCAGTCTGTACTTAATTTAAAAAATAGATACACACACTAATACAGCCATCACAATCAACACCGGTTATCAGACTGATTCTACACACACCCAAAGTACACGGGGCTACATGACCGCGTTGCCGCAGCCCCTAAACTGAGGAACCAACCAACACTCTTTCCCCTCTCTCTTTTAATACAATGGGCACAATAATCCTGTGATGCAGATTTTTTCTGTGTATTTAACAGTAATATGATGTGGCTTCGTACATTTGGCCTGCAGGGGTCCTTTTAACATGCCCGAAACAGGAGGTTTTAATTGCCATTAAACTGAGGAGGGGGTATTAAATGTAATTGGTAATGTGTTGCACCATTACGTTCAACCACATCTTCCAAATTTCTCCTCCCTCTTATTTCTTGCAAGAAATGCTGCATTAACTGGAATTGTGTTGCTTTACAGGCTGAAAATTCATGTTCACCAAAAATAATCCTCTTTGAGTTTACAGCTTCTTCAGCCTGAGGATTGATCGAAGCTAGCCAAGAGGTTTTCCTGCGTTGGAGTGTACTTGGCTATGGGTGATCAGTTGTTTTCTACCGTCCTGCAGCATAGCCGATCATCTGAGTGCAACCCTGCATGGTCTTCTTCAATCCTGTCTCCGGTCGACTAAGCCATTGGCGTTCACACATCAGAAGTTATGACTCACATGTGAAAGAATGTACAATCTGTAAATTAATAAATCAATTGAAACTGTCTGGAAAATCAGCTTTCTCATTTCCTTGAAGACAATCCTCAACCCTGCCTATATTTTTTCTGTAGATACAGTTGAAAATCATTTAATCATTGAGGCCAAGTTAATTGTAATGAAATGACATTATTGGGCATATACAATTTATTTAGAGAAGGAGGTATAGCAGACAAAAAATCGGCCATAGTGGCGGACTGGGTCGGAATAGGGGTTCGGTAATTTTGAGGTTATGGTATCGTAATATTGCAAACTTGCATGAAACTTCATGATTTATTTATTTTTATCGTTGAAACTTCGAAAAGACCATTCGCTTGTACTTCAACGTCTTAAAAGGGCGAAGCAACTGAAAAAAGTAGGAAATAAAACAACGACCGTCCTTTTTTTCTTCTCATCGTACCAACGTCATAGACCACAACGGACGTATGAAATTCAAGTTTACGATGTCCGTTGCCTCTTAATATTCAATCTAAGTAATATATTGGCGTTCAAAAATAAAACGTAGTTGCTTTAAAGCAACAATAACGTGGTGTATCCAGATTAAATCAAACTCGATTCGATTTCGTAAGTTGGCAAATGTACTCGGCGAAAGCAACCTAGATCCTTCGGTCGCTTATTTTTCTAGCACAATATACGGCCAGTTATTGCATCTCAGTGGCGTTGGAATTCGCCACGTGGTGCGCACCATGCTACGCCTTTTAGTAGCTTTGCGCACCATGTGCTTTAGAGTTGGGGCCCAAACAATGACGCAATCGCTGAATTTAACGGAACGCAGAAATACCAGAGAGTCTGTACTCTGTTATTATATGCTCCTTGATGTGGATTGGTGTATCTTCGATGGTAACGTAGCAACGACAGATATGCATACTAATAGGAATCAAGCCACCTGGAGGTTTTATTTTATGTCACTGTACTGTGTATTCGGCAACTTTGATGTAGTTGTATTGTGAGAGATCAATGGTCTAACTCTAATAACTGATATAGGAAGACATCGAACTTTCGTACCCGGCAAGTTCATAAAGTATTATGGAGTGCAATAGGAATGTGGTTCATACTGTCTTACTTATTCTTCTGTGTAGTTTCCCTGTAGGTTATCGAACGGAGAAATCTAGTAAAACAGAAAATGTCTCTCTTTCTTCAAAAGACGGTGAAAATTTGTCTGTGTTTAAACCTACAGACGAATGGCAAACTGTTAAAAAAGGCAAGCACTGTCCACAAAAACTCACCAAAGTTTAATGTTCAGTTACTCGAGAACTCATTTCATATTGAATGTATTGCATCATAACTAATTGTTTAATGTTTACTTTACATTCAGGTCAACCTATACCGAAAGGATTGCACGTTAGAATTAATCTTCAGACTGGTGAAACAGAAGCTAAACTTTTGAAGGAAGCTGAAGTGAAACGCACAGATGTTGCAAGTGTACCTGAAAAAAATGAAAATAACCATGAGTCAGGCAATGATCATACTGCTCAGAAACTAAAAGAATCTTTATTGAATCTCATGAGTACCGAGGAATATTCTGTCACAGATGAGGTATCTTATTTATTTACTTGTACCTATTAGGCTACTTAACATTATTCCAGAAAGGTTGTTGCTCATGGGGAGGACTGCGCTTCGTTGATTTTATTTTTTCAGCCGCTGCAAATAATATTCATCAAACTCTCTCATATGAGAACCAGTCATTCTGATTCAATATTGAATGTCTCAATAGACAGAAATATTCCTGAATCAGTGGGAGGGGCCTCATGATAATAATACTGATCAAAAGATTGTTAGAAGTTGGAGTATGCCATTATCATTTCCGCACTCTCTCGCTGAAACCGCTTTGACATTCAACTGCTTTGTGTTACTCTGAAAGGTAGGCTACCGGTGCATACTGTGTTGGGTTATTGGGACTAACAACACAATTGTGTAATAAACTATGTAGTAATAAATGGACAAAAACATTAGATAGCCTACTATGTTAAATAAGGCTTCGATCGGGCATTGCCGTTAGCATCACTTCACTGATCTCCCTTAAACCTGTTTTTAGGGAAAACTAGACTCTCCTATAAAGCCAGTGAAGAACAAATTAACACAGAAACACCACTGCTGTACCTGTATTCACCACACAAAATAAATTGTGACTGAATCTCAGTCCACAAGTCGCTCTGATGATATTCGGTAAAGAAACCTTGGCTTCATAGTTATTTTGTATGATGAACAGTGAGGTCATCTGCCCCAATTATGATCAAAAGAACAGCCTAAGTGAATCCACGATTCAAAGAGCGCCAATTTGCGCAATCTAGTGCCAAACAAAATTGTGTTGGCAATCCTGAAAAAGTACAATATAACACATCCTAGTGATAAAATAGGCTATTCATTCATTCTTTCCTTGTCCAGAACCTGGAAGATGATTCACATTACTTTCTGGGAGTAATTAGGAATAGCACTGCTGCATTTGTCATATTACATAAATAAAGGTTTTTATTTCTTGCTCATTCAACGACTGCGGCCATTGCTTGACGTCGTATTATGTCCCATCACTGTTGCCAAAATGGGTGATAAAAAATACAAAGACTAAAATGGGTGTCTGGCTAGAACTATTGGTTGCTACAAGGTTAGACTACTGTCTGGCGGGAACTATTGGTTGCTACTAGGTAAGACTACTGTCTAGCTAGAACTATTCGTTGCTACTAGGTTAGACTACTGTCTGGCGGGAACTATTGGTTGCTACTAGGTTAGACTATTGTCTAGCTGGAACTATTGGTTGCTACTAGGTTAGACTACTGTCTGGCTAGAACTATTGGTTGCTACTAGGTTAGACTACTGTCTAGCTAGAACTATTGGTTGCTACTAGGTTAGACTACTGTCTGGCTAGAACTATTGGTTGCTACTAGGTTAGGCTACTGTCTGGCTGGAACTATTGGTTGCTACAAGGTTAGACTACTGTCTAGCTAGAACTATTGGTTGCTACTAGGTTAGACTACTGTCTGGCTGGAACTATTGGTTGCTACAAGGTTAGACTACTGTCTGGCTGGAACTATTGGTTGCTACAAGGTTAGACTACTGTCTAGCTAGAACTATTGGTTGCTACTAGGTTAGACTACTGTCTGGCTGGAACTATTGGTTGCTACAAGGTTAGACTACTGTCTAGCTAGAACTATTGGTTGCTACTAGGTTAGACTACTGTCTGGCTGGAACTATTGGTTGCTACAAGGTTAGACTACTGTCTGGCTAGAACTATTGGTTGCTACAAGGTTAGACTACTGTCTGGCTAGAACTATTGGTTGCTACTAGGTTAGACTACTGTCTGGCTGGAACTATTGGTTGCTACAAGGTTAGACTACTGTCTGGCTAGAACTATTGGTTGCTACAAGGTTAGACTACTGTCTGGCTGGAACTATTGGTTGCTACTAGGTTAGACTACTGTCTGGCTGGAACTATTGGTTGCTACAAGGTTAGACTACTGTCTGGCTGGAACTATTGGTTGCTACAAGGTTAGACTACTGTCTAGCTAGAACTATTGGTTGCTACTAGGTTAGACTACTGTCTGGCTGGAACTATTGGTTGCTACAAGGTTAGACTACTGTCTGGCTAGAACTATTGGTTGCTACAAGGTTAGACTACTGTCTGGCTAGAACTATTGGTTGCTACAAGGTTAGACTACTGTCTAGCTAGAACTATTGGTTGCTACTAGGTTAGACTACTGTCTGGCTGGAACTATTGGTTGCTACAAGGTTAGACTACTGTCTAGCTAGAACTATTGGTTGCTACAAGGTTAGACTACTGTCTGGCTGGAACTATTGGTTGCTACTAGGTTAGACTACTGTCTGGCTGGAACTATTGGTTGCTACAAGGTTAGACTACTGTCTGGCTGGAACTATTGGTTGCTACAAGGTTAGACTACTGTCTGGCTAGAACTATTGGTTGCTACAAGGTTAGACTACTGTCTGGCTAGAACTATTGGTTGCTACTAGGTTAGACTACTGTCTGGCTAGAACTATTGGTTGCTACAAGGTTAGACTACTGTCTGGCTGGAACTATTGGTTGCTACAAGGTTAGACTACTGTCTGGCTAGAACTATTGGTTGCTACAAGGTTAGACTACTGTCTGGCTAGAACTATTGGTTGCTACTAGGTTAGACTACTGTCTGGCTAGAACTATTGGTTGCTACAAGGTTAGACTACTGTCTGGCTGGAACTATTGGTTGCTACAAGGTTAGACTACTGTCTGGCGGGAACTATTGGTTGCTACAAGGTTAGACTACTGTCTGGATATATTGGTTGCAACTAGGTTAGACTACTGTCTGGCTGGAACTATTGGTTGCTACTAGGTTAGATTACTGTCTGGCGGGAACTATTGGTTGCTACTAGGTTAGACTACTGTCTGGAACTATTGGTTGCTACTAGGTTAGACTACTGTCTGGAACTACTGGTTGCTACTAGGTTAGACTACTGTCTGGCGGGAACTATTGGTTGCTACTAGGTTAGACTACTGTCTGGAACTATTGGTTGCTACTAGGTTAGACTACTGTCTAGCTGGAACTATTGGTTGCTACTAGGTTAGACTACTGTCTAGCTAGAACTATTGGTTGCTACTAGGTTAGACTACTGTCTGGCTGGAACTATTGGTTGCTACAAGGTTAGACTACTGTCTAGCTAGAACTATTGGTTGCTACAAGGTTAGACTACTGTCTGGCTGGAACTATTGGTTGCTACTAGGTTAGACTACTGTCTGGCTGGAACTATTGGTTGCTACAAGGTTAGACTACTGTCTGGCTGGAACTATTGGTTGCTACAAGGTTAGACTACTGTCTGGCTGGAACTATTGGTTGCTACCATGTTAGACTACTGTCTGGCTGAAACTATTGGTTGCTACTAGGTTAGACTACTGTCTGGCTGGATATATTGGTTGCTACTAGGTTAGACTACTGGCTGGCTGGAACTATTGGTTGCTACTAGGTTAGACTACTGTCTGGCTGGAACTATTGGTTGCTACTAGGTTAGACTACTGGCTGGATATATTGGTTGCTACTAGGTTAGACTACTGTCTGGCTGGAACTATTGGTTGCTACTAGGTTAGACTACTGTCTGGCTGGAACTATTGGTTGCTACAAGGTTAGACTACTGTCTGGCTGGAACTATTGGTTGCTACTAGGTTAGACTACTGGCTGGCTGGAACTATTGGTTGCTACTAGGTTAGACTACTGTCTGGCTGGAACTATTGGTTGCTACTAGGTTAGACTATTGTCTAGCTGGAACTATTGGTTGCTACTAGGTTAGACTACTGTCTGGCTGGAACTATTGGTTGCTACTAGGTTAGACTACTGTCTGGCTGGAACTATTGGTTGCTACTAGGTTAGACTACTGTCTGGCTGGAACTATTGGTTGCTACAAGGTTAGACTACTGGCTGGCTGGAACTATTGGTTGCTACAAGGTTAGACTACTGTCAAGCTGGAACTATTGGTTGCTACTAGGTTAGACTACTGTCTGGCTGGAACTATTGGTTGCTACTAGGTTAGACTATTGTCTAGCTGGAACTATTGGTTGCTACTAGGTTAGACTATTGTCTAGCCGGAACTATTGGTTGCTACTAGGTTAGACTACTCTCTGGCTGGAACTATTGGTTGCTACAAGGTTAGACTACTGTCTGGCGGGAACTATTGGTTGCTACTAGGTTAGACTACTGTCTGGCTGGAACTATTGGTTGCTACTAGGTTAGACTATTGTCTAGCTGGAACTATTGGTTGCTACTAGGTTAGACTACTGTCTGGCTGGAACTATTGGTTGCTACAAGGTTAGACTATTGTCTGGCTGGAACTATTGGTTGCTACAAGGTTAGACTATTGTCTGGCTGGAACTATTGGTTGCTACTAGGTTAGACTAATGTCTGGCTGGAACTATTGGTTGCTACAAGGTTAGACTATTGTCTGGCTGGAACTATTGGTTACTACTAGGTTAGACTATTGTCTGGCTGGAACTATTGGTTGCTACTAGGTTAGACTACTGTCTGGCTGGAACTATTGGTTGCTACTAGGTTAGACTATTGTCTGGCTGGAACTATTGGTTGCTACTAGGTTAGACTACTGTCTGGCTGGAACTATTGGTTGCTACAAGGTTAGACTATTGTCTGGCTGGAACTATTGGTTGCTACTAGGTTAGACTACTGTCTGGCTGGAACTATTGGTTGCTACTAGGTTAGACTACTGTCTGACTGGAACTATTGGTTGCTACTAGGTTAGACTACTGGCTGGCTGGAACTATTGGTTGCTACTAGGTTAGACTACTGGCTGGATATATTGGTTGCTACTAGGTTAGACTACTGTCTGGCTGGAACTATTGGTTGCTACTAGGTTAGACTACTGGCTGGATATATTGGTTGCTACAATGTTAGACTACTGGCTGGATATATTGGTTGCTACTATGTTAGACTACTGTCTGGCTGGAACTATTGGTTGCTACTAGGTTAGACTACTGGCTGGATATATTGGTTGCTACTATGTTAGACTACTGTCTGGCTGGAACTATTGGTTGCTACTAGGTTAGACTACTGGCTGGATATATTGGTTGCTACTATGTTAGACTACTGTCTGGCTGGAACTATTGGTTGCTACTAGGTTAGACTACTGGCTGGATATATTGGTTGCTACTATGTTAGACTACTGTCTGGCTGGAACTATTGGTTGCTACTATGTTAGACTACTGTCTGGCTGGAACTATTGGTTGCTACTAGGTTAGACTACTGTCTAGCTGGAACTATTGGTTGCTACAAGGTTAGACTACTGGCTGGATATATTGGTTGCTACTATGTTAGACTACTGTCTGGCTGGAACTATTGGTTGCTACTAGGTTAGACTACTGGCTGGATATATTGGTTGCTACTATGTTAGACTACTGTCTGGCTGGAACTATTGGTTGCTACTAGGTTAGACTACTGTCTGGCTGGAACTATTGGTTGCTACTAGGTTAGACTACTGGCTGGATATATTGGTTGCTACTATGTTAGACTACTGTCTGACTGGAACTATTGGTTGCTACTAGGTTAGACTACTGTCTGGCTGGAACTATTGGTTGCTACGAGGTTAGACTACTGTCTGGCTGGAACTATTGGTTGCTACGAGGTTAGACTACTGTCTGGCTGGAACTATTGGTTGCTACTAGGTTAGACTACTGTCTAGCTGGAACTATTGGTTGCTACGAGGTTAGACTACTGTCTGGCTGGAACTATTGGTTGCTACTAGGTTAGACTACTGTCTGGCTGGAACTATTGGTTGCTACTAGGTTAGACTACTGTCTAGCTGGAACTATTGGTTGCTACTAGGTTAGACTACTGGCTGGAACTATTGGTTGCTACTAGGTTAGACTACTGTCTAGCTGGAACTATTGGTTGCTACTAGGTTAGACTACTGTCTGGCTGGAACTATTGGTTGCTACAAGGTTAGACTACTGTCTGGCTGGAACTATTGGTTGCTACAAGGTTAGACTACTATCTGGCTGGAACTATTGGTTGCTACTAGGTTAGACTACTGTCTAGCTGGAACTATTGGTTGCTACTAGGTTAGACTACTGTCTAGCTGGAACTATTGGTTGCTATTAGGTTAGACTACTGTCTGGCTGGACCTATAGGTTGCTACTAGGTTAGACTACTGTCTAGCTGGAACTATTGGTTGCTACTAGGTTAGACTACTGTCTGGCGGGAACTATTGGTTGCTACTAGGTTAGACTACTGTCTGGCTGGAACTATTGGTTGCTACTAGGTTAGACTACTGTCTGGCTGGAATTATTGGTTGCTACAAGGTTAGACTACTGTCTGGCGGGAACTATTGGTTGCTACTAGGTTAGACTACTGTCTAGCTGGAACTATTGGTTGCTACTAGGTTAGACTACTGTCTGGCTGGAACTATTGGTTGCTACAAGGTTAGACTACTGTCTGGCTGGAACTATTGGTTGCTACAAGGTTAGACTACTGTCTGGCTGGAACTATTGGTTGCTACTAGGTTAGACTACTGTCTGGCTGGAACTATTGGTTGCTACTAGGTTAGACTACTGTCTAGCTGGAACTATTGGTTGCTACTAGGTTAGACTACTGTCTAGCTGGAACTATTGGTTGCTACGAGGTTAGACTACTGTCTAGCTGGAACTATTGGTTGCTACTAGGTTAGACTACTGTCTAGCTGGAACTATTGGTTGCTATTAGGTTAGACTACTGTCTGGCTGGAACTATTGGTTGCTACTAGGTTAGACTACTGTCTAGCTGGAATTATTGGTTGATACAAGGTTAGACTACTGTCTGGCGGGAACTATTGGTTGCTACTAGGTTAGACTACTGTCTAGCTGGAACTTTTGGTTGCTACTAGGTTAGACTACTGGCTGGACGAAGATTACTGGTTGCTACTAGGTTAGACTACTGTCTGGCTGGAATTATTGGTTGCTACAAGGTTAGACTACTGTATGGATAGATAGATAGATTTTTATTAATTCCATTTGATCAAATACATGCATTCAATACATTTTTGATATAGGACACGTCAGAATTTACATGCATAAAATAAAAGAACTAACAGGTATATATTACTAAGATTATAACTATTTATAACTTATTATAATAGCAAATCTTAATAGATACAATCTTATTGCACAACTATTTACACCTCACTCTATTATCATAATATGAAAACTTAATTCTATAAATACAACAACATACAGCTAGGTATTAAAATTAAATTAAAAAAGTAAAATATAGTTATAGATTCCATCACTCCTATACGCTAAAATATTCAACTACTGAGTAAAAACAATGGCACTGCAGATAAGCTTTCAACATTCTATCAAAGGTTTTTATTTTTGGGGCCAGTTTTATATACTGGGGTAGTTTATTGTATAATTTAACTCCAGTGTGAAAAGTTCCTTTTTGATATATGCTTGTGTGTGTGTGTGAAATATGAATGTTTTGATTTTGTCTTGTGTTATGCCTATGAACATCATTGTTTGTTTTAAGAAAAACATCTTTATTCATTAAATTCTTTTTAAAAAACATAATACTTTCAAAGATATATATGCAGGGCAGTGGGAGAATGTTTAAATCTTTAAACAGAGGTCTACATGATTCTCTCGAGTTTACATTTGCCATAATTCTAATCGCTCTCTTTTGTATCCTAAACGTGCTTAGTACATCTGGCGACATACCCCAAAATATGATCCCATATCTTAAGTATGAATGGAAATAAGCAAAATAAGTATTTCTTAATGTGTGCATGCTAGTGCAGGTTTTCAAAATACGTAACGCAAAGCACATCGAGTTCAGTTTAGTATTCAGATATTGTATATGTTTATTCCATTTCAAGTCTTGTTGTATCCATAGTCCTAAAAACTTTGTTTCTGATTTATTTTCTATTTGATGACCATTTAATGTTATATTGGGCATCGCAGGATTCCTATTCTGTATAGTGTGGAAATTTAGACATACTGTCTTTTTATAGTTTATTATGAGGCGATTATCTTGTGACCATTTGGTTAACTCTCCTGTAACGGAGTCAGCAGACTGCTGTATGACCTGTTTAGTTTCACCTTTTATTACGAGTGTTGTATCGTCCGCAAACAAAATTTCCTTATGTGAATGAACATTCTGTGTTATATCATTGATATATAGAAGAAAGAGTAGTGGGCCCAAAACCGATCCCTGGGGTACTCCAAATTCAATAATTCCCTCATTGGACAATGTTTCATTAAGTAATTTGGTTCCATCATCCTTGTGTCTCAAGCTTACTATTTGTTTACGCCTTGTTAAGTAAGACTCTATCCATTTATTAGCTAGACCTCTAACACCATATTGATTTAGTTTGGTAAGGAGGATTTTATGGTCTACTACATCAAATGCTTTCGATAAATCCAAGAATAGGCCAGTTACATGTTCCTTATTGTCAATTAATTTCAGTATACTATTACTACATTCGTAAATTGCTGTCTGTGTAGATTTTTCCGTTCTAAATCCATGTTGTGAGTTTGATAATATTTTATTTTTTTCTATGAAACTTATCAGTCTCTTATACATAATTTTTTCCACAATTTTTGCAATACCAGTTGGTAAGGTAATAGGACGATAGTTATCTAATTCATCTTTTGAACCGTTTTTGTGCACTGGAATTACTTTTGATAACTTCAAAATATCCGGGTAAGTTCCTGAGAGAATTGAACTGTTTATTAAGTGCGTAAGTGGATTTATTATATTTTCTGCACATTTCTTTAAAATTGCATCAGGGATGCCATCAATGCCAGCACAGAATTTATTTTTTAGCTCTTTTATAACTATTCTTACCTCTTCACTTGTGACATGATTTATAAATAAAGAATCACTGCATATATTTATTTTATTATTAGAATTTAGTGTATTTACCTGTGATTTATTTAATAATTTTTGCGGAATTTCCAGAAAATAGTCATTAAAAGTGTTTGCTATTTCCTCTGGATTATTAATCACTTTATTATTTCTGGTCAGTGTAATGTTCCTTTGTATTTTAGCATATTTTCCAGTTTCTTTCTTTATTACGGACCACATAGCCCTGTTTTTATTAGATGATTGGGAAATAAAATTATCATTATGCATTTTCTTTGCTAGTCTTATTACCTTATTTAATATGCTAGTGTATTTTTTGTAGTATAAATTGAATTCAGGTGTTGTGTGGTATTGTTTATATAATTTGTGTAGAAATTTCTTTCTTTGACATGAATTTATAATCCCTGTTGTTATCCAATTGCTAGTTTTGTTATTTTGAACAGTTCTTCGTTTAAAGGGGAATGCTATTTCAAAATAGTGTTTTAGGGTACTGTTAAATGCATTAAATTTATCATTTACATTTTCTAGTTCATAAATTTCTGACCATGTTTCCTTATTTAATAAGTCATTGAAATATGTAACATTTGCTTCAGTGAATGACCTGCACTTTGATTTTACTCCATTATCATTATTATTGATTACTTCGGATACTTCAAAACTCAGTATTTGTCCATGGTGGTCACTAAAACCCGGACAATAGACTTCTATTGAATGGTGATATTTATCTGTATTTATAAAAATTTGATCAGGAGTGGTTTTACTAAATTTTGTTATTCTTGTTGGTGTATTTACTGTAGGTTTCAGTCCATAGGAAATTAGTAACTGGTTTAATAATTCACAATTTCTATCAAGTTTTAAGAAATCCACATTTACATCCCCACAAATTATTATATCGAAATTTACTTTGCTCATGTTATTGAGTAACAATTCTAGTTTATCTATAAATAGAGGAAACTTTCCTGACGGAGAACGGTATACGCATACAATTATTAACTTAAACTGCTGAATTTTTACGGCAGAGAATTCAAAATCCTGTTCCATAATTAGATAATCATAAGCTGTTATCTGTTCATGATCTAAATTATTTCTTAAGAAGATGCAAGTACCACCATGGCTAATATTAGATCTAGAGTATTTACTAGCTTGTATAAACCCTGGGAATTGAATTAATTCAAGTTGTTCCTCTTTCAGCCAATGTTCTGAAATACATAGTGCTGAGATGTCTTTAAGTTCATTTTTAAGCATTAGATTTATGTAATCAATTTTATTATAAAGAGACTGGACATTCTGGTGGTAAATTTTAAATTTGTTACTTTTGCAAGCTTGTGTTGGTGATTTATTTACATTATTATTATCATAATTGTTATTATTATTGTTGCTAGACAAATCCGAAATACCATTGTTGCACTCCGTTAAATTTGACTTCAAAAGATGTGAATGCCAAACCTTACGTTTGGCTTCTTCTACCAGTTTCCCTGCTTCCACTCTAATGATATTACTGTCGAATTATTCTTACCATTTGAATTTACAATTTTGCAGATTTCATCACTAAGATACTCTTTTCCTAATCTATTTAAGTGTAGGCCATGCCGAGTGTGGAACTTCCTGTCTAATTTACTTACATCTACAATTTGGACATTTGGAAAACTCTTACAAATTTTATGAATTTTTCCATTTGTAGCCTCTATTTCTATATTTACACATGACTTGGGAATTAAATCGTGTCTCTGCGGAATGTTTACAATAATGACATTTGTTTTTTGCATGGATGGCAATGTACCCTTTAAATCTTTGATTACCTTTTTACTCTCATTTCTATAGACGTCGTTTGCTCCAGCGATGATCACTGCGTAGTCCTTTGCAGTAAGGGACGCACACTCTCCTATCATCCCGTTCGTGACTTCTGCAATCTGAGCTCCTGGCTTCACTGTCGAAGTGACCTCCATTTCTCGGCTTCTCTCCAAAACGCTTGCTGCTACATCTCGCCCGTGGCTATCCGCAAATATCCGCATCTTCCTGGATTTTCTCTTTATCACTTTCTTCTTTTCTTCTTGAGGAAAGTCATCATTTTCTTCGACAAGCACTCCAAATGAATTTGAGACGGGAATTTCAGTTACATGTACTCCATTTATAGGCCTAGGCTTATTCAATCTTACCTTACCAGCAATCACTGTCGACCAAGTTTCCTTGCTTTCCCCTCTGTTTCCTTTTAATTTATTCAACTCTTCCATTAACTTAGCAATATCTTCCTTTAGCAGCTTTATAATTTCGTCTTTTGAGGACAGTTCGTTTCTCAGGTTATGGCGGGAACTATTGGTTGCTACTAGGTTAGACTACTGTCTGGCTGGAACTATTGGTTGCTACTAGGTTAGACTACTGTCTGGCTGGAATTATTGGTTGCTACTAGGTTAGACTACTGTCTAGCTGGAACTATTGGTTGCTACGAGGTTAGACTACTGTCTAGCTGGAACTATTGGTTGCTACTAGGTTAGACTACTGTCTAGCTGGAACTATTGGTTGCTATTAGGTTAGACTACTGTCTGGCTGGAACTATTGGTTGCTACTAGGTTAGACTACTGTCTAGCTGGAACTATTGGTTGCTACTAGGTTAGACTACTGTCTGGCGGGAACTATTGGTTGCTACTAGGTTAGACTACTGTCTGGCTGGAACTATTGGTTGCTACTAGGTTAGACTACTGTCTGGCTGGAATTATTGGTTGCTACAAGGTTAGACTACTGTCTGGCGGGAACTATTGGTTGCTACTAGGTTAGACTACTGTCTAGCTGGAACTATTGGTTGCTACTAGGTTAGACTACTGGCTGGACGAAGATTACTGGTTGCTACTAGGTTAGACTACTGTCTGGCTGGAATTATTGGTTGCTACAAGGTTAGACTACTGTCTGGCGGGAACTATTGGTTGCTACAAGGTGAGACTACTGTCTGGCTGGAACTATTGGTTGCTACTTGGTTAGACTACTGTCTGGCTGGAACTATTGGTTGCTACTAGGTTAGACTACTGTCTAGCTGGAACTATTGGTTGCTACTAGGTTAGACTATGGTCTAGCTGGAACTATTGGTTGCTACTAGGTTAGACTACTGTCTGGCTGGAACTATTGGTTGCTACTAGGTTAGACTACTGGCTGGACGAAGATTACTGGTTGCTACTAGGTTAGACTACTGTCTGGCGGGAACTATTGGTTGCTACTAGGTTAGACTACTGTCTAGCTGGAACTATTGGTTGCTACTAGGTTAGACTACTGGCGGGACGAAGATTACTGGTTGCTAGAAGGTTAGACTACTGTCTGGCGGGAACTATTGGTTGCTACTAGGTTAGACTACTGTCTAGCTGGAACTAGTGGTTGCTACTAGGTTAGACTACTGGCTGGACGAAGATTACTGGTTGCTACTAGGTTAGACTACTGTCTGGCTGGAATTATTGGTTGCTACAAGGTTAGACTACTGTCTGGCGGGAACTATTGGTTGCTACAAGGTGAGACTACTGTCTGGCTGGAACTATTGGTTGCTACTAGGTTAGACTACTGTCTGGCTGGAACTATTGGTTGCTACTAGGTTAGACTACTGGCTGGCGGGAACTATTGGTTGCTACTAGGTTAGACTACTGTCTGGCGGGAACTATTGGTTGCTACTAGGTTAGACTACTGTCTGGCTGGAACTATTGGTTGCTACTAGGTTAGACTACTGTCTGGCGGGAACTATTGGTTGCTACTAGGTTAGACTACTGTCTGGCGGGAACTATTGGTTGCTACTAGGTTAGACTACTGTCTGGCGGGAACTATTGGTTGCTACTAGGTTAGACTACTGTCTGGCTGGAACTATTGGTTGCTACTAGGTTAGACTACTGTCTGGCGGGAACTATTGGTTGCTACTAGGTTAGACTACTGTCTGGCGGGAACTATTGGTTGCTACTAGGTTAGACTACTGGCTGGCGGGAACTATTGGTTGCTACAAGGTTAGACTACTGTCTGGCTGGAACTATTGGTTGCTACTAGGTTAGACTACTGTCTGGCGGGAACTATTGGTTGCTACTAGGTTAGACTACTGTCTGGCGGGAACTATTGGTTGCTACTAGGTTAGACTACTGTCTGGCTGGAACTATTGGTTGCTACTAGGTTAGACTACTGTCTGGCGGGAACTATTGGTTGCTACTAGGTTAGACTACTGTCTGGCTGGAACTATTGGTTGCTACAAGGTTAGACTACTGTCTGGCTGGAACTATTGGTTGCTACAAGGTTAGACTACTGTCTGGCGGGAACTATTGGTTGCTACAAGGTTAGACTACTGTCTGGCTGGAACTATTGGTTGCTACTAGGTTAGACTACTGTCTGGCGGGAACTATTGGTTGCTACTAGGTTAGACTACTGTCTGGCGGGAACTATTGGTTGCTACTAGGTTAGACTACTGTCTGGCGGGAACTATTGGTTGCTAGAAGGTTAGACTACTGTCTGGCTGGAACTATTGGTTGCTACTATGTTAGACTACTGTCTGGCTGGAACTATTGGTTGCTACAAGGTTAGACTACTGTCTGGCTGGAACTATTGGTTGCTACAAGGTTAGACTACTGTCTGGCGGGAACTATTGGTTGCTACTAGGTTAGACTACTGTCTAGCTAGAACTATTGGTTGCTACTAGGTTAGACTACTGTCTAGCTAGAACTATTGGTTGCTACTAGGTTAGACTACTGGCGGGACGAAGATTACTGGTTGCACTACAAGCGAGGGAGTCCTAGGTTATGTTTGTTTTGTGTGTAGAACATTGCAATGAAACTTGGCGCCCACCCTCATTAACTTGACAGCACTCTTTTGTTTTTCTACACCAACTGCGTGGGGTTGGCAATACTGTATATGTCGCTAAAAATGGCTGATTCAGCTGGAATTTCATCTATACAAGTCATGATCATATATCCCTACCAATACTACTGGTATTTTAGCTAATTTCACTAGTTTAAGAATATTTTACTTTGATTCTGGTCAAGGGAAGTTGTACCAAATATTCAACTCTTCCTTCCTGTGAGATTATCTATTCCTAGAGTACTGTAGGCTACATGATGTATATTTTTATGGCGGCTGTTTACTTAAAGCAGTTTAGTCCGGCGATATAAAGGTTAAAATGATGAGACAAATACACACTGACCTAGCCTACTTTGTTTTTCATGAGGCCATATTCTCACATTGTAGCCTCAACATTTGGAAAAGCAAAAGAACAGAACACAAAGGCAAATGAAAATATACCATGAGCTAAGGACAAGGCAATAAGGTGGCAAGAGGGTTTGTTACCTGTACCGTCAGTAACCTGTCTGTTGAGCCATGGCTCTGTGTAGCCTGAGAATAGCCACAGTCTGCAAGAGAAACCATTCTTGCTCAAGCAGTGGTCGATTCTGAGAAACACACGAGACTTCATTGTACGATAACATTTTCTAAAGTACTCAAATTAGCCAAAATACCTTTCCTAATGATGAAAAATAAATCAGGAAATGATGTAGTACTCCTCTGCTGTCCATGAACCACCATCACGACTTGTATAGTAAAATTCCAGCTGTGTCCGCCATCGTGCCGCCGGGTGTACCAACTGTACCAAGTCACAACTAAAGAATTGTAGAAAATATGGACAACACTGAGCGAGCTGTGTTGTGTTGGGTGCTCATAGTTCTTTGATCATTTCCTACTAGAAAAACGGAAGCAGGAAGACGGCGTAAGTGTCTGTCTACCGCTTATCATCGGATCAGGGATGAGAGTCCTGACACCAACCTCATGAGAGATGTGGAAGGAGGCGGCCATGGCCTGTCAGAAGGTATCGTCCTAACATTTGCCTGGAGTTGAAAATGGGATACCACGGAAAACCATTTCAAGGACGACCAATGGTGGGGCAAGAAACCCACGAGCAGCGAGTAGCTACCGCTGTTGGTAAAATATAACATATTCAAACATATTTAGTTACTAATCAATGTACTCCTGGGATGTTTTGTCTAGCAAATGATGGCTGCTCTTCAGGTTGTGTTTAATGCAAATTGAATGTTTAAGTTGAGCAGTGATGATGATAATTGTTGTTTCAAGGGGCATAACGTTTAGCTTATGAGCCCTTAATGGTTTGGGTGTTAGTGAAATGTTAATTATTACAACTACACTCACTAATTACACTCGTATCATTAACTTACATACTACCGTTGCCTACTTTATAATACAAGGCCGGGAGATGCTGCACCGCGACTGGGGGGCAACTGAGTTCAGCATTCTGCCACTAGGATCGCATTGTAACACCCTCAATATGAGCGCACTATATGAATTTAGTATTGAGATGAGAGAATACCCGGGCTATTTCATGCACATTTGCAAAAGTGTGGTTTATCATTCATATTATCTATAGCTCACCGGAATATCATAAACAAGCAGTCTTTTCTTAGAGCTTCAGTACTTTCCTGTTCAGAGGCTTATTGTGAAGCTGTAAAAATCGTTCATTCTTGCTCGTGCGACTGAAGGCTAGGTTGACCAGGAGCGGCTTCGAGAACTTTTTCAAAAGGAGGATTGGAAGTTCAGAATCGTTGCATTGGTCACAATTAATTGTTTGACAGAACTTGTCTTTTAATAAAAGTGTGCAGTTTGTCAGTAAGTTCTTCCGTGGCAGATACTGGACAACACGTGATACGCGTTGCATAATTTGCTCTAGTAACACCACAAATGATGTTTTAGGGTACCTCAGTCCTCCGCGATCTTGAAATCGTATGAGGCTGAGGACCGGGCTTTCACTCGCAGGAAGAGAAATATGTTGCAAACAACCTTCACAGCTGGTAATTTCTTCTGCTACGCGCACCAGATAGCCTGCCACCATGCTATGTTGGATGCAGTAGCTGGAGTTCCTAAAAATGAAACCAAATTGTTAAATACCGTAATCGTTTTTAGATAAAAATGCAATGCAGTGAAAATAAATTGTCAGGTTAAAAATGTACCTTCAACGGGGTTTCCAACTATAGCAAGGATGTGTTCGGGAAGCTCCGGTACGAAGGCAGAATCCGTGACATGTCCTTCTTCACCTGGCTCTTGAAGTTGGTTCCTAGAAAAGAACCTGGACCTTACGCTGATACTAAGTCTTCATTCCTTAGTTCGACGTTTCCATGGATCGAAGCTGCGATAATTCCAGTGTGAAGCATCGATTCAATAGCATGGATACAAGATCTCACATCCATCATATCATTGACCCCCCCTTTCGTCTGAGGTGACTGAAAAAGAGCTCGACATCGTCACTCGATAAATTCCTCATTAGGACATAGTGGAAATTGATGCTTATTAAATATCGTATGCTTGCCTCTGAAGAGAGAGTTGTCAACTCCAGAGCGTGATAAGTCTCTTTAGTAAATTTCCTGAACTTTTCGGGATGTTGCTGAATGTCCTCAATGTATGGCAGAAATACGTCTGTTAACTAGTGCGGTCTTTCATCGTCCATCTTACAAAAAAATCAACTTATTGTCATTTCTGGAGTGCGTGCCATGGGATGTGTTACAGACATCATGGATGTCAAACCATTTCTGAAAATGTTCCATAAAGTTAATAGTCTCAATTAAACTGCCTTTGTCATTCATTTTCTCAGGGCATACGACTTCCATACTTTTTAAGCCTACGATAACTTCAGGTGAAAACACAACTTTGGCCCTGTAAACATTCATCTTTTCCATTTTTTTTATTTTTATTTAGTCAATTTACCCTCTAGGTTGGTGGTTCCCACGGACTCAGCGAGGGATCTCACCACTACCGCCTCTATGGGCAGTGTCCTGGAGCTTGAAACATCTGGTCGGGATGGATACAACTGGGGAGGTGTGATCAGCACTTCACCCAGGCGGCCTCACCTGCAAAACGAACAGGGGCCTCATGAGGGATGGGAAGGGATGGAAGATTGGGGTGGATAGGCGAGGAAGAGGGAAGGAGGCGGCCGTGGCCTTACAGTAGGTACCATCCCGGCATTTGCCCGAAGACGAAGTGGGAAACCACGGAAAACCACTTTGAGGATGGCTGAGGGGGAATCGAACCCCCTCTACTCTTTTGGGCCACCCGAGGCTGAGTAGACCCCGTTCCAGTCCTCGTACCACTTTTCAAATTTCGTGGCAGAGCCGGGAATTGAACCCAGGACCTCCGGGGCGGCAGCTAACCATGCTGACCGCTACGCTACGGAGGCAACTCTTTTCCAAATTACTAGGATAAACCACCTTTCCTGACTGGTTTTATCACCAGAGTTTCCTGAAGATTATAAAGCATCTTCAAATGATCACTTGTCACATTGTTGCCACTCACTAGACAAGTACTGCGATCGTATATTCTTGATAATATGACTGAGATCAAAACTTATGAAGAGCGGTCGATTTTCATCAAGAGGATGTTTAATTTCATGCGTTATACAGCCCCGCAAAGCGTTTCATTTTGAATTGCAGACAGCTGCTTGTTCATGTCATATTTCTTAGTTTTATTTTTCTTCAATTCAGCCTGAAGATTATGAAGTTTTCTTCGTAGCTTGTGAATTACCGCGTCTCGCTTAACAGTTTTTTTTTCGTAGCACTCCGCAGTTTCTTTCAAAGAGACTTCCTAACTACTGGCCTTGAAATGGGAGAAAACTGTGTCCCTATGCTTCTACAATAATCTCGTCTTCACAAATAGGGACAAAATTACTCACATTTTCTTTAGGATGAAAGAGTGTCGTCAGTTTGACACTGTCATCGTTTTGGTGGTTTCCTAGCTGTAGCTGTCACTTGTTTGTGCTGAGGGAAGTCTTTAAATACTGAAGGTACGGATTTAGGCAGAAGAAATCCTCTAGTTGTGCTCAGACTGTAATTGTCTTCTCTGAAACGCCCACTACAAACTGCCGACCTTTTAGAAGGAGTCCACACACTACCTGGCTTATCACCTCATCGAGAAACAGCTATAATCCACTTATTTATTTATTCCTGATTGATAGGAAACGAGTGAAATGAAGCTGATTTGCACATTCCCTGCCGGGACGTACAAAACGGAACACAGCAGTAAACCATTTAAAAAATACTCGTGTAAACAACCACTATTTTCAATGTCACACTGGCGCGAATGCTAGAACTAGGGTGTTACAAAGCGATCCTAGCGGTCAGTGGCGGAACTTCATGGTGATTCATTTTTAGCGCAAAACAGCTTGCATTTCCCGGCCTTGTATATAGCGTAGACAACGCATATTACACTGACTACATACTACATGCAAAGCTTCAATTTCTCACAAAAACTGAAATGTATTGTAAATTTATGACACTAATCTACTTTATGATGATGAAATATTGTAGTAAGGTCCCATGTAGGTGTCTAACAATGAAAAAAGAAAGACGATTATAAACAAATTTAATAAATTAAGCTAGAGATGCACACTTCATGGAAAGAGCACCTAAAGATCAGGAAATTTTGATTAAGCTCATAAAGGTAATGCACTTCCGCTTTGATTTTATACACTTCACACCTTACTTCACAGACCTCGGAGACCTCTGATCGCACCTTCAAAAGCGTGTATTGCCACTTCTTGCACCAATAACGGCATTCAACCTTTCAGGCATGCTCCTGATTAATGCTGTAATGTCCTGTTGAGGAATCCTCTCCCATAATTCCAGGAGGGCATTCCGTAGGTCCTGTAGGGTCTCTGGATAGTGCTGACTAGCTCTTCTCCCCAGCCAATCCCAAACGTGCTCAATAGGATTCTAATCAGGGCTTCAAGCAAGCCAAGCCATAGCATGAATCCCTGCTTCACCCAAGAACTCTCCCAACATGTGGGCATGCATTGTCTTGCATTAGTGTGAGATCATCACCAATAAATGGAGTGAAAGGCATGCTCCAGAAGAATTTCCTCCACGTACCGATGTGCGGTATGGCTCCCATGCTCCATGAATACCAAATCTGTCCTTGCAGCCGTAGTGATTCCTGCCCACACCATGACAGAACCACCCTGAAAAGGCTTCCTGGATGAGAATATGCAAGGGGAATACCTTTCCCCTGGCGTTCTCCAGACTCTCTCTCTTCCGTCAGGTGATCGGAGGTCAAATGGTGACTCATCGGTGAATAACACTTGTCCCATTGTTGTACTGTCCTGCCACGATGTTCCCTTGCGAAAAGTAGTCGAGATGTGCTCTGGTGCGTTCTGGGCCTGTAACTGGTCTTATGGATTGAACATTGGTTTCTTCCAATCTTCTTCGGACAGGTCTCTCCGTAGCATCGACCCCTCGAACTTGGTAGCGTCTATTTCGTGCTTCAATGGCGGTGTTGGGACGGTCATGGAGAACTTGAAGTTGTAAGAAGCGATCATCTCTCTCCGATGTTGCTTTTCTCAGGCCTGTTCCTGGTCTCCTTGCAAAGCCTCCAGTTTCCCTGTACCTTCGTACGGTTCTGGAAATCGTGGAAGCTGTGGTCCTCAAAACTTCTGCAACGTAATGCATGCTGCGACCATCTTCCAGCATAGCAACAGCTTTTGCAGCTTGTTCGGGGTTAAGGGCATGTTGGCTCCAGAAAGCTAATTATGACATTCACAGAAAGATCCTACGAACACATGTGATTGAAAAGGGAATAATTCAAAGTACAACAATAAGCGCTACAAAAGTGGGAACACATTTTTTGCTCACATCCAGTGATGTGTTTTCCAGGTTGCGCGGGAAAAAACAATTGAGGCTAGTGCAATCAACAATCGGCACTTCATTGTTTGCTCGCAAAGCAACGTCAATAGCATACCCCGTCTAAAAAAATAGGTTGAAGTGCTTCACTTTGATTAAGTAGATAATTACACAATATTTACACATCATTTATTGTGTGTTGCGTTTTTCGTGCCAGTCAGTGTAGATTTTTTTTTTTAAATAACACAAAAGTGGTAACGAAAATAAATCTCAACACCTATGTACACGGGGCTACATGACCACGATGTCGCGAAGTCGCCAAATGAATCAAAAACAACAAACAACGAATGTTTGTCATATCACTTCTACTGAGATGACTGAAATATCATCTCTCTTTATTTCCTTCACATGATTGACCTTTGGCTATCGTTAAGAGAGAAAATGTAGTATCCTTTATTGAAAAGAAAGGCACATTCGATGTTAAGATCCATTTCCTGCCTGTCTTTCAATAACGCTTCCAGGTCCACTTTTAATTTGCAAAGCAAGCGCTGTGCAGCGCCACTAGTGCATGCATGGTGCCCGGAGAGGGCGCCAGCTTCCAAATAGTCTTGGAAACAAATATCTAATGAGCTCATAGAATCTCTCATTCAGGGACACCAACTGTATAGCCTAATATCTCTGTCCAGGCAGGAATTACCATATTATAATTAAGAATCGAGTAAGTTAAATCAAAATAGAATGTATTAAAATTAAGTTACGCGTGAATGAATCGATCACAAATGGAAGCTGCTTCAGAGGTTAAGTTAAAATTTTAATTTATATTAAACCAAAATGACCCAGCAAATTATATTGGAGTTCACCAAACTGACCGAAACATAGTCGACGTAATGATCATCCCAGGTGGAAACTTATCCCAGTCAAACATCTTCTTCATCTTTGTAACCTCACAATTCATCCTCCTTCCTCAAACAATCTTCCTTCATCTTTGTAACCTCACAATTCATCCTCCTTCCTCATACAGACCACGACGATCTCTACTCGACTATCCTTCAGTCACTCACCCAAATATATTAGGACAATCCCGAACAATTCGTAGTCATATGTACTATTTCCCTCTCTCGCGCACTCCTATGTCCTGCAATTAGCTTCGTCCTCTTCCACCCCGGCGATGTTGCCATTTCCCAATAATTGAAACTGTCAAATCTAAGAAAATGTTTGCGTGGTCGTACAGAGAATTTTCCGCTCTTTATGATGATGTAAAAATAAAAGCCATAAATAATTAACACATGGCCCACTTTTCACAATTACGATATTTTAGCGCGAATCTATAATTTTGCAGATATAAAACTTATCACGCCATAGATAATGAACTAATGATCGCAACAGATCAAGAATTTATTTTTAGATTGCCTGATGTTGGTAAGAAAGTTATGATTTTTTTTTCTTAAAATGTTACTTGGAAAAACTGAGATGGTATCACAGAATGGTTACGTAGCGAGAAACATTTTTGCTTTTGACTTTACGTTGGTGACTAAGCGAGAAGAAATGTTCATTAATATCTGAAATAGTTTTTAAAACAAACCAGAGCTCGATATCAGACAGCATTCGTAAGTTATCACACTTAATCGTCCCGCCCAGCGCTGACGCTGCGAAAGTTTGTTTACTCAGGCGCCGGTATCTCCCCGACTGCGTTTGATGGAGGGTAGGTGATGGTGTGAAGTTTAACTGTGAAATGAAGTGGTCCTTGTGTTGTTTATAAATTGTCTGCCTCGTTGTTTACCGTAGTAGCTGTCACCGTGGAGGCCCAGGTTTGAATCCCGGCTCTGCCAAGAAACTTAATTCTGGTGTGAGGGCTGGAACGAGGTGTACTCAACTTCATGAGACAAAACTACCTCAGCCATCCTGTAAGTGGTTTCCGTGGATTGCCTTTGTTCATTCCGGGAATAAACAAGGATTCGTTAATGGTGCAGAGTTAACGTTTCTGTGCCAAAAGAACACGGCAGACACCCATGACGAAATGACAGGTGAAGTGTATGAAAAGTGGTTCGTCCCCCAAGGATCTATCCTAGTAATAGACAGTGTAGGCTACCACAGTCGGAAAATCGAACTTTTACCTATAACGGAGAAAATACTGGATTATAGATTGGCTCACTCAAAAAGGGTCCCTTTTCGAAATGATATGTTAAAACTGAAGCTTCGTTTTATTGTGACTCAAAACAGGTTAGATATGATAAATACATCATTGACGAGATGGCTAAATGAGCAGCAACATATGTTCTTCGCTTGCCACCATACCACAGTGAACTTAATCCCATCTAAATGGTATGGGCGCAAGTGAAGAACTGTATAAAATTGAACAACGTCTCAGTCAAGAAACAAGAAATGAAGAATTTAATTTCGGCTGCATACCACCACTTGACCACACAAAATTGGGTAAATTACATGGACCACAATATATATAAACCACTGGTATATATAATATTCATGAAAAATGTCTTATTATAATTTATTATAACCTATGATGTTCGAGAAAATGTAATATTATAAATTGTAACATATATCATATTCATGAATAATTGAAAAATATAAATTGTTATAATGTGTGCATTAAAATCGCACTCTGAGGTTCAGCGTCATCATCATCATTTCCCCTTATCCAGCTCCTGCCGGTCGGGGTATTTATGGCACTTCTCCACTTTCCTCTTTCCTTCCACCATTCTTCTTCCACGATCTTGTCCCAGTCCAGATTTCTTTTTCTTACGCTGTTCTTCACTGAATCGATCCACCTTGTTCTAAGTCTTCCTCTTGCTCTCTTACCCTTGCACTTCGCCTCCAGCATCTGTCTTGGTATTCTATTTTCCTCCATCCTCTTTACATGTCCAAACCACCTTAGTTTATTCTTCTCAATTCTCTCATTTAGTTTTCCCATCCCAACTTCCTTCCTAATATCTTCATTCCTCACTCTGTCTTTCCTTGTCTTCCCTATCATACTTCTTAGGAATTTCATTTCACTGGCTTGGATTCTACTCTCTTGCCTGCTTGTCAGGGTCCAAGTCTCAGCTGCATAAGTTAATATGGGAACATAGTACACTTTATACATTACCTCCTTGCTTTTCTTTGGTACTTGCTTATCCCAAACAAGTTTTCTTACACTTTGATAGAATGCATTGCTCTGCTGTACCCTCCTGCCAATCTCCATGTCCAACCTACCAGTTTGCATCAATTCACTTCCTAGGTATTTGAACGTGTCCACAATTTCCAAACTCTGACTTCAAATTTTCACAGTGCCCTTTCCTTGTCTTTCCCCTCTTGTCATCACCATGGTCTTGCTTTTCTCTATACTGATTTTCAGGCCGTACTTATGAATATTTTCGTTCAGTGCATCTAGTTGTTTTTGCACTTCTTCGGTGTTCCTTCCCCAGACCACAATATCATCTGCAAATAACAGTAACTTCATTTCTTTATGTCCATATGCTTCCTTTGTTTCCTTTACAATTTCATCCATCACCATTATGAACAAGAGAGGTGACAGCACACTCCCCTGTCTTAGTCCAGTCTTGTTCCTATACCAATCTGTCTTTCCAACTGGGGTCAGTACCCTGCTAACACAGTTGTTGTACATTGCTTGCACCATTTCCAACATTTCTCTTCCCAGTCTCTTCTTAACCATGGTTTCCCATACCTTATCTCTGAGGACACTATCATATGCCTTTTCTAGATCTATGAAAGTCATGATCAAATCCTCTCCATATTCCCAGTTCTTTTCCATCACCTGCCTCAAGCTAAAGATTGGGTCCACTGTGGATCTTCCACTCCTGAAGCCATACTGTTCCTCTTGCAACTCTCCTTCCACCTTTCTTCTCATTCTTCTTTCTAATATCCTTTCCAGGAATTTTACTATCTGTGATATGAGGGTGATCCCTCTATAGTTATCACACACCTTCTTGTCCCCCTTCTTAAACACTGGTATTATTAGCCCTTTGTCCCAGTCTTCTGGTACACATTTCAGTTTCCACACACACTTTAGCAGTCGATACAACCATTGCATACCAACAGGTCCAGCAGCCTTTATCATTTCTACACTGATTTCATCCACCCCTGTTGCTTTTCCCATCTTCATTTTCTGTACTGCTAATTCCACCTCCAGCATTGTTATATCATCTTCTGTCGTCAGGTTGTGTCACTTCCATCTCACCAGTACAATTGCTCACATTCAATAGCTTATCGAAATACTCCTTCCATCGTCCCTTTATTTCTTCTGGGTGTGTTAACAACTCTCCATCTTCCTTTTTCACCAGCTTTGTGGTAACTCTTTCTTTCCTCTTACTTCTTAGAAGCCCATACAGCATCCTTTTACTGCCACTTACATCTGTTTCCATTCTTCATGTAAATTCTTCCCAACTTTTCTTTTCTTCTCCTACCACTTTCTTACACCTCCGTTTGCTGTCGTGATACTTCCTTTTGCTTTCTTCTGTTTGATCTCTGTTCCATTCTTTCCATGCAGACTTCTTTTCTTTCACTGATTTCCTCACTTCCTCATTCCACCACGGTGTCTCCTTCTCTTTCACTCTTGTTGACGTCCTACCACAAGCACTCTCTGCTGCACCAACAAATGCCTTTTTAAAGTGGGACCATTCCTCTTCTATGTTTTCCACTTCAGTAACTGGGATTTGTTGCTTCAATCTCTCCTGAAAATCTTCCTGTACAGTTTTGTCTTTCAATTTCCATACTTTTATTTTACTTTCTCTGATCTCCTTTAGGTTTTCCAATTTTTTCCATCTAAATTTTGCCACCACAGCTCTATGGTCTCCATCAAATGCTTCTCCTGGTAAAGCTGTCACATCTATCAGCTTTCTGCGATTAGTCCTTTCCACCAGAAAGTAGTCAATTACTGATTTTGTTCTTCTATCGCCCCAACCATATCTCGTAATTTTCCTGCTGTTTTTCTTCCGAAACCATGAATTACCCAATATCAGTCCATTCCTTTCACAAAAGTTTACAAGTTCCTCTCCTTCCCGGTTCTTTTTCCCATATCCATATGGTCCAATGACTTCTTCCTTTCCTTGTCTCTCGTTTCCGACTTGTGCATTCATATCTCCCATGATCACCACTTCTACATCTGAAATTACTCTTTCTACATCCTCCAGGAATACTTCAATATCTTCTTCTCTGTTTCCATTCTGTGGTGCATACACTTGTATGAAGTCCATCACGTCATTTTTCATCTTCATTCTAATTTTCATTATTCTGTCACTCACACACTCGACCACTTCATCATGCTCCTCCAGTTGTTTCGAGGTTATCAGTCCCACGCCATTTTTTGCCTCTTGGCCACCACTCCAGTATAATGTATATCCTTTCCTCAATTTCTTCCTTCCTTTACCTTTCCATTTCACTTCACTCAGCCCCATCAATCCAACATTCTCCCTCTCCATGAAGTCTACCACCTCCTCCACCTTGCCTGTCAGGGTCATGACATTCATGATTCCCACTTTCATTTCGGAAAGAGGTTTAGCGTATCATATCTAAATATTGTAGCGTTCGGTGCAAGGTATGAGGTACAGTTTTATACAACACACAAATATTTTGGAAATTTCCCGAGTTTTTGCGTAAAACCACGCCTGTAATACGAGTTATATTACATCATGTGCCCGGCCTTGCAGTAGATCTGGCATCAGCGCGCCCCATGTCTATTAAGGTAGAGACGCACTATATACCAGACGTGACAATAGGCGAAGCTCCGTCCTCTTCACTCCAGCTTGGGTAAACGTGAAGTGCTCGGCTCCAGTTTCCCGGCCAGCACCTGCTGTCCTTTAAATGCCTTCTTAAAATATAAATAATGAAATGAATGAAAACATATATGAAATAGATGACACTAGTGATCCGAAGTACATAGGTTCAACCCCTTGTAACCAGCATGTTAGAATGCACGTTAATTATCGTCAAATACAGTATTGCCAACCCTGCACTTATGGCACTACTGTGTATATAAGCGGTACTGTAAAACAACACTGAATGAATTAGTGTTTTTTGCAATAGTAAAATTTGTTGAATCCAGACCAATGACTTTTGTCTAGACCAAAAATTGTTACATAGCAGGGCCACATTAGCCAAATATACACCCCTGGTGTTTGTCTTGCGCAGTGGGGTAGTTGAGCATCAATAATCTTTATCCAGGTCAGACCTGTGTGGTGTATTTGTTGTATTCCACGTGTTGGCAACAGTTGTGACGTCATGTGTGGGCAGGGTAATAGTTGAAGAGACATGGCTGCCATCGTTAAATGAGCAATGAAAACTGTATTTACGTAATTCAGCACATATTTCCGGTGTAGTAGTGACCAGGGTTAGTAATCTCGTCCAGAAGACGAAACAAGGTTCCGTATGAAAACGTATATTATCGAAATGCAAATGTAGATTCTGATTCAGAATTAATCATCAACTGGTTTAAAAGGTTTGGGGATTGGGAGGAACCTGGACAGATCTGCAGTGAACTTAGAGGCTCATAATACATGGACCATGTTGTCGCTGGCACCAGTATTAGTCAAATGGGACTATGCTAATTAAGGTGCTTATTTTGCAAATCCGGCAAGACATTAAACAGAAAGCAATGAGGCAACTGCTGGAATGTTGGGCACATAAGCACACATACCTAGCTGTTCAAGGTTTCACGTTGCATTATTTTATTGACATGGACGGGATATGAAATGAAATGACATTGGAATACTTCATCTTCATATGAATCTGCAGTACATGAAATGCATGGTCATTGGAAACAATGGACACACAAAGTAACAGAGAAAATAAAGTGTATGTGGTCGAGTTGGTATTTTAGCATACACATTGTTTAGACAAAATGGTTCAGCTAGTTTTATTGTGGAGTGTTGCTTCAACCACCTCAATGTACATCTACTCTTGCTTGGTGTAGGCCTACTTGTTCAAATAAACCGAGCGAGATGTGCACAGATAGGTAAAGTACCATGCATCATTTGTGAGTTGTTGCTTATTTTAGGGGCTGCGACATCGTGTGTTATTGTGTGTGTATTTGTAAATTGGGGATAGGATAGGGAAGGAGGTTCCAGGCCTCACACCAGCGGGGAATGGGCCGCTAGCCGCTACATCGAGGGCAACATTAACATACGTGGAGGGTTAAGTCCTGCTGAAGTAAGGATTTATTGTAAACTCTGCATTTCCATGTCTTTGACGTCCTGCTGCTTGGCTATCATAGTTATTTAGCTGAATATCTCAACCCGTTCAAAATTGTGTCCGTCAATATGGATGGTGTCAGTCGGTGTGAGATAACCATGCATTTGGTTTTATCATCATTGACCAACAATCTCGCTTTCCTTGCTTCTGCCAAGTATCAGCTCTCGCCTGATTATGTGAATCCCCCATTATTACATCATCTGCAAATGCCAAAATAGTGCCCATTCTAATCAGGTCCATCTGTCTGTTGCTACCCATTTCGGGGGCGTGGTGGCTCAGTGGTCTAGCTGTATGCCTCTCACCAAGGCGGTCCGGGTTCGATTCCCGGTCAATGCATGTGAGATTTTCGAAGTGAAATGCCATGTCCTGTGGTTCGGATTCCACGTAAAAAGGAGGTCCCGTGGCTCATGATCTCAAGATTAACGGTCACGTTAAACTACAAGCTTCCTTTCCTTTTCCTACCCATTTCACGTCTCACCATTTCCAGGGCAATGTTAAATAAGACTGGTGACGAAGGGTCTCCTTTCCGAACAATGGATGGCTCAGAATGACATGTTTCAATGAGCTTGATATGTTATCTTCCACAGAACAGCTCCGTTAATGCTATCGTTTGCCAGTCGGAAGTCGATAAATATAAGGTATAAGTAAGTCTCTATCAAATTCATAGAACTTCTCTATTATCTGTCGCAGTGTAAAGATGTGATCTTTACTTGAGCGTCCTGATGTGAATCCACACTGATATGGGCCAATGATCTCCTGCAGAATTGGTTTCAGACGACAGAGTATCGAGGAAATGACGATTTTATAGCCTATTTCTAGCAGTGATAGTTTGCTACCTGTGTGACATCGCCTTTCTTGAAAATTGGGCATATGATAGCTCCCTTCCAAATCCTTGGTACAGGGTGGGTTAGTATTGGTTGTTACGGCATGGCTGCAGGCAATCTCTCACATCCGGGAGGCGACGAGGTTCGCATCTCCCCGCCGGCATTCTTGAAGATGGTCTTCTGTGGTTTCCCATCTTCCTTCCAGGCAAATGTCGGGGTTGGTCCCTAACTATAGGCCACAGCCGCTAACTTCCAGTTCCTCGTCCTTTCATTCACACTTTCCTCCCCAGACAAGACTGCACACGCGATGGTACTTGTAGCTCACCCCATGGGTGTCCACATAGAAGCAGCTACGAACTCTGGCGAGCGGAACATATCCTCGGACACGCCTGGCACTAAAAGCAATACGCTAACGAATTCCCTTGACCAAATGTTGATAACGAGTTGTCTCAGGGCTTCTGGCATCATTTCACCCCGATACCTGAGCAACTCCACAGTAATACCACTCCCTCCTGGAGCCTTAAGTGACTCGACAACTACTCTTATCTCCTCTAAAGATGGTTTGGGTATATCACCTGGGGCCATTCCTGTTCTGTAATTTCCTCTTGAACTTCAGCATTTAGAATGTTTTCAAACTATTTTCCAAAATAATCGGCCTGGTTCAGTGGGGGTACAACATTCCCTACTTCATCTGTTAGGATCAAGGTTTGTTGCCTGTAGATACGTCTCGCAAACCTTGTCAATCGGAAGAAGGAGCGGGACAATTTTCTTGACTCCTCCACTTCCACTAATAGCAGCGTCCCTTTTCTTCCTTCTAATGAGCCTGTCTGCCAGACGTCTCACCGTCAATAAGCCATTTGCGTATTAATTGATGGGTGTCTCAACCACTCTTCACAAATCTATCCTTTACCGCTGCTTGAAACTCTTTGGATCTCTTCCCACTCAATGTTACAGCCTCTCTTAACGTTGTCCATTTCCCTTCTACACTGTCGGGTAGTTCCGATGATGAGAGTTGTTCCGTGACTTTGTCCTGATACCGCTTTCTTTCTTGTTCATTTGCAAGCCTGTCCGTGTCATGTTGAGCCATCTTTTTTGATTTTCCTCGCAATTTCACAGATAGTTTCAAACATCTTCAAAATCATTAACAGATGGTGCGCGTTCATAACGCCCGCACTTGCTCGACACAGCCTCGGTGCCCTCCATCCATTAAAACATGATCGATCTGGTGATACCCATGTGGCTTTATAAAGTAGGTGCTACTAATGATAATACTTGTAGGCTCGGCAAAGCTCACTAATGCCTTCCTTGTTGCTTCATCTTACTACATCTCACATCTTATTGTTCACAGGATGTGAAACGTGTTGGAGAGAAATTCCGTTCATATGAAGAGCTCAAAAATAAGTTCAAAGAATTGAATTTAACTGTAAAAACAGATCTGGAAGTTATGAACGAACTTTTGAGAAAATTCAAAGCTAAGCGAGCTGTTGATGATGAGTCGACTGATGAAGAAGTGTTAAGCATTCTTACTGACCTGGAATATTTGGTTCATCAAATTGATAATGCTCATGAATTTGTAAGACTCGGCGGGTAAGCTCAGCTGAGACAACATCCAACATTTTGAGTACATATGTTTCTTTTTATTATTGTTCTAAAACGGTACTATGTTTAGATTTACAGACGTGATCCTGCCGATTCTGAATGCGTCTCGGTTTGAACTGCGCTCCGGGGCTGCTCATCTAATAGGATCAGCTGTCCAAAGCAACCCAAAAGCACAGATTGCTGCTGTGGAATGTGGCAGCATTGGATTGTTACTGAGAGCAGTAGCATTCGATACCAGCTCACTTGTTCGAGCCCGCTCTTTGTTTGCATTGTCGTGCATTGTGAGGAATTTTCCTGCTGCACAAGACAAACTTGTAAAGGAGGGAGGCCTTACAGTTTTAGCCCAGCTCTTTGAAAGTGATGGACAGGAAGAACAGAAATTACAGGTAAAAAATTAGTTGTGTTATAAGATGTGATAATCTCCGAAATGTCTCGCCCAATTTTTTCTGAATTTGATTATTACAATGCAGATAACTCCTATTGACGAGTGCACACAGTGCTTGTCCAGATGATGACTTAGCAGTAGCATGAAAGTTATTAATTCTGCAGGGGAACTCATGTTGACAATCAAAACTGAGATTGAGAGTGTGTTTAGAACAGGCCGAGTGCAGCAGTTAGGATGAGTGTTGAGTGTATTGCAAAGAAGGGATCGACGGAGAAAAACCCATGTTATGTGGATGTCCAAGCCGATCCATATTACCGCTCTTGACCACCCTTGTACTTAGTCAGCATGTCGACAAATAACACTAGTAGCCTATAGGCCAGCCACACGGTCTGCCTGCCTGATCTGTTGATCTGAAGTACCGTTCCAACCCGGGACAATACAATGCAAACGTTTCTCCCTGGGCTTGGTAACTCCGTGAAGACAAGCCCTGGCGCCAACCACCTTGCATTTCTTGTGGATATTACTTGTTGCAATTCAAAGCTGCAAACACAAGGCCAATTGTCTCATGAACTTGATGGACATGTTAAATCCTATCAGAGGAAACTGAATCTATGGGAAAATCAATAAGAAGTATTATTTATTGTATGACATACAAACATTGATATATGCATATTTACAGGGACTCATGACTTCCTTATCCATTGTAATGCTGTAGTAGGTGTTGCCACCAGGAAGTTGCTCTTGTATGGCATTCATGAACAATGTGGTGAACTGACTGTGAAGGAGCACCGCAGTCACATTGGGAAGAAGGAATTTTCCCCCAATGAAAGAGTGATTCAGCACAGACTCCGTGGTTAGTCCGGATCCTATTGAGGGTAGTCCACGTTTTTCTTGGCAGGTGAAAACCCGGTGCAGCGCTATTTCCAATTCAATCACTCCAAGCTTCAAGGTTGATGTCGGTGCTCCATCATTTCTCCATTGGATATTCGGCTTAAAATTGTTTTCTGTGAGAACCATACCATATTTGATGGGTGGATGTCTAGATTTCAGTCGGTTTCTATTCAGATCAAGGATGTCGAAATAATGTTCTCGAATGAGAAACGTATTGTTATGGTCCTTAGAGCTAGAATTTTCAACAAATTATGTCGAATGGTCCGGTTAAGCCCGATATTCACAGCGTTTCGCCCCAGTGTACCATTGGGCTCATCAGTTGGTACGGTACACCTCACCAAGACGCTGAATAGTGCTCACTAAGCAGGCCAATGCAAGACATCTTGATACTGACGAGCCCAATCATACACTGGGGCGAAACGCTGTCAATATTTGAGCTTAACCGGACCATTCTACATACAGGGATGTCGCACTGAATAGGAAGAGCTGGCTTACTCATGATTTTCTTATACCCTCGGATCAGGGCAGCGTAGGTCAGGAGACATGATCTAGCTGAGGACAGGAAGCCAATAAGTGGGCGTAGGTCTATTATCAGTCTCGTGGTGTTATTGAGTTGGGTATCAATTATCTTTACATGGGGGCTGTTGAGCCATACTGGAGCACAATATTCAGCAGCAGAGAAGGCAAGACCAATTGCAGAACACCTCAGAGTTATAGCGAAAGCTCCCCAAGTACTTTCACAAAGCTTCTGCAGGTTATTATTCCGGCTTCTAATTTTGGCGGCTGTATTTTCAAGATGTTTCTTGAAAGACAATGTGCGATCCAGAGTGACACCTTAATATTTAGAGTGTTTATTATTTGTGAGCACTGAACCTTCTACTGCACTATCAGCCATTCTGTTGTTTAAGTGGAAACATGGTACCTTGGTTGTAGCCAGCCTTGCGGGGTCATCATTGAGCACATTCTCCAACTTTCTGGACTGAGTAGGTCTCTTGTGGAAGCTTCCTTTGCTCGCTCATTCTCTTTCCTAGAATTACTTGCAAAACTCTCTTACTGAGCATGTTACCAATAAGTTGCAAGGTATTACTAGAGACGGTGTTTTCCACACTGTATCATAAGCGGCAGAGAGCTCGAGAAACACAATGCACCCATACGCATCATTGTCTCGTCTGTCTCGAGTGGCTGCTTATTGCCTACGATTCATGCGTAATGCTGCCAACCCACATGCAAAAAATACAGGGGTACTGACTGTACAAGAACTGCAGACGGCATTGTACACCCGTATTAAAATCTCGCAACAAGAGTGTTATACTAAAAACATAACTGACCTTCAAGCTAATCGCTACGTCTCCAAGAAGAGCAAGATTGTAGATTTGCACCCTTTCTTAGACAACCAGGGAATGCTGAGAGTAGGTGCACGGCTTGAAAACTCAAACCTGCCAAACAGTTGTAAGCTTATTCTTCCGCCACAGCACACCCTGACTAAACTTGTGGTTATGGGGGAACACATTCGGCTTCTACATGCAGCCACACAAATCATAATTTCGTCCCCACGTGAAAGATATTGGATCCCTACAGCCAAGGCAGTGAGTCATTTGTACATGTTTGATATGGTTTAGATTCAAAGGAAAAATGTGTGAACTTCCTGTTGACCAGACTGCAAGAAAGCTGACCATTCCTAAACGTAGGCGTCGACTATGCAGGTCCTTTTCTCATAAGGACAGGAAATGTTAGAAGTAAACTTACAGTCAAGAGTTACATTGCACTATTCATCTGTCTAGCATCTGAGGCACTTCACCTAGAAGTAATGAGTGATCTTCCTACTGATGGATTCTTGGCAGCACCTCACAGCTCGACGAGGCAAGAGTTCCATTATCTATAGTAGCCTACAGTTTGTGCCAACATGAAACCTTCTGTGAAGACATCAAGAACTCTTTAGCCATGGCAGTTCATACCTCCAAGCTCCTCACACTTTGGTGGGCTCTGGCAAGCCGCTGTTAAGTCGATCAAGTACAACTTACGGGAAGTTGCCAAAAGAGCTCTGTACACTTGTCACGCTGATCGAAGCATGCCTCAATTCTTGCCCAATGACTGCTTTGTTAAATGTCGCAGATAACCTTAGCTATCTTTCACCTGCTCATTTCCTAATTGGTGCTCCTCTTGCCATAATACCCGAGCCTGAGTTGACCTGCCTATGAATAGATTATCTCGATGGCAATGGAGCAGCAGTTGTAGAATCTCTGCTTGGTTGACTTCCTGCAGCAGAGGAAGAAGTGCGTCTGCTCAAAGACCAACCTAGTGTGTGCTGAAGGAGGACAAGTTGGCCATTGTAGAGGATGGACTGCAATCAAGATTGGTGACGGCTCCTTCATGCTTATTGTGCTTAGTCTTGAAGTCTTGAAGATCTCGTGTTGATATACAGTAATTCTTGTTGTTGTATTCACTTTTGTAGTACAGGGCCACTGAGACGATTTAAGGGCCCCAATGCTGTTCCACAAAGAGAATGGCATCTGATGCATAATTTCAAAAGAAACCATACAAATTCTTATTTCCTAGAAAACATTTTAGTATTTAATTCATGAAATATGTGGACAAAACTATTTGGGATTTTTGAGTAATTTTAATACAGTTAACATGCATAGGGAAATATTTTGGTCGTCACTATAATTACCAGCACGTAATGGAAAATAAGTAGCATTGTAATACCCCGCATTAGTTTGATAGCAGATTATTCCTAAAGAGTTATAACTCATCTGGGGTAGAATAAGTTACAGTACAGCGTGTTTTTTTGTAATTTTCAGAATCGAGAAACTTCTTTTACCAAACGAATGGTTTCCGCCAATTCTTCCGCACTGTCATATTTGCCTCTGAAGTGTTTCTCTGCCTCATTTCTCTTGACAGTTAAAATATAGTCCTCACCATCATCATCAAATTCCAGCTCCAGTCGCCCGGGTGCTGTTAACGAGCCCTCACCACCTTTTCCTGTCCATGAATAGTTGGTCTTCATGGGTCCTTCTCCAGTCTAGCCCTTTGTCTTCAAGATCATCCTTGATTTGGTCCAACCATTTCTTCTTTGGTCTTCCTACTGGTCTTTTTCCTTCGGGCTTTTGGTCGCTTTCTTTAGTGTTAATGTCTGGATAGGAGGGACAAATTGAGGTTTCACAGTTGGAAATAAGCTTTTGGTGTCCTCTCATCTCCCATTCTTTGAAGATGCCCATACCATCCTAATCTATGCCAGACTCTGTCCTGTTTGTTTCGTTCCTTACTTTGTCTCTCCTTGTCCTTTGAAGCATTGTTCTCATAAACTTCATTTCAGATGCCTGAATCCTACTTTTTCTCTTCTGGACAAGGTGAATGTTTCACTCCGTAAGTTAGAATTGGGATGTAGTATGTCTTAAACAGTATATGTTTACACTTCCTGGGCACTTGATTATCCCACAGTAGTGTTCTAACTTGTGCATAGAAGGTGGCTGCATTACAAGTAATATGAGATATCTTCTGCATAGCTGTAGCTGACTTGAAAGCCTCGGACAGGTTTTAAGTTATAGATAACATTGCACATCATACTAATGAATAAAGCCTAGCAGCTGACGCTAAGGTGTGCGTCGACCACAACGTCCATGACCTCATTCGGGGCCATGGAAGATCTGACATGGGGACCAAGGTGCGAGAGCATCCTTAGCTTGTGGGGTGGATCGCGCCCACACGGGCCAGGGGTCGAGCTCCTGATCCTCCCCACCTCTTCGCTCGCACAGGCTTGGGGTCACCTTCGGGGTTTTGGTCGCTTTCTTTGGTGTTAATGTCCGGATAGGAGGGACAAATTGAGGTTTCAAAGCTGCAACAAAAGATAAGGTTGACTGAAACACTATAATCAATCTGGGCAGCGGGAGCATCATTTGTGGTTTTTTACTTCTTCTGGCCTCCTGGTAGGTGAGACCATCCGGGGTTTTGATCTCCTGAATTTTCTTCTCACTCTGGAAGACAGGACAGTCCCTGTACCGAGGAGAATGAAATCCTGGGCAATTAGTGCACTGGTCTGCTTTGTGGTGTACTTTACTGCTTGTTCCACAGATTGCAGAGTTTGAGCTACGATATAACATGTGCCCGAACTTCTGGCAATTATAACACCTCATAGTTGGGGGAGTCTAGGGCCGTACATCGCAACGGTAATTTATGACCTAGACCTTTTCAGGGAGCACAGAAAGCTCAAAGGAAATGATGAAGGCAACCGTGTCAACAATCTAATTGTTGACCTTGCGTGTAATGCACTGGACATCGGTCACTTGACGGTGCTTCATATCCTCTTTAAGCTCCTCGTCAGTGTTCAGAATGAGGTCCCGATGAAAGGAACTCCCCGGACCTGATTGAGAGACTTGTGCTTTTCCACTTTAATGGGCAGATCGCCACGTGGTCGCACTTGAGAAGTTGTTCAACTTGCTTAACAGTCCTTAACAAGCTACGGTTCCTCACCTTAACACCCTCGTCAGTTTTGGGTTGTTATCACGCACAACTGATGCAGAATGTCCAAGTGAGCCGGTCAACAAATACTACTGTATTTAAAAATAACAATTAACATTAGTATATTATTGTGCCGTAGGTGCTAAGAGCCTGAGGTGGTCAGTGGTTATGGGTTCATATTCTATATATATTGCTTCCTTTTCGAATTTGTTTAACTTTCGTGTTTTGGTTTAGTCGAAGTTAATTGGTTCTACCAAGTATGTATTTATTAATTCTTTTTTGTGACCTTTTATTTGTTTAAATTAATGACTTTTTGTAAGGATGTCCTTTTTTTTCTGTTAACAAAGTTTCTAAGATTTTTTTATGCTGATGAAGTATCATTGGTACACTGAAACATGTATGAGTAATTTAATTATTAAACCACTTTCTAGTGTTGGACAAGGTGGCTCTATAATTTGAGATCAGTTTAGGAGGTAAGTTGTTATCTGGCTGAGTAATCTTGTAATTTAGTATTAAGACTAAAAAGACGTTGTTTATATCTCAAGATAGCTTCGTAATGACAATTTATTCATCATCTGAAATACTTGTACAGTTGGTTTCCTAAAATCATAACCATGCATGATTTGAAATGCTGTTTATTTAATATTTCTAGCTCATTTATTGATTCCTGTGCACATATCCCCCATATTATGTTCATGTACATAAGGTGAGAATGTTGATTGCTTATTCCATAATCCCTTAATCTTTTTAGAACACCAATTACACTAACAATTTTCTTTTTCACATTTGTGACATGTTCATTCCAACTTAGGTTATTGTCCAAAGTGAGGCCTAAATATGTGAATTGTTTCACCCGTTCGATGAGTACATTGCCAATGTTGCAAGTGTTTGAACTGTAAGCTGGTTTATCAAATAGCATGTATTAGCCTACTTTCAATTTTTGAAAAAAAAAATGAAAGTTGAATTATGAGATCTACACAGGGTCAAAAAATTGTGTGTCTGTCTGTGAGTGTCTGTGTGTGTGGGATTTGGTATGTCAGACCCCTGTCGCCATCTTAACCAAAACTGAATGGCAGCCACTCAAACGTTCAAACCGTAAAATCAAATTACGACTGAACTAATCATCCGATCTCTACCAAATTTGGTAACAACATACCTTCATATGGAACACGTCTTGCACCAATCTACAAGGTCATCAGACGTACCATTTCAGAATGGCGGGCATGTGAATTATGGAAGCATTGTAATTAATAACTTTGAATCCATTAGTTCCAATTATCGAATCCACAATGGTTTAAATTGTCCTAAAGGACGTGGCCCATTCGATATTTTAAGTTCATATAATAATATTACATGGTAGCAGTGGCCCTCTCGGTTACAAGACAAGATGGCAGCTGATAGAAATAATATAAACTTTGTATGAAATGCTTCATACAGGGTCTTTATTTTTGCTTGGCAAGGACATTCTCGCTCAGTTTCTGGCTGCCGCGCGCACGTATTTACGGCAGAATACGGTGATTAAAATCAGTATCCTGCATTTTTACTCACCATGCTTACAGTAGATGCTGAAAATGTTCCCCATCCGCTGCCAAACATTACCGGCATTTCCTTATGAAGTTTCCGGTTACTCCTGTTAATTTAGCTTCAGCAAGGAAATAACGACATTTATGTCTAGTTTTATTGTTTACTGACCTGTACATTTGAATCTCTTAGCCAGTTGATTTATTGTCCGATTTATAGGAATTGTTCTCCCTGGAAATGTCATTCAAAACTTTTGTCTTGTTCTAGCGCACGCTATGTACGGTACGTATTGTGCAGACCTTCGCTCGACCTTGGCCGCTGAGTCCCGGCCAGGTTGGCGCGTGATCTCCTGCTGGGTATTCCCTCGCTCTTCTGTAGACGTGTAAGCTCTGAGCTAATTGGGTGTTTCAGTCTTGTGTTTTATAAAGCTACTGTGTACCGGTACTGTATATCGTAGGCTATTGTGTAGTGCTGTAATGCCTTGTGTAAAATATTCGTTATGTGAACGTGTATGTCCGCACAATACGTACATAAAGTGCAGGAAATCGTGCGCTAGAACAAGACAAAAGTTTGGAGTGAGATTTCCAGTGGGACCCATTCCTATAAATCGGACAATAAGACAACTGGCTAAGAGATTCAAACGTACAGATTGAATAAACAATAAAAATAGATGTGAAGATTTCCTTGCTGAAGCTAAATTAACAGGAGTAACCGGAAACTTCATAAGGAGATGCCGATTATGTTTGGCAGCTGATGGGGAACATTTTCAGCATCTGCTGTAAGCATGGTGAGTAAAAATGCACCGTATTCTGCCATATACGGTATACGCGTGCACGGCAGCCGGGAACTGAGCTGTCTCTGGCGGAGCGAGAATGTCCTTGCCAAGCAAATATAAAGACCCTGTATATAAAAATATACTTCACTGAAGAAATAGTTTAGTCCAAATCATTATTTGCTAAGACGTATGTAAGTCAATTGATAACGAAGAATCTCAGTGGAAATGTTTGGCTCTGTGGTAAAGCCACCCGTATGGGTTCAAAACCTAACAGAGTTGGTTTTTTTTTTTTTGCTTGATTCTTTTTATTGTTTTGTAATTACTCAGACGTTATAAAATTAAGTGTTATATTGTGCATATTATACTGGAAAATATGTATTTAATTAAAGCATCATTGGCCACTGGATGTGCACGAGACATCTAACAGCAACCAGAACTAGGAGAGTCACAATCATGGCCTGCACGTTGGAACACCTTGCACTCACCCTATTAGGATTAGTCTATCTTATGTGAAACTTTTCCACCAGATGTCATGACTGGTCTATGAGGGACTCCATTGTTGTTATTCAATATTCATCGAATTTGAAGAAAGACAAGTTGATAATAAGATAATTTTTTATTTTAAAGCGTTTGTAACAGCTTATTGTGTGTTATTTGAAATAAAGAACAAAACGATCCCACATAGAACCTGTACTCTATCTGTTGGTGCTAGTTCAGGATATTAATAAATACTTTTATTGCAGCCAAATAGCAATCGAAAATAATGAACATGTACATTAAAATTGCGCTCTGGCGATTTGAATTGCATAGTCTTTGATTCTTTTACTACAGAGCTCTAAATTTAAGTGGTAGCGTTCACATGCTTGTCCACATAGTTGCTATACACATGTCACTGTAGAGTAATGGAAAGATTTGTTAATACAATTAATAAAGGAACTGCACATTTTCGAGTAATCCAATAAGGACAGTGTTCTCTTAGAGCATTTACTAAAATGGTATCGACCGCACTGTTTAGCACTGTTCAGAAGGTTCATGAAAGCCACATCGCACGCACAGCTTTTGGTGGAAGCCGTGTACAGCAAGTCTATTCAGAGCACTCCTCATTTCTTAGTTAGGTTCAGTCCAATTTCTCTGAGACATGGCATCAGCCCCATAGAATTCTAGGTCGTTTTCTGCTCGCTTTCTTTGTCTCATCCTTAGGAATTCCTGTTTCTGTCTTGTAGAAGGCAATTGTAACCGAAATCTTAAGAAAAGCCTCCCTGGCAAGTTCATAAACAAGTCGGGAGTGCGTCTATCCTAGGGCAGCCTTTAAGTATCGCGCTTTGACTTTTTCAATTGATCTGAGATCGCTAAAGTTTAATTTATGCCAGACAATGTCTAACCCATATGTGAGGACCGGAACAATCTTGGCATCAAAGAGTGCTAAGGCGGATTTTAGTGAAAGTCGAGATATATGTTTCAAATATCAAAAATAGCTTTAGTGGCCGATGCCACCTGCTGTTTTATGTGAATCCTGAAGGATTGCATAGTAGTTTGCAGAGTCAAGCCTAGATAGGTGAAGCCATTTACGATTTGAAGGGCAGTTTGTTTCAAAATTATAATGTCGTCCTTGGACGCTCGTCCGCCTTTCCTGAAGATCATATATTTTGTTTTCTCGACGATAACCTGCAAGTCGTTGGTAGACGCCCATACCTCCAGAGAGGTGACAGCCGATTGTAGCTCACTGATGTCATGAGAGCCCAGAACCATATCATCTGCATAAATGTATAGTTTTATTTCCGGTGAGTCTTCTTTATTGGAAATATCTGTTCCCATAGGAAACAGGATGTAAAATTGTCCGATTGAGCTATGTACATTAACAAATTCACAAAGAAATTTGATAAAATGGTCCGGCTAGCTCAAAACAGTTGCCAGCGTTTCGCCCCAGTGTACCAATGGGCTCTTCAGTTGGTTATGGTACACCTCACCAAGACGCGTGGCTAGTACATACTGTGAAGGCCGCTGCAAGGCACAAATGCTGCCACGAGCAGCGCCAATGTACTACGGAAGTCAAAACTTCCTTTCAAAAATCATGTTAGCTTACCTTGCTAATCCACATTGGAAATATCTGTTCCCATAGGAAACAGGATGTAAAATTGTCCGATTGAGCTATGTACATTAACAAATTCACAAAGAAATTTGATAAAATGGTCCGGCTAGCTCAAAACAGTTGCCAGCGTTTCGCCCCAGTGTACCAATGGGCTCTTCAGTTGGTTATGGTACACCTCACCAAGACGCGTGGCTAGTACATACTGTGAAGGCCGCTGCAAGGCACAAATGCTGCCACGAGCAGCGCCAATGTACTACGGAAGTCAAAACTTCCTTTCAAAAATCATGTTAGCTTACCTTGCTAATCCACATTGGAAATATCTGTTCCCATAGGAAACAGGATGTAAAATTGTCCGATTGAGCTATGTACATTAACAAATTCACAAAGAAATTTGATAAAATGGTCCGGCTAGCTCAAAACAGTTGCCAGCGTTTCGCCCCAGTGTACCAATGGGCTCTTTCCTATGGGAACAGATATTTCCAATGTGGATTAGCAAGGTAAGCTAACATGATTTTTGAAAGGAAGTTTTGACTTCCGTAGTACATTGGCGCTGCTCGTGGCAGCATTTGTGCCTTGCAGCGGCCTTCACAGTATGTACTAGCCACGCGTCTTGGTGAGGTGTACCATAACCAACTGAAGAGCCCATTGGTACACTGGGGCGAAACGCTGGCAACTGTTTTGAGCTAGCCGGACCATTTTATCAAATTTCTTTGTGAATTTGTTAATGAGTCTTCTTTAATCGCTCGAACAACATCGTGGGTTGCGACGTTAAAAAAGAAAGGGACTCAGGGGGTCTCCCTGAAGTACGCCATTTGTTTGCAATATCTCTTTCAATACTGTTACATTGTCAGAAATTTGAACGTAGTTACTCCTTAATATATTATGGATCAGGATTGTGAGTGTCCTTCACCAACTCATTTAGTTTCGAGGAAATTATGACCCGGTTTAAGTTGTCGAAAGCCTTTGTAAAATCAATGAATACTGCGTCAAATTTGCCTCGTGGTGTTTTAAGGGCGTTCCTTGAGATTTTTAATGGCCTGAATAGTACTCCTGCCCCTTCTAAATCCAAATTGCTCTTCTGGTATCTTTCTATCAATTTAATCGGTGAGCCGTTTTGCCACAAGTTTAGTGAGCACTTTGGAAATATTATTTTCTAAGGCAATCCCTCTATAGGAATTGGGGTCATACTGGTCTCCTTTCCCCTTATAGAGCATCTTCAATGTTGACAGTTTCCACGTGGAAGGAACGACTCCTGATCTCAAACAAAGATTCATTAAATTTGTAAATACCGGTTATAGCATGGTACCTGCTGTTTTAATGTGCCCATTGAAGATGCCATCTGGCGTCTGGATAGTAGTGCCATCTTGTCCAGATGGTTTCATTTGGAATGCTGTTAAGGATCCCTTCTGATTCAATATGGCAGTAAAGTGTTGCTCCCAAATACTCGTGTCATTTTTCCCAACCATTTGAGTTTTCCTGGGTGTTAATGCTAAGTAATGGTTCGCTTTCACATTCTCCACCATTTTGGCCGCCTCAAGTTCAATAAAGTCCTTTCGTGTCTTCTTGAGATTCCTTGTTATTCTTCCTCAAAGTGCTGTATACAGCTAGGTCCTCCTGTCTATTGCTTGCTCGTGATACGTGAAGGGCCTGTAATACTCGTCTTCTCTCGAAATAGCAGGTGTGGTTAAACCAGTTCTGTGATTTTCGTTCACGAAGTGTGGAACTGATGATTTAATAATGTCTTCAAGGGCAGAGGCGGCAGAGTCAAGATCACTTGCTTCAATTCTATTGTTAAAGTGAATTAACTTGTTGGTATTTTGAGTCAGTAGGCTTTCATTCAGTTTACGTGAAATGTTTAGGACGCGTTTTGACTCTATCCTGAGTGGTGTACGAGCAGCCACAGTAAAGTGCGCTACAACAGGGCAAGTGGAGCTTCGGAGCTGGAATAACACACCTTTGAAGAAAATTAAGTCTATCGTTGCATGCGAAATATGTTCTGTCCGCCGCTTTGTTAACAAGAGTGTATCCTTCTTCCGCCATCAACTGCAGTAGTACATGTTTCCTATGGTTGTCAGTATCTACTCTGCAGTTGAAATCTCCTGCAATGATAATATTACTCCCGGGCAGGCCCGACGAGAGGGGGGGGGGGGGGGGGGGTCAGGCAGGGCTGGTGCCCCGGGGCCTGACCCTTCCAGGGGGGCCCGGCATCCTAGGAGGATGTGCAAAGCACTTATTTTTCAGGACGTGAAGATATATTTTCCCTTGCGAATCAAGCCCTTTCGTGATACGCTTTAACGGCTCAGTACCGTTACACATAAAATTAATTGCCCTTCTTTATCTAAGACTTAGAAATGACTCCGGTTCCTGACGAAGCCGCGGCAGGAATGCAGGATTTGGCTTCCCGACAGCGGTGTTATTCGTAGTCTTACTCAACAGTAAAAAAAAAGGCCTGTTTGTCATTACAGATGCTATTCATTTAGGGGCTTGCAACATTCAACCCGTGTACAGTACTTGGTAGCTAGTAGGTCTAGTATCACTGGCGGACAATGAACCATTGGCGCTCGGTTGGGGATGGTTTGCATCAAATAGTATTGCAGATATAATTCAGTATTTGCTGACGTGTTAGTTTTACGGTTTGTTTCTGAAGGCCTCCACTTTTTTGAATGAAGTTGACTGTAAAGCAGTAGTTTTCACAAATATTAATGAAGCGAACAAAATAGAAAACCAAAAATTGTGCGAATTGTGTAGACTGAAGGGGAGGCTAGTGGTTGTTGTATAATAAGTGAGGTCTATTGGCAACATTGTTGTAACTAAAAACTTAGACCCTCTTAAAACCATCAACTGCTGGACGAAAAGCGGGGTATACACTGTGCTGTGCTATGGCCTCTGTGACATGATAAATCGCATGTCGTATTCTTAGTTGCCGACTGGGAATGCGTTGGCAGTCACGACTATTACTGTAATTATTAGTGTTAAGAGTAGGGTAGGTGTCTCTGGACTTGAAATAAGGTACTGCCCCGGCATTGGTCTGGAGGGTGTGTGAAAAACCACACTCAGGATAGCCGCTGTCAGCGCCCGGATTCGAACCTTCGATCTGTAGACTTGCTGTAGGCCCCCATCACGGTCATTGGTGAGCTACACCTCGGTGTGTTACTTGAAGATGTGAGAGCTTTTACTTCAATATCGGAGAGTCTTTTTTATAGCCACTAAATGTCAATGGTCACCAAATTTTTACCTCAAAATATCCCAAAAATAATCACCCAAATAGCCTATCCTATAACTCAATAATGTGGACCTAATTTTTGCAAACTTATCCGGAGGAGAACGGACCCCACTCTGAGCTTGGTGATATTCCATACCCCATGATCCCCGGTGTGTCCACTCCCCCATAATCTTGGCTTAAATCCACCCATGATGGTCACCAGTCATAGATAGGATTGAGGATGTTTAGGAAAATCTGGCTCTAGTTTTGCTTACTCATCATCTTCATTTCCCGTTTCCAGCTTTGCTTACTGCAAAGCAATATTAAATTATAAGAAACCCACTGACTGCCAATTACAAAATAGAGTTCAAATTCATTTTCTTCTTTTGTGAAAACAATCACTGATCAGCTGCAATATACTGATAGCACATAATAACTTGAGTTAAGTATGAGTACTGTATACATGTGGTTAGTTATGAAAATATATTTTGCTTTGTTTAATATACAAAGATGTGTGATCGCCGTTCAACCAAAACGCTTATCAGTGTTTAGGCTTAGACCCAAGGGCGTGACTCTTCAAGGGCAGCAAATTTTAAGAATGTCAACATAAAAACACTTTATGTAAAACGTATTTTAAAATACATCTTGACTTTGTGTAAAAATTATGTTTTCATTATGAAAAGAGATTACGTCATATGTCACAGAGGCCGTAGTACTTCACAGTGTACAGTATACCCTTTCCACCTCTTTTAACATGCAGTTCAGTGAGATGAACTTCCTGTTGATTAATTTTTGGGTCTTATGACGTAGGGATAGAATTGAGGAGGAAATGAATGTACGGATTAAAACGACGAATCATGGAAAATAAGCATAGAATCACCGACGGTGGAATTCTAACCCACCTGTTTCCGAGTTCATGGACAACAGCTTTTTTCAATGTGAGCATTTTCCCAAAGTTAAATACTGTAAAAGCGATGCAATTACTGGTCCGGTAAATGCAACTTTTTTCAAATTTGTGTGCGACAAACGAGCATAGGCTATTGAGTTTATGAGTATCACAGAAGTTCTAAAATTGTTGATATCAAAGAGGATCTTCAGTACTTTAAATCTGAACATTGTGCATGCTTACGGTGTTTCCTCATCGAGACAAATTTAGATTTGTCAAACGCCAAAACAATATAGTGAATTTAATGAAAATTATTACGGTACCTAGTTTTTGAAGGCTTTAATCTGATATTAATTTTTGTTAATTGAAAATAATGCATTAATACTCGCTTGTCAGATAAAATAAACATTGAATTTGCAAATAATTTTGGATGCATTCCTCCACTTGCAATGTTGTAAATTTTACATACCAGCATTAACTTATTATTTTATATTGATAGTAATTCACGCTCTGGATATAGTGGAATATATCATTGAAATATTATTATTATATATGAATTGCAGCCAATGGTCATTTCAATTGAACATCCGTAGGCTCCGCAACAAGTTCAATTTCAAGTAGTTCCAACTTTGGCTACCAGATGTTACTATCACTGACACCCAGCGGGGAACATTGGAACTTGATAGAGCGTTTCTAACCAAATAACCTACAAATTTTGGCTACACACTACCAATTGTAGCGGTAGGTTCTTTTACATGCCATAAATCTATGACATGGGCCCACCGGGTTTACTTTCCCTCCGAATACAGGCATACTGAAGGATTTTAACGCTCTTAAAAATCCGACGACTTCGTCCGGGTTTACACCCGCGATCTTGGGCATTGCAGTTCAGCATGCTACAATTATTATTATTATTACTATTGCTTGCTGGCTCTTTATGTTCTTGTAATTGATTTCGTGATGAACATTTAGTGCAAATAAAAAATGTGCAAAACCACTTTGTGCAAATTTGCGAGGATTTTACAGAATTTGGTTTTAGAGGGGGCCCCGGGAGATTCCTGCCCCAGGGCCCGTCGTCGCTCTCCACGGCCCTGCTCCCGAGATGCGTTTTTCCTAGTGAAATCATAATTGTTGCTATAATATCTTCTGGGAGTGGTGATGGATCGATGTATATGCCTATTATTGTTAAGCTAGCTGATTGGAGGATTATGGTGTCCTCATCTTCCCTAGGGTAGGAAATGATTCTATTATACTCGTTGATAAAGTCAAAGAGTTCTAACTATACCCATACATTTAGGAGAAAGTAGGCTATATGTTCTTTATTGAACATCTTGTTTTGTTTTTGAAGTGCTTATGATTAAATTTCTTTTCGAAAGCCATGTTGTTAGTATGTTGAGCTCTTTTTGCATTTGTTCACAGGTGCTCTCGTAAAGTAAAATATATTATCTGCTATGTTTCCAGTGAGCTTGAAAACTGTCCAAGCACTGACCCTTGTGGGACACCACATTGAACATCAGAAATTGACCCTTTAGTTTTATTAATGTTAACATTGCTTCGTGTTAGACAGGTAATTTTTAAACCACTCCACGGTTATTCCTCTAATTCCTGCATTTGATGGCTTACTTAGCAACAAGGTGTGGTCAACAGTGTCAAACTCGTTGGCAAGGTCTATAAATAGCCCTGCTGCTTAAGCATAAGTGACACTACATCAAATGCTACTGAATCAGTGCTATGCTTGGGAAGGAAGCTATACTGAAGTGTGAAGAAGATTTTGATTTTTGTTAGGAAATTCAGTACTTTTACAAGTGAGGGGCAACACTCTGGTACTAGCAGAAGTACCCGTTCTTCAGTATTAATAGGCAGACGTTATCAATTGAGCTACTGTTGCAATGGATAGTGGCGTGACATTCCTTCATCAGTTTATCCCAGCCAAGTTAGTTATCCGGAAATATCGCAAACACTGTTAATTTTAGGGCCTTAAAATGAGGTTTTCGGAGACACTTTATAAAAAAAAGGACTTGCAGAAATGTGTTTTAAGACTAAATTTACCTAACATGTCCTTCTTAACTTGGAAATAAAATTGAAAAGCTCGTAGGAACTCCATATACAAAGTCCCCATCCCCATGAAGACCATGGTGTTTGAAGCCATTAGCCTTTGTAAACGAAAGTTTGGTGCTTTTCAGTTGGTCAACACGATTGAACCCAAATGAGATGGGTTATTCCCCAATCCTGAAAATTTACATGTGTTTAATAAATACACGGATGACCAGTTTCGATCGTCAAGCGATCATCATCAGATCCATTACAATATCTATGTCTGAAAGTATGGGTGAAAATATTTACAATATATACCCTTGTTTAGTTGCAGTATTAGTTGAGATAATGCAACTCACCAATATTTGTTAGTTCTAGTCTATGTGATACTGCAAGTGGTGTTGCTTGTTTACAGTGAATATGTGATGGTAGTTCAATGGTCAGTTCAGGCTACTTATCTTGCGTGGTCCTGGTGAGAGCAGTTGTCTACACTCAACTGGGGAGTTTCCTGTAGGCTATATACCTGGGCATTTCCCCTCTCGCATTCCTAACTTTCTGTAAAATGTTACAAGTGGAAGAGATATTTATGTCGCTAGGAATGAAACACAACAAGTATGAGAGCAGGTGGAACATTGGGCGTAGGTGATCTACAGTATTCTGCAAGAAAGAAGCTAGTGTAGCGACGCTCAGTATTTAGACCGACCATGCTATATGGAAGTGAGAGCTGATATGAGGGTAGCTGGGAGCAATGGAAGGAGAGATAAAGGCTATGTTAGGAATGAACACGCTACATGAAGCTGTTCGTATGAGCTAACTCAGATGGTGGGGGAGGAGAGGTTATGAGTTCAGCTGTAGAGGGTAAGAGAAGCAGAGGTCAATTTAGCAGGTGATGGTTAGATTCATTGTTTAATGATTTCAAAGAATGAGGTGTAGAAGCAGTGCTAACTGCTAATAGGTGATCATGTGAGCCTCCTACTTTTAAGTGGAGCAGGGATACTTACCCTTATCGGATGAGCAGCATCAATCAATCTTCTTGGAGAGCAGTGCAAGGTGCTAGGCCAAGAAGATGGACAAACTGACATCCCCAGGGTGCGGACAGCTCTATCAGGAAGCCGAGAGGATACAATATGGAGAGGAACGTGTACACACTGACACTAATTACGCAGATAGGTTAAGATATTAAGTACTGAAGTACTGTAATTACGTGGGAAAGAAAAGATTACACGGAGATGAAAGTCGTGAGACTGAGTCGATAATAAAAAATATTGACAGAAATGATACCTATGCTCAATATTCTTCAAAGTAGGACCCTTCTGCGTCCACACACCACTGCCAGTGGGATTTCCAACCCTCGTATGCTTTTTGGAATGCTGTCCAGCTCCCTCTTCACGGTCTGTTGCAGCACTTCCACGGAACCGTGACTATGTCCTTTTGGGGTGGTTTTGAGGCGGGGGGAAGAGGAAAAAATCTGCTGGGGCAATGTCGGGACTGTAGGGTGGCTGAGGCAGGGCTGCGATGTTGTTTTGGGCCAAGTACGCCAGCACGCGGAAGACTGTGTGGCTCGGCGCATTGTCGTGCTGGAGCCGCCTGGAGTTGGCAATCGTTGGGCAGACACGGACGATGCAATTTCTCAGCCGTTTAAGGACCCCCACGTAAAAAAAATTTACTCTTTGGTCATTGTCCAAAAAATTCTTCACTCTTGCCACATTTTCGTCTGTTTTGGTGCTCGAAGGTCGTCCTGAACGTGCATCATCTTTAACTTCCTCTCTCCCCTCCCGAAACAGCTAGAGCCAGTCAAAAACTGTGGATCGGCCCATGGCGTTATCACCGTGCGCTGTCTTGATCATATTGTGAGTCTCTTTCCCGGTTTTGCCAAGCCTAACACAAAATTTGATGGCGTAGCGCTGTTCCAACAGACGAGGCATGACTCAATGTGACGAGTGCACTTGCAGAGGTTTACACTCCACTACAGTTGGGAACCAACTGTGTGGCTGGCTCCCAGCCTTCCTTACACCCCCTTCCACCAACCCCAGGCAGTCTGTCTGTCAGGACAGACTCTGTACAGGTAGTCGCAAGAAGAGACGGAACGCTAGGAAAGGGTAGGCTAGACGTCCGATGGAAAGTACTCCAAGACATTCATATGTGAAGTTACGGTAAAATACGTATCGTTGTGGAGGGAAGGATACATACCGCAATAATACAAAAATAGCAAGAAATACAATGCTCTAACTAATAGAAGAAATAAGCTGGAACTTTATCGCATGAAATACAAACCGCAATTAAACAAGATGAGGGCAATATCCCAACATCACATGATCACTAAGCCATGTTCGATTAATAGTTTAATTGGAAATTAATCGCAAACGATTAATTGATTTGTAAACACGAGATAAGAAAGTAAGTTATGAAAATGGTTTAAATGAGTTCGGCACGCATGTCATACGTTGTTGGCATGTTAAAGAACCCGTTTGAATTCAGTGGACCGTGTTCATAATGGAAAAATTAATCTCTGGATTTTCCGCCAATACAATGTTCCTCCTTTACTAGAAAGCGCTATAGTGTTAAGGAGCTTAGATATCTTTCACAGCGCTCCAAGGAACGACAAAATTTCGACATGCAAGCTGCTCTCTGGGCGTCAAATAAGAAAGCTTGCACCCGAATATTCTTCTTCTTGTTTCTTATAGGCCATCTAAGGACCACGACATTCAAATTTGATGTTTGTCCCGTTACGCATCCTCTGGCTGTGTTGTTCCCTCCTCCGCTGTGTCCAGAGGGCACCTGTCTTCTTTCTCGGCGGTTTGTCCTGGAACCTCATTTGCTGAAGCATCTTCCTGAGACTCTTTCCGTCCCTCCAAGTTCTTGCGCAACCATAGTTACTTGGTCTTCCGCTTTTGCCAGTAACCGAGGAGCTGTTTGGTCAACATGGTAGGATGCATCCTGTAGACGTGTCCATAAAATGCTAGAGATCATTTCTTAGCCACATCCGTGATCGCCTCCTGTATTCATTCGCTTCCATGCGTTATTATTATCATCGCTTAAGTTGAGTTAGGCTTATTTTCGGAATGATGTATAGAAACTGCATTTTGCGTAGAGACACGTTCTTTATGTTAACAATGACAGTGGAAGGACAAACAGCAATCACATTGGGAAGAAACGAACAGTTTCCATCAAAGATTTTGAATCTTGTTCAATTTTTGTTTTATTCGGTTTAAGCGTAGCTTTCACAAAGAAGTGTCAGTCGGTCAACTTGAACTTGCCCAGTGTACAGTCCTGTGTGTCCCCCCACGAGCGGTAACTCATTCGCTCTGTCTCTGAGTGAAATGCAAACAAATTAATTTGTTTACGAGAATTATTTGTTGTTGTGTTTTGCTGTGTTACGAGGTCATGAGGTTATTAATAATGTGATGGAATTCATGAAAAAGGAGAGTGAAGCAGGTGGATTTGTGATAGATGTGAAAAAGGTGTGAGAAAAAGTGTCGGCTGCAGTTGGATGTTCTTAAATGACTTTAACGCCAAGAGGAAAAGAAATGAAGGTCAACCACTGTTTGAAACTCTTAATAAAAAACAAAAACAAGAAAAAACAAGTCGGTCACAGGCCTGGATGGTTTTGATAAAGGTGTTGTAAGGAGAGTGGTCAATAACTTTTATCTAACGGAGAAATGTGTACCAACAATACCTAAACTACATGCAAGGCTTGTGAAGGATTTAGGGTTTCCAGGCGACAAAACAAGTCTGAGAACAATTCTCAAAGAGCTAGGCTACAAATGGAAGAAAACTCGGAACAATAGGCATGTGCTTGTTGAAAGGCAACACAGCGCTTTTCAACTGTATAATTATCTGCATAACATCACAAGATTCAGATCAGAAGGCCGACCTGTGGTGTATATGGATGAAACGTATATCCATTCTACCCACGTTATTTCAAAATCGTGGTCAGATGACTCGCCTGAAGGCATATTTACACCCATCGTAATACATGCTGGAGGGGAGATGGGGTTTATTGATGTGGCATCAACAGGAGATTACCATAACGAGATGAATTACTATATAAATAATTCATGTTTTTTGGGCTACTGCCAGGTGAAATTAAATTAGAACCATACGTTTCGGAGAAACCTTGCCTCCTTTTTCGATGGAATCAATTAGCCCAAAAAACATGAATTATTCATATAGTAATCCGGGCCGTGAAAGCCTTAATCTACATACTTGAATTATAATAATTACAGCAAGTGGCTCGGAGAAGTTAATCCTTACTCTCCATAAAAACAGTGTGCTTGTGATAGATAACTCTCTGTATCACAACGTTCAATCAATCAAATGTCCCACAAGCAACTCCAGAAAGACTGTCCTGCAGGAGTGGTTAAGGTGTAATAACATCCCATGATGAAAGTTCAGTCACTTCAGTTAGTAAGTTATTCATAAAGAATATGTGATAGACTGCCTGCCACTGCATCACCCAGAACTCGACCCCATACGGCTTGTTTGGGCCGAACTAAAAAATTGGATTGCTGCAAACAACACTACATTCAAAATGGAGGACGTCAGAGTATTGGCAACACAGAAGTTTGATGAAATCTCCCAACTGTCTTGGATGATGAAGTGTGAGAAAGCCAAAACGTTTGAAGCAGCAGCCTCTAATTGAAGAAGTCTTGGAAAGCTTTATTATTAGGTTAGGCGAAGACAGCAGCGAAGAAGAAGAAGATAAAGATGAGAGTGTAGATTCAAATGGTGATTTATCAGGAGTGGAGGAGTTGCCTTTGGGCGGACTGTAAATAATGGTTTCCGTCGTTTTTTCGCTACATCGTGTTGTGGTGATGATACTAAAATTGTATGGTTGTGAGCCCCTGGGGGATAATGTGTACAGTACAGCACTTAGTACTTCATTCCCTATTTACCGTACAATGCTCATTGTTTAATCATAAAAGCTTTGTGGTGTAGCGGCTAGCGTTCTTGGCTTTCGCCCCGGAGGTCTGGGTTCGATTCCCACCTCGGCCATCCTGGAAGTGGTTCTCCGTGGTTTCCGACTTTGGGATGGTTCTTAACTTAAGGTCACGGCTGCCTCCTTCCCAATCCTACCGCCAATTTACAAATACACACACTAGTGCAGCTATCACAATAACACAGGTTATCACACAGATCCCCCCCACACATCATCATCATCATCTTGAGCAGTTTCCAACCGCTGGTCGGGTCTGCTTGGAACATAAGCCTCTCCATCGTTTCCTGTCCATCCACCATCTCTCGTCATTTACTGTGTCCCAGCACACTCCTCTTTCCTCCACACTCTTCTTAACTCCTTTTGTCCATCTGTCCCTTGGCCTCCTTCCCATTCCAAACATCTTTGGTATCCTCTCCTCTTGCATCCTCCTCACATGTCCATACCATTGTAGCCTAGATCGCTCTATTCTATTTTGCAATGGTTCCTCTCTTACCATCTCTCATTCCTTACTCGGTCCATTCTTGTCACTCCTACCCTACTCCTCTGGAACTTCATCTCCACTGCTCGTATTTTATTCTTGTCCCTTTCCTTCATCACCCATGTTTCTGAACCATATGTCAAAATTGGTACAAAGTAGGTCTTGTAGATGATTCCTTTACAGTTTTGTGGTACATCTTTATTCCATATCATCCCCCTAACACTCTTGAAAAATCCATCTGCGCACCTTCCCCTCTCATTTATTTCCATCCTATTGCCTCCCTTTTCTTCAATTATGCTTCCCAAGTACTTGAAGCATTCTACTTTCTGCAACTGCTGTCCTCCAAGTGTTATGCCCATATCCAGTCTGTTCTTCTTCCTCGTTGTGATGACCACTTCACTCTTTTGTGCTGAGAACTTCATCCCATATGATAACACTACCTTCTCCCACTCATCTAATTGCTCTTGTACTTCTTCCTCATCCTCTCCCCATACCAGAAGGTCATCAGCAAACAACATTGCCTTCATTTTCCTTTCCCCAATGCTATTTACCACTTTTCGTATGATTTCATCCATCACCACTATAAATAACAGGGGTGAGAGGGCACTTCCCTGTTTCAGACCACTCTCCAGTTGAAACCATTCCGTTCTCTCTCTTCCCACCTTTACACAGCTTTTGCTTCCCTCGTACATTGCTTTCACTCTTGCCACTGTCTCCTTGTTCACTGCTTTTGCTCTCATTGCTTCCCATACCTTGTTTCTATTAATACTATCATATGCTTTCTCAATATCCAAGAAGGTCATCACCAGATCTTTCCCATATTCATAATGGTGTTCTTGTAGCTGTCTTACTGCAAAGATGAGGTCAACTGTTGATCTTCCTGGCCTGAATCCATACTGTTCTTCCCTCAGCCCATCTTCAACTTCTGTCCGAATTCTTCTCTCCAGTACCTTCTCAAATATTTTGGCGCAGTGGCACATGAGTGTAATTCCCCTGTAGTTCTTGCATTCCTTCCTACTTCCCTTTTTAAATATGGGTATTATTATCCCTCTTTTCCAGTCCTCTGGTATTTTCTTCTCCCTCCATATCACTTTCATTACTCGAAAGAGCCACTGGGTTCCTATCACCCCTGCTGCTCTCACCATCTCCACACTCACTTCGTCTATTCCCGGTGCCTTTCCCCCTTTCATCTTCCTTAATGCTTCCTCCACTTCTTTCCATGTCAATTCCTTCTCTGAAATGTCTTGGTCACTGTCTGTTTCTTCCTCCACAATGTCCACTACGCTGGTTTTAGTTGGATTTAGGAGTTCCTTGAAGTATTCTCTCCAGATAACCTTTACTTCTTCCATATTTTCGACCTCCTTTCCATTCCTGTCCACCATTCTGACATTTTCCCCTGTATCTCTTCTCTTTGCCTTTATCATTCCATACAACACTTTCTTACTGCCATCACAGTCCTCCTCCATCATTTCTGTCCATTTCTCCAGCCATTTCTTTTTCTCTTCCTTCACTACTTCTCCTGCTTCTTTCTTCCGCTCTTGGTATTCTTCTCTTGTTCTGTCTGTCCTCTGTTGGAACCATTTCCTGAATGCTTCATTTTTCTTTTTCACTGCTTCCTTAGTTCTGGGGTTCCACCATGGTGTTTCCTTCCACCTTTTCTTTCCACTAGTTCTGCCACACACGACTTCCGCTGCTTCTACCAACACGTCCTTGAACCTATTCCATTCTTCTTCACCTGTTTTCGGATCATCCTTCGGTAATTTGTTCCTCACTAATATCTGGAACTTCTCCTTATTTCCATCCTCCTTCAGCTTCCATGTCCTTATTCTTCTTTCTTGGTTCTCAGTTCTCCTCTTTTCCTTCAGTCATCTCACCTTGGCGACCAGCAGACGGTGGTCACTGTCCAGGGCTTCTGACGGTATTACCCTTATACCCGTGATACTCTTCTTTGTCTCCTTCCCGCATAGAATGTAGTCCACCACTGATTTCCTAGTCAAATCCCTGCTGTACCAAGTAATTTTATGGCTCTCTCTCTTCTTGTACCATGTGTTTCCAACCATTAGCCCATTTATCTTGCACAGTTCCAACAATCTCTCTCCTTCCTTATTCCTGTTTCCCCATCCTTCACCACCAATCACTTCCTCAAAACCTCTCTATCAGTTCCGACATGGGCATTTAGGTCTCCCATGACTATCAGGTCTCCCACACACACACACCTGAAATACATGGGGCTATATGACTACGATGTCGCAGCCCCTAAAATAAACAACAAATAGCCCACGGCTTAGTCGAAGTATTTCTTAAAATATTGTTTACTGTTATTAACTTATTACTGGCTCTGTTATGATAAATAATGCACACAAAGACCTTGTTTTCTACGTTGTATAAATGACCTTAACATGTGAAATATATGTCACGGCCGCACAGAATAAACTAGCTGGGAGGGATGGTGGTAGGTGAACTTGTCAAATAGCCGAGCTGACCGGGCGTGGGGCCCCCTCCAACGGCTATGCTTCCACCCCTAACGCGGCAACTTCCTGTCTTGAGGTCACTGTACATAACAATTCAATAACAATGATTAAACTGGAGTATTTACACAAATCGTCAGTCTTTTCTGAAACACACCTACAGTATAGGTTTGGGGAAAGGCTCTAAGACTGCGGCACGGGTATATGCTGTGGTCGGCCCTTAACTTTGAAGGAATGATCATTCCTACTCACGTAAGTGGGCTATCCCACACGGTCACACTGCTCCAGTCTAGCGACCCAGATCATCACTATTACCTGTACAATGAGGCAATTTTAGGATTATGTGTTTCACTGTGTTCAGGTTTAAATTTATATACAAATATTATCCAACTACAAAAAGTGTAGTGTGTTTAGTTAGTGTTTAATATTACGATTCGCAGTTGTATAAGTTTAGTTTGTTTAATAAGGATTTGTGAATTACGTATGAGTATTATGAACGTGTTAGAACTCAATATAATTAGAGCATGCACTTGAATCCTATTATGAACATGGTTATGTATTTCAGCGGAGCCGTTGGTCGTGCAGTTGTTACTTTGTGATCGTAACTGTATTTGTTTCAAGGAGTTCTAGAGACCGGATTTTAAAGGGAAAAATATACCAAAAAGGGGGAAAATATTCATTAAAAAAGGACCAAAAAAGGGAAAAGTATTCATTAAAAAGGGATGATTTAAGAAAAGGGAACTGGTCAAGAGATTAAAGGAAATAAAGAGGTATGCATAATCAGTTAATCACTGCTAATTTAACTTTACTGCATTAAAGAATGGTGTTTAATCAATTACATGTTCAACAATAATAATAATAATGTTATTGGTTTTACGTCCCTTATATCTACTCTGGCTTTTAGAGACGCCGGGGTGCCAGAATTTTGCCCCGAAGGGGATCTTTAACGTGCCAGTAAATCTACTGACACGGCTCCCTCGCATTTGAGCGGGAACTTTACCGCCACGTGCCACGCAGCCAGCCACATGTTCAACATTTGATATGTAGTGTCCTTGTGTTACAGTGCTTATTGCATTAACAACGAATTGAACCTGATGACATTTAACATTTCAATATGTTTGAAGGTCAAATTTTGTCTCTTTGAATTTAAAATATATTTATACAAAGAAAATGAGCGCTCAACATCAACGGAAACCAGCGGGGAATACTTTCTTCTTCTTCGCGAATGGGTCTCTTAGGACCACGCGGAATCAACAATGGTTAGCCTTTCTTGCAGCCCAGTACTCCTTCATAAGCAACGAATGGGTTTGCTTCCGTTGTGCAGACCAGATATGGTGGTATGGCCGTCTTTCTTCCTCCTCGAAACCCCGTGTGAGTGCAAGTGTTCTGATGACATTTCGGTCTAGGAGATTTGGCGATCCTAATTCTTGCAAGTCTTTTTCAGTCTGTTTGTACCAATTTGATCTAGTTGTTTTGTTTTTCAAGTATGTGTGAATTTTGTGAGTTAGTCTATTTGGGTCCATTCTTTCCAGGTGCCCCAAGAATTGGATTCGTCGCATACGCATTTTGTCTGTGATTTTGGAGATGGTTTTATATATTTCAGCATTTGGCTTTGGAAGATGAACACCATCTTTGATTCTCGGTCCTAAGATTTTCCTCATTATTTTACGTTCCTTCACTTCCAACTGATCTCGAAGTGTTCTATGTTGAAGAGTGAGAGTTTCTGAAGCGTAGAGAGCTTCGGGCCCGATCACTGTTGTATAATGTTGAATTTTGCATTTCCAGGAAAGACTCTTTTTGTTGTAAGTATTTTTCGTTAACTGAAAAGCAGTTTCCATTTTTTGAATTCTTGTTGTAATGGACCTCTTTTCATTACAATTGTCGGTAATCCATTCACCCAAATATTTAAATTCCTTCACACGAGATATATGGTCAGTACCAATTTCAATTTCAGATGGGGCATTCTTTATATCTGTCATAAATTTTGTTTTATCAAATGAGATTTGCAATCCAATTTTCTTTGCTTGTTCTTGTAGAAGTTCAAGTTGGTATTGCGCATCAGAGATGTTTTGGGCAATTAATGCCATGTCATCAGCAAATGCCAAACAGTCTAATTCTATGCCTTTAAGTTTTGGTCCTATCCTATGCGTCGGTGCACCTGCTTTTCACCATTCTCGTACAACCTTCTCTAGTGCACAATTGAAAAGCAACGGGGACAATCCATCTCCTTGTCGGACTCCTGTGTCAATGGGGAATTCTCTGCTCAGTTCTCCCATAAATTTAACCTTAGATTTGGTTTCCATGAGTGTTTTCTTAATAATATTTGTTGTCTTTTGATCTAATCCAAATTCTTTGAGTATTTTGAAAAGGGATTCACGGTCGATGCTATCATACGCCTTTTGGAAGTCAACAAATGTAATGACATAGTGTTTGTTCGATGTATTGCGGAAATATTTCATTGAGTTTTTTAAATTGATAATTTGTTCCACACACGACCTGCCTTTCCTGAAGCCACCTTGGTATTCTCCGATTACTGGATCCAATTGAATTTCTGCACGATTCAGGAGAGCTTTAGACAAAACTTTGTATGTTATGGATAGTAATGAATACTTTGTTTTTACTATAAACTCTAAATCAGTGCACTTCACTAGTTTTTCAATGTCTGGATTCTGTGATAAGCTTGCCTTAAGTTTTTCTTTTGCGAATCCCTCAAGCATGTTGTCAGTTCTTTCAACCACACTCCACTGCACCTCCTTGGATAAGCACTGTTCTTCCAGTTGCAAGATGGCGGCAGGAAGAAACTTGAACGTATGCACTGCGTACAGCTCTGTCTCCAAATTTGGGTCACTCAGTAGGTCCTTCGCTCGACCCACAGCTGCAGATTCAACTTCGTCCAAAGACAGTATAAATTCCTTTATCTTAGTGAAATGTTCACAAAGGAAAACAGCAAATGAAATCCATGTCCCCCATCTAGTTATGATGGGAAACTTAGGTAGTGGTAGGCCTGTAACTTCCTTGTAAAGCTGCATTCTACTTGGAGCTTTAATCAATGTCTTCTTAAGTTCGGATATGAAGGCATTTGCAACACTATATTCAACCCTTATTGCTTCACATACCCTATGCAAAGCATGGGCAATACAAGTTGTATGGTGGAGATTAGAATACCGTACATAGGCTTCAACTGTGCAAATGCTGAGGCCATGTATGATGCTTGGTCCGTAACAACTTGCCACACTTTGTTGTACTGTATTCCTGATGGCCAGAGTTTAAAACAACAGTCATTGAAACTCTGCATTATAGATGAGGAGTTTACTTTTTCCAATTCGTACATGGCAGCCAACATTGGTTTTGATGGATCTCCTGTCAATGGCATCACAAGAATGTTTAGAACAGCTCTTGAAAGTGAATCGGTTGCTTCATCCTAAATGAAGCAAACTGGATGGTCTCCAACAACCTCCTTAACTTTTTGTACATTAGCTTCATAAATTGGTTGTAGGTAACTCTTTCTAAGTGTACTTTCATCAGGGACAGTGCGTTGTGTGTATTTTTCCAAGAAACTCTTCATTGTTGGGTTATTTACCTTTTTTAAAGGAATTCCACACTGAACAAAGGTAACTGTGAGGTCACTGAAAAAAAAGTTTTGTTCCCTGCTTTTTTGTTCGGCCTTCTGAAAAGATTCCTGTAAAAATGACTGGTGGAAACTTTTGCATGAATAGCTTTGTTTTTCTCATGTTTGGCATACTTGAGATGCTGAATTATTCTGTCCTTTATATGTTTTCCATCTACTTTAATATCAATATCACATAGAGAACATCGAATAACGGTACCATCTGCTTCGATTAAATCGTCCTTGAAACTTCTTACCGCTCTTCGCATTTTACTTCTAAAAGACGACTTCGCCATCACTATTACAAGCTACTGCTGCCACTTAACGGTGCGTGCTATTCTCTATGACGTTTCTGCTACTGAAGCGAGCAAGCTACTGTAACCAGAGAGAATAGGCTGTAAATGCTTCACACATTCTGGAGGGGATGCGACGAGTCTAACAACACCTGCGTGTGGGCTGAGGCGGTGCAGTGGGCGAGATCAACTCTGGGGTGAGATCGGTATAGAACCCGTGTTAATTCTTTCTTCCCTTATGCCCGTTGCTCACGGTAAAATGTTTCTTAAAATTTATTTTACAACTAATTTTATAAAAATTTGACGAAAGCAAGCTATGTTGTTCACGGTAAAATTATTTTATAAAAACCGTGGGATGTATCGGGATCGCCATCTACCGATAAACTTCTGAACCAAGAATCAGCTGTTCAACTCACATTGGTTTGAGAGTATGGTTCTAACAAACAAAGCAAAATTTGCTGCTTTAGCTACAATTATATGTCGTACAGTGGTAAAAAAACAAGAAAAGAAATGCTAGGAAGTCCTGGACTCGGGAATGGATAAAAAGAAGAGAAGAGTAGAGAAATGCTGTCCTTGGTCGAAAATGAGTTGAGGTTAGAAAGTCAGAATTCATATAGGAATTTTCTAAGAATGGAGGAAAGCAGTTTTAAAAAACTCCTACATCTTGTTGGTCCCAAAATTATTCGACAGGACACCAACTTGAGGCAACCCATTTCTCCTGAAATGAGACTGCAAGTGAGTTCGAAGCCCGTTTATCTTCGCCTTCACATCAGCTTGGCTTGTGTTCGGTCAATTTGTGAAACATATTCGGCAATTGAGATTTCTGCCTCCCTTCTTGCATTTCTATTGTGGTATTTGGGCGTTTTAACCTCATACAAACACTGATATTTCTGGTACTCGTCCAGTAAAACACTAACAGCTTCCTTAGTCGAGCCGGAGCCTGCCATTTTCGAAGTGTTTGTTTACAAGCGAGCTTCACAATCTTCTCCCCACGTGGAGCCAGCATCATCTTCATGTCAGCTTCCCTGATTGGCTCGTTTCGTAAAATTAATTTTACGGAATAGAACATGTCCTATTTTATGGAAAGTTTTATCAAACGTTATATAAAACTTTAATTTGACCGTGAGCAACAGAAATTTTATAAAATTAAATTATTGTACAATAAATTTGAAGGAAAATTTTACCGTGAGCAACGGGCATTACGCTACATCGGTATTTTCCCTCAAAGTGAAATAAATTCTTGAGGTTTTGCCGTATATTCTTAAAAAAGGGAAAATAAGTGCAGATGTAGGAGGAAAAGGAACAAGGACTAAAAAAAAGGGAAAAGAGGGAAGTTAAAACACGGCAATCTTGAGTTTTAAATACAGTTTTAACCCAAAGTATCGATTATTTCTTGTTCCCAGTTAAATTTAAAAAAAAAGTATTCCCTTTAAAATCCGGTCTCTACTTCTTACTCATTTAATATATACATTGGACAAATTGGTGCTGACCGACTGAAGAGTGTACAGGCAACAAAAGATGCATTATTTAAAAATAATTTAATTAATTAAAGGTCTGTTTTAGTGCAAAAATACTTTCAAAATTATGCCTTAGCAACTATTATTTAGGTCTACATGTTTATTACTATTATTAGTTAGTAGAGTGACTTCGGCAATATAGAAGCCACATATTTAATTTATTCAATGATTATTATTACATTATTTAGATGTGAAGTTACACATATTATTATCAATATTGAAATATCTTATAAGTTCTGTTATTATTATTGTTACGGCTGCGCGGTTAGTTCATCACCTCGCTGCGTGATTCACTGTCCGCCTCGGGCTATCCCTGCCTCGGTGTTAACCAGCGATTTGTGCAATAAGAAGACAGGCAGTAACAAAGAGACCGTCTCGAATGTTCGTGGCCCAACCAGTGTTGGAATTCTCGAGAAGGTGTGAACCCTGGTCTACTCCAGAAACATCTGTGAGTCATCACCCCGCTATATAAGCAACCTGGCCAGTGAGGGACGGACTGTGTTTCACTTAGTGCGACTGAGTATTGAGGCAAAGTGCCGTGTGGATTGTGAAACCAAGTGAGTGTTTCTCCGGACAGCGAAGCAGTGTGACTCACACAGGGATCGTGTTTAAGGTGAGCAATTAGTGGCAAGTGATAGCCTACCGTAAATAACTGTGGTTTGCGTATCGAGGCCTAATTACAAGAGGATTAGCTGCTTGAGAACTGAAAGGGGTGGGTGCTCTCCATTAGGGAGCAAACTTGAGGAAGACAGCTAATTGTTTCTATTTGCTTATTGTGTGGTGTAACTTTCTAGACCTGCAATAAAGCTATATTTTTAAAGGACCACTTGTGTTGTGCTTTTACCCACTGTAATCCAATAACGAACTTGCCACTAGGGATAACACGTATCATTATTATTGTTATTATTATTATTAGGGTCCGGATTTTGATGAAAAGTCATCTTTTTTCTGAGTACACGGAGACAATGTTTAGTGGTAATTAAGTGTATTCTACAATAAATATGTTAGATATATGGGTTTTTTAAAAGTCATCAAAATGCATTTATCCCACATTTTGCAGAATAAAGTCATTTTCTAACATTTAGGGGCATTTTAGGTAATTTTTCATGTGTTATACAGGGGCCGATAACCTAGATGTTAGGCCCCTTAAAACAACAATCATCATCATCATCATCATGTGTTATACGTTTATAGGTCTTTTTTTCTTTAATTGAATATGGTTGAACGCTCATTTTAAAGTTATGTTTTTAGTATCTGTATTTCCAAACATGTAGTTCTGCAGTGCTCATCTGTTTTTATTACCCGTTTCTTATCTACGCAGCAGATTTAATTTTTCTCGACGATGCATTTGTGTGCACAGTTTGTGTCACTGATTTCTTCACGTGCACTTGAGTATTGCGTCAGTCTGAGAAAAGAAACGGGGTAATCCCCTCGGCGCCATGTGGTTTGTGTTGAGTTTATCTTTATTAGTGTTGACAGCACTGGCCTCTGATCCTTCACTCAGTTACCCGCCAACTATAGGACTTTTAAGGTGTGTGACTTTTGTTGTGCAGTGCAATTGAAATGCCAAAACAAAAGCATTCAACTGCAAGCCGTTTAAAACAGTATGTGTCAGATTTTGGTGAAAACATATTCTCAACTGATGGAACTATTCTGTTCTGTAAAGTGTGCGAAATCAAAGTCGCTGCAGATAAACGGTTCACCTTACAACAACACGTCATTTGCGAGGTCTTAAAAATGTGGAAAAACGGAAAGTGTCTCAATTACTGTTAAAAGAAACTGCTTTGACATCAAATAACTAGTGATCTTCCTTTTATAAAGAATTATGTGATGTGAATTCCCATTAAGGAGTTTCAATGAACTAATAACTTCTTCTAATCGATACATTATCATTAATAACAGCTGACTTTCCTACGCTGCAACTCTCATTTTACAATTTCATCTTTTACAATAATAACTCCTTGTTCCTAATCTGACTTGAATGATACGTTCGTGGTGTGGGAGGAGGGTTCTGACAAACTGAACCACCTAAATCAACTGCATCCTTCAATCCACTTCACAATGGAGCTAGAGTCGGATGGATGCTTACCTTTCTTGGATGTTCTTGTGAGGAGGAAGGCGGATGGCTCCATGGGGCACAGCGTCTACCGTAAGCCAACTCATACTAACCGTTATTTACATGCAGACTCCCACCACCACCCAGCACAAAAACAAGGAATTATAACAACTCTAGCCAAAAGAGCGGAACATATTTGTGAGGCAACAACTCTTCAGGAAGAGTTACTTGCGTTACAAACCATGTTTAAGGGTAATGGCTATAATGAATCCACTATATATAGGTCCCTACATCCCAGAAGGAGGGATAGACAACCTTCTCAGAGCTCCGACGTGAGGGGAACTGCTTACCTCCCTTATATTCACACCACCACTGACCACGTTGCTAAGATTCTCCGCAAGCACAAGATAAAAACGAAAATTGGTCAACGTTTAGCATTTAACGGAGATAAATTTTCCCTTGAAGTCCCTTGTAATTGCGGAAAAGTCCACATTGGACAAACAAAACGGTCCATTGCAACTCGCATCAAAGAGCATCAAAGGAACATCCGTCTAAACCAACCTGACAAATCAGCTATAGCTGAACATGCCCAGTCGATGTATGTTTCAAGGACGCTCATGCGCTTGCCCTTGTTAAGCACAACTGGTCTGGAATTATAAGGGAGGCAGTTGAAATTCGTAAAATCCCCAATAATTTTAACAGAGACACTGGATATCAGCTAAGTGACACTTGGCTACCAGTTATCCCTATATCCCTATATCCCTATATATATTATAATTGTGAAAGTCTGTGTGTGTGTTAGTTTGTTACCTCTTGACACTAAAACGGCTGGACGGATTTGGATGAAATTTGAAATGGAGACAGCTTATACCCTGGGATAACATATAGGATGCCTTTCACCCAGAAATAAATCATTGTTCCCGTGGAACGAGCAACATAACAGAAAAGTCACTAAAAATACTCAACTGGGACAAAATATCAAAGTTGTCGCATAAAGAGCGGACACAGCTCATTTTACGCCCCTCGATGCGAGAAACAATACTCGGTAGGTCCCTATGGGACACCGAAAACCACTTTTTAAGGCCCTAAAACCAATATTTTCAAAGATATTCGCAGAAAACTATCTTCGCTCTGATAAACTGAACTAATGGAAAGTCCGTTTCCATGGCAACACTACCTCAAGGTATGACATCCGATTTTATATAAATCCCTATAGGAGGCAATGCCAATCCATTTGTTATCTTTTTCAAGATATATATAAACACAATAAGAACAGGGTAGCGCGCCGGCCTCTCAACTGGGGGCCCGGGGTTCGATTCCCGGCTCCGTCAGAGATTTTTGACACTGACGTGAGGTTTGCAACGGTGTGCATTCAGATTCGTGAGGACAATTGAGTAGCTGTCTGATAGTGAGGCAGCGCCCCGGTCACGTAGAACAACATTAACGGTCGAGGGACACGATGCACTGACCACGTGTCACCACAATATCTGCAGGCCAAATGACTGGGAAGCGGTCGCATTATAGGCCTAAGCCCTTCATGGGCTGTAGTGCCAGGGGTAAAAAAATTAGAGGAAGCGCCTTCTAATACCGCCTTTAATTTTTAAACACTACAGTAGCGGCTACTAAATAAAGGTAGCGATCAAGCAACGTTCAATTTCATAAACACTGGGCTCACAAATCCCGTATATTTCAGTACAAATATCAGTCTGGTCGTTATGTCAGTAGCAACGAAGCTCTGTGGCGGCTATTGCCGTTTCCGTAACACTAAAGGCATCCCGCCGTCTCATAGTCGGTGGCGTAGTCGGTAGCATGCTGAACTGCTGTGCCCAAGATAGCGGGTTCAAACCCGGCCGAAGTCGTCGGATTTTTTTAAGAGCGTTGAAAATCCTTCAGTATGCCTTCCTTCGGAGGGGAAGTAAAGCCGGCGGTCCCATGTCATAGATTTATGGCATGTAAAAGATCCTTTCACAGACTAAACTTGTGTAAAGCAAAATTGTTAGGTTAGATTTCGTCAGAACGCTCTATCAACGTTCCAACGTTCACCACTACGTATCATTGATATCTTGTGGCGAAAGTTGGAACTACTTGAAATTGAACGGAACTTGTAGCTCACCCTTTAGGGTGTCCGCTGGAAGCAGCTACAGACTCAGGCGAGCCGAACATGTCTTCGGACACTCCCGGCACTAAAAACCATACGATAAATAAATAGTCAATGTGCACTTATAAAATTGTGAACTACCTTTTGCAAAATTTACACAAGACGTGATTTTGAAAGCACTCTTCTGTATGTTGAAGTACAGAGATATACCACATGGAAAGATACAATAAAATGTTGGCAAATCTGAGTTTAAGGAACTGCTGTTCAGAATAGGCATTGTGTTAAATCTGCAGAAGCTTTCGGTACAGGTTATGCATCCCATGTTCGTAACATAGAATGTTTTCCTTTGACAATGCATCTACACCATGTGCGAGGGCAACGCATTTCAAAGATCTCTAAAAACACAGTAATCAGGAAATTGGAGAAAATGTATAGTGGGAGAGAAGATTCAAGGAGAAATCACTTCGACTCTGTGATTTGCTGATGACATCGTCATCTTGGCCAATACGCCAGAGAATTTGAATGAGTTTTTGAATGGTATGAAATCCGTCTTGAGGAAAGAATTCATGATGAAAATCAATAATTGTAAAACAAAAAAATTGGAATGCAGCCGAAAAAGATCAAAAACCTCCATGGACATCAAATTGGCAGGTGAAACGCTACGGGCAGTAGGAGACGTCTGTTACTTTGGAAGCAAAATAACCAGTGAAGGACGAAGCAAAGAGGATATCAAAAGTAGGTTGGCTCAGGCAAGGACAGCATTTCTACAGAAAAGGAATCGTTTGACATAGAATTGAAGCGATTGAAACGCGGTGTTACAGAAGAATGATGAAGATAGATGGGTAGATAGGGTAACAAATGAAGCGGTATTAAGACGAGTGGGAGAGGAGAGATGTTTCTGGCGATTGTTATGCAGAGAAGAGATAGGTTGGTACGACACATATTAAGACACCCAGGAATAGCAAGCTTAGTTATGGATGGGAGGGTCGAGCCCAAGAACTGTAGGGGTAGACCAAGGTTAAACAGATTGCCTCGGATGTAGGGTGAGGTAGCTATGTAGAGATGAAACGATTAGCTCAGGAGAGGGAGGCATGGAGGTCTGTATCAAACCAGTCAAAAGACTGAAGACTCAAACAAACAACAACAACAATCAGGAATTTTAATTACCCACAGAGGCATCTGGAGAATTTCAATCCCAGGGATGTAACACTGGAAGAGACTGCATAATGTGCTCCAGCGGCCAAGGTGAGAGATATTTCACTATGGGTCTATTAATAGCGACATGTTGTCGTTCAAACCATCAATAATTATGGCAAAATTACATTGTGAATAGCTTAAGGAAAAATACTTTTAAATCCCCATATTCCGATAGATTTGCCATTGCAGTGTGCAAGAGTGCAGTTCCCTTTTCCAACAATATTAGCAATTTCCATTAACAAAGCGCAATGACACACTTTACAGCAGCAGGTGTACATTTAGACAAAACCATTTTTTCCCATGAACAACTGTATGTGGCCTGCTCACGAGTATCCGGACAACATAATTGTTATGTCTCAGCAGAAGATGGCAAAACCAAAAAGTAATTTTCAAATGTGTTCACATAAGGTAACATCATACCCTGTGGACTTTCTCAACTATATGAAAGTCCCACTTTGCTGCTCATATCAATACACTGTATGTATTAGAATTTTCAGAATTAGAATGGACCCACCTGTAGCCGCGATTGATGTGATAGAATAGACCAATTTTCAGAATAATGCATCGTCCCAATTGTCTTTATCGCGAGCGAAGCCGCGGGTACCTGCTAGTCCCTATATATATTACAAATGTGAAAGTCTGTGACACTAAAACGGCTGGACGGATTTGGATGAAATTTGAAATGGAGACAGCTTATACCCTGGGATAACATATAGGCTGCCTTTCACCCAGAAATAAATCATTGTTCCCGTGGAACGAGCAACATAACTGAAAAGTCACTAAAAATACTCAACTGGGACAAAATATCGAAGTTGTCGCATATAGACCGGACAAAGCTCATTTTACGCCCCTCGATGCGAGAAACAATACTCGGTAGGTCCCTACGGGACACCGAAAACCACATTTTAAGGCCCTAAAACCAATAGTTTCAAAGATATTCGCAGAAAACTATCTTCACTCTGATAAACTGAACTAATGGCAAGTCCGTTTCCATGGCAACACTACCTCAAGGTATGACATCCGATTTTCTATATATCCCTGTAGGAGGCAATGCCAATCCATTTGTTATCTTTTTCAAGATATATATAAACACAATAAGAACAGGGTAGCGCGCCTGCCTCTCACCGGAGGCCCTGGGTTCGATTCCCGGCCCCGTCAGAGATTTTTGACACTGACGTGAGGTTTGCAACGGAGTGCATTCAGATTCATGAGGACAATTGAGTAGCTGTCTGATAGTGAGGCAGCGCCCCGGTCACGTAGAACAACATTAACGGTCGAGGGACACGATGCACTGACCACGTGTCACCACAATATCTGCAGGCCAAATGACTGGGAAGCGGTCGCATTATAGGCCTAAGCCCTTCATGGGCTGTAGTGCGGGGTAAAAAAATTAGAGGAAGCGCCTTCTAATACCACCTTTAATTTTTAAACACTACAGTAGCGGCTACTAAATAAAGGTAGCGATCAAGCAACGTTCAATTTCATAAACACTGGGCTCACAAATCCCGTATATTTAAGTACAAATATCAGTCTGGTCGTTATGTCAGTAGCAACGAAGCTATGTGGCGGCTATTGCCGTTTCCGTAACACTAAAGGCATCCCGCCGTCACATAGTCAATGTGCACTTATAAAATTGTGAACCACACTCACTACCTTTAGCAAAATTTACACAAGACGTGATTTTGAAAGCACTCTTCTGTATGTTGAAGTTCAGAGATATACCACATGGAAAGATACAATAAAATGTTGGCAAATCTGAGTTTAAGGAACTGCTGTTCAGAATAGGCCTTGTGTTAAATCTGCAGAAGCTTTCGGTACAGGTTATGCATCCCATGTTCGTAACATAGAATGTTTTCCTTTGACAATGCATCTACACCATGTGCGAGGGCAACGCATTTCAAAGATCTCTAAAACACAGTAATCAGGAAATTGGAGAAAATTTATAGTGGGAGAGAAGATTCAAGGAGAAATCACGTCGACTCTGAGATTTGCTGATGACATAGTCATCTTGACCGATACGCCAGAGGATTTGAATGAGTTTTGGAATGGTATGGAATCCGTCTTGAGGAAAGAATTCATGATGAAGATCAATAAATGTAAAACAAAAATATTTGAATGCAGCCGAAAAAGATCAAAAACCTCTATGGACATCAAATTGGCAGGTGAAACGTTACGGGCAGTAGGTGACTTCTGTTCTTAGGAAGCAAAATAACCAGTGAAGGACGAAGCAAAGAGGATATCAAAAGTAGGTTGGCTCAGGCAAGGACAGCATTTCTACAGAAAGGGAATCGGTTGACATAGAATATATTGTAGATTTAGGTATTCGAAAGTCATTTTTGAAAGGTTTGTCTGTAGCGTGACACTATAAGGAAGTGAAACTTGGACTATTGGTGCAGCAGAAAAGAGGAGAATTGAAGCGTTTGAAACGCGGTGTTACAGGAGAATGATGAAGATAGATGGGTAGATAGGGTAACAAATGAAGCGGTATTAAGACGAGTGGGAGAGGAGAGATGTTTCTGGCGATTGCTTATGCAGAGAAGAGATAGGTTGGTACGACACATATTAAGACACCCAGGAATAGCAAGCTTAGTTATGGATGGGAGGGTCGAGCCCAAGAACTGTAGGGGTAGACCAAGGTTAAACAGATTGCCTCGGATGTAGGGTGAGTTAGCTATGTAGAGATGAAACGATTAGCTCAGGAGAGGGAGGCATGGAGGTCTGTATCAAACCAGTCAAAAGACTAAAGACTCAAACAACAACAATCAGGAATTTTAATTACCCAGAGAGGCATGTGGAGAATTTCAATCCCAGGGATGTAACATTGGAAGAGACTGCATAATGTACTCCAGCGGCCAAGGTGAGAGATATTTTACTATGGGTGTATTAATAGCGACATGTTGACGTTCAAACCATCAATAAGTGTGCCAAAATTACACCTTGAATAGCTTAAGGAAAAATACTTTTAATTCCCCATATTCCGATAGATTTGCCATTCCAGTGTGCAAGAGTGCAGTTCTCTTTTCAAACAATATTCGCAATTTCTATTAACAAAGCGCAATGACAAACACTTAAGAGCAGCAGGTGTACATTTAGACAAAACCATTTTTTTCCCATGAACAACTGTATGTGGCCTGCTCACGAGTATCCGGACAATAAAATTGTTATGTCTCAGCAGAAGATGGCAAAACCAAAAACGTAATTTTCAAATGTGTTCACATAAGGTAACATCATACCCTGTGGACTTTCTCAACTCTATGAAAGTCCCACTTTGCTGCTCATATCAATACACTGTATGTATTAGAATTTTGAGAATTAGAATGGACCCACCTGTAGCCGCGATTGATGTGATAGAATAGACCAATTTTCAGAATAATGCATCGTCCCCATTGTCTTCATCGCGAGCGAAGCCGCGGGTACCTGCTAGTTAAAGATATAGGAAGATAGTTCCTCTCAGTCTCTCTGTTCTTCACCTATTTCAAATTGTAAGTTTTCCTCTATGGCTACAGAGCCTGGATTTGATCTCGTTTGTTTATCACTGGAGGAGTTTCCATCTGTTTTTTCGCCGTTGCTTGTATGACGTTAGGTATCGTTCCAGATACACTTTCTGTTTCCTTAAATCCATCAAACCCTCTCCCCTCCTTTTTCACCTTATTTGGACATCCTCATTCTTTGAAGAGTATCTCCTCGCCCCCTTTACCTTCTCCTTACTTACTACTCTGTCCGCCTTTCTACCATGGTCCATACAGTAATTTCTGTCAGCTGCTCTCTGGTGATGAACACAGGAATTTATCTAGTGTTTTTGTAATCTCATTGATATACTTTCTTTGGCCACATTGTGTAATTCCATTGAAAAAGGAGTCAAGGTTCCTTCGTAACTTCTGGTGGTATTTAATTTAATTTCACATGGCATTAGCCCAAAAACCATGAACTATTTGGAAAGCTAATTCTCGTTAAACATTGTCAAAATCCTGATACATAATTCATAACGACAATGTTTCAAAAACATCGTTCCTTGATCTCTTCATTCCAATAACACTACCTTCTTATCAGTTGTTTCTTTCGTATTTCGTCTTCTTTCATTCTCAAATGATTAATAATATCAATTCTCCTTACATAAGTCGTACCTGACGTTCTTATCGAAGCACATATTTCTTTCTAATCAACAATAAACTTCTATTCATCAACAACATAACTTCTTTCAACAATAATATCGTCGTCGACTCTAATATACTTGCACCTTCACTGTGACCACACACTGGAAGTCAGTAGCATGCTGAGCTTCTGTGCCCAACATCGCGGGTTCAAACCCGACCAAAGTCCCTCAGTATTCCTTCCTTTGGAGGGGAAGTTAAGTCGGCGATCCCATGTCATAGATTTATGGCATGTTAAAGAACCTTACACTAATTACGCCTGTGTGAAGCTAAATTATAGGTTAAACCTTTGAATAACGCATTTAGGTTCCAACATTCATCGGCAGGAGCAGACTGCGGTGGCGTCTAGTAACCAAGGTCTGACCTAGTAGTCGTTGACGGTGGCGTTTGGCGGCAAAAGTAGGAACTACGGTACCTGAAAATTCAATGTCAGGAGTCCTTACTTGAATTAAAAGCACATAACACACTAATACAGCCATGACAATTAACACCGGTTATCAGACAGATTCTACACACACCCAAAGTACACGGGGCTACATGACCGCGTTGTCGCAGCCCCTAAACTGAGGAACCAACCATCTTGTGCTTTCAATGATATTCTTAAACTTCAACATCAGCTGTTCCCACTAGTCAGCTTTACCGTAACAATTCTTTCACAGCAACTTAATAATGCCGTGCTTTACATTCTTCTCTACTGTAACATATGCCTTGATATTAATTAAACAATCGTTAATCTTGGAACTCTGTCTCATCATCATCATTATGAATGGGCTCCATTTTCCCGGGTGCGGTGAATGAGCGCTCTCCAAGAATGTCTCCCCCTCCACGACCTGTTACAAATCCAGACCTCTCCCTGCAAGATCATTTCTAACGTGGTCAATCCATCTCTTTCTTGGTCTCTTGCCTTTCAGTTCTTTCTCAATCCACACTCTTTGTGTGTCCATTCTTTTGAGATGAGCCTGGCTTCAACACAGATCTCATTAGGAGAACAAGTTGGCGTATCTCATCATCTCCTTGTCTTCTGAATCATAGTTCATCTCCACTGCTTGGGATTGGGTCCAGGTTTCTAAGCTATATGTAGTAACAGGAACAAAGAAGCTCTTGTAGAGTATTAGTTTGGATCTTAAAGGAACTTGCTTATCCCAAAGAAGCCCTCTCACGAGATGATAAAATTGTGCTCCATGTTGAACACGACTAGTGATTTTTTGCAGATGGTTGGTTATCTGTGGACACTACACTGCCAAGGTAACAGAACTGATGTACTTGTTCTAACTTTGTACCATTCAGAGTGATGTTAGTACAGATGTTTTGTCGACTAACGGGCATCACTACCGTTTTGGACGTGCTTATATTCAGACCAAATTTCTTGAATACAGTATAGCATTCCAATCATTCAGCTTCTGTTGTGTTTCAGCCTCAGCTTCACCCCATATTACAACATCATCTGCAAATGCTAAAGCTTTAAACTCACAGGTCTTATTGAGTCTCTTATCTCTCTTCATTATTTCATCCATTACAGTAATGAATAAAAGTGGTGATAGAGCGCTGCCTTGCTGTACACCCTGCTTAGTCTCGAACCACTCTGAATAGCCATCACCTATTTGGACACAACTCTGGCAGTGTTCATATAGCATCTTGACTGTATTTATTAAAGCGCATGGTGTTGATCTATTTTGAAGGCATTCCCAGATTGTATTTCTCCGTACACTGTCGTAAGCCTTCTCAATATCTAGAAAAATGAAGATTATGTCTTTTCCTTTTTTCCAGTGCTTCTCCATAATCATTCTGACAGAAAATATCACATCTGTTGTTGCCCTGTTCGGTCTGAAACCGTACTGCTCTTCTTCAAGCTGTGGTTCAATGATAATTCTTAATCTGTGTTCTATGATTTGTTCCATGAGATAGAAAAGTAATTCCTCTGTAGTTGCAAGGTTTCCGTCTGTCTCCTTTCTTAAATAGCGGGACGATAACACCTTTAATCCAGTCTGTTGGTATTTTTTCTTCTTTCCATATAAGTGTTTAGGACTCTAAACAACCACTGCAATCTTTGTACTCCAGCTGCCTTGGTCAACAATATATACAATAAAAATGCAATCTCGTCTCGCTTCTCTGATCTTTCTTAAATGTAGAAGTTAACGAAAAATACTTCGTCATCGCTCTATTAAAATATATCTCTAGTTAACAGTTTGGTTCATAGCCAAATCATGATCAAGTCTAATATGACTTCCCGAATCTAATATCCATCCTATTTAATCTATCTTAGTGGACCTAAATTCGATGTTGAATAACACTAGCCTATATTCGAGTAAAAATATCTAAACTTTGTCGATATAATTTCAAAAAAATAAATAAATAATATCTAATCATAAAAATTACGACGCTGGAAAATTCTAAAATACAACTCGTCGATGAAAATAACGTAAATCTGAAAATTCTAAATAAATTAACTTGAAATGGGAGTCGAAGATAAATAGCTCTTTCCTAGAATATGGTCATGGTCAAATATCATCAATGTACTGCATTTTGGTCTGTTTGAACTGGCATCTTTTCCTGGGTTTGATGTGTAGTCAGTTGACCTGGATCTGCATTGGATGATACTCGTTCAAAACTAGTCTCTCTTCCGTTCTAGATAGAACTGTCGATTACATTCTTCAAACGTCTGGTTTCTAGAAGTTCTTATAGAATGGAACTATAATATTCGTTGGTAAGATGTTTAATTGAATTTCCAAGTTGGTGAAGGAAATCAATTAAATTCATTGTGAGATTCTATTTGTGTGGACTGTGGTGCAGATGTACGGTTCCACATCTTACTAGGTGACTCATCCATAATTCAGTGATCCTCATCTTATCGTCCCTTTCATGTATTTAATACTCCATCACGCTCTTCTCTGAAGTTTGAATAAGCCCTTTCCTCGTTGACTTTATGCAATAATTCATATTTGCCATCTTCGTACTGTTTGTAGATATGGAGTGGTTGTTTTGGATATAATTTCGATGAATAAATTTCCGTAGATGTTTTTTTAATAACCCTCGTCAATAATTTTGGTCTATTTCGATGCTTGTAATGTTGAATTCCGTGGACTAATAATGTAGCTATTCGTTGCGTAGATTGTTCTAACATATGTGTGGAGACTTCTAAGTCCTTTACTTTTGTAGTATTGTATCCCCGTCGATGGACTCTTAAGATGCCTCGGCCCTTGCTCTGGCGTGCTTCTTCTGGGTGGAACTAACACGTCTGCCCTTTCTTGAATTTTGGTGGTCAGAACTCGGGCGTGTCAATCCATTTGCTTAGGTCCGTATTGACAAATAAGTATTGATTGGGCGGAATTCAATAAAAACCCATCTTGGTCAAATCCAGAACTCGTGTGTCCCTTCTGATATTAATTATGGTTAAATAAAGCTTCTTCTTAAAATTCTGTTGAAATGAGTGCAATTTAATGTCATATCTCTTGTAAGCATTGTGTAGTAAATTACTTTTATCGGATTCTAATTATTTGATTGGCTGCAGGTAGTCGTGTGATCTCGGCTCGCACCAATACAACGCACGTGTCATGAAGTGTGTCGAGTCGCGCTTCCGTCTTCCAACCCTCTCAGATATTTATACACTCGCCAGGTCCTTTGGGGTGCGGAATTTGTTTATAATCTGCTCCATTTTTTGTGCTAGTCAACTCACTGGCAAGATTTGTGTAATTTCTTCAACTATCCAATTTTAATCCAATACATTGTCTGCGATCGATATTTCTTCAAATGATATGAGTCTGCATACAAGTTGGTTCCCTTTGAATCCAGACATAAAATAACACGTAAATGTCCGTGTCTTGTGACAAAATACGGGTTCAATACTAAGCAAGCAAACTTGAAGGTCAAAGAATCACACATCTTGACTGGTTGTGCTAGATTAATATCATTACCCAGACTTGTTTCAGGACCATCCATTACAATTGGGTACAGTCGTGTTGACCGACTGATAAAGGGCTTCCAGGGCTTGGAGTGAAGTTAAAGCGGGCGTTGTTGAGAAGTGGCTGTCACCTCAGAGGCCTGGGTTCGATTCCCGGCTCTGGAACGGGGTACACTCAGCCCCGTGAGGCAAAACTCAGCCATCCTGGAAATGGTTTTCCGTCCTTTCCCACTTCTACTCCAGGCAACTGCTGGGATGGTACCTAATTTAAGGCCACAGTTGGTTCCTACCTGATTTACACACACTGGTAAAGACAAGTACACGGGGCTACATGATCAGGATGTTGCAAAGCCCCTAAAAGAATCAACAACAACATCACTAACCATGTCGAGTGAAACCAAGTTGTGTCATAGTTTGTTGATTCTGTGAGAATACAAACGTTATTTGTGGCTATTAATCGATTTTTTCTGTTTCGGTTAATCGATATCTAAAATTAACAAGTAGTTCCGTGACGAACTAAAGAGCCTACTTTTCTTAAAATTACAGAGACCTTATATCAACAGTTGGCAGACCTGGTGACTCCAAATTTATTCTTAGTCCCACCTCTTTAGGTACACAAAGCACATGCAAAATTTGCTTGAGCTCCAAAAGATAGCATTCACGTTACATGTATTTAAATATTGCATTTATCAGCATGCGTAAAATTAGGTTGGTGACACTGCCATAAATGGGATGCTCAAACCTATATACAGTAGGTGCCAATTTTAGAAGAACTTCATTTATTAGTATGGAAGTTAGATTAAACCTATCAGCAGCAGTGTCGTATATCGGTTACTGAAAAGTTACCAGAGGCCGATAACCTAGATGTTAGGCCCCTTAAAACAACAATTATCATCATCATCATCATGAAAAGTTACCTATATTTGCAGGTACCATATGTATGCAAAGTTTAGAACTGTTGGCCTGCAAACTTTCTGATATATTGAGATTATGTTAAAAATGTATAGAGTGCATTTTTCAACAGTTGGCAGCCCTGTTGACACTAAAAGAATGCATATTCATATCTGCTCCGGTGCGCAAATCCCATATCAAATTTGGTAGAAATCCAATGGAGGTTAAATGCATTTAAAGATTGGACCTATCAGCAGGCATAGAATCATGTTGGCAACACTGTCATGTATGGGCTCCTGTAAATTAGTCTGATGTAATATTATCTATAAGTGTGTCAATTTTGGAACAATTCCCATGAATATCTTCCGAGACATCCTACATAGACCTCAATTTTCAATTGTGATTTTTCAGTAGTTGGTAGCACTGACATCGTTTTTAAATATGACCTTGCGATATTCAGGCATAGCTCTTTACTCATACCAAATTTGGTTTCGATAGCTGCAGCCGTTTAGGAGTTGATAGGGAGGGGGGGGGGGGGGGGGGGGGGGGCAGACGGACAGACACACATTTGCCCGGATCGATCCCATAAGTCCACTTTTTCCTCATTTTTACAAAATGTGAAAAGTTGGCTAAAAATACCAGACCTTGTTACCACTCGCGTAGCACACTCGAGGGAAGGAAGTTAGGATTCCTCACCATAATGGGTTGTACGCTCGGCAACCGGCAAGAGTACCAATAGCAATGACCAACCATCAAATTGAAATGGTTCAACAGTCTCAAATGAAAATGTATGTATTCTAATTTATTGTTAGTTTTAAGTTACCTGTGAATCTGTGTTATGAGGGGCAGAGGACAACTATCAATAACTAGGGCACCCAAGTGTTCAACCTTGCCCACTCTTTGTGCAGTAAATGGAAGGATAAAGAGATTCAAAAGGTAAGAGGAAAGTGTTATTATTTTACAACTACTATTGCAGTGAGTTTCAACCTTCTCAGAAGAAGTTAGCATTAGTACCGCTTTCATTGAAGCAATATTCAGTACTACCAACCTCTGATATAAAAAAGTACTAAATGTGGGTTAATAGGATCAGTAAAATTGGGCAAATAGGGTCATTGTATTTCATGTATGTCTACTTATAATTACGTATTAACATTTATTTGTTTATCGCAGATGGGTAAATATACGAGAAAAACATCAAGTTCGTGGACTGAGGACGACGTGCAGAAGGCGATTAAAGTATTTTGGGAGGAAAGAAGCCTACGTCATGCTGCTAAATTGTTTGGAGTTCCCCATTCGTGTCTTCAACGACTTCTTCAAAGTGGTCAGGACAAACCTTTGAAAAATAAAGGCCGTCAAACTACGTTTTCTCCAGAGCAATACTTTATGTCAAACAAACCTTTTTTTGTAAGATTCCTAATATTGGAAATATAGCCTACTTTCCTAATCTTTTTTGGAAAAATACACTATTTTTTACTTAGTCGGATAGAGGTAGGTGTAGGAGTTAACATATGACCTTTTAGGACTTTTAGTTTAAACATATAGCCTACTTTCCAAATGATCCTCGCTCAGGAAAATTGGGGAAAGGAAAAAAATATTTGTGGAAGGTGTAAAGTGTTAAATTGAACTTATTCGGTGTTGATACCAACGTATTGTGAAGGAATTGCGCTAAACACTGGCCCGATTTATCCTGACATGGAAGAGTTAGTTGAGAATAAAATATGAACATTCTAAGGAAAGTGTTACTTAAATATCTTCTCAATGTAATATGTTGAGAACGGAATTAAGGTTTTATAATATTTTGACCCTATTAACCCTTGGTTACCCTAGTCTGTTCTTGGTCCTTGTCCACCATACAAAAGTAACAATCTTATCATAAGTTTTAGGCTCTCGGTGAATTGCAAAAGGCGTTTCACGAAACCAACACTCTAAAGTAGACCGACAGCTGCCACAAGTCATATGGGAAAGAGAGACCCGAACATGATATTGTAGGGGCTTTGCAATATCGTGATCATGTGTCAATGCGATGTCTGTACCAGTGTCTTACAATGTAACATTTATGTTTGACTTGTTTCGATCCAATATAATGTTTACTGGCAATTAACACCTTCTGGATGCCAACATTCGACATGGACAATAACCACACAACTTCCACAAACTACAGGAAAATTATCGATATACTGTAGTTGGTTTGATAAAGAAACCTTCCAGCTTTACACAAATTAAGTTGGAACTTTTCATGACAGCCATCTAACGGTAATCACTTTGAGCCACTTCGATTGCTAGAAAAATCACTAAACTTGAAATTATTCATAAATCAACTTGTGGTAAAAACTAATGGCATATTCGTGTAGTGTATGTTGTGTTTGTCCTGTTTCAGATGAAGGTTGTTACTCTTCTCCAGGACCTTATATTAGAGCGGCAAGAGGCAGCACATATGCTCACAGAGGGCTCTGCTTCCTCACAACGCGAATTGAAGGAGAAAATTAAGCAACAGGAAGCTGTAGGGCTTGAGACGAAATTGGTAGAACAGGGATGGTGTTCTCGTATCTCTGGGTTGTTAACTCTTCAGGATATCAATAAAGGTCGGACAAAGGTCAGTTCTGCCGAGGCACGCAACGAGCCCGTGAGACCCGAAGATGATATTGTAGAGAAAGTGATTGCGACCGTGGTTGCCATTGCAGATCTTTGTTTGGGAGAGTACAAGAACGACGACAAGCTCATTGCTATTGTAGATGAACTAAGGAACTGGTATAAACAGCTGGCGTCTAGAGAAGATCTAGAGAGTGATTATGACGATGACTACTATTCAGGATTAGCAAGGCTACTTGATGAACTTGCTGACAAGCTCAAGTTGCCCCCTGTTAAAGATGAGCTCTAATGTTCTAACTAGTCATCATTTATTTATTTATTTACTATTCCTATTCATATGAATAAATTGTCAAACATAACTAGTACTTAATTCCGTCATTTCATTCGGTCCACCCTGGAAAAAGTAGCAAATATTCAACTACAGTTGGAGGCGGCCTAACAGGTAATAATAATAATGAAATGAAAATCCACAGCCTGCTTCCAGTCTCCGACCGGGTCAGGAATGGAATGAATGAAGCCCCCATCTAACGGCGAGGATATGAACTGTGCCGGCTGCCGAGGCCTGACGCACTCCTCTGGGGCAATGATTAAATGAATGACAGATGAAATGAAATGATAGTGGAGAGTGTTGCTGGAATGAAATTTTGACAGGGAAAACCGGAGTACCCGGAGAAAAACCTGTCTGCCTCCGTTCTGTCCAGCACAGATCTCACATGGAGTGACCGGGATTTGAACCACGGACCCAGCGGTGAGAGGCCGTCGTGCTGCCGCCTAAGCCACTGAGGCTTCAATAATAATAATAATTTTAAAAAATAACAATTACTGAAAATTATCTTAGATAGAATCTTAGATCTTTAACCTAAATCGAGAAAAACACAGGCTGGTTTCATTCAGAGACAGTGCAGTTTGGAAGTTGATTTAGGAATTCAGTAATTGGCAGAGCCGAGAAATGATAAGTATTACCTCTACTGTATATAAAAATGAATGTTGCGTGATAGTTTGCATGTTTGTTCCATATAACATTCATCCTATTGCGATGAAATTTTGATGAGTGGTTGTGCACACTCCTGCGAAAGATCCGGATTAGTAAATCGATTTTACAATAGGTGGTGCATGATTAGTTTCAACAAATGACTGTTGGCGTGCTAATCGCTTCAACAAATGAACTTTGGTGAGTTGTTGTGCACACTCCTGCGAAGGCTTCTGAATCAGTAAATCCAATTTCCAATAGATGGCGCGCGAGTTGTCTAAACAATTGGGGGGCATGGTGGCTCAGCGGTCTAGCGGTATGCCTCTCACCAAGGCGGCCCGGGTTCGATTCCCGGTCAATGCATGTGAGATTTTGGAAGTGAAATGCCATGTCCTGTGGTTCGGATTCCACGTAAAAAGGAGGTCCCGTGGCTCATAATCACTAGATTCACGGTCACGTAAAACTACAATCTTCCTTCCTTCCTTCCTTTGTCTAAACAATTGCACTTTGGTCAGCTGTTGTGCAACCTCGCGAAGGTTTCTGAATTAGTAAATCCATTGTACAATAGGTGTCTCGTTAAGTTGTGACAAAAATGACTGTATTTCATACAGTTTAGCGGCAGTTTGTGTGTTTATAAACGTTTACAGTTTCTGGTGCGTCTCGCATTTGCGATGACTATCAACAAAGCATGGGGACAATTCGTACAAGTGTGTGGGCAATCCATGGATAGCTGTGCTCATGCGAATTTCAAACACCACTGAAGCAAGCCAGTAAAAGGTCAAGAACGAACTTGGGGCTCGAATGGTACGAAATTGGTCAAATACAAGGACTGTTAGATGTACCACCCTCCTGTAGGCTACTCCAGCTACCACCGTTGCCAGAATTTAATGTGGAAGGATTGAATTTTCCCCCGAAGAATATGCTTAATTGTCATTTGTAGCACTTGAGGCGGTCAACATGATTATGCCCAATGGCACAAGATACAGTATCATGTAAATACACTCCTGAGAAGCTTCTATGCCCAACATCACGTAGTATGCCTTCCTTCGGAGGGGAAGTAAAGCCGGCGATGGCATGTTAAAGAACCTTCCACTAATTACACCTCGGTGAAGCTAAATTATATATAGGTTAAACATTTGAATAACGCTCTTAGGTTCCAACGTTCGTCTTCAAGAGCCCACTGCGGTGGCATCTGGTAAATAAGTTCTGAACTAGTTGGTCGATGATGGGGGCGTTTGGCGGTAAAAGTAGAAACTACTGGTACTTGAAAAAATTCTATGTCTGCAGACCTTACTTCAATTAAAACAGATACACACACTAATACGACCTTCACAATGTTAACACCAGTTATCTGACTGATTCTACACAAACATATTCTCTGTTCTGTAAAGTGTGTGAAATCAAAGTCGCTGCAGATAAACGGTTCACCGTACAACAACACATCGGGCGCGTCTTGAAAATGTGGAAAAAAGGGAAGTGTCTCAATTACTGTTAAAAGAAACTGCTTCGACATCAAATAACAAGTCATCTTCCTTTTATAAAGAATTATGTGGTGTGTTTGTTAGAGCTAATATTCCACTAGGAAAACTAAGCAATCCTAAATTAAGTGATTTCCTCGAACACCACACTGCACAGGTCATACTATTCCAGACGAATCAACATTGCGTAAAAACTAGCTATCAAAATGTTACGAAGACACGTTAAACCGAATACGTGAATGTGTGAATGGGGAGAAAATGTACGTATTGATTGACGAGACTACAGATTCAGAGGGACGTTATGTAGGAAATGTAGTGATAGGGACCCTAGAAAGAAACAGTCCCGGGCAAACTTTTCTGCTGACCTCGGAGGTTTTGGAAGCGGTTAATCACACTCAGATATGCAAACTGTTCGATAAATCCATGTGTTTAATATGGCCTAGGTGAATACAACATGAGAATGTGCTCCTCTTCCTAACAGATGCAGCACCTTACATGGTAAAGGCAGCAAAATCTATCAAAGCATTTTACAATAAGATGGTGCATGTTACTTGTCTGGCCCCTGCTTTTCATCGAATTGCTGAAGAGGTCCGATCAAAATTTTCAGAAGTAGATAGACTAGTTTACACAGTAAAGAAAGTCTTTGTCAAAGCACCATCCCGCACTAAATATTTCAAAGACAAGTCCCCTGATGTAGCTTTGCCCCCCGCACCAGTTTTAACACGCTGGGATACCTGGTTGGCTACATGCATGTACTATTGTGACAATTCTCAGATAGTGAGAGAAGTAGTGAATGGCTTTGATAGGACAGATGCTAAGGCTATTGGGAGTGCACAGGACCTGTTTTCTGATCCTCAAATGGAAGGTAAATTGGCTTGCACAAAATCAAATTTTTCATTTTTGCCAGGAACCATAACCTGCTTAGAAGAAAGTGGCATGGCATTGGCCAAGTCAATAGAGTTAGTCAGGAATGCTCAAGGTTATATAAAACATGTAAAAGGTGAGATTGGGGACACAGTCAGACAGAAAATAAAATTTGTATTGGACAAGAATAAAGGGTATCAGACAGTGTGTCAAAAAGCCAGTATTTTGTCGGGAGAAGACTTCAGAATTGACATTTTTGAAGAGGATTTAACAGCCAGTGAGATAGTGTTTTTCAAATAGGCTCCTATTACATCAGTGGAAGAGGAGAGAAGTTTCTCGAATTATAAAACGGTATTAGCTGACAACCGCCGTTCCTTCACCTTTGATAACTTGAGGATGACAATGGTGGTGTATTGCAACGCTAACTAAGGTATGTTTAGTTAGCAATATATTTTTTCACTTTGTAGTAGAAATGAAAATGACGTATTGTTAATGTATTAATTAATAGTTTACACTAATTCAACTAAGAATGTTTGTTATTCGAACCATTATTTGTACAAGACAAGGTAATTCTTTTTTAATGATAATTTTAGGTCACTTTTGTTTAAAAAAATGAGGTCATTTTAAGAGAATTTTAGGGGCATTTTATAGGTCATTTTTCGATAATTTTAAGGTCATCAACATCCGGACCCTAGTCAATATAATACACTAATTATCACTGTTAAATGGGGCAATGCCTTGCAGCCCTCAAGAGGCCATCATGAGATCCTGAGGTTGTAGAGTAGCTAGCCTTAGGTCATTATAATACACTAATTATCACTGTTAAATGGGGCAATGCCTTGCAGCCCTCAAGAGGCCATCATGAGATCCTGAGGTTGTAGAGTAGCTAGCCATAGGTCATTATAATACACTAATTATCACTGTTAAATGGGGCAATGCCTTGCAGCCCTCAAGAGGCCATCATGAGATCCTGAGGTTGTAGAGTAGCTAGCCTTAGGTCATTATAATACAATAATTATCACTGTTAAATGGGGCAATGCGTTGCAGCCCTCAAGAGGCCATCATGAGATCCTGAGGTTGTAGAGTAGCTAGCCTTAGGTCATTATAATACACTAATTATCACTGTTAAATGGGGCAATGCGTTGCAGCCCTCAAGAGGCCATCATGAGAACCTGAGGTTGTAGAGTAGCTAGTCTTAGGTCATTATAATACATTCATTATCACTGTTAAATGGGGCAATGCGTTGCAGTCCTCAAGTGGCCATCATGAGGCCCTGAGGTTGTAGAGTAGCTAGTCTTAGGTCATTATAATACATTCATTATCACTGTTAAATGGGGCAATGCGTTGCAGCCCTCAAGTGGCCATCATGAGATCCTGAGGTTGTAGAGTAGCTAGCCTTAGGTCATTATAATACATTCATTATCACTGTTAAATGGGGCAATGCCTTGCAGCCCTCAAGAGGCCATCATGAGATCCTGAGGTTGTAGAGTAGCTAGTCTCAGGTCATTATAATACATTCATTATCACTGTTAAATGGGGCAATGCGTTGCAGCCCTCAAGTGGCCATCATGAGATCCTGAGGTTGTAGAGTAGCTAGCCTTAGGTCATTATAATACATTCATTATCACTGTTAAATGGGGCAATGCCTTGCAGCCCTCAAGAGGCCATCATGAGATCCTGAGGTTGTAGAGTAGCTAGCCTTAGGTCATTATAATACATTCATTATCACTGTTAAATGGGGCAATGCGTTGCAGCCCTCAAGAGGCCATCATGAGATCCTGAGGTTGTAGAGTAGCTAGCCTTAGGTCATTATAATACACTAATTATCACTGTTAAATGGGGCAATGCGTTGCAGCCCTCAAGAGGCCATCATGAGATCCTGAGGTTGTAGAGTAGCTAGCCTTAGGTCATTATAATACATTCATTATCACTGTTAAATGGGGCAATGCGTTGCAGCCCTCAAGTGGCCATCATGAGATCCTGAGGTTGTAGAGTAGCTAGTCTTAGGTCATTATAATACATTCATTATCACTGTTAAATGGGGCAATGCGTTGCAGCCCTCAAGTGGCCATCATGAGATCCTGAGGTTGTAGAGTAGCTAGCCTTAGGTCATTATAATACACTAATTATCACTGTTAAATGGGGCAATGCGTTGCAGCCCTCAAGAGGCCATCATGAGATCCTGAGGTTGTAGAGTAGCTAGCCTTAGGTCATTATAATACATTCATTATCACTGTTAAATGGGGCAATGCTTTGCGGCCCTCAAGAGGCCATCATGAGAACCTGAGGTTGTAGAGTAGCTAGCCTTAGGTCATTATAATACATTCATTATCACTGTTAAATGGGGCAATGCGTTGCGGCCCTCAAGAGGCCATCATGAGATCCTGAGGTTGTAGAGTAGCAAGCATTAGGTCATTATAATACATTCATTATCACTGTTAAATGGGGCAATGCCTTGCAGCCCTCAAGTGGCCATCATGAGAACCTGAGGTTGTAGACTAGCTAGCCTTAGGTCATTATAATACATTACTTGTCACTGTTAAATGGGGCAATGCGTTGCGGCCCTCAAGAGGCCATCATGAGATCCTGAGGTTGTAGAGTAGCTAGCCTTAGGTCATTATAATACACTAATTATCACTGTTAAATGGGGCAATGCCTTGCAGCCCTCAAGTGGCCATCATGAGATCCTGAGGTTGTAGAGTAGCTAGCCTTAGGTCATTATAATACACTAATTATCACTGTTAAATGGGGCAATGCGTTGCAGCCCTCAAGAGGCCATCATGAGATCCTGAGGTTGTAGAGTAGCTAGCCTTAGGTCATTATAATACACTAATTATCACTGTTAAATGGGGCAATGCGTTGCGGCCCTCAAGTGGCCATCATGAGATCCTGAGGTTGTAGAGTAGCTAGCCTTAGGTCATTATAATACACTAATTATCACTGTTAAATGGGGCAATGCGTTGCGGCCCTCAAGAGGCCATCATGAGATCCTGAGGTTGTAGAGTAGCTAGTCTTAGGTCATTATAATACATTACTTATCACTGTTAAATGGGGCAATGCCTTGCAGCCCTCAAGTGGCCATCATGAGATCCTGAGGTTGTAGAATAGCTAGCCTTAGGTCATTATAATACATTACTTATCACTGTTAAATGGGGCAATGCGTTGCAGCCCTCAAGAGGCCATCATGAGATCCTGAGGTTGTAGAGTAGCTAGCCTTAGGTCATTATAATACATTCATTATCACTGTTAAATGGGGCAATGCGTTGCAGCCCTCAAGAGGCCATCATGAGATCCTGAGGTTGTAGAGTAGCTAGCCTTAGGTCATTATAATACACTAATTATCACTGATAAATGGGGCAATGCGTTGCAGCCCTCAAGTGGCCATCATGAGATCCTGAGGTTGTAGAGTAGCTAGCCTTAGGTCATTATAATACACTAATTATCACTGTTAAATGGGGCAATGCGTTGCAGCCCTCAAGAGGCCATCATGAGATCCTGAGGTTGTAGAGTAGCTAGCCTTAGGTCATTCTAATACATTCATTATCACTGTTAAATGGGGCAATGCGTTGCAGCCCTCAAGAGGCCATCATGAGATCCTGAGGTTGTAGAGTAGCTAGCCTTAGGTCATTATAATACACTAATTATCACTGTTAAATGGGGCAATGCGTTGCAGCCCTCAAGAGGCCATCATGAGAACCTGAGGTTGTAGAGTAGCTAGTCTCAGGTCATTATAATACATTCATTATCACTGGTAAATGGGGCAATGCGTTGCAGCCCTCAAGAGGCCATCATGAGGTCCTGAGGTTGTAGAGTAGCTAGCCTTAGGTCATTATAATACACTACTTATCACTGTTAAATGGGGCAATGCGTTGCAGCCCTCAAGTGGCCATCATGAGATCCTGAGGTTGTAGAGTAGCTAGCCTTAGGTCATTATAATACACTAATTATCACTGTTAAATGGGGCAATGCCTTGCAGCCCTCAAGTGGCCATCATGAGATCCTGAGGTTGTAGAGTAGCTAGTCTTAGGTCATTATAATACACTAATTATCACTGTTAAATGGGGCAATGCGTTGCAGCCCTCAAGAGGCCATCATGAGATCCTGAGGTTGTAGAGTAGCTAGCCTTAGGTCATTATAATACACTAATTATCACTGTTAAATGGGGCAATGCGTTGCAGCCCTCAAGAGGCCATCATGAGATCCTGAGGTTGTAGAGTAGCTAGCCTTAGGTCATTCTAATACATTCATTATCACTGTTAAATGGGGCAATGCGTTGCAGCCCTCAAGAGGCCATCATGAGATCCTGAGGTTGTAGAGTAGCTAGCCTTAGGTCATTATAATACACTAATTATCACTGTTAAATGGGGCAATGCGTTGCAGCCCTCAAGAGGCCATCATGAGATCCTGAGGTTGTAGAGTAGCTAGCCTTAGGTCATTCTAATACATTCATTATCACTGTTAAATGGGGCAATGCGTTGCAGCCCTCAAGAGGCCATCATGAGATCCTGAGGTTGTAGAATAGCTAGCCTTAGGTCATTATAATACACTAATTATCACTGTTAAATGGGGCAATGCGTTGCAGCCCTCAAGAGGCCATCATGAGATCCTGAGGTTGTAGAGTAGCTAGCCTTAGGTCATTCTAATACATTCATTATCACTATTAAATGGGGCAATGCGTTGCAGCCCTCAAGTGGCCATCATGAGATCCTGAGGTTGTAGAGTAGCTAGCCTTAGGTCATTATAGTACACTAATTATCACTGTTAAATGGGGCAATGTGTTGCAGCCCTCAAGAGGCCATCATGAGATCCTGAGGTTGTAGAGTAGCTAGCCTTAGGTCATTCTAATACATTCATTATCACTGTTAAATGGGGCAATGCGTTGCAGCCCTCAAGTGACCATCATGAGATCCTGAGGTTGTAGAGTAGCTAGCCTTAGGTCATTATAATACACTAATTATCACTGTTAAATGGGGCAATGCGTTGCAGCCCTCAAGAGGCCATCATGAGAACCTGAGGTTGTAGAGTAGCTAGTCTCAGGTCATTATAATACATTCATTATCACTGGTAAATGGGGCAATGCGTTGCAGCCCTCAAGAGGCCATCATGAGGTCCTGAGGTTGTAGAGTAGCTAGCCTTAGGTCATTATAATACACTACTTATCACTGTTAAATGGGGCAATGCGTTGCAGCCCGCAAGTGGCCATCATGAGATCCTGAGGTTGTAGAGTAGCTAGCCTTAGGTCATTATAATACACTAATTATCACTGTTAAATGGGGCAATGCCTTGCAGCCCTCAAGTGGCCATCATGAGATCCTGAGGTTGTAGAGTAGCTAGCCTTAGGTCATTATAATACACTAATTATCACTGTTAAATGGGGCAATGCGTTGCAGCCCTCAAGTGGCCATCATGAGATCCTGAGGTTGTAGAGTAGCTAGTCTTAGGTCATTATAATACACTAATTATCACTGTTAAATGGGGCAATGCGTTGCGCCCTCAAGAGGCCATCATGAGATCCTGAGGTTGTAGAGTAGCTAGCCTTAGGTCATTATAATACACTAATTATCACTGTTAAATGGGGCAATGCGTTGCAGCCCTCAAGAGGCCCTCATGAGATCCTGAGGTTGTAGAGTAGCTAGCCTTAGGTCATTCTAATACATTCATTATCACTGTTAAATGGGGCAATGCGTTGCAGCCCTCAAGAGGCCATCATGAGATCCTGAGGTTGTAGAGTAGCTAGCCTTAGGTCATTATAATACACTAATTATCACTGTTAAATGGGGCAATGCGTTGCAGCCCTCAAGAGGCCATCATGAGATCCTGAGGTTGTAGAGTAGCTAGCCTTAGGTCATTCTAATACATTCATTATCACTGTTAAATGGGGCAATGCGTTGCAGCCCTCAAGAGGCCATCATGAGATCCTGAGGTTGTAGAGTAGCTAGCCTTAGGTCATTCTAATACATTCATTATCACTGTTAAATGGGGCAATGCGTTGCAGCCCTCAAGTGACCATCATGAGATCCTGAGGTTGTAGAGTAGCTAGCCTTAGGTCATTATAATACACTAATTATCACTGTTAAATGGGGCAATGCGTTGCAGCCCTCAAGAGGCCATCATGAGAACCTGAGGTTGTAGAGTAGCTAGTCTCAGGTCATTATAATACATTCATTATCACTGTTAAATGGGGCAATGCGTTGCAGCCCTCAAGTGGCCATCATGAGATCCTGAGGTTGTAGAGTAGCTAGCCTTAGGTCATTATAATACACTAATTATCACTGTTAAATGGGGCAATGTGTTGCAGCCCTCAAGAGGCCATCATGAGATCCTGAGGTTGTAGAGTAGCTAGCCTTAGGTCATTATAGTACACTAATTATCACTGTTAAATGGGGCAATGTGTTGCAGCCCTCAAGAGGCCATCATGAGATCCTGAGGTTGTAGAGTAGCTAGCCTTAGGTCATTCTAATACATTCATTATCACTGTTAAATGGGGCAATGCGTTGCAGCCCTCAAGTGGCCATCATGAGATCCTGAGGTTGTAGAGTAGCTAGCCTTAGGTCATTATAATACACTAATTATCACTGTTAAATGGGGCAATGTGTTGCAGCCCTCAAGAGGCCATCATGAGATCCTGAGGTTGTAGAGTAGCTAGCCTTAGGTCATTATAGTACACTAATTATCACTGTTAAATGGGGCAATGTGTTGCAGCCCTCAAGAGGCCATCATGAGATCCTGAGGTTGTAGAGTAGCTAGTCTTAGGTCATTATAATACACTAATTATCACTGTTAAATGGGGCAATGCGTTGCAGCCCTCAAGAGGCCATCATGAGATCCTGAGGTTGTAGAGTAGCTAGCCTTAGGTCATTATAATACATTCATTATCACTGTTAAATGGGGCAATGCGTTGCAGCCCTCAAGTGGCCATCATGAGATCCTGAGGTTGTAGAGTAGCTAGCCTTAGGTCATTATAATACATTCATTATTACTGTTAAATGGGGCAATGCGTTGCAGCCCTCAAGTGGCCATCATGAGGCCCTGAGGTTGTAGAGTAGCTAGCCTTAGGTCATTATAGTACATTCATTATCACTGTTAAATGGGGCAATGCCTTGCAGCCCTCAAGAGGCCATCATGAGATCCTGAGGTTGTAGACTAGCTAGCCTTAGGTCATTATAATAGACTAATTATCACTGTTAAATGGGGCAATGCGTTGCAGCCCTCAAGTGGCCATCATGAGATCCTGAGGTTGTAGAGTAGCTAGTCTCAGGTCATTATAATACATTCATTATCACTGTTAAATGGGGCAATGCCTTGCAGCCCTCAAGAGGCCATCATGAGATCCTGAGGTTGTAGACTAGCTAGCCTTAGGTCATTATAATACACTAATTATCACTGTTAAATGGGGCAATGCGTTGCAGCCCTCAAGTGGCCATCATGAGATCCTGAGGTTGTAGAGTAGCTAGTCTCAGGTCATTATAATACATTCATTATCACTGTTAAATGGGGCAATGCCTTGCAGCCCTCAAGAGGCCATCATGAGATCCTGAGGTTGTAGAGTAGCTGGTCTTAGGTCATTATAATACACTAATTATCACTGTTAAATGGGGCAATGTGTTGCAGCCCTCAAGAGGCCATCATGAGATCCTGAGGTTGTAGAGTAGCTAGCCTTAGGTCATTATAATACATTACTTATCACTGTTAAATGGGGCAATGCATTGCAGCCCTAAAGTGGCCATCATGAGATCCTGAGGTTGTAGAGTAGCTAGTCTCAGGTCATTATAATACATTCATTATCACTGTTAAATGGGGCAATGCGTTGCGGCCCTCAAGTGGCCATCATGACATCCTGAGGTTGTAGAGTAGCTAGTCTCAGGTCATTATAATACATTAATTATCACTGTTAAATGGGGCAATGCCTTGCAGCCCTCAAGTGGCCATCATGAGATCCTGAGGTTGTAGAGTAGCTAGCCTTAAGACATTATAGTACACTAATTATCACTGTTAAATGGGGCAATGCGTTGCAGCCCTCAAGTGGCCATCATGAGATCCTGAGGTTGTAGAGTAGCTAGTCTCAGGTCATTATAATACATTCATTATCACTGTTAAATGGGGCAATGCGTTGCAGCCCTCAAGAGGCCATCATGAGATCCTGAGGTTGTAGAGTAGCTAGTCTCAGGTCATTATAATACATTAATTATCACTGTTAAATGGGGCAATGCCTTGCAGCCCTCAAGTGGCCATCATGAGATCCTGAGGTTGTAGAGTAGCTAGCCTTAAGACATTATAGTACACTAATTATCACTGTTAAATGGGGCAATGCGTTGCAGCCCTCAAGTGGCCATCATGAGATCCTGAGGTTGTAGAGTAGCTAGCCTTAGGTCATTATAATACACTAATTATCACTGTTAAATGGGGCAATGCGTTGCAGCCCTCAAGTGGCCATCATGAGATCCTGAGGTTGTAGAGTAGCTAGCCTTAGGTCATTATAGTACATTCATTATTACTGTTAAATGGGGCAATGCCTTGCAGCCCTCAAGAGGCCATCATGAGATCCTGAGGTTGTAGAGTAGCTAGTCTCAGGTCATTATAATACATTAATTATCACTGTTAAATGGGGCAATGCCTTGCAGCCCTCAAGAGGCCATCATGAGATCCTGAGGTTGTAGAGTAGCTAGCCTTAAGACATTATAGTACACTAATTATCACTGTTAAATGGGGCAATGCCTTGCAGCCCTCAAGTGGCCATCATGAGATCCTGAGGTTGTAGAGTAGCTAGCCTTAAGACATTATAGTACACTAATTATCACTGTTAAATGGGGCAATGCGTTGCAGCCCTCAAGTGGCCATCATGAGATCCTGAGGTTGTAGAGTAGCTAGCCTTAGGTCATTATAATACACTAATTATCACTGTTAAATGGGGCAATGCCTTGCAGCCCTCAAGAGGCCATCATGAGATCCTGAGGTTGTAGAGTAGCTAGCCTTAGGTCATTATAGTACATTCATTATTACTGTTAAATGGGGCAATGTGTTGCGGCCCTCAAGAGGCCATCATGAGATCCTGAGGTTGTGGAGTAGGTAGCCTTAGGTCATTATAATACACTAATTATCACTGTTAAATGGGGCAATGTGTTGCGGCCCTCAAGAGGCCATCATGAGAACCTGAGGTTGTAGAGTAGCTAGTCTTAGGTCATTATAATACATTAATTATCACTGTTAAATGGGGCAATGCCTTGCAGCCCTCAAGTGGCCATCATGAGATCCTGAGGTTGTAGAGTAGCTAGCCTTAGGTCATTATAGTACACTAATTATCACTGTTAAATGGGGCAATGCGTTGCGGCCCTCAAGTGGCCATCATGAGATCCTGAGGTTGTAGAGTAGCTAGCCTTAGGTCATTATAATACATTCATTATCACTGTTAAATGGGGCAATGTGTTGCGGCCCTCAAGAGGCCATCATGAGATCCTGAGGTTGTAGAGTAGCTAGCCTTAGGTCATTATAATACATTCATTATCACTGTTAAATGGCGCAATGTGTTGCGGCCCTCAAGTGGCCATCATGAGATCCTGAGGTTGTAGAGTAGCTAGCCTTAGGTCATTATAATACATTCATTATCACTGTTAAATGGGGCAATGCGTTGCGGCCCTCAAGAGGCCATCATGAGATCCTGAGGTTGTAGAGTAGCTAGCCTTAGGTCATTATAATACATTCATTATCACTGTTAATTGGGGCAATGTGTTGCGGCCCTCAAGTGGCCATCATGAGGCCCTGAGGTTGTAGAGTAGCTAGCCTTAGGTCATTATAATACATTCATTATCACTGTTAAATGGGGCAATGCGTTGCGGCCCTCAAGAGGCCATCATGAGAACCTGAGGTTGTAGACTAGCTAGCCTTAGGTCATTATAATACATTCATTATCACTGTTAAATGGGGCAATGCGTTGCAGCCCTCAAGTGGCCATCATGAGAACCTGAGGTTGTAGAGTAGCTAGCCTTAGGTCATTATAGTACACTACTTATCACTGTTAAATGGGGCAATGTGTTGCGGCCCTCAAGTGGCCATCATGAGATCCTGAGGTTGTAGAGTAGCTAGCCTTAGGTCATTATAATACATTCATTATCACTGTTAAATGGGGCAATGTGTTGCGGCCCTCAAGTGGCCATCATGAGGCCCTGAGGTTGTAGAGTAGCTAGCCTTAGGTCATTATAATACATTCATTATCACTGTTAAATGGGGCAATGCGTTGCGGCCCTCAAGAGGCCATCATGAGAACCTGAGGTTGTAGACTAGCTAGCCTTAGGTCATTATAATACATTCATTATCACTGTTAAATGGGGCAATGCGTTGCAGCCCTCAAGTGGCCATCATGAGATCCTGAGGTTGTAGAGTAGCTAGCCTTAGGTCATTATAATACATTAATTATCACTGTTAAATGGGGCAATGCGTTGCAGCCCTCAAGAGGCCATCATGAGATCCTGAGGTTGTAGAGTAGCTAGCCTTAGGTCATTATAATACACTACTTATCACTGTTAAATGGGGCAATGCGTTGCGGCCCTCAAGAGGCCATCATGAGATCCTGAGGTTGTAGACTAGCTAGCCTTAGGTCATTATAATACATTCATTATCACTGTTAAATGGGGCAATGCGTTGCAGCCCTCAAGTGGCCATCATGAGATCCTGAGGTTGTAGATTAGCTAGCCTTAGGTCATTATAATACATTCATTATCACTGTTAAATGGGGCAATGCCTTGCAGCCCTCAAGTGGCCATCATGAGATCCTGAGGTTGTAGAGTAGCTAGCCTTTGGTCATTATAATACATTCATTATCACTGTTAAATGGGGCAATGCCTTGCAGCCCTCAAGAGGCCATCATGAGATCCTGAGGTTGTAGAGTAGCTAGCCTTAGGTCATTATAATACACTAATTATCACTGTTAAATGGGGCAATGCGTTGCAGCCCTCAAGTGGCCATCATGAGGCCCTGAGGTTGTAGAGTAGCTAGCCTTAGGTCATTATAATACATTCATTATCACTGTTAAATGGGGCAATGCGTTGCAGCCCTCAAGTGGCCATCATGAGGCCCTGAGGTTGTAGAGTAGCTAGCCTTAGGTCATTATAATACATTACTTATCACTGTTAAATGGGGCAATGCGTTGCAGCCCTCAAGTGGCCATCATGAGGCCCTGAGGTTGTAGAGTAGCTAGCCTTAGGTCATTATAATACACTAATTATCACTGTTAAATGGGGCAATGCGTTGCAGCCCTCAAGAGGCCATCATGAGATCCTGAGGTTGTAGAGTAGCTAGTCTTAGGTCATTATAATACACTAATTATCACTGTTAAATGGGGCAATGTGTTGCAGCCCTCAAGAGGCCATCATGAGATCCTGAGGTTGTAGAGTAGCTAGCCTTAGGTCATTATAATACATTACTTATCACTGTTAAATGGGGCAATGCCTTGCAGCCCTCAAGTGGCCATCATGAGATCCTGAGGTTGTAGAGTAGCTAGCCTTAGGTCATTATAATACATTACTTATCACTGTTAAATGGGGCAATGCCTTGCAGCCCTCAAGTGGCCATCATGAGATCCTGAGGTTGTAGAGTAGCTAGTCTTAGGTCATTATAATACATTACTTATCACTGTTAAATGGGGCAATGCCTTGCAGCCCTCAAGAGGCCATCATGAGATCCTGAGGTTGTAGAGTAGCTAGCCTTAGGTCATTATAGTACACTAATTATCACTGTTAAATGGGGCAATGTGTTGCAGCCATCAAGAGGCCATCATGAGATCCTGAGGTTGTAGAGTAGCTAGCCTTAGGTCATTATAATACATTCATTATCACTGTTAAATGGGGCAATGCGTTGCAGCCCTCAAGTGGCCATCATGAGATCCTGAGGTTGTAGAGTAGCTAGTCTCAGGTCATTATAATACATTCATTATCACTGTTAAATGGGGCAATGCCTTGCAGCCCTCAAGAGGCCATCATGAGATCCTGAGGTTGTAGACTAGCTAGCCTTAGGTCATTATAATACACTAATTATCACTGTTAAATGGGGCAATGCGTTGCAGCCCTCAAGTGGCCATCATGAGGCCCTGAGGTTGTAGAGTAGCTAGCCTTAGGTCATTATAATACATTCATTATCACTGTTAAATGGGGCAATGCGTTGCAGCCCTCAAGTGGCCATCATGAGGCCCTGAGGTTGTAGAGTAGCTAGCCTTAGGTCATTATAATACATTACTTATCACTGTTAAATGGGGCAATGCGTTGCAGCCCTCAAGTGGCCATCATGAGGCCCTGAGGTTGTAGAGTAGCTAGCCTTAGGTCATTATAATACACTAATTATCACTGTTAAATGGGGCAATGCGTTGCAGCCCTCAAGAGGCCATCATGAGATCCTGAGGTTGTAGAGTAGCTAGTCTTAGGTCATTATAATACACTAATTATCACTGTTAAATGGGGCAATGTGTTGCAGCCCTCAAGAGGCCATCATGAGATCCTGAGGTTGTAGAGTAGCTAGCCTTAGGTCATTATAATACATTACTTATCACTGTTAAATGGGGCAATGCCTTGCAGCCCTCAAGTGGCCATCATGAGATCCTGAGGTTGTAGAGTAGCTAGCCTTAGGTCATTATAATACATTACTTATCACTGTTAAATGGGGCAATGCCTTGCAGCCCTCAAGTGGCCATCATGAGATCCTGAGGTTGTAGAGTAGCTAGTCTTAGGTCATTATAATACATTACTTATCACTGTTAAATGGGGCAATGCCTTGCAGCCCTCAAGAGGCCATCATGAGATCCTGAGGTTGTAGAGTAGCTAGCCTTAGGTCATTATAGTACACTAATTATCACTGTTAAATGGGGCAATGTGTTGCAGCCCTCAAGAGGCCATCATGAGATCCTGAGGTTGTAGAGTAGCTAGCCTTAGGTCATTATAATACATTCATTATCACTGTTAAATGGGGCAATGCGTTGCAGCCCTCAAGTGGCCATCATGAGATCCTGAGGTTGTAGAGTAGCTAGTCTCAGGTCATTATAATACATTCATTATCACTGTTAAATGGGGCAATGCCTTGCAGCCCTCAAGAGGCCATCATGAGATCCTGAGGTTGTAGACTAGCTAGCCTTAGGTCATTATAATACACTAATTATCACTGTTAAATGGGGCAATGCGTTGCAGCCCTCAAGTGGCCATCATGAGATCCTGAGGTTGTAGAGTAGCTAGTCTCAGGTCATTATAATACATTCATTATCACTGTTAAATGGGGCAATGCCTTGCAGCCCTCAAGAGGCCATCATGAGATCCTGAGGTTGTAGAGTAGCTAGTCTTAGGTCATTATAATACACTAATTATCACTGTTAAATGGGGCAATGTGTTGCAGCCCTCAAGAGGCCATCATGAGATCCTGAGGTTGTAGAGTAGCTAGCCTTAGGTCATTATAATACATTACTTATCACTGTTAAATGGGGCAATGCATTGCAGCCCTAAAGTGGCCATCATGAGATCCTGAGGTTGTAGAGTAGCTAGTCTCAGGTCATTATAATACATTCATTATCACTGTTAAATGGGGCAATGCGTTGCGGCCCTCAAGTGGCCATCATGAGATCCTGAGGTTGTAGAGTAGCCAGCCTTAGGTCATTATAATACATTCATTATCACTGTTAAATGGGGCAATGCATTGCGGCCCTCAAGAGGCCATCATGAGAACCTGAGGTTGTAGAGTAGCTAGCCTTAGGTCATTATAATACATTCATTATCACTGGTAAATGGGGCAATGCGTTGCACCCCTCAAGTGGCCATCATGAGATCCTGAGGTTGGAGAGTAGCTAGCCTTAGGTCATTACAATACATTCATTATCACTGGTAAATGGGGCAATGCGTTGCAGCCCTCAAGAGGCCATCATGAGAACCTGAGGTTGTAGACTAGCTAGCCTTAGGTCATTATAATACATTACTTGTCACTGTTAAATGGGGCAATGCGTTGCGGCCCTCAAGAGGCCATCATGAGATCCTGAGGTTGTAGAGTAGCTAGCCTTAGGTCATTATAATACACTAATTATCACTGTTAAATGGGGCAATGCCTTGCAGCCCTCAAGTGGCCATCATGAGATCCTGAGGTTGTAGAGTAGCTAGTCTTAGGTCATTATAATACATTAATTATCACTGTTAAATGGGGCAATGCGTTGCAGCCCTCAAGAGGCCATCATGAGAACCTGAGGTTGTAGAGTAGCTAGCCTTAGGTCATTATAATACACTACTTATCACTGTTAAATGGGGCAATGCGTTGCAGCCCTCAAGTGGCCATCATGAGATCCTGAGGTTGTAGAGTAGCTAGCCTTAGGTCATTATAGTACACTAATTATCACTGTTAAATGGGGCAATGCGTTGCGGCCCTCAAGTGGCCATCATGAGATCCTGAGGTTGTAGAGTAGCTAGTCTTAGGTCATTATAATACATTCATTATCACTGTTAAATGGGGCAATGCGTTGCAGCCCTCAAGTGGCCATCATGAGAACCTGAGGTTGTAGAGTAGCTAGTCTCAGGTCATTATAATACATTCATTATCACTGTTAAATGGGGCAATGCGTTGCAGTCCTCAAGTGGCCATCATGAGAACCTGAGGTTGTAGATTAGTTAGCCTTAGGTCATTATAATACATTCATTATCACTGTTAAATGGGGCAATGCGTTGCAGCCCTCAAGTGGCCATCATGAGAACCTGAGGTTGTAGAGTAGCTAGCCTTAGGTCATTATAATACATTAATTATCACTGTTAAATGGGGCAATGCCTTGCAGCCCTCAAGTGGCCATCATGAGATCCTGAGGTTGTAGAGTAGCTAGTCTTAGGTCATTATAATACATTCATTATCACTGTTAAATGGGGCAATGCGTTGCAGCCCTCAAGTGGCCATCATGAGGCCCTGAGGTTGTAGAGTAGCTAGTCTTAGGTCATTATAATACACTAATTATCACTGTTAATAGCGGCTTCGGTGGCGTAGTCGGTAGCATGCTGAACTGCTATGCCCAAGATAGTGGGTTCAAACACGGCCGAAGTCGTCGGATTTTTTAAGAGCGTTAAAAATCCTTCAGTATGTCTTCCTTCGGAGGGGAAGTAAACCCGGCGGTCCCATGTCATAGATTTATGGCATGTAAAAGATCCTTTCACAGACTAAACTTGTGTAAAGAAAAATTTGTTAGGTTAGATTTCGTCAGAACGCTCTATCAAAGTTCCAACGTTCACCACTAGGTATCATTGATATCTGGTGGCGAACGTTTGAACTACTTGGAATTGAACGGAACTTGTAGCCATAGCTCATCCTTTATATAGGGTATCCGCTGGAAGCAGCTACAGACTCAGGCGAGCCGAACATGTCCTCGGACACTCCCGGCACTAAAAGCCATACGATAAATAAATATCACTGTTAAATGGGGCAATGCCTTGCAGCCCTCAAGTGGCCATCATGAGAACCTGAGGTTGTAGAGTAGCTAGTCTCAGGTCATTATAATACATTCATTATCACTGTTAAATGGGGCAATGCCTTGCAGCCCTCAAGTGGCCATCATGAGATCCTGAGGTTGTAGAGTAGCTAGTCTCAGGTCATTATAATACACTAATTATCACTGTTAAATGGGGCAATGCCTTGCAGCCCTCAAGTGGCCATCATGAGGCCCTGAGGTTGTAGAGTAGCTAGTCTTAGGTCTTTATAATACATTCATTATCACTGTTAAATGGGGCAATGCCTTGAAGCCCTCAAGTGGCCATCATGAGATCCTGAGGTTGTAGAGTAGCTAGTCTCAGGTCATTATAATACATTCATTATCACTGTTAAATGGGGCAATGCCTTGCAGCCCTCAAGTGGCCATCATGAGATCCTGAGGTTGTAGAATAGCTAGTCTCAGGTCATTATAATACACTAATTATCACTGTTAAATGGGGCAATGCCTTGTAGCCCTCAAGTGGCCATCATGAGATCCTGAGGTTGTAGAGTAGCTAGCCTTAGGTCATTATAATACACTAATTATCACTGTTAAATGGGGCAATGCGTTGCGGCCCTCAAGAGGCCATCATGAGATCCTGAGGTTGTAGAGTAGCTAGCCTTAGGTCATTATAATACATTCATTATCACTGTTAAATGGGGCAATGGATTGCAGCCCTCAAGTGGCCATCATGAGAACCTGAGGTTGTAGACTAGCTAGCCTTAGGTCATTATAATACATTCATTATCACTGTTAAATGGGGCAATGCGTTGCGGCCCTCAAGAGGCCATCATGAGATCCTGAGGTTGTAGAGTAGCTAGCCTTAGGTCATTATAATACATTCATTATCACTGTTAAATGGGGCAATGCCTTGCAGCCCTCAAGTGGCCATCATGAGATCCTGAGGTTGTAGAGTAGCTAGCCTTAGGTCATTATAATACATTAATTATCACTGTTAAATGGGGCAATGCGTTGCGGCCCTCAAGAGGCCATCATGAGATCCTGAGGTTGTAGAGTAGCTAGCCTTAGGTCATTATAATACACTAATTATCACTGTTAAATGGGGCAATGCGTTGCGGCCCTCAAGTGGCCATCATGAGGCCCTGAGGTTGTAGAGTAGCTAGCCTTAGGTCATTATAATACACTAATTATCACTGTTAAATGGGGCAATGCGTTGCAGCCCTCAAGAGGCCATCATGAGATCCTGAGGTTGTAGAGTAGCTAGCCTTAGGTCATTATAGTACATTCATTATCACTGTTAAATGGGGCAATGCGTTGCGGCCCTCAAGAGGCCATCATGAGATCCTGAGGTTGTAGAGTAGCTAGCCTTAGGTCATTATAATACACTAATTATCACTGTTAAATGGGGCAATGCGTTGCGGCCCTCAAGAGGCCATCATGAGATCCTGAGCTTGTAGAGTAGCTAGCCTTAGGTCATTATAGTACATTCATTATCACTGTTAAATGGGGCAATGCGTTGCCGCCCTCAAGAGGCCATCATGAGATCCTGAGGTTGTAGAGTAGCTAGCCTTAAGATATTATAATACATTCATTATCACTGTTAAATGGGGCAATGCGTTGCAGCCCTCAAGAGGCCATCATGAGATCCTGAGGTTGTAGAGTAGCTAGCCTTAGGTCATTATAATACACTAATTATCACTGTTAAATGGGGCAATGCGTTGCGGCCCTCAAGAGGCCATCATGAGATCCTGAGGTTGTAGAGTAGCTAGCCTTAGGTCATTATAATACATTCATTATCACTGTTAAATGGGGCAATGGATTGCAGCCCTCAAGTGGCCATCATGAGAACCTGAGGTTGTAGACTAGCTAGCCTTAGGTCATTATAATACATTCATTATCACTGTTAAATGGGGCAATGCGTTGCGGCCCTCAAGAGGCCATCATGAGATCCTGAGGTTGTAGAGTAGCTAGCCTTAGGTCATTATAATACATTCATTATCACTGTTAAATGGGGCAATGCCTTGCAGCCCTCAAGTGGCCATCATGAGATCCTGAGGTTGTAGAGTAGCTAGCCTTAGGTCATTATAATACATTAATTATCACTGTTAAATGGGGCAATGCGTTGCGGCCCTCAAGAGGCCATCATGAGATCCTGAGGTTGTAGAGTAGCTAGCCTTAGGTCATTATAATACACTAATTATCACTGTTAAATGGGGCAATGCGTTGCGGCCCTCAAGTGGCCATCATGATGCCCTGAGGTTGTAGAGTAGCTAGCCTTAGGTCATTATAGTACACTAATTATCACTGTTAAATGGGGCAATGCGTTGCAGCCCTCAAGAGGCCATCATGAGATCCTGAGGTTGTAGAGTAGCTAGCCTTAGGTCATTATAGTACATTCATTATCACTGTTAAATGGGGCAATGCGTTGCGGCCCTCAAGAGGCCATCATGAGATCCTGAGGTTGTAGAGTAGCTAGCCTTAGGTCATTATAATACACTAATTATCACTGTTAAATGGGGCAATGCGTTGCGGCCCTCAAGAGGCCATCATGAGATCCTGAGCTTGTAGAGTAGCTAGCCTTAGGTCATTACATTCATTATCACTGTTAAATGGGGCAATGCGTTGCCGCCCTCAAGAGGCCATCATGAGATCCTGAGGTTGTAGAGTAGCTAGCCTTAAGACATTATAATACATTCATTATCACTGTTAAATGGGGCAATGCGTTGCAGCCCTCAAGAGGCCATCATGAGATCCTGAGCTTGTAGAGTAGCTAGCCTTAGGTCATTATAATACATTACTTATCACTGTTAAATGGGGCAATGCGTTGCCGCCCTCAAGTGGCCATCATGAGATCCTGAGGTTGTAGAGTAGCTAGCCTTAGGTCATTATAATACATTACTTATCACTGTTAAATGGGGCAATGCGTTGCCGCCCTCAAGTGGCCATCATGAGATCCTGAGGTTGTAGAGTAGCTAGCCTTAGGTCATTATAATACATTCATTATCCCTGTTAAATGGGGCAATGCGTTGCAGCCTTCAAGAGGCCATCATGAGATCCTGAGGTTGTAGAATAGCTAGCCTTAGGTCATTATAATACATTCATTATCACTGTTAAATGGGGCAATGCGTTGCAGCCCTCATGTGGCCATCATGAGATCCTGAGGTTGTAGAGTAGCTAGCCTTAGGTCATTATAATACACTAATTATCACTTTTAAATGGGGCAATGCGTTGCGGCCCTCAAGTGGCCATCATGAGATCCTGAGGTTGTAGAGTAGCCAGCCTTAGGTCATTATAATACATTCATTATCACTGTTAAATGGGGCAATGCATTGCGGCCCTCAAGAGGCCATCATGAGAACCTGAGGTTGTAGAGTAGCTAGCCTTAGGTCATTATAATACATTCATTATCACTGGTAAATGGGGCAATGCGTTGCACCCCTCAAGTGGCCATCATGAGATCCTGAGGTTGGAGAGTAGCTAGCCTTAGGTCATTACAATACATTCATTATCACTGGTAAATGGGGCAATGCGTTGCAGCCCTCAAGAGGCCATCATGAGATCCTGAGGTTGTAGAGTAGCTAGTCTTAGGTCATTATAATACATTCATTATCACTGTTAAATGGGGCAATGCGTTGCACCCCTCAAGTGGCCATCATGAGATCCTGAGGTTGTAGAGTAGCTAGCCTTAGGTCATTATAATACATTACTTGTCACTGTTAAATGGGGCAATGCGTTGCGCCCTCAAGAGGCCATCATGAGATCCTGAGGTTGTAGAGTAGCTAGCCTTAGGTCATTATAATACATTCATTATCACTGTTAAATGGGGCAATGCGTTGCAGCCCTCATGTGGCCATCATGAGATCCTGAGGTTGTAGAGTAGCTAGCCTTAGGTCATTATAATACACTAATTATCACTGTTAAATGGGGCAATGCGTTGCGGCCCTCAAGTGGCCATCATGAGATCCTGAGGTTGTAGAGTAGCCAGCCTTAGGTCATTATAATACATTCATTATCACTGTTAAATGGGGCAATGCATTGCGGCCCTCAAGAGGCCATCATGAGAACCTGAGGTTGTAGAGTAGCTAGCCTTAGGTCATTATAATACATTCATTATCACTGGTAAATGGGGCAATGCGTTGCACCCCTCAAGTGGCCATCATGAGATCCTGAGGTTGTAGAGTAGCTAGCCTTAGGTCATTATAATACATTCATTATCACTGGTAAATGGGGCAATGCGTTGCAGCCCTCAAGAGGCCATCATGAGATCCTGAGGTTGTAGAGTAGCTACCCTTAGGTCATTATAATACATTACTTATCACTGTTAAATGGGGCAATGCGTTGCAGCCCTCAAGTGGCCATCATGAGATCCTGAGGTTGTAGAGTAGCTAGCCTTAGGTCATTATAATACATTACTTATCACTGTTAAATGGGGCAATGCGTTGCGGCCCTCAAGAGGCCATCATGAGATCCTGAGGTTGTAGAGTAGCTAGCCTTAGGTCATTATAGTACACTAATTATCACTGTTAAATGGGGCAATGCGTTGCAGCCCTCAAGAGGCCATCATGAGATCCTGAGGTTGTAGAGTAGCTAGCCTTAGGTCATTATAATACATTCATTATCACTGGTAAATGGGGCAATGCGTTGCAGCCCTCAAGAGGCCATCATGAGATCCTGAGTTTGTAGAGTAGCTAGTCTTAGGTCATTATAATACATTCATTATCACTGTTAAATGGGGCAATGCGTTGCACCCCTCAAGTGGCCATCATGAGATCCTGAGGTTGTAGAGTAGCTAGCCTTAGGTCATTATAATACATTACTTGTCACTGTTAAATGGGGCAATGCGTTGCACCCCTCAAGTGGCCATCATGAGATCATGAGGTTGAAGACTAGCTAGCCTTAGGTCATTATAATACATTACTTGTCACTGTTAAATGGGGCAATGCGTTGCGCCCTCAAGAGGCCATCATGAGATCCTGAGGTTGTAGAGTAGCTAGCCTTAGGTCATTATAATACACTAATTATCACTGTTAAATGGGGCAATGCGTTGCGGCCCTCAAGTGGCCATCATGAGACCCTGAGGTTGTAGAGTAGCTAGCCTTAGGTCATTATAATACATTCAATATCACTGTTAAATGGGGCAATGCGTTGCACCCCTCAAGTGGCCATCATGAGATCCTGAGGTTGTAGAGTAGGTAGCCTTAGGTCATTATAATACATTACTTGTCACTGTTAAATGGGGCAATGCGTTGCCGCCCTCAAGAGGCCATCATGAGAACCTGAGGTTGTAGAGTAGCTAGCCTTAGGTCATTATAATACATTACTTATCACTGTTAAATGGGGCAATGCCTTGCAGCCCTCAAGTGGCCATCATGAGAACCTGGGGTTGTAGAGTAGCTAGCCTTAGGTCATTATAATACATTCGTTATCACTGTTAAATGGGGCAATGCGTTGCGCCCTCAAGAGGCCATCATGAGATCCTGAGGTTGTAGAGTAGCTAGCCTTAGGTCATTATAATACATTCATTATCACTGTTAAATGGGGCAATGCGTTGCGCCCTCAAGAGGCCATCATGAGATCCTGAGGTTGTAGAGTAGCTAGCCTTAGGTCATTATAATACATTCATTATCACTGTTAAATGGGGCAATGCCTTGCAGCCCTCAAGAGGCCATCATGAGATCGTGAGGTTGTAGAGTAGCTAGCCTTAGGTCATTAAAATACACTAATTATCACTGTTAAATGGGGCAATGCCTTGCAGCCCTCAAGTGGCCATCATGAGAACCTGAGGTTGTAGACTAGCTAGCCTTAGGTCATTATAATACATTACTTGTCACTGTTAAATGGGGCAATGCGTTGCGGCCCTCAAGAGGCCTTCATGAGATCCTGAGGTTGTAGAGTAGCTAGCCTTAGGTCATTATAATACACTAATTATCACTGTTAAATGGGGCAATGCCTTGCAGCCCTCAAGTGGCCATCATGAGATCCTGAGGTTGTAGAGTAGCTAGCCTTAGGTCATTATAGTACATTCATTATCACTGTTAAATGAGGCAATGCGTTGCGGCCCTCAAGAGGCCATCATGAGATCCTGAGGTTGTAGAGTAGCTAGCCTTAGGTCATTATAATACACTACTTATCACTGTTAAATGGGGCAATGCGTTGCAGCCCTCAAGTGGCCATCATGAGATCCTGAGGTTGTAGAGTAGCTAGCCTTAGGTCATTATAGTACATTAATTATCACTGTTAAATGGGGCAATGCGTTGCGGCCCTCAAGTGGCCATCATGAGATCCTGAGGTTGTAGAGTAGCTAGTCTTAGGTCATTATAATACATTCATTATCACTGTTAAATGGGGCAATGCGTTGCAGCCCTCAAGTGGCCATCATGAGATCCTGAGTTTGTAGAGTAGCTAGCCTTAGGTCATTATAGTACACTAATTATCACTGTTAAATGGGGCAATGCGTTGCGGCCCTCAAGTGGCCATCATGAGATCCTGAGGTTGTAGAGTAGCCAGCCTTAGGTCATTATAATACATTCATTATCACTGTTAAATGGGGCAATGCATTGCGGCCCTCAAGAGGCCATCATGAGAACCTGAGGTTGTAGAGTAGCTAGCCTTAGGTCATTATAATACATTCATTATCACTGGTAAATGGGGCAATGCGTTGCACCCCTCAAGTGGCCATCATGAGATCCTGAGGTTGTAGAGTAGCTAGCCTTAGGTCATTATAATACATTCATTATCACTGGTAAATGGGGCAATGCGTTGCAGCCCTCAAGAGGCCATCATGAGATCCTGAGGTTGTAGAGTAGCTACCCTTAGGTCATTATAATACATTACTTATCACTGTTAAATGGGGCAATGCGTTGCAGCCCTCAAGTGGCCATCATGAGATCCTGAGGTTGTAGAGTAGCTAGCCTTAGGTCATTATAATACATTACTTATCACTGTTAAATGGGGCAATGCGTTGCGGCCCTCAAGAGGCCATCATGAGATCCTGAGGTTGTAGAGTAGCTAGCCTTAGGTCATTATAGTACACTAATTATCACTGTTAAATGGGGCAATGCGTTGCAGCCCTCAAGAGGCCATCATGAGATCCTGAGGTTGTAGAGTAGCTAGCCTTAGGTCATTATAATACATTCATTATCACTGGTAAATGGGGCAATGCGTTGCAGCCCTCAAGAGGCCATCATGAGATCCTGAGTTTGTAGAGTAGCTAGTCTTAGGTCATTATAATACATTCATTATCACTGTTAAATGGGGCAATGCGTTGCACCCCTCAAGTGGCCATCATGAGATCCTGAGGTTGTAGAGTAGCTAGCCTTAGGTCATTATAATACATTACTTGTCACTGTTAAATGGGGCAATGCGTTGCACCCCTCAAGTGGCCATCATGAGATCATGAGGTTGAAGACTAGCTAGCCTTAGGTCATTATAATACATTACTTGTCACTGTTAAATGGGGCAATGCGTTGCGCCCTCAAGAGGCCATCATGAGATCCTGAGGTTGTAGAGTAGCTAGCCTTAGGTCATTATAATACACTAATTATCACTGTTAAATGGGGCAATGCGTTGCGGCCCTCAAGTGGCCATCATGAGACCCTGAGGTTGTAGAGTAGCTAGCCTTAGGTCATTATAATACATTCAATATCACTGTTAAATGGGGCAATGCGTTGCACCCCTCAAGTGGCCATCATGAGATCCTGAGGTTGTAGAGTAGGTAGCCTTAGGTCATTATAATACATTACTTGTCACTGTTAAATGGGGCAATGCGTTGCCGCCCTCAAGAGGCCATCATGAGAACCTGAGGTTGTAGAGTAGCTAGCCTTAGGTCATTATAATACATTACTTATCACTGTTAAATGGGGCAATGCCTTGCAGCCCTCAAGTGGCCATCATGAGAACCTGGGGTTGTAGAGTAGCTAGCCTTAGGTCATTATAATACATTCGTTATCACTGTTAAATGGGGCAATGCGTTGCGCCCTCAAGAGGCCATCATGAGATCCTGAGGTTGTAGAGTAGCTAGCCTTAGGTCATTATAATACATTCATTATCACTGTTAAATGGGGCAATGCGTTGCGCCCTCAAGAGGCCATCATGAGATCCTGAGGTTGTAGAGTAGCTAGCCTTAGGTCATTATAATACATTCATTATCACTGTTAAATGGGGCAATGCCTTGCAGCCCTCAAGAGGCCATCATGAGATCGTGAGGTTGTAGAGTAGCTAGCCTTAGGTCATTAAAATACACTAATTATCACTGTTAAATGGGGCAATGCCTTGCAGCCCTCAAGTGGCCATCATGAGAACCTGAGGTTGTAGACTAGCTAGCCTTAGGTCATTATAATACATTACTTGTCACTGTTAAATGGGGCAATGCGTTGCGGCCCTCAAGAGGCCTTCATGAGATCCTGAGGTTGTAGAGTAGCTAGCCTTAGGTCATTATAATACACTAATTATCACTGTTAAATGGGGCAATGCCTTGCAGCCCTCAAGTGGCCATCATGAGATCCTGAGGTTGTAGAGTAGCTAGCCTTAGGTCATTATAGTACATTCATTATCACTGTTAAATGAGGCAATGCGTTGCGGCCCTCAAGAGGCCATCATGAGATCCTGAGGTTGTAGAGTAGCTAGCCTTAGGTCATTATAATACACTACTTATCACTGTTAAATGGGGCAATGCGTTGCAGCCCTCAAGTGGCCATCATGAGATCCTGAGGTTGTAGAGTAGCTAGCCTTAGGTCATTATAGTACATTAATTATCACTGTTAAATGGGGCAATGCGTTGCGGCCCTCAAGTGGCCATCATGAGATCCTGAGGTTGTAGAGTAGCTAGTCTTAGGTCATTATAATACATTCATTATCACTGTTAAATGGGGCAATGCGTTGCAGCCCTCAAGTGGCCATCATGAGATCCTGAGTTTGTAGAGTAGCTAGCCTTAGGTCATTATAGTACACTAATTATCACTGTTAAATGGGGCAATGCGTTGCGGCCCTCAAGTGGCCATCATGAGATCCTGAGGTTGTAGAGTAGCTAGCCTTAGGTCATTATAGTACACTAATTATCACTGTTAAATGGGGCAATGCGTTGCGGCCCTCAAGTGGCCATCATGAGATCCTGAGGTTGTAGAGTAGCTAGTCTTAGGTCATTATAATACATTCATTATCACTGTTAAATGGGGCAATGCCTTGCAGCCCTCAAGTGGCCATCATGAGATCCTGAGGTTGTAGAGTAGCTAGTCTAAGGTCATTATAATACATTCATTATCACTGTTAAATGGGGCAATGCGTTGCGGCCCTCAAGAGGCCATCATGAGATCCTGAGGTTGTAGAGTAGCTAGTCTTAGGTCATTATAATACATTAATTATCACTGTTAAATGGGGCAATGCGTTGCGGCCCTCAAGAGGCCATCATGAGATCCTGAGGTTGTAGAGTAGCTAGTCTTAGGTCATTATAATACATTAATTATCACTGTTAAATGGGGCAATGCATTGCAGCCGTCAAGTGGCCATCATGAGATCCTGAGGTTGTAGAGTAGCTAGCCTTAGGTCTTGATAATACACTACTTATCACTGTTAAATGGGGCAATGCATTGCAGCCCTCAAGAGGCCATCATGAGGCCCTGAGGTTGTAGAGTAGCTAGCCTTAGGTCATTATAATACATTACTTATCACTGTTAAATGGGGCAATGCGTTGCGGCCCTCAAGAGGCCATCATGAGATCCTGAGGTTGTAGAGTAGCTAGCCTTAGGTCATTATAATACACTACTTATCACTGTTAAATGGGGCAATGCGTTGCAGCCCTCAAGAGGCCATCGAGAGATCCTGAGGTTGTAGAGTAGCTAGCCTTAGGTCATTATAATACACTAATTATCACTGTTAAATGGGGCAATGCGTTGCGGCCCTCAAGAGGCCATCATGAGAACCTGAGGTTGTAGAGTAGCTAGCCTTAGGTCATTATAATACACTAATTATCACTGTTAAATGGGGCAATGCGTTCCAGCTCTCAAGAGGCCATCATGAGATCCTGAGGTTGTAGAGTAGCTAGCCTTAGGTCATTATAATACACTAATTATCACTGTTAAATAGGGCAATGCGTTGCGGCCCTCAAGAGGCCATCATGTGATCCTGAGGTTGTAGAGTAGCTAGCCTTAGGTCATTATAATACATTCATTATCACTGTTAAATGGGGCAATGCTTTGCAGTCCTCAAGAGGCCATCATGAGATCCTGAGGTTGTAGAGTAGCTAGTCTTAGGTCATTATAATACATTAATTATCACTGTTAAATGGGGCAATGCGTTGCGGCCCTCAAGAGGCCATCATGAGATCCTGAGGTTGTAGAGTAGCTAGACTTAGGTCATTATAATACATTAATTATCACTGTTAAATGGGGCAATGCGTTGCGGCCCTCAAGAGGCCATCATGAGATCCTGAGGTTGTAGAGTAGCTAGTCTTAGGTCATTATAATACATTAATTATAACTGTTAAATGGGGCAATGCGTTGCGGCCCTCAAGTGGCCATCATGAGATCCTGAGGTTGTAGAGTAGCTAGCCTTAGGTCTTTATAATACACTACTTATCACTGTTAAATGGGGCAATGCATTGCAGCCCTCAAGAGGCCATCATGAGGCCCTGAGGTTGTAGAGTAGCTAGCCTTAGGTCATTATAATACATTACTTATCACTGTTAAATGGGGCAATGCGTTGCGGCCCTCGAGAGGCCATCATGAGATCCTGAGGTTGTAGAGTAGCTAGCCTTAGGTCATTATAATACACTACTTATCACTGTTAAATGGGGCAATGCGTTGCAGCCCTCAAGAGGCCATCATGAGATCCTGAGGTTGTAGAGTAGCTAGCCTTAGGTCATTATATTACACTAATTATCACTGTTAAATGGGGCAATGCGTTGCGGCCCTCAAGAGGCCATCATGAGAACCTGAGGTTGTAGACTAGCTAGCCTTAGGTCATTATAATACACTAATTATCACTGTTAAATGGGGCAATGCGTTGCAGCTCTCAAGAGGCCATCATGAGATCCTGAGGTTGTAGAGTAGCTAGCCTTAGGTCATTATAATACACTACTTATCACAGTTAAATGGGGCAATGCATTGCAACCCTCAAGTGGCCATCATGAGATCCTGAGGTTGTGGAGTAGGTAGCCTTAGGTCATTATAATACACTAATTATCACTGTTAAATGGGGCAATGCGTTGCAGCCCTCAAGTGGCCATCATGAAATCCTGAGGTTGTAGAGTAGCTAGCCTTAGGTCATTATAATACACTAATTATCACTGTTAAATAGGGCAATGCGTTGCGGCCCTCAAGAGGCCATCATGCGATCCTGAGGTTGTAGAGTAGCTAGCCTTAGGTCATTATAATACATTCATTATCACTGTTAAATGGGCAATGCGTTGCAGCCCTCAAGAGGCCATCATGAGATCCTGAGGTTGTAGAGTAGCTAGTGTTAGGTCATTATGATACATTAATTATCACTGTTAAATGGGGCAATGCGTTGCAGCCCTCAAGTGGCCATCATGAGATCCTGAGGTTGTAGAGTAGCTAGCCTTAGGTCATTAAAATACACTAATTATCACTGTTAAATGGGGCAATGCGTTGCAGCCCTCAAGAGGCCATCATGAGATCCTGAGGTTGTAGAGTAGCTAGCCTTAGGTCATTATAATACATTCATTATCACTGTTAAATGGCGCAATGCCTTGAAGCCCTCAAGAGGCCATCATGAGATCCTGAGGTTGTAGAGTAGCTAGCCTTAGGTCATTAAAATACACTAATTATCACTGTTAAATGGGGCAATGCCTTGCAGCCCTCAAGTGGCCATCATGAGAACCTGAGGTTGTAGAGTAGCTAGCCTTAGGTCATTATAATACATTCATTATCACTGTTAAATGGGGCAATGCGTTGCGGCCCTCAAGAGGCCATCATGAGATCCTGAGGTTGTAGAGTAGCTAGCCTTAGGTCATTATAATACATTCATTATCACTGTTAAATGGGGCAATGCGTTGCGGCCCTCAAGAGGCCATCATGAGAACCTGAGTTTGTAGAGTAGCTAGCCTTAGGTCATTATAATACATTCATTATCACTGTTAAATGGGGCAATGCCTTGCAGCCCTCAAGTGGCCATCATGAGAACCTGAGGTTGTAGACTAGCTAGCCTTAGGTCATTATAATACATTACTTGTCACTGTTAAATGGGGCAATGCGTTGCGGCCCTCAAGAGGCCTTCATGAGATCCGGAGGTTGTAGAGTAGCTAGCCTTAGGTAATTATAATACACTAACTATCACTGTTAAATGGGGCAATGCCTTGCAGCCCTCAAGTGGCCATCATGAGATCCTGAGGTTGTAGAGTAGCTAGCCTTAGGTCATTATAGTACATTCATTATCACTGTTAAATGAGGCAATGCGTTGCGGCCCTCAAGAGGCCATCATGAGATCCTGAGGTTGTAGAGTAGCTAGCCTTAGGTCATTATAATACACTACTTATCACTGTTAAATGGGGCAATGCGTTGCAGCCCTCAAGTGGCCATCATGAGATCCTGAGGTTGTAGAGTAGCTAGCCTTAGGTCATTATAGTACACTAATTATCACTGTTAAATGGGGCAATGCGTTGCGGCCCTCAAGTGGCCATCATGAGATCCTGAGGTTGTAGAGTAGCTAGTCTTAGGTCATTATAATACATTCATTATCACTGTTAAATGGGGCAATGCGTTGCAGCCCTCAAGTGGCCATCATGAGATCCTGAGGTTGTAGAGTAGCTAGCCTTAGGTCATTATAGTACACTAATTATCACTGTTAAATGGGGCAATGCGTTGCGGCCCTCAAGTGGCCATCATGAGATCCTAAAGTTGTAGAGTAGCTAGCCTTAGGTCATTATAGTACACTAATTATCACTGTTAAATGGGGCAATGCGTTGCGGCCCTCAAGTGGCCATCATGAGATCCTAAAGTTGTAGAGTAGCTAGCCTTAGGTCATTATAGTACACTAATTATCACTGTTAAATGGGGCAATGCGTTGCGGCCCTCAAGTGGCCATCATGAGATCCTGAGGTTGTAGAGTAGCTAGTCTTAGGTCATTATAATACATTCATTATCACTGTTAAATGGGGCAATGCCTTGCAGCCCTCAAGTGGCCATCATGAGATCCTGAGGTTGTAGAGTAGCCAGCCTTAGGTCATTATAATACATTCATTATCACTGTTAAATGGGGCAATGCATTGCGGCCCTCAAGAGGCCATCATGAGAACCTGAGGTTGTAGAGTAGCTAGCCTTAGGTCATTATAATACATTCATTATCACTGGTAAATGGGGCAATGCGTTGCACCCCTCAAGTGGCCATCATGAGATCCTGAGGTTGTAGAGTAGCTAGCCTTAGGTCATTATAATACATTCATTATCACTGGTAAATGGGGCAATGCGTTGCAGCCCTCAAGAGGCCATCATGAGATCCTGAGGTTGTAGAGTAGCTACCCTTAGGTCATTATAATACATTACTTATCACTGTTAAATGGGGCAATGCGTTGCAGCCCTCAAGTGGCCATCATGAGATCCTGAGGTTGTAGAGTAGCTAGCCTTAGGTCCTTATAATACATTACTTATCACTGTTAAATGGGGCAATGCGTTGCGGCCCTCAAGAGGCCATCATGAGATCCTGAGGTTGTAGAGTAGCTAGCCTTAGGTCATTATAGTACACTAATTATCACTGTTAAATGGGGCAATGCGTTGCAGCCCTCAAGAGGCCATCATGAGATCCTGAGGTTGTAGAGTAGCTAGCCTTAGGTCATTATAATACATTCATTATCACTGGTAAATGGGGCAATGCGTTGCAGCCCTCAAGAGGCCATCATGAGATCCTGAGTTTGTAGAGTAGCTAGTCTTAGGTAATTATAATACATTCATTATCACTGTTAAATGGGGCAATGCGTTGCACCCCTCAAGTGGCCATCATGAGATCCTGAGGTTGTAGAGTAGCTAGCCTTAGGTCATTATAATACATTACTTGTCACTGTTAAATGGGGCAATGCGTTGCACCCCTCAAGTGGCCATCGTGAGATCCTGAGGTTGAAGACTAGCTAGCCTTAGGTCATTATAATACATTACTTGTCACTGTTAAATGGGGCAATGCGTTGCGCCCTCAAGAGGCCATCATGAGATCCTGAGGTTGTAGAGTAGCTAGCCTTAGGTCATTATAATACACTAATTATCACTGTTAAATCGGGCAATGCGTTGCGGCCCTCAAGTGGCCATCATGAGACCCTGAGGTTGTAGAGTAGCTAGCCTTAGGTCATTATAATACATTCAATATCACTGTTAAATGGGGCAATGCGTTGCACCCCTCAAGTGGCCATCATGAGATCCTGAGGTTGTAGAGTAGCTAGCCTTAGGTCATTATAATACATTACTTGTCACTGTTAAATGGGGCAATGCGTTGCCGCCCTCAAGAGGCCATCATGAGAACCTGAGGTTGTAGAGTAGCTAGCCTTAGGTCATTATAATACATTACTTATCACTGTTAAATGGGGCAATGCCTTGCAGCCCTCAAGTGGCCATCATGAGAACCTGGGGTTGTAGAGTAGCTAGCCTTAGGTCATTATAATACATTCGTTATCACTGTTAAATGGGGCAATGCGTTGCGCCCTCAAGAGGCCATCATGAGATCCTGAGGTTGTAGAGTAGCTAGCCTTAGGTCATTATAATACATTCATTATCACTGTTAAATGGGGCAATGCGTTGCGCCCTCAAGAGGCCATCATGAGATCCTGAGGTTGTAGAGTAGCTAGCCTTAGGTCATTATAATACATTCATTATCACTGTTAAATGGGGCAATGCCTTGCAGCCCTCAAGAGGCCATCATGAGAACGTGAGGTTGTAGAGTAGCTAGCCTTAGGTCATTAAAATACACTAATTATCACTGTTAAATGGGGCAATGCCTTGCAGCCCTCAAGTGGCCATCATGAGAACCTGAGGTTGTAGACTAGCTAGCCTTAGGTCATTATAATACATTACTTGTCACTGTTAAATGGGGCAATGCGTTGCGGCCCTCAAGAGGCCTTCATGAGATCCTGAGGTTGTAGAGTAGCTAGCCTTAGGTCATTATAATACACTAATTATCACTGTTAAATGGGGCAATGCCTTGCAGCCCTCAAGTGGCCATCATGAGATCCTGAGGTTGTAGAGTAGCTAGCCTTAGGTCATTATAGTACATTCATTATCACTGTTAAATGAGGCAATGCGTTGCGGCCCTCAAGAGGCCATCATGAGATCCTGAGGTTGTAGAGTAGCTAGCCTTAGGTCATTATAATACACTACTTATCACTGTTAAATGGGGCAATGCGTTGCAGCCCTCAAGTGGCCATCATGAGATCCTGAGGTTGTAGAGTAGCTAGCCTTAGGTCATTATAGTACATTAATTATCACTGTTAAATGGGGCAATGCGTTGCGGCCCTCAAGCGGCCATCATGAGATCCTGAGGTTGTAGAGTAGCTAGTCTTAGGTCATTATAATACATTAATTATCACTGTTAAATGGGGCAATGCGTTGCAGCCCTCAAGTGGCCATCATGAGATCCTGAGGTTGTAGAGTAGCTAGCCTTAGGTCATTATAGTACACTAATTATCACTGTTAAATGGGGCAATGCGTTGCGGCCCTCAAGTGGCCATCATGAGATCCTGAGGTTGTAGAGTAGCTAGCCTTAGGTCATTATAGTACACTAATTATCACTGTTAAATGGGGCAATGCGTTGCGGCCCTCAAGTGGCCATCATGAGATCCTGAGGTTGAAGAGTAGCTAGTCTTAGGTCATTATAATACATTCATTATCACTGTTAAATGGGGCAATGCCTTGCAGCCCTCAAGTGGCCATCATGAGATCCTGAGGTTGTAGAGTAGCTAGTCTTAGGTCATTATAATACATTCATTATCACTGTTAAATGGGGCAATGCGTTGCGGCCCTCAAGAGGCCATCATGAGATCCTGAGGTTGTAGAGTAGCTAGTCTTAGGTCATTATAATACATTCATTATCACTGTTAAATGGGGCAATGCGTTGCGGCCCTCAAGAGGCCATCATGAGATCCTGAGGTTGTAGAGTAGCTAGTCTTAGGTCATTATAATACATTAATTATCACTGTTAAATGGGGCAATGCATTGCAGCCCTCAAGTGGCCATCATGAGATCCTGAGGTTGTAGAGTAGCTAGCCTTAGGTCTTGATAATACACTACTTATCACTGTTAAATGGGGCAATGCATTGCAGCCCTCAAGAGGCCATCATGAGGCCCTGAGGTTGTAGAGTAGCTAGCCTTAGGTCATTATAATACATTACTTATCACTGTTAAATGGGGCAATGCGTTGCGGCCCTCAAGAGGCCATCATGAGATCCTGAGGTTGTAGAGTAGCTAGCCTTAGGTCATTATAATACACTACTTATCACTGTTAAATGGGGCAATGCGTTGCAGCCCTCAAGAGGCCATCGTGAGATCCTGAGGTTGTTGAGTAGCTAGCCTTAGGTCATTATAATACACTAATTATCACTGTTAAATAGGGCAATGCGTTGCGGCCCTCCAGAGGCCATCATGAGAACCTGAGGTTGTAGAGTAGCTAGCCTTAGGTCATTATAATACACTAATTATCACTGTTAAATGGGGCAATGCGTTCCAGCTCTCAAGAGGCCATCATGAGATCCTGAGGTTGTAGAGTAGCTAGCCTTAGGTCATTATAATACACTACTTATCACAGTTAAATGGGGCAATGCGTTGCAGCCCTCAAGTGGCCATCATGAGATCCTGAGGTTGTGGAGTAGGTAGCCTTAGGTCATTATAATACACTAATTATCACTGTTAAATGGGGCAATGCGTTGCAGCCCTCAAGTGGCCATCATGAAATCCTGAGGTTGTAGAGTAGCTAGCCTTAGGTCATTATAATACACTAATTATCACTGTTAAATAGGGCAATGCGTTGCGGCCCTCAAGAGGCCATCATGTGATCCTGAGGTTGTAGAGTAGCTAGCCTTAGGTCATTATAATACATTCATTATCACTGTTAAATGGGGCAATGCGTTGCAGTCCTCAAGAGGCCATCATGAGATCCTGAGGTTGTAGAGTAGCTAGTCTTAGGTCATTATAATACATTAATTATCACTGTTAAATGGGGCAATGCGTTGCGGCCCTCAAGAGGCCATCATGAGATCCTGAGGTTGTAGAGTAGCTAGACTTAGGTCATTATAATACATTAATTATCACTGTTAAATGGGGCAATGCGTTGCAGCCCTCAAGAGGCCATCATGAGATCCTGAGGTTGTAGAGTAGCTATTCTTAGGTCATTATAATACATTAATTATCACTGTTAAATGGGGCAATGCGTTGCGGCCCTCAAGAGGCCATCATGAGATCCTGAGGTTGTAGAGTAGCTAGTCTTAGGTCATTATAATACATTAATTATAACTGTTAAATGGGGCAATGCGTTGCGGCCCTCAAGTGGCCATCATGAGATCCTGAGGTTGTAGAGTAGCTAGCCTTAGGTCTTTATAATACACTACTTATCACTGTTAAATGGGGCAATGCATTGCAGCCCCCAAGAGGCCATCATGAGGCCCTGAGGTTGTAGAGTAGCTAGCCTTAGGTCATTATAATACATTACTCATCACTGTTAAATGGGGCAATGCGTTGCGGCCCTCGAGAGGCCATCATGAGATCCTGAGGTTGTAGAGTAGCTAGCCTTAGGTCATTATAATACACTACTTATCACTGTTAAATGGGGCAATGCGTTGCAGCCCTCAAGAGGCCATCATGAGATCCTGAGGTTGTAGAGTAGCTAGCCTTAGGTCATTATATTACACTAATTATCACTGTTAAATGGGGCAATGCGTTGCGGCCCTCAAGAGGCCATCATGAGAACCTGAGGTTGTAGAGTAGCTAGCCTTAGGTCATTATAATACACTAATTATCACTGTTAAATGGGGCAATGCGTTGCAGCTCTCAAGAGGCCATCATGAGATCCTGAGGTTGTAGAGTAGCTAGCCTTAGGTCATTATAATACACTACTTATCACAGTTAAATGGGGCAATGCGTTGCAGCCCTCAAGTGGCCATCATGAGATCCTGAGGTTGTGGAGTAGGTAGCCTTAGGTCATTATAATACACTAATTATCACTGTTAAATGGGGCAATGCGTTGCAGCCCTCAAGTGGCCATCATGAAATCCTGAGGTTGTAGAGTAGCTAGCCTTAGGTCATTATAATACACTAATTATCACTGTTAAATAGGGCAATGCGTTGCGGCCCTCAAGAGGCCATCATGAGATCCTGAGGTTGTAGAGTAGCTAGCCTTAGGTCATTATAATACATTCATTATCACTGTTAAATGGGCAATGCGTTGCAGCCCTCAAGAGGCCATCATGAGATCCTGAGGTTGTAGAGTAGCTAGCCTTAGGTCATTATAGTACACTAATTATCACTGTTAAATGGGGCAATGCGTTGCAGCCCTCAAGAGGCCATCATGAGATCCTGAGGTTGTAGAGTAGCTAGCCTTAGGTCATTATAATACATTCATTATCACTGGTAAATGGGGCAATGCGTTGCAGCCCTCAAGAGGCCATCATGAGATCCTGAGTTTGTAGAGTAGCTAGTCTTAGGTAATTATAATACATTCATTATCACTGTTAAATGGGGCAATGCGTTGCACCCCTCAAGTGGCCATCATGAGATCCTGAGGTTGTAGAGTAGCTAGCCTTAGGTCATTATAATACATTACTTGTCACTGTTAAATGGGGCAATGCGTTGCACCCCTCAAGTGGCCATCATGAGATCCTGAGGTTGAAGACTAGCTAGCCTTAGGTCATTATAATACATTATTTGTCACTGTTAAATGGGGCAATGCGTTGCGCCCTCAAGAGGCCATCATGAGATCCTGAGGTTGTAGAGTAGCTAGCCTTAGGTCATTATAATACACTAATTATCACTGTTAAATCGGGCAATGCGTTGCGGCCCTCAAGTGGCCATCATGAGACCCTGAGGTTGTAGAGTAGCTAGCCTTAGGTCATTATAATACATTCAATATCACTGTTAAATGGGGCAATGCGTTGCACCCCTCAAGTGGCCATCATGAGATCCTGAGGTTGTAGAGTAGCTAGCCTTAGGTCATTATAATACATTACTTGTCACTGTTAAATGGGGCAATGCGTTGCCGCCCTCAAGAGGCCATCATGAGAACCTGAGGTTGTAGAGTAGCTAGCCTTAGGTCATTATAATACATTACTTATCACTGTTAAATGGGGCAATGCCTTGCAGCCCTCAAGTGGCCATCATGAGAACCTGGGGTTGTAGAGTAGCTAGCCTTAGGTCATTATAATACATTCGTTATCACTGTTAAATGGGGCAATGCGTTGCGCCCTCAAGAGGCCATCATGAGATCCTGAGGTTGTAGAGTAGCTAGCCTTAGGTCATTATAATACATTCATTATCACTGTTAAATGGGGCAATGCGTTGCGCCCTCAAGAGGCCATCATGAGATCCTGAGGTTGTAGAGTAGCTAGCCTTAGGTCATTATAATACATTCATTATCACTGTTAAATGGGGCAATGCCTTGCAGCCCTCAAGAGGCCATCATGAGATCGTGAGGTTGTAGAGTAGCTAGCCTTAGGTCATTAAAATACACTAATTATCACTGTTAAATGGGGCAATGCCTTGCAGCCCTCAAGTGGCCATCATGAGAACCTGAGGTTGTAGACTAGCTAGCCTTAGGTCATTTTAATACATTACTTGTCACTGTTAAATGGGGCAATGCGTTGCGGCCCTCAAGAGGCCTTCATGAGATCCTGAGGTTGTAGAGTAGCTAGCCTTAGGTCATTATAATACACTAATTATCACTGTTAAATGGGGCAATGCCTTGCAGCCCTCAAGTGGCCATCATGAGATCCTGAGGTTGTAGAGTAGCTAGCCTTAGGTCATTATAGTACATTCATTATCACTGTTAAATGAGGCAATGCGTTGCGGGCCTCAAGAGGCCATCATGAGATCCTGAGGTTGTAGAGTAGCTAGCCTTAGGTCATTATAATACACTACTTATCACTGTTAAATGGGGCAATGCGTTGCAGCCCTCAAGTGGCCATCATGAGATCCTGAGGTTGTAGAGTAGCTAGCCTTAGGTCATTATAGTACATTAATTATCACTGTTAAATGGGGCAATGCGTTGCGGCCCTCAAGTGGCCATCATGAGATCCTGAGGTTGTAGAGTAGCTAGTCTTAGGTCATTATAATACATTACTTATCACTGTTAAATGGGGCAATGCGTTGCAGCCCTCAAGTGGCCATCATGAGATCCTGAGGTTGTAGAGTAGCTAGCCTTAGGTCATTATAATACATTACTTATCACTGTTAAATGGGGCAATGCGTTGCGGCCCTCAAGAGGCCATCATGAGATCCTGAGGTTGTAGAGTAGCTAGCCTTAGGTCATTATAGTACACTAATTATCACTGTTAAATGGGGCAATGCGTTGCAGCCCTCAAGAGGCCATCATGAGATCCTGAGGTTGTAGAGTAGCTAGTCTTAGGTCATTATAATACATTAATTATCACTGTTAAATGGGGCAATGCGTTGCAGCCCTCAAGTGGCCATCATGAGATCCTGAGGTTGTAGAGTAGCTAGCCTTAGGTCATTATAGTACACTAATTATCACTGTTAAATGGGGCAATGCGTTGCGGCCCTCAAGTGGCCATCATGAGATCCTGAGGTTGTAGAGTAGCTAGTCTTAGGTCATTATAATACATTAATTATCACTGTTAAATGGGGCAATGCATTGCAGCCCTCAAGTGGCCATCATGAGATCCTGAGGTTGTAGAGTAGCTAGCCTTAGGTCTTGATAATACACTACTTATCACTGTTAAATGGGGCAATGCATTGCAGCCCTCAAGAGGCCATCATGAGGCCCTGAGGTTGTAGAGTAGCTAGCCTTAGGTCATTATAATACATTACTTATCACTGTTAAATGGAGCAATGCGTTGCGGCCCTCAAGAGGCCATCATGAGATCCTGAGGTTGTAGAGTAGCTAGCCTTAGGTCATTATAATACACTACTTATCACTGTTAAATGGGGCAATGCGTTGCAGCCCTCAAGAGGCCATCGTGAGATCCTGAGGTTGTAGAGTAGCTAGCCTTAGGTCATTATAATACACTAATTATCACTGTTAAATGGGGCAATGCGTTGCGGCCCTCAAGAGGCCATCATGAGAACCTGAGGTTGTAGAGTAGCTAGCCTTAGGTCATTATAATACACTAATTATCACTGTTAAATGGGGCAATGCGTTCCAGCTCTCAAGAGGCCATCATGAGATCCTGAGGTTGTAGAGTAGCTAGCCTTAGGTCATTATAATACACTACTTATCACAGTTAAATGGGGCAATGCGTTGCAGCCCTCAAGTGGCCATCATGAGATCCTGAGGTTGTGGAGTAGGTAGCCTTAGGTCATTATAATACACTAATTATCACTGTTAAATGGGGCAATGCGTTGCAGCCCTCAAGTGGCCATCATGAAATCCTGAGGTTGTAGAGTAGCTAGCCTTAGGTCATTATAATACACTAATTATCACTGTTAAATAGGGCAATGCGTTGCGGCCCTCAAGAGGCCATCATGTGATCCTGAGGTTGTAGAGTAGCTAGCCTTAGGTCATTATAATACATTCATTATCACTGTTAAATGGGGCAATGCGTTGCAGTCCTCAAGAGGCCATCATGAGATCCTGAGGTTGTAGAGTAGCTAGTCTTAGGTCATTATAATACATTAATTATCACTGTTAAATGGGGCAATGCGTTGCGGCCCTCAAGAGGCCATCATGAGATCCTGAGGTTGTAGAGTAGCTAGACTTAGGTCATTATAATACATTAATTATCACTGTTAAATGGGGCAATGCGTTGCAGCCCTCAAGAGGCCATCATGAGATCCTGAGGTTGTAGAGTAGCTATTCTTAGGTCATTATAATACATTAATTATCACTGTTAAATGGGGCAATGCGTTGCGGCCCTCAAGAGGCCATCATGAGATCCTGAGGTTGTAGAGTAGCTAGTCTTAGGTCATTATAATACATTAATTATAACTGTTAAATGGGGCAATGCGTTGCGGCCCTCAAGTGGCCATCATGAGATCCTGAGGTTGTAGAGTAGCTAGCCTTAGGTCTTTATAATACACTACTTATCACTGTTAAATGGGGCAATGCATTGCAGCCCCCAAGAGGCCATCATGAGGCCCTGAGGTTGTAGAGTAGCTAGCCTTAGGTCATTATAATACATTACTCATCACTGTTAAATGGGGCAATGCGTTGCGGCCCTCGAGAGGCCATCATGAGATCCTGAGGTTGTAGAGTAGCTAGCCTTAGGTCATTATAATACACTACTTATCACTGTTAAATGGGGCAATGCGTTGCAGCCCTCAAGAGGCCATCATGAGATCCTGAGGTTGTAGAGTAGCTAGCCTTAGGTCATTATATTACACTAATTATCACTGTTAAATGGGGCAATGCGTTGCGGCCCTCAAGAGGCCATCATGAGAACCTGAGGTTGTAGAGTAGCTAGCCTTAGGTCATTATAATACACTAATTATCACTGTTAAATGGGGCAATGCGTTGCAGCTCTCAAGAGGCCATCATGAGATCCTGAGGTTGTAGAGTAGCTAGCCTTAGGTCATTATAATACACTACTTATCACAGTTAAATGGGGCAATGCGTTGCAGCCCTCAAGTGGCCATCATGAGATCCTGAGGTTGTGGAGTAGGTAGCCTTAGGTCATTATAATACACTAATTATCACTGTTAAATGGGGCAATGCGTTGCAGCCCTCAAGTGGCCATCATGAAATCCTGAGGTTGTAGAGTAGCTAGCCTTAGGTCATTATAATACACTAATTATCACTGTTAAATAGGGCAATGCGTTGCGGCCCTCAAGAGGCCATCATGAGATCCTGAGGTTGTAGAGTAGCTAGCCTTAGGTCATTATAATACATTCATTATCACTGTTAAATGGGCAATGCGTTGCAGCCCTCAAGAGGCCATCATGAGATCCTGAGGTTGTAGAGTAGCTAGCCTTAGGTCATTATAGTACTCTAATTATCACTGTTAAATGGGGCAATGCGTTGCAGCCCTCAAGAGGCCATCATGAGATCCTGAGGTTGTAGAGTAGCTAGCCTTAGGTCATTATAATACATTCATTATCACTGGTAAATGGGGCAATGCGTTGCAGCCCTCAAGAGGCCATCATGAGATCCTGAGTTTGTAGAGTAGCTAGTCTTAGGTAATTATAATACATTCATTATCACTGTTAAATGGGGCAATGCGTTGCACCCCTCAAGTGGCCATCATGAGATCCTGAGGTTGTAGAGTAGCTAGCCTTAGGTCATTATAATACATTACTTGTCACTGTTAAATGGGGCAATGCGTTGCACCCCTCGAGTGGCCATCATGAGATCCTGAGTTTGAAGACTAGCTAGCCTTAGGTCATTATAATACATTATTTGTCACTGTTAAATGGGGCAATGCGTTGCGCCCTCAAGAGGCCATCATGAGATCCTGAGGTTGTAGAGTAGCTAGCCTTAGGTCATTATAATACACTAATTATCACTGTTAAATCAAGCAATGCGTTGCGGCCCTCAAGTGGCCATCATGAGACCCTGAGGTTGTAGAGTAGCTAGCCTTAGGTCATTATAATACATTCAATATCACTGTTAAATGGGGCAATGCGTTGCACCCCTCAAGTGGCCATCATGAGATCCTGAGGTTGTAGAGTAGCTAGCCTTAGGTCATTATAATACATTACTTGTCACTGTTAAATGGGGCAATGCGTTGCCGCCCTCAAGAGGCCATCATGAGAACCTGAGGTTGTAGAGTAGCTAGCCTTAGGTCATTATAATACATTACTTATCACTGTTAAATGGGGCAATGCCTTGCAGCCCTCAAGTGGCCATCATGAGAACCTGGGGTTGTAGAGTAGCTAGCCTTAGGTCATTATAATACATTCGTTATCACTGTTAAATGGGGCAATGCGTTGCGCCCTCAAGAGGCCATCATGAGATCCTGAGGTTGTAGAGTAGCTAGCCTTAGGTCATTATAATACATTCATTATCACTGTTAAATGGGGCAATGCGTTGCGCCCTCAAGAGGCCATCATGAAATCCTGAGGTTGTAGAGTAGCTAGCCTTAGGCCATTATAATACATTCATTATCACTGTTAAATGGGGCAATGCCTTGCAGCCCTCAAGAGGCCATCATGAGATCGTGAGGTTGTAGAGTAGCTAGCCTTAGGTCATTAAAATACACTAATTATCACTGTTAAATGGGGCAATGCCTTGCAGCCCTCAAGTGGCCATCATGAGAACCTGAGGTTGTAGACTAGCTAGCCTTAGGTCATTATAATACATTACTTGTCACTGTTAAATGGGGCAATGCCTTGCAGCCCTCAAGTGGCCATCATGAGAACCTGGGGTTGTAGAGTAGCTAGCCTTAGGTCATTATAATACATTCGTTATCACTGTTAAATGGGGCAATGCGTTGCGCCCTCAAGAGGCCATCATGAGATCCTGAGGTTGTAGAGTAGCTAGCCTTAGGTCATTATAATACATTCATTATCACTGTTAAATGGGGCAATGCGTTGCGCCCTCAAGAGGCCATCATGAGATCCTGAGGTTGTAGAGTAGCTAGCCTTAGGTCATTATAATACATTCATTATCACTGTTAAATGGGGCAATGCCTTGCAGCCCTCAAGAGGCCATCATGAGATCGTGAGGTTGTAGAGTAGCTAGCCTTAGGTCATTAAAATACACTAATTATCACTGTTAAATGGGGCAATGCCTTGCAGCCCTCAAGTGGCCATCATGAGAACCTGAGGTTGTAGACTAGCTAGCCTTAGGTCATTATAATACATTACTTGTCACTGTTAAATGGGGCAATGCGTTGCGGCCCTCAAGAGGCCTTCATGAGATCCTGAGGTTGTAGAGTAGCTAGCCTTAGGTCATTATAATACACTAATTATCACTGTTAAATGGGGCAATGCCTTGCAGCCCTCAAGTGGCCATCATGAGATCCTGAGGTTGTAGAGTAGCTAGCCTTAGGTCATTATAGTACATTCATTATCACTGTTAAATGAGGCAATGCGTTGCGGCCCTCAAGAGGCCATCATGAGATCCTGAGGTTGTAGAGTAGCTAGCCTTAGGTCATTATAATACATTACTTATCACTGTTAAATGGGGCAATGCGTTGCAGCCCTCAAGTGGCCATCATGAGATCCTGAGGTTGTAGAGTAGCTAGCCTTAGGTCATTATAGTACATTAATTATCACTGTTAAATGGGGCAATGCGTTGCGGCCCTCAAGTGGCCATCATGAGATCCTGAGGTTGTAGAGTAGCTAGTCTTAGGTCATTATAATACATTAATTATCACTGTTAAATGGGGCAATGCGTTGCAGCCCTCAAGTGGCCATCATGAGATCCTGAGGTTGTAGAGTAGCTAGCCTTAGGTCATTATAGTACACTAATTATCACTGTTAAATGGGGCAATGCGTTGCGGCCCTCAAGTGGCCATCATGAGATCCTGAGGTTGTAGAGTAGCTAGCCTTAGGTCATTATAGTACACTAATTATCACTGTTAAATGGGGCAATGCGTTGCGGCCCTCAAGTGGCCATCATGAGATCCTGAGGTTGAAGAGTAGCTAGTCTTAGGTCATTATAATACATTCATTATCACTGTTAAATGGGGCAATGCCTTGCAGCCCTCAAGTGGCCATCATGAGATCCTGAGGTTGTAGAGTAGCTAGTCTTAGGTCATTATAATACATTCATTATCACTGTTAAATGGGGCAATGCGTTGCGGCCCTCAAGAGGCCATCATGAGATCCTGAGGTTGTAGAGTAGCTAGTCTTAGGTCATTATAATACATTAATTATCACTGTTAAATGGGGCAATGCGTTGCGGCCCTCAAGAGGCCATCATGAGATCCTGAGGTTGTAGAGTAGCTAGTCTTAGGTCATTATAATACATTAATTATCACTGTTAAATGGGGCAATGCATTGCAGCCCTCAAGTGGCCATCATGAGATCCTGAGGTTGTAGAGTAGCTAGCCTTAGGTCTTGATAATACACTACTTATCACTGTTAAATGGGGCAATGCATTGCAGCCCTCAAGAGGCCATCATGAGGCCCTGAGGTTGTAGAGTAGCTAGCCTTAGGTCATTATAATACATTACTTATCACTGTTAAATGGGGCAATGCGTTGCGGCCCTCAAGAGGCCATCATGAGATCCTGAGGTTGTAGAGTAGCTAGCCTTAGGTCATTATAATACACTACTTATCACTGTTAAATGGGGCAATGCGTTGCAGCCCTCAAGAGGCCATCGTGAGATCCTGAGGTTGTAGAGTAGCTAGCCTTAGGTCATTATAATACACTAATTATCACTGTTAAATGGGGCAATGCGTTGCGGCCCTCAAGAGGCCATCATGAGAACCTGAGGTTGTAGAGTAGCTAGCCTTAGGTCATTATAATACACTAATTATCACTGTTAAATGGGGCAATGCGTTCCAGCTCTCAAGAGGCCATCATGAGATCCTGAGGTTGTAGAGTAGCTAGCCTTAGGTCATTATAATACACTACTTATCACAGTTAAATGGGGCAATGCGTTGCAGCCCTCAAGTGGCCATCATGAGATCCTGAGGTTGTGGAGTAGGTAGCCTTAGGTCATTATAATACACTAATTATCACTGTTAAATGGGGCAATGCGTTGCAGCCCTCAAGTGGCCATCATGAAATCCTGAGGTTGTAGAGTAGCTAGCCTTAGGTCATTATAATACACTAATTATCACTGTTAAATAGGGCAATGCGTTGCGGCCCTCAAGAGGCCATCATGTGATCCTGAGGTTGTAGAGTAGCTAGCCTTAGGTCATTATAATACATTCATTATCACTGTTAAATGGGGCAATGCTTTGCAGTCCTCAAGAGGCCATCATGAGATCCTGAGGTTGTAGAGTAGCTAGTCTTAGGTCATTATAATACATTAATTATCACTGTTAAATGGGGCAATGCGTTGCGGCCCTCAAGAGGCCATCATGAGATCCTGAGGTTGTAGAGTAGCTAGACTTAGGTCATTATAATACATTAATTATCACTGTTAAATGGGGCAATGCGTTGCAGCCCTCAAGAGGCCATCATGAGATCCTGAGGTTGTAGAGTAGCTATTCTTAGGTCATTATAATACATTAATTATCACTGTTAAATGGGGCAATGCGTTGCGGCCCTCAAGAGGCCATCATGAGATCCTGAGGTTGTAGAGTAGCTAGTCTTAGGTCATTATAATTCATTAATTATAACTGTTAAATGGGGCAATGCGTTGCGGCCCTCAAGTGGCCATCATGAGATCCTGAGGTTGTAGAGTAGCTAGCCTTAGGTCTTTATAATACACTACTTATCACTGTTAAATGGGGCAATGCATTGCAGCCCCCAAGAGGCCATCATGAGGCCCTGAGGTTGTAGAGTAGCTAGCCTTAGGTCATTATAATACATTACTCATCACTGTTAAATGGGGCAATGCGTTGCGGCCCTCGAGAGGCCATCATGAGATCCTGAGGTTGTAGAGTAGCTAGCCTTAGGTCATTATAATACACTACTTATCACTGTTAAATGGGGCAATGCGTTGCAGCCCTCAAGAGGCCATCATGAGATCCTGAGGTTGTAGAGTAGCTAGCCTTAGGTCATTATATTACACTAATTATCACTGTTAAATGGGGCAATGCGTTGCGGCCCTCAAGAGGCCATCATGAGAACCTGAGGTTGTAGAGTAGCTAGCCTTAGGTCATTATAATACACTAATTATCATTGTTAAATGGGGCAATGCGTTGCAGCTCTCAAGAGGCCATCATGAGATCCTGAGGTTGTAGAGTAGCTAGCCTTAGGTCATTATAATACACTACTTATCACAGTTAAAAGGGGCAATGCGTTGCAGCCCTCAAGTGGCCATCATGAGATCCTGAGGTTGTGGAGTAGGTAGTCTTAGGTCATTATAATACACTAATTATCACTGTTAAATGGGGCAATGCGTTGCAGCCCTCAAGTGGCCATCATGAAATCCTGAGGTTGTAGAGTAGCTAGCCTTAGGTCATTATAATACACTAATTATCACTGTTAAATAGGGCAATGCGTTGCGGCCCTCAAGAGGCCATCATGAGATCCTGAGGTTGTTGAGTAGCTAGCCTTAGGTCATTATAATACATTCATTATCACTGTTAAATGGGCAATGCGTTGCAGCCCTCAAGAGGCCATCATGAGATCCTGAGGTTGTAGAGTAGCTAGCCTTAGGTCATTATAGTACACTAATTATCACTGTTAAATGGGGCAATGCGTTGCAGCCCTCAAGAGGCCATCATGAGATCCTGAGGTTGTAGAGTAGCTAGCCTTAGGTCATTATAATACATTCATTATCACTGGTAAATGGGGCAATGCGTTGCAGCCCTCAAGAGGCCATCATGAGATCCTGAGTTTGTAGAGTAGCTAGTCTTAGGTAATTATAATACATTCATTATCACTGTTAAATGGGGCAATGCGTTGCACCCCTCAAGTGGCCATCATGAGATCCTGAGGTTGTAGAGTAGGTAGCCTTAGGTCATTATAATACATTACTTGTCACTGTTAAATGGGGCAATGCGTTGCACCCCTCAAGTGGCCATCATGAGATCCTGAGGTTGAAGACTAGCTAGCCTTAGGTCATTATAATACATTATTTGTCACTGTTAAATGGGGCAATGCGTTGCGCCCTCAAGAGGCCATCATGAGATCCTGAGGTTGTAGAGTAGCTAGCCTTAGGTCATTATAATACACTAATTATCACTGTTAAATCGGGCAATGCGTTGCGGCCCTCAAGTGGCCATCATGAGACCCTGAGGTTGTAGAGTAGCTAGCCTTAGTTCATTATAATACATTCAATATCACTGTTAAATGGGGCAATGCGTTGCACCCCTCAAGTGGCCATCATGAGATCCTGAGGTTGTAGAGTAGCTAGCCTTAGGTCATTATAATACATTACTTGTCACTGTTAAATGGGGCAATGCGTTGCCGCCCTCAAGAGGCCATCATGAGAACCTGAGGTTGTAGAGTAGCTAGCCTTAGGTCATTATAATACATTACTTATCACTGTTAAATGGGGCAATGCCTTGCAGCCCTCAAGTGGCCATCATGAGAACCTGGGGTTGTAGAGTAGCTAGCCTTAGGTCATTATAATACATTCGTTATCACTGTTAAATGGGGCAATGCGTTGCGCCCTCAAGAGGCCATCATGAGATCCTGAGGTTGTAGAGTAGCTAGCCTTAGGTCATTATAATACATTCATTATCACTGTTAAATGGGGCAATGCGTTGCGCCCTCAAGAGGCCATCATGAGATCCTGAGGTTGTAGAGTAGCTAGCCTTAGGTCATTATAATACATTCATTATCACTGTTAAATGGGGCAATGCCTTGCAGCCCTCAAGAGGCCATCATGAGATCGTGAGGTTGTAGAGTAGCTAGCCTTAGGTCATTAAAATACACTAATTATCACTGTTAAATGGGGCAATGCCTTGCAGCCCTCAAGTGGCCATCATGAGAACCTGAGGTTGTAGACTAGCTAGCCTTAGGTCATTATAATACATTACTTGTCACTGTTAAATGGGGCAATGCGTTGCGGCCCTCAAGAGGCCTTCATGAGATCCTGAGGTTGTAGAGTAGCTAGCCTTAGGTCATTATAATACACTAATTATCACTGTTAAATGGGGCAATGCCTTGCAGCCCTCAAGTGGCCATCATGAGATCCTGAGGTTGTAGAGTAGCTAGCCTTAGGTCATTATAGTACATTCATTATCACTGTTAAATGAGGCAATGCGTTGCGGCCCTCAAGAGGCCATCATGAGATCCTGAGGTTGTAGAGTAGCTAGCCTTAGGTCATTATAATACACTACTTATCACTGTTAAATGGGGCAATGCGTTGCAGCCCTCAAGTGGCCATCATGAGATCCTGAGGTTGTAGAGTAGCTAGCCTTAGGTCATTATAGTACATTAATTATCACTGTTAAATGGGGCAATGCGTTGCGGCCCTCAAGTGGCCATCATGAGTTCCTGAGGTTGTAGAGTAGCTAGTCTTAGGTCATTATAATACATTCATTATCACTGTTAAATGGGGCAATGCGTTGCAGCCCTCAAGTGGCCATCATGAGTTCCTGAGGTTGTAGAGTAGCTAGCCTTAGGTCATTATAGTACACTAATTATCACTGTTAAATGGGGCAATGCGTTGCGGCCCTCAAGTGGCCATCATGAGATCCTGAGGTTGTAGAGTAGCTAGCCTTAGGTCATTATAGTACACTAATTATCACTGTTAAATGGGGCAATGCGTTGCGGCCCTCAAGTGGCCATCATGAGATCCTGAGGTTGAAGAGTAGCTAGTCTTAGGTCATTATAATACATTCATTATCACTGTTAAATGGGGCAATGCCTTGCAGCCCTCAAGTGGCCATCATGAGATCCTGAGGTTGTAGAGTAGCTAGTCTTAGGTCATTATAATACATTCATTATCACTGTTAAATGGGGCAATGCGTTGCGGCCCTCAAGAGGCCATCATGAGATCCTGAGGTTGTAGAGTAGCTAGTCTTAGGTCATTATAATACATTAATTATCACTGTTAAATGGGGCAATGCCTTGCAGCCCTCAAGTGGCCATCATGAGATCCTGAGGTTGTAGAGTAGCTAGTCTTAGGTCATTATAATACATTAATTATCACTGTTAAATGGGGCAATGCATTGCAGCCCTCAAGTGGCCATCATGAGATCCTGAGGTTGTAGAGTAGCTAGCCTTAGGTCTTGATAATACACTACTTATCACTGTTAAATGGGGCAATGCATTGCAGCCCTCAAGAGGCCATCATGAGGCCCTGAGGTTGTAGAGTAGCTAGCCTTAGGTCATTATAATACATTACTTATCACTGTTAAATGGGGCAATGCGTTGCGGCCCTCAAGAGGCCATCATGAGATCCTGAGGTTGTAGAGTAGCTAGCCTTAGGTCATTATAATACACTACTTATCACTGTTAAATGGGGGCAATGCGTTGCAGCCCTCAAGAGGCCATCGTGAGATCCTGAGGTTGTAGAGTAGCTAGCCTTAGGTCATTATAATACACTAATTATCACTGTTAAATGGGGCAATGCGTTGCGGCCCTCAAGAGGCCATCATGAGAACCTGAGGTTGTAGAGTAGCTAGCCTTAGGTCATTATAATACACTAATTATCCCTGTTAAATGGGGCAATGCGTTCCAGCTCTCAAGAGGCCATCATGAGATCCTGAGGTTGTAGAGTAGCTAGCCTTAGGTCATTATAATACACTACTTATCACAGTTAAATGGGGCAATGCGTTGCAGCCCTCAAGTGGCCATCATGAGATCCTGAGGTTGTGGAGTAGGTAGCCTTAGGTCATTATAATACACTAATTATCACTGTTAAATGGGGCAATGCGTTGCAGCCCTCAAGTGGCCATCATGAAATCCTGAGGTTGTAGAGTAGCTAGCCTTAGGTCATTATAATACACTAATTATCACTGTTAAATAGGGCAATGCGTTGCGGCCCTCAAGAGGCCATCATGAGGCCCTGAGGTTGTAGAGTAGCTAGCCTTAGGTCATTATAATACATTACTTATCACTGTTAAATGGGGCAATGCGTTGCGGCCCTCAAGAGGCCATCATGAGATCCTGAGGTTGTAGAGTAGCTAGCCTTAGGTCATTATAATACACTACTTATCACTGTTAAATGGGGGCAATGCGTTGCAGCCCTCAAGAGGCCATCGTGAGATCCTGAGGTTGTAGAGTAGCTAGCCTTAGGTCATTATAATACACTAATTATCACTGTTAAATGGGGCAATGCGTTGCGGCCCTCAAGAGGCCATCATGAGAACCTGAGGTTGTAGAGTAGCTAGCCTTAGGTCATTATAATACACTAATTATCACTGTTAAATGGGGCAATGCGTTCCAGCTCTCAAGAGGCCATCATGAGATCCTGAGGTTGTAGAGTAGCTAGCCTTAGGTCATTATAATACACTACTTATCACAGTTAAATGGGGCAATGCGTTGCAGCCCTCAAGTGGCCATCATGAGATCCTGAGGTTGTGGAGTAGGTAGTCTTAGGTCATTATAATACACTAATTATCACTGTTAAATGGGGCAATGCGTTGCAGCCCTCAAGTGGCCATCATGAAATCCTGAGGTTGTAGAGTAGCTAGCCTTAGGTCATTATAATACACTAATTATCACTGTTAAATAGGGCAATGCGTTGCGGCCCTCAAGAGGCCATCATGTGATCCTGAGGTTGTAGAGTAGCTAGCCTTAGGTCATTATAATACATTCATTATCACTGTTAAATGGGGCAATGCGTTGCAGTCCTCAAGAGGACATCATGAGATCCTGAGGTTGTAGAGTAGCTAGTCTTAGGTCATTATAATACATTAATTATCACTGTTAAATGGGGCAATGCGTTGCGGCCCTCAAGAGGCCATCATGAGATCCTGAGGTTGTAGAGTAGCTAGACTTAGGTCATTATAATACATTAATTATCACTGTTAAATGGGGCAATGCGTTGCAGCCCTCAAGAGGCCATCATGAGATCCTGAGGTTGTAGAGTAGCTATTCTTAGGTCATTATAATACATTAATTATCACTGTTAAATGGGGCAATGCGTTGCGGCCCTCAAGAGGCCATCATGAGATCCTGAGGTTGTAGAGTAGCTAGTCTTAGGTCATTATAATACATTAATTATAACTGTTAAATGGGGCAATGCGTTGCGGCCCTCAAGTGGCCATCATGAGATCCTGAGGTTGTAGAGTAGCTAGCCTTAGGTCTTTATAATACACTACTTATCACTGTTAAATGGGGCAATGCATTGCAGCCCTCAAGAGGCCATCATGAGGCCCTGAGGTTGTAGAGTAGCTAGCCTTAGGTCATTATAATACATTACTCATCACTGTTAAATGGGGCAATGCGTTGCGGCCCTCGAGAGGCCATCATGAGATCCTGAGGTTGTAGAGTAGCTAGCCTTAGGTCATTATAATACACTACTTATCACTGTTAAATGGGGCAATGCGTTGCAGCCCTCAAGAGGCCATCATGAGATCCTGAGGTTGTAGAGTAGCTAGCCTTAGGTCATTATATTACACTAATTATCACTGTTAAATGGGGCAATGCGTTGCGGCCCTCAAGAGGCCATCATGAGAACCTGAGGTTGTAGAGTAGCTAGCCTTAGGTCATTATAATACACTAATTATCACTGTTAAATGGGGCAATGCGTTGCAGCTCTCAAGAGGCCATCATGAGATCCTGAGGTTGTAGAGTAGCTAGCCTTAGGTCATTATAATACACTACTTATCACAGTTAAATGGGGCAATGCGTTGCAGCCCTCAAGTGGCCATCATGAGATCCTGAGGTTGTGGAGTAGGTAGCCTTAGGTCATTATAATACACTAATTATCACTGTTAAATGGGGCAATGCGTTGCAGCCCTCAAGTGGCCATCATGAAATCCTGAGGTTGTAGAGTAGCTAGCCTTAGGTCATTATACTACACTAATTATCACTGTTAAATAGGGCAATGCGTTGCGGCCCTCAAGAGGCCATCATGAGATCCTGAGGTTGTAGAGTAGCTAGCCTTAGGTCATTATAATACATTCATTATCACTGTTAAATGGGCAATGCGTTGCAGCCCTCAAGAGGCCATCATGAGATCCTGAGGTTGTAGAGTAACTAGTGTTAGGTCATTATGATACATTAATTATCACTGTTAAATGGGGCAATGCGTTGCAGCCCTCAAGTGGCCATCATGAGATCCTGAGGTTGTAGAGTAGCTAGCCTTAGGTCATTAAAATACACTAATTATCACTGTTAAATGGGGCAATGCGTTGCAGCCCTCAAGAGGCCATCATGAGATCCTGAGGTTGTAGAGTAGCTAGCCTTAGGTCATTATAATACATTCATTATCACTGTTAAATGGCGCAATGCCTTGCAGCCCTCAAGAGGCCATCATGAGATCCTGAGGTTGTAGAGTAGCTAGCCTTAGGTCATTAAAATACACTAATTATCACTGTTAAATGGGGCAATGCCTTGCAGCCCTCAAGTGGCCATCATGAGAACCTGAGGTTGTAGAGTAGCTAGCCTTAGGTCATTATAATACATTCATTATCACTGTTAAATGGGGCAATGCGTTGCGGCCCTCAAGAGGCCATCATGAGATCCTGAGGTTGTAGAGTAGCTAGCCTTAGGTCATTATAATACATTCATTATCACTGTTAAATGGGGCAATGCGTTGCGGCCCTCAAGAGGCCATCATGAGAACCTGAGGTTGTAGAGTAGCTAGCCTTAGGTCATTATAATACATTCATTATCACTGTTAAATGGGGCAATGCCTTGCAGCCCTCAAGTGGCCATCATGAGAACCTGAGGTTGTAGACTAGCTAGCCTTAGGTCATTATAATACATTACTAGTCACTGTTAAATGGGGCAATGCGTTGCGGCCCTCAAGAGGCCTTCATGAGATCCGGAGGTTGTAGAGTAGCTAGCCTTAGGTAATTATAATACACTAATTATCACTGTTAAATGGGGCAATGCCTTGCAGCCCTCAAGTGGCCATCATGAGATCCTGAGGTTGTAGAGTAGCTAGCCTTAGGTCATTATAGTACATTCATTATCACTGTTAAATGAGGCAATGCGTTGCGGCCCTCAAGAGGCCATCATGAGATCCTGAGGTTGTAGAGTAGCTAGCCTTAGGTCATTATAATACACTACTTATCACTGTTAAATGGGGCAATGCGTTGCAGCCCTCAAGTGGCCATCATGAGATCCTGAGGTTGTAGAGTAGCTAGCCTTAGGTCATTATAGTACACAAATTATCACTGTTAAATGGGGCAATGCGTTGCCGCCCTCAAGTGGCCATCATGAGATCCTGAGGTTGTAGAGTAGCTAGTCTTAGGTCATTATAATACATTCATTATCACTGTTAAATGGGGCAATGCGTTGCAGCCCTCAAGTGGCCATCATGAGATCCTGAGGTTGTAGCGTAGCTAGCCTTAGGTCATTATAGTACACTAATTATCACTGTTAAGTGGGGCAATGCGTTGCGGCCCTCAAGTGGCCATCATGAGATCCTGAGGTTGTAGAGTAGCTAGCCTTAGGTCATTATAGTACACTAATTATCACTGTTAAATGGGGCAATGCGTTGCGGCCCTCAAGTGGCCATCATGAGATCCTGAGGTTGTAGAGTAGCTAGTCTTAGGTCATTATAATACATTCATTATCACTGTTAAATGGGGCAATGCCTTGCAGCCCTCAAGTGGCCATCATGAGATCCTGAGGTTGTAGAGTAGCTAGTCTTAGGTCATTATAATACATTCATTATCACTGTTAAATGGGGCAATGCGTTGCGGCCCTCAAGAGGCCATCATGAGATCCTGAGGTTGTAGAGTAGCTAGTCTTAGGTCATTATAATACATTAATTATCACTGTTAAATGGGGCAATGCGTTGCGGCCCTCAAGAGGCCATCATGAGATCCTGAGGTTGTAGAGTAGCTAGTCTTAGGTCATTATAATACATTAATTATCACTGTTAAATGGGGCAATGCGTTGCGGCCCTCAAGAGGCCATTATGAGATCCTGAGGTTGTAGAGTAGCTAGTCTTAGGTCATTATAATACATTAATTATCACTGTTAAATGGGGCAATGCATTGCAGCCCTCAAGTGGCCATCATGAGATCCTGAGGTTGTAGAGTAGCTAGCCTTAGGTCTTGATAATACACTACTTATCACTGTTAAATGGGGCAATGCATTGCAGCCCTCAAGAGGCCATCATGAGGCCCTGAGGTTGTAGCGTAGCTAGCCTTAGGTCATTATAATACATTCATTATCACTGTTAAATGGGGCAATGCATTGCGGCCCTCAAGAGGCCATCATGAGATCCTGAGGTTGTAGAGTAGCTAGCCTTAGGTCATTATAATACACTACTTATCACTGTTAAATGGGGCAATGCGTTGCAGCCCTCAAGAGGCCATCATGAGATCCTGAGGTTGTAGAGTAGCTAGTGTTAGGTCATTATGATACATTAATTATCACTGTTAAATGGGGCAATGCGTTGCAGCCCTCAAGTGGCCATCATGAGATCCTGAGGTTGTAGAGTAGCTAGCCTTAGGTCATTATAATACACTAATTATCACTGTTAAATGGGGCAATGCGTTGCAGCCCTCAAGAGGCCATCATGAGATCCTGAGGTTGTAAAGTAGCTAGCCTTAGGTCATTATAATACATTCATTATCACTGTTAAATGGCGCAATGCCTTGCAGCCCTCAAGAGGCCATCATGAGATCCTGAAGTTGTAGAGTAGCTAGCCTTAGGTCATTATAATACACTACTTATCACTGTTAAATGGGGCAATGCGTTGCAGCCCTCAAGAGGCCATCATGAGAACCTGAGGTTGTAGAGTAGCTAGCCTTAGGTCATTATAATACACTAATTATCACTGTTAAATGGGGCAATGCGTTGCAGCCCTCAAGAGGCCATCATGAGATCCTGAGGTTGTAGAGTAGCTAGCCTTAGGTCATTATAGTACATTACTTATCACTGTTAAATGGGGCAATGCGTTGCAGCCCTCAAGAGGCCATCATGAGGCCCTGAGGTTGTAGATTAGTTAGCTTTAGGTCATTATAATACATTCATTATCACTGTTAAATGGGGCAATGCGTTGCGCCCTCAAGAGGCCATCATGAGATCCTGAGGTTGTAGAGTAGCTAGTCTTAGGTCATTAAAATACACTAATTATCACTGTTAAATGGGGCAATGCCTTGCAGCCCTCAAGTGGCCATCATGAGAACCTGAGGTTGTAGAGTAGCTAGCCTTAGGTCATTATAATACACTAATTATCACTGTTAAATGGGGCAATGCGTTGCAGCCCTCAAGTGGCCATCATGAGATCCTGAGGTTGTAGAGTAGCTAGCCTTAGGTCATTATAATACATTCATTATCACTGTTAAATGGGGCAATGCGTTGCGGCCCTCAAGAGGCCATCATGAGATCCTGAGGTTGTAGAGTAGCTAGCCTTAGGTCATTATAATACATTCATTATCACTGTTAAATGGGGCAATGCGTTGCGGCCCTCAAGAGGCCATCATGAGATCCTGAGGTTGTAGAGTAGCTAGTCTTAGGTCATTATAATACATTCATTATCACTGTTAAATGGGGCAATGCGTTGCGGCCCTCAAGAGGCCATCATGAGATCCTGAGGTTGTAGAGTAGCTAGCCTTAGGTCATTATAATACATTCATTATCACTGTTAAATGGGGCAATGCTTTGCGGCCCTCAAGAGGCCATCATGAGATCCTGAGGTTGTAGAGTAGCTAGCCTTAGGTCATTATAATACATTCATTATCACTGTTAAATGGGGCAATGCGTTGCGGCCCTCAAGAGGCCATCATGAGATCCTGAGGTTGTAGAGTAGCAAGCATTAGGTCATTATAATACATTCATTATCACTGTTAAATGGGGCAATGCCTTGCAGCCCTCAAGTGGCCATCATGAGAACCTGAGGTTGTAGACTAGCTAGCCTTAGGTCATTATAATACATTACTTGTCACTGTTAAATGGGGCAATGCGTTGCGGCCCTCAAGAGGCCATCATGAGATCCTGAGGTTGTAGAGTAGCTAGCCTTAGGTCATTATAATACACTAATTATCACTGTTAAATGGGGCAATGCCTTGCAGCCCTCAAGTGGCCATCATGAGATCCTGAGGTTGTAGAGTAGCTAGTCTTAGGTCATTATAATACATTAATTATCACCGTTAAATGGGGCAATGCGTTGCAGCCCTCAAGAGGCCATCATGAGAACCTGAGGTTGTAGAGTAGCTAGCCTTAGGTCATTATAATACATTACTTATCACTGTTAAATGGGGCAATGCGTTGCGGCCCTCAAGAGGCCATCATGAGATCCTGAGGTTGTAGAGTAGCTAGCCTTAGGTCATTATAATACACTACTTATCACTGTTAAATGGGGCAATGCGTTGCAGCCCTCAAGTGGCCATCATGAGATCCTGAGGTTGTAGAGTAGCTAGTCTTAGGTCATTATAATACACTAATTATCACTGTTAAATGGGGCAATGCGTTGCAGCCCTCAAGTGGCCATCATGAGAACCTGAGGTTGTAGAGTAGCTAGCCTTAGGTCATTATAGTACACTAATTATCACTGTTAAATGGGGCAATGCGTTGCGGCCCTCAAGTGGCCATCATGAGATCCTGAGGTTGTAGAGTAGCTAGCCTTAGGTCATTATAGTACACTAATTATCACTGTTAAATGGGGCAATGCGTTGCGGCCCTCAAGAGGCCATCATGAGATCCTGAGGTTGTAGAGTAGCTAGTCTTAGGTCATTATAATACATTCATTATCACTGTTAAATGGGGCAATGCGTTGCGGCCCTCAAGAGGCCATCATGAGATCCTGAGGTTGTAGAGTAGCTAGTCTTAGGTCATTATAATACATTCATTATCACTGTTAAATGGGGCAATGCGTTGCAGCCCTCAAGTGGCCATCATGAGAACATGAGGTTGTAGAGTAGCTAGTCTCAGGTCATTATAATACATTAATTATCACTGTTAAATGGGGCAATGCGTTGCAGCCCTCAAGTGGCCATCATGAGGCCCTGAGGTTGTTGAGTAGCTAGTCTTAGGTCATTATAATACATTCATTATCACTGTTAAATGGGGCAATGCGTTGCAGCCCTCAAGTGGCCATCATGAGAACCTGAGGTTGTAGAGTAGCTAGCCTTAGGTCATTATAATACATTAATTATCACTGTTAAATGGGGCAATGCCTTGCAGCCCTCAAGTGGCCATCATGAGATCCTGAGGTTGTAGAGTAGCTAGTCTTAGGTCATTATAATACATTCATTATCACTGTTAAATGGGGCAATGCGTTGCAGCCCTCAAGTGGCCATCATGAGGCCCTGAGGTTGTAGAGTAGCTAGTCTTAGGTCATTATAATACACTAATTATCACTGTTAATAGCGGCTTTGGTGGCGTAGTCGGTAGCATGCTGAACTGCTATGCCCAAGATAGTGGGTTCAAACACGGCCGAAGTCGTCGGATTTTTTTAAGAGCGTTAAAAATCCTTCAGTATGTCTTCCTTCGGAGGGGATGTAAACCCGGCGGTCCCATGTCATAGATTTATGGCATGTAAAAGATCCTTTCACAGACTAAACTTGTGTAAAGAAAAATTTGTTAGGTTAGATTTCGTCAGAACGCTCTATCAAAGTTCCAACGTTCACCACTAGGTATCATTGATATCTGGTGGCGAACGTTGGAACTACTTGGAATTGAACGGAACTTGTAGCCATAGCTCATCCTTTATATAGGGTATCCGCTGGAAGCAGCTACAGACTCAGGCGAGCCGAACATGTCCTCGGACACTCCCGGCACTAAAAGCCATACGATAAATAAATATCACTGTTAAATGGGGCAATGCCTTGCAGCCCTCAAGTGGCCATCATGAGAACCTGAGGTTGTAGAGTAGCTAGTCTTATGTCATTATAATACATTCATTATCACTGTTAAATGGGGCAATGCCTTGCAGCCCTCAAGTGGCCATCATGAGATCCTGAGGTTGTAGAGTAGCCAGCCTTAGGTCATTATAATACACTAATTATCACTGTTAAATGGGGCAATGCCTTGCAGCCCTCAAGAGGCCATCATGAGATCCTGAGGTTGTAGAGTAGCTAGTCTCAGGTCATTATAATACATTCATTATCACTGTTAAATGGGGCAATGCCTTGCAGCCCTCAAGTGGCCATCATGAGATCCTGAGGTTGTAGAGTAGCTAGTCTCAGGTCATTATAATACATTCATTATCACTGTTAAATGGGGCAATGCCTTGCAGCCCTCAAGTGGCCATCATGAGATCCTGAGGTTGTAGAGTAGCTAGTCACAGGTCATTATAATACACTAATTATCACTGTTAAATGGGGCAATGCCTTGCAGCCCTCAAGTGGCCATCATGAGGCCCTGAGGTTGTAGAGTAGCTAGTCTTAGGTCATTATAATACACTAATTATCACTGTTAAATGGGGCAATGCCTTGCAGCCCTCAAGTGGCCATCATGAGATCCTGAGGTTGTAGAGTAGCTAGCCTTAGGTCATTATAATACACTAATTATCACTGTTAAATGGGGCAATGCGTTGCGGCCCTCAAGAGGCCATCATGAGATCCTGAGGTTGTAGAGTAGCTAGCCTTAGGTCATTATAATACATTCATTATCACTGTTAAATGGGGCAATGCATTGCAGCCCTCAAGTGGCCATCATGAGATCCTGAGGTTGTAGAGTAGCTAGCCTTAGGTCATTATAATACATTAATTATCACTGTTAAATGGGGCAATGCGTTGCGGCCCTCAAGAGGCCATCATGAGATCCTGAGGTTGTAGAGTAGCTAGCCTTAGGTCATTATAATACACTAATTATCACTGTTAAATGGGGCAATGCGTTGCGGCCCTCAAGTGGCCATCATGAGGCCCTGAGGTTGTAGAGTAGCTAGCCTTAGGTCATTATAATACACTAATTATCACTGTTAAATGGGGCAATGCGTTGCAGCCCTCAAGAGGCCATCATGAGATCCTGAGGTTGTAGAGTAGCTAGCCTTAGGTCATTATAGTACATTCATTATCACTGTTAAATGGGGCAATGCGTTGCGGCCCTCAAGAGGCCATCATGAGATCCTGAGGTTGTAGAGTAGCTAGCCTTAGGTCATTATAATACACTAATTATCACTGTTAAATGGGGCAATGCGTTGCGGCCCTCAAGAGGCCATCATGAGATCCTGAGCTTGTAGAGTAGCTAGTCTTAGGTCATTATAGTACATTCATTATCACTGTTAAATGGGGCAATGCGTTGCCGCCCTCAAGAGGCCATCATGAGATCCTGAGGTTGTAGAGTAGCTAGCCTTAAGACATTATAATACACTAATTATCACTGTTAAATGGGGCAATGCGTTGCGGCCCTCAAGAGGCCATCATGAGATCCTGAGGTTGTAGAGTAGCTAGCCTTAGGTCATTATAATACATTCATTATCACTGTTAAATGGGGCAATGCGTTGCGACACTCAAGTGGTCATCATGAGATCCTGAGGTTGTAGAGTAGCTAGTCTTAGGTCATTATAATACATTCATTATCACTGTTAAATGGGGCAATGCGTTGCGACCCTCAAGTGGCCATCATGAGATCCTGAGCTTGTAGAGTAGCTAGCCTTAGGTCATTATAATACATTCATTATCACTGTTAAATGGGGCAATGCGTTGCAGCCCTCAAGAGGCCATCATGAGATCCTGAGCTTGTAGAGTAGCTAGCCTTAGGTCATTATAATACATTACTTATCACTGTTAAATGGGGCAATGCCTTGCCGCCCTCAAGTGGCCATCATGAGATCCTGAGGTTGTAGAGTAGCTAGCCTTAGGTCATTATAATACATTCATTATCCCTGTTAAATGGGGCAATGCGTTGCAGCCTTCAAGAGGCCATCATGAGATCCTGAGGTTGTAGAATAGCTAGCCTTAGGTCATTATAATACATTCATTATCACTGTTAAATGGGGCAATCCGTTGCAGCCCTCATGTGGCCATCATGAGATCCTGAGGTTGTAGAGTAGCTAGCCTTAGGTCATTATAATACACTAATTATCACTGTTAAATGGGGCAATGCGTTGCGGCCCTCAAGTGGCCATCATGAGATCCTGAGGTTGTAGAGTAGCCAGCCTTAGGTCATTATAATACATTCATTATCACTGTTAAATGGGGCAATGCATTGCGGCCCTCAAGAGGCCATCATGAGAACCTGAGGTTGTAGAGTAGCTAGCCTTAGGTCATTATAATACATTCATTATCACTGGTAAATGGGGTAATGCGTTGCACCCCTCAAGTGGCCATCATGAGATCCTGAGGTTGTAGAGTAGCTAGCCTTAGGTCATTATAATACATTCATTATCACTGTTAAATGGGGCAATGCATTGCGGCCCTCAAGAGGCCATCATGAGAACCTGAGGTTGTAGAGTAGCTAGCCTTAGGTCATTATAATACATTCATTATCACTGTTAAATGGGGCAATGCGTTGCAGCCCTCAAGTGGCCATCAAGAGATCTTGAGGTTGTAGAGTAGCTAGTCTTAGGTCATTATAATACACTAATTATCACTGTTAAATGGGGCAATGCGTTGCAGCCCTCAAGTGGCCATCATGAGAACCTGAGGTTGTAGAGTAGCTAGCCTTAGGTCATTATAATACATTACTTGTCACTGTTAAATGGGGCAATGCGTTGCGGCCCTCAAGAGGCCATCATGAGAACCTGAGGTTGTAGAGTAGCTAGCCTTAGGTCATTATAATACATTACTTATCACTGTTAAATGGGGCAATGCCTTGCAGCCCTCAAGTGGCCATCATGAGAACCTGGGGTTGTAGAATAGCTAGCCTTAGGTCATTATAATACATTCGTTATCACTGTTAAATGGGGCAATGCGTTGCGCCCTCAAGAGGCCATCATGAGATCCTGAGGTTGTAGAGTAGCTAGCCTTAGGTCATTATAATACATTCATTATCACTGTTAAATGGGGCAATGCGTTGCGCCCTCAAGAGGCCATCATGAGATCCTGAGGTTGTAGAGTAGCTAGCCTTAGGTCATTATAATACATTCATTATCACTGTTAAATGGGGCAATGCCTTGCAGCCCTCAAGAGGCCATCATGAGATCGTGAGGTTGTAGAGTAGCTAGCCTTAGGTCATTATAATACACTAATTATCACTGTTAAATGGGGCAATGCGTTGCGGCCCTCAAGTGGCCATCATGAGATCCTGAGGTTGTAGAGTAGCCAGCCTTAGGTCATTATAATACATTCATTATCACTGTTAAATGGGGCAATGCGTTGCAGCCCTCAAGTGGCCATCAAGAGATCTTGAGGTTGTAGAGTAGCTAGTCTTTGGTCATTATAATACATTCATTATCACTGTTAAATGGCGCAATGCCTTGCAGCCCTCAAGAGGCCATCATGAGATCCTGAGGTTGTAGAGTAGCTAGTCTTAGGTCATTATAATACACTAATTATCACTGTTAAATGGGGCAATGCGTTGCAGCCCTCAAGAGGCCATCATGAGATCCTGAGGTTGTAGAGTAGCTAGCCTTAGGTCATTATAATACATTCATTATCACTGTTAATTGGCGCAATGCCTTGCAGCCCTCAAGAGGCCATCATGAGAACCTGAGGTTGTAGAGTAGCTAGCCTTAGGTCATTATAATACATTCATTATCACTGTTAAATGGGGCAATGCGTTGCGCCCTCAAGAGGCCATCATGAGATCCTGAGGTTGTAGAGTAGCTAGCCTTAGGTCATTATAATACATTCATTATCACTGTTAAATGGGGCAATGCGTTGCGCCCTCAAGAGGCCATCATGAGATCCTGAGGTTGTAGAGTAGCTAGCCTTAGGTCATTATAATACATTCATTATCACTGTTAAATGGGGCAATGCCTTGCAGCCCTCAAGAGGCCATCATGAGATCGTGAGGTTGTAGAGTAGCTAGCCTTAGGTCATTAAAATACACTAATTATCACTGTTAAATGGGGCAATGCCTTGCAGCCCTCAAGTGGCCATCATGAGAACCTGAGGTTGTAGAGTAGCTAGCCTTAGATCATTATAATACATTCATTATCACTGTTAAATGGGGCAATGCGTTGCGGCCCTCAAGAGGCCATCATGAGATCCTGAGGTTGTAGAGTAGCTAGCCTTAGGTCATTATAATACATTCATTATCACTGTTAAATGGGGCAATGCGTTGCGGCCCTCAAGAGGCCATCATGAGATCCTGAGGTTGTAGAGTAGCTAGTCTTAGGTCATTATAATACATTCATTATCACTGTTAAATGGGGCAATGCGTTGCGGCCCTCAAGAGGCCAGCATGAGATCCTGAGGTTGTAGAGTAGCTAGCCTTAGGTCATTATAATACATTCATTATCACTGTTAAATGGGGCAATGCGTTGCGGCCCTCAAGAGGCCATCATGAGATCCTGAGGTTGTAGAGTAGCTAGCCTTAGGTCATTATAATACATTCATTATCACTGTTAAATGGGGCAATGCCTTGCAGCCCTCAAGTGGCCATCATGAGATCCTGAGGTTGTAGAGTAGCTAGTCTCAGGTCATTATAATACATTAATTATCACTGTTAAATGGGGCAATGCCTTGCAGCCCTCAAGTGGCCATCATGAGAACCTGAGGTTGTAGAGTAGCTAGTCTCAGGTCATTATAATACATTAATTATCACTGTTAAATGGGGCAATGCGTTGCGGCCCTCAAGTGGCCATCATGAGATCCTGAGGTTGTAGAGTAGCTAGTCTTAGGTCATTATAATACATTCATTATTACTGTTAAATGGGGCAATGCGTTGCAGCCCTCAAGTGGCCATCATGAGAACCTGAGGTTGTAGAGTAGCTAGTCTCAGGTCATTATAATACATAAATTATCACTGTTAAATGGGGCAATGCGTTGCAGCCCTCAAGTGGCCATCATGAGGCCCTGAGGTTGTAGAGTAGCTAGTCTTAGGTCATTATAATACATTCATTATCACTGTTAAATGGGGCAATGCGTTGCAGCCCTCAAGTGGCCATCATGAGGCCCTGAGGTTGTAGAGTAGCTAGTCTTAGGTCATTATAATACACTAATTATCACTGTTAATAGCGGCTTCGGTGGCGTAGTCGGTAGCATGCTGAACTGCTATGCCCAAGATAGTGGGTTCAAACACGGCCGAAGTCGTCGGATTTTTTAGGAGCGTTAAAAATCCTTCAGTATGTCTTCCTTCGGAGGGGAAGTAAACCCGGCGGTCCCATGTCATAGATTTATGGCATGTAAAAGATCCTTTCACAGACTAAACTTGTGTACAGAAAAATTTGTTAGGTTAGATTTCGTCAGAACGCTCTATCAAAGTTCCAACGTTCACCACTAGGTATCATTGATATCTGTTGGCGAACGTTGGAACTACTTGGAATTGAACGGAACTTGTAGCCATAGCTCATCCTTTATATAGGGTATCCGCTGGAAGCAGCTACAGACTCAGGCGAGCCGAACATGTCCTCGGACACTCCCGGCACTAAAAGCCATACGATAAATAAATATCACTGTTAAATGGGGCAATGCCTTGCAGCCCTCAAGTGGCCATCATGAGAACCTGAGGTTGTAGAGTAGCTAGTCTTAGGTCATTATAATACATTCATTATCACTGTTAAATGGGGCAATGCCTTGCAGCCCTCAAGTGGCCATCATGAGATCCTGAGGTTGTAGAGTAGCCAGCCTTAGGTCATTATAATACACTAATTATCACTGTTAAATGGGGCAATGCCTTGCAGCCCTCAAGAGGCCATCATGAGATCCTGAGGTTGTAGAGTAGCTAGTCTCAGGTCATTATAATACACTAATTATCACTGTTAAATGGGGCAATGCCTTGCAGCCCTCAAGTGGCCATCATGAGATCCTGAGGTTGTAGAGTAGCTAGTCTCAGGTCATTATAATACATTCATTATTACTGTTAAATGGGGCAATGCCTTGCAGCCCTCAAGTGGCCATCATGAGATCCTGAGGTTGTAGAGTAGCTAGTCTCAGGTCATTATAATACACTAATTATCACTGTTAAATGGGGCAATGCCTTGCAGCCCTCAAGTGGCCATCATGAGGCCCTGAGGTTGTAGAGTAGCTAGTCTTAGGTCATTATAATACATTCATTATCACTGTTAAATGGGGCAATGCCTTGCAGCCCTCAAGAGGCCATCATGAGATCCTGAGGTTGTAGATTAGCTAGTCTCAGGTCATTATAATACATTCATTATCACTGTTAAATGGGGCAATGCCTTGCAGCCCTCAAGTGGCCATCATGAGATCCTGAGGTTGTAGAGTAGCTAGTCTCAGGTCATTATAATACACTAATTATCACTGATAAATGGGGCAATGCCTTGCAGCCCTCAAGTGGCCATCATGAGGCCCTGAGGTTGTAGAGTAGCTAGCCTTAGGTCATTATAATACACTAATTATCACTGTTAAATGGGGCAATGCCTTGCAGCCCTCAAGTGGCCATCATGAGATCCTGAGGTTGTAGAGTAGCTAGCCTTAGGTCATTATAATACACTAATTATCACTGTTAAATGGGGCAATGCGTTGCGGCCCTCAAGAGGCCATCATGAGATCCTGAGGTTGTAGAGTAGCTAGCCTTAGGTCATTATAATACATTCATTATCACTGTTAAATGGGGCAATGCATTGCAGCCCTCAAGTGGCCATCATGAGATCCTGAGGTTGTAGAGTCGCTAGCCTTAGGTCATTATAATACATTACTTATCACTGTTAAATGGGGCAATGCGTTGCGGCCCTCAAGTGGCCATCATGAGGCCCTGAGGTTGTAGAGTAGCTAGCCTTAGGTCATTATAATACACTAATTATCACTGTTAAATGGGACAATGCGTTGCAGCCCTCAAGAGGCCATCATGAGATCCTGAGCTTGTAGAGTAGCTAGCCTTAGGTCATTATAGTACATTCATTATCACTGTTAAATGGGGCAATGCGTTGCCGCCCTCAAGAGGCCATCATGAGATCCTGAGGTTGTAGAGTAGCTAGCCTTAAGACATTATAATACACTAATTATCACTGTTAAATGGGGCAATGCGTTGCGGCCCTCAAGAGGCCATCATGAGATCCTGAGGTTGTAGAGTAGCTAGCCTTAGGTCATTATAATACATTCATTATCACTGTTAAATGGGGCAATGCGTTGCAACACTCAAGTGGCCATCATGAGATCCTGAGGTTGTAGAGTAGCTAGTCTAAGGTCATTATAATACATTCATTATCACTGTTAAATGGGGCAATGCGTTGCGGCCCTCAAGTGGCCATCATGAGATCCTGAGCTTGTAGAGTAGCTAGCCTTAGGTCATTATAATACATTCATTATCACTGTTAAATGGGGCAATGCGTTGCAGCCCTCAAGAGGCCATCATGAGATCCTGAGCTTGTAGAGTAGCTAGCCTTAGGTCATTATAATACATTACTTATCACTGTTAAATGGGGCAATGCGTTGCAGCCTTCAAGAGGCCATCATGAGATCCTGAGGTTGTAGAATAGCTAGCCTTAGGTCATTATAATACATTCATTATCACTGTTAAATGGGGCAATGCGTTGCAGCCCTCATGTGGCCATCATGAGATCCTGAGGTTGTAGAGTAGCTAGCCTTAGGTCATTATAATACACTAATTATCACTGTTAAATGGGGCAATGCGTTGTGGCCCTCAAGTGGCCATCATGAGATCCTGAGGTTGTAGAGTAGCCAGCCTTAGGTCATTATAATACATTCATTATCACTGTTAAATGGGGCAATGCATTGCGGCCCTGAAGAGGCCCTCATGAGAACCTGAGGTTGTAGAGTAGCTAGCCTTAGGTCATTATAATACATTCATAATCACTGGTAAATGGGGCAATGCGTTGCACCCCTCAAGTGGCCATCATGAGATCCTGAGGTTGTAGAGTAGCTAGCCTTAGGTCATTATAATACATTCATTATCACTGTTAAATGGGGCAATGCGTTGCGGCCCTCAAGAGGCCATCATGAGAACCTGAGGTTGTAGAGTAGCTAGCCTTAGGTCATTATAATACATTCATTATCACTGTTAAATGGGGCAATGCGTTGCAGCCCTCAAGTGGCCATCAAGAGATCTTGAGGTTGTAGAGTAGCTAGTCTTAGGTCATTATAATACACTAATTATCACTGTTAAATGGGGCAATGCGTTGCAGCCCTCAAGTGGCCATCATGAGAACCTGAGGTTGTAGAGTAGCTAGCCTTAGGTCATTATAATACATTACTTGTCACTGTTAAATGGGGCAATGCGTTGCGGCCCTCAAGAGGCCATCATGAGAACCTGAGGTTGTAGAGTAGCTAGCCTTAGGTCATTATAATACATTACTTATCACTGTTAAATGGGGCAATGCCTTGCAGCCCTCAAGTGGCCAACATGAGAACCTGGGGTTGTAGAGTAGCTAGCCTTAGGTCATTATAATACATTCGTTATCACTGTTAAATGGGGCAATGCGTTGCGGCCCTCAAGAGGCCATCATGAGAACCTGAGGTTGTAGAGTAGCTAGCCTTAGGTCATTATAATACATGACTTATCACTGTTAAATGGGGCAATGCGTTGCAGCCCTCAAGTGGCCATCATGAGAACCTGAGGTTGTAGACTAGCTAGCCTTAGGTCATTATAGTACACTAATTATCACTGTTAAATGGGGCAATGCGTTGCAGCCCTCAAGTGGCCATCATGAGATCCTGAGGTTGTAGAGTAGCTAGCCTTAGGTCTTTATAATACATTCATTATCACTGTTAAATGGGGCAATGCGTTGCGGCCCTCAAGAGGCCATCATGAGATCCTGAGGTTGTAGAGTAGCTAGCCTTAGGTCATTATAATACATTCATTATCACTGTTAAATGGGGCAATGCGTTGCCGCCCTCAAGAGGCCATCATGAGATCCTTAGGTTGTAGAGTAGCTAGCCTTAGGTCATTATAATACATTAATTATCACTGTTAAATGGGGCAATGCGTTGCAGCCCTCAAGAGGCCATCATGAGAACCTGAGGTTGTAGAGTAGCTAGCCTTAGGTCATTATAATACATTACTTATCACTGTTAAATGGGGCAATGCGTTGCGGCCCTCAAGAGGCCATCATGAGATCCTGAGGTTGTAGAGTAGCTAGCCTTAGGTCATTATAATACACTACTTATCAATGTTAAATGGGGCAATGCGTTGCAGCCCTCAAGAGGCCATCATGAGATCCTGAGGTTGTAGAGTAGCTATCCTTAGGTCATTATAATACACTAATTATCACTGTTAAATGGGGCAATGCGTTGCGGCCCTCAAGAGGCCATCATGAGAACCTGAGGTTGTAGAGTAGCTAGCCTTAGGTCATTATAATACACTAAATATCACTGTTAAATGGGGCAATGCGTTGCAGCTCTCAAGAGGCCATCATGAGATCCTGAGGTTGTAGAGTAGCTAGCCTTAGGTCATTATAATACACTACTTATCACAGTTAAATGGGGCAATGCGTTGCAGCCCTCAAGTGGCCATCATGAGATCCTGAGGTTGTGGAGTAGGTAGCCTTAGGTCATTATAATACACTAATTATCACTGTTAAATGGGGCAATGCGTTGCAGCCCTCAAGTGGCCATCATGAAATCCTGAGGTTGTAGAGTAGCTAGCCTTAGGTCATTATAATACACTAATTATCACTGTTAAATAGGGCAATGCGTTGCGGCCCTCAAGAGGCCATCATGAGATCCTGAGGTTGTAGAGTAGCTAGCCTTAGGTCATTATAATACATTCATTATCACTGTTAAATGGGGCAATGCGTTGCAGTCCTCAAGTGGCCATCATGAGATCCTGAGGTTGTAGAGTAGCTAGCCTTAGGTCATTATAATACACTAATTATCACTGTTAAATGGGGCAGTGCGTTGCGGCCCTCAAGTGGCCATCATGAGATCCTGAGGTTGTAGAGTAGCTAGCCTTAGGTCATTATAATACATTCATTATCACTGTTAAATGGGGCAATGCGTTGCGGCCCTCAAGAGGCCATCATGAGAACCTGAGGTTGTAGAGTAGCTAGCCTTAGGTCATTATAATACATTCATTATCACTGTTAAATGGGGCAATGCGTTGCAGCCCTCAAGTGGCCATCAAGAGATCTTGAGGTTGTAGAGTAGCTAGTCTTAGGTCATTATAATACACTAATTATCACTGTTAAATGGGGCAATGCGTTGCAGTCCTCAAGTGGCCATCATGAGAACCTGAGGTTGTAGAGTAGCTAGCCTTAGGTCATTATAATACATTACTTGTCACTGTTAAATGGGGCAATGCGTTGCGGCCCTCAAGAGGCCATCATGAGAACCTGAGGTTGTAGAGTAGCTAGCCTTAGGTCATTATAATACATTACTTATCACTGTTAAATGGGGCAATGCCTTGCAGCCCTCAAGTGGCCATCATGAGAACCTGGGGTTGTAGAGTAGCTAGCCTTAGGTCATTATAATACATTCGTTATCACTGTTAAATGGGGCAGTGCGTTGCGGCCCTCAAGAGGCCATCATGAGAACCTGAGGTTGTAGAGTAGCTAGCCTTAGGTCATTATAATACATGACTTATCACTGTTAAATGGGGCAATGCGTTGCAGCCCTCAAGTGGCCATCATGAGAACCTGAGGTTGTAGACTAGCTAGCCTTAGGTCATTATAGTACACTAATTATCACTGTTAAATGGGGCAATGCATTGCAGCCCTCAAGTGGCCATCATGAGATCCTGAGGTTGTAGAGTAGCTAGCCTTAGGTCTTTATAATACATTCATTATCACTGTTAAATGGGGCAATGCGTTGCGGCCCTCAGGAGGCCATCATGAGATCCTGAGGTTGTAGAGTAGCTAGCCTTAGGTCATTATAATACATTCATTATCACTGTTAAATGGGGCAATGCGTTGCCGCCCTCAAGAGGCCATCATGAGATCCTGAGGTTGTAGAGTAGCTAGCCTTAGGTCATTATAATACATTAATTATCACTGTTAAATGGGGCAATGCGTTGCAGCCCTCAAGAGGCCATCATGAGAACCTGAGGTTGTAGAGTAGCTAGCCTTAGATCATTATAATACATTACTTATCACTGTTAAATGGGGCAATGCGTTGCGGCCCTCAAGAGGCCATCATGAGATCCTGAGGTTGTAGAGTAGCTAGTCTTAGGTCATTATAATACACTAATTATCACTGTTAAATGGGGCAATGCGTTGCAGCTCTCAAGAGGCCATCATGAGATCCTGAGGTTGTAGAGTAGCTAGCCTTAGGTCATTATAATACACTAATTATCACTGTTAAATGGGGCAATGCGTTGCAGCCCTCAAGAGGCCATCATGAGATCTTGAGGTTGTCGAGTAGCTATCCTTAGGTCATTATAATACACTAATTATCACTGTTAAATGGGGCAATGCGTTGCGGCCCTCAAGAGGCCATCATGAGAACCTGAGGTTGTAGAGTAGCTAGCCTTAGGTCATTATAATACACTAATTATCACTGTTAAATGGGGCAATGCGTTGCAGCTCTCAAGAGGCCATCATGAGATCCTGAGGTTGTAGAGTAGCTAGCCTTAGGTCATTATAATACACTACTTATCACAGTTAAATGGGGCAATGCGTTGCAGCCCTCAAGTGGCCATCATGAGATCCTGAGGTTGTGGAGTAGGTAGCCTTAGGTCATTATAATACACTAATTATCACTGTTAAATGGGGCAATGCGTTGCAGCCCTCAAGTGGCCATCATGAAATCCTGAGGTTGTAGAGTAGCTAGCCTTAGGTCATTATAATACACTAATTATCACTGTTAAATAGGGCAATGCGTTGCGGCCCTCAAGAGGCCATCATGAGATCCTGAGGTTGTAGAGTAGCTAGCCTTAGGTCATTATAATACATTCATTATCACTGTTAAATGGGGCAATGCGTTGCAGTCCTCAAGTGGCCATCATGAGATCTTGAGGTTGTAGAGTAGCTAGCCTCAGGTCATTATAATACACTAATTATCACTGTTAAATGGGGCAGTGCGTTGCGGCCCTCAAGTGGCCATCATGAGATCCTGAGGTTGTAGAGTAGCTAGCCTTAGGTCATTATAATACATTCATTATCACTGTTAAATGGGGCAATGCATTGCGGCCCTCAAGAGGCCATCATGAGATCCTGAGGAGGTAGAGTAGCTAGCCTTAGGTCATTATAATACACTACTTATCACTGTTAAATGGGGCAATGCGTTGCAGCCCTCAAGAGGCCATCATGAGATCCTGAGGTGGTAGAGTAGCTAGTGTTAGGTCATTATGATACATTAATTATCACTGTTAAATGGGGCAATGCGTTGCAGCCCTCAAGTGGCCATCATGAGATCCTGAGGTTGTAGAGTAGCTAGCCTTAGGTCATTATAATACATTTCTTATCACTGTTAAATGTGGCAATGCGTTGCAGCCCTCAAGAGGCCATCATGAGATCCTGAGGTTGTAGAGTAGCTAGCCTTAGGTCATTATAATACATTCATTATCACTGTTAAATGGCGCAATGCCTTGCAGCCCTCAAGAGGCCATCATGAGATCCTGAGGTTGTAGAGTAGCTAGCCTTAGGTCATTATAATACACTAATTATCACTGTTAAATGGGGCAATGCCTTGCAGCCCTCAAGTGGCCATCATGAGATCCTGAGGTTGTAGAGTAGCTAGCCTTAGGTCATTAAAATACACTAATTATCACTGTTAAATGGGGCAATGCCTTGCAGCCCTCAAGTGGCCATCATGAGAACCTGAGGTTGTAGAGTAGCTAGCCTTAGGTCATTATAATACATTCATTATCACTGTTAAATGGGGCAATGCGTTGCGGCCCTCAAGAGGCCATCATGAGATCCTGAGGTTGTAGAGTAGCTAGCCTTAGGTCATTATAATACATTCATTATCACTGTTAAATGGGGCAATGCGTTGCGGCCCTCAAGAGGCCATCATGAGATCCTGAGGTTGTAGAGTAGCTAGTCTTAGGTCATTATAATACATTAATTATCACTGTTAAATGGGGCAATGCGTTGCGGCCCTCAAGTGGCCATCATTAGATCCTGAGGTTGTAGAGTAGCTAGCCTTAGGTCTTTATAATACACTACTTATCACTGTTAAATGGGGCAATGCATTGCAGCCCTCAAGAGGCCATCATGAGGCCCTGAGGTTGTAGAGTAGCTAGCCTTAGGTCATTATAATACATTACAGTACTTATCACTGTTAAATGGGGCAATGCGTTGCGGCCCTCAAGAGGCCATCATGAGATCCTGAGGTTGTAGAGTAGCTAGCCTTAGGTCATTATAATACACTACTTATCACTGTTAAATGGGGCAATGCGTTGCAGCCCTCAAGAGGCCATCATGAGATCCTGAGGTTGTAGAGTAGCTAGCCTTAGGTCATTATAATACACTAATTATCACTGTTAAATGGGGCAATGCGTTGCGGCCCTCAAGAGGCCATCATGAGAACCTGAGGTTGTAGAGTAGCTAGCCTTAGGTCATTATAATACACTAATTATCACTGTTAAATGGGGCAATGCGTTGCAGCTCTCAAGAGGCCATCATGAGATCCTGAGGTTGTAGAGTAGCTAGCCTTAGGTCATTATAATACACTACTTATCGCAGTTAAATGGGGCAATGCGTTGCAGCCCTCATGTGGCCATCATGAGATCCTGAGGTTGTGGAGTAGGTAGCCTTAGGTCATTATAATACACTAATTATCACTGTTAAATGGGGCAATGCGTTGCAGCCCTCAAGTGGCCATCATGAAATCCTGAGGTTGTAGAGTAGCTAGCCTTAGGTCATTATAATACACTAATTATCACTGTTAAATAGGGCAATGCGTTGCGGCCCTCAAGAGGCCATCATGAGATCCTGAGGTTGTAGAGTAGCTAGCCTTAGGTCATTATAATACATTCATTATCACTGTTAAATGGGGCAATGCGTTGCAGTCCTCAAGTGGCCATCATGAGATCCTGAGGTTGTAGAGTAGCTAGCCTTAGGTCATTATAATACACTAATTATCACTGTTAAATGGGGCAATGCGTTGCGGCCCTCAAGTGGCCATCATGAGATCCTGAGGTTGTAGAGTAGCTAGCCTTAGGTCATTATAATACATTCATTATCACTGTTAAATGGGGCAATGCATTGCGGCCCTCAAGAGGCCATCATGAGATCCTGAGGTTGTAGAGTAGCTAGCCTTAGGTCATTATAATACACTACTTATCACTGTTAAATGGGGCAATGCGTTGCAGCCCTCAAGAGGCCATCATGAGATCCTGAGGTTGTAGAGTAGCTAGTGTTAGGTCATTATGATACATTAATTATCACTGTTAAATGGGGCAATGCGTTGCAGCCCTCAAGTGGCCATCATGAGATCCTGAGGTTGTAGAGTAGCTAGCCTTAGGTCATTATAATACATTACTTATCACTGTTAAATGGGGCAATGCCTTGAAGCCCTCAAGTGGCCATCATGAGATCCTGAGGTTGTAGAATAGCTAGCCTTAGGTCATTAAAATACACTAATTATCACTGTTAAATGGGGCATTGCCTTGCAGCCCTCAAGTGGCCATCATGAGAACCTGAGGTTGTAGAGTAGCTAGCCTTAGGTCATTATAATACATTCATTATCACTGTTAAATGGGGCAATGCGTTGCGGCCCTCAAGAGGCCATCATGAGATCCTGAGGTTGTAGAGTAGCTAGCCTTAGGTCATTATAATACATTCATTATCACTGTTAAATGGGGCAAATTAGTTGCGGCCCTCAAGAGGCCATCATGAGATCCTGAGGTTGTAGAGTAGCTAGTCTTAGGTCATTATAATACATTCATTATCACTGTTAAATGGGGCAATGCGTTGCGGCCCTCAAGAGGCCATCATGAGATCCTGAGGTTGTAGAGTAGCTAGCCTTAGGTCATTATAATACATTCATTATCACTGTTAAATGGGGCAATGCGTTGCGGCCCTCAAGAAGCCATCATGAGAACCTGAGGTTGTAGAGTAGCTAGCCTTAGGTCATTATAATACATTCATTATCACTGTTAAATGGGGCAATGCCTTGCAGCCCTCAAGTGGCCATCATGAGAACCTGAGGTTGTAGACTAGCTAGCCTTAGGTCATTATAATACATTACTTGTCACCGTTAAATGGGGCAATGCGTTGCGGCCCTCAAGAGGCCATCATGAGATCCTGAGGTTGTAGAGTAGCTAGCCTTAGGTCATTATAATACACTAATTATCACTGTTAAATGGGGCAATGCCTTGCAGCCCTCAAGTGGCCATCATGAGATCCTGAGGTTGTAGATTAGCTAGCCTTAGGTCATTATAATACACTAATTATCACTGTTAAATGGGGCAATGCGTTGCGGCCCTCAAGTGGCCATCATGAGATCCTGAGGTTGTAGAGTAGCTAGTCTTAGGTCATTATAATACATTAATTATCACTGTTAAATGGGGCAATGCGTTGCAGCCCTCAAGAGGCCATCATGAGAACCTGAGGTTGTAGACTAGCTAGCCTTAGGTCATTATAATACATTACTTATCACTGTTAAATGGGGCAATGCGTTGCGGCCCTCAAGAGGCCATCATGAGATCCTGAGGTTGTAGAGTAGCTAGCCTTAGGTCATTATAATACACTACTTATCACTGTTAAATGGGGCAATGCGTTGCAGCCCTCAAGTGGCCATCATGAGATCCTGAGGTTGTAGAGTAGCTAGCCTTAGGTCATTATAGTACACTAATTATCACTGTTAAATGGGGCAATGCGTTGCGGCCCTCAAGTGGCCATCATGAGATCCTGAGGTTGTAGAGTAGCTAGTCTTAGGTCATTATAATACATTCATTATCACTGTTAAATGGGGAAATGCGTTGCAGCCCTCAAGTGGCCATCATGAGATCCTGAGGTTGTAGAGTAGCTAGCCTTAGGTCATTATAGTACACTAATTATCACTGTTAAATGGGGCAATGCGTTGCAGCCCTCAAGTGGCCATCATGAGATCCTGAGGTTGTAGAGTAGCTAGCCTTAGGTCATTATAGTACACTAATTATCACTGTTAAATGGGGCAATGCGTTGCACCCCTCAAGTGGCCATCATGAGATCCTGAGGTTGTAGAGTAGCTAGCCTTAGGTCATTATAATACATTCATTATCACTGTTAAATGGGGCAATGCGTTGCAGCCCTCAAGTGGCCATCATGAGAACCTGAGGTTGTAGATTAGTTAGCCTTAGGTCATTATAATACATTCATTATCACTGTTAAATGGGGCAATGCGTTGCGGCCCTCAAGAGGCCATCATGAGATCCTGAGGTTGTAGAGTAGCTAGTCTTAGGTCATTATAATACATTCATTATCACTGTTAAATGGGGCAATGCGTTGCGGCCCTCAAGTGGCCATCATGAGATCCTGAGGTTGTAGAGTAGCTAGCCTTAGGTCATTATAATACATTCATTATCACTGTTAAATGGGGCAATGCGTTGCAGCCCTCAAGTGGCCATCATGAGATCCTGAGGTTGTAGAGTAGCTAGCCTTATGTCATTATAATACACTAATTATCACTGTTAAATGGGGCAATGCGTTGCAGCCCTCAAGTGGCCATCATGAGATCCTGAGGTTGTAGAGTAGCTAGCCTTAGGTCATTATAGTACACTAATTATCACTGTTAAATGGGGCAATGCGTTGCAGCCCTCAAGTGGCCATCATGAGATCCTGAGGTTGTAGAGTAGCTAGCCTTAGGTCATTATAGTACACTAATTATCACTGTTAAATGGGGCAATGCGTTGCACCCCTCAAGTGGCCATCATGAGATCCTGAGGTTGTAGAGTAGCTAGCCTTAGGTCATTATAATACATTCATTATCACTGTTAAATGGGGCAATGCGTTGCAGCCCTCAAGTGGCCATCATGAGAACCTGAGGTTGTAGATTAGTTAGCCTTAGGTCATTATAATACATTCATTATCACTGTTAAATGGGGCAATGCGTTGCGGCCCTCAAGAGGCCATCATGAGATCCTGAGGTTGTAGAGTAGCTAGTCTTAGGTCATTATAATACATTCATTATCACTGTTAAATGGGGCAATGCGTTGCGGCCCTCAAGTGGCCATCATGAGATCCTGAGGTTGTAGAGTAGCTAGCCTTAGGTCATTATAATACATTCATTATCACTGTTAAATGGGGCAATGCGTTGCAGCCCTCAAGTGGCCATCATGAGATCCTGAGGTTGTAGAGTAGCTAGCCTTATGTCATTATAATACACTAATTATCACTGTTAAATGGGGCAATGCGTTGCAGCCCTCAAGTGGCCATCATGAGATCCTGAGGTTGTAGAGTAGCTAGCCTTAGGTCATTACAATACACTAATTATCACTGTTAAATGGGGCAATGCCTTGCAGCCCTCAAGTGGCCATCATGAGATCCTGAGGTTGTAGAGTAGCTAGTCTTAGGTCATTATAATACATTAATTATCACTGTTAAATGGGGCAATGCGTTGCAGCCCTCAAGAGGCCATCATGAGAACCTGAGGTTGAAGACTAGCTAGCCTTAGGTCATTATAATACATTAATTATCACTGTTAAATGGGGCAATGCGTTGCGGATCTCAAGAGGCCATCATGAGATCCTGAGGTTGTAGAGTAGCTAGCCTTAGGTCATTATAATACACTACTTATCACTGTTAAATGGGGCAATGCGTTGCAGCCCTCAAGTGGCCATCATGAGATCCTGAGGTTGTAGAGTAGCTAGCTTTAGGTCATTATAATACACTACTTATCACTGTTAAATGGGGCAATGCGTTGCAGCCCTCAAGTGGCCATCATGAGATCCTGAGGTTGTAGAGTAGCTAGTCTCAGGTCATTATAATACATTAATTATCACTGTTAAATGGGGCAATGCGTTGCAGCCCTCAAGAGGCCATCATGAGGCCCTGAGGTTGTAGAGTAGCTAGCCTTAGGTCATTATAATACATTCATTATCACTGTTAAATGGGGCAATGCGTTGCAGCCCTCAAGAGGCCATCATGAGGCCCTGAGGTTGTAGAGTAGTTAGCCTTAGGTCATTATAATACACTAATTCATCATCATCTTCATTTCCCGTTTCCAGCTTCCTGGGTCGGGTTGTGAATTAAGGACCTCCAACGTTTCCTGTCTGTCCACCACTCCTCTCCTGTTTTTAGTACTTCTTCAGGTTTTCCTCCTCTCTTCTCTACACACTCCCACACTGTATCTGCCCATCTCTTTCGGGGCCTTCCTCGTGGTCTCTTCCCTGTCATCTTTTCACAGAAAGTTTTCTTTGGTACTCTCTCCTCTCCCATTCTCATCATATGTCCATACCACTTTAACTTTGTTGTTTCTATCCTGTCCTGCAGCTTCAAGATTCCTGTCCTTTTTCTAATATCTTCATTTCTAACTCTATCTCTTCTGGTCTTGCCCTCTATACCTCTTAGGAATTTCATCTCCGCGGCTTGTATTCTACTCTCCTCCCTTTTTGTAGTAGTCCACGCTCCAGCTGCATATGTTAGTATGGGTCTGTAGTAGGTTGAATATAATACATTTTTACATTTCTTTGGGACATCTCTGTTCCACAGAATACCCCTTATGCTCTGGTAAAAACTGTTTGCTTGTTGTATTCTCTTTCCAATTTCCTCAGTTATCCTTCCATCTTCTGTGATCACACTTCCCAAGTACTTGAAACTTTTAACCACTTCTAGAATTTTCCCATTCAATTCTATCTTTCCTCTTCCTTCCTTCCTTCCTTCCTCTTGACATTACCATTGTCTTGCTCTTCTCTGTGCTTACTTTCATCCCAAATTTCTCTATTTCTTGATTCCATACATCTAGTTGTTTTTGTACTTCCTTTTCATCCTCGCCCCATATCACTATATCATCTGCAAACAGCATGGCCTTTGTTGCCTCTTGTCCCAATCTCTGTTTAACATTCTTGTGAATTTCATCCATGACTATGATGAATAGTAAGGGGGACAATACACTTCCCTGTCGGAGACCTGTTTCCACTTTAAACCATTCTGTTTCTCCTATACTAGTCTTCACGCTACTCACACAATATTTGTACATAGCTTTTAACATTTGGACATCAGCTCCGTTAACTCTCCTTTTCCTTAATACATTCCAAACCACCTGTCGAGGCACACTGTCGTACGCTTTCTCAATATCAATAAATGTCATCACCATGTCTTTTCCAGATTCCCATCTTTTCTCCATCATTTGCCTTAATGCAAAGATTAGGTCAAATGTTGATCTGTCTTTCCTAAAACCATACTGTTCTTCTTCCATCTCTCCTTCTATCTTCCTCCTCAGTCTGCCTTCCAGAACTCTCTCAAAGATCTTAGCTACATGAGCGATAAGAGTGATCCCTCTGTAGTTATTGCATTCCTTTTTGTCACCTTTCTTAAAAATCGGGATAGTTAATCCCTTTCCCCATTCTTCTGGAATCTCTTTCTTCTTCCAAATTATTCTAAATAATCTATACAACCACTGTACACCTATTGGTCCCGCTGCTTTTATCATTTCCGCGGACACCTCATCTCTCCTGCTGCTTTACCGCTCTTCATCTTCTGTATGGCTTCCTCTATTTCTAGCATAGTGGGTAGTTTATTGGCTGAGGAATAACCCACCCACCAAGGGAAGATGATTAAGAGAAGGAAGTAGATTTTGGATTGGAAAAGAAGGATAGAAAAATAGGAGGAGGGTCCCACAAAAGTTATGAATTTAACTTTCAATACATTTAAAGGTGGTTGCCACCGCAAATCCGTTCTCGGATACCTAAAGTGGGTACGAGCTTGGTCGAAGCTGACGGGAACCACAGCTAAGACTTGGGCAGTTTGCCAGAGAAAGGCTTGAGTGTATTTCCTCCCAAGCATGTATAAAAGTACTATAGGGAAGGGTGATGGTCTGGCCAGACAGATAGTAAAAGCTTTATTGAGTATGAACGAGGGCATAAACCTAGGAAGAGTTAGGAAAGCCAGGATCTTGCCTAACTGTAGTATCAGAGAAATGATGAATCCAAAAACAAATATTTAATTTATTTAACAATTCAAAGAAGTTTGAGGAAATTAACAAGCGTGTAATATAATTTGGACAAACATAGTTCATTTGAACTTTTTAACAAATGGGGTCGCAGACCTCTCAACATTAAATGGTTGCTCCAGGCAATTGACAATTTACAAGGTTTCAAACCTTACATGTTTCTAAAATCTTTATAAGATTTAAACAAACAAACAATGAAGTAATTAAAGTTGGAAAGTGAATTGTAGTACAAAGAGTGTACCTTAAGAAATTCTTGAGAGAATGTTCCAGAGAAAATGACAACTTCGAATGTAACAATAATAAAACCATGAAAAATAAGATAGAAGTTCCTACGACTTCTTATATTTATACAGAATTACTATATGAGAATTATACAAAAGAGGGCAGGTCACTTACTGTGAAACCTGAAGAAAGTGAAAAGGAAAGTTCTAGACTTCCCAAGTTTGAGCAGGAATCACTAGCCAAATGGGACAGTTTCCATTCGTGAAACCTGAACATGACTCGCTCAAGAGTTTAAAGAATTGTTTTCCCTGATTATAGGAAAGGAACAATGTGATTTGAAACTTGTATCACACAAGCAATTATGCAGAATTTAATTAATGTTAAACTAGCAAAGTTGGAAGGGCACTTCGTGAGTGACACCTTATAGAAAGTTACAATTTTATTAATAATGGTGGTTAGTAGAAGGTTGAGGAAAGATCATTGGGATATAGGATCAATGTTCATGGCCGTATTTAATATAACCGGACGATCGCGACGCGGTAGAAACGTGGAGCAAGCACTGATTATCACTATAGTCAGTAAAGATTGATGCAAAGTTCACTGTAGAAACTCGAAAGTTCATGAGAAAGAAAGTTATTGCAATTATGGAAATAACTGATTGCACTATATAGGTGAGAGTCTATTTCTTGAAAAAGTTGTGATTTACAATTAAATGCGCCATAGAATGTTCCAACGGGGGAAGAAAGTTCGCTATTGCAGTAATTTAAGGAAGATTCCTCATTTTAACTAGTATTTTCACAAGTGCGTGAAAAATACTTGACGGCAAGACTCGCAGATAGAGTACAAGATCTCGAAGGTTCCAGAACGACCTTAGCAGAAAAATGGGGTTGAGAAAATCCAACGGAGGAACTAGCTTTATAATTATAGACAGCGGGTATTAGATAATATCCCACGTAGCGAGAGGATTTCTCATTTGAATAGCTTAAGAAAAGCTCTTTTTTAGTAAGGTTGGCTTATACAAGCAAAAGCTCAACATGGCAAATCCCACGAAGAATGATTGCCGCCCCACAAGTAATCTCACGCTGTCTATAAAATAATTAATAAAAGCATGTAGATAAAATTGATGAAGATGAGGTTAAAACCTTTAAAATGGTACTTATCTTGATTTCATGTTGAAGGCGAAGTTCCGTACTACTTTGCCAACATGGCGTAGAAGAGAGTATTCCTCTTGGATTGAGGAGGCTAGCTCGAGTGGAGCTTTGACTGGTCGAGTCAACTGCCGACTGAGAAGTGAGACCTGCTCAACGTAGCACGGAGAGACCAAGGAAGGAGAAAAGAGTGGGGGGTAGGAGACAAAAGGATAACATATAAGCATTGCCAACTTTAATACAAAAAATTGATCTCTTGCTGAGCCGGTCTTCAAAGAGTTGACAACAGATGATACTAGCGCAGCATGGTGAGTAAAGAAGTAGACGTAGTCCTCTTGCTCAAGGAGAAAATAGCTGGCGATGGTAACAGGATCTGGTGGCCAAATGGATAAGTAAGTCCTCTAGCACCAGGAAGAATTGAGGAGCTTCTAAGATTCGCTGCGAGATGACGCTAGGTGGGTCACAGAAGTTATATATCTAGAACAGACTTATGAAGACATAAGAGATATGCCCAGCAAGGAGAAAACAGATGATCACTGTTGGTGTTTGACAAAGAGGAAGGAAGAAATGAACATGCAAAGAGCAATAAAAATTATATCTCAGGTACCGTGTATTCAAAGAATACACCACATAGTGATCTCCTTTTCTTGTTCTTCTTCTTCCATTGTTTCTTCTTGCTCTTTTTCATCTTCCAGTTCAATGTATTTAACATTTAGTAGCTTTGAAAAGTATTCTTCCCATTTTTTAATATATCATCTCTTTGATACAATATCTGTCCTGCTTCAGTTTTTACAAATTTTGTGTTTTCCCTACCTTTTACACCGTTTTTCACCAATCCATACAGAACCTTTTTACTTCCTTGGATATCCTCCTTCAAAGTTTCCGTGAAACCTTCCCAACTTTTCCTTTTTTCTTCTTGTACAATTTTTTGGCATGCCTTCTTTGCTTCTCTATATTTTTGCCATTTCTCTGCATTTTTACTGCCTATCCACTTCCTCCATGGCATTTGTTTTTCTTTAACAGCTTCCTTTACCCTGTTGTTCCACCAAGGAGTCTCCCTTTCCTTTTTCTTCCCTGATAGTCTTCCACAAGTGTTTACTGCACACTTCGCAAAACAATTTCTAAAACATGCCCATTCCTGTTCGACACTTTTTGCTTCGTCTTTGGGAATTTCCTTTTTCAAGTCTTCTTGGAACTTTTCCATTGCCTCTCTCTCTTTTAGCTTCCACACCTTTATTTTTCTTTCCCTTTTCTCCGCAAGCTTTGTGATTTTCCCAAGCCTTAATTTGGCTATCACCACTTTATGGTCTCCTTCAAAATCTCCTCTTGGCATAGCTGTCACATCTACCAGTTGTCTACGTTTATCTTTTTCCACTAGGATAAGATCGATCATTGTTTTTGTCTTTCTGTCTCCCCATCCATACCTAGTTATTTTTTGGGAGTTCTTTTTCCTAAACCATTTATTTCCAACAATTAATCCATTCCTTCTACAGAAATCTATTAACATTTCTCCTTCTTCATCCTGATTTCCATAGCTAAATGGGCCAATTATCTCTTATTTTCCCTGTCTATCTGTTCCCACATGTGCATTCATATCCCCCATTATTATAACCTCTTTGTCTTCTATACCCTTTTCCAGTTCTTCTAGGAAATCCTCTAAACATTCATCTACCTTCCCTGTCTGGAGTGCGTAAATCTGTATAAAATCCTTTGTTCCACTCTCAAGTCCTAGTCTAATTTTCATCATTCTGTCATTAATTTGGTCTACTTTCTCAACATACTGCACTAAGTCTTCTCTCACTATTATTGCAACACCATTCATTGCCTTATTTCCTCCACTCCAATATACAGTCGAACCTCCATAACTCGAACCTCCATTACTCGAATTTTCAATATCTCGAAGTAATTTCTACTTCCCGGCCATTTGTCCTATTCTTGGCGTGTATTTATTTCTCTATTACTCGAAATTCGATTATACGAATTTCTCGATTTTTCGAAGCAAACTTTTCCTCCCTAGAAGCAAAAATTGTTCTCTAACTCCAATTTTGTTCCTAAGCGTTTATATTGCGGCTTATCTGTCCACCCCTGCTCTGACTGCCCACCCCTGCTCTGTTCATTAACCTTAGCTGGTGTGAGAATTCCCAGTGCTGATAAGATTCCACGGGCCATCCCCGCGCATTGCGTCAGCACCAGGAAAACTTGCAGCTTGTATCTGGCTGTTCAGTGTACGCTTACAGCCCTGTAGATGCAATCATGGAGAAACGTAAAGTGAAATGCCTGAGCCTGAGTGAAAAAGTTCGAGTGATAAGTGAAGTGGAGTAAGGTCAGAAAAAGAAGAAGGATATTGCAGCTGAGTATGGAATTCCTCCCAGCACATTATCTACAATACTGAAAGATAAAGACAAGATTCGTCTGGCTGTGGATGAAACACGATTGCAATACAGCGGAAGAGGCTTAAAACTTCAACATTCCCGGAGCTGGAGCAAGCAATGATTCAATGGGTGACCCGTGTGAGAGACAAAAACATTCCAATAACCGGTAGCTTAGTTCGTGAACAAGCAGAAAAATTTGCTAAAGACTTCGGTTATGAATCTTTTCAGGCCAGCAGTGGGTGGCTGGAAAAGTTTAAACTTCGGAATGGAATAGTGCAGATGGTAATGTCAGGTGAAAGTGCTGCTGTCAGTGAAGTGGACTGTGAACATTACAAAAAAAAAAAACGTTTTACCAGCCCTGTCACAGGAGTACAGTTCTAATGACGTGTTTAATGCTGACGAGACTGCTTTATTCTACAAATGCCTGCCTGGAAAGACACTGGCCTTTAAGGGTGAAAAGTGTTTTGGTGGTAAAAGAAGTAAAGAAAGGGTTACGGTAATGCTGGGAGCTAATATGACGGGAACAGAAAAACTAAAACTTTTAGTGATCGGAAAATCGGCGAAGCCTCGCTGTTTTTCGGGTGTTAAGTCTTTACCGGTCCTGTACCAAAGCAACCGGAAGTCATGGATGACAAGCTCCATTTACGAATCTTGGCTGCATGGTATTGACAAGAAGTTTCAACATGAACGGAGGAAAGTTCTACTTTTTGTAGACAACTGCCCAGCTCACCCCAAGGTGCTCACTCAGGAGCTGAGAGCAGTGCGCGTGGTCTTCTTGCCACCTAACTTAACATCCAAACTACAGCCATTGGACCAAGGGGTGATTAAAAACTTGAAACATTACTATAGGAAGGGGGCTGTTCAGAGAATTCTGAGAGCAATTGACTCCGAGGAGTCATTAACAGACATCAATCTACTAGAGTCGATAACAATGCTAAGTAAATCGTGGGCTGATGTGAAACAGGAAACAATTGCTAAGTGCTTTCGCAAAGCAGGATTTTCGAAAGATTACTCGCAAGCTGCAGAAGACGAAGAGGACGAAGTCATTTTTGTTCCTGAGGAATGGGCGGAATATCAGCAGCTTGTTAATTGCGAAGCTGATTTTGAGAGTTACATACATGTGGACTGTGATGTTATAGTGGCGGAACAACCTACGGGTATCGTCAACACTGCTGCCGAGCAAGAAGAACTGAAAGAAGACGACGATGGTGATTCCCAACAAGAAGAGTTGGAGCTGCCATCTCCCGCACCGTCAGCAGATCAGGCGTTAAGTGCAGTGGCTGTTCTTCGATCGTACATACAGAGTCAGCTGTATGTAAATGACAGTGTTTTCACAGCAATAAATGTTGTTGAAAACTATGTTGAGGAAAAGAAGCGTAACAGTAAAAAACAAAAGAAACTAACAGATTTCTTCCCAAGGTGCTAACGGAGGTACTGTATGTTCCTTTTTTAATCACTGTACGTACGTATTCTGTCTGCTACTGTAAGCTATACGGTATACCTAGGTACAATTGTTATACTGTAATTGAAGTTATGCCATAAAGTACTGTATGAGTTCTTTGTTGTTAAATGCTGTCAGATATTGTTGCACTTTATTCCGTAATTGTTCATAGACAAATGTGATTAAATAACGCGCTAAAGATGCCTAAAATCGGTATTTCTCTATTTCTCGAAATTTCGATAACTCGAAATAAAAATTTTCTCCCGAGGTGATTCGAGATATCGAGGTTCGACTGTATTCTATATCCCTTCCCTTTCTTGACTTCTTTCTCACCTTTTCCCTTCCATTTCGCTTCACTGACTCCCATCATTCCTATTTCCTTCTTTTCCATATAGTCCGCCAATTCTTCTGTCTTGCCATTTAAGCTCATCACGTTTATGAAGGCGATGTTTGTGGTGTCTGGTAGCCTACTTCTCACAGTTCCCCCAGACCCCTGGGAACTGCGCGTCGCCTGCAGGGGACGCCCTAGCACTTTCCGAGGCCTCAATTCACACTCACTCATTTTATAGGCTATTAGTACGATGAGTTCGCCACACTCAAAGGCATAATACACTAATTATCACTATGAAATGGGGCAATGCGTTGCGGCCCTCAAGAGGCCATCATGAGACCCTGAGGTTGTAGAGTAGCTAGCCTTAGGTCATTATAATACACTAATTATCACTGTTAAATGGGGCAATGCGTTGCAGCCCTCAAGTGGCCATCATGAGATCCTGAGGTTGTAGAGTAGCTAGCCTTAGGTCATTATAATACATCACTTATCACTGTTAAATGGGGCAATGCGTTGCAGCCCTCAAGTGGCCATCATGAGATCCTGAGGTTGTAGAGTAGCTAGCCTTAGGTAATTATAATACACTAATTATCACTGTTAAATGGGGCAATGCGTTGCAGCCCTAAAGTGGCCATCATGAGAACCTGAGGTTGTAGAGTAGCTAGCCTTAGGTAATTATAATACACTAATTATCACTGTTAAATGGGGCAATGCGTTGCAGCCCTAAAGTGGCCATCATGAGAACCTGAGGTTGTAGAGTAGCTAGCCTTAGGTAATTATAATACACTAATTATCACTGTTAAATGGGGCAATGCGTTGCGGCCCTCAAGTGGCCATCATGAGATCCTGAGGTTGTAGAGTAGCTAGCCTTAGGTCATTATAGTACATTACTTATCACTGTTAAATGGGGCAACACGTTGCAGCCCTCAAGAGGCCATCATGAGATCCTGAGGTTGTAGAGTAGCTAGCCTTAGGTCATTATAATACACTAATTATCACTGTTAAATGGGGCAATGCGTTGCAGCCCTCAAGTGGCCATCATGAGATCCTGAGGTTGTAGAGTAGCTAGCCTTAGGTCATTATAATACATTCATTGTCACTGTTAAATGGGGCAATGCGTTGCGGCCCTCAAGAGGCCATCATGAGATCCTGAGGTTGTAGAGTAGCTAGCCTTAGGTCATTATAATACATTCATTATCACTGTTAAATGGGGCAATGCGTTGCGACCCTCGAGTGGCCATCATGAGATCCTGAGGTTGTAGAGTAGCTAGCCTTAGGTCATTATAATACATTCATTATCACTGTTAAATGGGGCAATGCGTTGCAGCCCTCAAGTGGCCATCATGAGAACCTGAGGTTGTAGAGTAGCTAGTCTTAGGTCATTATAATACATTCATTATCACTGTTAAATGGGGCAATGCGTTGCAGCCCTCAAGTGGACATCATGAGATCCTGAGGTTGTAGAGTACCTAGCCTTAGGTCATTATAATACACTAATTATCACTGTTAAATGGGGCAATGCGTTGCAGCCCTCAAGTGGCCATCATGAGATCCTGAGGTTGTAGAGTAGCTAGCCTTAGGTCATTATAATACATTCATTATCACTGTTAAATGGGGCAATGCGTTGCAGCCCTCAAGTGGCCATCATGAGATCCTGAGGTTGTAGAGTAGCTAGCCTTAGGTCATTATAATACATTCATTATCACTGTTAAATGGGGCAATGCGTTGCAGCCCTCAAGTGGCCATCATGAGAACCTGAGGTTGTAGAGTAGCTAGTCTTAGGTCATTATAATACACTAATTATCACTGTTAAATGGGGCAATGCGTTGCGGCCCTCAAGTGGCCATCATGAGAACCTGAGGTTGTAGAGTAGCTAGCCTTAGGTCATTATAATACACTAATTATCACTGTTAAATGGGGCAATGCGTTGCGGCCCTCAGGAGGCCATCATGAGGCCCTGAGGTTGTAGAGTAGCTAGCCTTAGGTCATTATAATACATTCATTATCACTGTTAAATGGGGCAATGCGTTGCAGCCCTCAAGAGGCCATCATGAGATCCTGAGGTTGTAGAGTAGCTAGCCTTAGGTCATTATAACACATTCATTATCACTGTTAAATGGGGCAATGCGTTGCGGCCCTCAAGAGGCCATCATGAGATCCTGAGGTTGTAGAGTAGCTAGCCTTAGGTCATTATAATACATTCATTATCACTGTTAAATGGGGCAATGCGTTGCGGCCCTCAAGAGGCCATCATGAGATCCTGAGGTTGTAGAGTAGCTAGCCTTAGGTCATTATAATACATTCATTATCACTGTTAAATGGGGCAATGCGTTGCGGCCCTCAAGTGGCCATCATGAGATCCTGAGGTTGTAGAGTAGCTAGCCTTAGGTCATTATAATACACTAATTATCACTGTTAAATGGGGCATTGCCTTGCAGCCCTCAAGTGGCCATCATGAGAACCTGAGGTTGTAGAGTAGCTAGTCTTAGGTCATTATAATACATTCATTATCACTGGTAAATGGGGCAATGCGTTGCGGCCCTCAAGAGGCCATCATGAGATCCTGAGGTTGTAGAGTAGTTAGCCTTAGGTCATTATAATACATTCATTATCACTGCTAAATGGGGCAATGCGTTGCCGCCCTCAAGAGGCCATCATGAGATCCTGAGGTTGTAGAGTAGCTAGCCTTAGGTCATTATAATACACTAATTATCACTGTTAAATGGGGCAATGCGTTGCGGCCCTCAAGAGGCCATCATGAGATCCTGAGGTTGTAGAGTAGCTAGCCTTAGGTCATTATAATATATTCATTATCACTGTTAAATGGGGCAATGCGTTGCAGCCCTCAAGAGGCCATCATGAGATCCTGAGGTTGTAGAGTAGCTAGTCTTAGGTCATTATAATACATTCATTATCACTGTTAAATGGGGCAATGCGTTGCGGCCCTCAAGAGGCCATCATGAGAACCTGAGGTTGTAGAGTAGCTAGCCTTAGGTCATTATAATACACTAATTATCATTGTTAAATGGGGCAATGCGTTGCGGCCCTCAAGAGGCCATCATGAGATCCTGAGGTTGTAGAGTAGCTAGCCTTAGGTCATTATAATACACTAATTATCACTGTTAAATGGGGCAATGCGTTGCAGCCCTCAAGAGGCCATCATGAGAACCTGAGGTTGTAGAGTAGCTAGCCTTAGGTCATTATAATACATTCATTATCACTGTTAAATGGGGCAATGCGTTGCGGCCCTCAAGAGGCCATCATGAGATCCTGAGGTTGTAGAGTAGCTAGCCTTAGGTCATTATAATACATTCATTATCACTGTTAAATGGGGCAATGCGTTGCGACCCTCGAGTGGCCATCATGAGATCCTGAGGTTGTAGAGTAGCTAGCCTTAGGTCATTATAATACATTCATTATCACTGTTAAATGGGGCAATGCGTTGCAGCCCTCAAGTGGCCATCATGAGAACCTGAGGTTGTAGAGTAGCTAGTCTTAGGTCATTATAATACATTCATTATCACTGTTAAATGGGGCAATGCGTTGCAGCCCTCAAGTGGACATCATGAGATCCTGAGGTTGTAGAGTACCTAGCCTTAGGTCATTATAATACACTAATTATCACTGTTAAATGGGGCAATGCGTTGCAGCCCTCAAGTGGCCATCATGAGATCCTGAGGTTGTAGAGTAGCTAGCCTTAGGTCATTATAATACATTCATTATCACTGTTAAATGGGGCAATGCGTTCAGCCCTCAAGTGGCCATCATGAGATCCTGAGGTTGTAGAGTAGCTAGCCTTAGGTCATTATAATACATTCATTATCACTGTTAAATGGGGCAATGCGTTGCAGCCCTCAAGTGGCCATCATGAGAACCTGAGGTTGTAGAGTAGCTAGTCTTAGGTCATTATAATACACTAATTATCACTGTTAAATGGGGCAATGCGTTGCGGCCCTCAAGTGGCCATCATGAGAACCTGAGGTTGTAGAGTAGCTAGCCTTAGGTCATTATAATACACTAATTATCACTGTTAAATGGGGCAATGCGTTGCGGCCCTCAGGAGGCCATCATGAGGCCCTGAGGTTGTAGAGTAACTAGCCTTAGGTAATTATAATACATTCATTATCACTGTTAAATGGGGCAATGCGTTGCAGCCCTCAAGAGGCCATCATGAGATCCTGAGGTTGTAGAGTAGCTAGCCTTAGGTCATTATAACACATTCATTATCACTGTTAAATGGGGCAATGCGTTGCGGCCCTCAAGAGGCCATCATGAGATCCTGAGGTTGTAGAGTAGCTAGCCTTAGGTCATTATAATACATTCATTATCACTGTTAAATGGGGCAATGCGTTGCGGCCCTCAAGAGGCCATCATGAGATCCTGAGGTTGTAGAGTAGCTAGCCTTAGGTCATTATAATACATTCATTATCACTGTTAAATGGGGCAATGCGTTGCGGCCCTCAAGTGGCCATCATGAGATCCTGAGGTTGTAGAGTAGCTAGCCTTAGGTCATTATAATACACTAATTATCACTGTTAAATGGGGCAATGCCTTGCAGCCCTCAAGTGGCCATCATGAGAACCTGAGGTTGTAGAGTAGCTAGTCTTAGGTCATTATAATACATTCATTATCACTGGTAAATGGGGCAATGCGTTGCGGCCCTCAAGAGGCCATCATGAGATCCTGAGGTTGTAGAGTAGTTAGCCTTAGGTCATTATAATACATTCATTATCACTGTTAAATGGGGCAATGCGTTGCCGCCCTCAAGAGGCCATCATGAGATCCTGAGGTTGTAGAGTAGCTAGCCTTAGGTCATTATAATACACTAATTATCACTGTTAAATGGGGCAATGCGTTGCGGCCCTCAAGAGGCCATCATGAGATCCTGAGGTTGTAGAGTAGCTAGCCTTAGGTCATTATAATATATTCATTATCACTGTTAAATGGGGCAATGCGTTGCAGCCCTCAAGAGGCCATCATGAGATCCTGAGGTTGTAGAGTAGCTAGTCTTAGGTCATTATAATACATTCATTATCACTGTTAAATGGGGCAATGCGTTGCGGCCCTCAAGAGGCCATCATGAGAACCTGAGGTTGTAGAGTAGCTAGCCTTAGGTCATTATAATACACTAATTATCATTGTTAAATGGGGCAATGCGTTGCGGCCCTCAAGAGGCCATCATGAGATCCTGAGGTTGTAGAGTAGCTAGCCTTAGGTCATTATAATACACTAATTTTCACTGTTAAATGGGGCAATGCGTTGCAGCCCTCAAGAGGCCATCATGAGAACCTGAGGTTGTAGAGTAGCTAGCCTTAGGTCATTATAATACACTAATTATCACTGTTAAATGGGGCAATGCGTTGCAGCCCTCAAGAGGCCATCATGAGATCCTGAGGTTGTAGAGTAGCTAGCCTTAGGTCATTATAATACACTAATTATCACTGTTAAATGGGGCAATGCCTTGCAGCCCTCAAGTGGCCATCATGAGAACCTGAGGTTGTAGAGTAGCTAGTCTTAGGTCATTATAATACATTCATTATCACTGGTAAATGGAGCAATGCGTTGCGGCCCTCAAGAGGCCATCATGAGATCCTGAGGTTGTAGAGTAGCTAGTCTTAGGTCATTATAATACATTCATTATCACTGTAAAATGGGGCAATGCGTTGCGGCCCTCAAGAGGCCATCATGAGAACCTGAGGTTGTAGAGTAGCTAGCCTTAGGTCATTATAATACACTAATTATCATTGTTAAATGGGGCAATGCGTTGCGGCCCTCAAGAGGCCATCATGAGATCCTGAGGTTGTAGAGTAGCTAGCCTTAGGTCATTATAATACACTAATTATCACTGTTAAATGGGGCAATGCGTTGCAGCCCTCAGGAGGCCATCATGAGAACCTGAGGTTGTAGAGTAGCTAGCCTTAGGTCATTATAATACACTAATTATCACTGTTAAATGGGGCAATGCGTTGCAGCCCTCAAGAGGCCATCATGAGATCCTGAGGTTGTAGAGTAGTTAGCCTTAGGTAATTATAATACACTAATTATCACTGTTAAATGGGGCAATGCATTGCAGCCCTCAAGAGGCCATCATGAGAACCTGAGGTTGTAGAGTAGCTAGCCTTAGGTCATTATAGTACACTAATTATCACTGTTAAATTGGGCAATGCGTTGCAGCCCTCAAGAGGCCATCATGAGATCCTGAGGTTGTAGAGTAGCTAGCCTTAGGTCATTATAATACATTACTTATCACTGTTAAATGGGCAATGCGTTGCGCCCTCAATTGGCCATCATGAGATCCTGAGGTTGTAGAGTAGTTAGTCTTAGTCATAGTTGTTGTTTGAGTCTTCAGTCTTTTGACTGGTTTGATGCAGCGCGCCATACCTCCCTGTCCTGAGCTAATCGTTTCATCCCTACATAGTAACCACACCCTACATCTGAGGCAATCTGTTTAACTTATTCTAACCTTGTTCTACCCCTTCAGTTCTTGTCCTTGACCCTTCCTTCCTAAGCTTGCTATTCCTGGGTGTCTTAGTACGTGTCCTGCCAACCTATCTCTTCTCTTCATTAGCACTCGCCAGAAACATCTCTCCTCTCCCACTCGTCTTAATACCTCTTCGTTTGTAACCCTATCTACCCATCTGATCATCATTCTCCTGTAACACCACATTTCAAATACCTCAATTTTCTTATTTTCTGCTGCACCAGTAGTGCCTAGTTTCACTTCCATAGAGCGCCACCCTCCAGACAAAGGCTTTCAAAAATGACTTCCTAATAGCTAAATCTATATTCGATGTCAACAGATTCCTTTTCTGTAGAAATGCTTTCCTGCCTGAGCCAGCCAACTTTTTATATCCTCTTTGCTTCGTCCATCGCTGGTTATTCTGCTTCCTAAGTAATAGAAGTCTCCTACTTCCTTCAGATTTTCACCTGCCAATTTGATGTCCATAGAGGTTTCTGATTTATTTCGGCTGCATTCCAGTATTTTTGTTTTACATTTATTAATTTTCATCATGAATTCTTTCCTCAAGATGGAGTCCATACCATTCAAAAACTCTTTCAAATCCTTAGGCATGTTGGCCAAGATGACGATATCATCGGCAAATCTCAGAGTTGAAATTATATCTCCTTGAATCATCACTCCCACTTTAAATTTTTCTCCAATTTCCTTCATTGCTTGTTTAATGTAAAGATTGAAAAGTATGGGTGATAAGTTGCAGCCTTGCCTTACACCTTTCTGAATACCAGCTTCTCTCTCATGTCCTTCAGCTCGAATGACTGCTGTCTGGTTTCTGTGTAGATTGTAGATCACCCTCCTATCCCTGTACTTTATTCCAATCGTTATCAAAATGTCAAACAATTTAGTCATTCCAATCGTTATCAAAATGTCAAACAATTTAGTCCAATCAACGTTATCAAAAGCCTTTTCTAAGTCTACAAATGCCATGAACGTTCTCTTGTCTTTCCTTATTCTACCTTCCAAAATCAGCCTAAGACTTAGTACAGCTTCCCTTGTTCCTACATTTCTCCTGAAACCAAACTGGTCTTCACCCAACTCCGTTTCTATCTGACTATCCATCCTCTTGTAAATTATTCTTGACAGGATCTTTGAAGCTTGAGTAATCAAGCTGATTGTACAGTAATCTTCACATCTGTCAACTCCCACTTTCTTCGGTAAAGGGTTGATAACATTCCTCTTGAAATCATAAATCCTACAAACCAAGTGATATAACCTGCTCAGATCTTCATCTCCTATGCAGCTTATCAACTCAATCAGTACATCGTCTATGCCTGGTGCTTTGTTCCTGCTTAAGTCTTCCAATGCTCTGTCAAATTCTGATCTCAATATTAAATCTCCTTTTGCATCCTCATCAATTTCCTCCTCCCTTTCCATTACATGATTCTCAATCTCCTTTCCCTTATAGAGGGAGCGGCAAAAAGATCTGACGGTTTTTAAATCACAACAACACAAACATTTTAAATGATACAAACTCTTTTATTACTTATAACAGCAAGGTGTACATGTCAATTAATGGAAAACGTGAAAGAACAATAGATTTTAACTTTTAAGATTTGAAGATAACTTCTTTCAAATTATGCCCATCTTTTGCCAAGCGGCAAAAAGATCTGACGGTTTATGTCGTTGTACGGCTGAGCGAGTGGAAGAGGACGCGTTTCATCTCGTAACACAATTTTGTTATGGGTGAGTAATTTTAGAGCTACAGGTTTGAAAAGTATTCTTCCCATCTTTTTAATATATCATCTCTTTGATACAATATCTGTCCTGCTTCAGTTTTTACAGAATACCCCTTATGCTCTGGTAAAAACTGTTCGCTTGTTGTATTCTCTTTCCAATTTCCTCAGTTATCCTTCCATCTTCTGTGATTACACTTCCCAAGTACTTGAAACTTTTAACCACTTCTAGAATTTTCCCATTCAATTCTATCTAACTAGATGTATTCTGTGGACCCGAGATGTCCCAAAGAAATGTAAAAATGTATTATATTCAACCTACTACAGACCCATACTAACATATGCAGCTGGAGCGTGGACTACTACAAAAAGAGAGGAGAGTAGAATACAAGCCGCGGAGATGAAATTCCTAAGAGGTATAGAGGGCAAGACCAGAAGAGATAGAGTTAGAAACGAAGAGATTAGAAAAAGGACAGGAATCTTGAAGCTGCAGGACAGGATAGAAACAACAAAGTTAAAGTGGTATGGACATATGATGAGAATGGGAGAGGAGAGAGTATCAAAGAAAACTTTCTGTGAAAAGATGACAGGGAAGAGACCACGAGGAAGGCCCCGAAAGAGATGGGCAGATACAGTGTGGGAGTGTGTAGAGAAGAGAGGAGGAAAACCTGAAGAAGTGGTGGAGAGACAGGAAACGTTGGAGGTCCTTAATTCACAACCCGACCCAGGAAGCTGGAAACGGGAAATGAAGATGATGATGATGATGAGGTTCAGCCTTAAAACGTACGTCGACAGGCCGTCCAAGGTCAGCCAGGACACCAGAAAATGTTGAGCGAATGAGAAAAGCTGTGGAAACCAGTCTACGGCGGCCGGCTCGTAAACAAGCTGCTGCTTTGTAAATGTCAGATCGAACAGTGAGACGAATATTGCGTTTCGATTTGCATTTTCATCCGTATAAAATGGTTATTGTCCAGCAGTTGAAGCCTAATGACTATGCAAAGCTTCAGTGCAAGACTGGAAAAATTCATGGCAAAAGATGGGCATCATTTGAAAGACGTTATCTTCAAATCTTAAAAGTTAAAATCTATTGTTCTTTCATGTTTTCCAATAATTGACATGTACACCTTGCTGTTATAAGTACCTAATAAAAGAGTTTGTATCATTTAAAATGTTTGTGTTGTGATTTAAAAACCGTCAGATCATTTTGCCGCTCCCTGTACAAACACACTATATAAGCTTTCCATCCCTCAACCTTTTCTTCCCTATCTGTTAGAGGCTTTCCATTTGTGCCCTTATATTACAGCACTTACTGTTCTTTTCCCCTAAGGTATTCTTAATCCTTCGATAAGCTGTATCTACTTTTCCTGATTTCAGACAATTTTCTATACCTGCACATTTCTCTTTCGGCCATTCTTCTTTCGCTTCCTTGCACTTCTTGTTAATTTCATTTCTCAGACGTCTGTATTCTGCTTTCCCCTTTTCATCTCTTACATTTTTGTGTTTCTGCCATTCATCGATCAATTCTAGTATATCCTGGGGGATCCACGGTTTTCTACCTATTCTTTCTTTCCTACCAATGTTTTCTTCTGCGGATTTTGTTATTTCATTCTTCAAAAGTGCCCATTCATCTGCAATTGAAGTATGTTTAGGGTTTTTCATTAGTCCTTCCTTTATACTCTTCTTGAATCTTTCGTTTACATCCTTCTCTTTCAGTCTGTCTATTGCCCACCCTTTTGGCTTTTGACTTTTCTTCAGTTTCTTCAACTTTAATGTGCATTTCATATCAACCAGATTGTGGTCAGAGTTTATGTCAGCACCGGGATATGTTTTACAATCCAAAATCTGGTTTCGAAACCTCTGCTTGACCATAATGAAGTCGATTTGGTAACGTCCTGTATCTCCCGGTCTCATCCATGTGTATATTCTTCTATTGTAGTTATTGAATAAGGCGTTAGCTATGACCAACTCATGCTCGGTACAGAATTCTATCAGTCTGCTTCCTCGATCATTCCTTTCACCTAATCCAAAATCTCCTACTATCTTCCCTTTCCTACCACAGCATTCGAATCTCCCATTACTATAACATTTTCATCACCCTTGATATACCTCAGAATTTCATCTATTTCTTAGTAGACCTTTTCAACATCTTCAGCATCAGCTTGACTGGTAGGCATATAGACTTGTACCACTGTGGTGCACGTAGGTTTTGTATTGATTTTTGCTACAATAATCCATTTACTATATTGCTCATAATATTCCACCCGTTGTCCTAGTTTCCTACTCAATATGAGACCAACCCCTGCTTGGCCATTGTTTGATTTAGTGCTAATGACCCTATAGTCTCCTGACCAAAAGTCCTGTTCTTCCTGCCAGCGCATTTCACTAATCCCAACCAAATCCAACCTCAACCTATCCATTTCCCTTTGTAAGTTTTCTAACCTTCCACTTCCTAGCAGACTTCTTACATTCCACGCTCCGATCCGTAGAATGACAGATTTCCTCTTTGTCACTTCTGTGATGTTAACCCCCTCTCGAGTAGTCCCCATCCGGAGATCCGAACGAGGGACTAGTTTTCCTCCGGATTGAAATTTTACAAGGGAGGAGGCCATCATCACATGTAATTATGCATAGCGAGGTGCATACCCTCTGGAATAGCATTACGGCTGTAGTTTCCCGTTGCTTTCAGCCGTGCAGCAGAACGCAATGTAGCCACTAGTTGGCTTATATTATCAATATCCTAACCGTCTATAAGACAAGTAAAGAATTGATTTATTCTGAAAGGCTGCTACTCCCTTTCAGAATAAGTTAAAGAGCAATTCTACTAACAAAAATACTAACCTTCTACTAACAATTAAATACCAAAATTCTACTAACGAAAAAATACTAAGGTTCCACCAACAACAAAATACTACCACTAAAACAGTCTGTCACCAGGCACACTCACATGCACCCTCACACATCACAGTCTAATGGAACAATTAACTATATCTAATAAACTAACTACATACTTACATTCTAGAAGAGGAAATGGAAAACAAAATACTCACAAAATACTGTATACTATCCAGACATAAAAATTAGCTACTTTTCGTTACTTTCATTACCTGTTTGTAAAATTAGCTACTTTTTCGTTATAATACATTCATTATCACTGTTAAATGGGGCAATGCGTTGCGGCCCTCAAGTGGCCATCATGAGATCCTGAGGTTGTAGAGTAGCTAGCCTTAGGTCATTATAATACATTCATTATCACTGTTAAATGGGGCAATGCGTTGCGGCCCTCAAGAGGCCATCATGAGATCCTGAGGTTGTAGAGTAGCTAGCCTTAGGTCATTATAATACATTAATTATCACTGTTAAATGGGGCAATGCGTTGCGGCCCTCAAGAGGCCATCATGAGAACCTGAGGTTGTAGAGTAGCTAGCCTTAGGTCATTATAATACACTAATTATCACTGTTAAATGGGGTAATGCGTTGCTTCCCTCAAGAGGCCATCATGAGATCCTGAGGTTGTAGAGTAGCTAGCCTTAGGTCATTATAATACATTCATTATCACTGTTAAATGGGGCAATGCGTTGCGGCCCTCAAGAGGCCATCATGAGACCCTGAGGTTGTAGAGTAGCTAGCCTTAGGTCATTATAATACATTCATTATTACTGTTAAATGGGGCAATGCGTTGCAGCCCTCAAGTGGCCATCATGAGATCCTGAGGTTGTAGAGTAGCTAGCCTTAGGTCATTATAGTACATTCATTATCACTGTTAAATGGGGCAATGCGTTGCAGCCCTCAAGAGGCCATCATGAGATCCTGAGGTTGTAGAGTAGCTAGCCTTAGGTCATTATAATACATTCATTATCACTGTTAAATGGCGCAATGCGTTGCAGCCCTCAAGTGGCCATCATGAGACCCTGAGGTTGTAGAGTAGCTAGTCTTAGGTCATTATAATACACTAATTATCACTGTTAAATGGGGCAATGCGTTGCAGCCCTCAAGTGGCCATCATGAGATCCTGAAGTTGTAGAGTAGCTAGTCTTTGGTCATTATAATATGATTCACAATTTACCGTAATTAATTTTAATTGCGCCCAAATGGACAGTTAAGGAGTGATATCGATTTCCGCATAACCTTTTCAGTGACCTTGTCCTCTTTACATAAACTTCACACTTCTGACCACATATACTCACCGGCAAAAAAAAAAAAGCAACGCAACACTTGATTTTTAAAATTGAAACTTTCGTATTAGCTGCATTCTGTCTCAATTACAGACCTTTCTCTGGTCAGAGTGTTTGTTAACCATCCATTTCCTATAAATTATCAATATAAAGTTTGATTTATGACACCCCAGTTCGCTATCTACCCCAGGCAGACGGTAGGCCTCCATTTCCATTAGTTCATTTCCTGCAATAAACTTAAAGTGCTTGGCTGATAAGTCTCATCCACAAACCAAATTTGCTTTGTTTGGTAAAATATAATTTTCAAATGATTTCTCATCAGTTTTTAAGTTCTTCTTGCAAGGGAAACATGGTTCTTACACGCGAAGAAGCTGCAAGAGCTGTAGCCTTGATTGAAGATGGAAGAAGCATGCGATACGTTGCAAGACAGTAAAGTAAAGTTTAATGGGTTAAAAATTTCCTCCCAATCAATACCTTTTGAAAATAAAGTTTAATATTAGTTTATTTCATCATTAGAGACATTTTTCGAGTACCCGTGTGTTTCTCTTCAGCCTAATACAATAAAATCAACTTGTGTACATATCTAAGACATTCTTAAATTTATTAAAAAAAAACCACTTGCATAATGACCATATTCAAGTGGGAATCACCATAGCTTAAAATTAAAGACATAATAAAACTTGGATTAAAAAACTGTAAAATTACTGGAACTATGTCCCCATTTGCACTATGACTTCAGGCCTGTATGGCCTATTCTGTGGCAAATATGCAGTGGAGCGACAAAGGGTTCTGAATTCGTCCCTGTTCCTAACATTTACATGCTAAGTGGTAATGTTGTTGAACTTGAATGGAACTATGTTGCGTGAAAAAAAAACCTGGGGGAGGTACGTGGACAATATCTTCGTCATTCTGGATGAAGACACCATTTTATTTGAACAATTACTCATCAAATTGAACAAAAGAGACAAACATATGGAATTCGCAGGTGAATCAACTAACAATAACTCAATTCATTATCTAGACCTCCACATAACCATTAAGAATGGGAAAATGCACTACAGCACCTACAGAAAACCACCGCAAACTAACATAGTAATTAAGAAAGTGTCAAATCACCACCAAAGCCATAAAAGAGCAGCTTTCTTCAGCTACATAAACAGAGCCATCAATATTCCCATGGTTGAACAGGATTACCAACACGAAATATCTATCATCATCATCTTGCACAGTTTCCAGCCACTGGCCGGGTCTGTTTGGAACACAAGCCTCTCCAACGTCTTCTGTCTTCCCACCATCTCTCAGCCTCCACCCTTGTCCAGTCTTCTCCTCTCTTCTTCACGCTTTCTTCTACCCCCCTTCAGCCACCTGTCTCTCGGTCTCTTTCCTTCCCACTTCGTCTTGTGTACTCTACTGGGTATCCTCTTCTCCTCCATTCGTTTTACATGTCCATACCATCTAAGTCTAGATTTCTCTATACCATCCTGTAATGGTTCCTCCTTCATTAATTCTCTGGTCCTCTCATTTCTTATTCTGTCCATCTTTGTAGCTCCAATACTGCTTCTCAAGAACCTCATCTCACTGGCCTGTATTTTGCTCTTCTCCCTTCCTTTCATAACCCAGGTCTCCGAGGCATACGTCAGAATAGGGACATAGTACGTCTGATATATAATCTTTTTGCTGTTCTGAGGGACATCCTTGCTCCATAACATGCTTCTCACACTCCTCCGAAATGCTTCTGCCTGCCTCCCCCGCTCATTTATTTCTCTATCGTTTCTTCCATTATCTTGTATCAGGCTTCCCAGATACTTGAAACTCTCCACTTTCTTCAGCTGTTCCCCACCAATTGTTATTCCCGTTGTGGTTCTTTCCTTCTTCCTTGTTGTGATCACCATCTCACTCTTATTTATGCTAAATTTCATCCCATATCCTTGTATTATTCCTTCCCACACATCCAACTGTTCCTGTACCTCCTCCACCTTGTTTCCCCAAATCATCTTTCATCTTTCCTTCCCCAATTACTTGTGCCACTCGGGTCATTATGTCATCCATCACCACAATGAAAAGTAACGGTGACAGTGCACTTCCTTGTTTCAGGCCGTTTCTCTGTTCCAACCAGTCTGATCTCTCTCCTCCCACTTTCACACAGCTCACGCTTCCCTTGTACATTTCCTTTATCCTCTTTATAATCCATTTCTCTACTCCTCTATCCTCCAGGGACTTCCATACTTTGTTTCTGCATACACTGTCATATGCTTTCTCAATGTCCAGGAAGGCCATCAGTAGATCTGTTCCATACTCATAGTGCTGTTCTTGTAACTGCCTTACAGCAAAAATCAAATCCACTGTGGACCTTCCTGCTCTGAAGCCATGTTGTTCTTCCCTCATCCCTCCTTCTATCCTTGTCCTAATTCTCTTTTCCAAAACTTTCTCGAAGATCTTTGCACAATGACTCATCAGTGTTATTCCCCGATAGTTTCTGCAATCTGTTCTACTACCTTTCTTGAAGATCGGGACAATTATTCCTTTTTTCCAGTCCTCTGGGGTCTTCCTTTCCTTCCATGCTGTCCTCATCACTCGGTACAACCACTGTATCCCCACCTCTCCTGCTGCTCTCACCATCTCCACACTCAACTCATCCACACCCGGTGCCTTCCCTCCTTTCATCTTGTTCACTGCATCTTCCACTTCTTTCCATGTTAAGTCCCTTTCTGTTTGCAGTTCATCTTCCTCTTCCCCAATTTCTTCCTCCTCACCATCTTTTCCGTTTGGGTTCCAAAGTTCTTCAAAGTATTCTTTCCACATTTTCTTCAGTTCTTCTTTATTTTCTATCTCTTGTCCCCTTTTGTTCACCATTCTAACATAATCCGTAGGATCCTTCTGCCTCTTATTTTTTACCATCCCATACAGGACCTTTTTGTACCTTCACTATCCTCCTTTGTCCACTCTTCCATCCACTTTCTTCTCTCCTCAGCCACTACTCTCTTTGCTTCCTTCTTTCTTTCCGGGTACTCTTCCCTTGTCTCTACCGTCCTATTTTGATACCACCTCCTAAAGGCTCTATTCTTTTCCCTTACTATATCTTTTGTCTTCTCATTCCACCATGGTGTTTCCTTCCACCTCTTCTTACTACTTGTCCTCCCACATACTGCTTCTGCTGCACCTACTAGTGTCTTCGTAAAGAAGAAAGGGACTGAGAACCAGGAAAGACGTATAAGGATATAGAAACTGAAAGAAGAGGATAGAAGGGTCGAGTACCTCAAAATGGTAAAGGAAGGAATTCCAACAGATGAAGAAAGAGGGGTGGAAGAGGAATGGGCTAGATTTAAGAAGACGAAATATCAATAATTTTCCATATTGCTGAAGCCAACGGGTATATCAGATCAGATGTCACAAGAATTATTAACAAAATCTAAAACAAACCGCAAACCCAGTTGACCCTCATAAGGAAAGAAAAAACATATTTCGCAGTCTTTACCTACGTTAATCAATACTCTTACGACGTAGCAAGTGTATTTAAAAAATTCAACACTAAAATTGCCTACAAAACCAACAATAACAACCAAAAAGTAAACAAAAAAGTTAATGAATCGAAGAAATATCACTCCTGGCATTTACAAACTTGAATGCCAACAATGTAACGCAGATTATATAGGACAAACGGGCCGTAGTTTCACCATAAGATACCATGAACATGTTAACGCCGATAAACACAGGAAGTTTTCAGCCATGGGCAACCATATGTCTGACACTAAACATAAATTCACCGACATCCAGAATGACATGGAAATCATCCAGTACACTAACAAAGGAGCCATCATGAACATACTCGAACAAATAGAAATTGACAACTCTCAACGCAACAACCCAACACATAATCTCAATTAGATTAATTTTGAGGTGAATATACTTAACGAGAATATCAATAAATTCTTTCCTAATTCACAACTTCCAAAAAAACACTCATTCCTAAAAAACACGCAATCCAATCACCCTCCCAATCCACCGCCAACCCACTTGACGTCATGCGTCCCACCCACACACCTCTTCCCCGCCACTCCTCCCCTACCCTATTCTCCTCCTTCCCCTCCCTCCCGCCAAACAATACCACAACCGCTTGACTCAGGCGCGGATTCAAGGGGAGGGTCACGGGGGTCATGACCCCCCCCCCCCCAAATGGAGACAATTTTTTTCCAAACTCAAAAAACGAAAACTCAATAACCAGACCAATAAAACTTTACGCATTTTAACTGAAAAGCAGCTTTTTTTCATACTGAAAATATCTCTATTGCAATTAATATGTTCTGTTACAACTGTACATATTTACAACTTCATACCTGTTATATAAAAACGATTATTTATATAACAAATCAATTCGTCTTTTTTGTTTAGTAAATCTTGTGATTACCGAATCGATGTTTGTAGTGATGTCACGATGAAAGTGCAGCAATGCAAGTCCGGTGAGCCTGTCTTCTGCCATGGTTGCTCTTAGCCAAGTTTTGAGGCGACTGAGAGTTGAAAAACTTCTTTCTGCAGTGGCTACACTCACAGGAAGTGCGATGAGGATACGTAACAGTTTATTGATGGATGGATAAATATCCTCGTCACACTCGTAAAAACGGGTAAGTCAACATATTTATTTTTCCACCCAGGAGCATGACCCATACTGACGTTCGGCATTTACTAATTGCAGTAACCAGGCAGGAGAGGTTTCCCCATAGACCCACTAAGACCCAGTCCGACGACTTCATTTAGTAAGTTCTATTCCCTTTAAAATGTTATTCATGATACTCAATCGAGGCTTTCTTCTCAATCGCAAACGTTGCCTTTTTTAATTTCTTTATATTTATTTTTTCACAGTTAACACATCATATACGCATTCTATGGCTGGATCGCCTTACCACATCAAAGAATCAAGCCTCCGCATGATGCAGGAAATTATTTTACGCTGCATAGTTCCATTCAAGTTCAACAACAATACCACTTAGCATGTAAATGTTAGGAACAAGGACGAATTCAGAACCCTTTGTCGCTCCACTGCCTATTTACCACAGAATAGGCCATACAGGCCTGAAGTCATAGTGCAAATGTGGACATAGTTCCAGTAATTTTACAGTTTTTAATCTAAGTTTTATTATGTCTTTAATTTTAAGCTATGGCGATTCCCACTTTAATATGGTCATTATGCATCAGTTTTTCATAAATTTAATAATGTCTTAGATATGTACACAAGTTGATTTTATTGTATTAGGCTGAAGAGGAGCACACGGGTGCTCGAAACATGTCCGTAATGATGGAATAAACTACTATTAAACTTTATTTTCAAAAGGTATTGATTGGGTGGAAATTTTTTACCCATTAAACTTTACTTTGTAAGCGTCTATACGGACCTAAAATGGAAAATATTCCAAACAATCTTAAAGACAGTTAAATGTCAATGTTTCGACCATCCAAAGGACATACCAACGGTATAGGGAACTTGGAACATATTCCAGGGGGCGTGGATCAGGCCGCAGAAGGGCAACATCAGACAGAGATGACCAAGTTCTGAGGGACCGACACACCACAGCTGTAGAAGTAAGAAATCGGCTTCAGCAGGCGACAGGTGAGAGGACAGTACGGAGAAGATTAAGAGGTGTAGATATCTTCTCCAGAAGACCTGCTACCGGCCCCTCAACATCGCAGGGCACGTCTTCACTTCGCACGCCTCCATCAGCAATGGCAAGCCGTTCTCTTCACGGTCTCAGATCGCCTGACGGAAGAGAAAGAGTGTGGAGGAGGGTTGGAGAGAGGTTTTCTCCTGTAACTTTTCTCTCCAAGACTGCATTCGACGGGGTTCTGTCATGGCCTGGGCCGGGGTCAGTATGGATGCCAGGACTGAACTTTACGTAATTGAGAATGGGACTCTCACAGCTGACCGGTACATCATGGAAGTCCTTGAAAACCATTTTGTACCATTTGTCGGGGATGGCTTTCGCCTGATGCACGACAACGCACGAGCACACACTCCCCGATGTGTCCAGCAATTCCTGCATGTGGTTGGAATCTATGCACTGGGCTGGCCAGCTAGGAGCCCTGACCTCAATCCAACTGAACTTGTTTGGGATTTGTTGGCCAGAAATGTTCGGCAACGTGCTCCTGAGACTCTTCAGGTGATTCTGCACGAAGAGTGAGAACGCATTCCACAGGAAAGCATTTCACAAATCATCGCAAGTATGGCAGAGAGGTTACACGAGGTGATTCGTGCTAGGGGTGGAAATACCCATTTTTAAGTGTTCAGTTCTTGTGTAGGTACCCTAAGAAATGAATTAATTCTGTAATGATAAATATTGGAACTCAGATTAACATTTTAAACGACTTTGTAATTTACTCAAAATTTAAGACATTTTCATTTTTTTTCTTATTCTAGAAAATTTAACGGATTTTTTATTTGAAGCATTTTTTGTATGTGCAGTGGTTTTCAAATGTTTAGAAAATAATTAATTGTGAATAATTTTTACATAAGAATAATTTCAATGCATTAAATTATGAGAATAATGAAGAATATAAGTTTTGTTTTTGCCGGTGAGTGTAGTTCACATAGCCAATCTTGGTTGGGGTGATGCCATCTTACTATGAGCTTACTATCTCCATTCTTTTCTTATCCCTATCCTCCATTACTTTTGTGATTGGCAATAAAAGTTTCCAAGTCCTCTATGATAAATGTCTCCCTAAGTAGCTCATTGAGCTTGTATTTTGAAACGTAGTGCACCCGAATCCCGCATAGTCATAGCCTATATCCGCAAAGATAGAAAAGGATTGTAGGGAGGTCGATACCCAGCCAGGTTGACCAACACTACCCTACTATAACCCAAGGGAGACTAATGCAAACGAATTTATGCTTGACCTTGAACGCATACTTTGCAATACTAACCCAAACACACTACTCATCGGAGACGATAATATAGATTTTCTAAAAGACAGCATTATTCACAGGGCCTATTCGTCTTTACTGAATTGCTTTAGTTTTTATCCATGCAATACAAGACTGCCAACAAGAATAACGCCTACTTCTTCAACTTAATTGACCATATACATTCTAACTTTGCCAATGATAACTTCTATTTGTATAATGTTATGAGTGACCTTAGTGATCATAATATTTTAATTCTAGAAATTACATCACAACCAGAAGTGAGTACGCAATTCAATAATCGTTCAAATATACAAACATTTACGAAAATAAGTTATGCCAAACTGAACAATTTCTTTTCAAAAACATAAATTGCCAAATCTATCTACTGACGTCAACGAAGCATATAATCAGCTTCGTGATTTCATTAGTAATGGACTTAGGACAGCTAGTATAAATATTAAGCAAAAACCACAGGTAAAACGCACACATAATCCATGGGTAACACATGAGTTTCTGGAAGCGATAAAAAGAAAAAAATAATTTGTATGCTAAAACTAAAAACCCTTCAACTGAAACCATTAAAGAGTACACACAATGTAGTAGGGATGTGACTAGAATGAAAAGAGCACTGAAAAAGTTATACCACAACAATGTAATTAGGGAAGGGAATACAATGAAAGGAATGTGGAAGGCAGTAAATCAAATACTTGGCAAACCTCATAATACACGAAACATTGTAGAAATTGAATATGAAAACGTACGATACACCTCTGGCCAAGATATATGTAGAGAATTTAACATGTATTTCATAAATGTTGTAGAAAACTTGGGTAAAGATCTTACTCCAAAGAACCCAATTTTGCCTTCGAACCAGACGATCTGTAACTCACTATACATAAAACCAACAAATGTGACGGAAGTTAAACAAATCATTGAAAACCTTGCGAACAAAAATAATTACACAGACGATGGAATAAATAACATACTCCTTAAGAGATGTGCCAATCATCTGGCTCCATTGCTTGCTGATATAATTAACTTGTCACTGCAAACAGGAGTAATACCAGATAAATGTAAATTAGCAAGAGTGGTGCCAGTATTTAAAAAAGGTGATGTATCTAATCCCAGTAATTACAGACCGTTGTGTATATTATCCTCACTTGTAAAAGTACTGGAAATAGTAATAAAAAAACAAGTCCTGAATTTCCTAACAAAAAACAATTTCTTCTTCAAATATCAGTATGGCTTCCTTCCCAAACATAGCACTGATTCAGTAGCATTTGACGTAGTGTCACTTATACATAAAGCATTAGATAACAATAAGATAACAGCAGGACTATTTATAGATCTTGCTAAGTCGTTTGACACTGTTAACCATACCTTGTTGCTAAGTAAACTATCAAATGCAGGAATAAGAGGAATAGCCTTTGAGTGGTTTAAAAACTACCTGACTAACAGGAAGCAGTATGTTAATATTAATAAAACTAAAGGGTCCATCTCTGATGTTAAATGCGGTGTCCCACAAGGGTCAGTGCTCGGACCATTGCTGTTCCTGATATTTATTAATGATATAGGTTATTTAGAGTTTACTGGTAAAATATTTCTATTTGCAGATGATATATTTCTACTTTACGAGAGCGCATGTGAACAAAGGATTATGCAGAATATGCAAAAGGATCTAAATATACTAACAACATGGCTTTCAAAAAGTAAATTAATCATAAGCACCTCAAAAACAAAATACATGCTATTTCATAAACCAGCGTACAGTCCAAGCACTTGCAACATAGTTAAAATTGGCAATGCGCCCATCGAACGGGTTAAACAATACACATATTTAGGCCTAACTTTGGACAATAACCTAAGTTGGAATGATCATGTCACAAATGTGAAAAAGAAAATTACGAATGTAATTGGTGTTCTAAAAAGGTTAAGGGATTACGGAATAAGCAATCAACATTTAAGGAGCATATATGCCTCTCTTATTCATTATCACCTTATGTACATGAACATAATATGGAGTAAATGCACACATGAATCAATAAATGAGCCTGAAGTACCTACTGCAAAAAAGAGCAATTAAAATCATGTATGGTTACGATTTTAGGAAACCAACTGTACAAGTATTTCAGGAGACAAACATATTGCCATTAAGAAGCCAGCTCAACTACTCTGAAGCTTTATTTATGTTCGGATGTAAACATGGTCTTATTAGTCTTAATACTGAACTTCAATGCAGGAAAGACATTCATACCCATAACACAACATCAGCAAACCAGTTATACATGGAGTCAACAAACACAACTAGATATGGTATTAAAAGTATTTCCTATTCAGCCAGCACAACTTATAATAACTTACCTCCTAAACTGAGACAAATTGTAAACTTAAACAAATTCAAAAAGGAAGCACGCAGGTAGCCTACTTCCTGAAACAATATGTTGAAGAATATAGATGAACTCATAAGCACTGAATAAATGTTCCTACCACCTTAGTATATTCTAGTATTAAGTTAGTTACTAAGCCATATTTGTAAAGGGCGCCCCCCCCCTTGAGCTATCAGCTCACTGGGACTTTCTGTAGCCTATAAATAAATAAATAAATAAATGAATGACTAGGGAACCCTCGATGCATACCGGTCATGCAACAACACTACCGATTAGTTGCACATTTACATAGAAAATAAACTATCCTAAACACAAAATGGTAGGACGATAATCTCGGGTGTGAACGATGAACGTTGAGACTAACTTGAACTCGAGTAACTAATTCGCAGTATTATCGCATGTCGATTGCCGGAATGAAATGATGATCAGATTTATAAAAAAACGAACAGGCAAACAAAACTAGTGCCTGGGATTTATTTCCAAACAAATACAAATAATAAAAAAATAATCCCTATCACCATGAATAAATAAACATGTTAAAATTAACTGTTACACACGTCAAATAGTTTTACTATCTGTAGAATAAGTGTTTCTAAATATTCTCGTTACAGCAATATAACGATATTAAGTTTCACAAAGTGTTTACATAAATTGACAGTCACCCTGTGGCTGTGTCATTGAAATGGTCTGATTAAAATGGCTGTGTCATTGAAATGGTCTGATTAAAATCAGCTGTTCACTCATGAAAATGAAGTTAACAATACAAAACCCTACATTATACAAGGGTGTGCGTAGAGTGTAACTATCTACTCTAATAAAATTGTCATTAATAATATATGGTTTAAATATTTACATTATTTACAGATCTCGTGCTTCACACGGTTTAAAATTTTATCATTAACCTTGTCAGTCGCGCTCTGACAGCTTCATAGTGTCTCTGTTACATAAACAGTTCTCTGAACACTGCTTCTACCAACGATCAAATTCTCAGGTACTTCTAGTTGTAAGTCATAATAAAATAAGCCTGAGTATCAAACAATTAAGTTAAATACAGCTTTGAATGTCGTGTCAATAAATAAAACAATAGGAAGATCGATGCGAAACTACTTAAAGACTCTATACATTCGTGGATCAAATACTCTCTGACATCAACAATTCAGACATTAACCTCTGTGTTAGCGCTTTTTACTCATTCTGTAAGAATTCGTTGCTCCACATAGCAATATGTTCCTTCCTTCCACAATACAGTGAACAATACTTATCAAAGCGTCTTACTACGCTCCAAACATGTCATACTTCCTTCCTTTCCTCTCTATAAACAATCGTCACAACTCCGCACGGCATTACTTCCATAAAAAAGAAACATCTTGCTACACACTTGTAGAAGAATTAGTGATTTTACTAGATAACTACGCTAGAGTATGTTATCGTTCAGAATGCACTTCTAACTCTCAACTCCTGTCTAAATTATTAAACCTCGTGCATCAAATTACAACAATTACATGTTCGTTCACATTAATACAATTCACAAAGTACTTCTTGTTCCTTTCATTAGCGCTATCCGTTCTCTTTGATCCATAACAAACTTGTTCATCCACGTTACCAAACGTTAACAATATTAATTTGTAGTTCGCTCGTCTTTTAGTTGTTAATAAAAATAAATGCATGTCCTCACGCTTCTGGTGTAAATTTAAATATATAAACAATTCATATTTAAGTTGTTTTTAACATACAAGACCGCGGGTAGACTAACATATCTCCTGGTCTATTCGTCTCAGTTAAACAATGTTTATACTTTAATTGTTGATAAATATAGGCATCATTTGACCACAATTGTCAATACCATGATCCTAATTTATAGTGTATATTCGTAATATAATAGTCCAAGACTATTTAGTTGTCTAATTAGTTATATTCCGCTATAGGAATTGTATAACATTCAAATTGTTATAAATACATATTTCAGATGTATATAGACATCGTCATGTTTGTTACATAGAATTATAGCATCTCACAACAATGCTTTACTTGATAACAATGCATTATAGACATATCAATGTATACTTTCGCTGTTACGCATAGAAATTGTTAATAACAATTATAATGTTTAAATGTTCTTACAATTTGTCAATATTTACGCTTTCCTCCAAAATGCAATGTAATCGAATAATCGAGTAATCTCTTCGAGATATCAATTAAACAAATAGTCGAATAATCAAATAAAAGAGTTATCTAAGCATTATCGAATTATCTAAGCATTATCGAAGCATTCCTTTTATAAACGAGTATCTTTCAAAAGTGAGGGTCATACAACGTTTCCTTCAGAATAACAAATACAAGAAACGCAAATCTACGTTAAATATGCATGAAATAACGTCTTAAACGACACACGAAGACGTAAAAAATTACAATGAAACTCTAAAATTTAAGCTATTAAAAAACAAAGAATAAAGATAAGAATTTCTACAAATGAAGTTGGTCACTCCAAAAATGGATTTCTACTACTACAGCAAAACTACAGACATGGATCAAACGGTTGTTCTACCTTGAGATGTCTTCTACAGCCAGGGAATACCTCTATCAGCTGTCCTCGCTCGCCTCCTAGCGAAACCAGTTACTGCCAAGCCCGTGAAAATCAGCTGCGAGTGACCCCAACTCACTCGGCCTGCCATCACCTGTTCTGCATCACGGCTTGAGCTGCTAACGGTAGATGTGTCATCTTCGCGGCCAGCGGCCTGGAAACTGCGTTCCTTGGTTCGATCGGCTGCAAAAGGTCTTCTGCTTCTTATCTCTGTCCTGCAGAGTGGTCTCGACAATGTAGATCCGCAAGTCCTGAGTTGACATCTCGTCCTGGTGTTGTTGGACATCTTGCTTGTAGTGTAGAAACTCATATTGGAATACTGCAAGTTGTTGCGCAGTCGTAGCTGTGTCGATCCTTGAATTTGCAAGTCACTCTGACCTCCCAATCCATGGTATAGATTAACCTCCTTTCATTTTATTTAGTTCTCCATAATCTTCCCTTCAGTAGACGTAGAATAAGCTTCTCCTCCCCGACTTAATTTCGCTGCCATCATGTAGACAGTAATGTAGATTGTTATGAAATACTGCTGAATACGAGGGTTGGGGCAAAAGTCATGGCAACTTTTCTTTTCATGAAGATACCAGTCCGGTTGGAAACTGTGACATATACAGACGAAAGGACAAGGTGTGAACAATGAATAGCACTGAAATATCGTAGCACACTAATTTAATTTATTATGGTAGTATACAGGGCAATATGGCCTTCACGGTGCAAAAGAATGACAACACAGTGCACATACAGTTGACATGACAAACCTGGGCCTAAAGACCCTCAAAGTAATCCCCTGCTACTGTCACCACACGCTGCCAACGATGTGGGAGGCGCTGAATACCATCTGCCTCAGCATTTGCCGCACCATGTGTGAATCAGGTCACCTGTTGGCGCACAGCATTAGCAATATCCTCCCGTGTTGCAAACCGCCTACCACGTAGTGGTTCCTTAATCTTTCATACCCACCACGATGCGATTTTGCGTAGTTGCAGCTCATTACGCAAGATCCTGTGACGGTGCGTTTCTCGATGCCACTTGCTCTCTCTAATTCCAGTAGCGTCCATCGTCTGTCTTCATCCAGGAGCTGCTCGATGACGGCACGTGCCACGTCGATCCGCACACTTGTAACATTTTGACTGCCCACACGTTGAGCGTACAAATGTAACAGTTTTGCTGCCCCAAACTGTTGGGAGATAAATGTAACTGTTTACCTTTGCCTAAGCTATGTTGTTTTAATGGGCGCCAAGACCTCAATGCAATGCTGAACTCTAAATTTGTATTTAACAACGTCTAGCTCTGGTAGAACACCTTCAAGAATCTATTCACTCAGATCGTGGTATGATTTGATCATTAACCCAACAAACAATTGTATCAGGAGAAGGAATTGGTCTATATCTAATGCTACCTACTGAAAGCAAAGATTGCACTGTAAAAGAAATGAATTTATTATATAAAACAAGTATAGCAAAATTAATAATAATAAGTATAAAATTTAAATTGGAGCGTTGCGATTTTAATATTACCGATAGAAAATTACGTGAAAACGGAGTCTGATAAATTGATTTTACTCTTATTTCCAAGCTATGAAGTTACTGAAATATGAAATGTAAAACAAAGAGAAATGAGAGATTGCGTATTTCTGCGTCATATGCGCTTACCACTGGAAATTGCCAAAGCATTTCCCTCGTACTTGATGATGCTGTGTGCTTCCCACAGTCTCCTGGACGTCGTCATCTCCGTCGAAATTTGATGATATTCTGGTAGATTAGATAATTCTATGGTCCGTACATCGGACCCAAACACTCGTACAACTCCACGGAACATCGGAGCGACTCCCGCGTCCAACCGTACTGCTTTCGTCTTACACAGAATGTATAACCACACTCGGCAAGAACTACACAGATTGTCCCCGTTTCACGGCGCGTCGAACGATATATGCACCTGTCGGCTCCCCCACTCTTCAGTCCCAACTAGCTTACGTAGTCTCCACTGATTGGCTGACCCACCACGCGATCTTCCCCTCCTGCGGGTCATTACACTCGGCGCGCGAGAGGGAGAAGTCGTTTTCCGTTCCAACAATTCGCCTCTTCTTGACGATGCGACTCCGCTTGCGTAATACTTCTCGACAGGAATCAGCTTGTACTTGAAATCCCAGTGAGTCACGTCTCTCGTTATACCCTAACTGACGAAAACTCCGTAAAATTCCGTAATCACATAATTTTCTATGATATTGTCGTTCGTAATAATTTGCTTGATAGCGTTATCTAAGACATAGAAAACCTATCTGAATGCTAATAATTTTTATAAAATGCTCCGAAAATATCTTAATAATAATTATAATAAATTAATAATAATAATAAATTAACATGAAAAATTCTCTTGGCTGAACAATTTGCCGCGTAAATAAATATAGAATGGCTTCCTACTGACTTATGCCAGTTGCATAAAAACCCCTCGAAAAACACGTTACATATTCGCCTCGGATCATCGGATGATTTACCGTGACGACGGTCCATTATCCGATTATCCCAGACACGTTAATAAACCCCATCCAAAATACATATTACATAAATGAAATCACCCTAAATCACAGATATATATACACTCATAATTTTTCTTCACGCACTTTGCGTCAAAGTTTGTTGTCACTATGGATTGCACTTTGCAACCAGTCCAATGTTTTACATATAGAATAGTGTTCCACGGATATTTCCGCCTCTCAAATTTCTCTATGTTGGAGAAATAGACATAATTAATGTGTGAGCACTATGTATTTATGATGTCATATCACACGCATTGAAGGTGTTCTGATATATTTATATCACCATTGAACTTCCTAATTTCACTGGAGGTTCCTTCCTTATGGTGACATTTAATTCCACTTATCACTGAGCACACGATCACACTATTGTGGCAGCGCCTCGTGACCATAATACTTATCTCTCTTTGAAGTAGATTAAATTAATATTGTCTTCTGAAAAAAAAACAGTAAATGTGCATTACATATAACACCAAATATTTCTGTGCCGTAATCGCCCTGTCTTGTTAAGTTCCCGTTAACCATATTCTACTTAATACTAGTTCTCAACACAGACCATTTCTCCTCACACAAATAATACCATTGTACATATTATCTTAAATTACACACTTACAAATCTTACATGGCGAGGCCGTAAACAGAAATCACGTGTGCTGATATGTATGAGTTTCATGAAGGACTGTCTCGCATTCTGATGGCCCATCTTTTGCCTCGTGGACCCCTTAAGCAAAAATACCCTGTCCAAGCGCTCACCCATCTCTTGGAGGCAAATGGGAATTCACCAGCGCTACCAAATTCTGGCCTTGGTGTATCGAGACATTTTAGTGCTCAAGAGCATCCGACAATCCCGTCATATTTCCCTGTACCTTAAAAACTCTCATTTACTTACTTACTACCCCCCTGTGTGACTTCTGATACGCCTGCCTGGAAGACCAACTCCTCCCACGCACCAAATACCACACTTACTCATTTGATAGGCTGGCTCGCCAGCTAAACACACTCACTTTATGACACATATTTTCGTAGACTATGTATATTATACGTCCCGTATAATCTGTTTCCGTCACTATTCTCCAGCACATATGCTGTTTTCCCAATACGTTTGGAAACTATAAATGGGCCCTCGTAGAGATAAAAGAACTTGGACATGACTTTCTCTAGCTTATTTGACTGTTTCGGCACTCTAAGTAAGACTCTGTCTCCCGGCTCGAATAGGTCAAATTTAGTTTCTTTTTGTTGGCGAATTCTCTTTTGTGCTGACTTAGATAAATTCTGTTTCGCCAACTGGACAATGTAATCCATCCCCGGTTGCTTACCCTCATTTAATCCCAACACCCTCGCTAGTTCATTTTGTGGTCTTTTTCCGAAGTGAACTTCGTATGGCGTCAATTTCGTGCTCTCATGCTGGACAGAATTCAGCCAAGTCTCGACCTTGGGAAGATGTCCAACCCAGGCCGCATGCTTGTCATGCACTAGAGTCCGAAAAAGACGAGCCACTTCCCTTAATGGACGCTCTGCAGAATTACCCTGAGGGTACCTTACAGAGGAATGAACGTGTGTTATACCAGCTTCCTGCATACTGGTTCTCCATTTCTTTGCAGTAAACTGTGGTCCACTGTCAGATAGTATCCTGAGAGGAATGCCAAACTCAGGTACATACTTATTAATGATCAGACGGCTACACGCTAGTCCCGTGGCTTTCCGTAGCGGATATAGCTTGACATACTTACTAAAAGCGTCAATAACTATAAAAATGTACTCGTAGCCGTACTGTCCTTTAACGATCGGGCCAAATAAATCCACACACAGTAGTTCGCCGGGACTACTGGTGAGAACTGCAGATCTCTCCCCCACTAAATATTTAACTGGATATTTACTCCTTTGACAGGTGTCACACTTAGCTAAAATCCTCCTAACGTCCCTTCCCATTTTACTCCAAATGAAGTCACGACCAATTTCATAGAAGACCTTGGCAGCACCAAAGTGTCCTAATTCCCTATGAATGAACCAAATTAGCTCCTCCCGCAAAATGGCAGGAACACATATTGCCCACCGATTATTCCTACATTTCCTTGCAAGAAGCCCATCCTGCATCTTGTACGTGAACCGTCCTACTTTCACATACTCTTCTTCACCTATTTCCAACCTAGCCAGTGGCTCCTTTAACTTAACGTCATCACGTTGCTCCACTAGCATATTTCTCAGTGTCTGTAACGATGCCCTGTTGCTACTGTCCACACATGCACATATTAAAATACCGTCCTCTGCTTTAACCACAGGATAATCCCTACATAAATTAGTGTCCCTCGATAGCATGTCTGCAAGAATGTTATCTTTACCTTTAATATATTTTACTGTGAATTCGTATTCCTGCAGAGCAAGAATCCACCTACTAACTCTGTTAGAACTGAGTTTACAAGTCCTCATATACAGTAATGCATGGTGATCTGTGTGGATCTCAAATTTCCCCCCTACTAAATACATTCTAAATTTCCCTAAACTGAAAACAATACCTAAAAGCTCTAACTCAGTAATCGTGTATCTTTTCTCTGCTGCAGTCAGTCCTCGCGAGGCTAAAGATACAATGCACAGATTACCCTCATCATCTTTCTGACATAATACTCCAGCAATGCCTATATGTGAAGCATCTGTCATAACCACATATTCCTTATCTTTTAACGGATATTTCAGCACTACAGCTTTCTCAAAACCTTCCTTCAGCGCTCTAAAAGCCTGATCATGCTTGGACTTCCATCTCCACCGAGTCCCACTTTTAAGCAATTCCCTGAATGGTTCTACCAACCCTGAGTATTTAAGAACGAACCTCCTGAAAAAGTTGCAAATTCCCAGGTAAGTTTTTAACTGTTTAACATTCTGTGGCACCTCTGCGTTAAGTATCTTATTAACCCTACTTTCTTCTGGTGTTACACCTCTACTCGACACTCTATGACCTAAAAATGTCACTTCTGACTGACAGAATGACGACTTAGACAGCTTCAAAGTGAACCCTGCCTGATTTAACTTCTGAAAAACTATATCTAAATGACGTAGATGCTCCTCAAAACTGCGTGAACTAATTACCATATCATCAATGTAAATGGTTACAAACTCTCCTGTGACATCCCCTAATGCGATGTTTAAAGCCCTAATTAAAGCTGCTGAACTACTCTTTAACCCATAAGATGTTCAACAAAATTGATAAAGGTTATATTTATGACTAAAAGCTGTAAATGGTCTATCTTCGTACATAAGTGACACTTGCCAAAAACTGGAACTCAAATCTACACAAGTGAAATTCTTCTTCCCCTGAAATGTTTGCATTAATTCCTCTATTGACATAGATTTCAGCTGATCTGAACTAATTCTACTGTTAACCAAACGAGCGTCTAAACAAATACGAACAGTGCCGTCGGTCTTGGGTACCGTTATCAAAGAATTAACATATGGACTGTTAGAATGCTCAATAATCCCATCTTCAAGCATCTGGTTAATTTGTGCCTCAACTGCACTCTGATAAGCGAAAGGTACAGGATATCTATGTCCTGTGAATACTGACCTATCAATAACGTTCAATGAATGTGTATAGCAATTGGCCATACCAATGCGATCCTCAAAAACTCTCCTATTACACCATAACACATCATAGAGCCGAACACATTATTCCACCTCTATATTTCCCTGAAATGCAGCCTCACGTAACGAGTCCTCTAGACTTCCGTTCGTAATCACTCTGCCCACAAAACATGGAGAACCCCGCTCTACGGCTGGCGATATCTCATTTAAAGTACAAATCACACCTACAATACTACTCATCTGAATACGGTCATTGAACGCTACTTCTACTTCAGAATCTCCCCATTTAAATTTCAAACTTCCTACATCATAACATAAGTTACCCGACACTCTACTTAGCCACTCTCAACCCAAGATAACACTGAATACTAAATTTGGAATTACAAGACAAATCTGCTTCTCTACATGATTATTAATTTTAATGTCTACTAAAACTTGCTTAGAAATTACTTTAGACCTCTTCCCAACAGCTGTGATAACAAAAGTGCTTTTAATTGGCATCTCCTCAAAATTTACTCCAGTTACTTTCATTTTATCATAAAATGCACTACTTATGCAACTCTTCATACAACCACTATCAATTAAAACATCTGTGTACGCCTCGGACACGTTAAATTTAACTATGGGGCTCTTACTAACCACTCCCTGAATAATACCTTCATCATTTAGTTCATGTAATAATTCATTTCTTACATTTAGGTCATAGGGTTCCTGTATAATTGTATGGACAGGGCATGCTACAGACTGAGATTCTGACCTTACTTCGCAGCCTGGTTCGCGTTTAAAGAACCGCTACAGCTGGCCGTAGTACTACTAACAACTGAACTGGTCTGGTTGTTCTGGGCTGTGTTGTCATTGTTTGGCTGTATATTACTACCACTAGGCTGTCCTCTTCCTTGACCCCTATTCTGGTTGTAATTATTGTCATTATAATTTCTCCCTTGATTTCCCCTGAAATCATTGTTCCTCCCTTGATTTCCCCTGTATTCATTGTTCCTCCCTTGATTTCCCCTGAAATCATTGTTCCTCCCTTGATACTGATTACCATAGCCATTTCCTCTGTTCTGATTTAGCTGATTATTATTATTATTTCTATTTTGAGCGTTGGCCCCTTCGCCACCGTTCCCTTGAACTTCTTGATGCCTGGCTTCATTAGGTCTATTATTATTATTATTACCCTGGTTCCGATTGAAATTGTCCTCATAACCCCCTCTCCCTAGTGCATCAAATGTGCTTAACAAATTTTCTACTTGTGATATAGTCTTTACATTCTGGATACAAGCAGCCTCCTTGATCCTATAGGGAAAGTGCCTAAGTAGCAACCTTACCACATCACTTTCCTCCTTCAAGCCATCCAGATATTTACACACTAATACCTGCCCTAAAAAGTATTCGGTCATGGTGGAGCTTCCTTTAGGGTTATATTTACCACACACTACTCCCTCACGATGCTGCGACTGAATAAGCTCATTCCAGAACTTTTCACAGAATTTTATTTTAAAATCATTAATATCAGTAAACTTGTCTCTGTAGACAGCAAACCAATTCCTTGTTTCCCCCACAAACACTTGTTCTAAAATTTCAACTATCTGACACCACTCAATACTACCATTTTCCAACCTCTCCCCGAATTTATTTTCTATAGTGTTCATGAACTCCATTGGGCACCCCTGTCGATTGCTGAACTTACCCAGTTCTACCTCCCTGTGTGTGCTATTCACAAAAACTGGCCTATTCTGACTATTTTCTTGCCTGATCCTAGCTTTTAATTTTAACTCTAATTCTGCGATTTTCTCCTCAGCCTTCCTCTCAATACTGTTTACTGTTAATTTAATGTTTCCTTCTGATTCTTCTACTTTATCATATAGCTTTGCTTGTTTCTCCTCAATCTGGCTAATGCTCTCTCTATTACTCTCTCTTAAATCATTTACTTCTGCAACTATTTGCGAGTGGACTTTCTCAATTCTACCCCCCAGCTGTTCCTTAACCTCTTTAGTTGCTACCTGAATTTTGTCAATTTCTCCCCCCAATTGCTTTTTGACCTGCTGTGTTTCCAGTTGCACTAGTTCTTTTAAATTTTCAGCCTGTGTACTGATTCTAATTTCTAACTCCTCCTGTACTTTTCCTAATTTCTTGTCTACATCTGCAATGATCTCTTTAACCTTCTCTTCCATTACTCCTCTGATTTCTCCTCTAATCTGCTCCATTTTCACACTAATTTCCTTGTTGTTCTTATCTAATTTTGCATTATTCTGTTCTAATTTATTATTTAAAGCTTCTGTACTTTCTTTATTTTCCCTACTGTTTTGTTCTAATTTTGCATTATTCTGTTCTAATTTTGCATTTAAAGCTTCTGTACTTTCTTTATTTTCCCTACTGTTTTGTTCTAATTTTGCATTTAAGGCATCTGTACTTTCTTTATTTTCCCTACTGTTTTGTTCTAAATTAGCGTTGTTTTGTTCCAGTTTAGCATTTAAAGCGTCACTACTAACTTTGTTCTGATACATGAACTCGAGAAGTAAAGTTTTTAATTCTGGTTGGCCGCCTACACTCCCTGTTTCAGTATCGGGATTTACCTCCGCTACCCCGGTACTACCATCACTCGACATACTGCTCGTATCATCACTCTCCAGTTGATGACCACTACGTAACCTCATCTGTCTTTCTTTCTCATCCCCCATAATGATATACACTGATAAAGACAAATAACCCCCAAAATACAGGCACAGAAATATATACCCTTCTCCTTCCACAAATGTTATTAGGTTTTCAGCCCCAAGTTGTCGGCGACAAATGTAACCTTTTCGCTTAGGCTGGGATGACAAGTGAAACGGTATTTACTTTGCTCCACGTTGGGCGCCAAGTGTAACATTTTGACTGCCCACACGTTGAGCGTACAAATGTAACAGTTTTGCTGCCCCAAACTGTTGGGAGATAAATGTAACTGTTTACCTTTGCCTAAGCTATGTTGTTTTAATGGGCGCCAAGACCTCAATGCAATGCTGAAATCTAAATTTGTATTTAACAACGTCTAGCTCTGGTAGAACACCTTCAAGAATCTATTCACTCAGATCGTGGTATGATTTGATCATTAACCCAACAAACAATTGTATCAGGAGAAGGAATTGGTCTATATCTAATGCTACCTACTGAAAGCAAAGATTGCACTGTAAAAGAAATGAATTTATTATATAAAACAAGTATAGCAAAATTAATAATAATAAGTATAAAATTTAAATTGGAGCGTTGCGATTTTAATATTACCGATAAAAAATTACGTGAAAACGGAGTCTGATAAATTGATTTTACTCTTATTTCCAAGCTATGAAGTTACTGAAATATGAAATGTAAAACAAAGAGAAATGAGAGATTGCGTATTTCTGCGTCATATGCGCTTACCACTGGAAATTGCCAAAGCATTTCCCTCGTACTTGATGATGCTGTGTGCTTCCCACAGTCTCCTGGACGTCGTCATCTCCGTCGAAATTTGATGATATTCTGGTAGATTAGATAATTCTATGGTCCGTACATCGGACCCAAACACTCGTACAACTCCACGGAACATCGGAGCGACTCCCGCGTCCAACCGTACTGCTTTCGTCTTACACAGAATGTATAACCACACTCGGCAAGAACTACACAGATTGTCCCCGTTTCACGGCGCGTCGAACGATATATATGCACCTGTCGGCTCCCCCACTCTTCAGTCCCAACTAGCTTACGTAGTCTCCACTGATTGGCTGACCCACCACGCGATCTTCCCCTCCTGCGGGTCATTACACTCGGCGCGCGAGAGGGAGAAGTCGTTTTCCGTTCCAACAATTCGCCTCTTCTTGACGATGCGACTCCGCTTGCGTAATACTTCTCGACAGGAATCAGCTTGTACTTGAAATCCCAGTGAGTCACGTCTCTCGTTATACCCTAACTGACGAAAACTCCGTAAAATTCCGTAATCACATAATTTTCTATGATATTGTCGTTCGTAATAATTTGCTTGATAGCGTTATCTAAGACATAGAAAACCTATCTGAATGCTAATAATTTTTATAAAATGCTCCGAAAATATCTTAATAATAATTATAATAAATTAATAATAATAATAAATTAACATGAAAAATTCTCTTGGCTGAACAATTTGCCGCGTAAATAAATATAGAATGGCTTCCTACTGACTTATGCCAGTTGCATAAAAACCCCTCGAAAAACACGTTACATATTCGCCTCGGATCATCGGATGATTTACCGTGACGACGGTCCATTATCCGATTATCCCAGACACGTTAATAAACCCCATCCAAAATACATATTACATAAATGAAATCACCCTAAATCACAGATATATATACACTCATAATTTTTCTTCACGCACTTTGCGTCAAAGTTTGTTGTCACTATGGATTGCACTTTGCAACCAGTCCAATGTTTTACATATAGAATAGTGTTCCACGGATATTTCCGCCTCTCAAATTTCTCTATGTTGGAGAAATAGACATAATTAATGTGTGAGCACTATGTATTTATGATGTCATATCACACGCATTGAAGGTGTTCTGATATATTTATATCACCATTGAACTTTCTAATTTCACTGGAGGTTCCTTCCTTATGGTGACATTTAATTCCACTTATCACTGAGCACACGATCACACTATTGTGGCAGCGCCTCGTGACCATAATACTTAATCTCTCTTTGAAGTAGATTAAATTAATATTGTCTTCTGAAAAAAAAAACAGTAAATGTGCATTACATATAACACCAAATATTTCTGTGCCGTAATCGCCCTGTCTTGTTAAGTTCCCGTTAACCATATTCTACTTAATACTAGTTCTCAACACAGACCATTTCTCCTCACACAAATAATACCATTGTACATATTATCTTAAATTACACACTTACAAATCTTACATGGCGAGGCCGTAAACAGAAATCACGTGTGCTGATATGTATGAGTTTCATGAAGGACTGTCTCGCATTCTGATGGCCCATCTTTTGCCTCGTGGACCCCTTAAGCAAAAATACCCTGTCCAAGCGCTCACCCATCTCTTGGAGGCAAATGGGAATTCACCAGCGCTACCAAATTCTGGCCTTGGTGTATCGAGACATTTTAGTGCTCAAGAGCATCCGACAATCCCGTCATATTTCCCTGTACCTTAAAAACTCTCATTTACTTACTTACTACCCCCCTGTGTGACTTCTGATACGCCTGCCTGGAAGACCAACTCCTCCCACGCACCAAATACCACACTTACTCATTTGATAGGCTGGCTCGCCAGCTAAACACACTCACTTTATGACACATATTTTCGTAGACTATGTATATTATACGTCCCGTATAATCTGTTTCCGTCACTATTCTCCAGCACATATGCTGTTTTCCCAATACGTTTGGAAACTATAAATGGGCCCTCGTAGAGATAAAAGAACTTGGACATGACTTTCTCTAGCTTATTTGACTGTTTCGGCACTCTAAGTAAGACTCTGTCTCCCGGCTCGAATAGGTCAAATTTAGTTTCTTTTTGTTGGCGAATTCTCTTTTGTGCTGACTTAGATAAATTCTGTTTCGCCAACTGGACAATGTAATCCATCCCCGGTTGCTTACCCTCATTTAATCCCAACACCCTCGCTAGTTCATTTTGTGGTCTTTTTCCGAAGTGAACTTCGTATGGCGTCAATTTCGTGCTCTCATGCTGGACAGAATTCAGCCAAGTCTCGACCTTGGGAAGATGTCCAACCCAGGCCGCATGCTTGTCATGCACTAGAGTCCGAAAAAGACGAGCCACTTCCCTTAATGGACGCTCTGCAGAATTACCCTGAGGGTACCTTACAGAGGAATGAACGTGTGTTATACCAGCTTCCTGCATACTGGTTCTCCATTTCTTTGCAGTAAACTGTGGTCCACTGTCAGATAGTATCCTGAGAGGAATGCCAAACTCAGGTACATACTTATTAATGATCAGACGGCTACACGCTAGTCCCGTGGCTTTCCGTAGCGGATATAGCTTGACATACTTACTAAAAGCGTCAATAACTATAAAAATGTATTCGTAGCCGTACTGTCCTTTAACGATCGGGCCAAATAAATCCACACACAGTAGTTCGCCGGGACTACTGGTGAGAACTGCAGATCTCTCCCCCACTAAATATTTAACTGGATATTTACTCCTTTGACAGGTGTCACACTTAGCTAAAATCCTCCTAACGTCCCTTCCCATTTTACTCCAAATGAAGTCACGACCAATTTCATAGAAGACCTTGGCAGCACCAAAGTGTCCTAATTCCCTATGAATGAACCAAATTAGCTCCTCCCGCAAAATGGCAGGAACACATATTGCCCACCGATTATTCCTACATTTCCTTGCAAGAAGCCCATCCTGCATCTTGTACGTGAACCGTCCTACTTTCACATACTCTTCTTCACCTATTTCCAACCTAGCCAGTGGCTCCTTTAACTTAACGTCATCACGTTGCTCCACTAGCATATTTCTCAGTGTCTGTAACGATGCCCTGTTGCTACTGTCCACACATGCACATATTAAAATACCGTCCTCTGCTTTAACCACAGGATAATCCCTACATAAATTAGTGTCCCTCGATAGCATGTCTGTAAGAATGTTATCTTTACCTTTAATATATTTTACTGTGAATTCGTATTCCTGCAGAGCAAGAATCCACCTACTAACTCTGTTAGAACTGAGTTTACAAGTCCTCATATACAGTAATGCATGGTGATCTGTGTGGATCTCAAATTTCCCCCCTACTAAATACATTCTAAATTTCCCTAAACTGAAAACAATACCTAAAAGCTCTAACTCAGTAATCGTGTATCGTTTCTCTGCTGCAGTCAGTCCTCGCGAGGCTAAAGATACAATGCACAGATTACCCTCATCATCTTTCTGACATAATACTCCAGCAATGCCTATATGTGAAGCATCTGTCATAACCACATATTCCTTATCTTTTAACGGATATTTCAGCACTACAGCTTTCTCAAAACCTTCCTTCAGCGCTCTAAAAGCCTGATCATGCTTGGACTTCCATCTCCACCGAGTCCCACTTTTAAGCAATTCCCTGAATGGTTCTACCAACCCTGAGTATTTAAGAACGAACCTCCTGAAAAAGTTGCAAATTCCCAGGTAAGTTTTTAACTGTTTAACATTCTGTGGCACCTCTGCGTTAAGTATCTTATTAACCCTACTTTCTTCTGGTGTTACACCTCTACTCGACACTCTATGACCTAAAAATGTCACTTCTGACTGACAGAATGACGACTTAGACAGCTTCAAAGTGAACCCTGCCTGATCTAACTTCTGAAAAACTATATCTAAATGACGTAGATGCTCCTCAAAACTGCGTGAACTAATTACCATATCATCAATGTAAATGGTTACAAACTCTCCTGTGACATCCCCTAATGCGATGTTTAAAGCCCTAATTAAAGCTGCTGAACTACTCTTTAACCCATAAGGTGTTCAACAAAATTGATAAAGGTTATATTTATGACTAAAAGCTGTAAATGGTCTATCTTCGTACATAAGTGACACTTGCCAAAAACTGGAACTCAAATCTACACAAGTGAAATTCTTCTTCCCCTGAAATGTTTGCATTAATTCCTCTATTGACATAGATTTCAGCTGATCTGAACTAATTCTACTGTTAACCAAACGAGCGTCTAAACAAATACGAACAGTGCCGTCGGTCTTGGGTACCGTTATCAAAGAATTAACATATGGAATTACAAGACAAATCTGCTTCTCTACATGATTATTAATTTTAATGTCTACTAAAACTTGCTTAGAAATTACTTTAGACCTCTTCCCAACAGCTGTGATAACAAAAGTGCTTTTAATTGGCATCTCCTCAAAATTTACTCCAGTTACTTTCATTTTATCATAAAATGCACTACTTATGCAACTCTTCATACAACCACTATCAATTAAAACATCTGTGTACGCCTCGGACACGTTAAATTTAACTATGGGGCTCTTACTAACCACTCCCTGAATAATACCTTCATCATTTAGTTCATGTAATAATTCATTTCTTACATTTAGGTCATAGGGTTCCTGTATAATTGTATGGACAGGGCATGCTACAGACTGAGATTCTGACCTTACTTCGCAGCCTGGTTCGCGTTTAAAGAACCGCTACAGCTGGCCGTAGTACTACTAACAACTGAACTGGTCTGGTTGTTCTGGGCTGTGTTGTCATTGTTTGGCTGTATATTACTACCACTAGGCTGTCCTCTTCCTTGACCCCTATTCTGGTTGTAATTATTGTCATTATAATTTCTCCCTTGATTTCCCCTGAAATCATTGTTCCTCCCTTGATTTCCCCTGTATTCATTGTTCCTCCCTTGATTTCCCCTGAAATCATTGTTCCTCCCTTGATACTGATTACCATAGCCATTTCCTCTGTTCTGATTTAGCTGATTATTATTATTATTTCTATTTTGAGCGTTGGCCCCTTCGCCACCGTTCCCTTGAACTTCTTGATGCCTGGCTTCATTAGGTCTATTATTATTATTATTACCCTGGTTCCGATTGAAATTGTCCTCATAACCCCCTCTCCCTAGTGCATCAAATGTGCTTAACAAATTTTCTACTTGTGATATAGTCTTTACATTCTGGATACAAGCAGCCTCCTTGATCCTATAGGGAAAGTGCCTAAGTAGCAACCTTACCACATCACTTTCCTCCTTCAAGCCATCCAGATATTTACACACTAATACCTGCCCTAAAAAGTATTCGGTCATGGTGGAGCTTCCTTTAGGGTTATATTTACCACACACTACTCCCTCACGATGCTGCGACTGAATAACCTCATTCCAGAACTTTTCACAGAATTTTATTTTAAAATCATTAATATCAGTAAACTTGTCTCTGTAGACAGCAAACCAATTCCTTGTTTCCCCCACAAACACTTGTTCTAAAATTTCAACTATCTGGCACCACTCAATACTACCATTTTCCAACCTCTCCCCGAATTTATTTTCTATAGTGTTCATGAACTCCATTGGGCACCCCTGTCGATTGCTGAACTTACCCAGTTCTACCTCCCTGTGTGTGCTATTCACAAAAACTGGCCTATTCTGACTATTTTCTTGCCTGATCCTAGCTTTTAATTTTAACTCTAATTCTGCGATTTTCTCCTCAGCCTTCCTCTCAATACTGTTTACTGTTAATTTAATGTTTCCTTCTGATTCTTCTACTTTATCATATAGCTTTGCTTGTTTCTCCTCAATCTGGCTAATGCCCTCTCTATTACTCTCTCTTAAATCATTTACTTCTGCAACTATTTGCGAGTGGACTTTCTCAATTCTACCCCCCAGCTGTTCCTTAACCTCTTTAGTTGCTACCTGAATTTTGTCAATTTCTCCCCCCAATTGCTTTTTGACCTGCTGTGTTTCCAGTTGCACTAGTTCTTTTAAATTTTCAGCCTGTGTACTGATTCTAATTTCTAACTCCTCCTGTACTTTTCCTAATTTCTTGTCTACATCTGCAATGATCTCTTTAACCTTCTCTTCCATTACTCCTCTGATTTCTCCTCTAATCTGCTCCATTTTCACACTAATTTCCTTGTTGTTCTTATCTAATTTTGCATTATTCTGTTCTAATTTATTATTTAAAGCTTCTGTACTTTCTTTATTTTCCCTACTGTTTTGTTCTAATTTTGCATTATTCTGTTCTAATTTTGCATTTAAAGCTTCTGTACTTTCTTTATTTTCCCTACTGTTTTGTTCTAATTTTGCATTTAAGGCATCTGTACTTTCTTTATTTTCCCTACTGTTTTGTTCTAAATTAGCGTTGTTTTGTTCCAGTTTAGCATTTAAAGCGTCACTACTAACTTTGTTCTGATACATGAACTCGAGAAGTAAAGTTTTTAATTCTGGTTGGCCGCCTACACTCCCTGTTTCAGTATCGGGATTTACCTCCGCTACCCCGGTACTACCATCACTCGACATACTGCTCGTATCATCACTCTCCAGTTGATGACCACTACGTAACCTCATCTGTCTTTCTTTCTCATCCCCCATAATGATATACACTGATAAAGACAAATAACCCCCAAAATACAGGCACAGAAATATATACCCTTCTCCTTCCACAAATGTTATTAGGTTTTCAGCCCCAAGTTGTCGGCGACAAATGTAACCTTTTCGCTTAGGCTGGGATGACAAGTGAAACGGTATTTACTTTGCTCCACGTTGGGCGCCAAGTGTAACATTTTGACTGCCCACACGTTGAGCGTACAAATGTAACAGTTTTGCTGCCCCAAACTGTTGGGAGATAAATGTAACTGTTTACCTTTGCCTAAGCTATGTTGTTTTAATGGGCGCCAAGACCTCAATGCAATGCTGAAATCTAAATTTGTATTTAACAACGTCTAGCTCTGGTAGAACACCTTCAAGAATCTATTCACTCAGATCGTGGTATGATTTGATCATTAACCCAACAAACAATTGTATCAGGAGAAGGAATTGGTCTATATCTAATGCTACCTACTGAAAGCAAAGATTGCACTGTAAAAGAAATGAATTTATTATATAAAACAAGTATAGCAAAATTAATAATAATAAGTATAAAATTTAAATTGGAGCGTTGCGATTTTAATATTACCGATAAAAAATTACGTGAAAACGGAGTCTGATAAATTGATTTTACTCTTATTTCCAAGCTATGAAGTTACTGAAATATGAAATGTAAAACAAAGAGAAATGAGAGATTGCGTATTTCTGCGTCATATGCGCTTACCACTGGAAATTGCCAAAGCATTTCCCTCGTACTTGATGATGCTGTGTGCTTCCCACAGTCTCCTGGACGTCGTCATCTCCGTCGAAATTTGATGATATTCTGGTAGATTAGATAATTCTATGGTCCGTACATCGGACCCAAACACTCGTACAACTCCACGGAACATCGGAGCGACTCCCGCGTCCAACCGTACTGCTTTCGTCTTACACAGAATGTATAACCACACTCGGCAAGAACTACACAGATTGTCCCCGTTTCACGGCGCGTCGAACGATATATGCACCTGTCGGCTCCCCCACTCTTCAGTCCCAACTAGCTTACGTAGTCTCCACTGATTGGCTGACCCACCACGCGATCTTCCCCTCCTGCGGGTCATTACACTCGGCGCGCGAGAGGGAGAAGTCGTTTTCCGTTCCAACAATTCGCCTCTTCTTGACGATGCGACTCCGCTTGCGTAATACTTCTCGACAGGAATCAGCTTGTACTTGAAATCCCAGTGAGTCACGTCTCTCGTTATACCCTAACTGACGAAAACTCCGTAAAATTCCGTAATCACATAATTTTCTATGATATTGTCGTTCGTAATAATTTGCTTGATAGCGTTATCTAAGACATAGAAAACCTATCTGAATGCTAATAATTTTTATAAAATGCTCCGAAAATATCTTAATAATAATTATAATAAATTAATAATAATAATAAATTAACATGAAAAATTCTCTTGGCTGAACAATTTGCCGCGTAAATAAATATAGAATGGCTTCCTACTGACTTATGCCAGTTGCATAAAAACCCCTCGAAAAACACGTTACACACTGACAGGTCGTCCCGAACGTTGCTCATCACTGGTTGACACACGTCCTTGCTGAAACTTTCCTATCCACCGTGCTATTGTACGGTATGGTAGGGCATCATACCCAAGGGCTTCCACTAATTCACTGTGACATTCCCTCGCATTTCTCCCTCGGAGAACGATTATTTTGATGTAAGCGCGCTGCTCAACACGGGTTACTTCCATCTCGCACGACACTCAGCAACTGACGGATTTCACAGCCCTCGCTGCGCTACTACCAGCTTTCACAGAGCCATCTGTTGTTCTGCATACACACTATACCTGCAGAACTTCCACACGACACATATACGTTTGTGTTCCGTTCACTTATCTACAAGACAAAAAATAGTTGCCATGACTTTTGCCCCAACCCTCGTATATAGAGTTGAAATCGTTGTAGCAATATCTTGGCTTGCAATAGATAATGCTGTTAGTTGTTGCTACTCTGTGAAGTGTTTTTCTATAATCGAAGTCTCGTTCTAATGCTGTAATACTTTTATACACGCTGGTCTCTCCAATAATAATGTAAATGCGTTTCGCCGGCTCCTCTTCCCAACTTCCTCGGCGATGCCTAGGTTGTTCGATGGTACAACGGTGCCTATCGACCGGGCTTATGTTGCGTGCAATAACTGCTTCTTTGCTGTGCGCGTGCGTCAGACGCGTCCGCTCGTGTCCAGTCGCTGTGAGAGAGTGTACGCCACGCTTCTTCTCCCCGCGGCGCGTGTCACTGCTGGCCTCACACACATTTATATTAATAGAAATATACTCATATTCGCTCTATTATTCAATAATTTATATTTCTTTTCAACCAAATAAATTTCATATTGCATTCTACACCTGTAGATGTGCTTATTTCCCTTTATATGTGCCAAATTTATATAAAAGCTATTCCCACAAAAATTATGTGCTTTTATTCGATTGGCTGTTGAAATATTCTGAAAAAGGCTCCTGGGTCTAGCCTCTTCTCCACGGGTCGTGTGCATTGCTTTGTTATGATCGCCTTGCTAACCAAAACTGGTTTTCTAGTGCCAAACATGAAGCTTTGTACAATTTCCAGCTTCGAATGATTGAGCTCTTCCTTAGTTAAAATCTCATTCACCAGAATATTTCCAAATATTAAATTCCTCAAAATGCTTCAAATTTCTCCAAAATACTTCCAATATGCTTCATTTGCATCCCATAATACATATATATTTATTAAATTATTTTAATTCCAAATTTCCAATTGTTCCTTCCATTGGTGCACAAGTCGTTCGAACCTCGGCTCGGTCAAAGGTCCTAAGCTGGGCTGAATTCGAGTTCAGTAGGGAACTTTCTTTAAATATCTCCCTTTTACTCGTTCTATATCTACTAGCAGGTTTGCAGTTAAGTGCTCCCAAATGAGTTCCAATCCATATATAATACTTGGTGGTTTTTAGCGTATGACTTTTAGTGCCGGGAGTGTCTGAAGACATGTTCGGTTCGCCAGAGTTTGTAGCTGCTTCTATGCGGGGGTAAGCTACAAGTACCGTTCGCGTGTGGGGTGTTGTCTGGGGAGGAAAGTGTGAATGTAAGGACAAGGAATTGTAGCCTCTAGTTAGGGACCAGCCCCGACATTTGCCTCCGGCTCTTAGTGCATATTTACATCAACTTTCATAGCGTGGAAAGATCTAGAAAAACTGTTGTTCAGATTGTCGCAATGGCCCGCACACATAATGGAAATGTCAATGTATTGGGCTTCTCAAAAGCTCTGCACTCGTATGGCTAATTGTTATGAAAATGGTATGCCACATAAGCTGCAATATCCACTGTGAGTTCGTCACGTAAAATATTTCACTGTTTGATTCTTTTTCTACACTAAGTTACTGGTTTCTAACAGGCACACACTCCGACAGAAGGTTCTAGTGCTGCGACAATCACTGCGGTATTCTTGCGTGCAATCACGCTTCACTGTTTGTGAATTATAGTCTGCGCTAGTAACTCACTCACCCCTAGTGCACTAACAATGTTTCCTCAATAACTTAAGTTCAAGAAGCTAAGCACACTTCCACTGTCAATTACTCCCACTCACCGGCACAAGCTTATGTTTTCTGCACCAAGTTACTGTCATAAAATAATTAGCAAAAAAGGTTTACTAAATACAGTCCTAAACTCCAAATTGATGGGAGAAGAAACAAACACCGACATCCATTGGTCACAACCGGAAACCGACAGTTATATTCAAAAAGTACATTTGACTTGTGTGGTATACAAAAACAAAAGAACACTGAGAAATACAAAAACAAAAGAACACTGAGAAATACAAAAACAAAAGAAACACACTATGAGAATTTGTGAATGCAAACTCACACTCCCCCCCCCCCCCCCATTCACAAATTGCAAAAAAAAACTTAAAACCAAATGAATTACATAACTAGCCTTACACTAACAACAAACATTTGTACATCAATCCTTGTATGGTAACAATCCCAATTGAGGGTAGAATTTACGTAATTGTATCCTTGGTAACACCTTGGTAAATATATCAGCAAGGTTTGATTCTGTGTTGACATATTCAAATGCTATCTCACCCTCTTGCACACACTCTCGTAAGTAGTATAAATCTAACAGGAGTTGTTTAGTTTTCTCTGACACTATCGGGTTTTTAGATAGTGAAATGGCTCCTTGGTTGTCAGCAAAAACAACACAGGGCTTGTCGACAAAAGTTGACTGTCCTATCTCTTTAAACAAATGCACATCCATTTCACCTCATCTACCACATCCGCCATTGATACGTATTCAGCTGCCACAGTTGATCGTACAATGCGTCTTTGGAGTGTGGTTTTCCAACTTATGGCACCCTTGGCCAGTACAAAAACATACCCCTCATATGACCTTCCACTTACATCATTTCCATAAGCAGCATCAACAAACACCTTCAGTTTTTCTCCTGATTTTTCATAACACAATGACAAATCTTGGGTCTCCTTGAGGTAATGAAGGAGGTGTTGAGCTTCCTTCCAATTTTGCATTTTAGGATTTGAATTGGCCTGGCTAACCTTACATACTGGGAAACTTCAATCTGGTCTAGTTGTACTGGATACGTATAGGATCTTACCTACAATTTTTCTATAACGTTTGGTTTTTTTAAACTCCTCTGTGACATTGTTTGGTACAGTTGAAGGTAAAGGGGCACCACAACCTTTTGGGTAGCTTTCCTCTAGTGATTTAAGAACATTTGTCCTTATGTACATGTTTTGACTTAAACATACATTTTTCTTAGACCCTTGAGTGACTTTAATCGACAAAAAATCTGAGATATTTCCCAAATTACGCACTTCAAACTTTGACTTCAATCTTTTTACAAACCAATCTATTTTAGCTTGTAATCCCCACACACCTAGATCATCAACATAAAGGGCAACATACAGGTCATGATCTGGGCTAAAATACAGACATGGATCACATTTGTTTTGATTTAAGCCAAGCTTGACAAGTTGTGCAGTGATACAGTTGTGCCAATCTTTACCAGCTTGACATAAACCGTAAATACTCTTGTTGAGTTTTAGCACATAGTCTGGGTATTCTACACTGCGAAAACCTTCTGGTTGACTTACAAATACAGTTTCCTTAATTTTGCTATTAAGGTATGCCGATACAATGTCCAAATGGCAATTATCCCATTCACGCTCTACTCCTATGGCTATAAGGGTCCTAATAGTTTTCCTTTTAACCACAGGACTGTAGGATTCAAGGAAATCTGTACCCTTTATCTGACTGAAACCTTGAGCTACTAAACGTGCTCTATACCTAAGTACTTCACCTTCTTGGTTTCGTTTAGTTTTATACACCCATTTGGTGCCTATGACAGTCTTGCCACCTGAATCTTCTGCAAGTGTCCACACATTATGTTTTTCCAAGAGGGCAATCTCTTGGTTCATTGCCTCAAACCATTTATCTTTGTCATCTCGTGAGGTGGCTTCTTGAAAAGACACCGGATTGTATATTCTGACCTCAACATGACAATGCGACATTTGACCTTAACTTCATTACAACACACACACTTACTGGGAAGTTTTCTCTCTCTACTCGACCTGCGTAATACTGTGTGTTCAGGCTGTAATGGAGCGTCTATTACGACATCAGAATCTGACAAAGAGGCATCACTATCACTTGTTACAGAATTTTCATTTCCTGATTCGGCTACTTCGTGTTCAAACACGTCACCTCCACAATTTTTCTGCTCGACAAACACTTCTCCAACTGTTCTAGGTTCACAATCTATCTGAGTTACAGGTTTTTCCTGGGCTTTTACAGAAAACGGAAATACAACTTCAACAAATTCTACAATCCTGGATTTAATGACACATTTCTTTTCGCTGTCCTATACACGGTAGCCCCTCGAGTCATCGGGGTACCCTAGCATTGCACCAACATTTGCCCTTGGCACTAACTTTTCCACATTACGTTTATGGATCCAAACTTTACAACCAAATGATTTTAACATAAGCAATTCCTGGTCTGACAACTTTCTACTCGCCCACAGTTCAAATGGGATGTTATTTACAGTTGATGACACACACCTATTCTTTATATAGCAGGCTGTGCTGATGGCTTCCCCCCAAAATTGAACTGGCATGCCTGACTGAATGAGCATGCACCTACTAGTGGTGAGAAGTTGCTGGTTGAGGCGTTCAGCAAAGCAATTCTGTTGGGGAGAGTAAGCCATTGTTAACCTACGAACAATACCTTCCTTTTCAAGATAGTTACAAAACTCTGTACTTAAATACTCTCCACCGTTGTCTGAATGGAAAGATTTCAACTTGGTCCCTTGTGCTATCTCCATTAGGGCCTTAACCTTGAGAAACTCATTAAATGCATCACTCTTATGCTTAAGAAACCTTACATATGAGAATCAGGTACAATCATCAGTAAATGTAATAAAATATTTGCTACCTCCAATCGATGGGTGCTCTAGCTGGCATACATCAGTGAACACAACATCTAATGGCTTCTGAGATACATGATCTCTTTCATTAAATTTAAGTCTTTTCATTTTACCTTGTTTACAAGTATCACAATCAAGATTCTCTTCTTTGGGTATAAAATCACGATCTGGAATGTTCAGAGCATGGCCAAAACGCTGATGCCATATTCCGCTAGTTACAGCTTTGTTGCTCTTGGCATACACAACCTCCACCTCGTCATTACAAGCAAATTCTTTCCCTTGTTCTACCATAAAATAATCACAATTTACCTCATACATATTTCCAACGGCCTCACCCGTAAGGAATATACCCTCATGATCTGACAATTCAACTTTGCTATCTTAAATGGTTACGACTGCACCTTTCCTGTCAAATTGACCTACAGATATTAAATTGTCTTGAAGACCTGGGACATACAACACTCTTTTCAGTTTCAGAAAAGAACCTCCACACTTGTCAGATAGCTTCATAAGCACACTTCCCATGCCACATACACTAACTACGGATCCATCAGCTGTGTCTACACTAGCAGAAACCTTTGGGGGTGTAATCATACAGAATATCCTTATAAGGTGTCAGGTGCTCAGTGGCTCCTGAATCTACATACCACCTGCGTACACAATCAGATGCATCATCCTTGCTTTCAGTTGCCACATAAGCCTTTACCTTAACACTACTAGCATTAACCTGAACACATTTTTTTGCCGCCTCATCGTCCTTTACCGTGGCAATAACCTCACGATTCTTAACCTTAACATTTTCCTTGCGTCCATTACTACAATTCTGGGAAGTATGACCTATCTTGGCACAATTAAAACACAAAACTGAACCTTTCTTGCATCATGAACTAAATCACAGAACTTCGCAATATGCCCCTGTTCTTGGCACTTGAATCCACCACTACCTGTTGGCTTGTTGACACTTTTGCTGCTGTTGACGACCCCCTTGGAATTTAAGCGCATGGCTGCCACCATTGCCTTCACGCTTTCACCCTCAGATTCTTCCTTCTTCAGCCTCGCATAAGTCTCCTGTTCTCGCTCCATCTTTAGTTTGTCCAACTTGTTCTTTCTCTCCTCCAACAATAGTTTGGCTCGCACTATCTTTACACTTAAGTTTTCTTCATTGCTTTCCAATGAACGTATCAAATTTTCGTACTCCCGCTTTTCCAGTCCTCTGAGAATAAAAGCAGCTTTGGCCTTATCCGTAAATTTTATACCTACATCGTACAACCGTGCACACCAAGTGAGCACTTTATCAACAAATGTATGCATGCTAATGTCACTAGTTTTCTTAAAAAGACACAATTCTTCTAACTTCGTCACAATGTGAAGGACTCCGGTATCGCAACATGAAGTCAGAAGATTCTGCCATGCTTCCTTAGCTGTCTCCGCTTCTTTGATATCACCTAGGAAAAGATCGGTGACCAAACCTATGAGCAAGTTTTTCGCGTCTTTATCTTTGCCCAGTTGGGCCTCGGAGTACTCTTCAACGGGTGTATCTTCTACCTCTCCTGTATCGGTCTTTCGTGGGAAACCTTGAACCGCGTCCCACAGACGCCTTGTTTGAAGCAATGCCTTTGTTCGGGTGCTCCACGCTTCCCAATTGTCGTCCTGTAACCTCACTATTGCAACTACTCGCTCGCTGCTTCCCGTAGCTGCATCCATGTTAGTATGTATACTTAAAATAAAACGTACAAATAGCCCTCACAATAGAAAATCGTCCACAAAATTCACCAAAAACTATCTTGAATGCACACTTAACTACCGTCCACATGTGCGCCGCACATATCAACACCTTTTAACGACCGACATTCTCCCATCACAAAGTCCACACATTAACAGCAATAAGCGTTTAACTGGGCTCATAACCTGTCATAAAATAATTAGCAAAAAAGGTTTACTAAATACAGTCCTAAACTCCAAATTGATGGGAGAAGAAACAAACACCGACATCCATTGGTCACAACTGGAAACAGACAGTTATATTCAAAAAGTACATTTGACTTGTGTGGTATACAAAAACAAAAGAACACTGAGAAATACAAAAACAAAAGAAACACACTATGAGAATTTGTGAATGCAAACTCACAGTTACTGCATACTGGCAGTTGGCGTGGCCTGCGTGGCCTATCGTACATGCTCACTGGTATTACAGCGATACACTTCTCTTAGACTGCTAGCGACGATAATGCTCACACAATGATCCCTGATGCAAGGAAAGCTGTCCCAACGATCGCTGCTGCGACATTTATACTGCCCAGGGGTGTGGCTTATGGTCCGGATGACGTAATGCTCCAAAGCTTTTATTTATATCTCATGAACACGCGCCAATAGAAATATAATTCTTTTTGTAAATTCATCGTAAAAATCAGGCCTATTTTATAACGTAGTCATCTCCTCTGTTAGGCAACGGGATAAGCTTCAGTCAGTTAATCTCGCAACTTGTCATTCGCTGCACAATCGTGCTCAGCAGAATGGTCCTGCAGTCACACGGCGCTCATTTGAAAATGCAGCATGGTCGTGGGTGCAACCTAACCTAACCTGAGTTCTAAACCCTCTTCCTCTCCTAAGATAGCGGTCAGAACTTAACCTAACCTAACCTAGGAGGTGTGATTAAAAAGATCCAAGATGGTGGTCATAGCCTAACTTGACCTAAGCTTACCTAACCTCTGAACCTCAAGATGGTAGCCAATTATTGACTATGGGTTCTTCTTCTTCTTTTTCTTTAGAGTTTGTCCCGCCTCGTGAATCCGCTGTCTCCACTTTACTCGGTCATGGGCCATGTCCGGATGTAGATTGACACTTTTCAGATCCCTGTGCAGTGTATCGGCCCAACGTTGTCTCGGTCGCCCCTCTGGTCTTTTCCCGGCGACCTCTAGTGTGTAGCCCTGTTTTGCAATGGTGTCCGCTCCTGATCATAGCACATGCCCAAACCATCGCAGACGACCCTCACGCATTTTGTTATTGATTGCCGCGATACCAAATCGTTCCCTTATTCTTTCATTGGGGATGTGATCCAACCTAGTAATGCCACCTGTCCATCTAAGCATCTTGTTCTCCATGACACTTAGCCGACGTTCTGCTTTCTTAGTGTTCAGCCAACTTTCGGTGCTATAAAGCGCCCCGGATCGAATGACAGTGTGGTAAATCTTCGATTTTAGGATGTCTTTCATCTGGTGATCCCACATGACACCTGTCGTTGTTCGCCACTTCATCCACGCAGCATTAATTCTGACGTTGACCTCCTCGGTGAGACGACCTTCAGCAGTTATCGTAGAGCCAAGATACTTAAATTTTGTTGTTCGAGGCAGATCCGATTTCTCCTGCATCCGTTGTCATATATTCTGTTTTAGCTTTGTTAAGCCGCAGGCCATATTGACTTAACTGATCACTCCATTCCTGGACTTGATGTTGGAGATCCAGCTTGTTTTGAGCGGCCAACATAACATCATCAGCATTAAGAATGGTCCAAGGTAACGGTTGTTGTAGATCTGCAGTCCATGACCATAATGAACAGCAATGGTGACAGGGCCGAACCTTCATGAATACCAACTGTTACATGGAAGTTTTCCTACGCTCCTGCGGCGGCTTGGACGTATCTTCTTGGCTCCGCGTAGAGCAACTGTACCCAGTTGACAAGGTACTCTGGGATGCCATGTTGTTGGAGAGTAAGGGGGCGTGGTGGCTCAGCGGTCTAGCTGTATGCCTCTCACCAAGGCGGACCGGGTTTGATTCCCGGTCAATGCATGTGAGATTTTCGATGTGAAATGCCATGTCCTGTGGTTCGGATTCCACGTAAAACGGAGGTCCCGTGGCTTATGATCGCGAGATTAACGGTCACGTTAAACTACAAGCTTCCTTTTTCTTGTTGGAGAGTCAATCAGATCAAGACATGCTTCACACGATCAAAAGCCTTTTCGAGATCTAAGAAAGCAAGGTGCAACGGCTTATTCTTTTCACGATGTTTTTCAACTAAAAGCCATGTGGCATGGATTGCTCATGTTGTGCTGCAATTTTTCACAAATCCAGCTTGGTTTTTGGACAGCTGGGTGATCACACGTATCCTCTTATCAAGAATGCGCTCGAAGACCTTCATGGTGTGACAGAGGAGTCAAATTGGTCTGTAATTAGCACACTCGGCTGGACTTCCCTTCTTTTTGAAGATGGGTATCGTGATGCTATGTTGCCAATCAAGTGGCGTTTGACAATTTGGTTGAAGAGTCTTGCCAACCAATCCGCTGGATCCCTATTCTGAGAGCACCATAGCTCCGCCGTGATGTCATCTGGACCAGTTGCCTTCCCTGGTTTCATTTGTTTCAAGGCACCTGCAACCTCTATGACATCAATAGGTTTGATAGGACCTTCGACAGCACTTGAGACCTTCTCAAAGTAATTTCGCCAACGTTCTCTCGCCGTCTTCCAGTCGACTAGCAAAACGCCCTTATCGTCATTGATGCCATAGAAGCGTTGGATATCTTGAGATTTATGGTGCCTGGATTTGACGAGGCGATAGATATCCCGCTCTCCCTTGCCTGTGTCCAGCTTCGCGTAGAAGTCTGCGTACCGAGCAATTTTGTCGCAGCAACAGTCTTCTCGCTTCCCTGCGGGCTATTTTGTAAGCATTCCAACGAGAAGGTGTTTTGTCTTCCAGAAACTCGTGGTAAAACTGTTTCTTCTTGCGTACCGTAGTTTTGACTGCGTCATTCCAAAGCCATGTGTCCTTATCAATCCGACGTCTTCCTGGCTTCGGAAGTACAAGAATGGCATGCGTGGCTTCGTGAACGTCTTTCTTCATTTTTGTCCAGCTTTCTTCAACAGTTGTAATCGGCGGCAGCGTAAGACGTCTAATGACTTCTTTTTCCTTCTCTTTAAATTGCCACCATCTGATTCTCGCTGGTCCTGTTCGACTGTTCGTTCCTGTATGACCATTAGCGGCTTTACACGGAGCTTGCAGATAAGTGGTCGGTGTTGGTTCGCAACTGTTTTGTAAGGGACGACTATAGTGTCCAACACGTCTTTAAGGTCTTTGCGCCTGACTAGAATGTAATCTATTTGTGCCGCTGTAGTGTGTGATTAGATGTGAATCACGTTTATTAAACCATGTGTTCGTAATGACTAGGTCATGGGTTTCCGCATAATCTAGAATTCTCAGGCCGTCGTCGTTCCTCTCATCATAGTCAAATCCACCATGGGCGGCATGGTCGTCTTTCAAGCGACCAACATGTCCATTTAGGTCGCCTGCAACTATGAGGTAGTCCTCTAAGGGCACTTCAGCGGTCTTTCCGTCAAGCAACGCCCAGAAGGCATCTTTGATCATTGCCGTTAAGCCTGCCTGAGGAGCATAGGCGCTGAAGAGGTGGATTTTTCTTCCATCAGCGATGTAATAAACCAATTTTAGAGGAAAACTCCGTCAATCAATACTTACAGTATATAAGTACTTATATATATACTTATATACTCATTTGTCAATACGGACCTAACGAATTCCATTATGGAGTTGAATGAAGCAGAGATCAGCGATGTAGACTATTTTCATCAGACGTGGCGTAGTCGGTAGCATGCTGAACTGCTGTGCCCAAGATAGCGGGTTCAAACCCGGCTGAAGTCGTCGGATTTTTTAAGAGCGTTAAAAATCCTTCAGTATGCCTTCCTTCGGAGGGGAATTAAGCCGGCAGTCCCATGTCATAGATTTATGGCAAGTAAAAGATCCTTTCACAGACTAAACTTGTGTAAAGCAAAATTGTTAGGTTAGATTACGTCAGAACGCTCTATCAAAGTTCCAACGTTCACCACTAGGTATCATTGATATCTGGTGGAGAAAGTTGGAACTACTTGAAATTGAACGGAACTTGTAGCTTACCCTACAAAGGGTGTCCGCTGGAAGCAGCTACAGACTCAGGCAAGCCGAACATGTCCTCGGACACTCCCGGCACTAAAAGCCATACGATAAATAAATAAATAAATAAATAAATAAATAAATCAGACGATCATCATACCGCCGGACTTCGGAGACAGAACCATCATTCTGTGCTGATACTGCAATTCCCACACCACTGGTAGTCCCACGTTTACCGTTATAATACAACTTGTATCCACATCCAATGTTGTACGCCTTATCACCACTCCACCGTGTTTCCTGTACAGCACAGGCATCGATGCGCCTCATTTCTAGCACTTTCGCTAGCTCGTTGTAATGTCCAGACATAGTGCCGACATTAAGTAATGCCGCCCGTACGACGGTAACTTCTCGCGACAACCGGGTCTCGTTGTCGGGCGTCGCTTCTGGGGGACGCCCTAGCCTTTAGTTCAGATCCTTGAGACAGCATGTCATGGGGATGTGACGAATTCTTTTTACAGCCGGCTTGTCACATAGCCTGTCGCCAAGCATTGCCAGCACATAATGAGGCCGCCCCTAACATGGAGAACAGACGCCCCACTGGAGTACAGATGCTGCAGCCAATGGGATTTCAACAGTATTTCCTTCTGCTGGGGGCCCATTACCCTCTCACAAGAGCTCATCCGCCCTAATCCGTTGACATAATAAAAAAGGATATCTATTTAAAAAAGCTTCATATAAAATTTGCTATCAATGCAAAAGATAATACAAAAAGTAGGAATCACCAGTACTTCAAGAAGAAAGGGGTGTGTACAGTCTGTTCAAGATGGCGACGGAGTGAGTACAGGTGGAAGTTGAGCTCCGTGTGAATGTGTATTTCAAGTGTGTAATACAGGAATTATCACAGTAAAAGTTGGCACAGGAACAACATATGAACGTTAGATTAATTTAAAGTAATATCTCATAGGCAGCTGTGTAAAACAACGTGAAATTCCGGTTATTTGTGTTAGGGAGCATTCACTTCACTTTGCCGTCATGAGCTCGTGCGCGGTGTGCAAGAAGGAAGTGGGAAAGGCAGCAGTGAAAGTACAGTGTGGTACGTGTAAAAACTGGTTCCATGGAAAGTGTGTACAGATAAATGGAAAAGCTGGTGAATGGCTATGTGAATTTTGTTCCACTGAAGACACATCTCCATCATTAGGAGATGTGATGGTGTTATTGAACGAACTACGAGAGGAATTTCGTTCCATGAAAAGTGAGCAACTTCAGAGGGAGATGGATCTGGGTAAGTCACTGGACATGTGTCACAATAAATTAGATGATAATATGCTACTGCTAAAATCACAGCAGGCAGACATAGCTCAGTGCTTAGCACAAATAGAATCCCTGAAGCAGGAAAACTCTGATCTACACACTAAAGTGAAAGCATTGGAAAATCGTGTGTTAGAATCTGAACAGTATTCCAGGCGCAATACAATTGAGATACAAGGTGTTCCCGAAATAAAGAATGAGAACGTTCTTAACACTGTCAAACTAGTTGGACAAGCCTTGGACGTAAATATGACTGATGAAATGGTGGACGCTTGCCATCGTCTTCCAAAACAACCAAGTCAACAATGCAGTGGCATTGTCGTTAAATTTGTGAGGCGGTTCGACAAAGAAATCTTCATGGAACGGCGCCGTGTAAAGAGGAATTTATCTACTAGACATATGGGACTCCCTGGGGACAGCATGGTGTATGTGAACGAGAGTCTCGCCCCGGAAAAGAGGAGACTACTGGCAGCGGCTCGTCAGAAGCGGAGACAAAAGGAGTTTGCGTATCTTTGGGTAAGAAACGGAGTCATAAAAATGAAGAAAAATGAGGGTTCCCGTATCATAGTAGTTAATAGTATGGACGATCTGAACGGAATTTAAAATAGATAAATTGTCAATTTACTATCAGAATGTACGTGGTATGAAATCTAAATTGTATGTGTTTAACGAGAACCTACTGTGTAATGATATAGATATATGTATTTTAACAGAAACTTGGTTAGACTCCAGTGTTTATGACACTGAGGTCATTAACACTGGATACAGAGTATACAGGCAAGAGAGAGGTTCAAGCAGGACTGGTGGTGGGGTGCTAATAGCGGTAAAAGAGGGGATTACCGTACTCGAGGCTGAAGGAAGGTCTCAGAACTCAGAAGTCTTGCTGTTAAAGTTGGAAACAAAAGGAAGAGTCTGGTATGTCTGTTCCCTGTAGATTCCTCCTAGCTCGGACCTTGAGTCTTACCGTGAAATGCTAGGGTGGATAGAGAGCCATTATGAAATGTACAATAATAACATCATTATAGCGGGAGATTTTAACATTCCTACAATAACGTGTACAGAAATTAATGATGTAGATAAAAATAGCCATTCACAGTTACTGTATAATTTCATGAACCTACTTCAACTTAGGACTTACAACAACATTCAGAATTCGAATGGAAGAACTCTTGACCTAATACTCACTAACTACACAAACCTAAATCTTGTAAGACAAAATACTCCTCTTTTAGCCGAAGATGCCTACCATCCCGCACTGGATTTAACTGTACCTCTCAATGGAGCCAAAAACACCTTCAGAATTAAAGAGCAAACTAAATTTAATTTTAAAAAAGCTAAATTTGATGAACTGTACCTCGGTTTAAGAGACACAAATTGGGACGATCTCTACAAAATTATGGAAATAAATTCAGCAGTTAATTCTTTTATGATAAAGTTTACGAAGTTTTCCAAAATACCGTCCCGGTATTAATGCCTTTTAAAACCAGTAAATACCCTGTTTGGTTTACAAAACAAATAATTAATGATTTGAAAGATAAAGACTTCCACAGAAAAAGAAAAGACTACTCTGAATATAGCAAATTGAGATACAAACAATTAAGAAACAAGACCAAAACAGACATCAAACTAGCTCATAAAGGATATATAACAACAGTTGAAAATAACATTAATAGTGATTGTAAAAATTTTTGGACGTACGTGAAAAGCAGGAGAAGGGCCAATGGCACATGTACTATAATGCAATACAATGAGGAAGAGCTAAAAAGCGGGGAAGCGGTTGTTCAGGGGTTTGCAAAATACTTCCAGTCGGTGTATTCACAACACCCTTCTTCCTACAGAATATCGCAAGATGAGGCAAATACGCCAGTAACCCTGCACATAAGCGAAGTAACAATGGCGGAAATTGATAGAGCGTTAAAAAAACTGAGACCAAAAACATCAGCGGGCCCGGACCAAATACCCCCTTACGTAATTAAGGGTTGCTCACAGATTTTAAAAGATCCCCTTCATTTCCTTTATAACCTAGCAATTAGTACAAATACATTCCCAGATATTTGGAAAAAAACTCGCGTCTGTCCTATTTTAAAATCAGGTAACCAAACATTAATAAAGAACTATCGACCCGTGAGTATAGTATCAGCTGTTGCAAAGATATTTGAATTTATCTTACATGACAGAATTGTTACTCATGTAGCGCCAGCCATATCAGAACAACAACATGGATTCATGCAACGGAGATCCACAGTCACAAATCTGATGAATTTCTCCCACGATGTTTCATCTGAGTTGGATATCGGAGGACAGATGGATGCTATTTTCACGGATTTTGAAAAGGCATTCGATAGTATAGATCATGATATTCTTTTGACAAAATTAAACAATTTCGGTTTTTCACAAGCAAATTTACGATTTTTTAGCTCGTATCTGTCTGGTAGACAGCAATATGTATACTTTCTCGGAAATTCATCAATGGAATATACCGTAAATTCCGGAATTCCCCAGGGATCAAACCTTGGACCAATTATGTTTCTGATAGCAATCAATGACATTTCTGAATGTATTAAGCACTCTAAATGTCTTCTATACGCTGATGATTTTAAGATATTCCGTCCTGTATCCTCTGATCATGACTGCTATCTTCTACAAAATGACTTGGACAACATCTTTGAATGGAGTAGGAAAAATAAACTTAATTTTAATCTAACGAAATGTGTCACAATGTCATTTACCCGAAGGAAGAATAAAGTTAGTTTCCAGTATAAGCTGGGGTTGAATACGCTGCGGGAGGTTAATGGTGTAAGTGACCTTGGTGTGGAACTGGATAAAGGTTTGACTTTCGCTTCTCACATCAACAAGGTAACAAGTGAGGCGTACCGAGGACTAGGCTTCGTCATTAGAAATGTAAGACCTTTTCGGCAGGTGAAAACGGCCATTACACTCTTTAATGCTTACGTAAGGGCGAAATTAGAATATGCAAGCGTAGTGTGGAATCCGTGGCGTAAAAAATACATAAGATTACTAGAAGGAGTACAGAAGCGATTCGCCAGATTTATACATTATAAAATGAGCGGAAATTACCCATATATGGTCCCATATAAAATTTTATCGAATAATCTAAAAATAATTGCTTTGGAAGATCGTAGGAAAATAAATGATTGGACAACTTTTAGGAATAAGAAAACATGCACCATGTCACACAAACATTCACCGCTTTATAGACTCTGCAGTAATTACAATAAAGCTGTAGTGTGTAATAAAAGTCTAGACTTCGATCTTAGCCTCCAAAAATTTGTAAAGGTATTTATGACCACATTGCCATGAGTGTAATTAATTAACAAAAAGGTAGAATATGTAACAGCATTAAGGTTAATATTATTATGTAATTAATTTAGATGCTAATATTAGATTTAAGATTAGATTTAAGTTATGAAAAAAATTAGAATTACTGTTAAAATTTTGTAGGTTTACTGTTATTGGGGTTAACGAACCTGTTGTAAACCAGCATAAATAAATAAATAAATAAATAACCTAAAATGCTACTATGGATTATAATAATAGTTTTAATGCAGCCAATGGCCATTGAAAAAGTAAAAAATACAATGCAGGTACTGTCAGTCGCTACAAAATTGCGTCAGGGAAGTTAATCTTCTTTTACAATATGCCGCATGATATCGGTCACAGGGCTCGCTACACAATTCACATATGCATGTAGCTGCATTTGGAGTGTGAAAGTCTTTTCTTCCGCAACACCTGAAATGAAATCCATGGACTGCGAAACGCGTCACAGTGTGTCGTAAATCGTAGTCTGCTCTCTTCCAGTCAGACGATAACATCGCTTCTGTCCCATAGAAGTCCAACCATATTTCTTTCTTTTTTAATTGAAATTCCGCAAGAAGTTCCTGATAGGCAGCGCTAGATGGAAGCTGCATTTGTAGTCTGATTTGCTCAATACAGAATGGCTCTGCAGACAGCTCATACATTAGCCGGGACGGAGTAAATTTCGATAAACACAATGCTTTCTTTAGGAAGATAGACTTTACTTGCTCTATTTCCTTTAAGTTGGTTTTGGTCAGATGAGGCCAGATCAGTTCCAGACCGTAGGTTAAAATAGGTGTCAGTGTGGAAACAAAGAGCTTCATAGCAGTAACTAAAGATAGTTTACGCAAATGCTGTATGTTGTTCATAGCTATTAGTGCAGCAGTCGCTCTGTTTCTCACATGCATTGTGAAAGAAGTTCCTGTCGTCTGGAAAATTAACCCTAAATAGTTAAAATTATTGACGGTTGTTTTCGGTAAATCTCCAGGTCTGTAATAAATCTTATCTCTATTCGAAATCATTCCTCTCTTACGGAAGACCATGTGGGCTGTTTTATTCTCGTTGATCTGTAATTTGTTCCTCTCGGTCCAGAGAAGCAGACGATCCATACATTCCTGCAGAACTTCCAAACTCTTTGCTCCAATTACTACATCATCTGCGTATATATAAAGAGATATCTTCTCTTCCAAAGACTCGATGATACCCGTGATGTCAGCAGTTGAGAGAATGAACAGCAGTGGACTGATTGGGTCACCCTGTAGGACACCATTTATCTGTTCAATAGGCTTTGAGAACTGAAGGCCATCGGAGATAAACTATGGATTATTAACTATCGATTTAGCCGAAGACCTGGCTCCAATTAAACCGCGGAAAAACGTCAATGGTGGAATATTGAATGTGATGAGATGATTGAAAAACTACACCGAGCGTGGTTGTTACATCAATCCCAAAAATCTGAAACATCTTTTCAAAATTTAGGAACGCAACGAAAAGGAACAACTAAAACTTTAAGAAGAATAAAACGCCAATATCATACTGACACCCTACAATCAATTGAAGAGGAATTCAAAATTTCACAATCGCGGAATTATTACAAAATCTTTAAACAACATCTGAAAAAAATATGAAGCACCTACTTTACTGTTAAAAGATGAAAAAGGTAAATTGGCCCACAACAACCAGGATAATGCACTCCTAAACTGTGAAGAACCCATAGAATTTCTTCAATTGTATGTTGACACTCCAATAACAACACCACTAGAGAACATTAACCCGCCCACACTAGAAGATGTTTACATAGCACTGAATGAGATGAAGAATTTCAAAGCCCCCGGAGAAGATCAGACTTTTGCGGAGATTTGGAAGTATGCTGGAAATTCGGCAAAAATCGCTCTTCACCAGCAACTAGTCAAGATCTGGATTACAGGAAAATTCCCTGAACATTGGACATCGGCTATCATCCATCCACTACATAAAAAAGGGGATAAGACAGACCTTAACAATTACCGAGGAATTTCACTCCTGGATGTTACCTATAAAATAATTCTCGAATTCTTCTGAATAAAATTGAAGTACAACTTGAAAATGAATTAGGAGAATATCAAGGAGGTTTCAGACCCTGGAGAAGTTGCCCACACCAAATCGTGAGCCTAAAACTGATAATGGATTATAATAGAGAAAGGAATAGAGATATGGTGATAACATTTATCGACTTCAAAATTGTATTTGATTGTATTCATAGAAAATCTTTGTCAACAAATCTAAGATACGTGGAATTACACCCCAAATTGACAAATCTCATAAAACTAACTGTTACAGGCACCAAATCAAAAGTTAAATTCAGAGGTGAATTCTATGATCCATTTGAGGTCACAACCGGTTTATGACAGGGTGATGGCTTATCACCACTACTATTTAATTGTGTATTGGAAATGATAATGCGAGAATGGTCTAAGAAATGCCCTCCAAATATAACAAGTAGTTCCGTGAAGAACTATACAGCCTATTTTCATATATCCTACTTATGTTAATTGTCACTATTTAACATACACAATTTCAGTTTGATTGCTGTAATAGATTCGTAGATATTGAGAACCGACTAAATATTTCGGATGGTTGCCATGTTGGATTTTTTATATGTAGGTCCTAGAGTTATGTACTGTTACATGCAGATTATTGTGAACGTGTAGAATTCAAACTTCAATCGCATAATTAGGACATAAGAAAAAACAAGGAGATTTAAAAATTTTTCACAGCTGCCATCTTGAGGTTACAGAAACAATTGAAATAAATTAGATGCCAGTGGATTAACATTCGGATAAAGATTTACTGTACCAAGTTTCACTGCACGCGGATGGTTAAATTGCGAGAAACGTCCATGTGAATATTTTTAATTCGCGTCACCGCCATGTTGGATTTGTGATCACCAGGTTATTTAAAGTCCTATAGGTGAACTTAAGTTCATAGCCCCTATGAACATTAAAAAATGCAGTTTGATTGCTAAAAATAGAATCGTAGATATTCAGTATCGTCTAAATATTTCGGATGGTCGCCATGTTGGATTGTTAAATGTATAGGCCATAGAGTCATGTACCATTAAAGGAAAATTATTGCGTAGGTTCATTATTCAAACTTTCACTTCGATCGCATGACTAAATCACAAGAAATAAAAACTTAATTTTAAAATTCGCACTGCCGCCATCTTGAGGTTATGTAAACAATTGAACTAAATTAGATACCAGTGGATTACAATGTGTATAAATATTTCCTATACCAGGTTTCAGTGCGCTTGGAACATTAAATCGTGAGAAAGGTCTATTTAAATTGTTCAAATTCGCTTGGCCGCCATGTTCGTTTTGTAGTTAACCGGTTTTTGAAAATCTTATAGATGGACTTCCAGTAGTGCCCTTTATCTCAGTACAAAATTTTAGGGAGATACCGCTAATAGTTTCAGTGATATAGAATGCCGGTGAAATATTTCGCACATCCGCCATCTTGTGATTATGTAAACAATTGAACGAAGTTAGATGTCGGTGCATTACAATGTATATAAACATATACTGTACCAAGTTTCATTGCGTTTGGTTGGTCAAATCGCGAGAAACGTCTATTTAAAAGTCGCGAATTCGCTTGGCCGCCATGTTCGTTTTGTAGTTACCAGGTTTTCAAAAGTCACATAAGTGAAGTTATAATAGTTCCCTCTATCACCATAGAAAATGTCAGGGTAATATCGGTAATAGTTTCGGAGATATTGAATGCTGGTGAAATATTTCGCACAGCCGCCATGCTGGATTGGTGAGTCGTAACAAAATTTGAAGGGCACGGTCGAGGTTGCCGGGAATAGTGCTATGAACTTTCCGAGTTTCATTGAAATCGCTCCTGTCGTTTAGATTTTATTAGGGGGGGACACACACACGAATCACACACACACACACACACACACACACGCACACACACACGGACAAAAGGTGATCTCATAAGCCTATTTTTTCAAAATTGAAAATAGGCTAAAAATAGGGAGAAAAATTCAAACAAACTGTCTTGGTTTTGCCGACGACATGGCATTAGTGGCGAAAGATTTAGAGGAAGCCAAAACACAGATATCAGAGCTTCAGACTATTGCAAATAAAATTGGCCTTAAGATATCATTTAAAAAAAAAATCATGCCACAAAAACCAACACCATTAAAGAGAATACAAATTAATGATACAAAAATTAAAATTGTAACACGATTCAAATATCTGGGAGAGTTAATAACAAACAACTTGAATGAGAAAGCATCAATTCAAATAAGAACCAACAAGTTATCTAGGGCACAAAAATTAACATGGGAAACTTACAAAAAGAAATTCTAATCAATTAATGCAAAAATTAAACATTACAATGCAGTCATAAAACCAGAAGTCACATATGCAGCAGAACCATTATTCCATCTAAATGAACATTCTAAATCCAACAGATTACAGAAGATCGAAAGGCAAATTGGAAGAACTTGTATCAATAAAGGATATAAAAGAGTTGGGCAATGGCCAATAATACCTAACAATATGGTCTATAACAACCTAGAACCCATTACTGATACTATGCGAAAGAAAAGACTAGCATAAAAGATACTTGGAAAGTAATCAATGAAATGATCTACAACTGCACAACTGTAAACCAAGATGGTCCCAGAGAGATAATAATTGACGGTAAATCTTTCACAGGAAAAGAAAATATTTGCAATGCTCTAAACACTCACTTTATAAACATAGCACACAAATTAGCCAAAAACATCCCCCCAGGGAAGAAAATTAATGAAATTAATGTCAACTCAGATTCCATATTTATGACCCCGACTAATGAGATGGAAATTTGCAATATTATATTAAGCCTTAAAATGAAAAGTAGCCAAGACAAAGATGGTATGCCAGTAAAATTGTTAAAACACTCCATTGACATGCTAAGTAGCCCACTAACTACTCTAATTAATTTATCGTTAGAGACTGGTCTGGTGCCTGATGATCTAAAAATAGCACGAGTCATACCAGTCTATAAAGGAGGTGAGAAAAGCAATCCAGACAATTACAGACCCATTTCCACCCTTCCACCCATATCCAAGGTACTCGAAACAGTAGTAAAAAACAGAATTGTTAATTTTTTAAATTAAAATGATTACTTCTACAAAGGGCAGTATGGATTCCGAGAAAACTCAAGCACAGAAATAGCCACAATTGATATAATCTGTAACTTGCAGGATGTCACAGACAATAAGATGACAGCGAGTGGCATTTTCATAGACCTGAGAAAGGCGTTTCATACTGTTGACCATGAAATTCTTTTAGGGAAACTTGATAAAGCAGGTATCCGAGGAGTACCGTAGCTTGGACATGGTTTAAAAATTACCTGTCTAATCGTAAGCAGTGTGTTGAAATAAATGGCTACAGAAGTGAGGAAGTAAATATTACCCATGGTGTGCCCCATGGATCAATACTGGCTCCTTCCCTCTTCTTAGTATATATTAATGACATAGCAACACTCAGTTTTCATGGTAATATAACGTTGTTTGCAGATGACTTAAGCATCTTTTACAATGCGTACACCACCAACACGCTGATTAGACACATGCAGGAGGACATGAATACAATACTTGGCTGGACCCAGTTAAATAAATTAACAATAAATGAAGATAAAACAAATTATTTAATAATATCTAAGCGTAGAACAAAGTTAGACATCACTCAGAATATAATGCTGAATGGAAAGGCAGTTAAAAGGGCCTCATCTGTCAAATACCTAGGCCTGATAATAGATGAAAATCTCTCCTGGCAAAAGCACATTGATGCATTAGTTAAAAAAATATCACCTGCTTCTGGAATGATAAAAAAATTGAGCTATTATATCCCAAAATATCTACTCAGGAAAGTGTATTTTTCCTTAATCCATAGCCACTTACAATATTTGAATACAATTTGGATAAAATGCTCAAATTACCTAAAAAAGGAAATTGAGGTAATTCAGAATAGAGCCAACCAAACACCTTTATATTACGAGTAAAATTCAACCAGTAGCCCTAAATGCAGAAATCAAATCAAATGTCCTGATGTACCAAATCCTACACAAAGGTATCCACACAAATTTAAACTTCACTAAACAATCTGATATACACGCTTACAAAACTAGACATGCAGATGACATATCACTTTTCCATATCAATTCCAAACAATATGGCAGTAATAGCATTAAGTATAGTGCCTTTGTAAAGTTCAATAGACTACCAGAAAATATAAAAATTGCACCTAGCCTACCAATCTTTAAAAGGAGGCTAAAACAGTTTATGTGGAATGATTATAAAATGTCAGTTTAAGAAATTCCAAAATCTGAGAAGACAAAAGAAGACTACATTGTGTACAAAAACTTATGAAAGCTACAAAATGTTGTATATATTTTCATACTGAAAAGTTGGTAAACTAAACATTGAATTGTAATTTGTCGCCAACAAGATAAAACTGTACGATTCCTTTGTATATGAGTCCTTGACTCGTTAAGGGATTAATAAAATGCAAAAAAAAAAAATTTGGGCACATCATGAGAATGCCAGATTCACGTCTTCTAAAACAACTAGTACAGTACAATCTTCCTTCAAAAAACACAACTGGATGCCGATGGTTAAAAGAAATCAGAGAGGATTTAAAAGAAATTGGCCTAACAACAGAAGATGCTGCAAATAAGAAAAGTTTAACTACAACACTTAAAAATATGACGTTTCATTTTCCACTCACAAAAAAGAAAATTCCAACAAGAATATTTTCCACCCAAGAAAGGGCAAGACCATCAATGTGCATGAAGAAGTACTGGGAGGACCGCAAGGCTCGTACAGTTCCTACAAGTCGACGAACTAATGGCTGGTTAAAGTGACCCTATGAGGTCTCAAAAGGCGAAGAAGAAGAAGAATCAACTACTAGATCATCTGCATGAGATTTCCGAAAATCGGAAGTATCTTTAGACGATCAACCGAAGATAGTAAGAGCTAGGGAGGAGACGGTTCTGCCCGTCACAAGTCAGGACTAAGAGATAGTGATAGAGGAGTATTGATTGACAATCAGGTATAATACCATTTGGGAGATCCGCCTGATCAGTACAAGTCTGTTGGACGTTGCGCTTCCTACTTCGGACATCCGGTGTTCGTTCCGTTATACTGTAAGTTATTTTTTCTTTCGTATCGGCCTAAATAGCTCTCTATTTTCAATATTTTTTGGTCCCAATAAGACAAACATTTTTTCGTTCCCTATACTTTATTTATATTTCTATACTAACATTTTCTTTTCTAAAATTCATTTTTTATTTCCTTCTCAGCGGCTCATTTGCCGCTTAGAAGATGAAACCTTTTTGGACTACTCAATATATGTCACCAAGTTTTTAAGGATTTCCCCTCGCTTCCATCCTCAAGAGGCTGTTGGCTTGTTCGATCCTCTTCATAGGCGAAGTATTGGTCTCTTAACAAACAGCAATTTTCTCCTTTTAACAGGAGTAACAAACAGCCATGTGCAATAGAACTGAGTTTTTAACAATCTTTTCAACGATTTATTATGGAATGAACTTTTTATATAGACACGATACCCTGCTGGTATTATTGTTTTGACAAGCACTTAAAGTGCCCCCCTTAAAATGTTATTTTAATTTGTTTTTTCATCTGTCGCCTGTAACATATTTAAGTGTCTCTCTAATTGTCACATTCAAGTGTGTTATCGCCACATCATCTCTCATGATTATTATGTTTCATTTTCATCCATTCTTTTTCATGTTAGATCTACCTTTTGTGATCTGTGATCTGTATGTTTTTGGCTGATGAAGGGGCCATCATAATAGGCTCCGAAACATGTACCAAATGGGTTTAATATAGCCCTATATATGTAAATATTGTGTATTGATCAGGAGGATCTCCCAAATTTTATTATACTTGATAGAGGAGTAACACCTCTGTAGAAAAAAAAAAAAAAACATGGACCAGCTGACCCGGCTGGTAGTACCATGTAAGGGTCCCTTGCCAGGGTTACGGTGAAGATCTCAATGGCATCTGCAGTGGAGCAGATGGACTTCGGAACAGTGTAGTTGGCAGAAGGGGCACCCAGTGCTCGGGTTCTAAGAGCAAACGGTGTATGGTTGCCATGTATCATTGGAGCCAATGCTCCGGAGGGAAAACTCCGTTATAAAACCCAATCAAGGAGTTTCTTCGACATAATCGGAGTAGAAGTCCTTGCTTGTGATGAGCCTTTGGGTCTGAGGGCTCATTAGAGATGGCGACGGAAGAACCAATATGGTCCACGGCGACTCTCGGGCCTTCCTTCCCTTGGTGTCAGGTGGCAACCGACCGTAAAAATGACAGCCAATCTTTATATTAACCATGAGGCAAAACGGATATGGAAAGAGATTAACAGCTAGGGCGTCCCCCTCAAGCGACGGATATGCTAGGGTGTTCCCCATAAGCGACGAAACATTTAAGCGGAAGGACACTGAGCCAGTGTTTGAACTGCGCATAGGTACTTGGAACATTGGTACAATGACTGGACGAAATGCCGAACTCGGCGCAGTTCTAGACCGACGCCGTACAAACATTTGTTGTGTGCAGGAAACAAAGTGGAAAGGTGCCAAATCACATCAAATTGGGAAAGTATTTATACAATGGGAAGGAGAACACCAAAAATGACATTGGAATAATACTAGATCATAACCTTAGTAACAATATTGTCAAGATAAGTAGAATCAATGATCGCATCATGTCGGTAAAACTCGCCTTAGATAAACAACCATGTCTTAATATTGTTTCGGTCTACGCGCCACAAGTGAATTGCCCAGAAATAGATAAACAAGAATTTTGGGAGGAATTGAGGACTCATCTTGCCCTTATCCCCAAACGGCACAAAACATTATATGTGGGGACCTAAATGGTCCTGTAGGAGTGGCCAGGGGCGGCTTTGGATTTGGAGAACAAAATAAAGAAGGGGAGACGATTATTGAATTTGCAGCCTCCCATAACCTTGCAGTAGTGAACACGTTCTTTCAAAAGAAGGATGAACACCTTATAACGTATAAGAGTGGTCATTTCAAGACGCAGATAGACAAAAGAGATTTGGGACAAATTAAGAACAGTAAGGTTATTACTTCACAACATAGGCTTCTACTAACAGCCCTAAAACTGACAAAACATGTTAACTTAAGATCAAAAGACCAAAAATTGAAAAGATTAAATGGTATGAATTGAATAGTGAAAAAGGTAGTGTTGTGAAAAATTGTGTAGTGGATTACTTATGCAGAACAGCCCAACAGTACTATAGTCAGGCTTTGAAACATTTTGTGTCGCTACAGCGAAACGTGAGGAATGCAAAGGATTCCATATGATGGAACAACCACGCCAAGAACAGCGTAGTTGAAAAGAAACGCTTGTTTAGAATTTGGCAGAATACTGGTGCTGAGGAAGATGAAGAGAATTACAAGCAGGCAAAGAAAGCTGCAAGGAAAACTGTTGCAATTGAAAGAGAAAAAGCTGATTTTTGATTTCTACCAGCGTTTAGAATTAGCCAATAGCAACGATATATATATAAGGTAGCTAAGTGCAAACATAATGACTGCAAAGACTTTAAAACCCCAAAATACATTAAAAATAAAGAAGGCCATTTATTAACAAACGACAAGGACATTTGTGAAAGATGGCATGAGTATTATTACGATTTATTAAATGAAGAATTTCCCAGGCGACAAGAAGTGGAACTACCTATAACACAAGGACCTATTAATGAAATCACAGAAGTGGAAGTTAGGAAAGCCATCTGTAAAATGAAGAATCATAAAGCAACGGGCCCAGATGAGACACCTGCTGAACTCTGGAAATGTCTTCAAGCGGATGGAGCTCAATGGCTTTCAAGGTTATTCAATGACTTCTTAGTTCACGAACAGATGCCTGGAGAAAGAGTACGTTGGTCCCGTTCTACAAAAACAAAGGAGATGTCGATCTTGTGGAAACTTCCGCAGTATAAAACTTTGATCACACACACTCAAGGTCTGGGAACGAGTCCTTTGTGAGCACCTTCAAAATTTGATAACGTTAACATATAATCAGTTTGGCTTCACTGCTGGAAAAGGAACCATTGACGCAATCCATGCAATAAGGCTGGTAATTAAAAAGCTCGTGAAAACAATCAGAGTTTATGTATGGTTTTTATAGATCATGAGAAAGCCCTTGATCGTGTGCCAAGACCGTTAATATGGCAAGCATTAAGGTCGCAAAACGTTCCTGAACTATACATAAAACTCATAATGGTTATGTATAACAATATAGACATGTGTCAGAAGCCAGCTGGTCTGTCCTAAAGCTTTGATATCAAAGTGGGGGGTTCATCAGGGAAGTGCTCTAAGTCCACTGTTATTCAATATTACCATAAACTACCTAACAAAACAAATTCAGAAACCCTTACCGTGGAATCTTTTGTACACGGACGATGTGGCACTAATATCTGACAGTATTTATGACCTACAGGAGAGTTTAGACCAATGGAGGAGAGCTCTCGAGTCTAATGGACTGCGCATTAGTAGAACCAAGACTGAATATATGGTATGCGACTTCCACCACAATAAACCCAGTATGACAAATATTGAACTTTAACTAGATGGTGAAACCCTACCAAGAGTAACAAATGTCATATATCTAGGTTCTGTCATTGCTGAAGATGGCACGATAACCGCTTTTATAATCCATAGGGCCACGTCTGGGTGGAACATATGGCGCGAACTAACAGGAGTTTTATGTGATCTGAAAATACCCATAAGAACGAAGGGTAAAGTTTATAAAAATGCCTTAAGACCACTCTATAATAGTGAAATATGGGCTACTACAAAGGCACACGAGCAAAAGCTACATACCAGTACCACTGAAATACGTATGTTACGTTGGGCAGGTGGAGTTACTCTCAAAGATAAAATCCGCAATGAACATGTGCGGGGATTCAAAGTAGCGCCTGTAACTGAGAAACTTGTAGAAACCAGGCTAAGGTGGTATGGACATGTCATGTAGTGAAGAAGTGCCTTTTCATGGCTACGCAAACGAGAGGGAGCGGCAGACCTCAAACAACATGGATGATGAATGTCCAGAGGGACATGGGAGTATTGAGCCTATCTGCTGCTGATGCTTTACAACGAAATGACTGGCGCCTCAGGATTAAGAAAGCCGACCCCGCGTAACGGGAAAAGACGAGGAGGAAGAAGAAGTTATTATTTATTTGTCAGGGTAGCCGAGCAGGGAGTAATTGCAGACGATCACTCTGAGATAACTGCTATAGCTTAACATAACCCAACCTAACCTGAGTTCTGAAACCTCTTCTTCCTAGGTTTTGGACCCACATTTTTACTCTAAGATGACTGCTATAGCTTAACCTAACCTAACCTGGGTTCTGGACCTCTTCCTCCTCTTCCAAGATGACAACCATAGCTGCTAACCTAACCTGAGTTCTGAACCCTCTTTCTCCTCTCTTAAGGTGATGGCCATAGCTTAGCTTAACCTGGCCCAACCGAACCAAAACCGGGGGGTTTTAATGTCACTTCCACCACCAGAGATTTGTGAAGTGGGAACAGTGCATTGAGGGATCGAGGGTTGGACTGGAAGCTGGTGTGAGAAATGTGATTTTTAGGGAGACAAGTAGAATCCTGTCAAAAAGGTAGCGTATGACGTCACCATGTGATTCAGACGTGTGCATGGGAACATAGGTGGGAAGCCGGCGTGAGAAATGTGATTTTTAGAAATATAAGCAGAATCCTGGCAAAAAGGCAGCGTATGACGTCACCATGTGATCCAGACGTGTGCGTGGGAACACAGGTGTTTATTATTTTAAGATTACATCAGCGAAACAGGAACTCGCTTGTTTTAAACAGTGAGAACGCTGAATCGACTGATATTTAATGCAATACAGGTGCGTTCGTGGGAACATAGGTGTTTATTATTTTACGATTGCGTAAACGAAACATTATTGAACTTGCTAAGCCGGGGGAAGGCCTTGTTTACTTTGTAGTTGAATTGTGTGAACGACAGTTAAGAGCACGTCATCTCTACAGCTTATTTGTGACCATAGTGGTGGAAGAGGACTTTACTATTCTGGTAAGTGTTTTTTCATTTTTAAATGATATTTTGTTGGTTATAAGCGCTTTATCAAGTTTTAACGTTTGACGCTAGGTGTCAGTGACAGTGGCATATAGTATTCTACTTGATATTGAAATTTCTGGGAGCCCGCCGGGGTCCAATTAATTCAACATTCACTGTAATTCATATTTAATAATTAAAATTAAAATATTTTTCTTTCTTTTACTTTGTTTTGTCTTTTAACAATGTGATTTCTTTTCTAATTATATTTGGTTGGTTATAAGCACTCTATCAAGTTTCGACGTTCGCCACTAAGTGACAGTGGCATATAGTTGCCAAAGTTGGTACCGTCAACTGGGGATACTTCGTGCCACGGTGACAACTTAAAATGTTATCGGATTCATTCATCTAGGAAGTATTCCACGGGAATTCCAAACTGTATCGAATTTCTCGAAATATTCCTAAGTTTATATTACGATAGCAATGAACTTGCATAAATGCATGTTTTAGACGCCCTGGAGTGAGAAGTTCTGTGGTTCACTAAAGGCGCCAACAAGTGTTGATCATTTATTAAGGCCTAGGAAGACAGCCGTAAACTTTAGGTAAGTGTTAACTTAATCATAAATTTACTCTGTAAAAGCATGGTGATGCTAGTTTGGTTGAATTTATGTCCCGTGATTTGTTTTTTATTGTAAATAAATGAGGGGTAGGTTGGTCAAACTTTGTGCCAACTTTTTTTTTCATAGATATTTTTTAAAATGGTAAGGATCCATAAGAGAAAGATAGGAAGTCGAAGGTACAAAGACTATTCCCCGGAAGTCTTACAGGAATGCATCAGTTTAGTCCGTGAGGGCGCTATGACACAGCGGCAAGCTGCCAATGCCTTCGGAATTCACCGGAATACCATTATGAATAAGCTTAAGATGAATCATAGCATGGAACCATGAAAATATCGCCATATTTTGTGTTATAAAAGGTATATTTGTGTATTATTGACATTAACATTTGTAGGTACCAGTACTTAGGTGATTAATAATACCCGTATGTTGCTTTTTAGGCCGTCCTCCAATTTTCACCAAAACTGAGGAGCAAGCATTTGCTGATTACTGCATCGCCATGGCAGAGTGGGCGGGGGTATCCTTTAGATCGCTTTGATTTGAGGTTTATTATCAAATGTTACCTTGATCGAGAGGGAAGAACTGTCAACAGGTTCAAGAATAATCTTCCGGGGGAAAACTGGGCGAAATTATTCATTTCAAGGCAGTCAGAAATCCTCAAAGAACGACTTGCCGCTAACATTAAAAGAAACCGTGCTGGAGTGTCAATCGCCATCACAAGCGAGTATTTCGACAACTTGGCAAAAGAAGTAGAAGTACCTCCGACGAATATTTGGAACCTAGACGAAACCAATTCGTTAGATGATCCAGGAAGAAAGAGTGTGATTGTCAGGCGCACTTGTAAATATCCTGAGAGAATCATGAACTCGACTAAGGGTAGTGTGTCAATCATGTTCTGTGGTAGTGCTGCAGGTCAATTTCTACCACCATATGTGGTGTATAAGGCGAAAGGCTGTTTGACACATGGACAGAGGGTGGCCCAGCTGAAGTGAACTACAATGCTACAAAATCTGGCTGGTTTGATGTCAGAATATTCGACGACTGGTTCCAAAGCACTTTCCTTCCAGCAGTGAGGAAGTTGGAAGGGAAGAAAATTTTGATAGCAGACAATTTAACCAGCCATATTTCGTTGAATGTGTTGGTACTGAGCCGGAAGAATAACGTCAACTTCGTGTTTTTGCCACCCAATTCAACCCACATCTTGCAACCTCTGGATGTTGCAGTATTTGGTCCTCTCAAAAAAAGCGAGGAGAAACGTTCTGTCAGAATGGAAAATTACAAGCGAGGGTAGGCATTCACCATCCATTCCAAAATCCAAATTCCCAACTCTTTTGAAGAAGCTGATAACACATGTTTCTTGTAAGTTCTCCGAAAACTTAAAGTCAGGGTTCCGGGCAACGGGAATTTTTCCAGTGGACAAGAAACATGTTTTAGATAAACTGGCATGTGATGATGTGCAAGCTATGAATAATTCAGTTTCTCAGGTGTTTATAGACCACGTTCAGAAGATGAGATATCCAGAAGAGCATGAAAAAAAAAGGCTCAATGTTCCCCCAGACAAAAGTGTGGCACTAGAAGATTGGAAACTGAAGGTGACAATCAAGAGGATGCCCATTTCTCTGGCAGCATGAGAAAAGTGGATAAGGTGCAAGAATTTAGTGGGCTTTCTCAATTAGAAAGTGACGAAGGAAATAAAAGACGATCTGCGGCTGTTCTCAAAACCCAACTCCGAGCAGAGGATTTTTCAGTAGGGTGCCATGTTGTAATAAACTATGAAGGCACATTGTTTCCTGGAATGGTTTTAAGTGTAAACACATCACAACAAGAAATAGAAGTGGCGTGCATGCAAAAGAGTAAGAAAAACTGGAAGTGGCCAGGAGTGGATGATTTAATTAAGGGATATCCTGTAGAGGACATTATTATGAAAATTAGTGATCCGATTATGGTGAACAAAAGGGGCATTATCAGAGTGAAGGAATTGGAGTTCTTGTGGGGGGAATGGACCATTGTTAAATGTTCAATTGTGCAGAAATGTGCAAATGTGTAGCAGTCTATATTTATGATTTTATTATTACTCCTCCTTGCTTCCCTTAGGTGTTGTAATAAAGATTATTTGAATACTGGAGTCGCTTGTATTATATTTACACCAATAAAATTGGCAAAAATTACAACCATTTGTTGTATACTTTGTTAAACCAGTGAAATCATATAGGTGGCCTAAAGTTACCCTCATCCGGGGTAACTTCAGGCCACTACCATAATCCAGCATAATGGGATATTTCGAACAATTAGGTGACAGATATTACTTGATATGGGAAGCACAATATCTAAGCTATATTTTAAAATTAAGTTAAAATATAATTTATCTTAGTGTACTAACATTATGGCAAAAAAGTGAAATACATGGCACAAAGTATCCCCAGTTGACGGTACTCCTTGACATTGAACTTTCTGGGAGTCCACATGTGTTCAATTAAATGACCATTGACTGTAATTCGTATATAATGATTAAAATATATTCTTTTCTTTTACATTGTTTTATCTTTTAACATTGTGATATCTTTTGTATGGGTGATTTGGAATGCGATCTTTCGGATAATCACCATGCTGATGTGTGATGAATGTAATAAACTGTTTTCAAGACCTGACAGCCTTAAAAGCCATGCAAGTACTAAACATAACCTTAAAATATTTGTGTGCAGTCATTGTGCTACGACATTTAACAGACAGGATAATCTTGCACGACATGTAAATTTAACGCATGTCAGTTCAGCACCTTTTTCGTGTTCAGTTTGCGAACTTGCTTTTTCTGCTGTAAAGCGATATCAATCCCACATGATTGAAGTGCTTGATGAACAGGAATTAAAAACTGTAAAACCATCAACTAGCACGGAACCTATAACCGAATTTATTTGGTTACAGTGTTTACCCCCAACGTTTTCTGTTAGTATTATATTTAGTTTTGAGGTTAGGAAATGGCTACCTCTTGTTGGGACACTGCAGGGAGTTTAGTGCCTTATGCCAATTAGAATCTCTGTGGTGATCCAGCAATGGGTGGCAGGGGGCTTTGCCCAATGAAGTTTCATTTCTCTATATGTTCTTTTTATGATTGTGTGCGTTTTTTTCTTTTTATTCTGTATTACTATGAGGATAGTGTTAGGTCTTATTGAGGGTTACTATGTGGAGTTAGTCTGCTTGTTGAGTTGGGAAAATGGAAGGCTTATATGGAATAGAAAATTAATAAATATAAATGAAGAAAGATGGAATGGCAAGTTTTGTTGGGAGTGGGTTATATTAGGTATGGAAACTAATGAATGTATTGGACGGATAAGATAAATGAGGAATAAGATGAAGGGTTTAGGACGTACGGTCATGTGACGTATGCTGTAGTAGAAAAAAAATGTTTTAAGAAAAAGCAAGAATATAAGAATGGAGCAGAAGAATACTAAGAATTATTGTAAGGGGTATTTTCATCATGAAGGTAGTTGTGGATACTGTGTGAGAGATGCAGGTAATGGAAACTTCCTTACATGTAGACAAAAAAGTAACTTATTAAAAGTACCGTATTGTATTTCTTATTTCGTTATTTGAGTGACATCATCTTGACCCCGCGGATTATTATTAATATAAGAAAGAAATGTAGTTACATTGATTGCCCAACGGTGGGGCTTGTTGTTGGTTAACCCCGACAAATAAGAGAGAAGAAGTTCAGTTTCATTGATTGCTCAACGTAGGGGGTATGTTGTTGTTGGTTGACCCCGACTCTTACTACTATTTACATTTATTACAAACCTTTGAATGATTGAAATAAATGCTCGAGAGCGTTAAAGTTCTCAAGATTTGAACATAGTTATACAGCAAAAGGAATGAAGAATGGTGAACCTTCGATAGAGCATTGTGATGTATGCAATATTGATATACCCTTTTCAATGATTTATGAACATTTACGCAGTATTAAAAAAACAACGCTTGTCATGAAACATATTCTGCGAATATTCAGCAAATTGGTAGTGCGTTTAAAAGTCGAATTGCTAGTTACAGACTTCATAGTGAAGAAAAAGCTCCAAGTATTGAAACATTTTTAAAGATTGTCAAACCTAGTACTGTGTTTGGCTTGTTAGGCAATGCTCTAGTGGAACATTATTATTATTATTATTAGCCATTGGTAAATCCCATAAAGGGCGAAGGCCTCCTGCTATAGAGCATCTAGCGTTTAGAATGAAGCACTGGTTAGATAGGGATATTCTTCTCTCTTTCTGTTGCACGTGAGACATGTATGACGCTGTCATTTTCTAGCAATCCACTGTTGCCGTATCAGTCCAAAATCTTTCTTTGTCGAAAAAAACAGCATATTCGGGTAAAACTATGTTTTGCCGATCTTTTTTGTCCTATATTAGAACTACGTTAACTTGATAGAAATGCTAGAAAAATTAGATATCCATAATTTTTAAAAAAACCGATAAACTGTGTCCCCTTTTTAGTTAAATCGATCTTATATCATGTTGCATTGACTCTGTGATGCTTATTTTTCACACACGTGTAGCTAAATGTGGCGCCTTGATGATGGATTATTGAAATATTTTATACTGGCAATATTACAATTTTCATGTAGGTAAAACTTCTGAATATTCTCTCATAACCGCATAGCAGCATTGAAAAAGTTCGTATGCTGCCAACTTTTCTATTTTTAAAGATAACCATGTCATGTCTGTTTGAGAGTTGTAGAGGAATGTTGGAAGAAGTTTTCTACCTGCTTACCCAGAGTGTAGGTTTAATTGTTTACACAGGCCAGGCTGTTCATTAACCGCGGATTATAAAAATGAAGTTTCGAAGGACAGCGGGGTGCAGCTTGCTACTCACAGCTTTATTACTGTGCCCTTCGAGCATGTGTTTCAGTAGTTCGGCTGTCTCTATCTTGAGTGTGTGTGCAGCAGTTCTGTTAGATTTAACGTTTTGTATTTTACGTATTTCATGTACAACAATGGATAGTTTTGTGAAAAGAAAGCGTGGTCAAGTGCTCTGAAGGAGGGGAAAACAGGTCGTAATTAATGTGTTCAGTTATTTTAAGAATCTTAAACCTAACGAAAGTATAAATAATTTAGTCAATGAAACTGCTCTGGCCACAGGAATATCAAGGATTACCGTTTTTAAAATACGTAGTGAGAGTGCACAGGGTCCAGTACTGTCGCCACGCAAAAAGAGGTTAAGTAATACACTTCACAAGAATAGCAGGAAAGTTAAATATAATGACTTTATAATGACGTTATAGTTAATTTAATTTAATTTCGTTGTATGTGTTATGTTAGCCTACTATTAATATTATTATACAGTACTTAATTCATGTACGCGAAGCGCTTTGTAACTTACTGCATCCTCTCATGGAGTGGCAACCCTTGCGTAACGCGCCATAAGACCAATGCTTCATTCTAAACGTTGGATGCCTTATAGCAGGGTAGCTCTGAGATATTTCATCAGGTGAGCTAGGCTGATGAACATTTACATTAATATTGTAGTAACTTAAAACTAATTGTCCTGACTATTTACACTCTTATTCATCTTCCTCACAAATGATCGTATTATGTTAAACATTTTCACTCGTAAAACTTGGACCTAGTTTATATATCCTGAAGATTTATCTAAGCTGACGATGAGTCTAGGGATGTTTCAAACAAACTGTTTCGACGACAGTCCTCCACGAATTCCGTTGACCTGCCGCTCTCATCCACTACTTCCCCATGGTCTACTGGAACTCGTCTGACCATCTGGTCTTCGGACGGCCGGGGTTTTTTCTTCCATCTCTGGGCTCCCACACTGTAGTTGAGGCGGCCCACCTTGCGTGATCCATTCTCAGTATATGGCCTGCCCATGTCCATTTCAGTTTCTTGGCCCTCGTGATGACATAAAACATTTAAATTAAATTTCAAGCTCTTTGGTATGGTGAACGTGTACTAAGTGTTGTAAAGAACACAACGGAACTAGTAACAGCATTGAGCACCCTATAAATGAAACCTAGCTTGAGGCTAGTATCCTTCGGTGTAACTAACATGTACACCAATATTCCTATTATTGAAGCAATGAAAACTATCGAAAACATAAAATCCAACAATTCGGCAAAAGAAACTGATGAGATTGTGAGATTACTGAGGGTCGTTCTCAGACAAAACGTGTTTCAATTCGACAATTATTTTATTTATTTATCGTATGGCTTTCAGTGCCGGGAGTGTCCGAGGACATGTTCGGCTTGCCTGAGTCTGTAGCTGCTTCCAGCGGACACCCTTATTAGGATGAACTACAAGTTCCGCTCAATTTCGAGTAGTTCCAACTTTCGCTACCAGATATCAATGATACGTAGTGGTGAACGTTGGAACTTGGATAGAGCGTACCGACGAAATCTAACCTAACAATTTAGCTTTACAGAAGTTAAGTCTGTGAAAGGATCTTTTACATAACATAAATCTATGACATGGGACCGCCGGCTTCACTTCCCCTCCGAAGGAAGGCATTGGGTAGATTATTAGCTTGGGAATAACCTAACCCCCAAGGGAAGATGATGAAGAAAAAGAAGTGGGTTTCGGATTGGAGAAAAAGGATGGAAAAGTAGGACGAGAGTCCAACAGAAGTTATAATTTTAACTTTAAATATACTCAAAGGCAGCTGCCACTGCAAATCCACTCTCCGATACCTAAAGTGGGTAGGGACCTGGGCGAAACTAACAGGAAACGCAGCTGGAACTTGGGCTGTTCGCAAGAAAGCTGCTGAGGTGTATTCCCTCCTAAGCATACATATGCCTACTATGGGGAATGGTGGTGGTCTGGAAAGACAAAGGGTAACAGATTTATTGTGTAACTGTTCAAAGGAGTTTGTTTCTAAACAAGTAATTTGAAGAGTGCAAATAATTTGAATCAGCTTCGATATTTTAGTTTTTGAAATTGTAGAATTTTTAAAGAGCGACCAAATGCTTCCAAGAAGGATAGGGATAAAGCAATTATACCTTTGGGAATAATTTTGGTAAGTGTACCAATAGTTGCATCTAGAAATGACTAAGCTTTTACCCAGCGAGGCGCCGACTAAAAGTTTAGACAATGAGAAACACTTATATTTTGAAAAACCAACCATAAGTGTTAGAGAGAATCTCCACGAGCAGGAAGCTGGCGTAGCGAGCTATGCTTGCCTTACTGGCCAGTTAGAATTAGCTATTAAAGCTAAGAGAGACTTTACTAAGTTAATAACTAAGAGTTCTTGCTCAAATGCAACAAGTGGAGAAAACCCTATCAATAGATTTACTTTTATTAAATACGAAGAGTCAAGGAAGACAGGATCTTGCTTAACCGTTATGTTAGAGAAATGATAAAGCAAAAACAAATCTTTAATTTATTTAACAATGTGAAAGGAAGTAGTTTTTGTAAAAAATATATAATTTTGATTTTTATAAACAATTGGGGTCGCAAACCTCCAAGAACATCTAAAGCTTGCGCCAGGCAATTGATAATTCTTTTGGTTTTAAACCTTTTATATGCTTTAAAATCTTCGTGAGATTTTGAAATGGCTAAGATGAATAAATGAAAAATTTAAAGATAACTAACGTAATTAAAGTTAAACAATAAATCAAGTACAAGGTGTGTACTTTAAGGATTTCTAGATAAGTATCTTAGAAATATTAACAACTTCGAAAGTAACAACAAAAAACAGGAAGAAATGAAATAGAAGTTTCTATAACTTCTTGTATTAATACTGAACTACGTGGGTAGATTATACATAGGAGATTATACAAATAGGGCAGGTCACTTATTGTGAAACCTGAAGTGAACAATTGAAAGGAAGTTTCTAGAACTCCTATGTTTAAGTAGGGATCACGAGAAAAATGGGGCAAGTTCCCCTTTCGTGAAACCTAGAGATAACTCACTTATGAGTTGAAAGAATTGGATTCCCTCATTAAAAGGGAGGAACAATATAATTTAAGGCGTGTACTAGACACGAAGTTTTACAGACATTAATTCGTTATACATGGAGCAAATAAGGGAGGGCACTTATGTAGAGTGACACCTCATTGAAAAAAGACCTAAAGTAACAATTTTATTATTTTAGTTTGTTAATAAAGGGTTTGGGAAAGATCAAATTGGATTGTGGAAAAGCGTTCATGGCCGTATTTATTGTACTCGGACGAGCGCGACGCGGATGAAAAGTTGAACAGGCACTGTTTTCACTATAGTCAGTTGATATTGTTGAAACGTTCACTGTAGTAGCACAAAAAATTCATGGCAAAGAAAGTTATTGCAATGGTGGAAAATAACTAGTTACACTAGATTTTCGAGAGTCTATTGCTTGAAAAACTTGTTGGTTATAGTTGAATGCATCAGAAAAATCCCAACGGAGGAAGAAAAATTAGATATTGATTAGCAGTTCATAAGGAAGATTCCTTAGTTTGAAAAAGTATTCCCATGTGTGAGTGGAAAGTACTAGAAGGTTTAACTGGTAGATAGAGTGTAGGTTCTGGAAGATTCCAGAGCAATGATGAGTTGTTTAAATTGGGTAGAGAATCCCTCGGCGGAAAACTAGATTATATAGACAGTGGGTATTTTGGAAATATCCCTCGATGTGAGATAGCATCTCAGAAAATCTTTCATTTTGAAAGTTAGACTTGATAGTTTGAGTTTGATCAAGAAGATCTCTTGAAAGCAGTTATTATCACATAGCAACTTTCACTGTCTATAAAATCCAAATAAAAGCATCGAGCCTTTTTAAAGCGCTGAGAATGAGGTTAAAACATGAAGTCGGTACTTATCTTTGCTTCATGAAGAAGGCGATGTTTCTGTTGACGGTTGGTTCTAAAATTCGAACATGGCGTCGAATTTAAAAGTTTGCCTCTTGGTTGGAGGAGGCGAGCTTTAGTTAAGCTCTAACTGACTGGTTTGACTTCCGACGTACAAGTGAGACACGCTCAACGGAGCGCGGAGGGACCAGGGAAGGGGAAAAGAGTGGGGGTAGGAGACAAAAGGAATACATATAAGAATAGCCAACTTTACAGTTATAAAAATCTTCTTGATGAAATGGTCTTCAAAGAGTTGATAGTAGGAGGCACTAGCGCAGCCTGGAGGGTGAAAAAGTAGACGAAGTTCTCTTGATCACGGAGATGATAGCTGGCGATGGCGACGAGATCTGGTGGCTAGATTGATAAGGGAGTCCTCTTGTACAGGGAAGAATTGAGGAACTTCAGAGATTCGCTGCTAGATGACGCTAGGTGGGTCATGGAAGATATATATCTAGAACAGTCTTACAGGTAGTATGAGAGATATATACCAACAAAGAGAAATCAGGAGATCACTGTTGGTGTTTGAGAAAAAGGGAAGGGATGAATTAAAGCAAAGAGAAGCAAAAGCTTACTCTATCTTACCGTGTATTCCAAAGAATACACCAAGCTGGGAGGTTCAAACACCAACAGAGAACAAGACAAGAAATGAAAAGTTTAAAGGTAAAAGAGCAATTAAAGACAGTGGTCTTATGATATGCCCATTAGTGGTCAAGATCTTGGCTACCCGAACTTTCCCATCCCTTACAGGATAACACTCGGTCACTCTACCAGAAATCCATACCAAGGAAGGAGAAACATCCCTAACCAGGACCAAGTCCCCCACTTAAATGTCGGGATTGGAAAGAAACCACTTCTGTCTCCGTTGCAAGGAAGTTATGTATTCCAAATTCCACCTCTTCCAGAAAGAATAGCGGAGGGCTTCAAGTGTACGGCAAACAATAGGTAAATTAGAATCTCTGTAAGAGTTGGGAAGGGGAGTAGGGGCAGAAAGAGAAGTGCCTATAAGGAAGTGACCAGGTGTGATTGGAAGCAGGTCATCAGGGTCATTGGAAATCGGAGTTAAAGGGCGAGATTTAACAACACCTTCAATCAGAACAGACAGCGAATTAAATTCTTCATAAGTCAGAATGCGATTACCTAAAATCTTTCTTAAGTGACGTTTAGTGAGCTTTACGCAGGATTCCCACCTACCACCGTGATGAGGGGCGTAGGGAGGTATAAAACGCCATTTGAAACCCTTTGAGTAGGAAAAATTAGAAATCTGTTCCATGGCAGGAGATGATGTGAGAGCTTTTTTCCACAAGGAAGCTGCGTCTTGAAAAGTGGAAGCGTTATCAGAGAAAGTCTCCGAAGGAACACCACGCCTAGCAGCGAAGCGAGAGACAGCTGATAAAAAGTAAGAAGTAGAGGCATTCGTTACTTGTTCCAAATGGATCGTGCCAGTAACCATGCAAACAAAGAGAGAAACATAGAGCTTACCAAACAATTTGCGTTTAGCTTCAGGGGAATTGCGTTGATATTGGAACGTACCCATATAGTCCACACCAGTTAGAGCAAATGGACGTATAGGAGAAGAGCGAAAGGAGAGCAGATCGCTCATTAATTGAGTATGGACTTTAGGTTTCGCTTTGAAGCAAGGAATGCACTTGTGAATTACAGAGGAAACTTCATGAATTCCATTTATATTCCAGTACTTTTCCCTTAAGAAGCAAAGCAGTGTGCGTGTACCAACATGCAGATTGCGATAATGAAAGTCACGTATAATTAAGGAAGTTACGTGATGTTTAGAAGGCAAAATAACAGGATGCTTTTTGTCCTCAGAAAGCAAAGATTGCGAGAGCCTACCACCTATCCTGAGTAACCTATTGTCATCAAGGAACGGGGCTAAAGCACGAAGACGACTGGATTTGGGAAGATCCCTTTTAGAAGAAAGTAAAGACAATTCAGAAAAAAGGCTTCTTGCTGTGTTAGTTGCAAAACCTTAATGGTAGCGAGATTCAATTCATGATTGGTAAGGTGTGGTTTGGGGAGATGAGGTTGGTCGACCACAAGATATTTCCATCTGAGAAGATAGGCAACAATTCGAATTAATTTGTGAAAGGAAGAATAGCGGGACAACAAGGGATGAGAAACGTTGGAAACAAGACACGAAGAAGTAACTTTAGATACTAGAGCGTCAGGCAAGTTGGAGTTTGTAGCTGGAGGTTTAGAAGGCCAACAAGAAGAGTCTCCGATTAACCACGAGGGCCCATGCCAGTACAACTGGGTAGCTGCCAATTGAGAGGGAAAAAATCCACGAGAAATTATGTCGGCAGGGTTGTCAGCGCTGGGCACATGCCTCCATTGACATCCCGAAGAAAGAGTTTGAATTTTGGAAACCCTGTTTGCAACAAAATTTGCCAATGAGCGGGTTTTTTGGCGAACCAAGAAAGGGTGATCATGGAATCGCTCCAGAGATAGATTTGCGAGAATTCGACTTTTAAGACTTCCCGTAATTTCTTAACAAGTTCTGCGGCCATGAGTGCAGCACACAATTCAAGCCTAGGCAAAGTGATAGTTTTAAGAGGAGCCACCTTCGATTTGTCACAAACAAGGTTGGAAACTGAAGAGCCATTTAATGAACCGCGATAAACTAAATATGCACAGCAACCGTAAGCTTTTTCGGAACTGTCCGCGAACACATGAAGGAAAAAAGATGCTTTAGGATGAGCATTAATTAAATTCCTGGGAATTTCAATAAGGGAAAGATCAAGCAAATTGCTGCGAAAAGAGAGCCATCTGTTAAGAAAAGAAAGGGGAACAGTGTCGTCCCATTCACATTTGAGCGACCATAGCTCTTGCATGAAAAGTTTGGCTAAAACAATAACTGGGGCAAGGAATTGAAGCGGATCAAAAATTTTTGCAATTTCAGAGATAATTTGTCTTTTTGTGTTAGGGAGCTCTTCTGCAAGCGAAACTTTGTAGATGAGAGTGTCAGTGCTAGTGCACCAATGAACTCCAAGAGTTTTTATGCATTCGGAGTCTCCACAAATTTCGACGGAGGAGGGGTCTACATCTTCAATAGGAAACCGGGCGAGAAACTCATGGGAGTTGGAATTCCACTTATGAAGTGGGAAACCTCCATTCTTTAACAATGCTTGAAGTTCTAGAGACACGAAGGAAGCTTCCTCCAGAGTGGGGAAGGACTGCAAATAATAGTCAACATAGAATGATGTAGTCAGTGCTTCGGAAGCTTTAGAATCAAATAAATGACCATCTCGAGAGGCTAACAAGTGTAGGGATCGGATAGCAAGGAAAGCGGAAGGTTTTAAGCCATAAGTAGCCGTCTTTAAGCAAAATACCTTAATGGGCTTGCTGATTTCGTCGCACCACAAGATTCTTTGGAGATCTCGTTGTTCAGGCTGAATTAAAACCTGAAGGTACATCTGTTTTATATCCGCTATAACAGCTATGGGAAATAATCGAAAGTTTAAGAGTATAGCAGATAAATCTGACTGAATAGCAGGACCAGAGTAAAGAGTATCGTTAAGACTGTTGCCATTAACGTCAGGTGATGAACCATTGAAAACGACTCGGATTTTATCCTTTACAAGAGGGTTTTTCCACACGGGATGATGATTTAAGAAAACCGTTTCAATTGGGGGGTGTAAATCGTCATCAGATTTGCTAACAACTTCCATATGATCTAAGCTTTTATACTCATCCATGAAATCAGTATACTGCTGTTTAACGAGAGGTTCTTTCTTGAATTTGCTCTCGATATCAAAGAGAGCTTTTCGAGCTTTGGGTTGAGAGTTAATAAGTTTAGGGGGATTATGTAATCTTGGCATCTGAACAATGAACCGGCCATCAGAAGAACGAGTGGTGGTGTTCAGAAAAAGTTGCTCACAGAATTCGTATTCTGAAGAGGTCACGTTGGGAGAATCAACGCTTTCGAGCCTCCAGAACTGCTCCAAATCAGTATTAGCGAAATAGCATTGCGATGCGGGTTGGGGAGAATAATGAGGAAGTTGACCGGTGACGATCCATCCAAAATTAGTGTCTCTGGCAACCACGTTTGAGGATAACTTGCGAACCTGGTAACGAAGGCAATTCCAGAAAACATTGGCACTAAAGAGTATGTCAATGGGGTTTTGTACATTGAACAGAGGATCGGTTAGCCTTAAATGCGAGGGAATGTTTAAACCTGAAATATCCACAGAGTGACTTGGAGTATCTTCTCCTATGCTATGTTGGCAAGATGGCGTCACAGTGAAAGTGTAGTGAAATAGGAGCTAGTGTAAATATTTGATAAAAGTGGTAAAATATTATAACAAGAGGTTTAAAATCTATAAAGTTACTTCCCTTAGATCAAGTGTAATACGGAATATTGATAGTATTTAGAAATTCTTATTGATAATTTAATAAACTTAAACTAAGTTGTGGGAACGTGTATCCAAAGATTCGGTGACTTCTTCAATCACTGTTTGAACCAAGTAGAGCAGTGGTGCTTTTACGAGACTTCACCCGATTGGAAGATATACGTATTTCACATTCTTCTTTATTGGTAGGTAATTAGATTAATTCTATTAGGTAGTAATAATTAAAATAAATTTAGTGTAATTTGGCCTAAACATCTAGGCTAACTTAGATCTCTAGTATGACGACAGTAAACAGTGTTAGTATCTCGGCAGGTAGTGTAACCGTAACGGATTTATGCTCGTCGTGCAAAATGAAAGTAAAAAATGCAAATAAAATCATCACAAGATCTCAGGTAAAATTGAATGAGGAGAAAAGTGAAACCGATTTTCGTAATGTAGGCCTACCGCTACCGCCATGCGAATGTCATAACCTGAGAAACGAACTGTCCTCAAAAGACGAAATTATAAAGCTGCTAAAGGAAGATATTGCTAAGTTAAAGGAAGAGATGAATAAATTAAAAGGAAACAGAGAGGAAAGCAAGGAAACTTGGTCGACAGTGATTGCTGGTAAGGTAAGATTGAATAAGCCTAGGCCAATAAATGGAGTACATGTAACTGAAATTCCCGTCTCAAATTCATTTGGAGTGCTTGTCGAAGAAAATTATGACTTTCCTCAAGAAGAAAAGAAGAAAGTGACAAAGAGAAAATCCAGGAAGATGCGGATATTTGCGGATAGCCACGGGCGAGATGTAGCAGCAAGCGTATTGGAGAGAAGCCGAGAAATGGAGGTCACTTCGACAGTAAAGCCAGGAGCTCAAATTGACAGAAGTCACGAACGGGATGATAGGAGAGTGTGCGTCCCTTACTGCAAAGGACTACGCAGTGATCATCGCTGGAACAGACGACGTCTATAGAAATGAGAGTAAAAAGGTAATCAAAGATTTAAAGGGTACATTGCCATCCATGCAAAAAACAAATGTCATTATTGTAAACATTCCGCAGAGATACGATTTAATTCCCAAATCATGTGTAAATGTAGAAATAGAGGCTACAAATGGAAAAATTCATAAAATTTGTAAGAGTTTTCCAAATGTCCAAATTGTAGATGTAAGTAAATTAGACAGAAGTTCCACACTCGGCATGGCCTACACTTAAATAGAATAGGAAAAGAGTATCTTAGTGATGAAATCTGCAAAATTGTAAATTCAAATGGTAAGAATATTTCAACAGTAATATCATTATAGAGTGGAAGCAGGGAAACTGGTAGAAGAAGCCAAACGTGAAGTTTGGCATTCAGATCTTTTGAAGTCAAATTTAACGGAGTGCAACAATGGTATTTTGGATTTGTCTAGCAACAATAATAACAATTATGATAATAATAATGCAAATAAATCACCAACACAAGCTTGCAAAAGTAACAAATTTAAAATTTACCACCAGAATGTCCAGTCTCTTTATAATAAAATTGATTACATAAATCTAGTGCTTAAAAATGAGCTTAAAGACATCTCAGCACTATGTATTTCAGAACATTGGCTGAAAGAGGAACAACTCGAATTAATTGAATTCCCAGGGTTTATACAAGCTAGTAAATACTCTAGATCTAATATTAGCCATGGTGGTACTTTCATCTTCTTAAGAAATAAGTTAAATCATGAACAGATAACAGCTTATGATTATCTAATTATGGAACAGGATTTTGAATCCTCTGCCGTAAAAATACGGCAGTTTAAGTTAATAATTGTATGCGTATACCCTTCTCCGTCAGGAAAGTTTCCTTTATTTATAGATAAATTAGAATTGTTACTCAATAACATGAGCAAAGTAAATATCGATATAATAATTTGTGGGGATGTAAATGTGGATTTCTTAAAATTTGATAGAAATTGTGAATTACTAACTAATGTAAATGATAAATTTAATGCATTTAACAGTACCCAAAACACTATTTTAAAATAGCGTTCCCCTTTAAACGAAGAACTGTTCAAAATAACAAAACTAGCAATTGGATAACAACAGGGATTATAAATTCATGTCAAAGAAAGACATTTCTACACAAATTATATAAACAATACCACACAACACCTGAATTCAATTTATACTACAAAAATACACTAGCATATTAAATAAGGTAATACGACTAGCAAAGAAAATGCATAATGATAATTTTATTTCCCAATCATCTAATAAAGACAGGGCTATGTGGTCCGTGATAAAGAAAGAAACTGGAAAATCTGCTAAAATACAAAGGAACATTACACTGACCAGAAATAATAAAGTGATTAATAATCCAGAGGAAATAGCAAACACTTTTAATGACTATTTTCTGGAAATTCCACAAAAATTATTAAATAAATCACAGGCAAATACACTAAATTGTAATAATAAAATAAATATATGCAGTGATTCATTATTTATAAATCATGTCACAAGTGAAGAGGTAAGAATAGTTATAAAAGAGCTAAAAAATAATTCTGTGCTGTCATTGATGGCATCCCTGATGCAATTTTAAAGAAATGTGCAGAAAATATAATAAATCCACTTACGCACTTAATAAACAGTTCAATTCTCTCAGGAACTTACCCGGATATTTTGAAGTTATCAAAAGTAATTCCAGTGCACAAAAACGGTTCAAAAGATGAATTAGATAACTATCGTCCTATTACCTTACCAACTGGTATTGCAAAAATTGAGGAAAAAATTATGTATAAGAGACTGATAAGTTTCATAGAAAAAAATAAAATATTATCAAACTCACAACATGGATTCAGAACGGAAAAATCTACACAGACAGCAATTTACGAATGTAGTAATAGTATACTGAAATTAATTGACAATAAGGAACATGTAACTGGCCTATTCTTGGATTTATCGAAAGCATTTGATGTTGTTGATCATAAAATCCTCCTTACCAAACTAAATCAATATGGTATTAGAGGTCTAGCTAATAAATGGATAGAGTCTTACTTAACAAGGCGTAAACAAATAGTAAGATTGAGACACAAGGATGATGGAACCAAATTACTTAATGAAACATTGTCCAGTGAGGGAATTATTGAATTTGGAGTACCCCAGGGATCGGTTTTGGGCCCACTACTCTTTCTTCTATATATCAATGATATAACACAGAACGTTCATTCACATAAGGAAATTTTGTTTGCGGACGATACAACACTCGTAATAAAAGGTGAAACTAAACAGGTCATACAGCAGTCTGCTGACTCCGTTACAGGAGAGTTAACCAAATGGTCACAAGATAATCGCCTCATAATCAACTATAAAAAACAGTATGTCTAAATTTCCACACTAAACAGAATAGTAATCCTGCGAACCCAATATAACAATAAATGGTCATCAAATAGAAAATAAATCAGAAACAAAGTCTTTAGGACTATGGATACAACAAGACTTGAAATGGAATAAACATATAAAATATCTGAATACTAAACTGAACTCGATGTGCTATGCGTTACGTATTTTGAAAACCTGCACTAGCATGCACACATTAAGAAATACTTATTTTGCTTATTTCCATTCATACTTAAGATATGGGATCATATTTTGGGGTATGTCGCCAGATGTACTAAGCACGTTTAGGATACAAAAGAGGACGATCAGAATTATGGCAAATATAAACCCTAGAGAATCATGTAGACCTCTGTTTAAAGATTTAAACATTCTCCCTCTGCCCTGCATATATATCCTTGAAAGTATTGTTTTTTAAAAAGAATTTAATGAATAAAAATGTTTTTCTTAAAACAAACAATGATGTTCATAGGCATAACACAAGACAAAATCAAAACATTCATATTTCACACACACACACACAAGCATATATCAAAAAGGAACTTTTCACAGTGGAGTTAAATTATACAATAAACTACCCCAGTATATAAAACTGGCCCCAAAAATAAAAACCTTTGATAGAATGTTGAAAGCTTATCTGCAGTGCCATTGTTTCTACTCAGTAGTTGAATATCTTAGCGTATAGGAGCGATGAAATCTATAATTATATTTTACTTTTTTAATTTAATTGTAATACCTAGCTGTATGTTGTTGTATTTATAGAATTAAGTTTTCATATTATGATAATAGAGTGAGGTGTAAATAGTTGTGCAATAAGATTGTATCTATTAAGATTTGCTATTATAATAAGTTAAATAGTTATAATATTAGTAATATATACCTGTTAGTTCTTTTATTTTATAGATGTAAATTCTGACGTGTCCTGTATCAAAATGTATTGAATGCATGCATTTGATCAAATGGAATTAATAAAAATCTATCTATCTATCTATCTATTGAGAATGAGACAATTCAGTTTGAGAAAGTTGTTTCTGTGACAAATGTCTCTTATGGTTAGCTTTGAAAACTGTAAAGCTTTTGATCTTGAGCTGTTAATGCCCGATACGTTAATAGAAGTGGGGTTTACAGGTAGGCCTAGTTTTCTAATCAAGGAATTAGGCACAAAATCATGAGTTGCCGCTGAATCAAGAAGACCGCGTGCACGGACCCAGTTGCCAAAGTTATCCTGAACTTCGATTTGGACAGTGGACAATAGTACTTGGGCACTACGTATGGACTTGGCATTTTGAATGTAAGATGAAGCATTGGAACTGTTAGCATTGTCACTTTTTTTGAGATGTAGATTCGGTCGATAACCTTGCTTGATCATGACGATGTAATAAAGTGTGATGAGCTTTTTCACAATGGAAGCAAAGTCTGGTGGACTTGCAATTTGAAGCAAAATGCGTGGGTGCTAAGCAGTTGAAGCAATGTTTATTCTGGGAAACTAATTTTCTTCTGTCGTCGACTGACAGTTCTTTAAAAGATTTACATAGATAGAAGGCTTGGGAATCTTTACAAAGTATGCACTTTAAGGGACACTGGGACTGAAATTTTCAAATTCTATATAAACTGAGGTACAGCTTTGAAATTTTATATGGTTATGAATAGTCATATTATAAACCACTTTGGGAAATGTGAGCATTGTAAGTTGATTAGTTCTCTAGATATTAATTATTTTGTACATTTATTGTGCTAATTATTCAAGTTTTATAAAGGTCAGCCGCGTTAAAAAAAACAAGATAGTGTAACTTTTAGGTAATATTCTATTGCACTATAACAATTGGAAGAAACCTACGGATCCGATTTTGAATTGCATTAATGAGTGTCAAGAAATTAATTTTTTTCCATCTCCAAGTTTTTTTCTACAAAAAAATCGTATTTTTTCCAGTTTGAATTTTTTTTGCAGCCAAACCAAAAGTGCAATCTAAAAAACGATCCGCAGGTTTATAGTCATTGCAATGAAGATAATAAATTCCCATTTTGAAAGCAATATCATAAGATTTATGACGCGAGTAACATTTTGAATGCCTGAAAAAGTGAATCCGAGAAAACAGCAATTTTCTAAAATGATGCACAATTTACAAGGTTTCAGCTTACCAATGACATTAGGACTGTCCTACAGCATAGGTGACACCCTCCTTCTTCTGTTTTGCAGCCTCCTCCTTCATTTCTGTCAGTTTCACCTTCCGTCGACATGCTTTCGCTTCTCCAATTATGACCGCGGACTTACATACTTCCTGCGACTGTCACATCTTTCAAGTGTTTGTGCTGTGACATGAGATACTGAAGTTAGTCTTATTCCTGATTTCAACTCTGTTGTTGCACTACACCCCATGTTGAATTCTGTTACAGAATTCCAAACAGCAATTTCAAGTATCTTCCGTGAAATAAAAATCTCTTTTCGGCACTTCCTCCAGATAACAGAATGCAGAGACTCATTCTGATTTTCAGTAGCACCACGGATGCATCTGGATAGTAGCTCATCTGATGCCAGCCTTTGATAAACAGCATAATATTGACAACTAAGGGTTCTTAAAGTTCTACAGCCATTTTGTCATGACTCTGTGGTGTTTTACCAGCTGCGATACTTCGATTGTAGAAACACCAAGACTCAGAACCTTCAGGACACTTACTGTGCTGGGGCGTTTAAAGGACACACCGTGCATTTTAAAGCTACGCCAGGGCTTTAAAAATGGCGGAATTCGGATAAAACACTGCTATATGATCCGCAGGGGATAGGGGTGTATTAATATGGAAAAAAACGAAAATCGACATTTTCCACAAATTTCACTAAAATTTCAGTCCCAGTGTCCCTTAATGGTTCATTTTAACTCTTGCGGGGTTCGCTTTGAGTGTTTAAAACGAGAGAACTAGCAATACGGCGTTCACTAGACCTAGTTGGGTAACCAGTGGCGTTTGACTTGAGTTTAGATGAGCTGGACCCAGGGTTTTGGGTACTAGACGCTAAGCGTTCGCATTTAGGTTTAAGAGACATTGATTCAAATTTAGAACTAGGGGATGAGTGTTCACTTTGATTAGCTAAAGCAGTTAAGAGTTGGCATCTAGCATTTATGAAAGTGACTAAATGCTCATAAGAGTAATCGTCTTCTCTGGAAAGTTCAATCTCCCAAGCTTTGAGGGTAGCAACATCGACTTTAGAAACCTCTAAGTGTATTAGGAAAGTGTCCCAGTGATCAGTGGGTTGATCTAATTGGGATAGAGCTTTAACGTGAAGTTGTGTTGTATCAATGAGAGTACGCAAACTAGTGACGTCATTGTGCTGTGACGCAGGTAAGTTAAATAGAGCCTTCATATGGCGTTGAATACGTAACCGTGAATTACCGTATCTTTATTTCAACAAGATAAAGGCAATGGGGTAGTTTTCGGCACTTAATGGGAGTGCTTCAACTAACTGCAGAGCTTGACCTCGGAGGATGGATCTCAAATAATGAAACTTGTAGATGACTTGAATGTCTTCATTGTCATGAACAAGAGAACAAAATAGTTCATAGAAAGAATCCCAAGTAGATTCGTCTCCAGAGAAGTGGGGTAAATCAATCTTAGGTAGGATTGGTTTGGGCTTGTGAGTGCCATCGCGAGAAGAGGTTTGTTGTTCGTGGAGGGAACCAAGAACAGAACCGTCTTTTTTTCTGTTCTTCTTCGAGTTGGCGTATTATTTTAAAAGCAGAACCTATACCTTCGTAATATTGATTTTCTACTTCGACTCGATCATCAGTTTGATTGAGCATACAAGTTTCGATTTCAGTTTGGATGTTACAATAATTTTCATATGAACGTTCAAAATCCTTTACACGATGTTTTAACAAATCTAATTGAGCTTCTGAGGGATTTAGGTCTTTGATGTATTTTCTAAATCGGGTAATTTGCCCTTTATAGGATGCTCGTTTAGAAGTAAGTTTTTCATCCTTATCCTTTTCTGTAGGAGCCATGACAAAATAGGTAAATTAAAGTATAACTTACGAAACTGTGGAACCTTGGAAATGCTGTCAGGCTGGCAGTAGCAAATAAGTTGAAAGAAAGGGACACACCAAAAGAGACAGGAGCGGCCTCTTTCCACTTCACAGGCTTTGCACGGTGAAGCTATTGATGAAAAATTCAAAGAAGATATTAATGATTTGCAAAATATTGTCAAATAACCCTTGACAAATAGAAAATGTCATAAATGGACCCTCCCGGGATTCTGGGACCAAATTTTGGGTAGATTATTAGCTTGGGAATAACCTAACCCCCAAGGGAAGATGATGAAGAAAAAGAAGTGGGTTTCGGACTGGAGAAGAAGTATGGAAAAATAGGACGAGAGTCCAACAGAAGTTATAATTTTAACTTTAAATATACTCAAAGGCAGCTGCCACTGCAAATCCGCTCTCCGATACCTAAGGTGGGTAGGGACCTGGGCGAAACTAACAGGAAACGCAGCTGGAACTTGGGCTGTTCGCAAGAAAGCTGCTGTAGTGTATTCCCTCTAAGGCATACATATACCTACTATGGGGAATGGTGGTGGTCTGGCAAGACAAAGAGTAACAGATTTATTGTGTAACTGTTCAAAGGAGTTTGTTTCTAAACAAGTAATTTGAAGAGTGCAAATAATTTGAATCAGCTTCGATATTTTAGTTTTTGAAATTGTAGAATTTCTAAAGAGCGACCAAATGCGTCCAAGAAGTATAGGGATAAAGCAATTATACCTTTGGGAATAATTTTGGTAAGTGTACCAATAGTTGCATCTAGAAATGACTAAGCTTTTACCCAGCGAGGCGCCGACTAAAAGTTTAGACAATGAGAAACACTTATATTTTGAAAAACCAACCATAAGTGTTAGAGAGAATCTCCACGAGCAGGAAGCTGGCGTAGCGAGCTATGCTTGCCTTACTGGCCAGTTAGAATTAGCTATTAAAGCTAAGAGAGACTTTACTAAGTTAATAACTAAGAGTTCTTGCTCAAATGCAACAAGTGGAGAAAACCCTATCAATAGATTTACTTTTATTAAATACGAAGAGTCAAGGAAGACAGGATCTTGCTTAACCGTTATGTTAGAGAAATGATAAAGCAAAAACAAATCTTTAATTTATTTAACAATGTGAAAGGAAGTAGTTTTTGTAAAAAATATATAATTTTGATTTTTATAAACAATTGGGGTCGCAGACCTCCGAAAACATCTAAAGCTTGCGCCAGGCAATTGATAATTCTTTTGGTTTTAAACCTTTTATATGCTTTAAAATCTTCGTGAGATTTTGAAATGGCTAAGATGAATAAATGAAAATTTTAAAGATAACTGACGTAATTAAAGTTAAACAATAAATCAAGTACAAGGTGTGTACTTTAAGGATTTCTAGATAAGTAACTTAGAAATATGAACAACTTCGAAAGTAACAACAAAAAAACAGGAAGAAATGAAATAGAAGTTTCTATAACTTCTTGTATTAATACTGAACTACGTGGGTAGATTATACATAGGAGATTATACAAATAGGGCAGGTCACTTATTGTGAAACCTGAAGTAAACAATTGAAAGGAAGTTTCTAGAACTCCTATGTTTAAGTAGGGATCACGAGAAAAATGGGGCAAGTTCCCCTTTCGTGAAACCTAGAGATAACTCACTTATGAGTTGAAAGAATTGGATTCCCTCATTAAAAGGGAGGAACAATATAATTTAAGGCGTGTACTAGACACGAAGTTTTACAGACATTAATTCGTTATACATGGAGCAAATAAGGGAGGGCACTTATGTAGAGTGACACCTCATTGAAAAAAGACCTAAAGTAACAATTTTATTATTTTAGTTTGTTAATAAAGGGTTTGGGAAAGATCAAATTGGATTGTGGAAAAGCGTTCATGGCCGTATTTATTGTACTCGGACGAGCGCGACGCGGATGAAAAGTTGAATAGGCACTGTTTTCACTATAGTCAGTTGATATTGTTGAAACGTTCACTGTAGTAGCACAAAAAATTGATGGCAAAGAAAGTTATTGCAATGGTGGAAAATAACTAGTTACACTAGATTTTCGAGAGTCTATTGCTTGAAAAACTTGTTGGTTATAGTTGAATGCATCAGAAAAATCCCAACGGAGGAAGAAAAATTAGATTTTGATTAGCAGTTCATAAGGAAGATTCCTTAGTTTGAAAAAGTATTCCCATATGTGAGTGGAAAGTACTAGAAGGTTTAACTGGTAGATAGAGTGTAGGTTCTGGAAGATTCCAGAGCAATGATGAGTTGTTTAAATTGGGTAGAGAATCCCTCGGCGGAAAACTAGATTATATAGACAGAGGGTATTTTGGAAATATCCCTCGATGTGAGATAGCATCTCAGAAAATCTTTCATTTTGAAAGTTAGACTTGATAGTTTGAGTTTGATCAAGAAGATCTCTTGAAAGCAGTTATTATCACATAGCAACTTTCACTGTCTATAAAATCCAAATAAAAGCATCGAGCCTTTTAAAAGCGCTGAGAATGAGGTTAAAACATGAAGTCGGTACTTATCTTTGCTTCATGAAGAAGGCGATGTTGCTGTTGACGGTTGGTTCTAAAATTCGAACATGGCGTCGAATTTAAAAGTTTGCCTCTTGAGTGGAGGAGGCGAGCTTTAGTTAAGCTCTAACTGACTGGTTTGACTTCCGACGTACAAGTGAGACACGCTCAACGGAGCGCGGAGGGACCAGGGAAGGGGAAAAGAGTGGGGGTAGGAGACAAAAGGAATACATATCAGAATAGCCAACTTTACAGTTATAAAAATCTTCTTGATGAAATGGTATTCAAAGAGTTGATAGTAGGAGGCACTAGCGCAGCCTGGAGGGTGAAAAAGTAGACGAAGTTCTCTTGATCACGGAGATGATAGCTGGCGATGGCGACGAGATCTGGTGGCTAGATTGATAAGGAAGTCCTCATGTACAGGGAAGAATTGAGGAACTTCAGAGATTCGCTGCTAGATGACGCTAGGTTGGTCAAGGAAGATATATATCTAGTACAGACTTACAGGTAGTATGAGAGACATATACCAACAAAGAGAAATCAGGAGATCACTGTTGGTGTTTGAGAAAAAAGGAAGGGATGAACTAAAGCAAAGAGAAGCAAAAGCTTACTCTATCTTACCGTGTATTCCAAAGAATACACCAGGCATACTGAAGGATTTGTAACGCTCTTAAAAAATTCGACGACTTTGGTAGGGTTTGAATCCGCTATCTTGGGCACAGCAGTTCAGCACGCTACCAACGCCACCGAAGCCACTTAATTCGACAATAAAATGTACTCACAAATAGAAGGCCTAGCGAAGGGATCACCACTAAGCGGGCTAATCGCTGACATCTTCATTAATGCACTAGAAAATGCCTTCTTAGAAAAGACTTCAACAAAGGGAATAGTAATATGGAAAAGATACGTAGATGATGTAATTTGCATCTACGATACTGAATTAACAAGCGAAGAAAACAATTCTCCAATCCATTAATAGCCTACACCACTCAATCAAATTCACTAAGGATTCCGAAACAGATCTCTACTTAACTATTGAACGTAAAGAAAACGAGCTTTCATATTCCGGAAAGCGACACAAACCTCGCATGCAATCGACAATCAGTCTAATCACCCCGTACGCACAAATTAGCGGGGTTGAATTCAATGGTGCCCATGTCAAAAGAAAACTATAATAAGGAAATAAGAACCATTAAGCAAATAGCAAAGAAACAATTTTCCGCCAAGTAAAATAGACCAAATTATAGCCAAACCGGACAGTAATGGGAAAAAATTGCGCGCTTGAACTATGTGAATGCGAACACATATAAAATCAGTAATTATTCAAAAAGCAAGGCATAAAAATAGCATTCACAACGAACAACACAACCGGTAGGCACCTACAAAATAGTAATTAAATAAATATGACCCGTATTCAAAGTCGGGGGTATATTCTACGTATTACGTGCCAAGACACTGGTTGTCAAGCTAATTACATCGGACAGAGTGGATACGAGTAGTCACACGTTATAATGAACACAGGAATGCGATAAGATACTGAACACGTTCAGCTGTATGCGAACACATGTGTGACGCGGGGCACAGCTTCACTAACATCGAGGCGGACCTAAAAATAATTCATCACGAATCGAAAGGCAGAGCTCTTGACATAAAGGAAGCAATCGAGATACACCTAGCCAAACGAAACAATCCCAACAATCTAAATGAACACACTTTTATGGAGAGCTCACCCCTCTTCACTCTACTAAGAAACCACACCCTGTCGGAAACAAGACGCAACAACCAAGCTAGATAAAAAAAAAATGGGGCAGGGGCGAAACAGGGGTTTTAATAGGTAAATGTTATCTGGATCAGGTGTACGATGTACTTTTTTCTGCAATAAACCAAGGCCGGTATTCGCGGCAGTATTAAAGGTGCCGGGACGTCCTCAAAGACCGGGCAGCGCTTAGTATGAATGGCTATTAGTCCATGCGTGGCGAGGACTGTTCCACGGTCTTTAATAGTTGTAGACCTTCCTGTATTCAATAACATACATCTTATCTAGATTTGGCAACACCTCACAAATACACATTGCACTGACTTCAGACAGCATATAGGAACAGGGGGAGGAAGGGAAAACCCAGTTTCGTTGAGATAATATCCCATTTCAGTCGACCACAACAGGTGTAAGAGTGAACACGAAACTGCTCGTAGCTCCAGCGAGGAAGAAAACCAGATAAGTAGTAGCCTGCAATATTACAGTATAACCATAGTTGACGTTTTACAACCTTATAGTCGCTCCAAACAGAAAAACTCCGAATTTCTATCACCATTTTAGCATTTCACCTAACATCATATATACCGTACTACAATTAGCATACACCGACATTTGCATTACCAACACTGCAACTAAATAATTGTACATATTGTAAATATTTTCACCTGTATTTTCAAACATAGATTGCATAGCCTAAGTGTAATGGATCTGATGATGATCACTTGACGATCGAAACTGGTCACCGTAGTGTATTTTATAATCTCATGTAATTTATTTCAGGATTAGGGCTTAACCCAGCTCTTTGGGTACATTCGTGTTGACCGACTGAAAAGCACTCAAGTTTTGTTTGCTAAGGCAACAATGACAAATGGCTTCAAACCCCACAATGTTTAACCTATAATTTAGCTCCACACAGGTGTAACAAGTGGAAGGTTCTTTAACATGCCATAAATCTATGACATGGGACCGCCGGCTTTACTTCCCCTCCGAAGGAAGGCATACTGAGGGATTTTAACGCTCTTCAAAAATCCGACGACTTCGCCCGGGTTTGAACCAGCGATCTTGGGCATAGATGCTCACCATGCTATTAACTACGCCACCGAAGCCGCAATTTAAAAATGAAAGAACACTTACCAGAATAGTAATGTATTACAAGTCCTCTTCCACCACTATGGTCACAAGTAAGCTGTGGAGATGACGTGCTGTTAACTGTCGATCACATAATTCAACTACAAAGTAAGAAAAGGCCTTCCCCCTCCCTAACTTTTTATATCTGCATTCAAGTGCATGTCTAGTCCATTTCCCACAGCTTTAAAAATTTATATCCGGTTTGCCAAAGTAATCATAACATTTTTTTTTGTTAATGCCCGTTCTCACGGCTTAGCAAGTTCAATAATGTTTCGATTACGCAATCGTAAAATAATAAACACCTATGTTCCCACGAGCGCACATGTATTGCATTAAATATCAGTTGATTCAGCGTTCTCACGGTTTAAGAAGTGAGTTCATGTTTCGCTGACGTAATCGTAAAATAATAAACACCTGTGTTCCCACGCACACGTCTGGATCACATGGTGACGTCATACGCTGCTTTTTGACAGGATTCTGCTTGTCTCTCTAAAAATCACATTTCTCAAACCAGCTTCCTAGCTATGTTCCCACGCACACGTCTGGATCACATGGTGACGTCATACACTGCCTTTTTTGACAGGTTTCTGCTTGTCTCTCTAAAAATGACTTTTCTCACACCAGCTTCCAGTACAACTCTCGATTCCTCTTTTAATGGACCGTTCCCACCTCACAAATATTTGGCGGTGGAAATGACATTAAAACCCCCGGTTTTGGTTGGACCGGGTTAAGTTAAGCTATGGCCACCATCTTAAAAGAGGAGGAAGAGGGTTCAGAACTCAGGTTAGGTTAGCAGCTATGGTTGTCATCTTGGAAGAGGAGGAGGAGGACCAGAACCCAGGTTAGGTTAAGCTATAGCCGTCATCTTAAGAGTAAGAATGAGGGTCCAAAACCCATGAAGAGGAGAGTTCAGAACTCAGGTTACGTTAGGTTAAGCTATGGCGGCCCTGACAAATAAATAATAACTAATTAAATACATAATTAATAATGCTACCTTGACCGTCCACTTCCGATTTTCGGAAACCTCAGGCAGATGATCTAGTAGTTGATTATTAATCGCTAAATCGATAGTTAATAATCCATAGTCAATAAAATTGTCTACCATCTTGATATTCAGAGGTTTGGTAAGCTTAGGTTAAGTTAAGATATGACCACCATCTTGGATATTTTTAATCACTCGTAGGTTACGTTAAGCTCTCACCGCTATCTTAGAAGTGGAAGAGGGTTTAGAACTCAGGTTAGGTTAAGTTAAGCTACGGAGGTGGGGCCAGAACCGACACAAAACCACTATCCATGGTCATCGGCTCCAAAGAGTCGCTGGCTGTTTCTAAGGATAGTTTCCCGATTGTCTGAATGTCATTCATGCATCTAATAGCCGCTATTATCCTCTCTTCAAGAGGTATCCTGAACGATTTAGCCGTTGTCTGAACTGTAATTCCTAGATACCGGAAATGGTTGTTGTGTCTTAAAGGTTCTTCGTTACAGAATATGACATCTTCTTTAGATACAGTAGTTTCCCTCCTTTTCTGAAGATTATCAGTTCAATGTTTTGTGTATTTATTTTTAACTCATTTATCTGTGCCCATTTTGTTAATTCGTCCATTGCTAACAGTAGGTTATGCGAGTGCCATGTTTACATTCTTGATTGTTTCTATATTTAACACTGCATTCGCCATTTGAATCTCGTTATACGTTAGGTTTGTTTTGTCTTTTTTTGTGAATTACGTGAGTAAAGATGCATACGAATATACAATTTAGAATAACACACTATAATTTTTATTTTACGAATTGATCACGCTACAATTTTTCAGTAATTTCCTCTGCCTCCAGTACTCCTTGATACGTTCGCTGTGCTGCTGCCATCGGTTTTCCGTACAAGCTCTTCCGGTCTTTGTTGCACTTATCTCGTCTTGAACCCTTTCCAGATCGTGCATACTCTTTCGATACGTATCCCTTTCTAACATTTGGGCCTCCGGGATGTTAGATCATTCAAGGTATTTCCGAGTTTCTTTAATCCATGATGCAGTGGTCTTCGGAGAAGGACGTGGAAAACAGAACACAGGCTGCCCATGTGGCTTTTGGACGTCTCACATCGTGTATTCCTGAACAAAGATCTAATTATCTGCACGAAATTATTAGTAAACCAAGCTGCTGTTATTTCTACGTTACTCGACGGATGTGAAACCTGGACCCTATATCGCCGGGACATCAAGAAACTGGAACGCTTTCATCAACAAAAACTTAGATCCTTCATGAACATCAAATGGGATGACTATATAGCTAATATAGCAGTACTTGAGGAAGCAATGCTAAACAGTATTGAAGCCTCCATTATTAGTCATCGGTTTAGATGGGCAGGCCATATCCATCGCTTGAGTGTCAGCAGACTCCGTCAGCAAATCCTGTGTAGTGAACTCAACACTGGTAAGAGGCCATGTGGTGCTCCTTTAAAACGAATATAGACCAATTTAAGCAGACCATGATAAGAGTATAGATAAATCCAAATACTTTGCATTGTCTTGCACTGGATCGCCCTCGCTGGCGTGCTACCATCTCAGCTGCGGTTGCACAGTTTGATCAGGAACATAGAAGACAGGGAGAGGAAATTCGCCAGAGGAAGAAGATACGTCCTCCACCCTCCATCGGATGCAACATTTGTGGTCACATGTTTTATGCAAGAATTGGTCTGATAACCGATCAGCGCCACCTTCATCGTCTGGACTAAGGATTATGGAACTCCAGGCGAGAAACGTAAACTCGGATACAAGTATCGGCCGACGACGAGTGGTCTTCTTGTTCCAGAAGTAGTCAAATAACTGTTTGGTTAATTTGGATTTGTCTATTCTGTACAGGTGTCCAAGAAAAGTTAGCCTCCGTTTTCTCATGGTCTCAGTGATTTTTTTCTAAATTCTTATAGACGTCATTGTTGCTCCGAAGATTCCTACTTGTGTGAAGCTAAATTGTTAGGTTAGATTTCGTCGGAACGCACTATCAAAGTTCCAACGTTTACCACTAGGTATCATTGATATCTTGTAGCAAAAGTTGGAACTACTTGAAATTGAACGAAACTTGTAGCTCACCCTAAGGGTGTCCGCTGGAAGCAGCTACAGACTCAGGCGAGCCGAACATGTTCTCCAACACTCCCGGCACTAAGAGCCATACGATAAATAAATAATAATAATAAGAAGAAGAAGTACAAAAAACATGCGAACTGCTAACATAACCGACACATCAGACAGAGACTCCTTCCGTAACAAAGTTGACAACTGGGAAGTCCAACCAGAGCAGGCAAAACCTACACCTTACAGGCCTCCATGGTCTGACGAAGGAAAATTGCCATTCTCCTCGTAGTTCCGCCCCTTAAAACAACGATAACTAACATAACTCATTCTCCAACAGAATGAAACAATACTGGCAAAATAAGAAGAACGTCAAGAATTGAGTAAAAGTGCTTAACGCTTTCCAATATTGGGAAAATACGCCGTAATTTAAATAAATTAACACATTTTGCATGCACTATAAAACTGTTAATTATAATTTAAAAAAATCCTCTGGCACGCCGGAAGGGGTGGGTAGATTATTGGCTGAGGAATAACCTAACCACCAAGGGAAGTGGGTAGTTTATTGGCTGAGGAATAACCCACCCACCAAGGGAAGATGATTGAGAGAAGGAAGTAGATTTTGGATTGGAGAAAAAGGATAGAAAAATAGGAGGAGAGTTCCACAAAATAATAAGTTTAACTTTAAATACCCTTAGAAGCAGTTGCCACTGGAAATTAACTCTCTGATAACTAAAGTAGGTACGAGCTTGGTCGAAGCTGACGGGAACCGCAGCTAAGACTTGGGCGATTTGCCAGAGAAAGGCTTTAGTGTATTTCCTCCCAAGCATGCATAAAAGTACTATGGGGAAGGGTAATGGTCTGGCCAGACAAATAGTAGTAGATTTGTTCTGTATTAACGATGACATAAACTTGGGAAGAGTCAGGGAAGACAGACTCTTGCTTAACCGTGGTATTTGAGAAATGATAAATCCAAAAACAAATATTTAATTTATTTAACAATTCAAAGAAGTTTGAGGAAATTAACAAGCATGTAATATAATTTTGACAAACATAGTTCATTTGAACTTTTTAACAAATGGGGTCGCAGACCTCTCAACATTAAACGTTTGCTCCAGGCAATTGACAATTTATGAGGTTTAAAACCTTACATGTTTCTAAAATCTTTATAGGAAAATAACAAGACATGTGTAGTAATTAAAGTTTAAACATTTAAATTTAGTACAAAGAGTGTACTTTAAGAAATTCTTGAGAGAATGTTCTAGAGAAAGTGACAACTTCGAAAATAACAATAAGAAAAACATGAAGAATAAGTTAGAAGTTCCTACAACTTCTTATATTTATACAGAATTAACGTTGGTTATTATGCAAATAAGGGCAGGTCACTTACTGTGAAACCTGAAGAAAGTTAAAAGGAAGGTTCTAGACTTCCCAAGTTTAATTAGGAATCACGAGCCAAATGGGGCAGTTTCCATTTCGTGAGACCTAAAAATAACTCACTCAAGAGTTGAAAATATTGGTTTTCCTGATAATAGAGAAAAAACAATGTAAACTTAAACCGTGTATAAAACACGTAATTATACAGCAATTACTTAATGATAAACAAGAAAAATGGAAGGGCACTTCGCAGAGTGACACCTTATTGAAACAGACCTAAATTGAAAAATTTATTACGGATTGTTAGTAGGAGGTTTAGGAAAGAGAAATAGGGGATTGAGGAAAAATGTTCATGGCCTTATTTAATGTAAACGGACGATCGCGACGCGGTAGAAACGTGGAGCAAGCACTGGTTATCACTGTAGTCTATAAAGATGGATGCAAAGTTCACTATAGAAACACTAAAGTTCATGAGAAAGTAAGTTATTGCAATTTATGGAAATAACTGATTGCACTATATAGGGGAGAGTCTATTTCTTGAGAAAGTTGTGATTTACAATTAAATGTACCATAGAACATTCCAGCGGTTCCAGCGGTGGAAGAAAGTTAGCTATTGCAACAATTTGTAAGGAAGATTCCTCATATTAAATATTATTGTCACAAGTGAGTGAAAAATACCTGACGGCAAGACTCGCAGATAGAGTACAAGATCTCGAAGGTTCCAGAACGAACTTAGTAGAAAAATGAGGTTGAGAAAATCCAACGGAGGAACTAGCTTGATGAATTATAGACAGCGGGTATTAGGTAATATCCCACGTAGTGAGAGGATTTCTCATTTGAATAGCTTAAGAAAAGCTCTTTTTTAGTAAGGTTGGCTTATACAAGCAAAAGCTCAACATGGCAAATCCCACGAAGAATGATTTTTGCCCCAAAATAAACAATTTCACACTGTCTATAAAAGTATCTTTAAAAGCACGTGGAAGTTAAAACCATGAAGATGAGGTTAAAAATTTTTAAGATGGTACTTATCTTAATTTCATGTGGAAGGCGAAGTTTCCTTTGACAACTACCTTGCCAACATGGCGTAGAAGAGTGTGTGCCTCTTGGTTTGAGGAGACTAGCTCGAGAGGAGCTTTAACTGACCGAGTCCACTGCCTATTGCGAAGTGAGACCTGCTCAACGGAGCACGGAGGGTCCAAGGAAGGGGAAAAGAGTGGTGGTAGGAGACAAAGGGTATACATATCAGCATAACCAACTTATCAAAAATAAATGTTCTTCTTGATGAATGGTCTTCAAAGAGTTGATAGTAGGCGATATTAGCGCAGCATGGTGAGTGAAACAGTAGACGTAGTCCTCTTGCTCAAGGAGAAAATAGCTGGCGATGATAACAAGATCTGGTGGCCAGATGGAGAAGGAATTCCTCTTGCGCGAGGAAGAGTTGAAGAGCTTCAGAGATTCGCTGCTAGATGACGCTAGATGACGCTAGATGGGTCACAGAAGTTATATATCTAGAACGGACTTATGAAGACATAAGAGACAGGAACCAAAGAGAAAATAGAAGATCATTGTTGGTGTTTGACAAAGAGGAAGGAAGAAATGAACATGCAAAGAGCAATAGACTTTATTCTCTCGTACCGTGTATTCAAAGAATACACCATACTGGGGGAAAAAACACCAACAGAGAACAAATAAGCAGTTACACATTTGGGCGGTTTGCAAGAGAATGGCTTTAGTGTATTCCCTCTCAAGCATGCATATGACTACTATGGGGAAGGGTGATGGTCTGACAAGACAAATAGTAACAGATTTATTGCGTATTAACGAAGGCATGAACCTGGGAAGAGTTAGGAAAGCCAGGATCTTGCCTAACTGTAGTATTAGAAAAATGAAAAAGCGAAAAGAAACGCTTAATTTATTTAACAATTCAAAAGAAGTTGATAACTTTAACAAATATATATTTTCAATTTGGTTAACAATTTTGGGGTCACAGACCTCAGAAAACATTTGACGTTTGCTCCAGGCAATTAACAATTCTTTAGGTTTCAAACCTTTATATGTACTAAAATCTTTGTAAGATTTAAAAAAGACAGATGAAGTGATTAAAGTTTAGACATTAAATCGAGTACAAGGTGTGTACTTTCAAAACTTTCCAAGTACCTATCTTAAAGAAAGTTACAACTTCAAGATCAACAAAAAAGAAAGCAAGTAGAATGAAAGAGAAGTTCCTATAACTTCTTGTATTGAAGCAGCATTACTTTTAGTAGTTACACAAATAGGGCAGGTCACTTACTGTGAAACCTGAAGAGAAAGTCAAAGGATGGTTCTAGACCTCCTATGTTTAGATAGGAATCACGAGACAAATGGGGCAAGTTTCCCTTTCGTGAAACCTAGAAATAACTCACTTATAAGTTGAAAGAATTGTATCCCCTAAATTAGAAGGGAGAAACAAGATAATTTGAACCGTGTACAAGACACGTAGTTATGCAGAAGTTATTCGTTACACATAAGAAAAAAATGGGAGGGCACATATTTAGATTGACACCTCTTTGAAACAGACCTAAATTTAACAATTTATTATGGGTTGTTAGTAAGAGGTTTAGGAAAGAGAAATTGGGATGAAAGGTAAATGTTCATGGCCTTGTTTATAATAATCGGACGAGCGTGACGCGGAAGAAATACTGAGAGAAGACTGTTTATCACTATAGCTCGTTGAAATGGATGAAAAGTTCACTGTAGTAGCGCAAAAGTTTATGGCAAAGAAAGTTATTGCAATCGTGGAAAATGACTGGTTGCACTAGATAGGCGAAAGTCTATTACTTGAGAAAGTTGTGGATTACAATTAAATGCGCCAGAAAAAATCCCAACGGTGGAAGAAAAGTTAGCTATTGAGCATTAATTTATAAGGTAGATTCCTTAGTTTGAAATGGCATTCCCACAAGTGAGTGAAAGATACATGACGGCGTGACTTGTAGATAAAGTGCAGATTCTGGAAGGTTCCAGAACAATCCTAATGGAAGAATAGGGCCAAAGTTAGTCCAGCGGTGGACAAGCTTAATATTTATAGACAGTGGGTATTCTATAATATCCCCCGTTGTGAGAAAATCTCTCATTTAATAAGCATAAGAAATGCTGCTTTTCACGAAGGTTGGCTTAATTGGATAGAAGCCCAACATGGAAAATCCCACGAAGAATGATTATTGCCACAAATAAATATCTCACACTGCCTATAAAATAATCGTTAAAAGCATGAAGATAGTAAAACCGATGAAGATGAAGTTGAAACCTGAAGTATGTACTTATCTTTGTTGCATGGCGAAGGTGAAGTTCCCTTTGACGGATACTTAATGTGCCAACATGGCGTAGAATGTAGAGAGTGTCTCTTGGTTTGAAGAGACTGGCTCTAGTTGAGCCTTGACTGACTGAGTCAACTGCCGACGTGCAAGTGAGACCCACTCAGCGAAGCGCGGAGGGTCCAGGGAAGGAAAAGAGTGGGGGTAGGAGACAAAAGGAATACATATCAGAATAGACAACTTATCAAAAATAAATGTTCTTCTTGATGAATGGTCTTCAAAGAGTTGATAGCAGGCGATACTAGCACAGCATGGTGGGTGAAAAGGTAGACTGAGTTCGCTTGCTCACAGAGATGATAGCTGGCGATGGCGACGAGATCTGATGACCAAATTGATAAGTAAGTCCTCTTGTACAGGGAAGAATTGAGGAACTTCTGAGATTCGCTGCTAGATGACGCTAGGTGGGTCATGGAAGATATATATCTAGAACAGACTCACAATGACATAAGAGACATGACCACCAAAGAGAAACTAGGAGATCACTGTTGGTGTTTGAGAAAAAGGATGAAATGAACAAGCAAAGAGCATTAAATATTATATTCTCTCTTACCGTGTATTCCAAGAATACACCATACTGGGAGGGGGGAACACCAACAGAGAGCAGGAAAAACAATTAAACATTTAAAGGTAATGAAGCAATTGAAGAGAAGTGGTCTTGTGATCTGACCATTAGTGGTCAAGATTCTAGCCACCCTGAATCTGCCGTCCCTTCTAGGATAACACTCGGTCACTCTACCAGAAATCCAGACCAGGGGAGGAGAGACATCCCTAACCAAGACCAAGTCCCCCACTTTAATGTCGGGACTGGACAGAAACCACTTCTGTCTCCGTTGCAAGGAAGTTAAATATTCCAAGTTCCACCTCTTCCAGAAAGAATTGCGAAGGGCTTCAAGTTTACGCCAAATGATAGGCAAATTAGAATCCCTGAAAGAATTGGAAAGGGGAGGAGGGGCAGAAAGAGAAGTGCGTGTAAGGAAGTGACCAGGTGTGAGTGGAATCAGGTCATCAGGGTCATTGGAAAGCGGAGTTAAAGGACGAGAATTAACAACACCTTCAATCACAAAGTAACTAGAAGCTGCGGGAAATATAGCTCTAGTAAAGATCGCGATAAGATGAGAAAGAAGAATTAACAAGTTTAAACAAAGCGTATAGAAACAAGTACATCTATTAAGGATAAGAATATACCAAATAAACAAAGGAACTATGCGAGTAGAAGGCAAGAACGCCATAGATAACAACAATCTAGTAGCCATAAACAATGACCTCAAGTTATAATAAGTATCAAAGGGGTTAATCAGAAAAATACTTAAGTCAGCGAGAAACGTGACATGACAAGCATAAATACAAAAACACATCGAATGTAACGACGAGAAAAAACAAGTTTGTTCATCAATGAACAATAAAGGTGCAAAATATGTAAGCAAGGAGCAATACATGAGCGCGTAAAAAATACGCAACGATGTTATGAAACAAGAATCGAAGCAGTTGTAGGATACGAGCGTAAGCAAGTGGGAGAGACAGGCAAACATGGCCTTGACCCACATAGTACAGCGAGATAAGGAATATAAATAGCTGAAAGAGTCCTTGACCGGAACAAGTTTATTTTGGTAATGAGGTGAGCAGCTTCTGAAATTACGGAAGCAACTCGCAAGATAATGGTTGGCAGTCAGCCAGAGTTGAGATAAGGGAAACTTGCTCTGACCTTTGGCAAGCATACAGGAAATAAACGACAGCTTGGCGTTATCCGAGCTTGTATACAAACAAGATTGAAAAACAAGCAGTTCGTAATAAACAATCAACACAAGTGAAATCAGCTGAGACTTAAAGCGGATATTCAGGTTAGACGGCATGCAGTCATTCGTGGCTTGGACGTGAAAAAACAATTTAGAGACATATGAAATAAAGTAGGAAATCAATTTCGCATAATTTTGAGGATCACGGAATCCGACAATTTTCAACAGAAAAAACTTCATTCTTCCGAAAAAAGAAGAGAAGCTGGGACATTGAGAAGGAGTTTATGCGTAAGAATAGTTATTCTAGATGCTAGAGAATTCAGATTTTCAAGCGGTTTCAAAAGCGGCTTCCAATTGTGAGGAAGGGGGAAGGAGCCGGCCGTGGCCATCCTACTAAATAGCGAAAGAAGTGAAACATAGCTTACAGCGAAATGATGGTGACTGATAGCCATGGTTTTACACAAGGGGAAGATAGTTTTCGATAAAGAGTTTAAGCAATTACCTGCTATAAAAATGACATGAGAAAGTAAACTAAGTAACACAAGGTGAGGCGAACTTGAATTGCCATTTTATGCGGGAAGTAGGCAAAATCATTTAAACAACTTACAAAGGTGGCGTAGTTTTTTACAATGAGACATCGTTTCGGCAAGTGTTTTTCAAAAGTATCGAGATCGAAAACATAGGTGTTCTCTTTTTCAGAAAGGGGATTTATATCAGCAGTAACGAAATGACATTGCGATTTGGTTTGAAGACCGGGATGTTGGATTTCACCAGTAATAACCCAACCAAAATCGGTGTCTCTGGCGACCACGCTTGAGGATAACTTGCGAACCTGTTGACGGAGGCAATTCCAAAAAACATTGGCACTGAAAAGTACATCAATGGGACCTTGAGCATTAAACTGAGGATCAGCTAACCTTAAGTGCGAAGGAATCTTTAAACCGGAAGTATTAATAGAGCTGCTAGGAGTGTTCTTGCCAATACTGGTAAGAATGAGACAGTTTAAGTTAAGATTGGTGTTTCTTTGGCAAACGTCTCTGATTTTCAATTTTGAAGACTGCAAGGCTTGAGTTTTCAAATTGTCAATGCCGGATACATTGATGGGAGTAGGCGATGAAGAAAGACCTAGTTTTTTAATTAACGATCGCGAAACAAAGTTGTGAGTTGAAGCGGAATCGAGAAGACCGCGGGTTCGAAACCAATTTCCAAATTTATCTTGGATTTCGAATTGTACAGTGGACAAAAGGGCTTGCGCACTGTGAGAAGTTTCGGCGTTAGAAATGCAGGAAGAAGCATTTGTTTGTTCGGAGCTGCTCTGCATGGAGTTTAATGAAGCGGGTACTGGTGACCTCGATTTATCATGAACGTGCAATAAAGAATGGTGCGGTTTTTTGCAATGGAAACAGAGGTTGGAAGACGTACAGTTTGAAGAAGAATGCTTAGGTGACAAGCAGTTGAAGCAATGTTTACTATTGAAAACAAACTTCCTTCGGTGTTCGACAGACACTTCTTTAAAGGATTTGCACAAGTACAAAGTGTGCAACTTTTTGCAGAGCATGCATTTTAAAAAATTGTTGAGCGGCCTGATATGTTCTCTTGGATGGTTGAAAGAAGCAGAACGAGTTTGCTTGTTCTCGACAGATGGGGGCTGATGACCATTTGAAGAGACAAGTTTTTTCTCAAAAATATGACACTTATGACTCGTTTCGACATTTTCGCACTGAAATGAGAGTGCTGTAAGGACTTGGCACCGACTGTTGAGAAACGAGATGAGGTGTTCAAACGAATGTTCCTCGTTGCGAGTGAGTTCGATCTCCCAAGCATTTAATGTCGAAAAATCGAATCGTGATGTAGCTAGATGAATAAGAATAGTGTCCCAAGTTTGGACTGGTTGCTTGAGTTGATATAACGCTCTCACGTGCAATTGAATAGAGTCTAACAGGTCTCTTAAAGAGGTGACGTCATTAGGTTTGACGACTGGCAGGTTGAACAGACAGCGGATGTGGCGAGCAACACTCAAACGTAAATTGCCATATCTCTCTTTAAGGAGATTAAAGGCGATGCGGTAGTTATCTGCGCTTAAAGGCAGTGACTCGACCAAGGCCAAGGCCTGTCCTTCCAAGGACGTACGCAGGAAGTAGAAATTATGAATGTCGAGAATGTCATCATTTTCATGAATGAGGGAGCAGTAGAGTTCATAAAAGGAATACCATTCACCTTCCTGGCCTGAGAAGTGAGGTAGGCTTATCTTTGGAAGTAAAGGTTTCGGTTTATCCTTGTGAACTGAAGCGGGTGCGAACTGGGCCGGATTGATGACCCTAGTGTCCGGTTCTGAGATACTGCGGATCAGTTGGAGGGCCTTGGCAATCCCTTCAAAATACAAGGGTTCAACCTCGTCCCGATCCGATTGAAGTTCTGGGCAAGCGGATTCAATCTCGGTTTGAATTTGATCGTAATAATCATAGGACCGTTCGTACAACTTAAGGCGTTGTGTCAAGATGTCTAAATCACACTCGGCGGGATTTATTTTGTTAATGAAATTTCTAAATCTGGTGAGTTGCCCTTTGTATGAAGAACGTCTAGCAATGAGAGTTTCATCCTTTTCAGTTGGAGCCATGACAAAGTAGGTTGACTAAAGTGCAACTTACGAAACTGTGGAATCTCGGAAATGCTGTCGGCTGGCAGCAGCGAATAAGTTGAAAGAAAGGGACACCCCAAAGGAGACAGGAGCGGCCTCTTTCCACTTCGCAGGCTTTGCACGATGAAGTTATAGCTGAAAGATTCAAAGCAGATATTAATAATTTGCAAGGTATTGCCAAATGACACTTGACAAAGAATAGAAATAGCAAATGGACTCTCCCGGGTTTCTGGTACCAAATTTTGGGTAGATTATTGGCTGAGGAATAACCTAACCACCAAGGGAAAATGATAAAGAAAAGGAGATGGGTTTCGGACTGGAGAGAAAGGAGAGAGAAATAGGAGGAGAGTCCCACAAAAATTATAAATTTAACTTTACATACACTCAAAGACGGTTGCCACTGCAAATCCGTTCTCTGATACCTAAAGTGGGTAAGGACCTGGTCGAAGCTGACGGAAAACGCAGCTAAGACTTGGGCGGTTTGCAAGAGAATGGCTTTAGTGTATTCCCTCTCAAGCATGCATATGACTACTATGGGGAAGGGTGATGGTCTGACAAGACAAATAGTAACAGATTTATTGCGTATTAACGAGGGCATGAACCTGGGAAGAGTTAGGAAAGCCAGGATCTTGCCTAACTGTAGTATTAGAAAAATGAAAAAGCGAAAAGAAACACTTAATTTATTTAACAATTCAAAAGAAGTTGATAACTTTAACAAATATATATTTTCAATTTGGTTAACAATTTTGGGGTCACAGACCTCAGAAAACATTTGACGTTTGCTCCAGGCAATTAACAATTCTTTAGGTTTCAAACCTTTATATGTACTAAAATCTTTGTAAGATTTAAAAAAGACAAATGAAGTGATTAAAGTTTAGACATTAAATCGAGTACAAGGTGTGTACTTTCAAAACTTTCCAAGTACCTATCTTAAAGAAAGTTACAACTTCAAGATCAACAAAAAAGAAAGCAAGTAGAATGAAAGAGAAGTTCCTATAACTTCTTGTATTGAAGCAGCATTACTTTTAGTAGTTACACAAATAGGGCAGGTCACTTACTGTGAAACCTGAAGAGAAAGTCAAAGGATGGTTCTAGACCTCCTATGTTTAGATAGGAATCACGAGACAAATGGGGCAAGTTTCCCTTTCGTGAAACCTAGAAATAACTCACTTATAAGTTGATAGAATTGTATCCCCTAAATTAGAAGGGAGAAACAAGATAATTTGAACCGTGTACAAGACACGTAGTTATGCAGAAGTTAATTCGTTACACATAAGAAAAAAAATGGGAGGGCACATCTTTAGATTGACACCTCTTTGAAACAGACCTAAATTTAACAATTTATTATGGGTTGTTAGTAAGAGGTTTAGGAAAGAGAAATTGGGATGAAAGGTAAATGTTCATGGCCTTGTTTATAATAATCGGACGAGCGTGACGCGGAAGAAATACTGAGAGAAGACTGTTTATCACTATAGCTCGTTGAAATGGATGAAAAGTTCACTGTAGTAGCGCAAAAGTTTATGGCAAAGAAAGTTATTGCAATCGTGGAAAATGACTGGTTGCACTAGATAGGCGAAAGTCTATTACTTGAGAAAGTTGTGGATTACAATTAAATGCGCCAGAAAAAATCCCAACGGTGGAAGAAAAGTTAGCTATTGAGCATTAATTTATAAGGTAGATTCCTTAGTTTGAAATGGCATTCCCACAAGTGAGTGAAAGATACATGACGACGTGACTTGTAGATAAAGTGCAGATTCTGGAAGGTTCCAGAACAATCCTAATGGAAGAATAGGGCCAAAGTTAGTCCAGCGGTGGAACAAGCTTAATATTTATAGACAGTGGGTATTCTATAATATCCCCCGTTGTGAGAAAATCTCTCATTTAATAAGCATAAGAAATGCTGCTTTTCACGAAGGTTGGCTTAATTGGATAGAAGCCCAACATGGAAAATCCCACGAAGAATGATTATTGCCACAAATAAATATCTCACACTGCCTATAAAATAATCGTTAAAAGCATGAAGATAGTAAAACCGATGAAGATGAAGTTGAAACCTGAAGTATGTACTTATCTTTGTTGCATGGCGAAGGTGAAGTTCCCTTTGACGGATACTTAATGTGCCAACATGGCGTAGAATGTAGAGAGTATCTCTTGGTTTGAAGAGACTGGCTCTAGTTGAGTCTTGACTGACTGAGTCAACTGCCGACGTGCAAGTGAGACCCACTCAGCGAAGCGCGGAGGGTCCAGGGAAGGAAAAGAGTGGGGGTAGGAGACAAAAGGAATACATATCAGAATAGACAACTTATCAAAAATAAATGTTCTTCTTGATGAATGGTCTTCAAAGAGTTGATAGCAGGCGATACTAGCACAGCATGGTGGGTGAAAAGGTAGACTGAGTTCGCTTGATCACAGAGATGATAGCTGGCGATGGCGACGAGATCTGATGGCCAAATTGATAAGTAAGTCCTCTTGTACAGGGAAGAATTGAGGAACTTCTGAGATTCGCTGCTAGATGACGCTAGGTGGGTCATGGAAGATATATATCTAGAACAGACTCACAATGACATAAGAGACATGACCACCAAAGAGAAACTAGGAGATCACTGTTGGTGTTTGAGAAAAAGGATGAAATGAACAAGCAAATAGCATTAAAAATTATATTCTCTCTTACGTGTACTCCAGGAATACACCAAGGCGGAGGTAGATTTCACCGGCCAAAACTTGGGGACAGCCAAAAATAGGCAGAATATGCAGGTTTTCGTAGAAGGATCAGACCTCATTTATTGCGAGAAAGTATTTTATAATTGGAGCTTAATTAACTTTCTTTTTCGTCATTTTATGCATATTTTAAACATTTTATTGTCTTATGGGGACGGTAACCTTCCCGTCATTCGGTGTCCATTTTTATACTTGTGGTCACACTGTCCTTATGCAAGGTTTCGACACTGATGTGTAACTAAGTAACGGTCTGTTACTTCTTCACGCAAAATTTTATCTCCCGCAGAGATGTTGGTTAGTTGCTCAGTTTAGGAGCTGCGACAACGCGGACATGTAGCCCCGTGTACATTGGGTGTGTGTAGAATCTGTCTGATAACCGGTGTTAATTGTGAAGGCTGTATTAGTCCGTAATTCAGGTACGGTCTGCAGACGGTCAATTTCAAGTAGTAGTTCCTAATTTTGCTATCAAATACTAGTCAATGACACGTAGCTGTGAACTTGGCTACTGGATGCCACCGCAACTAGCTACTCGCAACGAACGTTGGAACTTCCCCTTCAGAGGAAAGCATACCGAGGGATTTTTGGCGCTCTTAGAAAATCCAACGACTTCGGCAGGCTTTGAACCCGCGACCTTCGGCATGGAAGTTCAGCAGGCTACCAGTTACGTCACCGAAGCCGCTTCCCACTGAGTCAGATGGAAAACTGAATGTGATCTCGTGCAATGGCGTTGTCATGGCAACGTCTGATGGCTCATCCCTCATCAATTTAGTAGTGTTGCCATGGCAACCTCTAATCACTCGGCATTTGCTTCTAATTCCGAAATCATTTTGCTCATCCCTTGGCGTAATGGTGGGTAATAGGAAAAATTATTTCAGACTAAAGTTTTAGGTAATTATTAGGGGAATATTGTCCATTTTGTACGGTTTTGATATTGTGCCTATTAAGAGAGATATGATTAATGTTTCCCGAAAAACCCACTTTCTCCCACCCCTTTGGTCAATGGTTGGTGCTATCAAAAAACTTTTCAAACATAAATTTGTGGGCCTTATCCGACACATAGTATGGATATTTCACATATTAAGAGAGTTATCGCGAAATTTCACTTTATCAAAAAAGTCCCCCCCATGTTCACCCCCTTCGACCGATTGTGCCCATTAACGAACTCAACCGAGATTTTATAGGGACATTATTATTACATAAAATGCGCACAAATGTGCATACATAACGATTTATATCCTATGTACAATGTTTGATACATTTAGATCTAGTCTTTGCTATAGTCAATGATTGACTTAGTCCTCTTATGACATTCAGTTAGGTGGTATTTTTCACAATGTTCGTTGCATAGTACGCATACACATGCATTGCTGAAATTTGTCATTTCTACATATCTTGTGGTGATAGCCGTGCACTGAAAGTCTGGTTAGGACCGATCGCAGTTCTTGGTTCTCTTTTACCCATCTCCTGTCAATCATGGCGTCTGTAGCGTAAAAGTCTTCGGGTATTTCTTTTGTTTTTTGTTTCCGTAGATCTATTAATTGAGATACTTGCTTGATGTGAGGTAGGAGCAGCTTGAGTTTCAGGTCCTCTATGTAGAAAGGTTCCCTTGCCAGTTCATATACCAGTCTGGACTTGGACGTTCTCGCTACTCCAAGTGCTCTCTTCAAATATCTCGATTTGATTTTCTCAAGGTTGGTAAGGTCCGTTAGGGTTAATCTTTCCCATATTAGTTCAATGCCGTATGTTATAACTGGAGATATTTTGGCATGAAATGGCGTAATGGCTGTTTGTAGAGAGGGTTTGGTGATGTTTTTGTTTTCAAACATTCCTCTGATGGCGGCAGCAGCTCTTTCTTGTATATGGACCCTGAATGAGTTGCATGTGGTCTGGAGTGTCATCCCTAGGTATCTAAAGGTATTAACTTTTTTGATGTCGTTATCTCCGAGTTTTACCTCGTCATTTGTTGCTAGTTTTCCTCCTTTCCGAAATACCATGTGGACCGTCTTACTGTGGTTAATTAACATTTCGTTTTCTTGTGCCCAAGTGTGGAGAGCATCCAAGGTGTCTTTTAGTTCCGATATGTTAGATGAACCCAGGGCCATATCATCTGCGTATATATATAATGGCACTGCTTTGGAGTTTTCAATTATTTTGGTGATATCTGCTGTGGCGATGTTGAACAGTATAGGGCTCATTGGGTGCCCCTGTAGTACGCCGTTTGCTTGCGTGATTTCTTTCGAAGTTGCCTCCCGTCTTGTATTACGACTTTGTTGTCGGTCAGTATGTTTGTTATTGCTATTGTGGTCTCATTCTTTCCGCCAAGGTCTTCGAGTTTGTTTAGAAGTCTTGTTCTTTCCAGTAGATTGAAGGCTATGGTGTAGTCAATAGATGTCGTTCATTAGATTTGCTATGGCCTGTATGATGGATCTACCTTTCCTGAAGCCGAATTGTTGTTCGGGTATTTTCGGGTCTATTGTTGCGGACAGTCTGTTGGTTAGTAGTTTTGTGTAGATTTTGAAGATGTTGTTTTCTAAAGCTATACCTCTAAATGTGTTTGGATCAGTTGTTTCTCCTTTTCCTTTGTAAAGTACTTGATAGTAGATTTTCGCCACTCGTCAGGGATCTCACCTGCATTTCGTTGCATATTCCGTCGGGACCTGCTGCCTTCCTATCTTTAGATTCTTTTATTGCTGTTTTTACTTCGTTTATTGTGAATAATGTGATCTCTTTACTGTCTCTCGGAGGGCCTGTTTCATGAGATGTGTTTCCGTCGGTTTTATTCAGGATCCTTGAAAAATGTTCCTCCCATGTTTCCATTTGAACATCTCCGAATGTTCTGTTGTATCTTCTTTTCAGAGCGATAAATTGGTCTTTTTGTGCTTCTTCTGCTTCTCGTAAGGCGTGCATTTCGATGAAATTCGCTTGTTTGTCTTTTAGAAGTTGTTTGTAGGATTTTCTCCTTTTGGAGTATTCTTCTAATAGGTCTTTTGATAGAGAGGTTTTCGCTTGGTGTAGTGCCTCTAGCATGGTTTTTCTTTGCTGGTAACATTCTGTGTCAAACCATTGTTTCCCCTTTCGTTGTTTGTTTGGTATGGTTGCTGTTGCGTCTTGTATTGTGGACATAGCGAGGTTGATGTTATTACCTTGTAGGTATTGCCCTGTGTGTTTCAGCGGTCGTGTGTTGATCGCTAGCACATCTGTGTCCAGTTTTCTGAGGGGATTATACATATTCGGCATGGTTGGTCTGTGACCCGTGGTTAGTATGAGGCTTGTGAGGATTGGGACGTGTTTGGTCAGTGGGGTTGAAGACGTCTTCCAGATTCCTTGTTGCTTTGTGACGCAGATCTCCTTTCCTCGGTAAAAGACCAGGTCGACCGTGCTAGCTCCGTTGTGCGCGATGTAAGTTATTTCATTCGGATTGTTGATAGGTTGTATCCTTCTCCTTGTAGTATGTCAAGGAATGTTGTTCTTTGGTTTGTCTGTTCTGCAGTTAAAGTCGCCTGCAACTATTACTTTTTCTGTCTTCGTTTTTATAGCGATACATATTATGTAAAAAACAAAGTGATAGGTGCAAAATTGCGGTAGTTATCGTGTCCACAAGAAAGTGATATACACACATATATATATACATAAATTTAAACTTTTGAACTGACGGTGGTTTTGGGGTCTAGGGGATGTGAAACGCGAAGATATGTCGACATTTTCTGGAAGTCGAAACATGGTGCCCATTGCAATAGTTAGCTTTCTAATGAAATCTACCTAACTCAGCAATTTTACTAGGTTTATGCCGTGTCTTGTGTGGGGTTTCGCATAGGATCACCAAGCTGGCTCAGGGGCAGGTGACCTCGTAGTTCCGCCCCTTAAAACAACAATAACTAAAAAACCAAGCGGGCTCTTAGTGTCCGTGCCCGGACCCCCACAGGAGTAGCGAACTGCCCTCTCAGGAGAGCTGGCCTCCATCACAGCCATGGGGGGTACCGGATCAACAAGGCTACCCAGGGTACGACTCCTTGCTGTTCACCCCCTATTTATTGTCCATAAAAGTTTTGTACTAAATATAAGAATGTAAAATTACATATGTTCAATAATTTCTTGATGATGGTCTCAGAGGCGGCTCGTGGGTTTTGATAAGGGCGAGGCACGGCAGGTATCAATTTTGCTAAAACACATGTTGTTTTAAGGAGGCGTACCTACGAGGTCATCTGCCCCTAATCTTCGATGTTGACCCGTGCCATGAGTGAACTATGAAACCACTGTTGAGTGATTTGATTATGAGCGTCATCCTCATCATGCCCTCCTTTCCCAACTGTAAGCACAGCTAATTAAGAACAAACCCGGGCAAATAAACAGAAAATAACGCAGGTTACTAAGTAATTAACCCACACAATAAGTAGGGTACACGGGATTGATTAGCACGAAATAAAAATAGTAACAAAATCAGAGTTATGCCAAGTAAAAAAAAGCTTACCTGATCGTTCGCTTCTTGCATCAGCCAACTCCTCTATCACGCGTGTGTTGAAATCTGGAATACTGTTTATCATCCTCTTCTCCATCGACAACATTGCAAGAGCAGACGTCTATCAGCCACCATAGGATTTCTCAGGAAACGCGAAGATATGTCGAAATTTTTTGGAAGTTGAAACATGGCACCCATTGCAATACAGTTAGCTTTCTAATGAAATCTACCTAACTCAGCAATTTTACCAGGTTTATGCAGTGTCTTGTATGGGGTTTCGCATAGGATCACAAAGCTGGCCTTTAAAATTATCACACACTCTGAAAATGTGCGCAACATATTATTGTTATAAAAGAACTGCAGAAGTGGTGCCGCACCGGAGCAATACGCAAATCTTCACGACAGTACAATACCTCCAACTCCGTTCTCAGTTTCGGACGATTTATTGCACGGAACACTGTAACGGCTGTCTGGAAATCCCTCTCTGGAAATTCAATAGTATGGAAACTTTTCAACTAGAAATAATTTTGAAGCACACAAGTGATCCGAAAACCGAAACCTGTTATTAATGCTACTAACAATAGTATCACACGCTTCTATTACAGCCAATCGATTACTCGTACTGTCCCCGTATATTCTAGAGGCGGTCTGTTGGATATCCGAAGCAACGGCTGGATTCGTAGACCCCGACTGCTCCGGCGCAAAATACAAGTCAAGGATCTACCTCCAACTAGACCCTCGCGAATATACGTGGCGGAAATTACAATACAACTGTGAATTACATGAAAAATACACTTAGCTCGCGGTAAAACACCTACCTTAATCTCGGGAATCTCGTGGTCAGCTTTTCTGGACCTAAAATGGGTTTCACAGTTGCATCTCCTTATATCTAAAATAATTTACGACAACACGGCTTCTAATAAAACTAAACAATTTAATAACAAATGCAAACTAAAGCTAAACATTCACACTACAAAATAAAATACACACTCCCATTCGTTCATCTCCACTCTCACGCCACTGACAGAACAGCATTATATCAACATAATGACAAAATTTTGGTGTAGCTTGGGTCCATACAACAAGCTGTACAACAATTACACACCTCGGTGTATTAACATTCTTCTGGCACGCTCTCAAGCACATATGGGCGCTCGGCGCACGCGATCATTGTCACGTGTCCGATGACATAACATTCACCGCTACATTCCCAGTCTGACTGGTTTTTTTAAGAAAAAGAGCGAGCCGGGCGGTTCGCCACATCTCTCCCCATTTGCTTGGCCTGGCCGTGCTATGGCCTTGGTTGAAAACGAGTTTTTCATAACAATGAAAACTGTGCTAAATGAAGGCAGATTCACGTCAGACAAATACGTGAACTGCACTCAAATCCTACATGCTACTGGCATAAAACTTCTGTACACACTAACATTCACACTCTCGCATTGTGACGTCCCAATGGAGTTCATTTCATTCGCACTGAACAAGAAACAAACCACATGCAATCACATACTCATTCACACTCTAATCTTTACGTTAAACAAACGAAAACTTCCTATTCTCAACACGTTATACACTCGATTGATAAATAATAAAGATTAACACTAAAAGAATTTACAGCATAATGACGCTTATAGCACCAGCTATAGTCCTTTCAAAGTAATAGCGTCAAAATACAGTCGAGCCTGCGCTCTGATCTAGTAGTTATGTCAAATACAGTGAACTGTGATCTTTAATATCTTCTACATCACCAGCGATAACCACCACTAGTCTCTCCTATCTCATCTGGTGTCAAAATAAGTTGAATACATTCGACCACTGAAGGTGAAACATATGCTGTTACAAGTCTGGTTTAATAATCTCGATAAAAGTATAGCATAACAGCTGTCATCATAAATTTCCTGTTCCAATTTCAACCGTGAATCTTCCTGTCCTATCTAAATACCATGTCGTGTATAACAAAATAAGGAGTACTCTCTACTCACAGTCTAAATGCCTTTGCCAACACTAGTCATGCCCACGCAATGACTGTACTATAAAATGCGGAACACACCTTCGCAATAACCTCGTATGCCAACTACATACGGAAATACAAAAAAAAAACACTATCAAAGGGTTATCAACTCCACTTCTATCAACCTGGCATTCCTTCAAAAGGGCATAATTTCACAGCGTTGTCACCGCAATCGCTGGTCTGATGAACAATAACAACAATTGTTATATTAATAATTTATAAATCTTAACGACCTCTGGAATTCACGATACTGAACCTCCTCACTTAATACTCTTGAAACGATACCCTGATAAGTATAAACTGTCGTGCATGCATACATTTAATAAAAATACTATATCTCATCTTCACACATCTGATAAGTATAAGTATAAACTGTCGTGCATACATACATTTAATAAAAATACTACATCTCATCTTCACACATCTGGGTTCGACTTTAATCGAAGAAGGAATATTATGTCTACAACGTGACATGATATTACTCCTCGTAAGTAATTAATCACAACATCATATCTATGTGTTTGTGTCCAACAAGAATCTATCACGACGAGGATATCAAACGATAACTACCTTACGTCGGATGATAAATAATCTTCCAAGAAGATTCTAGCTTCAAATAAGTTAAATGACTGAAAGTTCAAAGCTTTCTTCAATAAAAACATACAGTTAGTCATATTCGTATTCTCTTCATTCAGAACGAATGTCTATGAGTTCTGACGATAATAATCGCGTCCACGTTAAATGTTTCTTTTCCACAATGTGACATGATATTTCACAATATATCACTACCAATATCTTCTTTCTTGACGTTTCTTCTCGACGGATAAAATGCCCAAATTAAACTAATAAAAATTAATTTAATGGGTAACATAAACGAAAATGTATATCACCTGTATTCAAAATGAATACAAAAACGTCGAAAATAAATTACTGTTCCTTAAAGGAAATGACAAAATCTTGTTCCTCGAACAAGTAAATAATCTCAGTTCAGAAACTGGATTCCTAACAAACGAAGATAATAGCATCGCTAGACGATCACTATAATAAATTTCGAAGAAAAAAATTGCTATAAATGGAGTACATAAATACTGTATCGAAAAATGGATAAAGGATTTGCTCAGTAAATGTCACTAAAAGCTCTAACTACAAGGTTAATGAACACTGCTACCTGGTCTCGAAGTCTAGAAGATCAAGATAGAGTATAACAAAATACTCTGATGTTGCATCTCCCAAAGATCTGGGCTGGATCCTAGTTCGTCTCCACGAACTCGTGACCTCAGGAAAGGAACGAATTCCCCCACTGGAAACAGCAAGCTCCGACCGGAATCGAACTGCCGGCCTCCAATCATCATCTTCATTTTGACCGGGATAACCCTAGACCTCTTGAAAATCTTGATGCTTCTTCTATCTCCGTCACAGCACAGTCTCATTATAACAGTGAGTAGCGTCGAAAGTTCTGCTTTCCACTTCAAAATGCATTTGAAGAGAAAGTCTTGGACCTCACTCGTATAACGAACATTCATGTAGATGGAATCTGAACATCGTTCTGTAGTCTCTGATGTTAATGTTGAGCTCACGTTTGACAAGAATGCACTGGAATGAAGTTGTGCATCGAGTCTCATGATTGCTCACTAAGTAGACATTCACGAACAGTCTCATCTAACGAAGCTCCATCGCTACCTATATTGCTTCTATCTGCCTATACTCCTGGCGCACATAATAATCTTGTCCATAATAATCTTCATAATGCTAGACTGAATATTGTTCTTCACTATGGAATACATCTCCATCCTAAGTGTTGTAATACAGTTCCACACAAGCAATAGTAATACACACTCGTACTCACGGGTGGCTGTTGCCTGAGCTGCAGTCGCTCGGACAAAGTGTCGTATCGTGCTGGAGAAAAACACTTTTCTCGCGCTTCACAAAACTGCTTATAATTGCCGAAATAATTCTTCCAAACTTCTGTAAGTTTGCAATATACAGAGTCTGCTAGTAAGCTACAATACGTAGTTGAAATGAATTCTCTGAAGTCGATCAGACCGAAGTTAATGCGGTAAATGTAAACCTCGCAACTTCACCTAGATTCAAGGCGCGGTCATCTCCTGATTCCTCTCTCGCTCAAGCCTTGTCTCCACGGGTCACCTTCTACTAGACCGGTGAAACACCCGGAACTCCTTTTCTCCTCCAATTTCACACGTCTGACCTCTTCGACGTTCAGATACGCAAGAGCCTCGGTGCTTGGCGTCTCCCCTCCAAGTCTACCGATTTTAGCCGCCTTTTCGAGTTCCCTCTCGAATTCACGCGGGCTCTAGCAAATCGCTTATTTCTTCCAATAGCGACCTGCTATTGACCAATAAAATATTTCCAATATTTTATTATCATATTCTTCTCTTTTCCAATATGTAAATTCATTCTTTAAGGGCTTAAATGAATTAAATATCCATGAAAATTTAGTTGCTGGAGTAGTGTGTTTTGGATGGTTCAGATCCCACCACCACCGCTCCACCGCTGGAATACTAAAATCGTAATATCTCGCGAACCAATCAGGCTAGAGACTTGTACGAGGTGTCATTGAACTCGGGCTAACACTCCCTTTCCAATGGACAATATATTTCCACCCCAAAAGTAAAACCTACCCCTACTAGGGGGTGAAATTGTAATTTTTTAGAGAATCTCTCTTTCCAATTGCAACATGTGAGAGTTTGAATGCCGATATGGAATGAAACGTTGTTCTACATAAAGTGCATATGTGCGGTGGATAGCCACTATGAATTAACATGCTTGTTTTCTGTTTTTACGCATGCCCACTCATGGCTTTTGTAAGAGGGTGGGGGAGCGGATCCCTATAGATGGATTATTGTTGACGGGTCATTGTTGGCGGGGTCATTGTTGTCGAGTCCTTGTGGACGAGTCCTTGTGGACAAGTCCTTGTGGACAGGTCATTGTTGACAGGTCATTGTGGACGAGTCTGTGTGGACGAGTCCTTGTGGACAGGTCCTTGTGGACGAGTCCTTGTCCCTTTGGACTGATCCCTTTGGCCTGGTTCCAACGGACTAGCCCATGAATTTATTTAAATTATGTCAAAGGGTCTAACTACATTTTGTGTGTGTTGAATTGACGTTGTTCACCACTACTATAATGGAATAACGATATGAAAGGAAAGTGACGAAATACATGTGAACATACAAGGATCTAACTTGGTGGATGGATGTGTTCTAACGAGTCATTTGTAGTTGAAAGAGAATAATACATGTTCTTAAGATGTTAAAACTTAAGAAATGACACGTTCAGTAAGACGTCTTGTTACTTCCTGTGTCATATTACAGACATGGCAGAGAGCGCGCAGATCTGTTACTATGACTAACACTGCAGTAATTTGAAACCGCAAGTGTTCATTAAGACAATGGATGATGATCATGCAAAGTTAGTAGTTATTGGATATTACACAGGTGTTCCTTCCGGTGTCATGTTGCTGACATACCAGAGAGCGCACACTGCTGTTGCTATGACTGACGCTGCAGTAATTTGAAACCCCATATGTTGATTAAGACAATGGGTGATGATCATGCAAAGTCAGCAGTCATTGGATACCACACAGGTGTTCCTAGTGTACTTTGGACTCTCAACTGTATTGGGAAAGGAATTGCAATGATCTGCAAAAAACTGCTGACACGAGCGATGAGAGTTTATATAAGAGGGGTGTCATATATCTCCCTACTGTCAGTCTATATTACTCGCTTTGAGTGAACAGTGCTCTATTACTGCTCAAGAGTTGTAAAAAAAGCCGTTTTGGTAGAAAATCATTAAATTATTTTGCAAGGTAAGTACTTATTATTAATGGATTGTAGTCTTTTATTACTAATTGATGTTGAAGTTATTGATTGGAATGTATTGATTGATTGATTGATTGATTGATTTGTTTACAGATAATTGGGTACCTGTAGGTTACCAAATTCCTTTAATCTGTTCATTCAGTGACAGTAGTTGATCAATTATAAAAAGGTAAGTGCCCCCTCTAATAACTTTTAAACAGTTAGAGTGATATTTTCCAATGTTCACCACTACATGTTAGTGAAAATGGTATATTTGACAGTCAAAAGTTGGAACTACTTGACCATGGTGTGTAAAGCTAATTTTGTAGGTTAGATTTTGATTACCGCTCTATTAAGTTTGAATGTTCATTGCTAGGTGTCAGTGACAGAGGGAATATTTAAAGACTTAACCTCAGTTCACTTAACTTTACCTAACTTAACCTTGTCATGTGACATGTTTTACAAGTTTAAACTTGTTTTAAGACTGGCTATGACATTACACTTAGCTCACTTAACTGGCGATCGCTGGTTTTTATCACGTGGCATGTTCTACAAGTTTAGACTTGTTTTAAGACTGGCTATGACGTCACACTTAGCTCACTTAACTGGTGATCGCTGGTTTCTATCACGTGACATGTTCTACAAGTTTAGACTTGTTTTAAGACTGGCTATGACGCCACACTTAGCTCACTTAACTGACGACCGCTGGTTTCTACCACTCTATCATGTTCCAATGTTCACCGCTAGGTGTCAGTGACAGTGGTATATAGTACCCCCCAGTTAGAACTACATAAAGTTAGACTTGCTAGGAGTTCACAGATCGATTTAAATACCCTGCTATAACCATTGACTGGAATATAATTAAACTATTTATATTGTACTTTTTGTTTTATCTTTTATTAACATTGATGATTTCTTTCTTTTATAGATATCTTGGAAAGTAATCACCATGTTCAAGTGTGGTGACTGTAAGAAACAGTTCTCAAGACCTGACAACCTTCAACGACACGCAAATGCTAAACATGACATTAAAATGTTTGTGTGCAGTCATTGTGCTACCACATTTAACAGACAAGATAGTCTTGGACGGCATGTAAATTTAATGCATGTCAGTTCAGCACCTTTTTCATGTTCAGTTTGTGATCTTGGTTTTTCTGCTGTAAAGCGATATCAATCCCACATGGTTGAAGTGCATGGGGAACAACAGGAATTAAAAACTGTAAAACCATCAACTAGCACGGAACCTTTAAACAAATGTGATGCTCAAAAGCGTAAACGTTCTCAAGATTATGAAAATAGTTGTGCAACAAAAAGAAAAAAGAATGGTGAACCTTCAATAACCCATTGTGATGTTTGTAATATTGATATACCTTCTTCAATCATTCATGGACATTTACGCAGTATTCAACATAAAAATAACGCTTGTCATGAAAGAAATTCTGGAAATATTCAACAAATTGGTAGTGCATTTAAAAGTCGAATTGCTAGTTATAGACTTTACAGTAAAGAAAAAACTCAAAGTATTGAATCATTTTAAAAAAATGTTCAACCTACTGTGTTTGGCTTAGTAGAAAATGTTTTATTAGAGCATAAAACAATTAAAATGAATTTTGAACTTTTTGGCCTCTATGTAAAAACTGGGAGCGAAGGTGAAATTACAGATATCAAATCTTTTAATACAAAAAACATAATTGTTAGCGAATCAACTAATATTAGTGATATATATCAAAATATTTCAAGTGCCATCATCGTGAAGAGTGAAGAGTTCCAGGAAAGGGAGTCAGGCTGGGCGTTGGTTGAAGTACTTTATTTAGAAACCAACCTGAATAAATATAATCCCCTTCGAGCATCATCATACATTGATTTACCTGCATGGATTAAACGTAAGAATGCTTGTGTAAACGTTATGAATAATGATGACGCATGCTTTGCATGGGCTGTAACCTCAGCTCTCCATCCAGCAGCGATGAATGAAAAGAGAACGTCATCTTATCCTCACTATTCTTCAGTGTTTGATTTAAAAGAAATAGAATTTCCTATGGCGATAAAAGACATTCAACGTTTTGAAGAGCTGAACAATGTAAGTATTAATGTTTATGGAATTGAAAATAAGAGTATAGTTGGTCCTCTATATTATACTCAGGAAAAAAAGGATGCTCATGTAAATTTACTATACATAACCGAAGGTGAAAATGCTCACTATTGTTGGATAAAACATTTAAGTAGACTTGTCAGTAGTCAGGTTTCAAAACACAATGGTAAAAAGTGGTTGTGTGATGGCTGTTTGTTATATTTCAGAAAAGAGGACCAACTAACTCAACATCAAAAATGGGGGTGTAATCATGTTCGTACGATATTACCGACTCCTAAAAATAACATTCTAAAATTTAAGGATTATGAGAAACAGCTTCGAGTACCATTTGTTATATATGCTGACTTCGAGGCTTTGCTAAAACCATTTAATACATGTTCATCGAATCCAGCCCAACCTTTTACCAACACTACTCACATTCATGAACCTTTAACTTTGCATATTATATTAAATGTAGTTATGATGACTCTTTAAATAAGTTTGAGCTCTATAGAGGACCTGATGCACCTAAAGTTTTTATGGATAGACTTGAGAAAGATGCCATCCGTATATCCTCTATTTTAAAATACGATCATTCCAATGGAACCACTAACTTTATTAGAGCAAATGAATTTTGAAACTGAAACTAATTGTTTTATATGTGGTGAATGTTTATATACAGACAGGGTTCGCGATCATGACCATTTAACAGGACAATATCGTGGTGCTGCTCACCAAGAATGTAATTTAAATTATAGAGTAAGTAAATTCATTCCGGTCATTCTACATAACGGTAGCAAATACGATAACCACTTTATCGTTAAAGAATTTGGAGCTTCAGATGTGAAAATTGATGTGATTGCAAATAATAAGGAACAATACATATCGTTCACAAAATACATCAAAACTGACAATAAGAAAACCATTAAACTGCGATTTTTAGATTCATTCCGCTTTATGCCGAGTAGTCTTGATAAGCTGGCTAGTAATTTAAAATCAGATCAGTTTCATGAAATTCAACGTGTCTTTCCTAAAGAAGATGATTTTAATTTGATTTATCAAAAGGGTATATTCCCTTACGAATATATTAACTGTGTGGAACGTCTTGAGGAGTGTTCTTTACCACCGAAAGATGCATTTTACAGTTCCTTAAACACAAGTCATATCAGTGATCAGGAATATTTACATGCACAACGTGTATGGGCACAGTTTAACATTCAAACTTTAGGAGAATTTTCAGACATATATTTGAAGACAGATGTGTTGTTATTAGCAGATGTTTTTGAAAATTTTCGGAATGTTTGTATTAAAACTTATGACCTTGATCCTTGTCAGTATTTCACAGCTCCTGGGTTAAGTTTCAGTTCAATGTTGAAAAAAAAAACGAAAGTAAATTTAGAATTAATGACTGATATAGACATGATCAATTTTATAAAATCATCAATTCGAGGTGGATTAAGTCAATGTAGTGGACGGTATTCTAAAGCGAATAATAAATACATGCCTAGCTACAACCCTTGTGAAGAGTCAAAGTATATTGTCTACCTCGATGCAAAAAACCAATATGGTTGGGCTATGAGTCAATATCTACCACTGAAAGATTTTCGCTGGCTGACACAACCTGAAATTGATGTCTTACATGTTGACACTCTTAATGATAACGATGATAAAGGATATATTTTAGAGGTAAATCTTGAGTACCCTAAAGAGTTACATGATGATCATAATGACTTACCATTTTGTCCTGAGTATATGAAATCTCCATACATCACATCACGAACAAAAATGTTAATTGCTAATGTAAATGATAAATGTAAATATGTAATACATTATCAAAACTTGAAACAGTGTTACAGCATGGATTGAAATTAACTAAAATTCATCGCGTATTACAATTTCATCAGTCAGCATGGCTCAAACCGTATATTGATCTAAACAATAATTTAAGAACACAGTCAACAAACGCGTTTGAAAAAGATTTTTATAAACTCATGAATAATAGTGTTTTTGGAAAGACTATGGAGAATGTTGATAAACGAGTTGATGTAAAGCTGATAACAAAGTGGGAGAATGATGGTAAAAGGTATGGTGCGAGCAACTTAATAAGCAAGCCTAACTTTCATAGCTGTTCAATTATTCATGAGGATTTAGTTGTAATACAAATGAATCGTCTTAAAGTAACTTACAACAAACCCATATATGTGGGTTACACCATTCTGGAATTGTCAAAAACACTTATGTATGAATTTCACTATGATTATGTAAAGAAAAACTATCTTGATAATGCTAAATTACTCTACACAGACACAGATTCTTTTATTTATGAGTTTAAAACTGATGATTTTTACGAGGATATCAAAACTGAGCTAAATAGGTTTGATACAAGTGACTACCCCAAGGATAATATTTACCATTTACCTCTAGTAAACAAAAAGGTTCTTGGGAAATTTAAGGATGAATGTGCTGGTGTTATTATAGACACCTTTGTAGGCACAAAATCTAAATCATACAGCTATATGACAATTGATGATGTAGTAGTAAAAAAATTAAAAGGAGTGAAAAAGAATGTTGTTAGTAAAGAGTTAGATATAAGTGATTATAAAAACTGTATAGTTAGTAACCCACCTGTATTATATAAGAAAATGTGTGTATTTAGAAGTAAAAATCATCAGCTACATACCAATTTGTTGAACAAAGTTGCTTTAAGTAATGAAGACAACAAACGATTCATTATACCCAACACATTTAATACTCTTGCTTGGGGAAACAGTCGCATTGACGACTATTACTTTACTTAAGTCTAATGATCACTATATTGTAATATTTGTAGTGTGTTTTATATTGTAATATTTTTTGTAAAAACTGTAAGTAGAATGTATAATGTTAGGCTACAGTAGTTTAGTAAAAATAAGATAAGTAATACATTTTAGTGTAAAATGTTTGCTTTTGTATATTACGAAAAAGATTTTTTTTAAATGTACAGAATGTGTGAACTAAACAAGGGAAATGTAAAAATGTAAAGTGGAAATTGTAAATATCCATGTGTGAAAAAGTGAAATAGTTATCACCATTTAAAAATTAAAAGACATTGTGATCTGGTAAACCTTGTTTTTATTTCACAACAACAAAAATGTACAGAATGTGTATACTAAACAAAGAGAATGTAAAAAAATGAAAAGTGGAAATTGTAAATATTCATGTATGAAAAAATGAAAATAAAGAAATGGCTATCACCATTTTAAAATTAAAAGACATTGTGATCTTGTAAACCTTGTTTTATTTCACAACATATATGGCTTTACAAAATAGAATACAAAGAAATACCATTTCCTCAATCCTTTTCAATGTTCATGTCCATTCATTATTAACTTTCCTTTTGGCGCGATTGATAGTAGGTGCTATTAGTAGACGCTTTTGATAGTAGGCGCGATTGATAGTATGCGCGATTGGTAGCAGGCGCTATTAGTAGGCGCGATTGATAGTATGCGCGATTGGTAGCAGGCGCTATTAGTAGGCGCGATTAGTAGGCGCGATTGATAGTAGGTGCGATTGGTAGTAGACGCGATTGATAGTAGGCGCTATTAGTAGACGCGATTGATAGTAGGCGCGATTGGTAGCAGGCGCTATTAGTAGGCGCGATTGATAGTAGGCGCGATTAGTAGGCGCGATTGATAGTAGGTGCGATTGGTAGTAGACGCGATTGATAGTAGGCGCTATTAGTAGACGCGATTGATAGTAGGCGCGATTGGTAGCAGGCGCTATTAGTAGGCGCGATTGATAGTAGGCGCGATTAGTAGGCGCGATTGATAGTAGGTGCGATTGGTAGTAGACGCGATTGATAGTAGGCGCTATTAGTAGACGCGATTGATAGTAGGCGCGATTGGTAGTAGGCGCGACATAATTTGGATAAATGCATGGCCAATTCATAGGGATCAGTCCAAAGGGACCGGTCCAAAGGGATTAGTCAAAAGGACCTGTCAACAGGGACCCGTCCACAGGGATCCGTCCACAGTGACCCGTCAGCAGGGGGCCCGTCAAAAATGACTCCCTTCAAAAAGGACCCGTCCAAAGGGGGTAGTCAACAGGGACCAGTCCCAAGGGGCAAATCAACAGGGATCAATCAAAAGGGGTTATCACCTCAAGGTCTACCAATCACGCCTACTATCAATCACGTCTACTATCAATTACGCCTACTATCAATCGCGCCTACTATCAATCGCACCTACTATCAATAGCGCCTACTATCAATAACGTCCACTACCAATCGCGCCTACTACCAATCGCGCCTACTAATAGCGCCTACTATCAATCGCGTCTACTACCAATCGCACCTACTATCAATCGCGCCTACTAATCGCGCCTACTATCAATCGCGCCTACTAATAGCGCCTGCTACCAATCGCGCCTACTATCAATCGCGTCTACTAATAGCGCCTACTATCAATCGCGTCTACTACCAATCGCACCTACTATCAATCGCGCCTACTAATCGCGCCTACTATCAATCGCGCCTACTAATAGCGCCTGCTACCAATCGCGCCTACTATCAATCGCGTCTACTAATAGCGCCTACTATCAATCGCGTCTACTACCAATCGCACCTACTATCAATCGTGCCTACTAATCGCGCCTACTATCAATCGCGCCTACTAATAGCGCCTGCTACCAATCGCGCATACTATCAATCGCGCCTACTAATAGCGCCTGCTACCAATCGCGCATACTATCAATCGCGCCTACTATCAAAAGCGTCTACTAATAGCGCCTACTATCAATCGCGCCAAAAGGAAAGTTAATAATGAATGGACATGAACATTGAAAAGGATTGAGGAAATGGTACTTCTTTGTATTCTATTTTGTAAAGCCATATATGTTGTGAAATAAAACAAGGTTTACAAGATCACAATGTCTTTTAATTTTAAAATGGTGATAGCCATTTCTTTATTTTCATTTTTTCATACATGAATATTTACAATTTCCACTTTTCATTTTTTTTACATTCTCTTTGTTTAGTTTACACATTCTGTACATTTTTGTTGTTGTGAAATAAAAACAAGGTTTACCAGATCACAATGTCTTTTAATTTTAAAATGGTGATAACTATTTCACTTTTTCACACATGGATATTTACAATTTCCACTTTACATTTTTACATTTCCCTTGTTTAGTTCACACATTCTGTACATTTAAAAAAATCTTTTTCGTAATATACAAAAGCAAACATTTTACACTAAAATGTATTACTTATCTTATTTTTACTAAACTACTGTAGCCTAACATTATACATTCTACTTACAGTTTTTACAAAAAATATTACAATATAAAACACACTACAAATATTACAATATAGTGATCATTAGACTTAAGTAAAGTAATAGTCGTCAATGCGACTGTTTCCCCAAGCAAGAGTATTAAATGTGTTGGGTATAATGAATCGTTTGTTGTCTTCATTACTTAAAGCAACTTTGTTCAACAAATTAGTATGTAGCTGATGATTTTTACTTCTAAATACACACATTTTCTTATATAACACAGGTGGGTTACTAACTATACAGTTTTTATAATCACTTATATCTAACTCTTTACTAACAACATTCTTTTTCACTCCTTTTAATTTTTTTACTACTACATCATCAATTGTCATATAGCTGTATGATTTAGATTTTGTGCCTACAAAGGTGTCTATAATAACACCAGCACATTCATCCTTAAATTTCCCAAGAACCTTTTTGTTTACTAGAGGTAAATGGTAAATATTATCCTTGGGGTAGTCACTTGTATCAAACCTATTTAGCTCAGTTTTGATATCCTCGTAAAAATCATCAGTTTTAAACTCATAAATAAAAGAATCTGTGTCTGTGTAGAGTAATTTTGCATTATCAAGATAGTTTTTCTTTACATAATCATAGTGAAATTCATACATAAGTGTTTTTGACAATTCCAGAATGGTGTAACCCACATATATGGGTTTGTTGTAAGTTACTTTAAGACGATTCATTTGTATTACAACTAAATCCTCATGAATAATTGAACAGCTATGAAAGTTAGGCTTGCTTATTAAGTTGCTCGCACCATACCTTTTACCATCATTCTCCCACTTTGTTATCAGCTTTACATCAACTCGTTTATCAACATTCTCCATAGTCTTTCCAAAAACACTATTATTCATGAGTTTATAAAAATCTTTTTCAAACGCGTTTGTTGACTGTGTTCTTAAATTATTGTTTAGATCAATATACGGTTTGAGCCATGCTGACTGATGAAATTGTAATACGCGATGAATTTTAGTTAATTTCAATCCATGCTGTAGACACTGTTTCAAGTTTTGATAATGTATTACATATTTACATTTATCATTTACATTAGCAATTAACATTTTTGTTCGTGATGTGATGTATGGAGATTTCATATTCTCAGGACAAAATGGTAAATCATTATGATCATCATGTAACTCTTTAGGGTACTCAAGATTTACCTCTAAAATATATCCTTTATCATCGTTATCATTAAGAGTGTCAACATGTAAGACATCAATTTCAGGTTGTGTCAGCCAGCGAAAATCTTTCAGTGGTAGATATTGACTCATAGCCCAACCATATTGGTTATTTGCATCGAGGTAGACAATATACTTTGACTCTTCACAAGGGTTGTAGCTAGGCATGTATTTATTATTCGCTTTAGAATACCGTCCACTACATTGACTTAATCCACCTCGAATTGATGATTTTATAAAATTGATCATGTCTATATCAGTCATTAATTCTAAATTTACTTTCGTTTTTTTCAACATTGAACTGAAACTTAACCCAGGAGCTGTGAAATACTGACAAGGATCAAGGTCATAAGTTTTAATACAAACATTCCGAAAATTTTCAAAAACATCTGCTAATAACAACACATCTGTCTTCAAATATATGTCTGAAAATTCTCCTAAAGTTTGAATGTTAAACTGTGCCCATACACGTTGTGCATGTAAATATTCCTGATCACTGATATGACTTGTGTTTAAGGAACTGTAAAATGCATCTTTCGGTGGTAAAGAACACTCCTCAAGACGTTCCACACAGTTAATATATTCGTAAGGGAATATACCCTTTTGACAAATCAAATTAAAATCATCTTCTTTAGGAAAGACACGTTGAATTTCATGAAACTGATCTGATTTTAAATTACTAGCCAGCTTATCAAGACTACTCGGCATAAAGCGGAATGAATCTAAAAATCGCAGTTTAATGGTTTTCTTATTGTCAGTTTTGATGTATTTTGTGAACGATATGTATTGTTCCTTATTATTTGCAATCACATCAATTTTCACATCTGAAGCTCCAAATTCTTTAACGATAAAGTGGTTATCGTATTTGCTACCGTTATGTAGAATGACCGGAATGAATTTACTTACTCTATAATTTAAATTACATTCTTGGTGAGCAGCACCACGATATTGTCCTGTTAAATGGTCATGATCGCGAACCCTGTCTGTATATAAACATTCACCACATATAAAACAATTAGTTTCAGTTTCAAAATTCATTTGCTCTAATAAAGTTAGTGGTTCCATTGGAATGATCGTATTTAAAATAAAGGATATACGGATGGCATCTTTCTCAAGTCTATCCATAAAAACTTTAGGTGCATCAGGTCCTCTATAGAGCTCAAACTCATTTAAAGAGTCATCATAACTACATTTAATCATCATCATCATCATTTTCCGTTCTCCAGCCTAGGCCGTGTCGGAGCAAACATGAGTCCCCTCCACTTTACTCGGTCTGTCCACCACTCTTCCTCAAGCACTGAACGCCACTCCATGTTCCGGTTTATCACGCTGCACTTAACAAGGTCCAACCACCGACCTCTAAGTCTTCCTCGTCCTCTTTTTCCCGTCATTTGCCTCTCCATCACTTGTTTTGGCATTCTTTCATCATTCATCCTCTTCACATGTCCATACCATCTCAATCTGTTCTGTTCCAGCTTTTCGTTCAGCTTCTGTACATTCACTTCCTTTCGAATGTCTTCATTTCGGCTGCCTGCATTCTACTTTCATCCCTCCGGGTCATAGGCCAAGTTTCTGCTCCGTATGTCAATATTGGTAAGTAATAAGTCTTGTACATCACTTCTTTAGCCTTCATTGGTATGTCTTTATCCCAAATTAAATTCCGAACTTGATAGTAGAAGGCACTCCCACCTTGTATTCTCTTGCTAATTTCCATATCCAGTCTTGCATTTTCCATCACTTCACTTCCCAAATATTTGAAGTGCTCAACTACTTCCAGATTTACATCTCCAATTTTAACAATTCCTTTCCCTTCTTCCTTATGTCTTGTCATCACCATTGTCTTACTCTTTTCTACACTGATTTTCATTCCCCATTTCTCAATATTTTCCTTTAAAACATCCAGCTGTTCTTGGACCACTTTCTCATTCTCTCCCCAAATCAGAACATCATCCGCAAATAAGATTATGTTCATTCTTGTACCTGTGTAGGCTTCCTTTGTTGCCTTCAGTATATCATCCATCACCATTATGAATAACAGTGGTGAAAGCACACTCCCTTGTTTCAAACCAGTTTCAATTTCAAACCATCCTGTTCTACCTGCTTGGGTCTTCACACAACTGCAACAATTACTGTACATTGCCTTTGTCATTTGTATCATTTCATCTCCAATACCTTTCTGTTTTAAGCTTTCCCAAACTCTGTCTCTAGGGACACTATCATATGCCTTTTCTAAGTCAATAAAGGTCATTACCATGTCTTTTCCATATTCCCAGTGTTTTTCCATAGTTTGTCTTACAACAAAGATAGGTTCCACTGTTGATCTTCCCCTTCTGAACCCAAATTGTTCCTCTTGAATTTGGTTTTCAACCCTTTTTCGGATTCTTTCCTCTAGTATTCTCTCCATGATCTTGGCAACATGCGAGATAATAGTAATTCCTCTGTAATTTCCACACACCTTCTTGTCTCCTTTCTTGAATATTGGTATAATAATACCTTTCTGCCAATCTTCTGGAATTTGTTTTGCTCTCCACACACTCTTGAGTACTCTTGAAGTCCAATATATTCCAATGGGTCCTGCAGCCTTTATCATTTCTACTGCCACTTCATCCACTCCCACAGCTTTTCCCATCTTCATCTTCTTAATGGCCAATTCCACCTCTGCCATTGTAATGTCCGCTTCCATTTCTTCTTCTTCCACATCCGGCACTACAGTAACTTCTGTGTACGTTACATTCCTGACATTTAACAGTCCATGAAAATATTCTTTCCATCGGTTCTTAATCTCTTCTGGTTCCTTCAATATCACTCCTTCTTTGTTTTTCACAAATCCAGCGTTTACATGTTCCTTCCTTCTACTCTTAACTACACTAAATAATAATTTCTTTCCACACTGACAATCATCTTTAATTTCCTGTGCGAATAACTCCCAACTTTTCTTCTTCTCTTCTGCCACTACTTTCTTGCAGATTTGTCTAGCTTCTACATATCTCAATCTACTTTCTTCAGTCCTTTTTGTTTTCCACTGTTTCCAACTCTTCTTCTTTTCCTTCACTTTTTCTTTAACTCTTTCATTCCACCATGCTGTTTGTTTATCTTTCATCTTCCCCGATGTTCTTCCACATGTTTTCTCTGCACAACTAACAAATGCATCCTTAAATTGCTTCCATTCTTCTTCCACATGTCCAACATCAGTCTTTGGTACTAGTTGTTGCAGTTCCATCTTAAATTCTTCTTGCACCTGTTTATCCTTCAACCTCCATGTTTTTATGTTTCTTTCTTTTCTTTCCTTCCGTTTTCTAATTTTTCCAACTTTCAGCTTTGCTATTACTGCTCTGTGATCTCCACTAAAAGCCTCGTCCGGCATGGCAGTAACATCCATCAGGTTTTTGCGTTTGTCTTTTTCTACCAAAATGTAGTCAATCAGGGTTTTAGTTCTTCTCTCTCCCCATCCATATCTGGTAATCTTTTGGCTGTTTTTCTTTCTGAACCATGTATTTCCAACCATTAGTTGGTTTCTCTGGCAAAAGTCAATTAATATATCCCCTTCTGGATTTTTATTTCCATATCCATAGGGTCCCACGATCTCTTCTCTTCCCAGTCTCTCTGTACCTACTTGGGCATTCATGTCGCCTATTATTATGGCCTCCTTGTCTTCAATTTACTTGTCTACTTCTTCAAGGAAACTTTCTAACTCTTCTTCCTTGTTTCCAGTTTGTGGAGCATAAACTTGTATTAGGTCTTTTGTTCCTGTCTCAAACTGAATTCTCATGACAATAATCCTGTCACTCACGTTCTTTACCTCTTCCACATATTCCAGGATACCTTTCCTCACAATTATTCCCACTCCATTTTGCTTTGCCTTTCCTCCACTGTAAAACGGCCTGTATCCATCTGTCAGGGTTCTTTCTCCTTTACCTTGCCACTTTGTCTCACTCAATCCGAGGATGACAATTTCCTTCTCTTTCATGAAATCTACGAGTTCCTCCGTCTTGCCATTTAAGGTCAATACGTTAATGGTACCAATTTTGATATGTTGTGATCCTGGTCGCCCACTTCTCACAGCTCCCCCAGAGTCCAAAGAGCTGCGCGTCGCTTGCAGGGGACGCCCTAGCATTTTCCGAGGCCATATCATGTTTGCACTCATTTTAGGCTATTATTACGATGGAGTCGCCAGGTCCAAAGGCATTTTATACCTACTGCCAGGTATTAACTAGGCCGCTCCTAACATGGAGAACAGACGCCTTCTGTAGCCGCTCCTCTGGAGTACAGACGCTACGGGTTTGCCTCTTCCGCCATCGACGCCGTACCGAAGCCCATCTTCTCCGCCGCCGGTGCCGTTGAGGTCTTCACCGTAACCCTGGCAAGGGGCCCTATGACAGGGTGCTACCATCCGGAGCCAGATGGACCCTGGTTTTTTAACGAGGTTGATACTCCTCCCGCTCCTCCTTCCTCATCGCTAGTCTTATAGTATTATAACCTATGCTAGAATTAATTTAAAATTAATTTTTTTACAAACGTCTGATACTAGTCCATTTACAACTCTGTAAGCACATAGTCTAATAACATACGAGATATTTTATCCTAAAGGTAAGTTTGTACAAACGTCCGATACTAATCTATTTACAACTCTGTAAGCACATAATCAAATTACATAAATGTGATAATTGATCTTAAAATTAAGTTTGCACAAAAGTCTGATCCTAGTCTACTTACAACTCCGTAACAAATACATCATATGTAATAATTCATCTTAAAATTATGTTTGTACAAACGTTTAGCACATGGAAAACCCTATTTATGGATTGCCACTCGGGCATTAAGTTGAATCACTGGAACTGGCAACGTGGTTTTCTTGGATTAATAGGCATACCTTTAATATAATATGCAAAGCTAAAAGGTTCATGAATGTGAGTAGTGTTGGTAAAAGGTTGGGCTGGATTCGATGAACATGTATTAAATGTTCTTAGCAAAGCCTCGAAGTCAGCATATATAACAAATGGTACTCGAAGCTGTTTCTCATAATCCTTAAATTTTAGAATGTTATTTTTAGGAGTCGGTAATATCGTACGAACATGATTACACCCCCATTTTTGATGTTGAGTTAGTTGGTCCTCTTTTCTGAAATATAACAAACAGCCATCACACAACCACTTTTTACCATTGTGTTTTGAAACCTGACTACTGACAAGTCTACTTAAATGTTTTATCCAACAATAGTGAGTATTTTCACCTTTGGTTATGTATAGTAAATTTACATGAGCATCCTTTTTTTCCTGAGTATAATATAGAGGACCAACTATACTCTTATTTTCAATTCCATAAACATTAATACTTACATTGTTCAGCTCTTCAAAACGTTGAATGTCTTTTATCACCATAGGAAATTCTATTTCTTTTAAATCTAACACTGAAGAATAGTGAGGATAAGATGACGTTCTCTTTTCATTCATCGCTGCTGGATGGAGAGCTGAGGTTACAGCCCATGCAAAGCATGCGTCATCATTATTCATAACGTTTACACAAGCATTCTTACGTTTAATCCATGCAGGTAAATCAATGTATGATGATGCTCGAAGGGGATTATATTTATTCAGGTTGGTTTCTAAATAAAGTACTTCAACCAACGCCCAGCCTGACTCCCTTTCCTGGAACTCTTCACTCTTCACGATGATGGCACTTGAAATATTTTGATATATATCACTAATATTAGTTGATTCGCTAACAATTATGTTTTTTGTATTAAAAGATTTGATATCTGTAATTTCACCTTCGCTCCCAGTTTTTACATAGAGGCCAAAAAGTTCAAAATTCATTTTAATTGTTTTATGCTCTAATAAAACATTTTCTACTAAGCCAAACACAGTAGGTTGAACATTTTTTTAAAATGATTCAACACTTTGAGTTTTTTCTTTACTGTAAAGTCTATAACTAGCAATTCGACTTTTAAATGCACTACCAATTTGTTGAATATTTCCAGAATTTCTTTCATGACAAGCGTTATTTTTATGTTGAATACTGCGTAAATGTCCATGAATGATTGAAGAAGGTATATCAATATTACAAACATCACAATGGGTTATTGAAGGTTCACCATTCTTTTTTCTTTTTGTTGCACAACTATTTTCATAATCTTGAGAACGTTTACGCTTTTGAGCATCACATTTGTTTAAAGGTTCCGTGCTAGTTGATGGTTTTACAGTTTTTAATTCCTGTTGTTCCCCATGCACTTCAACCATGTGGGATTGATATCGCTTTACAGCAGAAAAACCAAGATCACAAACTGAACATGAAAAAGGTGCTGAACTGACATGCATTAAATTTACATGCCGTCCAAGACTATCTTGTCTGTTAAATGTGGTAGCACAATGACTGCACACAAACATTTTAATGTCATGTTTAGCATTTGCGTGTCGTTGAAGGTTGTCAGGTCTTGAGAACTGTTTCTTACAGTCACCACACTTGAACATGGTGATTACTTTCCAAGATATCTATAAAAGAAAGAAATCATCAATGTTAATAAAAGATAAAACAAAAAGTACAATATAAATAGTTTAATTATATTCCAGTCAATGGTTATAGCAGGGTATTTAAATCGATCTGTGAACTCCTAGCAAGTCTAACTTTATGTAGTTCTAACTGGGGGGTACTATATACCACTGTCACTGACACCTAGCGGTGAACATTGGAACATGATAGAGTGGTAGAAACCAGCGGTCGTCAGTTAAGTGAGCTAAGTGTGGCGTCATAGCCAGTCTTAAAACAAGTCTAAACTTGTAGAACATGTCACGTGATAGAAACCAGCGATCACCAGTTAAGTGAGCTAAGTTTGACGTCATAGCCAGTCTTAAAACAAGTCTAAACTTGTAGAACATGCCACGTGATAAAAACCAGCGATCGCCAGTTAAGTGAGCTAAGTGTGACGTCATAGCCAGTCTTAAAACAAGTTTAAACTTGTAAAACATGTCACATGACAAGGTTAAGTTAGGTAAAGTTAAGTGAACTGAGGTTAAGTCTTTAAATATTCCCTCTGTCACTGACACCTAGCAATGAACATTCAAACTTAATAGAGCGGTAATCAAAATCTAACCTACAAAATTAGCTTTACACACCATGGTCAAGTAGTTCCAACTTTTGACTGTCAAATATACCATTTTCACTAACATGTAGTGGTGAACATTGGAAAATATCACTCTAACTGTTTAAAAGTTATTAGAGGGGGCACTTACCTTTTTATAATTGATCAACTACTGTCACTGAATGAACAGATTAAAGGAATTTGGTAACCTACAGGTACCCAATTATCTGTAAACAAATCAATCAATCAATCAATCAATCAATACATTCCAATCAATAACTTCAACATCAATTAGTAATAAAAGACTACAATCCATTAATAATAAGTACTTACCTTGCAAAATAATTTAATGATTTTCTACCAAAACGGCTTTTTTTACAACTCTTGAGCAGTAATAGAGCACTGTTCACTCAAAGCGAGTAATATAGACTGACAGTAGGGAGATATATGACACCCCTCTTATATAAACTCTCATCGCTCGTGTCAGCAGTTTTTTGCAGATCATTGCAATTCCTTTCCCAATACAGTTGAGAGTCCAAAGTACACTAGGAACACCTGTGTGGTATCCAATGACTGCTGACTTTGCATGATCATCACCCATTGTCTTAATCAACATATGGGGTTTCAAATTACTGCAGCGTCAGTCATAGCAACAGCAGTGTGCGCTCTCTGGTATGTCAGCAACATGACACCGGAAGGAACACCTGTGTAATATCCAATAACTACTAACTTTGCATGATCATCATCCATTGTCTTAATGAACACTTGCGGTTTCAAATTACTGCAGTGTTAGTCATAGTAACAGATCTGCGCGCTCTCTGCCATGTCTGTAATATGACACAGGAAGTAACAAGACGTCTTACTGAACGTGTCATTTCTTAAGTTTTAACATCTTAAGAACATGTATTATTCTCTTTCAACTACAAATGACTCGTTAGAACACATCCATCCACCAAGTTAGATCCTTGTATGTTCACATGTATTTCGTCACTTTCCTTTCATATCGTTATTCCATTATAGTAGTGGTGAACAACGTCAATTCAACACACACAAAATGTAGTTAGACCCTTTGACATAATTTAAATAAATTCATGGGCTAGTCCGTTGGAACCAGGCCAAAGGGATCAGTCCAAAGGGACAAGGACTCGTCCACAAGGACCTGTCCACAAGGACTCGTCCACACAGACTCGTCCACAATGACCTGTCAACAATGACCTGTCCACAAGGACTCGTCCACAAGGACTCGACAACAATGACCCCGCCAACAATGACCCGTCAACAATAACCCATCTATAGGGATCCGCTCCCCCACCCTGGGCATGCTAATTCATAGTGGCTTTCCACCGAACATATGCACTTTATGTGGAACAACGTTTAAATCCATATCGGCATTCAAACTCTCACATGTTGCAATTGGTAACAGAGATTCTCTAAAAAAAAAAATTTCACCCTCTAGTAGGGGTAGGTTTTATTTTTGGGGTGGAACTATGTTGTCCATTGGAAAGGGGGTGTCAGCCCGAGTTTAATGACACCTCATTCGTCAAAATACGACCACGGGTTCGGGAGGTATCGGGCTGCCGCCATCTTGTGTGGAGGGTGTGGAGGTGGAGGCTGCGGAACTCTCACAAACACACTACTTGCTGGAACTCCCGTCTTCTCTAAAACTTCTTCCTATTGGCTGTAAGCTCATATCCAATGGGATAATTTATAACAATATCTAAACAAATCATGGGAACATTCACTGTTGCTAGGTCGATTCCAAGCTTCTCGAAACTTCCATTGCGCAATACTATCACGTGACGGAATTTCCCTCCTAGCTCGACGTTGCCTCACGACTGGTTTCTGCCAAGTTCCACCATCATATTCCTTGGTTAAATTTTATCATGGGCTCCGAAAAAAATTATTATTCCCATTTTCATCCCTTATAATTCATTTTACGGGGGCAGTACTACTTCCTTGTCCACACAGTCTTTTGCTCGCGGGCTCACTAAAGGACACTTCACTTTGCGCATATTCTTCGCGAACTTTGGTCACCGCTTCGGAAAACTGCTTTATAAAGTCACTGGCTTTAACAGCATCAATACCACTTTGCTGAATGCAATCAAAGAAAATAGCTACGTGTGGCATAACTTTATGGAAGAAAGTCAGCCAGTATATAAACTGGGGATCTTTCAATGTATGCACAAATCCTGCAGCTTGACTTGAGCCATTTCTGTCATTAACTTCTGAGTCTTTAATGTACTCAAAACATTTCAATAGATTTTCTTTGTTTTCGAACACGGTGTTAACAGTCCTATCTTGAAAGTACCATCTTGTCGGAGGGGCGTAACCTATTTTCTTTTGAACCACTTCAATCAAGCAATCCATTCTCTTCGAAGATATTGGAAAAATGGCCTTATCCCTTGCAAATCTTGAAAAAATATTCTGCTTTGGGAGCAAGATGAAGTGGCGAGTTGGAGAATCAAATTACCTTGATGCGCGTAACAATGAATGTAATTCGCGTTTAGGAATTTTTCCTTACTTAACGACTGCACTCCACCCCTATGCCCACTCATCACAGACACTCCTTCATAGGTTTGACAAATAAGTTTCTCAGGGGATTTTTCTACTTCAATTTGGTTTAACTGTCCCAATATTGTTGCAGCCAGACGGTGCGCGGTCCTGTCAGTGACTTCAAAGAAAATCCAAAATCGTCCAATATACCTACCTGCTATTTGGTACTGTACCCTAAAATACCTACCATCAGCTTGTTGGAATCCCTCGATGGTAACTGGATCGTAGAACCTGAAACTCCCGGCTAGAAAACCCCCAGATTCTATCAACAAGTGACGAGGATAATGGGGTACAGGAATGCATAACTGAGACTACGTTAAGAATTACCGTGGAAAACGACGAAAAAGAAGCTCAAAAAGCATGAGAATTACGAAAAGACGTAACCTCTGGTGTGTTGGAAACCACCGAAATACCCACCACTGGCCTTTTTAACGCGTTCTCTTATCATTTCTATAAAACATCACACTTCGAAGATTTAAAATGAATTAAAAAGATTTATTCAAAAAAACTAAGAATATAGTGAAAATCACTATATTTTAGACAAAGGCGAAGTGCCTAACTTCCAACTGAAGTTTTAACTATAACTGAGAATAAATGCCAGTTCCCAGTCACCACTTGAAATGACTGCATTTCACCATCATTTGAACAAGAACATGATTTTATAATCCAACAGCTATGTTGGAAAAAAGATGAAATCGGTTTGGATTAAGTTTCTGAAATTTCACATTCATAGGACTTAATTGCCTATACACAAATGTATACCCTAAAAATCTTATAATACATTTATGGTGTAACACTTTCCTGATTGTTACTTGCAAGATTCAGAACTGACACTTTCCATTAGTGTCCTATTCAATTTATGGTTTCTTGTAATATTGTAATTTATCAATCTCATCTGGCCAAGCAATTAAGCTAAGTCGATTTTTATTAACAGACACCTATAATAAACTCTCATCACCAAATAAAAAATAGGGATGATTATAAAACCTGATCGGCGTCGCAATGATTCTAGGATTTGAAACCCTACAAAGTAGATGTAATTATCCATACTTAAAATGCATGATTCTTCGCAACAGAATATTCACATGGAAAGATACAATAATTACACTTGGTTTCAAAAATCCATCTGAGTGGATTGTAATTCATTTCACAACTCGGAATATTTCTCTGAATATTCTCGGAATAAATCTACTCAAAATGTTTCAAGAACGTCGAAATGTGCCCTACTACACCGATCTGGGTAATCATGACAATTAGCACTCCAATTGATCGGTTAGAAACACTATACTGTAGGCGTCTATCTGACAAAAGAACAGAATAGAAATTAGCATATTAAGGCTTTCACGGCCCGGATTATTATATAAATAATTCATGCTTTTGGGCTAATGCCGTGTGTATACACATTAAATAAATCCCCAATTCCTAACAAAACAAAAGAATCCACCATCCCCATTCAAAATCGCTTCAATAAGCTTACTACAACTTTTAATAATCAATCTGAAGAACGAAATCCAACTTTCGAGTGTATAACAGTTCTTGGAGTTGAACCATAATTGTAGTTCAAATTTGAGTCTGCCAAAATTGAATAATGTCATAAATAGACATGTTACGAGTGTTAATTCACTATCAAAACACGTGGAATGAAGAATCTTGACCTACTGGTCCCTCTTCTCTACATTAAATAAATCCCCAATTAAATAACTTGAATTTACAAATACTATAATTTTAAACAACAATGCAGTTAATAACAAATAGGTGCATCCTTTACTAGGATCAAAACCCTGTCTAGAATAGAATCAGTCTTGACAAGATGATCAAGCCTAAACTCTACTCTTAGAGATGCTACTGAAAATCCTACAAAATGTGGCTACATGACAACTTTAGAATGTTAATGCTCTACCACGATTAATGGGACTTTTTGCTGTATCATTGATGATTCTCGGAGCTCACAGAAGAACAATGGCATGCCCTTCATAACGATTCCTTCCTTACACATGGCAATGGTATAGATTCTCCAGGGTAATGAGAACCGAACCCCGGAACACCAGACATCTCTCCCCTGGCTCCAGCTGGTCCTCAGGATACCTCCCATCCTGGTTGAATTATCAGCTACCACTCCACAGAAAGTTCCTTTCATCACAGCTGATTGTCCGTATAACCGTAGCGAAACGATCTCCATCTCAGCTCGATTTGAAAGTTCAATATCCCCGCGGTAATGTGTCACTACGTCACACGTCAGACTCAGTCCCGAACAGCTGTGCTGGCCGACACTCAAAAGCACGTGAAGCTAAGCCGGTTGTAACGAGAATGTTCGTAACTCCACCTGTACAGTGACACTCATGTTTCCTGCGTTTAACCAGCCATGGTTAAATTAATATAACACATTAAAGTCTTTCCTCCCGACATCCGGTTTATAAGCACACTCATAATGTCATAAGAACAGTGTTCAGAATCCGAAAGTAGTAATACAGTTACTATATCCATACAGTTGTATGATCAAACACTTCTCGAATGTTAGCATTCACTGTCTCATATTGCAACAAAGTATAGCCCTTATAGTTCCAACTTCCAACACGGTGAACTGTGCTTGCATTTAGAATTAGTATTTATGCTTGAAGTAGCCAGTATTGTGTTCATAAGAACAACATGTGACTTGCTTATGAAGAACAGTTACTATTTCTGACATACTGTACTACTCATTCGTCCGCAATAGTTTGTGCGTAAAATAATTGAAGTTCCCTTCGTCACAAGAACCTTCAAACTGTACGAGAATTGTACATGTTATACGATGCACTCCCGACTCGCGTGATATATTGGTTAAATCACCGGTCGGAAACTGGATGCGTCCCCGATAGCGACAAACTATGTTCTGACTTCCCTGCCGAGCAGGCAGTCTCACGAGGCCATAGCTGCCTCGACCTCAGCGCTAACTGGACTCAAAATTGACAATCTTGATGTACAGTTATCATATCTTCCATGTTCCTGGGATCTCAATTACATGGAATAATAATATCGTATGGCCTCGGGTGCCTGGAGCAAGCTTTGTTAATTGACACCCAGAGGGTAGCTTGCATGTCGAATTTCGTCGTTCCTTTGAACGCTATGAAAGTCAAGGAGGTTAGATATCTAAACTCCTTGACACTACAGCGCTTTCAAGTAGAGAATGGAGGAACTTTGTTTTGGCCGAAAATCCCGAGATTAATTTTGCCATTGAACACGGCCTACTGAATTCAAATGGGTTCTTTAACCTGCCAACAACGTATGACATGAGTATCGTGATTTTAGTCGCCTTCAAAAATCACTTACCATGGCCAGGGGCGAACCTGCAATCTTGGGGTTGGTAGTCCGACACTATAACCACTCACCCACCGTGGCAAGCAATTACATGGAAGTACTTCATAATCCGTTACCTGCTATTATGACAAACATATCATAATGCTTCAGAACATATACAAACTTTCATTCCTTCTTCACAAGCATTATTAATCTCTTGGTAGCGGTCGATAAAATCAATGTCACTAACTATCCAGCCGTGACGTCAGCTCTGCCCACGCATGCGCTCGGGTTTCCTCAGCATAGCTGATCTCAAGTGTCATTGGGCCGTGAAACACCTGTTTCTGAATCGCCCTCTGGGTTTCCAACTAATTTACATATTGCGCTCTAATGTATGGTATTCTGCTAATGAGAATGAGGGTACAGTACCTAACAATTAGGGACATTTGTGTTTTGCATGAAGCGTCTGTTGATTCGTCAGCCTGTAGCGAGAGGAAGTCTGAAATGATTTCGTCGACGACATTCTTCCGATAAACTGACAGAATCGTGTCTAAAATTTCATTTTAGATGACCTTCGATTTCCCTTTAAACACGATTGAATTATCCAAGTGATCCTTTAAAACATTGTCAAGCGCCGCAGTGTAATTGATGAGACCCTTAAAAACACCTGGATTAATTGATTCGTCGGTTTCGTCATGTCCACGCAAGGCCAATTCAAATTCCACACAAAAGACAAAACTTAATAGCATCAATAATGGGCGACGTAATATATCTATTCTTGTCCACAAATTCGTTGTGTTTACGAACAGAAATCCTGTAGCCATCATCCAGTTGCTGCGCTATGCTTATATTCCCTAACACTATTAAAACCATTTCATTGTTCATATGGCATTTTGACAAACATTGTTTCTTTCCTTTTTCATGTACGGTAAATATTTTAAATCATTAATGCCAGTCTTGGTCCATGTGTCATCGCCACCAAATAACAGGCACGGAAAACAAAAGAATGAATTTACTACCGGACATCCACATAACCAAATCCCATTTTTTATACACAGATCTATTGAAAGTCCTGTGATATGTTCTGTTTTTATCTTTAGAGACTTGACTTATGCACAGATCTGGTTTCGGAGGCGAGATTGCAAATTCGAGTTCACTTTTAACATCGGAGAATGACACAGCTTCCTGATTGACTATTCTGACGAAACACGTCTGCAGCAAAGTGATTAGTCAGCGTAGTAATAGGGTGGAACCAATCAGCGATGTCGTTCCAGGTTTGAAAAAAATATGTAGAACTCCCGCTGTTTTAACTTCGTAATTTCTTGGTACCCGTATACATTGCAATGCGCTTTGAAATAGCTGCATCATCAATGTTCCTAGGCCATAAGTGTTCCCATATCTTCTTAAATCAAGAAGAATAATTACCAGAATGATTTCCATCGATTAACACCCCCTTGTGGTCTACCATTTGGGTGAATCAACATATACCGGTAAGGGACACTTTATGGTCCAATGGCTGTAGCCTATAGAGTTTATTATTCTAACAACACAGTTCTACGAAAAATGTATTGTATACATGAATATCTTACAAATAGACTAGATTTTAATAAAATGTTGAGAATTGAACAATAGGCTACAACAAAATATACGCAATTTGTCATTGGCCTGGAAGTCCATCGTCATCACTTCCTAAGTGTTAGCTATTGTATTTATGGAAGTATGAGGTTTCTTTTCGTTATGAACGCATACATTTGACTAGCATATAAACTTAATGGAACGACATCGCTATAGGCTTATCTATGCTGACTAATCACATCCTTTGCTGCAGTCGTGTTCCTTCAGAATAGCCAATCAGAAAGCCGTATCGCTCTCCAATGCTAAAAGTGAACTATAAATAGCAATCTCGCGTTTCGGAGGGCCTAATTCCTTTGCTAATAGTCTGTCCTCATAAGTTAAGGACTTATTTTGTAAGTATTTTACCTCGTTCACTTCACGGTTTCGTTAACGACATGCACACCTTCAATGCCTGAAAACACAGTGAAAATTATTAAGTAATTTGTCGCAGCATTAAGTTACGGTCTAAAAATAAAATGGCACATACTGTAATACATACGACGAAATACTCGTTCAGTGTATATATTAATTATGTTTAATAACACTGGTACGCGTTATTCCCACCTCGCCTCGTAGGCGCCAAAACTTTCGAAGCCAAGTATTGAGGCAGTGCTGTGGTCACGCAGTTGTGTATTCCCCCAGACAATGAAAATTCTCAAACTTGACGTTATAACATAATACAAATTCGCTTACCCTACGTTCATAATGTTACGTTTCTATCTCAATGCATATTATACCAGTTGATTTTTCTCCGATATTAATCAAGGGTGCAATGTTCAGAGGGATGTACCGTATATTATTTTGGTGGAAAATTGCTGAGAGTTGGTAAATATGCTATCTATGAACTTGTTTGCCTTCTATCGGTACTCCTTGCTCCCTCCCCCCTCACTACTTTCACGGCCGTATCGCCGGCTCGTCACAGCAGTGTTATGCCCCAAGTCTAGGAAACTCCCATAGCCCCTCTGTAAAAGCAAGGGATGAGGTTAAAGAGCCAGGAAGAGGAAGCATGTGCCCAGCACCTCGTTGTGCCAGGCTCCTACTGTTGGGAAAGTGAACAGCAAGGCGATTGAACTGCTTGGTCGCGACATACGCACCATTACCACGGAAGGACTATCAAGATGACTACGACCCAAGGAGTTGTTGTTGTTTGAGTCTTCAGTCTTTTGACTGGTTTGATGCAGCTCTCCATGCCTCCCTGTCCTGAGCCAATCGTTTCATCTATACATAGCTACCACATCCTACATCAGAGGCTATCTGTATAACATATTCTAACCTTGGTCTACCCCTACAGTTCTTGTCCTCGACCCTTCCTTCCATAACTAAGCTTGCTATTCCTGGGTGTCTTAGTATGTGTCCTACCAACCTATCTCTTCTCTTCATTAGCAGTCGCCAGAAACATCTCTCCTCTCCCACTCGCCTTAATACCTCTTCGTTTGTAACCCTATCTACCCATCTGATCTTCATCATTCTCCTGTAACGCCACATTTCGAATGCTTCAATTCTCCTCTTTTCTGCTGCACCAATAGTCCAAGTTTCACTTCCATAGAGCGCCACGCTCCAGACAAAGGCTTTCAAAAATGACTTCCTAATACCTAAATCTATATTCGATGTCAACAGATTCCTTTTTTGTAGAAAGGCTTTCCTTACCTGAGCCAACCTACTTTTAATATCCTCTTTGCTTCGTCCATCACTGGTTATTCTGCTTCCTAAGTAACAGAAGTCTCCTACTTCCTTCAGCTTTTCACCTGCCAATTTGATCTCCATAGAGGTTTCTGATTTATTTCGGCTGCATTCCAGTATTTTTGTTTTACATTTATTAATTTTCATCATGAATTCCTTCCGTAAGACGGAATCCATACCATTCAAAAACTCATTCAAATCCTCAGGCTTGTCGGCCAAGATGACGATGTCATCAGCAAATCTCAGAGTTGAAATTATTTCTCCTTGAATCTTCACTCCCACTTTAAATTTTTCTCCAATTTCCTTCATTGCTTGTTCAATGTAAAGATTGAAAAGTATGGGTGAATGATTATTAATGGTGGGGCACGCGACACTGTGCCCCTGTTCTAAAACCGCCTCTGGACTTGGTCTTGAGGTTTAACATTGTAGATAGATAGATAGATAGATAGATTTTTATTAATTCCATTTCATCAAATACATGCATTCAATACATTTTTGATATAGGACACGTCAGAATTTACATCTATAAAATAAAAGAACTAACAGGTATATATTACTAATATTATAACTATTTAACTTATTATAATAGCAAATCGTAATAGATACAATCTTATTGCACAACTATTTACACCTCACTCTATTATCATAATATGAAAACTTAATTCTATAAATACAACATACAGCTAGGTATTACAATTAAATTAAAAAAGTAAAATATAGTTATAGATTTCATCGCTCCTATACACTAAGATATTCAACTACTGAGTAAAAACAATGGCACTGCAGATAAGCTTTCAACATTCTATCAAAGGTTTTTATTTTTAGGGCCAGTTTTATATACTGGGGTAGTTTATTGTATAATTTAACTCCACTGTGAAAAGTTCCTTTTTGATATATGCTTGTGTGTGTGTGTGAAATATGAATGTTTTGATTTTGTCTTGTGTTATGCCTATGAACATCATTGTTTGTTTTAAGAAAAACATCTTTATTCATTAAATTATTTTTAAAAAACATAATACTTTCAAAGATATATATGCAGGGCAGTGGGAGAATGTTTAAATCTTTAAACAGAGGTCTACATGATTCTCTAGAGTTTACATTTGCCATAATTCTAATCGCCCTCTTTTGTATCCTAAACGTGCTTAGTACATCTGACGACATACCCCAAAATATGATCCCATATCTTAAGTATGAATGTAAATAAGCAAAATAAGTATTTCTTAATGTGTGCATGCTAGTGCAGGTTTTCAAAATACGTAACGCAAAGCACATCGAGTTAAGTTTAGTATTCAGATATTTTATATGTTTATTCCATTTCAAGTCTTGTTGTAGTCCTAAAAACTTTGTTTCTGATTTATTTTCTATTTGATGACCATTTAATGTTATATTGGGTTTCGCAGGATTCCTATTCTGTATAGTATGGAAATTTAGACATACTGTTTTTTTATAGTTTATTATGAGGCGATTATCTTGTGACCATTTGGTTAACTCTCCTGTAACGGAGTCAGCAGACTGCTGTATGACCTGTTTAGTTTCACCTTTTATTACGAGTGTTGTATCGTCCGCAAACAAAATTTCCTTATGTGAATGAACGTTCTGTGTTATATCATTGATATATAGAAGAAAGAGTAGTGGGCCCAAAACCGATCCCTGGGGTACTCCAAATTCAATAATTCCCTCATTGGACAATGTTTCATTAAGTAATTTGGTTCCATCATCCTTGTGTCTCAAGCTTACTATTTGTTTACGCCTTGTTAAGTAAGACTCGATCCATTTATTAGCTAGACCTCTAATACCATATTGATTTAGTTTGGTAAGGAGGATTTTATGGTCAACAACATCAAATGCTTTCGATAAATCCAAGAATAGGCCAGTCACATGTTCCTTATTGTCAATTAATTTCAGTATACAATTACTACATTCGTAAATTGCTGTCTGTGTAGATTTTTCCGTTCTGAATCCATGTTGTGAGTTTGATAATATTTTTTTTCTATGAAACTTATCAGTCTCTTATACATAATTTTTCCCACAATTTTTGCAATACCAGTTGGTAAGGTAATAGGACGATAGTTATCTAATTCATCTTTTGAACCGTTTTAGTGCACTGGAATTACTTTTGATAACTTCAAAATATCCGGGTAACTTCCTGAGAGAATTGAACTGTTTATTAAGTGCGAAAGTGGATTTATTATATTTTCTGCACATTTCCTTAAAATTGCATCAGGGATGCCATCAATGACAGCACAGAATTATTTTTTTAGCTCTTTTATAACTGAATAGTTACCTCTTCACTTGTGACATGATTTATAAATAAAGAATCACTGCATATATTTATTTTATTATTAGAATTTAGTGTATTTACCTGTGATTTACTTAATAATTTTTGTGGAATTTCCAGAAAATAGTCATTAAAAGTGTTTGCTATTTCCTCTGGATTATTAATCACTTTATTATTTCTGGTCAGTGTAATGTTCCTTTGTATTTTAGCAGATTTTGCGGTTTCTTTCTTTATCACGGACCACATAACCTGTTTTTATTAGATGATTGGGAAATAAAATTATCATTATGCATATTCTTTGATAGTCTTATTACCTTATTTAATAAAAATGCTAGTGTATTTTTTGTAGTATAAATTGAATTCAGGTGTTGTGTGGTATTGTTTATATAATTTGTGTAGAAATGTCTTTCTTTGACATGAATTTATAATCCCTGTTGTTATCCAATTGCTAGTTTTGTTATTTTAAACAGTTCGTTGTTTAAAGGGGAATGCTATTTCAAAATAGTGTTTTAGGGTACTGTTAAATGCATTAAATTTATCATTTACATTTTCTAGTTCATAAATTTCTGACCATGTTTCCTTATTTAATAAGTCATTGTAATATGTAACATTTGATTCAGTGAATGACCTGCACTTTGATTTTACTCCATTATCATTATTATTGATTGTTTCGGATACTTCAAAACTAAGTATTAGTCCATGGTGGTCACTAAAACCCGGACAATAGACTTCTATTGAATAGTGATATTTATCTGTATTTATAAAAATTTGATCAGGAGTGGTTTTACTGAAATGAAAATCCACAGCCTGCTTCCAGTCTCCGACCGGGTCAGGAATGGAATGAATGAAGCCCCTATCTAGCGGCGAGGATATGAACTGTGCCGGCTGCCGAGGCCTGACGCACTCCTCTGGGGCAATGATTAAATGAATGATAGATGAAATGAAATGATAATGGAGAGTGTTGCTGGAATGAAATTTGTGACAGGGGAAACCGGAGTACCCGGAGAAAAACCTGTCTGCCTCCGTTCTGTCCAGCACAGATCTCACATGGAGTGACCGGGATTTGAACCACGGACTCAGCGGTGAGAGGCCGGCGTGCTGCCGCCTAAGCCACGGAGGCTCTGAGTGGTTTTACTAAATTTTGTTATTCTTGTTGGGGAATTTACTGTAGGTTTCAGTCCATAGGAAATTAGTAACTGTGTTAATAATTCACAATTTCTTTCAAATTTTAAGAAATCCACATTTACATCCCCACAAATTATTATATCGAAATTTGCTTTGCTCATGTTATTGAGTAACAATTCTAATTTATCTATAAATAAAGGAAACATTCCTGACGGAGAACGGTATACGCATACAATTATTAACTTAAACTGCTGTATTTTTACGGCAGAGGATTCAAAATCCTGTTCCATAATTAGATAATCATAAGCTGTTATCTGTTCATGATCTAAATTATTTCTTAAGAAGATGCAAGTACCACCATGGCTAATATTAGATCTAGAGTATTTACTAGCTTGTATAAACCCTGGGAATTGAATTAATTCGAGTTGTTCCTCTTTCAGCCAATGTTCTGAAATACATAGTGCTGAGATGTCCTTTACGTTCATTTTAAGCACTAGATTTATGTAATCAATTTTATTATAAAGAGACTGGACATTCTGGTGGTAAATTTTAAATTTGTTACTTTTGCAAGCTTGTGTTGGTGATTTATTTACATTATTATTATCATAATTGTTATTATTATTGTTGCTAGACAAATCCGAAATACCATTGTTGCACTCCGTTAAATTTGACTTCAAGAGATCTGAATGCCAAACCTCACGTTTGGCTTCTTCTACCAGTTTCCCTGCTTCCACTCTAATGATATTACTGTTGAATTATTCTTACCATTTGAATTTACATTTTTGCAGATTTCATCACTAAGATACTCTTTTCCTAATCTATTTAAGTGTAGGCCATGCCGAGTGTGGAACTTCCTGTCTCATTTACTTACATCTACAATTTGGACATTTGGAAAACTCTTACAAATTTTATGAATTTTTCCATTTGTAGCCTCTATTTCTACATTTACACATGATTTGGGAATTAAATCGTATCTCTGCGGAATGTTTACAATAATGACATTTGTTTTTTGCATGGATGGCAATGTACCCTTTAAATCTTTGATTACCTTTTTACTCTCATTTCTATAGACGTCCTTTGTTCCAGCGATGATCACTGCGTAGTCCTTTGCAGTAAGGGACGCACACTCTCCTATCATCCCGTTCGTGACTTCTGCAATCTGAGCTCCTGGCTTCACTGTCGAAGTGACCTCCATTTCTCGGCTTCTCTCCAAAATGCTTGCTGCTACATCTCGCCCGTGGCTATCCGCAAATATCCGCATCTTCCTGGATTTTCTCTTTATCACTTTCTTCTTTTCTTCTTGAGGAAAGTCATAATTTTCTTCGACAAGCACTCCAAATGAATTTGAGACGGGAATTTCAGTTACATGTACTCCATTTATAGGCCTAGGCTTATTCAATCTTACCTTACCATCAATCACTGTCGACCAAGTTTCCTTGCTTTCCTCTCTGTTTCCTTTTAATTTATTCATCTCTTCCATTAACTTAGCAATATCTTCCTTTAGCAGCTTTATAATTTCGTCTTTTGAGGACAGTTCGTTTCTCAGGTTATGACATTCGCATGACGGTAGCGGTAGGCCTACATTACGACAATCGGTTTCACTTTTCTCCTCATTCAATTTTACCTGAGATCTTGTGATGATTTTATTTGCTTTTTTTACTTTTATTTTGCACGCCGAGCATAAATCCGTTACGGTTACACTACCTGCCGAGACACTAACACTGTTTACTGTCGTCATACTAGAGATATAAGTTAGCCTAGATGTTTAGGCCAAATTACACTAAATTTATTTTAATTATTACTACCTAATAGAATTAATCTAATTACCTACCAATAAAGAAGAATGTGAAATACGTATATCTTCCAATCGGGTGAAGTCTCGTAAAAGCACCACTGCTCTACTTGGTTCAAACAGTGATTGAAGAAGTCACCGAATCTTTGGATACACGTTCCCACAACTTAGTTTAAGTTTATTAAATTATCAATAAGAATTTCTAAATACTATCAATATTCCGTATTACACTTGACCTAAGGAAAGTAACTTTATAGATTTTAAACCTCTGTTATAATATTTTACCACTTTTATCAAATATTTACACTAGCTGCTATTTCACTACACTTTCACTGTGACGCCATCTTGCCAACCCAGTACAAAATATAACTGAAGTATCAAAATTTGTATAGAAACTAGTATAGAATAGTAATACCCGGATTCGTCCGGGGAATTTATTTATTTGTTTTATTGATGATAATGAATACTACTACTGAACTCACAAACTAATAGAAAATGTGTTTTATAAATAACAGTCGAGGAAGACTTTTTGTGGTAGTAAAATAGACGCAACGTCCAGGCCATTTTCCCCTAATGATAATGATAATAATGAACTAACGAATTGTAAGAATTGATTGGAAAGAGGAGCGAGAGAAATAAAATACGCTGCCTATATCTCATTGGCTGTTGGGAAAGTAGAGAGCAATCGTCTTTTGCCACATAGCTCTGTTTGATATTTTGTCGGTGTGCTAAACGGCCTAAATCTAGGGAATGGAGAGGGCTGTCGAAATTTCAAGTAGGCAGTGTCACCTGCTGAGTTCTAAAAGGTAAGTACCAGTACATAAAATTTGGTTCAGATCGACGAAACGGTGTAGATTTGTATAAATAACAGACAGACCAACATTCAGCTTCTTATAATTATATAGATCGCAATTATTGCTTCTGATAACCTCAATGATCTGCCCGAACAACATCGCACTTATACAGAGGCCTAATATTTGGTTTACAGATGATAACAAAAAATTCGAGGCCTAAATCTTTTTGCACTAAATACTCCCCGTGACTGTAAATTTTAAGCAGCGTAATAATATGTAACTATTTTCGCAATTCCGCACTAGAACGTATGTAGGGGCGGCGTGATCCAGCTCGCTTTGCCAGTCAACAACAGACTTACGGTATTTAAATATACTTCCAGTTATACTTTAATTCCGAGCATCTATGGGCCCTAATATAACACCGAAAATCTTTCGACACGATTGGTTCTAGGGTTTTCGGGTCCCTTTGCCTGCTATTTATACAAATCTACTGTCTCACCAAACTGAACCAAAGTTTACGTCCCGAGTTTTGTTTCTTGCTTTTGCGAGGCTTAAAATGAGCCTAGATTGGTCCTTCTATGACAAATTCGATAGTTTGTCTACGTACCGAACAGCCTAAATCTAAGGAATTGAGAGGGACGTCCAATTTCAAGTGGACAGTGTTACCCGCAGGGTTCCAAATGGTAAGTACTTAATATTCGTTTCAGATCGGTGAAACTATGTATGAGCCCGGTGAAACGGTGCAGATGGGTGCCAAAGGGCCTAAATGAAGGGAATGGAGGAGGGCTATCTAAAATTATTGTCACCAAAAACCTTCCTGGGAGTGAGCACTACAACCCTGCAGAATTTTAATGGAATCGGTTACCGGTATACGATGTCCGAGTCTATTGATCTCGGACAGTCAGATATACAGGTTCATTTTTTAGCATATTTCCATTTATGAAATGAAAAATTAGGAAATATTGAAATCCGCCATCAATACTGTGATACATGTTTCCTTCTGATATTTAAATCTTAAACTAAGTTAACAAAGCGAAAATAAACATTGAAATCCTTACAAAAATTGTCTGAATATAAAAAAGATGAAAAATGATAAACTTGCAAATATATTAAACGCCATGTATGTTCTTTAGCTTCATGTCGTAATGGATCTTGTTCATCGGGGAATATGCAAATTGCTGTTTCTATTTCTGCTACGGTTTGTTTGAGGTCTTGGATGTCTAATTTACAGGTTACAATTACGATTAATTTGACCAATTAAGTTTGGGGCCTTTACTTAATAAATTCATTTCATCATTGGTGGGAGTAGTGATAATGCGGATGCCAATATTTCTTAGTACAATACGGATAAAAATTGTTACCATTTTCAAAATGGTTAATGTTTACGCATTCTATGAAACGATAGGCTTATAAGATCACATTTTGTCCGTGTGTGTGTCCCTCACTAAGAAAATCTAAACGGCCGAAGCGATTTCAATGAAACTCTGTAAGTACACACTATTACCTCGTTCAACCGCGACCGTGCCTGTCAAATATTGATATGTTTCATCAATTCCACATGGCGGCCACGCGAAATATTTCACTGGCATCTCCATAAAGGTAACATATATCACTCTCAAATTTGTTCAATGAAAAAGGGTACGACTACAAGTTCACGTATGTGACTTTCAAAAACCTGCCAAGTACAAATCGAACATGGCGGCCAAGCGAAGTTGAAACATTTAAATAGATTCCAGTCGTGAGTTAACCATCCGAGCGCAGTAAAACTTGGTACAAATGTACATACACAGTTTAATGCAATGGCATCTAATTTATAAAATGGTTTTCATATCCTAAAGATAGCTACTGTGTGAAATTTTTAAATTATTAATTTTATATTGAGTGTCCTAATCATGCGATCGAATTAAAAGTTTGAATAATCAACCTACGCAATGATCTTCGCACATGGTACACAACTCAATGGCCTACATTTTGTGCCCTGTTGAGACTTGGCAGAACGGCTGACGCGAACTCGGCGCACGGAAGTTAGACGACAGCTGCACGCTACTTGCCTTGTGAATTTGAACACAACACGCGGCTCCAGAACTAATGCTGGCGCACGGAAGCTAGACGACAGCTGCACGCTGCTTGCCTTGTGAATTTGAACAGAGCGCGCTGCCCCAGAAATAATGCTGGCGCACGATAGATAGACGACAGCTGCACGCTGCTTGCCTTGTGAATTTGAACAGAGCGCGCTGCCCCAGAAATAATGCTGGCGCACGGTAGCTAGACCACAGCTGCACGCTGCTTGCCTTGTGTATTTGAACAGAGCGCGCTGCCCCAGAACTAATGCTGGCGCACGGAAGCTAGACCACAGCTGCACGCTGCTTGCCTTGTGAATTTGAACAGAGCGCGCTGCCCCAGAACTAATGCTGGCGCACGGTAGCTAGACCACAGCTGCACGCTGCTTGCCTTGTGAATTTGAACAGAGCGCGCTGCCCCAGAACTAATGCTGGCGCACGGTAGCTAGACCACAGCTGCACGCTGCTTGCCTTGTGTATTTGAACAGAGCGCGCTGCCCCAGAACTAATGCTGGCGCACGGAAGCTAGACCACAGCTGCACGCTGCTTGCCTTGTGAATTTGAACAGAGCGCGCTGCCCCAGAACTAATGCTGGCGCACGGTAGCTAGACCACAGCTGCACGCTGCTTGCCTTGTGAATTTGAACAAAGCGCGCTGCCCCAGAACTAATGCTGGCGCACGGTGGCTAGACCACAGCTGCACGCTGCTTGCCTTGTGTATTTGAACAGAGCGCGTGGCCCCAGAACTAATGCTGGCGCACGGAAGCTAGACCACAGCTGCACGCTGCTTGCCTTGTGAATTTGAACAGAGCGCGCTGCCCCAGAACTAATGCTGGCGCACGGTAGCTAGACCACAGCTGCACGCTGCTTGCCTTGTGAATTTGAACAGAGCGCGCTGCCCCAGAACTAATGCTGGCGCACGGTAGCTAGACCACAGCTGCACGCTGCTTGCCTTGTGAATTTGAACAGAACGCGCGGCTCCAGAACTAATGCTGGCGCACGGTGGCTAGACCACAGCTGCACGCTGCTTGCCTTGTGAATTTGAACAGAGCGCGCTGCCCCAGAACTAATGCTGGCGCACGGTGGCTAGACGACAGCTGCACGCTGCTTGCCTTGTGAATTTGAACAGAGCGCGTGGCCCCAGAACTAATGCTGGCGCACGGAAGCTAGACCACAGCTGCACGCTGCTTGCCTTGTGAATTTGAACAGAGCGCGTGGCCCCAGAACTAATGCTGGCGCACGGTAGCTAGAAGTCAGCTGCACGCTGCTTGCCTTGTGAATTTGAACACAGCGCGCGGCCCCAGAACTAATACTGGCGCACGGTGGCTAGAAGACAGCTGCACGCTGCTTGCCTTGTGAATTTGAACACAGCGCGCGGCCCCAGAACTAATGCTGGCGCACGGTAGCTAGAAGACAGCTGCACGCTGCTTGCCTTGTGAATTTGAACAGAGCGCACGGCCCCAGAACTAATGCTGGCGCACGGTAGCTAGACGACAGCTGCACGCTGCTTGCCTTGTGAATTTGAACAGAGCGCACGGCCCCAGAACTAATCCTGGCGCACGGTAACCAGACGACAGCTGCACGCTGCTTGCCTTGTGTATTTGAACACAACACGCGGCACCAGAACTAATGCTGGCGCACGGTAGCTAGACGACAGCTGCACGCTGCTTGCCTTGTGTATTTGAACACAGCGCGCGGCCCCAGAACTAATGCTGGCGCACGGTAGCTAGACGACAGCTGCACACTGCTTGCCTTGTGTATTTGAACACAACGCGCGGCCCCAGAACTAATGCTGGCGCACGGTGGCTAGACCACAGCTGCACACTGCTTGCCTTGTGTATTTGAACACAACGCGCGGCCCCAGAACTAATGCTGGCGCACGGTAGCTAGACGACAGCTGCACACTGCTTGCCTTGTGTATTTGAACACAACGCGCGGCCCCAGAACTAATGCTGGCGCACGGTGGCTAGACCACAGCTGCACACTGCTTGCCTTGTGTATTTGAACACAACACGCGGCCCCAGAACTAATGCTGGCGCACGGTAGCTAGAAGACAGCTGCACACTGCTTGCCTTGTGTATTTGAACACAACGCGCGGCCCCAGAACTAATGCTGGCGCACGGTGGCTAGACCACAGCTGCACACTGCTTGCCTTGTGTATTTGAACACAACGCGCGGCCCCAGAACTAATGCTGGCGCACGGTAGCTAGACGACAGCTGCACACTGCTTGCCTTGTGTATTTGAACACAACGCGCGGCCCCACAACTAATGCTGGCGCACGGTGGCTAGACCACAGCTGCACACTGCTTGCCTTGTGTATTTGAACACAACACGCGGCACCAGAACTAATGCTGGCGCACGGTGGCTAGACCACAGCTGCACGCTGCTTGCCTTGTGTATTTGAACACAACACGCGGCTCCAGAACTAATGCTGGCGCACGGTAGCTAGACGACAGCTGCACGCTGCTTGCCTTGTGTATTTGAACACAACACGCGGCCCCAGAACTAATGCTGGCGCACGGTGGCTAGACGACAGCTGCACGCTGCTTGCCTTGTGTATTTGAACACAACACGCGGCCCCAGAACTAATGCTGGCGCACGGTGGCTAGACGAAAGCTGCACACTGCTTGCCTTGTGTATTTGAACACAACACGCGGCTCCAGAACTAATGCTGGCGCATGGAAGCTAGACCACAGCTGCACACTGCTTGCCTTGTGTATTTGAACACAACACGCGGCCCCAGAACTAATGCTGGCGCACGGTGGCTGGACGACAGCTGCACGCTGCTTGCCTTGTGTATTTGAACACAACACGCGGCTCCAGAACTAATGCTGGCGCATGGAAGCTAGACGACAGCTGCACGCTGCTTGCCTTGTGAATTTGAACAGAGCGCACGGCTCCAGAACTAATGCTGGCGCACGGTAACCAGACGACAGCTGCACGCTGCTTGCCTTGTGTATTTGAACAGAGCGCGCGGCCCCAGAACTAATGCTGGCGCACGGTAGCTAGACGACAGCTGCACGCTGCTTGCCTTGTGTATTTGAACAGAGCGTGCGGCCCCAGAACTAATGCTGGCGCACGGTAACCAGACGACAGCTGCACGCTGCTTGCCTTGTGTATTTGAACAGAGCGCACGGCTCCAGAACTAATGCTGGCGCACGGTAACCAGACGACAGCTGCACGCTGCTTGCCTTGTGTATTTGAACAGAGCGCGCGGCCCCAGAACTAATGCTGGCGCACGGTAGCTAGACGACAGCTGCACGCTGCTTGCCTTGTGTATTTGAACACAACACGCGGCACCAGAACTAATGCTGGCGCACGGTAACCAGACGACAGCTGCACGCTGCTTGCCTTGTGTATTTGAACAGAGCGCGCGGCCCCAGAACTAATGCTGGCGCACGGTAACCAGACGACAGCTGCACGCTGCTTGCCTTGTGTATTTGAACAGAGCGCGCGGCCCCAGAACTAATGCTGGCGCACGGTAGCTAGACGACAGCTGCACGCTGCTTGCCTTGTGTATTTGAACAGAGCGCGCGGCCCCAGAACTAATGCTGGCGCACGGTGGCTAGACGACAGCTGCACGCTGCTTGCCTTGTGAATTTGAACAGAGCGCACGGCCCCAGAACTAATGCTGGCGCACGGTAACCAGACGACAGCTGCACGCTGCTTGCCTTGTGTATTTGAACACAACACGCGGCACCAGAACTAATGCTGGCGCACGGTAACCAGACGACAGCTGCACGCTGCTTGCCTTGTGTATTTGAACAGAGCGCACGGCTCCAGAACTAATGCTGGCGCACGGTAACCAGACGACAGCTGCACGCTGCTTGCCTTGTGAATTTGAACAGAGCGCACGGCTCCAGAACTAATGCTGGCGCACGGTAACCAGACGACAGCTGCACGCTGCTTGCCTTGTGTATTTGAACAGAGCGCACGGCTCCAGAACTAATGCTGGCGCACGGTAACCAGACGACAGCTGCACGCTGCTTGCCTTGTGAATTTGAACACAACACGCGGCACCAGAACTAATGCTGGCGCACGGTAACCAGACGACACCTGCACGCTGCTTGCCTTGTGTATTTGAACACAACGCGCGGCCCCAGAACTAATGCTGGCGCACGGTAACCAGACGACAGCTGCACGCTGCTTGCCTTGTGTATTTGAACACATCGCGCGGCCCCAGAACTAATGCTGGCGCACGGTGGCTAGACGACAGCTGCACGCTGCTTGCCTTGTGTATTTGAACACAACACGCGGCTCCAGAACTAATGCTGGCGCACGGTGGCTAGACGACAGCTGCACGCTGCTTGCCTTGTGTATTTGAACACAACGCGCGGCCCCAGAGCTAATGCTGGCGCACGGAAGCTAGACGACAGCTACACGCTGCTTGCCTTGTGTATTTGAACACAACACGCGGCTCCAGAACTAATGCTGGCGCACGGTGGCTAGACGACAGCTGCACGCTGCTTGCCTTGTGTATTTGAACAGAGCGCGCGGCCCCAGAACTAATGCTGGCGCACGGTAACCAGACGACAGCTGCACGCTGCTTGCCTTGTGTATTTGAACACAACACGCAGCCCCAGAACTAATGCTGGCGCACAGTAACCAGACGACAGCTGCACGCTGCTTGCCTTGTGAATTTGAACAGAGCGCGCGGCCCCAGAACTTATGCTGGCGCACGGTAGCCAGACGACAGCTGCACGCTGCTTGCCTTGTGTATTTGAACACAACACGCAGCCCCAGAAGTAGTGTGGTAAGGAGAGAGCTGTTCCACTTTTTATTGAGCCACCCTCGTAGCGGCCCCGAACCTGATATCTCGCTAACCAATCATGGGATTTGAACATACAGGGTGTCCTAGCATTGGTAGAAATGCCCCCTACTTTCCTATAGCCTCTTTATTTGATTAAAAGACCAAAACTAAAAGGTCATTCGCGAGTAGTGGGGTAGTGTTGGTTTCCTGAAGTCGCGCTCGTGCTTGAATATGTATGCCTATGTTGGGAAAGGGTTAGGTGGTGGGGGAGGAGTAGGGTCGAGTGAGGGGTCGTTTAGATGGTATTTTTTCCGCTCTAGATGATGGTGAGGTTATTTTTTAAAAATGGATGGAATTGGGAAACGCCATTTGGGGTAAACATGTTGTTTTTTGACATTTTGGCGATGAATGTTTTTAATACGCATGCGCACTTGAGGAGTTTTGTAAGAGGGCGGGCTTTTTAAATGATGATTTATTAATGAGTGTTTTTAATATGTATTGAAATAAACCATAAAAACTAATAGGTCATCGGCTTTTGACTATCTCGCTAACCAATAATCGGATTTAAACGTATGAGGTGTCGTAGGACTCGTGGTGAACTCTCCTTTTCCATGGACGGGGTATATCCACTCCAAACTAAAAACTACCCTTACCCGGGGGATTAAATTGTAATTTATTTTTGTATACCTACGAACTTGGCGGTTTTTGTAAAAGAGCGGGCTTTTTAAATGATGATTTATTAATGAGTGTTTTTTTTAATATGTATTTAAATAAACCATAAAAACTAATAGGTCATCGGCTTTTTACTATCTCGCTAACCAATAATCGGATTTAAACGTATGAGGTGTCGTAGGACTCGTGGTGAACTCTCCTTTTCTATGGACGGGGTATATTCACACGAAAATAAAAACTACCCTTACCCGGGGGTTGAAATAGTAATATTTTTTGTATGTGCGCGCACGGTCGGCTTTTGTCAAAAGGACCTAACTACACGTTTGTTAATATTTTCTGAACCCCTGATGGGATTTTGCCATAGACAGTATTCTAACCCTGGGGGTGACGCCCCGTTTTTGAATGTAGGATTCGTTTTTGTCGAAAGGGCCTAACGACACTTTTCTTCATATCTCGCGAACCAATTATGCTAGGGACTTGTATGAGGGGTCCTAGCACTTGGGGTGACGTCCCCCGTTTGGGGGTGAAACTACCCCCCCAAAATTGAAAAATCCATATCTAGGAAACGAAGAAGCCTAAAATTAGGTGTGATAGCTTAAAAAATAGGGGATGATATGGGCTTTTACCTCGATGGATCATTTCACCCCTAAAACAGTAAATAGTCATGTTATGGGAAAAAAACGTGTTAAACACCTAAAAATGATAAATGAACCTAAGATATTTTGTTTTTGATGAAAAATAGCAGGGGGGTGAAACTACCCCCCAAAATTGAAAAATCCCTATCTCGGAAACGAAGAACCCTAAAATTAGGTGTGATAGCTTAAAAATAGGGGATGATATGGGCTTTTACCTCGATGGATCATTTCACCCCTAAAACAGTAAATAGTTATGTTATGGGGGAAAAAACGTGTTAAACACCTAAAAATGATAAATGAACCTAAGATCTTTTGTTTTTGATGAAAAATAGCAGGGGGGTGAAACTACCCCCCAAAATTGAAAAATCCCTATCTCGGAAACGAAGAAGCCTAAAATTACGTGTGATAGCTTAAAAAATAGGGGATGATATGGGCTTTTACCTCGATGGATCATTTCACCCCTAAAACAGTAAATAGTCATGTTATGGGAGAAAAACGTGTTAAACACCTAAAAATGATAAATGAACCTAAGATCTTTTGTTTTTGATGAAAAATAGCAGGGGGGTGAAACTACCCCCCAAAATTGAAAAAACCCTATCTCGGAAACGAAGAACCCTAAAATTAGGTGTGATAGCTTAAAAAAATAGGGGATGATATGGGCTTTTACCTCGATTGGTCATTTCACCCCTAAAACAGTAAATAGTTATGTTATGGGGGAAAAAACGTGTTAAACACCTAAAAATGATAAATGAACCTAAGATCTTTTGTTTTTGATGAAAAATAGCAGGGGGATGCAAACAACCCCCAAATTGAAAAATCCCTATCTAGGAAACGAAGAATCCTAAAATTAGGTGTAATGGCTTAAAAAATAGGGGATGATATAGGTTTTTACCTCGATGGATCATTTCACCCCTAAAACAGTAAATAGTCATGTTATGAGGAAAAATGTGTTATACACCTAAAAGCATAATCATCTTTGTGAAACCATGCTTTAATGGACATGTGTATGGAGGATGATTGTTATTATTATTATTATTATTAGGTAATTATGGATTAATGTGTGTATAGATAACTAATCTGTGGGGAGCGTGATGGCGCAGGTGCTTAGCTGCTCGTTTTTACCCGGACGGCTGGGGTTCAAATCCCGGTGCCAGCGGGGGTTAGAATTTTCACTTGAAAAATCACGTGGCGTCAGGAAGGGCATTCGGCCTTAAATCCCCGGCCAAAATCAAAATGAGCCTGGTTGGCTCCGGCGACTCAAACTAATAGGGAAAAGCCGAAGAAAGAAAAAATGGTAACTGACCAGTAATAGTAAACATTGGTTGGAGGTGTTGAAGAAGTCAGGATGGCCAACCCTTGCCATGGTTCACGAATGCACCCCAAAAAGTTTTACCTGTCAAGACTCAGTCTACCCTGTTGCAGCCTTTAGAAAAAAAAATCGAACCGGGGCCTCTGTGGTGACAGTGGAGCTATATTCATGATGATTTTTAAACAAACATAGGCTTGCCTACTACCACTGGGTTGAATCTGCACAGAGACACTGGCTTTGGTGATAACAGCACAGCGACCTTGTCAGTAAGTTTCATATTACTCATTTGCATGATAGCGGGCGTGCTCTGCACATGACTAGATCGTTGTTAGGTTTGACAAAGGCTTAGTGAAGCTTATGGCAACCTTGAAATGAATGTCATGGTATAGTCGGGGTTGGAAGGCAAGACCTTAGTGTTGACAACCAAGTAGGTTAACCACTACACGGTGAGATGGTCAAATAATAATGTAACAGAACATATAGAAACGTTTTCTATAGTTTAACGAATTGGCATACCATGAGAGGTGTAGGTAATGGAAATTGAATCCTTAGCTGATGATCTATAGCCATACCCACGTATAAGCTATCATGGTAGAAAAATAATGGTATGGCTTGTTTTAAACGGAGAATAATAATTGTGTTTACTGTGAAACACAAATCTGAATTTAAAATAATTAATTTAAAATAATTAATTTAAAATTAGTTTAGTACGCTGAAGTTAAAATGAATAATGATCACGTTACAGACAGCCAGTTTCAAAGCCATGAGAACTAAGTGAACAAAGAATAAAATTCATGAACCAGTGAGGAATTCAGCATGCTGTCCTTTGGACAAGAGAGAAGCGTTCTACAGCGACCCTCAATGGTTTGGGTCATCGTAAAGATGAAAATTAAATCTAAGCTACTACACGCTTATATACTAGAAGAAGAAATGGAAAACAATAGGTCAAATAAAGAACAGAAGGAATAAAAAATGGCCCTCAACCCTCAAGCATATGGATTGAGGGAGTTGGAAGGAAGGAGAGCCATGAAAGGCAGATAAAAAGTATACTAGGAGAGGCTTTGTCCCAGAGGTAATGGATAAAGAGGAGGTAAACTGGACTCAGCTCAGAAATCCCTTGGGGTCGCCAACTTCCAAACTGATCAGCCCTTGAGGGTGTAGCCATATGCAGAGTGCACCGCAAGTGGTGGGGCTAAATACACCCTACCTTCTTGAGGGGGGCATGAGCAAAAGACAGGAAATAACATGAAAATAAAAACAAGGCTGCCTCCTCAGGATATCAGAAAAAATAAATAAACCAGGGCCAATGAAGTTGCAAAAGGAAGAGACTCCCTAGGGCTCGGATACCCTAATCATGTTGGGGTCGGTAGAGAACACGAGATGGGCAAGTGTGGTCGACAGGAAATAAGACAGAGAAGAGCCTAGCACAAGTTAGTGGAAGCAATGACGGTCTCAGCTGGAACTCCGTGATCGTCAACCTACATGACACTAGATATGACGCCCAGGGGTGGAATTAAAGACCTATTTTGTTTTATATCACATGACATGTCTTATAATGCAATACTGGTCCTAGGGTATGCAAAAAGGTATTAGAAACTCAGCTAATAATAGTGTGCTTGCCCATGATTATTTTCCCAAGTATAGTACATGGGACTGATAACCATGATTTCCAAGCCCCTAAGTAAGACAAAAAACAAATGATTTTCATTTTTCCAATGAGTTGGGGTGAGGTGAGGTGAGTTTTCTATACACCAAACTGATGTGGTTTCCCACTTCTACTCCAGGCAAATGCACATTTGATGTTATGAATAGTCAAATGGTTTGCAACTGCCCAATGCTAGGACCTGATTAGTGGCTTTTAAAAAAAGGAATGGAATGGAGTACACTTTCCCCAAAACCAACAAGAGGAGTGTTCGATCCCTCACAACAACCATCCTTAAAGTCAATATAAATGACTATGCACTTCAGCTCATGACGGTCTCCTCTATTGTATGGTTTGTTTTAAACGGAGAATAATTGTGTTTACTGTGAAACACAAATCTGAATTTAAAAAAAGTCCTCTCGGCACGCCGGAAGGCGGAGGTAGATTTCACCGGACAAACTTGGGGATAGGCGAAAATAGGCAGAATATGCAGGTTTTCGTAGAAGGATCAGACCCCATTTATTGCGAGAAGGTATTTTATAATTGGAGCTTAATTAACTTTGTTTTTCGTCATTTTATGCTTATTTTAAAAATTTTATTGTCTTATGTGGAACGGTAACCTTTTTGTCATTTGGGGTCCATTTTTATACTTGTGGTCACACTGTCCTTATGCAAGGTTTCGACACTGATGTGTAACTATGTAACGGTCTGTTACTTTTTCACGCAAAATTATATCTCCCGCAGAGATTTTGGTTGGTTCCTCAGTTTAGGGGCTGCGACAACACGGTCATGTAACCCTGTGTACTTATGAATGGCTGTATTAGTCTGTAATTCAGGTAAGGACTGCAGACGGTCAATTTCAGGCAGTAGTTCCTAATGTTGCTACCAGGTACTACCGTCAACGACACATACCTGTGAACTTGGCTACTAGATGCCACCACAACCAGCAACTCGCAACGAACGTTGGAACTTCCCCTCCAAAGGAAAGCATACTGAGGGATTTTTAGCGCTCTTAGAAAATCCGACGACTTCGGCCGGCTTTGAACTCGCAACCTTGGGCATTGACATTCAGCATGCTTGCTACCAGTTACGTCACCGAAGCCGCTTACCACTTAGTCAAATGTCAAAGTCAACCCCTGGCACCATTCAGCCCATGACGGGCTAAGGCCGACCAAGCGACCGCTGCCCAGCCATTTGACCTGCAGATATTGGGGTGACGCGTGATCAGCGCGTCGGGTCCCCTCGGCTGTTAATCTTGGTATTCGTAATCGGGGTGCTGTCTCACTGTCAGACAGCTACTCAATTGTCCTCACGAGGCTGAGTGCACCCCGTTCCAACCCTCACGTCAGTTATAAAATCCCTGATGGAGCCGGGGATCGAACCCGGGGCCTCCGAGTGAGAGGCAGGCGCGCTACCCCAACACCACGGGACCGGCTTAGTCATATGGAAATACTGAATCTAATCTCGTGCAAGTGCAATGTCATGGCTACGTCAAATGTCTTATCCCTCATCAATTTAGTAGTGTTGCCATGGCAACCTCTAATAGCTCTTGGCATTTTCTTATAATTCCGAAATCATTTTTCTCATTCCTTAGTGTAATGACGGGTCATATCAAAAATTCTTTCAGACAAAAGTTTTAGGTAATTATTAGGGGAATATTGTCCATTTTGTACGGTTTTAATATTGTGCCTATTAAGAGAGATATGATTAATGTTTCCCGAAAAACCCACTTTTTCCCACTCCTTTGGTCAATGGTTAGTGCTATAAAAAACTCTTGAAACATAAATTTAATATATGCTATTTGCTAATAGGATTCGACACTGGAATTATTTTACAAGTAGTTATTTTAATGACCAACAGAGTTTAATGTTAACAAGGCACAGCTCTATTTGAAATTTTGAATAACATGTTGCATGTCATACATCATATGCAACTACTGTAAGGCTTGTGATTTATTTAATGCCTTTAACCCTATATTAAACACGCAGTTTGCAATACTAATAACTGCAATGTTAGTGAAAAAAATTGAAACAAAACAAAAATCAGCATTGAAAAACCAAAAAGTGGTTGAGCATATATATAGTGGGGAAAAGAAAAGTTTTGTAAACACTAATGTCCAACAAGACTAATTAAATCAGTAACTGTCAGAGTGGCCGAGTGGTTAAGGCGTTTGACTTAAGATCAAATTTCCAAATATATAAGGAAGCAAGGGTTCAAATCCCTTCCCTGACATAACTATTGCTTGAACATGCAAGAAAACAAGAAATATACACAAACTATGTTTATCAATTTAATCAATTTTTTACAAGAGATAGACACACAGAATACAGCTCTTTTGGTTTATCAGTTCTTTTAAACATAACACTTGTTGAAAATTATTTTTTAGGGGATGGGGGTGTTGCTACGTTGACCCATTACACAATAATAGCAGCTTTACGAAGTTCATTTTCTATATTTAATAGCTCTTTCTCATAACCAATATGGCCAAGATGTTTACAGGCATGCAAGAGCTGTAGACGTTCGACTAATATATTAGGATCGTTCCATTTACTATTTTTTATGAATGGTTTCAGAATCTCGGGAAGCAGTTCATCATTATCACCATCATTATGATTATCATCCTCATTATTATAATCATTTTCATAATGATGATCATTATCATCGTTATCATTACCATGATAATTTCCACCTGTGTCCACAGTCTGTTCAATGGTTTGAGTTGTCTTTGATAGTGTTGAAAGCTTCTTTTCAGATGTGCTAGAATGCTTTAACATTGTTATGTTATTTTTACCACTATTACCTTTCCCCACTAACTTTTTGATGGGGTATATTGTCTCTGATAGGGTTGAGGGCTTTTGAGATGTGGGTGCATGTCTGATCATGGGTTTCACAGGAGGTGTTAAAGGTTTCTCATTAAACAACTCGCTAACAGCATGAGTGCGTTGTAGTGTATTAATCTTGAGGTTAATATTATCTTGAGCAGTACTATCTTTCTCTTGGACTTGGTTTCTTGCTTTGGTTTGGGTTTTCCTTACATTTAGACTAGCGTGATTATTAAGTTTACATTCATGATTGTTTGAAGAAAGTACGTCCAATTCTTTTGTTTTAAGCATTCCTCGACACTGTTTCGATCGTTGCTTTGAACAGCGCCAAATAACAGTTCCATTTTTATTGCTTCGTTTCACAATATATGAATATCCTTTATAGTATGCATAAGGCTTACCATACCTAGTCACTGATACTTCCATATCAACTGTCAAGCACAAACTAATCTCTAGTAAAGACAACTTGGTAATAACAACAATAGTTTAATGTGGGAGCATATATACATGCAAAAAGTGGGAGCAAAGGTGGGGGGTAAAAAGTGGGAGCAAAAGTGGTAGCAAATGTGGGAGAAAAAAATAACTGTGAGCAAAAAGTGGGAGCAAATATGGGATCAAATGTGGGAGCAAAGCAAATATAAAAAAAAGTGGGAGCAAATATGCTAACAAATATGTCAACAAATATACCAGCAAAAGTAAATACACAAGTCAAGATAGATTAAAGTGCAAAGAAAATATGAAAGCAAATATGAGAGCAAAAAGGGTGATTTTCTAAAACAACTAGACATAACAAACTTAGTCATAACCTAACCTCACCTAACCTAACCTCACCTCACCTAACCTAACCTAACCTAACCTCACCTCACCTAACTTCACCTAACCTAACCTAACCTAACCTAACCTATCCTAACCTAACCTAACCTAAACTAACCTCACCTAACCTAACCTCACCTCACCTAACTTCACCTAACCTAACCTAACCTAACTTCACCTAACCTAACTTGAGTGAACTTTACCTAACCTAACCCATCATAACTTCACCTAACCTAACTTTACCTAATCTAACTTCACCTAACCTAACTTTCAACTCTCAGATCAAAATTAAATTCTAGGCATAGTTGAGTTGGAAGCCAAGACTTCAGGGATAACACACAAGTATACTAGCCACTACACCGCAAAATAGGCAAATTATCATGCAACACAACATAAAGTAAAAGTTTCCTGTAGTGTAACTCATTGGCTGTCAACCATAGTTTGGGAATTCAAACCCAAGACCTCAGGACTTTTGTTTTGAACATTATCAGAAATATTATTCCATTTACATTTTGCTGCTGCTGCTTATAGTTATAAGAGTTGGCATTAATATGGAAAGCAAAAAAAATTAAATAAAATGTGGGAGCAAAAAGTGGGAGGAAAACGTGTAAGCAGAAGTGGGAGCAAATATGGGAGCAGAAAGTGGGAGCAAATGTGAAAGCAAAAGTGGGAGCAAAAAGAGCGAGCAAAAGTGAGTGTACAAAGTAGGAGCAAAATGTGTGAGTAAAACGTGGGGGCAAATGTGGTGTTTTACTAAAACAATCTCCCCTAACCTAACCCAAACTAACTTCACCCAACCTAATTTCACCTAACCTAACTTTACTTAACCTAACCTTCCAACTCTCAGATCAAAAATTAAATTCTGGCCATAGTCGAGTTGGAACCCAAAACCTCTGGGATAACACCCAAGTATACTAGCCACTACATCGCGAAATGGGCAAATTATCATGCAACACAACACAAAAATAAAAAGTTTTCTGTAGTGTAACTCATTGGCTGACATTCATAGTTGAGAATTCAAACCCAAGACCTCAGGACTTTTGTTTTGAACATTATCAGAAATATTATTCCATTTACATTTTGCTGTTGCTTATAGTTATAAGAGTTGGCATTAATATGGGAGCAAAAGTGAAAGCAAAAAGTGGGTGCAAGCATGGCTGGTTGTAGAGACTTTCATATCAACAAATACACATAAACTAAATTTTAGTAAAGTGACTTGGCTAATAATAATAATAATATTAACAGTTTAAAAAAATTTTCAAGGGGATTGATATTTTTCAGGATGTAATTTCCAAAGTACTGTCAAGAATAATAATTACATGAACAGATTCCAAGAACTCTAGAGTGCTTTTAAGGTTAATGATTGGCTAGGAGTGAGATAGAGCTAGCTAACCTAAGTTAACCTCAGCTCAGTAAACCTAACCTTGTCGCATGGCATGTTCTACAAGTATAGACTTGCTTTGAGACTGGCTATGACGTCACAGATGAATGGCGGTGGGAGGCTGGACATGACGTTTTTATTATCCAAAAACATTTTCCTTTTTGCCAGCCTCCCACCGCCATTCATCTGTGACGTCATAGCCAGTCTCAAAGCAAGTCTATACTTGTAGAACATGCCATGCGACAAGGTTAGGTTTACTGAGCTGAGGTTAACTTAGGTTAGCTAGCTCTATCTCACTCCTAGCCAATCATTAACCTTAAAAGCACTCTAGAGTTCTTGGAATCTGTTCATGTAATTATTATTCTTGACAGTACTTTGGAAATTACATCCTGAAAAATATCAATCCCCTTGAAATTTTTTTTAAACTGTTAATATTATTATTATTATTAGCCAAGTCACTTTACTAAAATTTAGTTTATGTGTATTTGTTGATATGAAAGTCTCTACAACCAGCCATGCTTGCACCCACTTTTTGCTTTCACTTTTGCTCCCATATTAATGCCAACTCTTATAACTATAAGCAACAGCAAAATGTAAATGGAATAATATTTCTGATAATGTTCAAAACAAAAGTCCTGAGGTCTTGGGTTTGAATTCTCAACTATGAATGTCAGCCAATGAGTTACACTACAGAAAACTTTTTATTTTTGTGTTGTGTTGCATGATAATTTGCCCATTTCGCGATGTAGTGGCTAGTATACTTGGGTGTTATCCCAGAGGTTTTGGGTTCCAACTCGACTATGGCCAGAATTTAATTTTTGATCTGAGAGTTGGAAGGTTAGGTTAAGTAAAGTTAGGTTAGGTGAAATTAGGTTGGGTGAAGTTAGTTTAGGTTAGGTTAGGGGAGATTGTTTTAGTAAAACACCACATTTGCCCCCACGTTTTACTCACACATTTTGCTCCTACTTTGTACACTCACTTTTGCTCGCTCTTTTTGCTCCCACTTTTGCTTTCACATTTGCTCCCACTTTCTGCTCCCATATTTGCTCCCACTTCTGCTTACACGTTTTCCTCCCACTTTTTGCTCCCACATTTTATTTTATTTTTTTTGCTTTCCATATTAATGCCAACTCTTATAACTATAAGCAGCAGCAGCAAAATGTAAATGGAATAATATTTCTGATAATGTTCAAAACAAAAGTCCTGAGGTCTTGGGTTTGAATTCCCAAACTATGGTTGACAGCCAATGAGTTACACTACAGGAAACTTTTACTTTATGTTGTGTTGCATGATAATTTGCCTATTTTGCGGTGTAGTGGCTAGTATACTTGTGTGTTATCCCTGAAGTCTTGGCTTCCAACTCAACTATGCCTAGAATTTAATTTTGATCTGAGAGTTGAAAGTTAGGTTAGGTGAAGTTAGATTAGGTAAAGTTAGGTTAGGTGAAGTTATGATGGGTTAGGTTAGGTAAAGTTCACTCAAGTTAGGTTAGGTGAAGTTAGGTTAGGTTAGGTTAGGTGAAGTTAGGTGAGGTGAGGTTAGGTTAGGTGAGGTTAGTTTAGGTTAGGTTAGGTTAGGATAGGTTAGGTTAGGTTAGGTTAGGTTAGGTGAAGTTAGGTGAGGTGAGGTTAGGTTAGGTTAGGTTAGGTGAGGTGAGGTTAGGTTAGGTGAGGTTAGGTTATGACTAAGTTTGTTATGTCTAGTTGTTTTAGAAAATCACCCTTTTTGCTCTCATATTTGCTTTCATATTTTCTTTGCACTTTAATCTATCTTGACTTGTGTATTTACTTTTGCTGGTATATTTGTTGACATATTTGTTAGCATATTTGCTCCCACTTTTTTTTATATTTGCTTTGCTCCCACATTTGATCCCATATTTGCTCCCACTTTTTGCTCACAGTTATTTTTTTCTCCCACATTTGCTACCACTTTTGCTCCCACTTTTTACCCCCCACCTTTGCTCCCACTTTTTGCATGTATATATGCTCCCACATTAAACTATTGTTGTTATTACCAAGTTGTCTTTACTAGAGATTAGTTTGTGCTTGACAGTTGATATGGAAGTATCAGTGACTAGGTATGGTAAGCCTTATGCATACTATAAAGGATATTCATATATTGTGAAACGAAGCAATAAAAATGGAACTGTTATTTGGCGCTGTTCAAAGCAACGATCGAAACAGTGTCGAGGAATGCTTAAAACAAAAGAATTGGACGTACTTTCTTCAAACAATCATGAATGTAAACTTAATAATCACGCTAGTCTAAATGTAAGGAAAACCCAAACCAAAGCAAGAAACCAAGTCCAAGAGAAAGATAGTACTGCTCAAGATAATATTAACCTCAAGATTAATACACTACAACGCACTCATGCTGTTAGCGAGTTGTTTAATGAGAAACCTTTAACACCTCCTGTGAAACCCATGATCAGACATGCACCCACATCTCAAAAGCCCTCAACCCTATCAGAGACAATATACCCCATCAAAAAGTTAGTGGGGAAAGGTAATAGTGGTAAAAATAACATAACAATGTTAAAGCATTCTAGCACATCTAAAAAGAAGCTTTCAACACTATCAAAGACAACTCAAACCATTGAACAGACTGTGGACACAGGTTGAAATTATCATGGTAATGATAACGATGATAATGATCATCATTATGAAAATGATTTTAATAATGAGGATGATAATCATAATGATGGTGATAATGATGAACTGCTTCCCGAGATTCTGAAACCATTCATAAAAAATAGTAAATGGAACGATCCTAATATATTAGTCGAACGTCTACAGCTCTTGCATGCCTGTAAACAGCTTGGCCATATTGGTTATGAGAAAGAGCTATTAAATATAGAAAATGAACTTCGTAAAGCTGCTATTATTGTGTAATGGGTCAACGTAGCAACACCCCCATCCCCTAAAAAATAATTTTCAACAAGTGTTATGTTTAAAAGAACTGATAAACCAAAAGAGCTGTATTCTGTGTGTCTATCTCTTGTAAAAAATTGATTAAATTGATAAACATAGTTTGTGTATATTTCTTGTTTTCTTGCATGTTCAAGCAATAGTTATGTCAGGGAAGGGATTTGAACCCTTGCTTCCTTATATATTTGGAAATTTGATCTTAAGTCAAACGCCTTAACCACTCGGCCACTCTGACAGTTACTGATTTAATTAGTCTTGTTGGACATTAGTGTTTACAAAACTTTTCTTTTCCCCACTATATATATGCTCAACCACTTTTTGGTTTTTCAATGCTGATTTTTGTTTTGTTTCAATTTTTTTCACTAACATTGCAGTTATTAGTATTGCAAACTGCGTGTTTAATATAGGGTTAAAGGCATTAAATAAATCACAAGCCTTACAGTAGTTGCATATGATGTATGACATGCAACATGTTATTCAAAATTTCAAATAGAGCTGTGCCTTGTTAACATTAAACTCTGTTGGTCATTAAAATAACTACTTGTAAAATAATTCCAGTGTCGAATCCTATTAGCAAATAGCATATATTAAATTTATGTTTCAAGAGTTTTTTATAGCACTAACCATTGACCAAAGGAGTGGGAAAAAGTGGGTTTTTCGGGAAACATTAATCATATCTCTCTTAATAGGCACAATATTAAAACCGTACAAAATGGACAATATTCCCCTAATAATTACCTAAAACTTTTGTCTGAAAGAATTTTTGATATGACCCGTCATTACACTAAGGAATGAGAAAAATGATTTCGGAATTATAAGAAAATGCCAAGAGCTATTAGAGGTTGCCATGGCAACACTACTAAATTGATGAGGGATAAGACATTTGACGTAGCCATGACATTGCACTTGCACGAGATTAGATTCAGTATTTCCATATGACTAAGCCGGCCCCGTGGTGTTGGGGTAGCGCGCCTGCCTCTCACTCGGAGGCCCCGGGTTCGATCCCCGGCTCCATCAGGGATTTTATAACTGACGTGAGGGTTGGAACGGGGTGCACTCAGCCTCGTGAGGACAATTGAGTAGCTGTCTGACAGTGAGACAGCACCCCGATTACGAATACCAAGATTAACAGCCGAGGGGACCCGACGCGCTGATCACGCGTCACCCCAATATCTGCAGGTCAAATGGCTGGGCAGCGGTCGCTTGGTCGGCCTTAGCCCGTCATGGGCTGAATGGTGCCAGGGGTTGACTTTGACATTTGACTAAGTGGTAAGCGGCTTCGGTGACGTAACTGGTAGCAAGCATGCTGAATGTCAATGCCCAAGGTTGCGAGTTCAAAGCCGGCCGAAGTCGTCGGATTTTCTAAGAGCGCTAAAAATCCCTCAGTATGCTTTCCTTTGGAGGGGAAGTTCCAACGTTCGTTGCGAGTTGCTGGTTGTGGTGGCATCTAGTAGCCAAGTTCACAGGTATGTGTCGTTGACGGTAGTACCTGGTAGCAACATTAGGAACTACTGCCTGAAATTGACCGTCTGCAGTCCTTACCTGAATTACAGACTAATACAGCCATTCATAAGTACACAGGGTTACATGACCGTGTTGTCGCAGCCCCTAAACTGAGGAACCAACCAAAATCTCTGCGGGAGATATAATTTTGCGTGAAAAAGTAACAGACCGTTACATAGTTACACATCAGTGTCGAAACCTTGCATAAGGACAGTGTGACCACAAGTATAAAAATGGACCCCAAATGACAAAAAGGTTACCGTTCCACATAAGACAATAAAATTTTTAAAATAAGCATAAAATGACGAAAAACAAAGTTAATTAAGCTCCAATTATAAAATACCTTCTCGCAATAAATGGGGTCTGATCCTTCTACGAAAACCTGCATATTCTGCCTATTTTCGCTTATCCCCAAGTTTGTCCGGTGAAATCTACCTCCGCCTTCCGGCGTGCCGAGAGGACTTTTTTTAAATTCAGATTTGTGTTTCACAGTAAACACAATTATTCTCCGTTTAAAACAAACCATACAATAGAGGAGACCGTCATGAGCTGAAGTGCATAGTCATTTATATTGACTTTAAGGATGGTTGTTGTGAGGGATCGAACACTCCTCTTGTTGGTTTTGGGGAAAGTGTACTCCATTCCATTCCTTTTTTTAAAAGCCACTAATCAGGTCCTAGCATTGGGCAGTTGCAAACCATTTGACTATTCATAACATCAAATGTGCATTTGCCTGGAGTAGAAGTGGGAAACCACATCAGTTTGGTGTATAGAAAACTCACCTCACCTCACCCCAACTCATTGGAAAAATGAAAATCATTTGTTTTTTGTCTTACTTAGGGGCTTGGAAATCATGGTTATCAGTCCCATGTACTATACTTGGGAAAATAATCATGGGCAAGCACACTATTATTAGCTGAGTTTCTAATACCTTTTTGCATACCCTAGGACCAGTATTGCATTATAAGACATGTCATGTGATATAAAACAAAAGAGGTCTTTAATTCCACCCCTGGGCGTCATATCTAGTGTCATGTAGGTTGACGATCACGGAGTTCCAGCTGAGACCGTCATTGCTTCCACTAACTTGTGCTAGGCTCTTCTCTGTCTTATTTCCTGTCGACCACACTTGCCCATCTCGTGTTCTCTACCGACCCCAACATGATTAGGGTATCCGAGCCCTAGGGAGTCTCTTCCTTTTGCAACTTCATTGGCCCTGATTTATTTATTTTTTCTGATATCCTGAGGAGGCAGCCTTGTTTTTATTTTCATGTTATTTCCTGTCTTTTGCTCATGCCCCCCTCAAGAAGGTAGGGTGTATTTAGCCCCACCACTTGCGGTGCACTCTGCATATGGCTACACCCTCAAGGGCTGATCAGTTTGGAAGTTGGCGACCCCAAGGGATTTCTGAGCTGAGTCCAGTTTACCTCCTCTTTATCCATTACCTCTGGGACAAAGCCTCTCCTAGTATACTTTTTATCTGCCTTTCATGGCTCTCCTTCCTTCCAACTCCCTCAATCCACATGCTTGAGGGTTGAGGGCCATTTTTTATTCCTTCTGTTCTTTATTTGACCTATTGTTTTCCATTTCTTCTTCTAGTATATAAGCGTGTAGTAGCTTAGATTTAATTTTCATCTTTACGATGACCCAAACCATTGAGGGTCGCTGTAGAACGCTTCTCTCTTGTCCAAAGGACAGCATGCTGAATTCCTCACTGGTTCATGAATTTTATTCTTTGTTCACTTAGTTCTCATGGCTTTGAAACTGGCTGTCTGTAACGTGATCATTATTCATTTTAACTTCAGCGTACTAAACTAATTTTAAATTAATTATTTTAAATTAATTATTTTAAATTCAGATTTGTGTTTCACAGTAAACACAATTATTATTCTCCGTTTAAAACAAGCCATACCATTATTTTTCTAACATGATAGCTTATACGTGGGCATGGCTATAGATCATCAGCTAAGGATTCAATTTCCATTACCTACACCTCTCATGGTATGCCAATTCGTTAAACTATAGAAAACGTTTCTATATGTTCTGTTACATTATTATTTGACCATCTCACCGTGTAGTGGTTAACCTACTTGGTTGTCAACACTAAGGTCTTGCCTTCCAACCCCGACTATACCATGACATTCATTTCAAGGTTGCCATAAGCTTCACTAAACCTTTGTCAAACCTAACAACGATCTAGTCATGTGCAGAGCACGCCCGCTATCATGCAAATGAGTAATATGAAACTTACTGACAAGGTCGCTGTGCTGTTATCACCAAAGCCAGTGTCTCTGTGCAGATTCAACCCAGTGGTAGTAGGCAAGCCTATGTTTGTTTAAAAATCATCATGAATATAGCTCCACTGTCACCACAGAGGCCCCGGTTCGATTTTTTTTTCTAAAGGCTGCAACAGGGTAGACTGAGTCTTGACAGGTAAAACTTTTTGGGGTGCATTCGTGAACCATGGCAAGGGTTGGCCATCCTGACTTCTTCAACACCTCCAACCAATGTTTACTATTACTGGTCAGTTACCATTTTTTCTTTCTTCGGCTTTTCCCTATTAGTTTGAGTCGCCGGAGCCAACCAGGCTCATTTTGATTTTGGCCGGGGATTTAAGGCCGAATGCCCTTCCTGACGCCACGTGATTTTTCAAGTGAAAATTCTAACCCCCGCTGGCACCGGGATTTGAACCCCAGCCGTCCGGGTAAAAACGAGCAGCTAAGCACCTGCGCCATCACGCTCCCCACAGGTTAGTTATCTATACACACATTAATCCATAATTACCTAATAATAATAATAATAATAACAATCATCCTCCATACACATGTCCATTAAAGCATGGTTTCACAAAGATGCTTATGCTTTTAGGTGTATAACACATTTTTCCTCATAACATGACTAATTACTGTTTTAGGGGTGAAATGATCCATCGAGGTAAAAACCTATATCATCCCCTATTTTTTAAGCCATTACACCTAATTTTAGGATTCTTCGTTTCCTAGATAGGGATTTTTCAATTTGGGGGTTGTTTGCATCCCCCTGCTATTTTTCATCAAAAACAAAAGATCTTAGGTTCATTTATCATTTTTAGGTGTTTAACACGTTTTTTCCCCCATAACATAACTATTTACTGTTTTAGGGGTGAAATGACCAATCGAGGTAAAAGCCCATATCATCCCCTATTTTTTAAGCTATCACACCTAATTTTAGGGTTCTTCGTTTCCGAGATAGGGTTTTTTCAATTTTGGGGGGTAGTTTCACCCCCCTGCTATTTTTCATCAAAAACAAAAGATCTTAGGTTCATTTATCATTTTTAGGTGTTTAACACGTTTTTCTCCCATAACATGACTATTTACTGTTTTAGGGGTGAAATGATCCATCGAGGTAAAAGCCCATATCATCCCCTATTTTTTAAGCTATCACACGTAATTTTAGGCTTCTTCGTTTCCGAGATAGGGATTTTTCAATTTTGGGGGGTAGTTTCACCCCCCTGCTATTTTTCATCAAAAACAAAAGATCTTAGGTTCATTTATCATTTTTAGGTGTTTAACACGTTTTTTCCCCCATAACATAACTATTTACTGTTTTAGGGGTGAAATGATCCATCGAGGTAAAAGCCCATATCATCCCCTATTTTTTAAGCTATCACACCTAATTTTAGGGTTCTTCGTTTCCGAGATAGGGATTTTTCAATTTTGGGGGGTAGTTTCACCCCCCTGCTATTTTTCATCAAAAACAAAATATCTTAGGTTCATTTATCATTTTTAGGTGTTTAACACGTTTTTTTCCCATAACATGACTATTTACTGTTTTAGGGGTGAAATGATCCATCGAGGTAAAAGCCCATATCATCCCCTATTTTTTAAGCTATCACACCTAATTTTAGGCTTCTTCGTTTCCTAGATATGGATTTTTCAATTTTGGGGGGGTAGTTTCACCCCCAAACGGGGGACGTCACCCCAAGTGCTAGGACCCCTCATACAAGTCCCTAGCATAATTGGTTCGCGAGATATGAAGAAAAGTGTCGTTAGGCCCTTTCGACAAAAACGAATCCTACATTCAAAAACGGGGCGTCACCCCCAGGGTTAGAATACTGTCTATGGCAAAATCCCATCAGGGGTTCAGAAAATATTAACAAACGTGTAGTTAGGTCCTTTTGACAAAAGCCGACCGTGCGCGCACATACAAAAAATATTACTATTTCAACCCCCGGGTAAGGGTAGTTTTTATTTTCGTGTGAATATACCCCGTCCATAGAAAAGGAGAGTTCACCACGAGTCCTACGACACCTCATACGTTTAAATCCGATTATTGGTTAGCGAGATAGTAAAAAGCCGATGACCTATTAGTTTTTATGGTTTATTTAAATACATATTAAAAAAAACACTCATTAATAAATCATCATTTAAAAAGCCCGCTCTTTTACAAAAACCGCCAAGTTCGTAGGTATACAAAAATAAATTACAATTTCATCCCCCGGGTAAGGGTAGTTTTTAGTTTGGGGTGGATATACCCCGTCCATGGAAAAGGAGAGTTCACCACGAGTCCTACGACACCTCATACGTTTAAATCCGATTATTGGTTAGCGAGATAGTCAAAAGCCGATGACCTATTAGTTTTATGGTTTATTTCAATACATATTAAAAACACTCATTAATAAATCATCATTTAAAAAGCCCGCCCTCTTACAAAACTCCTCAAGTGCGCATGCGTATTAAAAACATTCATCGCCAAAATGTCAAAAAACAACATGTTTACCCCAAATGGCGTTTCCCAATTCCATCCATTTTTAAAAAATAACCTCACCATCATCTAGAGCGGAAAAAATACCATCTAAACGACCCCTCACTCGACCCTACTCCTCCCCCACCACCTAACCCTTTCCCAACATAGGCATACATATTCAAGCACGAGCGCGACTTCAGGAAACCAACACTACCCCACTACTCGCGAATGACCTTTTAGTTTTGGTCTTTTAATCAAATAAAGAGGCTATAGGAAAGTAGGGGGCATTTCTACCAATGCTAGGACACCCTGTATGTTCAAATCCCATGATTGGTTAGCGAGATATCAGGTTCGGGGCCGCTACGAGGGTGGCTCAATAAAAAGTGGAACAGCTCTCTCCTTACCACACTACTCCCAGAACTAATGCTGGCGCACGGTAACCAGACGACAGCTGCACGCTGCTTGCCTTGTGTATTTGAACACAACACGCGGCCCCAGAACTAATGCTGGCGCACGGTAACCAGACGACAGCTGCACGCTGCTTGCCTTGTGTATTTGAACACAACACGCGGCCCCAGAAATAATGCCTGCGCACGGTAGCTAGACCACAGCTGCACGCTGCTTGCCTTGTGAATTTGAACAGAGCGCGCGGCCCCAGAACTAATGCTGGCGCACGGTAAACAGACGACAGCTGCACGCTGCTTGCCTTGTGTATTTGAACACAACACGCGGCACCAGAACTAATGCTGGCGCACGGTAACCAGACGACAGCTGCACGCTGCTTGCCTTGTGTATTTGAACAGAGCGCGCGGCCCCAGAACTAATGCTGGCGCACGGTAACCAGACGACAGCTGCACGCTGCTTGCCTTGTGTATTTGAACAGAGCGCACGGCTCCAGAACTAATGCTGGCGCACGGTAGCTAGACGACAGCTGCACGCTGCTTGCCTTGTGTATTTGAACACAACACGCGGCTCCAGAACTAATGCTGGCGCACGGTAGCTAGACGACAGCTGCACGCTGCTTGCCTTGTGTATTTGAACAGAGCGCGCAGCCCCAGAACTAATGCTGGCGCACGGAAGCTAGACGACAGCTGCACGCTGCTTGCCTTGTGTATTTGAACAGAGCGCACGGCTCCAGAACTAATGCTGGCGCACGGTTGCTAGACGACAGCTGCACGCTGCTTGCCTTGTGTATTTGAACAGAGCGCACGGCTCCAGAACTAATGCTGGCGCACGGTAGCTAGACGACAGCTGCACGCTGCTTGCCTTGTGTATTTGAACACAACACGCGGCTCCAGAACTAATGCTGGCGCACGGTAACCAGACGACAGCTGCACGCTGCTTGCCTTGTGTATTTGAACAGAGCGCACGGCTCCAGAACTAATGCTGGCGCACGGTAACCAGACGACAGCTGCACGCTGCTTGCCTTGTGTATTTGAACAGAGCGCGCGGCCCCAGAACTAATGCTGGCGCACGGAAGCTAGACGACAGATGCACGCTGCTTGCCTTGTGTATTTGAACAGAGCGCGCGGCCCCAGAACTAATGCTGGCGCACGGTAGCTAGACCACAGCTGCACGCTGCTTGCCTTGTGTATTTGAACACAACACGCGGCTCCAGAACTAATGCTGGCGCACGGTGGCTAGACGACAGCTGCACGCTGCTTGCCTTGTGTATTTGAACACAACACGCGGCACCAGAACTAATGCTGGCGCACGGTAACCAGACGACAGCTGCACGCTGCTTGCCTTGTGCATTTGAACACAACACGCGGCACCAGAACTAATGCTGGCGCATGGTAACCAGACGACAGCTGCACGCTGCTTGCCTTGTGTATTTGAACAGAGCGCGCGGCCCCAGAACTAAAGCTGGCGCACGGTAGCTAGACGACAGCTGCACGCTGCTTGCCTTGTGTATTTGAACACAACACGCGGCTCCAGAACTAATGCTGGCGCACGGTGGCTAAACGACAGCTGCACGCTGCTTGCCTTGTGTATTTGAACACAACACGCGGCTCCAGAACTAATGCTGGCGCACGGTGGCTAGACGACAGCTGCACGCTGCTTGCCTTGTGTATTTGAACACAACACGCAGCCCCAGAACTAATGCTGGCGCACGGTAACCAGACGACAGCTGCACGCTGCTTGCCTTGTGTATTTGAACACAACACGCGGCCCCAGAACTAATGCTGGCGCACGGTGGCTAGACGACAGCTGCACGCTGCTTGCCTTGTGTATTTGAACACAACACGCGGCCCCAGAACTAATGCTGGCGCACGGTAACCAGACGACAGCTGCACGCTGCTTGCCTTGTGTATTTGAACACAACACGCGGCTCCAGAACTAATGCTGGCGCACGGTAACCAGACGACAGCTGCACGCTGCTTGCCTTGTGTATTTGAACACAACACGCGGCACCAGAACTAATGCTGGCGCATGGAAGCTAGACGACAGCTGCACGCTGCTTGCCTTGTGTATTTGAACACAACGCGCGGCCCCAGAACTAATGCTGGCGCACGGTAACCAGACGACAGCTGCACGCTGCTTGCCTTGTGTATTTGAACACAACGCGCGGCCCCAGAACTAATGCTGGCGCACGGTAACCAGACGACAGCTGCACGCTGCTTGCCTTGTGTATTTGAACACAACACGCGGCCCCAGAACTAATGCTGGCGCACGGTGGCTAGACGACAGCTGCACGCTGCTTGCCTTGTGAATTTGAACAGAGCGCGCGGCCCCAGAACTAATGCTGGCGCACGACAGCTAGACGACAGCTGCACGCTGCTTGCCTTGTGTATTTGAACACAACACGCGGCCCCAGAACTAATGCTGGCGCACGGTGGCTAGACGACAGCTGCACGCTGCTTGCCTTGTGAATTTGAACAGAGCGCACTGCCCCAGAACTAATGCTGGCGCACGGTGGCTAGACGACAGCTGCACGCTGCTTGCCTTGTGAATTAGAACAGAGCGCGCGGCCCCAGAACTAATGCTGGCACACGATAGCTAGACGACAGCTGCACGCTGCTTGCCTTGTGAATTTGAACAGAGCGCACGGCCCCAGAACTAATGCTGGCGCACGGTAACCAGACGACAGCTGCACGCTGCTTGCCTTGTGTATTTGAACACAACACGCGGCACCAGAACTAATGCTGGCGCACGGTAGCTAGACGACAGCTGCACGCTGCTTGCCTTGTGTATTTGAACACAGCGCGCGGCCCCAGAACTAATGCTGGCGCACGGTAGCTAGACGACAGCTGCACACTGCTTGCCTTGTGTATTTGAACACAACGCGCGGCCCCAGAACTAATGCTGGCGCACGGTGGCTAGACCAGAGCTGCACACTGCTTGCCTTGTGTATTTGAACACAACGCGCGGCCCCAGAACTAATGCTGGCGCACGGTAGCTAGACGACAGCTGCACACTGCTTGCCTTGTGTATTTGAACACAACGCGCGGCCCCAGAACTAATGCTGGCGCACGGTGGCTAGACCACAGCTGCACACTGCTTGCCTTGTGTATTTGAACACAACGCGCGGCCCCAGAACTAATGCTGGCGCACGGTAGCTAGACGACAGCTGCACACTGCTTGCCTTGTGTATTTGAACACAACGCGCGGCCCCAGAACTAATGCTGGCGCACGGTGGCTAGACCAAAGCTGCACACTGCTTGCCTTGTGTATTTGAACACAACGCGCGGCCCCAGAACTAATGCTGGCGCACGGTAGCTAGACGACAGCTGCACACTGCTTGCCTTGTGTATTTGAACACAACGCGCGGCCCCACAACTAATGCTGGCGCACGGTGGCTAGACCACAGCTGCACACTGCTTGCCTTGTGTATTTGAACACAACACGCGGCACCAGAACTAATGCTGGCGCACGGTGGCTAGACCACAGCTGCACGCTGCTTGCCTTGTGTATTTGAACACAACACGCGGCTCCAGAACTAATGCTGGCGCACGGTAGCTAGACGACAGCTGCACGCTGCTTGCCTTGTGTATTTGAACACAACACGCGGCCCCAGAACTAATGCTGGCGCACGGTGGCTAGACGACAGCTGCACGCTGCTTGCCTTGTGTATTTGAACACAAAACGCGGCCCCAGAACTAATGCTGGCGCACGGTGGCTAGACGAAAGCTGCACACTGCTTGCCTTGTGTATTTGAACACAACACGCGGCTCCAGAACTAATGCTGGCGCATGGAAGCTAGACCACAGCTGCACACTGCTTGCCTTGTGTATTTGAACACAACACGCGGCCCCAGAACTAATGCTGGCGCACGGTGGCTAGACGACAGCTGCACGCTGCTTGCCTTGTGTATTTGAACACAACACGCGGCTCCAGAACTAATGCTGGCGCATGGAAGCTAGACGACAGCTGCACGCTGCTTGCCTTGTGAATTTGAACAGAGCGCACGGCTCCAGAACTAATGCTGGCGAACGGTAACCAGACGACAGCTGCACGCTGCTTGCCTTGTGTATTTGAACAGAGCGCGCGGCCCCAGAACTAATGCTGGCGCACGGTAGTTAGACGACAGCTGCACGCTGCTTGCCTTGTGTATTTGAACAGAGCACGCGGCCCCAGAACTAATGCTGGCGCACGGTAACCAGACGACAGCTGCACGCTGCTTGCCTTGTGTATTTGAACAGAGCGCACGGCTCCAGAACTAATGCTGGCGCACGGTAACCAGACGACAGCTGCACGCTGCTTGCCTTGTGTATTTGAACTGAGCGCGCGGCCCCAGAACTAATGCTGGCGCACGGTAGCTAGACGACAGCTGCACGCTGCTTGCCTTGTGTATTTGAACACAACACGCGGCACCAGAACTAATGCTGGCGCACGGTAACCAGACGACAGCTGCACGCTGCTTGCCTTGTGTATTTGAACAGAGCGCGCGGCCCCAGAACTAATGCTGGCGCACGGTAACCAGACGACAGCTGCACGCTGCTTGCCTTGTGTATTTGAACAGAGCGCGCGGCCCCAGAACTAATGCTGGCGCACGGTAGCTGGACGACAGCTGCACGCTGCTTGCCTTGTGTATTTGAACAGAGCGCGCGGCCCCAGAACTAATGCTGGCGCACGGTGGCTAGACGACAGCTGCACGCTGCTTGCCTTGTGAATTTGAACAGAGCGCACGGCCCCAGAACTAATGCTGGCGCACGGTAACCAGACGACAGCTGCACGCTGCTTGCCTTGTGTATTTGAACACAACACGCGGCACCAGAACTAATGCTGGCGCACGGTAACCAGACGACAGCTGCACGCTGCTTGCCTTGTGTATTTGAACAGAGCGCACGGCTCCAGAACTAATGCTGGCGCACGGTAACCAGACGACAGCTGCACGCTGCTTGCCTTGTGAATTTGAACAGAGCGCACGGCTCCAGAACTAATGCTGGCGCACGGTAACCAGACGACAGCTGCACGCTGCTTGCCTTGTGTATTTGAACAGAGCGCACGGCTCCAGAACTAATGCTGGCGCACGGTAACCAGACGACAGCTGCACGCTGCTTGCCTTGTGAATTTGAACACAACACGCGGCACCAGAACTAATGCTGGCGCACGGTAACCAGACGACACCTGCACGCTGCTTGCCTTGTGTATTTGAACACAACGCGCGGCCCCAGAACTAATGCTGGCGCACAGTAACCAGACGACAGCTGCAAGCTGCTTGCCTTGTGTATTTGAACACAACGCGCGGCCCCAGAACTAATGCTGGCGCACGGTGGCTAGACGACAGCTGCACGCTGCTTGCCTTGTGTATTTGAACACAACACGCGGCTCCAGAACTAATGCTGGCGCACGGTGGCTAGACGACAGCTGCACGCTGCTTGCCTTGTGTATTTGAACACAACGCGCGGCCCCAGAGCTAATGCTGGCGCACGGAAGCTAGACGACAGCTGCACGCTGCTTGCCTTGTGTATTTGAACACAACACGCGGCTCCAGAACTAATGCTGGCGCACGGTGGCTAGACGACAGCTGCACGCTGCTTGCCTTGTGTATTTGAACAGAGCGCGCGGCCCCAGAACTAATGCTGGCGCACGGTAACCAGACGACAGCTGCACGCTGCTTGCCTTGTGTATTTGAACACAACACGCAGCCCCAGAACTAATGCTGGCGCACAGTAACCAGACGACAGCTGCACGCTGCTTGCCTTGTGAATTTGAACAGAGCGCGCGGCCCCAGAACTTATGCTGGCGCACGGTAGCCAGACGACTGCTGCACGCTGCTTGCCTTGTGTATTTGAACACAACACGCAGCCCCAGAACTAATGCTGGCGCACGGTAACCAGACGACAGCTGCACGCTGCTTGCCTTGTGTATTTGAACACAACACGCGTCTCCAGAACTAATGCTGGCGCACGGAAGCCAGACGACAGCTGCACGCTGCTTGCCTTGTGTATTTGAACAGAGCGCGCGGCCCCAGAACTAATGCTGGCGCACGGTAACCAGACGACAGCTGCACGCTGCTTGCCTTGTGTATTTGAACAGAGCGCGCGGCCCCAGAACTAATGCTGGCGCACGGAAGCCAGACGACAGCTGCACGCTGCTTGCCTTGTGTATTTGAACAGAGCGCGCGGCTCCAGAACTAATGCTGGCGCACGGTAACCAGACGACAGCTGCACGCTGCTTGCCTTGTGTATTTGAACACAACACGCGGCCCCAGAAATAATGCTGGCGCACGGTAGCTAGACCACAGCTGCACGCTGCTTGCCTTGTGAATTTGAACAGAGCGCGCGGCCCCAGAACTAATGCTGGCGCACGGTAAACAGACGACAGCTGCACGCTGCTTGCCTTGTGTATTTGAACACAACACGCGGCACCAGAACTAATGCTGGCGCACGGTAACCAGACGACAGCTGCACGCTGCTTGCCTTGTGTATTTGAACAGAGCGCGCGGCCCCAGAACTAATGCTGGCGCACGGTAACCAGACGACAGCTGCACGCTGCTTGCCTTGTGTATTTGAACACAACACGCGGCTCCAGAACTAATGCTGGCGCACGGAAGCTAGACGACAGCTGCACGCTGCTTGCCTTGTGTATTTGAACAGAGCGCACGGCTCCAGAACTAATGCTGGCGCACGGTAACTAGACGACAGCTGCACGCTGCTTGCCTTGTGTATTTGAACAGAGCGCACGGCTCCAGAACTAATGCTGGCGCACGGTAGCTAGACGACAGCTGCACGCTGCTTGCCTTGTGTATTTGAACACAACACGCGGCTCCAGAACTAATGCTGGCGCACGGTAACCAGACGACAGCTGCACGCTGCTTGCCTTGTGTATTTGAACAGAGCGCACGGCTCCAGAACTAATGCTGGCGCACGGTAACCAGACGACAGCTGCACGCTGCTTGCCTTGTGTATTTGAACAGAGCGCGCGGCCCCAGAACTAATGCTGGCGCACGGAAGCTAGACGACAGCTGCACGCTGCTTGCCTTGTGTATTTGAACAGAGCGCGCGGCCCCAGAACTAATGCTGGCGCACGGTAGCTAGACCACAGCTGCACGCTGCTTGCCTTGTGTATTTGAACACAACACGCGGCTCCAGAACTAATGCTGGCGCACGGTGGCTAGACGACAGCTGCACGCTGCTTGCCTTGTGTATTTGAACACAACACGCGGCACCAGAACTAATGCTGGCGCACGGTAACCAGACGACAGCTGCACGCTGCTTGCCTTGTGTATTTGAACACAACACGCGGCACCAGAACTAATGCTGGCGCACGGTAACCAGACGACAGCTGCACGCTGCTTGCCTTGTGTATTTGAACAGAGCGCGCGGCCCCAGAACTAATGCTGGCGTACGGTAGCTAGACGACAGCTGCACGCTGCTTGCCTTGTGTATTTGAACACAACACGCGGCTCCAGAACTAATGCTGGCGCACGGTGGCTAGACGACAGCTGCACGCTGCTTGCCTTGTGTATTTGAACACAACACGCGGCTCCAGAACTAATGCTGGCGCACGGTGGCTAGACGACAGCTGCACGCTGCTTGCCTTGTGTATTTGAACACAACACGCAGCCCCAGAACTAATGCTGGCGCACGGTAACCAGACGACAGCTGCACGCTGCTTGCCTTGTGCATTTGAACACAACACGCGGCCCCAGAACTAATGCTGGCGCACGGTGGCTAGACGACAGCTGCACGCTGCTTGCCTTGTGTATTTGAACACAACACGCGGCCCCAGAACTAATGCTGGCGCACGGTAACCAGACGACAGCTGCACGCTGCTTGCCTTGTGTATTTGAACAGAGCGCGCGGCCCCAGAACTAATGCTGGCGCACGGTAACCAGACGACAGCTGCACGCTGCTTGCCTTGTGTATTTGAACAGAGCGCACGGCTCCAGAACTAATGCTGGCGCACGGTAACTAGACGACAGCTGCACGCTGCTTGCCTTGTGTATTTGAACACAACACGCGGCTCCAGAACTAATGCTGGCGCACGGTAGCTAGACGAGAGCTGCACGCTGCTTGCCTTGTGTATTTGAACAGAGCGCGCAGCCCCAGAACTAATGCTGGCGCACGGAAGCTAGACGACAGCTGCACGCTGCTTGCCTTGTGTATTTGAACAGAGCGCACGGCTCCAGAACTAATGCTGGCGCACGGTAGCTAGACGACAGCTGCACGCTGCTTGCCTTGTGTATTTGAACACAACACGCGGCTCCAGAACTAATACTGGCGCACGGTAACCAGACGACAGCTGCACGCTGCTTGCCTTGTGTATTTGAACAGAGCGCACGGCTCCAGAACTAATGCTGGCGCACGGTAACCAGACGACAGCTGCACGCTGCTTGCCTTGTGTATTTGAACAGAGCGCGCGGCCCCAGAACTAATGCTGGCGCACGGAAGCTAGACGACAGCTGCACGCTGCTTGCCTTGTGTATTTGAACAGAGCGCGCGGCCCCAGAACTAATGCTGGCGCACGGTAGCTAGACCACAGCTGCACGCTGCTTGCCTTGTGTATTTGAACACAACACGCGGCTCCAGAACTAATGCTGGCGCACGGTGGCTAGACGACAGCTGCACGCTGCTTGCCTTGTGTATTTGAACACAACACGCGGCACCAGAACTAATGCTGGCGCACGGTAACCAGACGACAGCTGCACGCTGCTTGCCTTGTGTATTTGAACACAACACGCGGCACCAGAACTAATGCTGGCGCACGGTAACCAGACGACAGCTGCACGCTGCTTGCCTTGTGTATTTGAACAGAGCGCGCGGCCCCAGAACTAATGCTGGCGCACGGTAGCTAGACGAAAGCTGCACGCTGCTTGCCTTGTGTATTTGAACACAACACGCGGCTCCAGAACTAATGCTGGCGCACGGTGGCTAGACGACAGCTGCACGCTGCTTGCCTTGTGTATTTGAACACAACACGCGGCTCCAGAACTAATGCTGGCGCACGGTGGCTAGACGACAGCTGCACGCTGCTTGCCTTGTGTATTTGAACACAACACGCAGCCCCAGAACTAATGCTGGCGCACGGTAAACAGACGACAGCTGCACGCTGCTTGCCTTGTGTATTTGAACACAACACGCGGCCCCAGAACTAATGCTGGCGCACGGTAACCAGACGACAGCTGCACGCTGCTTGCCTTGTGTATTTGAACACAACACGCGGCTCCAGAACTAATGCTGGCGCACGGTAACCAGACGACAGCTGCACGCTGCTTGCCTTGTGTATTTGAACACAACACGCGACACCAGAACTAATGCTGGCGCATGGAAGCTAGACGACAGCTGCACGCTGCTTGCCTTGTGTATTTGAACACAACGCGCGGCCCCAGAACTAATGCTGGCGCACGGTAACCAGACGACAGCTGCACGCTTCTTGCCTTGTGTATTTGAACACAACGCGCGGCCCCAGAACTAATGCTGGCGCACGGTAACCAGACGACAGCTGCACGCTGCTTGCCTTGTGTATTTGAACACAACACGCGGCCCCAGAACTAATGCTGGCGCACGGTGGCTAGACGACAGCTGCACGCTGCTTGCCTTGTGAATTTGAACAGAGCGCGCGGCCCCAGAACTAATGCTGGCGCACGATAGCTAGACGACAGCTGCACGCTGCTTGCCTTGTGTATTTGAACACAACACGCGGCCCCAGATTTAATGCTGGCGCACGGTGGCTAGACGACAGCTGCACGCTGCTTGCCTTGTGAATTTGAACAGAGCGCACTGCCCCAGAACTAATGCTGGCGCACGGTGGCTAGACGACAGCTGCACGCTGCTTGCCTTGTGAATTTGAACAGAGCGCGCGGCCCCAGAACTAATGCTGGCGCACGATAGCTAGACGACAGCTGCACGCTGCTTGCCTTGTGAATTTGAACAGAGCGCACGGCCCCAGAACTAATGCTGGCGCACGGTAACCAGACGACAGCTGCACGCTACTTGCCTTGTGTATTTGAACACAACACGCGGCACCAGAACTAATGCTGGCGCACGGTAGCTAGACGACAGCTGCACGCTGCTTGCCTTGTGTATTTGAACACAGCGCGCGGCCCCAGAACTAATGCTGGCGCACGGTAGCTAGACGACAGCTGCACACTGCTTGCCTTGTGTATTTGAACACAACGCGCGGCCCCAGAACTAATGCTGGCGCACGGTGGCTAGACCAGAGCTGCACACTGCTTGCCTTGTGTATTTGAACACAACGCGCGGCCCCAGAACTAATGCTGGCGCACGGTAGCTAGACGACAGCTGCACACTGCTTGCCTTGTGTATTTGAACACAACGCGCGGCCCCAGAACTAATGCTGGCGCACGGTAGCTAGACGACAGCTGCACACTGCTTGCCTTGTGTATTTGAACACAACGCGCGGCCCCAGAACTAATGCTGGCGCACGGTGGCTAGACCACAGCTGCACACTGCTTGCCTTGTGTATTTGAACACAACGCGCGGCCCCAGAACTAATGCTGGCGCACGGTAGCTAGACGACAGCTGCACACTGCTTGCCTTGTGTATTTGAACACAACGCGCGGCTCCACAACTAATGCTGGCGCACGGTGGCTAGACCACAGCTGCACACTGCTTGCCTTGTGTATTTGAACACAACACGCGGCACCAGAATTAATGCTGGCGCACGGTGGCTAGACCACAGCTGCACGCTGCTTGCCTTGTGTATTTGAACACAACACGCGGCTCCAGAACTAATGCTGGCGCACGGTAGCTAGACGACAGCTACACGCTGCTTGCCTTGTGTATTTGAACACAACACGCGGCCCCAGAACTAATGCTGGCGCACGGTGGCTAGACGACAGCTGCACGCTGCTTGCCTTGTGTATTTGAACACAACACGCGGCCCCAGAACTAATGCTGGCGCACGGTGGCTAGACGAAAGCTGCACACTGCTTGCCTTGTGTATTTGAACACAACACGCGGCTCCAGAACTAATGCTGGCGCATGGAAGCTAGACCACAGCTGCACACTGCTTGCCTTGTGTATTTGAACACAACACGCGGCCCCAGAACTAATGCTGGCGCACGGTGGCTAGACGACAGCTGCACGCTGCTTGCCTTGTGTATTTGAACACAACACGCGGCTCCAGAACTAATGCTGGCGCATGGAAGCTAGACGACAGCTGCACGCTGCTTGCCTTGTGAATTTGAACAGAGCGCACGGCTCCAGAACTAATGCTGGCGAACGGTAACCAGACGACAGCTGCACGCTGCTTGCCTTGTGTATTTGAACAGAGCGCACGGCTCCAGAACTAATGCTGGCGCACGGTAACCAGACGACAGCTGCACGCTGCTTGCCTTGTGTATTTGAACTGAGCGCGCGGCCCCAGAACTAATGCTGGCGCACGGTAGCTAGACGAGAGCTGCACGCTGCTTGCCTTGTGTATTTGAACACAACACGCGGCACCAGAACTAATGCTGGCGCACGGTAACCAGACGACAGCTGCACGCTGCTTGCCTTGTGTATTTGAACAGAGCGCGCGGCCCCAGAACTAATGCTGGCGCACGGTAACCAGACGACAGCTGCACGCTGCTTGCCTTGTGTATTTGAACAGAGCGCGCGGCCCCAGAACTAATGCTGGCGCACGGTAGCTGGACGACAGCTGCACGCTGCTTGCCTTGTGTATTTGAACAGAGCGCGCGGCCCCAGAACTAATGCTGGCGCACGGTGGCTAGACGACAGCTGCACGCTGCTTGCCTTGTGAATTTGAACACAACACGCGGCCCCAGAACTAATACTGGCGCACGGTAACCAGACGACAGCTGCACGCTGCTTGCCTTGTGAATTTGAACACAACACGCGGCCCCAGAACTAATACTGGCGCACGGTAACCAGACGACAGATGCACGCTGCTTGCCTTGTGTATTTGAACACAACACGCGGCTCCAGAACTAATGCTGGCGCACGGTAACCAGACGACAGCTGCACGCTGCTTGCCTTGTGTATTTGAACACAACACGCGGTCCCAGAACTAATGCTGGCGCACGGTAACCAGACGACAGTTGCACGCTGCTTGCCTTGTGTATTTGAACACAGCACGCGGCCCCAGAACTAATGCTGGCGCACGGTAACCAGACGACAGCTGCACGCTGCTTGCCTTGTGTATTTGAACACAACACGCGGCTCCAGAACTAATGCTGGCGCACGGTAGCTAGACGACAGCTGCACGCTGCTTGCCTTGTGTATTTGAACACAGCACGCGGCCCCAGAACTAATGCTGGCGCACGGTAACCAGACGACAGCTGCACGCTGCTTGCCTTGTGTATTTGAACACAGCGCGCGGCTCCAGAACTAATGCTGGCGCACGGTAACCAGACGACAGCTGCACGCTGCTTGCCTTGTGTATTTGAACACAACACGCGGCACCAGAACTAATGCTGGAGCACGGTAACCAGACGACAGCTGCACGCTGCTTGCCTTGTGTATTTGAACACAACACGCGGCACCAGAACTAATGCTGGCGCACGGTAGCCAGACGACAGCTGCACGCTGCTTGCCTTGTGTATTTGAACACAACACGCGGCCCCAGAACTAATACTGGCGCACTGTAGCTAGACGACAGCTGCACGCTGCTTGCCTTGTGTATTTGAACACAGCACGCGGCCCCAGAACTAATGCTGGCGCACGGTAGCTAGACGACAGCTGCACGCTGCTTACCTTGTGTATTTGAACACAGCACGCGGCCCCAGAACTAATGCTGGCGCACGGTAACCAGACGACAGCTGCACGCTGCTTGCCTTGTGTATTTGAACACAACACGAGGCCCCAGAACTAATGCTGGCCCACGGTAACCAGACGACAGCTGCACGCTGCTTGCCTTGTGTATTTGAACACAACACGAGGCCCCAGAACTAATGCTGGCGCACGGTAACCAGACGACAGCTGCACGCTGCTTGCCTTGTGTATTTGAACACAACACGAGGCCCCAGAACTAATGCTGGCGCACGGTAACCAGACGACAGCTGCACGCTGCTTGCCTTGTGTATTTGAACACAACACGAGGCCCCAGAACTAATGCTGGCGCACGGTAACCAGACGACAGCTGCACGCTGCTTGCCTTGTGTATTTGAACACAACACGAGGCCCCAGAACTAATGCTGGCGCACGGTAACCAGATGACAATTGCACGCTGCTTGCCTTGTGCATTTGAACACAGCACGCGGCCCCAGAACTAATGCTGGCGCACGGTAACCAGACGACAGCTGCACGCTGCTTGCCTTGTGTATTTGAACACAACACGCGGCCCCAGAACTAATGCTGGCGCACGGTAACCAGACGACAGCTGCACGCTGCTTGCCTTATGTATTTGAACACAGCGCGCGGCTCCAGAACTAATGCTGGCGCACGGTAACCAGACGACAGCTGCACGCTGCTTGCCTTGTGTATTTGAACACAGCACGCGGCCCCAGAACTAATACTGGCGCACGGTAGCTAGACGACAGCTGCACGCTGCTTGCCCTGTGAATTTGAATACAACACGCGGCCCCAGAACTAATACTGGCGCACGGTAGCTAGACGACAGCTGCACGCTGCTTGCCTTGTGTATTTGAACACAACACGAGGCCCCAGAACTAATGCTGGCGCACGGTAACCAGATGACAATTGCACGCTGCTTGCCTTGTGTATTTGAACACAACACGCGGCTCCAGAACTAATGCTGGCGCACGGTAGCTAGACGACAGCTGCACGCTGCTTGCCTTGTGTATTTGAACACAGCACGCGGCCCCAGAACTAATGCTGGCGCACGGTAACCAGACGACAGCTGCACGCTGCTTGCCTTATGTATTTGAACACAGCGCGCGGCTCCAGAAATAATGCTGGCGCACGGTAACCAGACGACAGCTGCACGCTGCTTGCCTTGTGTATTTGAACACAACACGCGGCTCCAGAACTAATGCTGGCGCACGGTAACCAGACGACAGCTGCACGCTGCTTGCCTTGTGTATTTGAACACAACACGAGGTTCCAGAACTAATGCTGGCGCACGGTAACCAGACAACAGTTGCACGCTGCTTGCCTTGTGTATTTGAACACAACACGCGGCCCCAGAACTAATGCTGGCGCAAGGTAACCAGACGACAGCTGCACGCTGCTTGCCTTATGTATTTGAACACAGCGCGCGGCTCCAGAACTAATGCTGGCGCACGGTAACCAGACGACAGCTGCACGCTGCTTGCCTTGTGTATTTGAACACAGCACGCGGCCCCAGAACTAATACTGGCGCACGGTAGCTAGACGACAGCTGCACGCTGCTTGCCTTGTGTATTTGAACACAACACGAGGCTCCAGAACTAATGCTGGCGCACGGTAACCAGACGACAGCTGCACGCTGCTTGCCTTGTGTATTTGAACACAACACGCGGCTCCAGAACTAATGCTGGCGCACGGTAACCAGACGACAGCTGCACGCTGCTTGCCTTGTGTATTTGAACACAACACGCGGCTCCAGAACTAATGCTGAAGCACGGTAACCAGACGACAGTTGCACGCTGCTTGCCTTGTGTATTTGAACACAACACGCGGCCCCAGAACTAATGCTGGCGCACGGTAACCAGACGACAGCTGCACGCTGCTTGCCTTGTGTATTTGAACACAACACGCGGCTCCAGAACTAATGCTGGCGCACGGTAAACAGACGACAGCTGCACGCTGCTTGCCTTGTGTATTTGAACACAACACGCAGCTCCAGAACTAATGCTGGCGCACGGTAACCAGACGACAGCTGCACGCTGCTTGCCTTGTGTATTTGAACACAACACGCGGCTCCAGAACTAATGCTGGCGCACGGTAACCAGACGACAGCTGCACGCTGCTTGCCTTGTGTATTTGAACACAACACGCGGCTCCAGAACTAATGCTGGCGCACGGTAACCAGACGACAGTTGCACGCTGCTTGCTTTGTGTATTTGAACACAACACGCGGCTCCAGAACTAATGCTGGCGCACGGTAACCAGACGACAGCTGCACGCTGCTTGCCTTGTGTATTTGAACACAACACGAGGCTCCAGAACTAATGCTGGAGCACGGTAACCAGACGACAGCTGCACGCTGCTTGCCTTATGTATTTGAACACAGCGCGCGGCTCCAGAACTAATGCTGGCGCACGGTAACCAGACGACAGCTGCACGCTGCTTGCCTTGTGTATTTGAACACAGCACGCGGCCCCAGAACTAATACTGGCGCACGGTAGCTAGACGACAGCTGCACGCTGCTTGCCTTGTGTACTTGAACACAACACGCGGCTCCAGAACTAATGCTGGCGCACGGTAACTAGACGACAGCTGCACGCTGCTTGCCTTGTGTATTTGAACACAACACGCGGCTCCAGAACTAATGCTGAAGCACGGTAACCAGACGACAGTTGCACGCTGCTTGCCTTGTGTATTTGAACACAACACGCGGCCCCAGAACTAATGCTGGCGCACGGTAACCAGACGAGAGCTGCACGCTGCTTGCCTTGTGTATTTGAACACAACACGCGGCTCCAGAACTAATGCTGGCGCACGGTAACCAGACGACAGCTGCACGCTGCTTGCCTTGTGTATTTGAACACAACACGCGGCTCCAGAACTAATGCTGGCGCACGGTAACCAGACGACAGCTGCACGCTGCTTGCCTTGTGTATTTGAACACAACACGCGGCTCCAGAACTAATGCTGGCGCACGGTAACCAGACGACAGCTGCACGCTGCTTGCCTTATGTATTTGAACACAGCGCGCGGCTCCAGAACTAATGCTGGCGCACGGTAACCAGACGACAGCTGCACGCTGCTTGCCTTGTGTATTTGAACACAGCACGCGGCCCCAGAACTAATACTGGCGCACGGTAGCTAGACGACAGCTGCACGCTGCTTGCCCTGTGAATTTGAATACAACACGCGGCCCCAGAACTAATACTGGCGCACGGTAGCTAGACGACAGCTGCACGCTGCTTGCCTTGTGTATTTGAACACAACACGCGGCTCCAGAACTAATGCTGGCGCACGGTAGCTAGACGACAGCTGCACGCTGCTTGCCTTGTGTATTTGAACACAGCACGCGGCCCCAGAACTAATGCTGGCGCACGGTAATCAGACGACAGCTGCACGCTGCTTGCCTTATGTATTTGAACACTGCGCGCGGCTCCAGAAATAATGCTGGCGCACGGTAACCAGACGACAGCTGCACGCTGCTTGCCTTGTGTATTTGAACACAACACGCGGCTCCAGAACTAATGCTGGCGCACGGTAACCAGACGACAGCTGCACGCTGCTTGCCTTGTGTATTTGAACACAACACGAGGTTCCAGAACTAATGCTGGCGCACGGTAACCAGACAACAGTTGCACGCTGCTTGCCTTGTGTATTTGAACACAACACGCGGCCCCAGAACTAATGCTGGTGCAAGGTAACCAGACGACAGCTGCACGCTGCTTGCCTTATGTATTTGAACACAGCGCGCGGCTCCAGAACTAATGCTGGCGCACGGTAACCAGACGACAGCTGCACGCTGCTTGCCTTGTGTATTTGAACACAGCACGCGGCCCCAGAACTAATACTGGCGCACGGTAGCTAGACGACAGCTGCACGCTGCTTGCCTTGTGTATTTGAACACAACACGAGGCTCCAGAACTAATGCTGGCGCACGGTAACCAGGCGACAGCTGCACGCTGCTTGCCTTGTGTATTTGAACACAACACGCGGCTCCAGAACTAATGCTGGCGCACGGTAACCAGACGACAGCTGCACGCTGCTTGCCTTGTGTATTTGAACACAACACGCGGCTCCAGAACTAATGCTGAAGCACGGTAACCAGACGACAGTTGCACGCTGCTTGCCTTGTGTATTTGAACACAACACGCGGCCCCAGAACTAATGCTGGCGCACGGTAACCAGACGACAGCTGCACGCTGCTTGCCTTGTGTATTTGAACACAACACGCGGCTCCAGAACTAATGCTGGCGCACGGTAACCAGACGACAGCTGCACGCTGCTTGCCTTGTGTATTTGAACACAACACGCGGCTCCAGAACTAATGCTGGCGCACGGTAACCAGACGACAGCTGCACGCTGCTTGCCTTGTGTATTTGAACACAACACGCGGCTCCAGAACTAATGCTGGCGCACGGTAACCAGACGACAGCTGCACGCTGCTTGCCTTGTGTATTTGAACACAACACGCGGCTCCAGAACTAATGCTGGCGCACGGTAACCAGACGACAGTTGCACGCTGCTTGCTTTGTTTATTTGAACACAACACGCGGCTCCAGAACTAATGCTGGCGCACGGTAACCAGACGACAGCTGCACGCTGCTCTCCTTGTGTATTTGAACACAGCACGCGGCCCCAGAACTAATGCTGGCGCACGGTAACCAGACGACAGCTGCACGCTGCTTGCCTTGTGTATTTGAACACAACACGAGGCCCCAGAACTAATGCTGGCGCACGGTAACCAGACGACAGCTGCACGCTGCTTGCCTTGTGTATTTGAACACAACAGGAGGCCCCAGAACTAATGCTGGCGCACGGTAACAAGACGACAGCTGCACGCTGCTTGCCTTGTGTATTTGAACACAGCACGCGGCCCCAGAACTAATGCTGGCGCACGGTAACCAGACGACAGCTGCACGCTGCTTGCCTTGTGTATTTGAACACAACACGCGGCCCCAGAACTAATGCTGGCGCACGGTAACCAGACGACAGCTGCACGCTGCTTGCCTTATGTATTTGAACACAGCGCGCGGCTCCAGATCTAATGCTGGCGCACGGTAACCAGACGACAGCTGCACGCCGCTTGCCTTGTGTATTTGAACACAGCACGCGGCCCCAGAACTAATACTGGCGCACGGTAGCTAGACGACAGCTGCACGCTGCTTGCCCTGTGAATTTGAATACAACACGCGGCCCCAGAACTAATACTGGCGCACGGTAGCTAGACGACAGCTGCACGCTGCTTGCCTTGTGTATTTGAACACAACACGCGGCTCCAGAACTAATGCTGGCGCACGGTAGCTAGACGACAGCTGCACGCTGCTTGCCTTGTGTATTTGAACACAGCACGCGGCCCCAGAACTAATGCTGGCGCACGGTAACCAGACGACAGCTGCACGCTGCTTGCCTTATGTATTTGAACACAGCGCTCGGCTCCAGAAATAATGCTGGCGCACGGTAACCAGACGACAGCTGCACGCTGCTTGCTTTGTGTATTTGAACACAACACGCGGCTCCAGAACTAATGCTGGCGCACGGTAACCAGACGACAGCTGCACGCTGCTTGCCTTGTGTATTTGAACACAACACGAGGCTCCAGAACTAATGCTGGCGCACGGTAACCAGACGACAGTTGCACGCTGCTTGCCTTGTGTATTTGAACACAACACGCGGCCCCAGAACTAATGCTGGCGCACGGTAACCAGACGACAGCTGCACGCTGCTTGCCATATGTATTTGAACACAGCGCGCGGCTCCAGAACTAATGCTGGCGCACGGTAACCAGACGACAGCTGCACGCTGCTTGCCTTGTGTATTTGAACACAGCACGCGGCCCCAGAACTATTACTGGCGCACGGTAGCTAGACGACAGCTGCACGCTGCTTGCCTTGTGTATTTGAACACAACACGCGGCTCCAGAACTAATGCTGGCGCACGGTAACTAGACGACAGCTGCACGCTGCTTGCCTTGTGTATTTGAACACAACACGCGGCTCCAGAACTAATGCTGAAGCACGGTAACCAGACGACAGTTGCACGCTGCTTGCCTTGTGTATTTGAACACAACACGCGGCCCCAGAACTAATGCTGGCGCACGGTAACCAGACGACAGCTGCACGCTGCTTGCCTTGTGTATTTGAACACAACACGCGGCTCCAGAACTAATGCTGGCGCACGGTAACCAGACGACAGCTGCACGCTGCTTGCCTTGTGTATTTGAACACAACACGCGGCTCCAGAACTAATGCTGGCGCACGGTAACCAGACGACAGCTGCACGCTGCTTGCCTTATGTATTTGAACACAGCGCGCGGCTCCAGAACTAATGCTGGCGCACGGTAACCAGACGACAGCTGCACGCTGCTTGCCTTGTGTATTTGAACACAGCACGCGGCCCCAGAACTAATACTGGCGCACGGTAGCTAGACGACAGCTGCACGCTGCTTGCCCTGTGAATTTGAATACAACACGCGGCCCCAGAACTAATACTGGCGCACGGTAGCTAGACGACAGCTGCACGCTGCTTGCCTTGTGTATTTGAACACAACACGCGGCTCCAGAACTAATGCTGGCGCACGGTAGCTAGACGACAGCTGCACGCTGCTTGCCTTGTGTATTTGAACACAGCACGCGGCCCCAGAACTAATGCTGGCGCACGGTAACCAGACGACAGCTGCACGCTGCTTGCCTTATGTATTTGAACACAGCGCGCGGCTCCAGAAATAATGCTGGCGCACGGTAACCAGACGACAGCTGCACGCTGCTTGCCTTGTGTATTTGAACACAACACGCGGCTCCAGAACTAATGCTGGCGCACGGTAACCAGACGACAGCTGCACGCTGCTTGCCTTGTGTATTTGAACACAACACGAGGTTCCAGAACTAATGCTGGCGCACGGTAACCAGACAACAGTTGCACGCTGCTTGCCTTGTGTATTTGAACACAACACGCGGCCCCAGAACTAATGCTGGCGCAAGGTAACCAGACGACAGCTGCACGCTGCTTGCCTTATGTATTTGAACACAGCGCGCGGCTCCAGAACTAATGCTGGCGCACGGTAACCAGACGACAGCTGCACGCTGCTTGCCTTGTGTATTTGACACAGCACGCGGCCCCAGAACTAATACTGGCGCACGGTAGCTAGACGACAGCTGCACGCTCCTTGCCTTGTGTATTTGAACACAACACGAGGCTCCAGAACTAATGCTGGCGCACGGTAACCAGACGACAGCTGCACGCTGCTTGCCTTGTGTATTTGAACACAACACGCGGCTCCAGAACTAATGCTGGCGCACGGTAACCAGACGACAGCTGCACGCTGCTTGCCTTGTGTATTTGAACACAACACGCGGCTCCAGAACTAATGCTGGCGCACGGTAACCAGACGACAGCTGCACGCTGCTTGCCTTGTGTATTTGAACACAACACGCGGCTCCAGAACTAATGCTGGCGCACGGTAACCAGACAACAGCTGCACGCTGCTTGCCTTGTGTATTTGAACACAACACGCGGCTCCAGAACTAATGCTGGCGCACGGTAACCAGACGACAGCTGCACGCTGCTTGCCTTGTGTATTTGAACACAACACGCGGCTCCAGAACTAATGCTGGCGCACGGTAACCAGACGACAGTTGCACGCTGCTTGCTTTGTGTATTTGAACACAACACGCGGCTCCAGAACTAATGCTGGCGCACGGTAACCAGACGACAGCTGCACGCTGCTCTCCTTGTGTATTTGAACACAGCACGCGGCCCCAGAACTAATGCTGGCGCACGGTAACCAGACGACAGCTGCACGCTGCTTGCCTTGTGTATTTGAACACAACACGAGGCCCCAGAACTAATGCTGGCGCACGGTAACCAGACGACAGCTGCACGCTGCTTGCCTTGTGTATTTGAACACAACAGGAGGCCCCAGAACTAATGCTGGCGCACGGTAACCAGACGACAGCTGCACGCTGCTTGCCTTGTGTATTTGAACACAGCACGCGGCCCCAGAACTAATGCTGGCGCACGGTAACCAGACGACAGCTGCACGCTGCTTGCCTTGTGTATTTGAACACAACACGCGGCCCCAGAACTAATGCTGGCGCACGGTAACCAGACGACAGCTGCACGCTGCTTGCCTTATGTATTTGAACACAGCGCGCGGCTCCAGAACTAATGCTGGCGCACGGTAACCAGACGACAGCTGCACGCTGCTTGCCTTGTGTATTTGAACACAGCACGCGGCCCCAGAACTAATACTGGCGCACGGTAGCTAGACGACAGCTGCACGCTGCTTGCCCTGTGAATTTGAACACAGCACGCGGCCCCAGAACTAATGCTGGCGCACGGTAACCAGACGACAGCTGCACGCTGCTTGCCTTATGTATTTGAACTTAGCGCTCGGCTCCAGAAATAATGCTGGCGCACGGTAACCAGACGACAGCTGCACGCTGCTTGCCTTGTGTATTTGAACACAACACGCGGCTCCAGAACTAATGCTGGCGCACGGTAACCAGACGACAGCTACACGCTGCTTGCCTTGTGTATTTGAACACAACACGAGGCTCCAGAACTAATGCTGGCGCACGGTAACCAGACGACAGTTGCACGCTGCTTGCCTTGTGTATTTGAACACAACACGCGGCCCCAGAACTAATGCTGGCGCACGGTAACCAGACGACAGCTGCACGCTGCTTGCCTTATGTATTTGAACACAGCGCGCGGCTCCAGAACTAATGCTGGCGCACGGTAACCAGACGACAGCTGCACGCTGCTTGCCTTGTGTATTTGAACACAGCACGCGGCCCCAGAACTAATACTGGCGCACGGTAGCTAGACGACAGCTGCACGCTGCTTGCCTTGTGTATTTGAACACAACACGCGGCTCCAGAACTAATGCTGAAGCACGGTAACCAGACGACAGTTGCACGCTGCTTGCCTTGTGTATTTGAACACAACACGCGGCCCCAGAACTAATGCTGGCGCACGGTAACCAGACGACAGCTGCACGCTGCTTGCCTTGTGTATTTGAACACAACACGCGGCTCCAGAACTAATGCTGGCGCACGGTAACCAGACGACAGCTGCACGCTGCTTGCCTTGTGTATTTGAACACAACACGCGGCTCCAGAACTAATGCTGGCGCACGGTAACCAGACGACAGCTGCACGCTGCTTGCCTTGTGTATTTGAACACAACACGCGGCTCCAGAACTAATGCTGGCGCACGGTAACCAGACGACAGCTGCACGCTGCTTGCCTTGTGTATTTGAACACAACACGCGGCTCCAGAACTAATGCTGGCGCACGGTAACCAGACGACAGTTGCACGCTGCTTGCTTTGTGTATTTGAACACAACACGCGGCTCCAGAACTAATGCTGGCGCACGGTAACCAGACGACAGCTGCACGCTGCTTGCCTTGTGTATTTGAACACAACACGCGGCTCCAGAACTAATGCTGGCGCACGGTAACCAGACGACAGCTGCACGCTGCTTGCCTTGTGTATTTGAACACAGCACGCGGCCCCAGAACTAATGCTGGCGCACGGTAACCAGACGACAGCTGCACGCTGCTCTCCTTGTGTATTTGAACACAGCACGCGGCCCCAGAACTAATGCTGGCGCACGGTAACCAGACGACAGTTGCACGCTGCTTGCTTTGTGTATTTGAACACAACACGCGGCCCCAGAACTAATGCTGGCGCACGGTAACCAGACGACAGCTGCACGCTGCTTGCCTTGTGTATTTGAACACAGCACGCGGCCCCAGAACTAATGCTGGCGCACGGTAACCAGACGACAGCTGCACGCTGCTTGCCTTGTGTATTTGAACACAACACGCGGTCATAGAACTAATGCTGGCGCACGGTAACCAGACGACAGCTGCACGCTGCTTGCCTTGTGTATTTGAACACAACACGCGGATCCAGAACTAACGCTGGCGCACGGTAACCAGACGACAGCTGCACGCTGCTTGCCTTGTGTATGTGAACACAGCACGCGGCCCCAGAACTAATTCTGACGCACGGTGGCTAGACCACAGCTATACGCTGCTTGCCTTGTGAATTAGAGCACAGCGCACTGCTCCAGAACTAATGCTGGCGCACGGAAGCTAGACCACAGCTGCACGCTGCTTGCCTTGTGAATTTGAACGGAGCGCGCGGCCCCAGAACTAATTCTGGCGCACGGAAGTTAGACGACAGCTGCACGCTGCTTGCCTTGTGAATTTGAACACAGCGCGCTGCCCCAGAACTAATGCTGGTGCACGGTGGCTAGACCACAGCTGCACGTTGCTTGCCTTGTGTATTTGGACAGAGCGCGTGGCCCCAGAACTAATGCTGGCGCACGGAAGCTAGACCACAGCTGCACGCTGCTTGTATTGTGAATTTGAACAGAGCGCGCTGCCCCAGAACTAATGCTGGCGCACGGTGGCTAGACGACAGCTGCACGCTGCTTGCCTTGTGAATTTGAACAGAGCGCGCTGCCCCAGAACTAATGCTGGCGCACGGAAGCTAGACCACAGCTGCACGCTGCTTGCCTTGTGAATTTGAACAGAGCGCGCTGCCCCAGAACTAATGCTGGCGCACGGTGGCTAGACGACAGCTGCACGCTGCTTGCCTTGTGTATTTGAACAGAGCGCGCGGCCCCAGAACTAATGCTAGCGCACGGAAGCTAGACCACAGCTGCACGCTGCTTGCCTTGAGAATTTGAACAGAGCGCGCTGCCCCAGAACTAATGCTGGCGCACGGTGGCTAGACGACAGCTGCACGCTGCTTGCCTTGTGAATTTGAACACAGCGCGCTGCGCCAGAACTAATGCTGGGGCACGGTGGCTAGAACACAGCTGCACGCTGCTTGCCTTGTGAATTTGAACACAGCACGCGGCCCCAGAACTAATGCTGGCGCACGGTAACCAGACGACAGCTGCACGCTGCTTGTCTTGTGTATTTGAACACAGCGCGCGGCTCCAGAACTAATGCTGGCGCACGGTAACCAGACGACAGCTGCACGCTGCTTGCCTTGTGTATTTGAACACAACACGCGGTCCCAGAACTAATGCTGGCGCACGGTAACCAGACGACAGCTGCACGCTGCTTGCCTTGTGTATTTGAACACAACACGCGGCTCCAGAACTAATGCTGGCGCACGGTAACCAGACGACAGCTGCACGCTGCTTGCCTTGTGTATTTGAACACAGCGCGCGGCTCCAGAAATAATGCTGGCGCACGGTAACCAGACGACAGCTGCACGCTGCTTGCCTTGTGTATTTGAACACAACACGCGGCTCCAGAACTAATGCTGGCGCACGGTAACCAGACGACAGCTGCACGCTGCTTGCCTTGTGTATTTGAACACAACACGCGGCTCCAGAACTAATGCTGGCGCACGGTAACCAGACGACAGCTGCACGCTGCTTGCCTTGTGTATTTGAACACAACACGCGGCTCCAGAACTAATGCTGGCGCACGGTAACCAGACGACAGTTGCACGCTGCTTGCTTTGTGTATTTGAACACAACACGCGGCTCCAGAACTAATGCTGGCGCACGGTAACCAGACGACAGCTGCACGCTGCTTGCCTTGTGTATTTGAACACAACACGAGGCTCCAGAACTAATGCTGGCGCACGGTAACCAGACGACAGCTGCACGCTGCTTGCCTTATGTATTTGAACACAGCGCGCGGCTCCAGAACTAATGCTGGCGCACGGTAACCAGACGACAGCTGCACGCTGCTTGCCTTGTGTATTTGAACACAGCACGCGGCCCCAGAACTAATACTGGCGCACGGTAGCTAGACGACAGCTGCACGCTGCTTGCCTTGTGTACTTGAACACAACACGCGGCTCCAGAACTAATGCTGGCGCACGGTAACTAGACGACAGCTGCACGCTGCTTGCCTTGTGTATTTGAACACAACACGCGGCTCCAGAACTAATGCTGAAGCACGGTAACCAGACGACAGTTGCACGCTGCTTGCCTTGTGTATTTGAACACAACACGCGGCCCCAGAACTAATGCTGGCGCACGGTAACCAGACGAGAGCTGCACGCTGCTTGCCTTGTGTATTTGAACACAACACGCGGCTCCAGAACTAATGCTGGCGCACGGTAACCAGACGACAGCTGCACGCTGCTTGCCTTGTGTATTTGAACACAACACGCGGCTCCAGAACTAATGCTGGCGCACGGTAACCAGACGACAGCTGCACGCTGCTTGCCTTGTGTATTTGAACACAACACGCGGCTCCAGAACTAATGCTGGCGCACGGTAACCAGACGACAGCTGCACGCTGCTTGCCTTATGTATTTGAACACAGCGCGCGGCTCCAGAACTAATGCTGGCGCACGGTAACCAGACGACAGCTGCACGCTGCTTGCCTTGTGTATTTGAACACAGCACGCGGCCCCAGAACTAATACTGGCGCACGGTAGCTAGACGACAGCTGCACGCTGCTTGCCCTGTGAATTTGAATACAACACGCGGCCCCAGAACTAATACTGGCGCACGGTAGCTAGACGACAGCTGCACGCTGCTTGCCTTGTGTATTTGAACACAACACGCGGCTCCAGAACTAATGCTGGCGCACGGTAGCTAGACGACAGCTGCACGCTGCTTGCCTTGTGTACTTGAACACAGCACGCGGCCCCAGAACTAATGCTGGCGCACGGTAACCAGACGACAGCTGCACGCTGCTTGCCTTATGTATTTGAACACAGCGCGCGGCTCCAGAAATAATGCTGGCGCACGGTAACCAGACGACAGCTGCACGCTGCTTGCCTTGTGTATTTGAACACAACACGCGGCTCCAGAACTAATGCTGGCGCACGGTAACCAGACGACAGCTGCACGCTGCTTGCCTTGTGTATTTGAACACAACACGAGGTTCCAGAACTAATGCTGGCGCACGGTAACCAGACAACAGTTGCACGCTGCTTGCCTTGTGTATTTGAACACAACACGCGGCCCCAGAACTAATGCTGGCGCAAGGTAACCAGACGACAGCTGCACGCTGCTTGCCTTATGTATTTGAACACAGCGCGCGGCTCCAGAACTAATGCTGGCGCACGGTAACCAGACGACAGCTGCACGCTGCTTGCCTTGTGTATTTGAACACAGCACGCGGCCCCAGAACTAATACTGGCGCACGGTAGCTAGACGACAGCTGCACGCTGCTTGCCTTGTGTATTTGAACACAACACGAGGCTCCAGAACTAATGCTGGCGCACGGTAACCAGACGACAGCTGCACGCTGCTTGCCTTGTGTATTTGAACACAACACGCGGCTCCAGAACTAATGCTCGCGCACGGTAACCAGACGACAGCTGCACGCTGCTTGCCTTGTGTATTTGAACACAACACGCGGCTCCAGAACTAATGCTGAAGCACGGTAACCAGACGACAGTTGCACGCTGCTTGCCTTGTGTATTTGAACACAACACGCGGCCCCAGAACTAATGCTGGCGCACGGTAACCAGACGACAGCTGCACGCTGCTTGCCTTGTGTATTTGAACACAACACGCGGCTCCAGAACTAATGCTGGCGCACGGTAACCAGACGACAGCTGCACGCTGCTTGCCTTGTGTATTTGAACACAACACGCGGCTCCAGAACTAATGCTGGCGCACGGTAACCAGACGACAGCTGCACGCTGCTTGCCTTGTGTATTTGAACACAACACGCGGCTCCAGAACTAATGCTGGCGCACGGTAACCAGACGACAGCTGCACGCTGCTTGCCTTGTGTATTTGAACACAACACGCGGCTCCAGAACTAATGCTGGCGCACGGTAACCAGACGACAGTTGCACGCTGCTTGCTTTGTTTATTTGAACACAACACGCGGCTCCAGAACTAATGCTGGCGCACGGTAACCAGACGACAGCTGCACGCTGCTCTCCTTGTGTATTTGAACACAGCACGCGGCCCCAGAACTAATGCTGGCGCACGGTAACCAGACGACAGCTGCACGCTGCTTGCCTTGTGTATTTGAACACAACACGAGGCCCCAGAACTAATGCTGGCGCACGGTAACCAGACGACAGCTGCACGCTGCTTGCCTTGTGTATTTGAACACAACAGGAGGCCCCAGAACTAATGCTGGCGCACGGTAACAAGACGACAGCTGCACGCTGCTTGCCTTGTGTATTTGAACACAGCACGCGGCCCCAGAACTAATGCTGGCGCACGGTAACCAGACGACAGCTGCACGCTGCTTGCCTTGTGTATTTGAACACAACACGCGGCCCCAGAACTAATGCTGGCGCACGGTAACCAGACGACAGCTGCACGCTGCTTGCCTTATGTATTTGAACACAGCGCGCGGCTCCAGATCTAATGCTGGCGCACGGTAACCAGACGACAGCTGCACGCTGCTTGCCTTGTGTATTTGAACACAGCACGCGGCCCCAGAACTAATACTGGCGCACGGTAGCTAGACGACAGCTGCACGCTGCTTGCCCTGTGAATTTGAATACAACACGCGGCCCCAGAACTAATACTGGCGCACGGTAGCTAGACGACAGCTGCACGCTGCTTGCCTTGTGTATTTGAACACAACACGCGGCTCCAGAACTAATGCTGGCGCACGGTAGCTAGACGACAGCTGCACGCTGCTTGCCTTGTGTATTTGAACACAGCACGCGGCCCCAGAACTAATGCTGGCGCACGGTAACCAGACGACAGCTGCACGCTGCTTGCCTTATGTATTTGAACACAGCGCTCGGCTCCAGAAATAATGCTGGCGCACGGTAACCAGACGACAGCTGCACGCTGCTTGCCTTGTGTATTTGAACACAACACGCGGCTCCAGAACTAATGCTGGCGCACGGTAACCAGACGACAGCTGCACGCTGCTTGCCTTGTGTATTTGAACACAACACGAGGCTCCAGAACTAATGCTGGCGCACGGTAACCAGACGACAGTTGCACGCTGCTTGCCTTGTGTATTTGAACACAACACGCGGCCCCAGAACTAATGCTGGCGCACGGTAACCAGACGACAGCTGCACGCTGCTTGCCATATGTATTTGAACACAGCGCGCGGCTCCAGAACTAATGCTGGCGCACGGTAACCAGACGACAGCTGCACGCTGCTTGCCTTGTGTATTTGAACACAGCACGCGGCCCCAGAACTATTACTGGCGCACGGTAGCTAGACGACAGCTGCACGCTGCTTGCCTTGTGTATTTGAACACAACACGCGGCTCCAGAACTAATGCTGGCGCACGGTAACTAGACGACAGCTGCACGCTGCTTGCCTTGTGTATTTGAACACAACACGCGGCTCCAGAACTAATGCTGAAGCACGGTAACCAGACGACAGTTGCACGCTGCTTGCCTTGTGTATTTGAACACAACACGCGGCCCCAGAACTAATGCTGGCGCACGGTAACCAGACGACAGCTGCACGCTGCTTGCCTTGTGTATTTGAACACAACACGCGGCTCCAGAACTAATGCTGGCGCACGGTAACCAGACGACAGCTGCACGCTGCTTGCCTTGTGTATTTGAACACAACACGCGGCTCCAGAACTAATGCTGGCGCACGGTAACCAGACGACAGCTGCACGCTGCTTGCCTTGTGTATTTGAACACAACACGCGGCTCCAGAACTAATGCTGGCGCACGGTAACCAGACGACAGCTGCACGCTGCTTGCCTTATGTATTTGAACACAGCGCGCGGCTCCAGAACTAATGCTGGCGCACGGTAACCAGACGACAGCTGCACGCTGCTTGCCTTGTGTATTTGAACACAGCACGCGGCCCCAGAACTAATACTGGCGCACGGTAGCTAGACGACAGCTGCACGCTGCTTGCCCTGTGAATTTGAATACAACACGCGGCCCCAGAACTAATACTGGCGCACGGTAGCTAGACGACAGCTGCACGCTGCTTGCCTTGTGTATTTGAACACAACACGCGGCTCCAGAACTAATGCTGGCGCACGGTAGCTAGACGACAGCTGCACGCTGCTTGCCTTGTGTATTTGAACACAGCACGCGGCCCCAGAACTAATGCTGGCGCACGGTAACCAGACGACAGCTGCACGCTGCTTGCCTTATGTATTTGAACACAGCGCGCGGCTCCAGAAATAATGCTGGCGCACGGTAACCAGACGACAGCTGCACGCTGCTTGCCTTGTGTATTTGAACACAACACGCGGCTCCAGAACTAATGCTGGCGCACGGTAACCAGACGACAGCTGCACGCTGCTTGCCTTGTGTATTTGAACACAACACGAGGTTCCAGATCTAATGCTGGCGCACGGTAACCAGACAACAGTTGCACGCTGCTTGCCTTGTGTATTTGAACACAACACGCGGCCCCAGAACTAATGCTGGCGCAAGGTAACCAGACGACAGCTGCACGCTGCTTGCCTTATGTATTTGAACACAGCGCGCGGCTCCAGAACTAATGCTGGCGCACGGTAACCAGACGACAGCTGCACGCTGCTTGCCTTGTGTATTTGACACAGCACGCGGCCCCAGAACTAATACTGGCGCACGGTAGCTAGACGACAGCTGCACGCTCCTTGCCTTGTGTATTTGAACACAACACGAGGCTCCAGAACTAATGCTGGCGCACGGTAACCAGACGACAGCTGCACGCTGCTTGCCTTGTGTATTTGAACACAACACGCGGCTCCAGAACTAATGCTGGCGCACGGTAACCAGACGACAGCTGCACGCTGCTTGCCTTGTGTATTTGAACACAACACGCGGCTCCAGAACTAATGCTGGCGCACGGTAACCAGACGACAGCTGCACGCTGCTTGCCTTGTGTATTTGAACACAACACGCGGCTCCAGAACTAATGCTGGCGCACGGTAACCAGACGACAGCTGCACGCTGCTTGCCTTGTGTATTTGAACACAACACGCGGCTCCAGAACTAATGCTGGCGCACGGTAACCAGACGACAGCTGCACGCTGCTTGCCTTGTGTATTTGAACACAACACGCGGCTCCAGAACTAATGCTGGCGCACGGTAACCAGACGACAGTTGCACGCTGCTTGCTTTGTGTATTTGAACACAACACGCGGCTCCAGAACTAATGCTGGCGCACGGTAACCAGACGACAGCTGCACGCTGCTCTCCTTGTGTATTTGAACACAGCACGCGGCCCCAGAACTAATGCTGGCGCACGGTAACCAGACGACAGCTGCACGCTGCTTGCCTTGTGTATTTGAACACAACACGAGGCCCCAGAACTAATGCTGGCGCACGGTAACCAGACGACAGCTGCACGCTGCTTGCCTTGTGTATTTGAACACAACAGGAGGCCCCAGAACTAATGCTGGCGCACGGTAACCAGACGACAGCTGCACGCTGCTTGCCTTGTGTATTTGAACACAGCACGCGGCCCCAGAACTAATGCTGGCGCACGGTAACCAGACGACAGCTGAGCGCTGCTTGCCTTGTGTATTTGAACACAACACGCGGCCCCAGAACTAATGCTGGCGCACGGTAACCAGACGACAGCTGCACGCTGCTTGCCTTATGTATTTGAACACAGCGCGCGGCTCCAGAACTAATGCTGGCGCACGGTAACCAGACGACAGCTGCACGCTGCTTGCCTTGTGTATTTGAACACAGCACGCGGCCCCAGAACTAATACTGGCGCACGGTAGCTAGACGACAGCTGCACGCTGCTTGCCCTGTGAATTTGAATACAACACGCGGCCCCAGAACTAATACTGGCGCACGGTAGCTAGACGACAGCTGCACGCTGCTTGCCTTGTGTATTTGAACACAACACGCGGCTCCAGAACTAATGCTGGCGCACGGTAGCTAGACGACAGCTGCACGCTGCTTGCCTTGTGTATTTGAACACAGCACGCGGCCCCAGAACTAATGCTGGCGCACGGTAACCAGACGACAGCTGCACGCTGCTTGCCTTATGTATTTGAACTTAGCGCTCGGCTCCAGAAATAATGCTGGCGCACGGTAACCAGACGACAGCTGCACGCTGCTTGCCTTGTGTATTTGAACACAACACGCGGCTCCAGAACTAATGCTGGCGCACGGTAACTAGACGACAGCTGCACGCTGCTTGCCTTGTGTATTTGAACACAACACGCGGCTCCAGAACTAATGCTGAAGCACGGTAACCAGACGACAGTTGCACGCTGCTTGCCTTGTGTATTTGAACACAACACGCGGCCCCAGAACTAATGCTGGCGCACGGTAACCAGACGACAGCTGCACGCTGCTTGCCTTGTGTATTTGAACACAACACGCGGCTCCAGAACTAATGCTGGCGCACGGTAACCAGACGACAGCTGCACGCTGCTTGCCTTGTGTATTTGAACACAACACGCGGCTCCAGAACTAATGCTGGCGCACGGTAACCAGACGACAGTTGCACGCTGCTTGCTTTGTGTATTTGAACACAACACGCGGCTCCAGAACTAATGCTGGCGCACGGTAACCAGACGACAGCTGCACGCTGCTTGCCTTGTGTATTTGAACACAACACGCGGCTCCAGAACTAATGCTGGCGCACGGTAACCAGACGACAGCTGCACGCTGCTTGCCTTGTGTATTTGAACACAGCACGCGGCCCCAGAACTAATGCTGGCGCACGGTAACCAGACGACAGCTGCACGCTGCTCTCCTTGTGTATTTGAACACAGCACGCGGCCCCAGAACTAATGCTGGCGCACGGTAACCAGACGACAGTTGCACGCTGCTTGCTTTGTGTATTTGAACACAACACGCGGCCCCAGAACTAATGCTGGCGCACGGTAACCAGACGACAGCTGCACGCTGCTTGCCTTGTGTATTTGAACACAGCACGCGGCCCCAGAACTAATGCTGGCGCACGGTAACCAGACGACAGCTGCACGCTGCTTGCCTTGTGTATTTGAACACAACACGCGGTCATAGAACTAATGCTGGCGCACGGTAACCAGACGACAGCTGCACGCTGCTTGCCTTGTGTATTTGAACACAACACGCGGATCCAGAACTAACGCTGGCGCACGGTAACCAGACGACAGCTGCACGCTGCTTGCCTTTTGTATGTGAACACAGCACGTGGCCCCAGAACTAATTCTGACGCACGGTGGCTAGACCACAGCTATACGCTGCTTGCCTTGTGAATTAGAGCACAGCGCACTGCTCCAGAACTAATGCTGGCGCACGGAAGCTAGACCACAGCTGCACGCTGCTTGCCTTGTGAATTTGAACAGAGCGCGCGGCCCCAGAACTAATTCTGGCGCACGGAAGTTAGACGACAGCTGCACGCTGCTTGCCTTGTGAATTTGAACACAGCGCGCTGCCCCAGAACTAATGCTGGTGCACGGTGGCTAGACCACAGCTGCACGTTGCTTGCCTTGTGTATTTGGACAGAGCGCGTGGCCCCAGAACTAATGCTGGCGCACGGAAGCTAGACCACAGCTGCACGCTGCTTGTCTTGTGAATTTGAACAGAGCGCGCTGCCCCAGAACTAATGCTGGCGCACGGTGGCTAGACGACAGCTGCACGCTGCTTGCCTTGTGAATTTGAACAGAGCGCGCTGCCCCAGAACTAATGCTGGCGCACGGAAGCTAGACCACAGCTGCACGCTGCTTGCCTTGTGAATTTGAACAGAGCGCGCTGCCCCAGAACTAATGCTGGCGCACGGTAACCAGACGACAGCTGCACGCTGCTTGCCTTGTGAATTTGAACACAGCGCGCGGCCCCAGAACTAATGCTGGTGCACGGAAGCTAGACGACAGCTACACGCTGCTTGCCTTGTGAATTTGAACAGAGCGCGCGGCTCCAGAACTAATGCTGGCGCACGGAAGCTAGACGACAGCTACACGCTGCTTGCCTTGTGAATTTGAACAGAGCGCGCGGCCCCAGAACTAATGCTGGTGCACGGTGGCTAGACCACAGCTGCACGTTGCTTGCCTTGTGTATTTGAACAGAGCGCGTGGCCCCAGAACTAATGCTGGCGCACGATAGCTAGACCACAGCTGCACGCTGCTTGCCTTGTGAATTTGAACAGAGCGCGCTGCCCCAGAACTAATGCTGGCGCACGGTGGCTAGACGACAGCTGCACGCTGGTTGCCTTGTGAATTAGAGCACAGCGCGCTGCCCCAGAACTAATGCTGGCGCACGGAGGCTAGACGACAGCTGCACGCTGCTTGCCTTGTAATTTGAACAGAGCGCGCTGTCCCAGAACTAATGCTGACGCACGGTAGCTTGACCACAGCTGCACGCTGCTTGCCTTGTGAATTAGAGCACAGCGCGCTGCCCCAGAACTAATGCTGGCGCACGGAGGCTAGACGACAGCTGCACGCTGCTTGCCTTGTAATTTGAACAGAGCGCGCGGCCCCAGAACTAATGCTAATGCACGGAAGCTAGACCACAGCTACACGCTGCTTGCCTTGTGAATTTGAACAGAGCGCGCTGCCCCAGAACTAATGCTGGCGCACGGTGGCTAGACCACAGCTGCACGCTGCTTGCCTTGTGTATTTGAACAGAGCGCGCGGCCCCAGAACTAATGCTAGCGCACGGAAGCTAGACCACAGCTGCACGCTGCTTGCCTTGAGAATTTGAACAGAGCGCGCTGCCCCAGAACTAATGCTGGCGCACGGTGGCTAGACGACAGCTGCACGCTGCTTGCCTTGTGAATTTGAACACAGCGCGCTGCCCCAGAACTAATGCTGGCGCCCGGTGGCTAGAACACAGCTGCACGCTGCTTGCCTTGTGAATTTGAACACAGCACGCGGCCCCAGAACTAATGCTGGCGCACGGTAACCAGACGACAGCTGCACGCTGCTTGCCTTGTGTATTTGAACACAACACGAGGCTCCAGAACTAATGCTGGCGCACGGTAACCAGACGACAGTTGCACGCTGCTTGCCTTGTGTATTTGAACACAACACGCGGCCCCAGAACTAATGCTGGCGCACGGTAACCAGACGACAGCTGCACGCTGCTTGCCTTATGTATTTGTACACAGCGCGCGGCTCCAGAACTAATGCTGGCGCACGGTAACCAGACGACAGCTGCACGCTGCTTGCCTTGTGTATTTGAACACAGCACGCGGCCCCAGAACTAATACTGGCGCACGGTAGCTAGACGACAGCTGCACGCTGCTTGCCTTGTGTATTTGAACACAACACGCGGCTCCAGAACTAATGCTGGCGCACGGTAACTAGACGACAGCTGCACGCTGCTTGCCTTGTGTATTTGAACACAACACGCGGCTCCAGAACTAACGCTGAAGCACGGTAACCAGACGACAGTTGCACGCTGCTTGCCTTGTGTATTTGAACACAACACGCGGCCCCAGAACTAATGCTGGCGCACGGTAACCAGACGACAGCTGCACGCTGCTTGCCTTGTGTATTTGAACACAACACGCGGCTCCAGAACTAATGCTGGCGCACGGTAACCAGACGACAGCTGCACGCTGCTTGCCTTGTGTATTTGAACACAACACGCGGCTCCAGAACTAATGCTGGCGCACGGTAACCAGACGACAGCTGCACGCTGCTTGCCTTGTGTATTTGAACACAACACGCGGCTCCAGAACTAATGCTGGCGCACGGTAACCAGACGACAGCTGCACGCTGCTTGCCTTGTGTATTTGAACACAACACGCGGCTCCAGAACTAATGCTGGCGCACGGTAACCAGACGACAGTTGCACGCTGCTTGCTTTGTGTATTTGAACACAACACGCGGCTCCAGAACTAATGCTGGCGCACGGTAACCAGACGACAGCTGCACGCTGCTCTCCTTGTGTATTTGAACACAGCACGCGGCCCCAGAACTAATGCTGGCGCACGGTAACCAGACGACAGTTGCACGCTGCTTGCTTTGTGTATTTGAACACAACACGCGGCCCCAGAACTAATGCTGGCGCACGGTAACCAGACGACAGCTGCACGCTGCTTGCCTTGTGTATTTGAACACAGCACGCGGCCCCAGAACTAATGCTGGCGCACGGTAACCAGACGACAGCTGCACGCTGCTTGCCTTGTGTATTTGAACACAACACGCGGCCATAGAACTAATGCTGGCGCACGGTAACCAGACGACAGCTGCACGCTGCTTGCCTTGTGTATTTGAACACAACACGCGGATCCAGAACTAACGCTGGCGCACGGTAACCAGACGACAGCTGCACGCTGCTTGCCTTGTGTATGTGAACACAGCACGCGGCCCCAGAACTAATTCTGGCGCACGGTGGCTAGACCACAGCTATACGCTGCTTGCCTTGTGAATTAGAGCACAGCGCACTGCTCCAGAACTAATGCTGGCGCACGGAAGCTAGACCACAGCTGCACGCTGCTTGCCTTGTGAATTTGAACAGAGCGCGCGGCCCCAGAACTAATTCTGGCGCACGGAAGTTAGACGACAGCTGCACGCTGCTTGCCTTGTGAATTTGAACACAGCGCGCTGCCCCAGAACTAATGCTGGTGCACGGTGGCTAGACCACAGCTGCACGTTGCTTGCCTTGTGTATTTGGACAGAGCGCGTGGCCCCAGAACTAATGCTGGCGCACGGAAGCTAGACCACAGCTGCACGCTGCTTGTCTTGTGAATTTGAACAGAGCGCGCTGCCCCAGAACTAATGCTGGCGCACGGTGGCTAGACGACAGCTGCACGCTGCTTGCCTTGTGAATTTGAACAGAGCGCGCTGCCCCAGAACTAATGCTGGCGCACGGAAGCTAGACCACAGCTGCACGCTGCTTGCCTTGTGAATTTGAACAGAGCGCGCTGCCCCAGAACTAATGCTGGCGCACGGTAACCAGACGACAGCTGCACGCTGCTTGCCTTGTGAATTTGAACAGAGCGCGCGGCCCCAGAGCTAATGCTGGTGCACGGAAGCTAGACGACAGCTACACGCTGCTTGCCTTGTGAATTTGAACAGAGCGCGCGGCTCCAGAACTAATGCTGGCGCACGGAAGCTAGACGACAGCTACACGCTGCTTGCCTTGTGAATTTGAACAGAGCGCGCGGCCCCAGAACTAATGCTGGTGCACGGTGGCTAGACCACAGCTGCACGTTGCTTGCCTTGTGTATTTGAACAGAGCGCGTGGCCCCAGAACTAATGCTGGCGCACGATAGCTAGACCACAGCTGCACGCTGCTTGCCTTGTGAATTTGAACAGAGCGCGCTGCCCCAGAACTAATGCTGGCGCACGGTGGCTAGACGACAGCTGCACGCTGCTTGCCTTGTGAATTAGAGCACAGCGCGCTGCCCCAGAACTAATGCTGGCGCACGGAGGCTAGACGACAGCTGCACGCTGCTTGCCTTGTAATTTGAACAGAGCACGCTGTCCCAGAACTAATGCTGACGCACGGTAGCTTGACCACCGCTGCACGCTGCTTGCCTTGTGAATTAGAGCACAGCGCGCTGCCCCAGAACTAATGCTGGCGCACGGAGGCTAGACGACAGCTGCACGCTGCTTGCCTTGTAATTTGAACAGAGCGCGCGGCCCCAGAACTAATGCTAATGCACGGAAGCTAGACCACAGCTACACGCTGCTTGCCTTGTGAATTTGAACAGAGCGCGCTGCCCCAGAACTAATGCTGGCGCACGGTGGCTAGACGACAGCTGCACGCTGCTTGCCTTGTGTATTTGAACAGAGCGCGCGGCCCCAGAACTAATGCTAGCGCACGGAAGCTAGACCACAGCTGCACGCTGCTTGCCTTGAGAATTTGAACAGAGCGCGCTGCCCCAGAACTAATGCTGGCGCACGGTGGCTAGACGACAGCTGCACGCTGCTTGCCTTGTGAATTTGAACACAGCGCGCTGCCCCAGAACTAATGCTGGCGCACGGTGGCTAGAACACAGCTGCACGCTGCTTGCCTTGTGAATTTGAACACAGCACGCGGCCCCAGAACTAATGCTGGCGCACGGTAACCAGACGACAGCTGCACGCTGCTTGCCTTGTGTATTTGAACACAACACGAGGCTCCAGAACTAATGCTGGCGCACGGTAACCAGACGACAGTTGCACGCTGCTTGCCTTGTGTATTTGAACACAACACGCGGCCCCAGAACTAATGCTGGCGCACGGTAACCAGACGACAGCTGCACGCTGCTTGCCTTATGTATTTGTACACAGCGCGCGGCTCCAGAACTAATGCTGGCGCACGGTAACCAGACGACAGCTGCACGCTGCTTGCCTTGTGTATTTGAACACAGCACGCGGCCCCAGAACTAATACTGGCGCACGGTAGCTAGACGACAGCTGCACGCTGCTTGCCTTGTGTATTTGAACACAACACGCGGCTCCAGAACTAATGCTGGCGCACGGTAACTAGACGACAGCTGCACGCTGCTTGCCTTGTGTATTTGAACACAACACGCGGCTCCAGAACTAATGCTGAAGCACGGTAACCAGACGACAGTTGCACGCTGCTTGCCTTGTGTATTTGAACACAACACGCGGCCCCAGAACTAATGCTGGCGCACGGTAACCAGACGACAGCTGCACGCTGCTTGCCTTGTGTATTTGAACACAACACGCGGCTCCAGAACTAATGCTGGCGCACGGTAACCAGACGACAGCTGCACGCTGCTTGCCTTGTGTATTTGAACACAACACGCGGCTCCAGAACTAATGCTGGCGCACGGTAACCAGACGACAGCTGCACGCTGCTTGCCTTGTGTATTTGAACACAACACGCGGCTCCAGAACTAATGCTGGCGCACGGTAACCAGACGACAGCTGCACGCTGCTTGCCTTGTGTATTTGAACACAACACGCGGCTCCAGAACTAATGCTGGCGCACGGTAACCAGACGACAGTTGCACGCTGCTTGCTTTGTGTATTTGAACACAACACGCGGCTCCAGAACTAATGCTGGCGCACGGTAACCAGACGACAGCTGCACGCTGCTCTCCTTGTGTATTTGAACACAGCACGCGGCCCCAGAACTAATGCTGGCGCACGGTAACCAGACGACAGTTGCACGCTGCTTGCTTTGTGTATTTGAACACAACACGCGGCCCCAGAACTAATGCTGGCGCACGGTAACCAGACGACAGCTGCACGCTGCTTGCCCTGTGTATTTGAACACAGCACGCGGCCCCAGAACTAATGCTGGCGCACGGTAACCAGACGACAGCTGCACGCTGCTTGCCTTGTGTATTTGAACACAACACGCGGCCATAGAACTAATGCTGGCGCACGGTAACCAGACGACAGCTGCACGCTGCTTGCCTTGTGTATTTGAACACAACACGCGGATCCAGAACTAACGCTGGCGCACGGTAACCAGACGACAGCTGCACGCTGCTTGCCTTGTGTATGTGAACACAGCACGCGGCCCCAGAACTAATTCTGGCGCACGGTGGCTAGACCACAGCTATACGCTGCTTGCCTTGTGAATTAGAGCACAGCGCACTGCTCCAGAACTAATGCTGGCGCACGGAAGCTAGACCACAGCTGCACGCTGCTTGCCTTGTGAATTTGAACAGAGCGCGCGGCCCCAGAACTAATTCTGGCGCACGGAAGTTAGACGACAGCTGCACGCTGCTTGCCTTGTGAATTTGAACACAGCGCGCTGCCCCAGAACTAATGCTGGTGCACGGTGGCTAGACCACAGCTGCACGTTGCTTGCCTTGTGTATTTGGACAGAGCGCGTGGCCCCAGAACTAATGCTGGCGCACGGAAGCTAGACCACAGCTGCACGCTGCTTGTCTTGTGAATTTGAACAGAGCGCGCTGCCCCAGAACTAATGCTGGCGCACGGTGGCTAGACGACAGCTGCACGCTGCTTGCCTTGTGAATTTGAACAGAGCGCGCTGCCCCAGAACTAATGCTGGCGCACGGAAGCTATACCACAGCTGCACGCTGCTTGCCTTGTGAATTTGAACAGAGCGCGCTGCCCCAGAACTAATGCTGGCGCACGGTAACCAGACGACAGCTGCACGCTGCTTGCCTTGTGAATTTGAACAGAGCGCGCGGCCCCAGAACTAATGCTGGTGCACGGAAGCTAGACGACAGCTACACGCTGCTTGCCTTGTGAATTTGAACAGAGCGCGCGGCTCCAGAACTAATGCTGGCGCACGGAAGCTAGACGACAGCTACACGCTGCTTGCCTTGTGAATTTGAACAGAGCGCGCGGCCCCAGAACTAATGCTGGTGCACGGTGGCTAGACCACAGCTGCACGTTGCTTGCCTTGTGTATTTGAACAGAGCGCGTGGCCCCAGAACTAATGCTGGCGCACGATAGCTAGACCACAGCTGCACGCTGCTTGCCTTGTGAATTTGAACAGAGCGCGCTGCCCCAGAACTAATGCTGGCGCACGGTGGCTAGACGACAGCTGCACGCTGCTTGCCTTGTGAATTAGAGCACAGCGCGCTGCCCCAGAACTAATGCTGGCGCACGGAGGCTAGACGACAGCTGCACGCTGCTTGCCTTGTAATTTGAACAGAGCGCGCTGTCCCAGAACTAATGCTGACGCACGGTAGCTAGACCACAGCTGCACGCTGCTTGCCTTGTGAATTAGAGCACAGCGCGCTGCCCCAGAACTAATGCTGGCGCACGGAGGCTAGACGACAGCTGCACGCTGCTTGCCTTGTAATTTGAACAGAGCGCGCGGCCCCAGAACTAATGCTAGCGCACGGAAGCTAGACCACAGCTACACGCTGCTTGCCTTGTGAATTTGAACAGAGCGCGCTGCCCCAGAACTAATGCTGGCGCACGGTGGCTAGACGACAGCTGCACGCTGCTTGCCTTGTGTATTTGAACAGAGCGCGCGGCCCCAGAACTAATGCTAGCGCACGGAAGCTAGACCACAGCTGCACGCTGCTTGCCTTGAGAATTTGAACAGAGCGCGCTGCCCCAGAACTAATGCTGGCGTACGGTGGCTAGACGACAGCTGCACGCTGCTTGCCTTGTGAATTTGAACACAGCGCGCTGCCCCAGAACTAATGCTGGCGCACGGTGGCTAGAACACAGCTGCACGCTGCTTGCCTTGTGAATTTGAACACAGCACGCGGCCCCAGAACTAATGCTGGCGCACGGTAACCAGACGACAGCTGCACGCTGCTTGCCTTGTGTATTTGAACACAGCGCGCGGCTCCAGAACTAATGCTGGCGCACGGTAACCAGACGACAGCTGCACGCTGCTTGCCTTGTGTATTTGAACACAACACGCGGTCCCAGTACTAATGCTGGCGCACGGTAACCAGACGACAGCTGCACGCTGCTTGCCTTGTGTATTTGAACACAACACGCGGCTCTAGAACTAATGCTGGCGCACGGTAACCAGACGACAGTTGCACGCTGCTTGCCTTGTGTATTTGAACACAACACGCGGCCCCAGAACTAATACTGGCGCACGGTAACCAGACGACAGCTGCACGCTGCTTGCCTTGTGAATTTGAACACAACACGCGGCCCCAGAACTAATACTGGCGCACGGTAACCAGACGACAGACGCACGCTGCTTGCCTTGTGTATTTGAACACAACACGCGGCTCCAGAACTAATGCTGGCGCACGGTAACCAGACGACAGCTGCACGCTGCTTGCCTTGTGTATTTGAACACAACACGCGGTCCCAGAACTAATGCTGGCGCACGGTAACCAGACGACAGTTGCACGCTGCTTGCCTTGTGTATTTGAACACAGCACGCGGCCCCAGAACTAATGCTGGCGCACGGTAACCAGACGACAGCTGCACGCTGCTTGCCTTGTGTATTTGAACACAACACGCGGCTCCAGAACTAATGCTGGCGCACGGTAGCTAGACGACAGCTGCACGCTGCTTGCCTTGTGTATTTGAACACAGCACGCGGCCCCAGAACTAATGCTGGCGCACGGTAACCAGACGACAGCTGCACGCTGCTTGCCTTGTGTATTTGAACACAGCGCGCGGCTCCAGAACTAATGCTGGCGCACGGTAACCAGACGACAGCTGCACGCTGCTTGCCTTGTGTATTTGAACACAACACGCGGCACCAGAACTAATGCTGGAGCACGGTAACCAGACGACAGCTGCACGCTGCTTGCCCTGTGTATTTGAACACAACACGCGGCACCAGAACTAATGCTGGCGCACGGTAGCCAGACGACAGCTGCACGCTTCTTGCCTTGTGTATTTGAACACAACACGCGGCCCCAGAACTAATACTGGCGCACTGTAGCTAGACGACAGCTGCACGCTGCTTGCCTTGTGTATTTGAACACAGCACGCGGCCCCAGAACTAATGCTGGCGCACGGTAGCTAGACGACAGCTGCACGCTGCTTGCCTTGTGTATTTGAACACAGCACGCGGCCCCAGAACTAATGCTGGCGCACGGTAACCAGACGACAGCTGCACGCTGCTTGCCTTGTGTATTTGAACACAACACGAGGCCCCAGAACTAATGCTGGCCCACGGTAACCAGACGACAGCTGCACGCTGCTAACCTTGTGTATTTGAACACAACACGAGGCCCCAGAACTAATGCTGGCGCACGGTAACCAGACGACAGCTGCACGCTGCTTGCCTTGTGTATTTGAACACAACACGAGGCCCCAGAACTAATGCTGGCGCACGGTAACCAGACGACAGCTGCACGCTGCTTGCCTTGTGTATTTGAACACAACACGAGGCCCCAGAACTAATGCTGGCGCACGGTAACCAGACGACAGCTGCACGCTGCTTGCCTTGTGTATTTGAACACAACACGAGGCCCCAGAACTAATGCTGGCGCACGGTAACCAGATGACAATTGCACGCTGCTTGCCTTGTGTATTTGAACACAGCACGCGGCCCCAGAACTAATGCTGGCGCACGGTAACCAGACGACAGCTGCACGCTGTTTGCCTTGTGTATTTGAACACAACACGCGGCCCCAGAACTAATGCTGGCGCACGGTAAGCAGACGACAGCTGCACGCTGCTTGCCTTATGTATTGGAACACAGCGCGCGGCTCCAGAACTAATGCTGGCGCACGGTAACCAGACGACAGCTGCACGCTGCTTGCCTTGTGTATTTGAACACAGCACGCGGCCCCAGAACTAATACTGGCGCACGGTAGCTAGACGACAGCTGCACGCTGCTTGCCCTGTGAATTTGAATACAACACGCGGCCCCAGAACTAATACTGGCGCACGTTAGCTAGACGACAGCTGCACGCTGCTTGCCTTGTGTATTTGAACACAACACGCGGCTCCAGAACTAATGCTGGCGCACGGTAGCTAGACGACAGCTGCACGCTGCTTGCCTTGTGTATTTGAACACAGCACGCGGCCCCAGAACTAATGCTGGCGCACGGTAACCAGACGACAGCTGCACGTTGCTTGCCTTATGTATTTGAACACAGCGCGCGGCTCCAGAAATAATGCTGGCGCACGGTAACCAGACGACAGCTGCACGCTGCTTGCCTTGTGTATTTGAACACAACACGCGGCTCCAGAACTAATGCTGGCGCACGGTAACCAGACGACAGCTGCACGCTGCTTGCCTTGTGTATTTGAACACAACACGAGATTCCAGAACTAATGCTGGCGCACGGTAACCAGACAACAGTTGCACGCTGCTTGCCTTGTGTATTTGAACACAACACGCGGCCCCAGAACTAATGCTGGCGCAAGGTAACCAGACGACAGCTGCACGCTGCTTGCCTTATGTATTTGAACACAGCGCGCGGCTCCAGAACTAATGCTGGCGCACGGTAACCAGACGACAGCTGCACGCTGCTTGCCTTGTGTATTTGAACACAGCACGCGGCCCCAGAACTAATACTGGCGCACGGTAGCTAGACGACAGCTGCACGCTGCTTGCCGTGTGTATTTGAACACAACACGAGGCTCCAGAACTAATGCTGGCGCACGGTAACCAGACGACAGCTGCACGCTGCTTGCCTTGTGTATTTGAACACAACACGCGGCTCCAGAACTAATGCTGGCGCACGGTAACCAGACGACAGCTGCACGCTGCTTGCCTTGTGTATTTGAACACAACACGCGGCTCCAGAACTAATGCTGAAGCACGGTAACCAGACGACAGTTGCACGCTGCTTGCCTTGTGTATTTGAACACAACACGCGGCCCCAGAACTAATGCTGGCGCACGGTAACCAGACGACAGCTGCACGCTGCTTGCCTTGTGTATTTGAACACAACACGCGGCTCCAGAACTAATGCTGGCGCACGGTAACCAGACGACAGCTGCACGCTGCTTGCCCTGTGTATTTGAACACAACACGCGGCTCCAGAACTAATGCTGGCGCACGGTAACCAGACGACAGCTGCACGCTGCTTGCCTTGTGTATTTGAACACAACACGCGGCTCCAGAACTAATGCTGGCGCACGGTAACCAGACGACAGCTGCACGCTGCTTGCCTTGTGTATTTGAACACAACACGCGGCTCCAGAACTATTGCTGGCGCACGGTAACCAGACGACAGTTGCACGCTGCTTGCTTTGTGTATTTGAACACAACACGCGGCTCCAGAACTAATGCTGGCGCACGGTAACCAGACGACAGCTGCACGCTGCTCTCCTTGTGTATTTGAACACAGCACGCGGCCCCAGAACTAATGCTGGCGCACGGTAACCAGACGACAGCTGCACGCTGCTTGCCTTGTGTATTTGAACACAACACCGAGGCCCCAGAACTAATGCTGGCGCACGGTAACCAGACGACAGCTGCACGCTGCTTGCCTTGTGTATTTGAACACAACAGGAGGCCCCAGAACTAATGCTGGCGCACGGTAACCAGACGACAGCTGCACGCTGCTTGCCTTGTGTATTTGAACACAGCACGCGGCCCCAGAACTAATGCTGGCGCACGGTAACCAGACGACAGCTGCACGCTGCTTGCCTTGTGTATTTGAACACAACACGCGGCCCCAGAACTAATGCTGGCGCACGGTAACCAGACGACAGCTGCACGCTGCTTGCCTTATGTATTTGAACACAGCGCGCGGCTCCAGAACTAATGCTGGCGCACGGTAACCAGACGACAGCTGCACGCTGCTTGCCTTGTGTATTTGAACACAGCACGCGGCCCCAGAACTAATACTGGCGCACGGTAGCTAGACGACAGCTGCACGCTGCTTGCCCTGTGAATTTGAATACAACACGCGGCCCCAGAACTAATACTGGCGCACGGTAGCTAGACGACAGCTGCACTCTGCTTGCCTTGTGTATTTGAACACAACACGCGGCTCCAGAACTAATGCTGGCGCACGGTAGCTAGACGACAGCTGCACGCTGCTTGCCTTGTGTATTTGAACACAGCACGCGGCCCCAGAACTAATGCTGGCGCACGGTAACCAGACGACAGCTGCACGCTGCTTGCCTTATGTATTTGAACACAGCGCTCGGCTCCAGAAATAATGCTGGCGCACGGTAACCAGACGACAGCTGCACGCTGCTTGCCTTGTGTATTTGAACACAACACGCGGCTCCAGAACTAATGCTGGCGCACGGTAACCAGACGACAGCTGCACGCTGCTTGCCTTGTGTATTTGAACACAACACGAGGCTCCAGAACTAATGCTGAAGCACGGTAACCAGACGACAGTTGCACGCTGCTTGCCTTGTGTATTTGAACACAACACGCGGCCCCAGAACTAATGCTGGCGCACGGTAACCAGACGACAGCTGCACGCTGCTTGCCTTATGTATTTGAACACAGCGCCCGGCTCCAGAACTAATGCTGGCGCACGGTAACCAGACGACAGCTGCACGCTGCTTGCCTTGTGTATTTGAACACAGCACGCGGCCCCAGAACTAATACTGGTGCACGGTAGCTAGACGACAGCTGCACGCTGCTTGCCTTGTGTATTTGAACACAACACGCGGCTCCAGAACTAATGCTGGCGCACGGTAACTAGACGACAGCTGCACGCTGCTTGCCTTGTGTATTTGAACACAACACGCGGCTCCAGAACTAATGCTGAAGCACGGTAACCAGACGACAGTTGCACGCTGCTTGCCTTGTGTATTTGAACACAACACGCGGCCCCAGAACTAATGCTGGCGCACGGTAACCAGACAACAGCTGCACGCTGCTTGCCTTGTGTATTTGAAAACAACACGCGGCTCCAGAACTAATGCTGGCGCACGGTAACCAGACGACAGCTGCACGCTGCTTGCCTTGTGTATTTGAACACAACACGCGGCTCCAGAACTAATGCTGGCGCACGGTAACCAGACGACAGCTGCACGCTGCTTGCCTTGTGTATTTGAACACAACACGCGGCTCCAGAACTAATGCTGGCGCACGGTAACCAGACGACAGTTGCACGCTGCTTGCTTTGTGTATTTGAACACAACACGCGGCTCCAGAACTAATGCTGGCGCACGGTTACCAGACGACAGCTGCACGCTGCTCTCCTTGTGTATTTGAACACAGCACGCGGCCCCAGAACTAATGCTGGCGCACGGTAACCAGACGACAGTTGCACGCTGCTTGCTTTGTGTATTTGAACACAACACGCGGCCCCAGAACTAATGCTGGCGCACGGTAACCAGACGACAGCTGCACGCTGCTTGCCTTGTGTATTTGAACACAGCACGCGGCCCCAGAACTAAGGCTGGCGCACGGTAACCAGACGACAGGTGCACGCTGCTTGCCTTGTGTATTTGAACACAACACGCGGCCATAGAACTAATGCTGGCGCACGGTAACCAGACGACAGCTGCACGCTGCTTGCCTTGTGTATTTGAACACAACACGCGGATCCAGAACTAACGCTGGCGCACGGTAACCAGACGACAGCTGCACGCTGCTTGCCTTGTGTATGTGAACACAGCACGCGGCCCCAGAACTAATTCTGGCGCACGGTGGCTAGACCACAGCTGCACGCTGCTTGCCTTGTGAATTAGAGCACAGCGCACTGCTCCAGAACTAATGCTGGCGCACGGAAGCTAGACCACAGCTGCACGCTGCTTGCCTTGTGAATTTGAACAGAGTGCGCGGCCCCAGAACTAATTCTGGCGCACGGAAGTTAGACGACAGCTGCACGCTGCTTGCCTTGTGAATTTGAACACAGCGCGCTGCCCCAGAACTAATGCTGGTGCACGGTGGCTAGACCACAGCTGCACGTTGCTTGCCTTGTGTATTTGGACAGAGCGCGTGGCCCCAGAACTAATGCTGGCGCACGGAAGCTAGACCACAGCTGCACGCTGCTTGTCTTGTGAATTTGAACAGAGCGCGCTGCCCCAGAACTAATGCTGGCGCACGGTGGCTAGACGACAGCTGCACGCTGCTTGCCTTGTGAATTTGAACAGAGCGCGCTGCCCCAGAACTAATGCTGGCGCACGGAAGCTAGACCACAGCTGCACGCTGCTTGCCTTGTGAATTTGAACAGAGCGCGCTGCCCCAGAACTAATGCTGGCGCACGGTAACCAGACGACAGCTGCACGCTGCTTGCCTTGTGAATTTGAACAGAGCGCGCGGCCCCAGAACTCATGCTGGTGCACGGAAGCCAGACGACAGCTACACGCTGCTTGCCTTGTGAATTTGAACAGAGCGCGCTGCCCCAGAACTAATGCTGGCGCACGGAAGCTAGACTACAGCTGCACGCTGCTTGCCTTGTGAATTTGAACAGAGCGCGCTGCCCCAGAACTAATGCTGGCGCACGGTAACCAGACGACAGCTGCACGCTGCTTGCCTTGTGAATTTGAACAGAGCGCACTGCCCCAGAACTAATGCTGGCGCACGGTGGCTAGACGACAGCTGCACGCTGCTTGCCTTGTGAATTAGAGCACAGCGCGCTTCCCCAGAACTAATGCTGGCGCACGGAGGCTAGCCGACAGCTGCACGCTGCTTGCCTTGTAATTTGAACAGAGCGCGCTGTCCCAGAACTAATGCTGACGCACGGTAGCTAGACCACAGCTGCACGCTGCTTGCCTTGTGAATTAGAGCACAGCGCGCTGCCCCAGAACTAATGCTGGCGCACGGAGGCTAGACGACAGCTGCAAGCTGCTTGCCTTGTAATTTGAACAGAGCGCGCGGCCCCAGAACTAATGCTAGCGCACGGAAGCTAGACCACAGCTACACGCTGCTTGCCTTGTGAATTTGAACAGAGCGCGCTGCCCCAGAACTAATGCTGGCGCACGGTGGCTAGACGACAGCTGCACGCTGCTTGCCTTGTGTATTTGAACAGAGCGCGCGGCCCCAGAACTAATGCTAGCGCACGGAAGCTAGACCACAGCTGCACGCTGCTTGCCTTGTGAATTTGAACAGAGCGCGCTGCCCCAGAACTAATGCTGGCGCACGGTGGCTAGACGACAACTGTACGCTGCTTGCCTTGTGAATTTGAACACAGCGCGCTGCCCCAGAACTAATGCTGGCGCACGGTGGCTAGAACACAGCTGCACGCTGCTTGCCTTGTGAATTTGAACACAGCGCGCGGCCCCAGAACTAATGCTGGCGCACGGTGGCTAGACCACAGCTGCACGCTGCTTGCCCTGTGAATTTGAACAGAGCGCGCGGCCCCAGAACTAATGCTGGCCCACGGTGGCTAGACCACAGCTGCACGCTGCTTGCCTTGTGAATTTGAACACAGCGCGCGGCCCCAGAACTAATGCTGGCGCACGGTAACCAGACGACAGCTGCACGCTGCTTGCCTTGTGTATTTGAACAGAGCGCGCGGCCCCAGAACAAATGCTGGCGCACGGAAGCTAGACCACAGCTGCACGCTGCTTGCCTTGTGAATTTGAACAGAGCGCGCGGCCCCAGAACTAATGCTGGCGCACGGAAGCTAGACCACAGCTGCACGCTGCTTGCCTTGTGAATTTGAACAGAGCGCGCGGCCCCAGAACTAATGCTGGCGCACGGTGGCTAGACCACAGCTGCACGCTGCTTGCCCTGTGAATTTGAACAGAGCGCGCGGCCCCAGAACTAATGCTGGCCCACGGTGGCTAGACCACAGCTGCACGCTGCTTGCCCTGTGAATTTGAACAGAGCGCGCTGCCCGAGAACTAATGCTGGTGCACGGTGGCTAGACCACAGCTGCACGCTGCTTGCCTTGTGAATTAGAGCACAGCGCACTGCTCCAGAACTAATGCTGGCGCACGGAAGCAAGACCACAGCTGCACGCTGCTTGCCTTGTGAATTTGAACAGAGCGCGCGGCCCCAGAACTAATTCTGGCGCACGGAAGTTAGACGACAGCTGCACGCTGCTTGCCTTGTGAATTTGAACACAGCGCGCTGCCCCAGAGCTAATGCTGGCGCACGGAAGCTAGACGACAGCTACACGCTGCTTGCCTTGTGAATTTGAACAGAGCGCGCGGCCCCAGAACTAATGCTGGTGCACGGTGGCTAGACCACAGCTGCACGTTGCTTGCCTTGTGTATTTGAACAGAGCGCGTGGCCCCAGAACTAATGCTGGCGCACGATAGCTAGACCACAGCTGCACGCTGCTTGCCTTGTGAATTTGAACAGAGCGCGCTGCCCCAGAACTAATGCTGGCGCACGGTAACCAGACGACAGCTGCACGCTGCTTGCCTTGTGTATTTTAACACAACACGCGGCTCCAGAACTAATGCTGGCGCACGGTAACCAGACGACAGTTGCACGCTGCTTGCCTTGTGTATTTGAACACAACACGCGGCTCCAGAACTAATGCTGGCCCACGGTAACCAGACGACAGCTGCACGCTGCTTGCCTTGTGTATTTGAACACAACACGCGGCTCCAGAACTAATACTGGCGCACGGTAACCAGACGACAGCTGCACGCTGCTTGCCTTGTGTATTTGAACACAACACGCGGCTCCAGAACTAATGCTGGCCCACGGTAACCAGACGACAGCTGCACGCTGCTTGCCTTGTGTATTTGAACACAACACGCGGCTCCAGAACTAATGCTGGCGCACGGTAACCAGACGACAGTTGCACGCTGCTTGCCTTGTGTATTTGAACACAACACGCGGCTCCAGAACAAATGCTGGCCCACGGTAACCAGACGACAGCTGCACGCTGCTTGCCTTGTGTATTTGAACACAACACGCGGCTCCAGAACTAATGCTGGTGCACGGTAACCAGACGACAGCTGCACGCTGCTTGCCTTGTGTATTTGAACACAACACGCGGCTCCAGAACTAATACTGGCGCACGGTAACCAGACGACAGCTGCGAGCTGCTTGCCTTGTGTATTTGAACACAACACGCGGCTCCAGAACTAATGCTGGCGCACAGTAACCAGACGACAGCTGCACGCTGCTTGCCTTGTGTATTTGAACACAACACGCGGCTCCAGAACTAATGCTGGCCCACGGTAACCAGACGACAGCTGCACGCTGCTTGCCTTGTGTATTTGAACACAACACGCGGCTCCAGAACTAATACTGGCGCACGGTAACCAGACGACAGCTGCACGCTGCTTGCCTTGTGTATTTGAACACAACACGCGGCTCCAGAACTAATGCTGGCCCACGGTAACCAGACGACAGCTGCACGCTGCTTGCCTTGTGTATTTGAACACAACACGCGGCTCCAGAACTAATGCTGGCGCACGGTAACCAGACGACAGTTGCACGCTGCTTGCCTTGTGTATTTGAACACATCACGCGGCTCCAGAACAAATGCTGGCCCACGGTAACCAGACGACAGCTGCACGCTGCTTGCCTTGTGTATTTGAACACATCACGCGGCTCCAGAACTAATGCTGGTGCACGGTAACCAGACGACAGCTGCACGCTGCTTGCCTTGTGTATTTGAACATAACACGCGGCTCCAGAACTAATGCTGGCGCACGGTAACCAGACGACAGCTGCACGCTGCTTGCCTTGTGTATTTGAACACCACACGCGACTGCAGAACTAATGCTGGCGCACGGTAACCAGACGACAGCTGCACGCTGCTTGCCTTGTGTATTTGAACACAGCACGCGGCCCCAGAACTAATGCTGGCGCACGGTAACCAGACGACAGCTGCACGCTGCTTGCCTTGTGTATTTGAACACAACACGCGGCCATAGAACTAATGCTGGCGCACGGTAACCAGACGACAGCTGCACGCTGCTTGCCTTGTGTATTTGAACACAACACGCGGATCCAGAACTAACGCTGGCGCACGGTAACCAGACGACAGCTGCACGCTGCTTGCCTTGTGTATGTGAACACAGCACGCGGCCCCAGAACTAATTCTGGCGCACGGTGGCTAGACCACTGCTGCACGCTGCTTGCCTTGTGAATTAGAGCACAGCGCACTGCTCCAGAACTAATGCTGGCGCACGGAAGCTAGACCACAGCTGCACGCTGCTTGCCTTGTGAATTTGAACAGAGCGCGCGGCCCCAGAACTAATTCTGGCGCACGGAAGTTAGACGACAGATGCACGCTGCTTGCCTTGTGAATTTGAACACAGCGCGCTGCCCCAGAACTAATGCTGGTGCACGGTGGCTAGACCACAGCTGCACGTTGCTTGCCTTGTGTATTTGGACAGAGCGCGTGGCCCCAGAACTAATGCTGGCGCACGGAAGCTAGACCACAGCTGCACGCTGCTTGTCTTGTGAATTTGAACAGAGCGCGCTGCCCCAGAACTAATGCTGGCGCACGGTGGCTAGACGACAGCTGCACGCTGCTTGCCTTGTGAATTTGAACAGAGCGCGCTGCCCCAGAACTAATGCTGGCGCACGGAAGCTAGACCACAGCTGCACGCTGCTTGCCTTGTGAATTTGAACAGAGCGCGCTGCCCCAGAACTAATGCTGGCGCACGGTAACCAGACGACAGCTGCACGCTGCTTGCCTTGTGTATTTGAACACAACACGCGGCTCCAGAACTAATGCTGTCGCACGGTAACCAGACGACAGTTGCACGCTGCTTGCCTTGTGTATTTGAACACAACACGCGGCCCCAGAACTAATACTGGCGCACGGTAACCCGACGACAGCTGCACGCTGCTTGCCTTGTGAATTTGAACACAACACGCGGCCCCAGAACTAATACTGTCGCACGGTAACCAGACGACAGATGCACGCTGCTTGCCTTGTGTATTTGAAAACAACACGCGGCTCCAGAACTAATGCTGGCGCACGGTAACCAGACGACAGCTGCACGCTGCTTGCCTTGTGTATTTGAACACAACACGCGGTCCCAGAACTAATGCTGGCGCACGGTAACCAGACGACAGTTGCACGCTGCTTGCCTTGTGTATTTGAACACAGCACGCGGCCCCAGAACTAATGCTGGCGCACGGTAACCAGACGAGAGCTGCACGCTGCTTGCCTTGTGTATTTGAACACAACACGCGGCTCCAGAACTAATGCTGGCGCACGGTAGCTAGACGACAGCTGCACGCTGCTTGCCTTGTGTATTTGAACACAGCACGCGGCCCCAGAACTAATGCTGGCGCACGGTAACCAGACGACAGCTGCACGCTGCTTGCCTTGTGTATTTGAACACAGCGCGCGGCCCCAGAACTAATGCTGGCGCACGGTAACCAGACGACAGCTGCACGCTGCTTGCCTTGTGTATTTGAACACAGCACGCGGCCCCAGAACTAATGCTGGCGCACGGTAACCAGACGACAGCTGCACGCTGCTTGCCTTGTGTATTTGAACACAACACGAGGCCCCAGAACTAATGCTGGCGCACGGTAACCAGACGACAGCTGCACGCTGCTTGCCTTGTGTATTTGAACACAACAGGAGGCCCCAGAACTAATGCTGGCGCACGGTAACCAGACGACAGCTGCACGCTGCTTGCCTTGTGTATTTGAACACAGCACGCGGCCCCAGAACTAATGCTGGCGCACGGTAACCAGACGACAGCTGCACGCTGCTTGCCTTGTGTATTTGAACACAACACGCGGCCCCAGAACTAATGCTGGCGCACGGTAACCAGACGACAGCTGCACGCTGCTTGCCTTATGTATTTGAACACAGCGCGCGGCTCCAGAACTAATGCTGGCGCACGGTAACCAGACGACAGCTGCTCGCTGCTTGCCTTGTGTATTTGAACACAGCACGCGGCCCCAGAACTAATACTGGCGCACGGTAGCTAGACGACAGCTGCACGCTGCTTGCCCTGTGAATTTGAATACAACACGCGGCCCCAGAACTAATACTGGCCCACGGTAGCTAGACGACAGCTGCACGCTGCTTGCCTTGTGTATTTGAACACAACACGCGGCTCCAGAACTAATGCTGGCGCACGGTAGCTAGACGACAGCTGCACGCTGCTTGCCTTGTGTATTTGAACACAGCACGCGGCCCCAGAACTAATGCTGGCGCACGGTAACCAGACGACAGCTGCACGCTGCTTGCCTTATGTATTTGAACACAGCGCTCGGCTCCAGAAATAATGCTGGCGCACGGTAACCAGACGACAGCTGCACGCTGCTTGCCTTGTGTATTTGAACACAACACGCGGCTCCAGAACTAATGCTGGCGCACGGTAACCAGACGACAGCTGCACGCTGCTTGCCTTGTGTATTTGAACACAACACGAGGCTCCAGAACTAATGCTGGCGCACGGTAACCAGACGACAGTTGCACGCTGCTTGCCTTGTGTATTTGAACACAACACGCGGCCCCAGAACTAATGCTGGCGCACGGTAACCAGACGACAGCTGCACGCTGCTTGCCTTATGTATTTGAACACAGCGCGCGGCTCCAGAACTAATGCTGGCGCACGGTAACCAGACGACAGCTGCACGCTGCTTGCCTTGTGTATTTGAACACAGCACGCGGCCCCAGAACTAATACTGGCGCACGGTAGCTAGACGACAGCTGCACGCTGCTTGCCTTGTGTATTTGAACACAACACGCGGCTCCAGAACTAATGCTGGCGCACGGTAACTAGACGACAGCTGCACGCTGCTTGCCTTGTGTATTTGAACACAACACGCGGCTCCAGAACTAATGCTGAAGCACGGTAACCAGACGACAGTTGCACGCTGCTTGCCTTGTGTATTTGAACACAACACGCGGCCCCAGAACTAATGCTGGCGCACGGTAACCAGACGACAGCTGCACGCTGCTTGCCTTGTGTATTTGAACACAACACGCGGCTCCAGAACTAATGCTGGCGCACGGTAACCAGACGACAGCTGCACGCTGCTTGCCTTGTGTATTTGAACACAACACGCGGCTCCAGAACTAATGCTGGCGCACGGTAACCAGACGACAGCTGCACGCTGCTTGCCTTGTGTATTTGAACACAACACGCGGCTCCAGAACTAATGCTGGCGCACGGTAACCAGACGACAGCTGCACGCTGCTTGCCTTGTGTATTTGAACACAACACGCGGCTCCAGAACTAATGCTGGCGCACGGTAACCAGACGACAGCTGCACGCTGCTTGCTTTGTGTATTTGAACACAACACGCGGCTCCAGAACTAATGCTGGCGCACGGTAACCAGACGACAGCTGCACGCTGCTCTCCTTGTGTATTTGAACACAGCACGCGGCCCCAGAACTAATGCTGGCGCACGGTAACCAGACGACAGTTGCACGCTGCTTGCTTTGTGTATTTGAACACAACACGCGGCCCCAGAACTAATGCTGGCGCACGGTAACCAGACGACAGCTGCACGCTGCTTGCCTTGTGTATTTGAACACAGCACGCGGCCCCAGAACTAATGCTGGCGCACGGTAACCAGACGACAGCTGCACGCTGCTTGCCTTGTGTATTTGAACACAACACGCGGCCATAGAACTAATGCTGGCGCACGGTAACCAGACGACAGCTGCACGCTGCTTGCCTTGTGTATTTGAACACAACACGCGGATCCAGAACTAACGCTGGCGCACGGTAACCAGACGACAGCTGCACGCTGCTTGCCTTGTGTATGTGAACACAGCACGCGGCCCCAGAACTAATTCTGGCGCACGGTGGCTAGACCACAGCTGCACGCTGCTTGCCTTGTGAATTAGAGCACAGCGCACTGCTCCAGAACTAATGCTGGCGCACGGAAGCTAGACCACAGCTGCACGCTGCTTGCCTTGTGAATTTGAACAGAGCGCGCGGCCCCAGAACTAATTCTGGCGCACGGAAGTTAGACGACAGCTGCACGCTGCTTGCCTTGTGAATTTGAACACAGTGCGCTGCCCCAGAACTAATGCTGGTGCACGGTGGCTAGACCACAGCTGCACGTTGCTTGCCTTGTGTATTTGGACAGAGCGCGTGGCCCCAGAACTAATGCTGGCGCACGGAAGCTAGACCACAGCTGCACGCTGCTTGTCTTGTGAATTTGAACAGAGCGCGCTGCCCCAGAACTAATGCTGGCGCACGGTGGCTAGACGACAGCTGCACGCTGCTTGCCTTGTGAATTTGAACAGAGCGCGCTGCCCCAGAACTAATGCCGGCGCACGGAAGCTAGACCACAGCTGCACGCTGCTTGCCTTGTGAATTTGAACAGAGCGCGCTGCCCCAGAACTAATGCTGGCGCACGGTAACCAGACGACAGCTGCACGCTGCTTGCCTTGTGAATTTGAACAGAGCGCGCGGCCCCAGAACTAATGCTGGTGCACGGAAGCTAGACGACAGCTACACGCTGCTTGCCTTGTGAATTTGAACAGAGCGCGCTGCCCCAGAACTAATGCTGGCGCACGGAAGCTAGACTACAGCTGCACGCTGCTTGCCTTGTGAATTTGAACAGAGCGCGCTGCCCCAGAACTAATGCTGGCCCACGGTAACCAGACGACAGCTGCACGCTGCTTGCCTTGTGAATTTGAACAGAGCGCGCTGCCCCAGAACTAATGCTGGCGCACGGTGGCTAGACGACAGCTGCACGCTGCTTGCCTTGTGAATTAGAGCACAGCGCGCTTCCCCAGAACTAATGCTGGCGCACGGAGGCTAGACGACAGCTGCACGCTGCTTGCCTTGTAATTTGAACAGAGCGCGCTGTCCCAGAACTAATGCTGACGCACGGTAGCTAGACCACAGCTGCACGCTGCTTGCCTTGTGAATTAGAGCACAGCGCGCTGCCCCAGAACTAATGCTGGCGCACGGAGGCTAGACGACAGCTGCACGCTGCTTGCCTTGTAATTTGAACAGAGCGCGCGGCCCCAGAACTAATGCTAGCGCACGGAAGCTAGACCACAGCTACACGCTGCTTGCCTTGTGAATTTGAACAGAGCGCGCTGCCCCAGAACTAATGCTGGCGCACGGTGGCTAGACGACAGCTGCACGCTGCTTGCCTTGTGTATTTGAACAGAGCGCGCGGCCCCAAAACTAATGCTAGCGCACGGAAGCTAGACCACAGCTGCACGCTGCTTGCCTTGTGAATTTGAACAGAGCGCGCTGCCCCAGAACTAATGCTGGCGCACGGTGGCTAGACGACAGCTGCACGCTTCTTGCTTTGTGAATTTGAACACAGCGCGCTGCCCCAGAACTAATGCTGGCGCACGGTGGCTAGAACACAGCTGCACGCTGCTTGCCTTGTGAATTTGAACACAGCGCGCGGCCCCAGAACTAATGCTGGCGCACGGTGGCTAGACCACAGCTGCACGCTGCTTGCCCTGTGAATTTGAACAGAGCGCGCGGCCCCAGAACTAATGCTGGCCCACGGTGGCTAGACCACAGCTGCACGCTGCTTGCCTTGTGAATTTGAACACAGCGCGCGGCCCCAGAACTAATGCTGGTGCACGGTAACCAGACGACAGCCGCACGCTGCTTGCCTTGTGTATTTGAACAGAGCGCGCGGCCCCAGAACAAATGCTGGCGCACGGAAGCTAGACCACAGCTGCACGCTGCTTGCCTTGTGAATTTGAACAGAGCGCGCGGCCCCAGAACTAATGCTGGCGCACGGAAGCTAGACCACAGCTGCACGCTGCTTGCCTTGTGAATTTGAACAGAGCGCGCGGCCCCAGAACTAATGCTGGCGCACGGTGGCTAGACCACAGCTGCACGCTGCTTGCCCTGTGAATTTGAACAGAGCGCGCTGCCCGAGAACTAATGCTGGTGCACGGTGGCTAGACCACAGCTGCACGCTGCTTGCCTTGTGAATTAGAGCACAGCGCACTGCTCCAGAACTAATGCTGGCGCACGGAAGCAAGACCACAGCTGCACGCTGCTTGCCTTGTGAATTTGAACAGAGCGCGCGGCCCCAGAACTAATTCTGGCGCACGGAAGTTAGACGACAGCTGCACGCTGCTTGCCTTGTGAATTTGAACACAGCGCGCTGCCCCAGAGCTAATGCTGGCGCACGGAAGCTAGACGACAGCTACACGCTGCTTGCCTTGTGAATTTGAACAGAGCGCGCGGCCCCAGAACTAATGCTGGTGCACGGTGGCTAAACCACAGCTGCACGTTGCTTGCCTTGTGTATTTGAACAGAGCGCGTGGCCCCAGAACTAATGCTGGCGCACGATAGCTAGACCACAGCTGCACGCTGCTTGCCTTGTGAATTTGAACAGAGCGCGCTGCCCCAGAACTAATGCTGGCGCACGGTAACCAGACGACAGCTGCACGCTGCTTGCCTTGTGTATTTTAACACAACACGCGGCTCCAGAACTAATGCTGGCGCACGGTAACCAGACGACAGTTGCACGCTGCTTGCCTTGTGTATTTGAACACAACACGCGGTTCCAGAACTAATGCTGGCCCACGGTAACCAGACGACAGCTGCACGCTGCTTGCCTTGTGTATTTGAACACAACACGCGGCTCCAGAACTAATACTGGCGCACGGTAACCAGACGACAGCTGCACGCTGCTTGCCTTGTGTATTTGAACACAACACGCGGCTCCAGAACTAATGCTGGCCCACGGTAACCAGACGACAGCTGCACGCTGCTTGCCTTGTGTATTTGAACACAACACGCGGCTCCAGAACTAATGCTGGCGCACGGTAACCAGACGACAGTTGCACGCTGCTTGCCTTGTGTATTTGAACACAACACGCGGCTCCAGAACAAATGCTGGCCCACGGTAACCAGACGACAGCTGCACGCTGCTTGCCTTGTGTATTTGAACACAACACGCGGCTCCAGAACTAATGCTGGTGCACGGTAACCAGACGACAGCTGCACGCTGCTTGCCTTGTGTATTTGAACACAACACGCGGCTCCAGAACTAATACTGGCGCACGGTAACCAGACGACAGCTGCGAGCTGCTTGCCTTGTGTATTTGAACACAACACGCGGCTCCAGAACTAATGCTGGCGCACAGTAACCAGACGACAGCTGCACGCTGCTTGCCTTGTGTATTTGAACACAACACGCGGCTCCAGAACTAATGCTGGCCCACGGTAACCAGACGACAGCTGCACGCTGCTTGCCTTGTGTATTTGAACACAACACGCGGCTCCAGAACTAATACTGGCGCACGGTAACCAGACGACAGCTGCACGCTGCTTGCCTTGTGTATTTGAACACAACACGCGGCTCCAGAACTAATGCTGGCCCACGGTAACCAGACGACAGCTGCACGCTGCTTGCCTTGTGTATTTGAACACAACACGCGGCTCCAGAACTAATGCTGGCGCACGGTAACCAGACGACAGTTGCACGCTGCTTGCCTTGTGTATTTGAACACAACACGCGGCTCCAGAACAAATGCTGGCCCACGGTAACCAGACGACAGCTGCACGCTGCTTGCCTTGTGTATTTGAACACAACACGCGGCTCCAGAACTAATGCTGGTGCACGGTAACCAGACGACAGCTGCACGCTGCTTGCCTTGTGTATTTTAACACAACACGCGGCTCCAGAACTAATGCTGGCCCACGGTAACCAGACGACAGCTGCACGCTGCTTGCCTTGTGTATTTGAACACAACACGCGGCTCCAGAACTAATACTGGCGCACGGTAACCAGACGACAGCTGCACGCTGCTTGCCTTGTGTATTTGAACACAACACGCGGCTCCAGAACTAATGCTGGCCCACGGTAACCAGACGACAGCTGCACGCTGCTTGCCTTGTGTATTTGAACACAACACGCGGCTCCAGAACTAATGCTGGCGCACGGTAACCAGACGACAGCTGCACGCTGCTTGCCTTGTGTATTTTAACACAACACGCGGCTCCAGAACTAATGCTGGCGCACGGTAACCAGACGACAGTTGCACGCTGCTTGCCTTGTGTATTTGAACACAACACGCGGCTCCAGAACTAATGCTGGCCCACGGTAACCAGACGACAGCTGCACGCTGCTTGCCTTGTGTATTTGAACACAACACGCGGCTCCAGAACTAATACTGGCGCACGGTAACCAGACGACAGCTGCACGCTGCTTTTCTTGTGTATTTGAACACAACACGCGGCTCCAGAACTAATGCTGGCCCACGGTAACCAGACGACAGCTGCACGCTGCTTGCCTTGTGTATTTGAACACAACACGCGGCTCCAGAACTAATGCTGGCGCACGGTAACCAGACGACAGTTGCACGCTGCTTGCCTTGTGTATTTGAACACAACACGCGGCTCCAGAACAAATGCTGGCCCACGGTAACCAGACGACAGCTGCACGCTGCTTGCCTTGTGTATTTGAACACAACACGCGGCTCCAGAACTAATGCTGGTGCACGGTAACCAGACGACAGCTGCACGCTGCTTGCCTTGTGTATTTGAACACAACACGCGGCTCCAGAACTAATACTGGCGCACGGTAACCAGACGACAGCTGCGAGCTGCTTGCCTTGTGTATTTGAACACAACACGCGGCTCCAGAACTAATGCTGGCGCACAGTAACCAGACGACAGCTGCACGCTGCTTACCTTGTGTATTTGAACACAACACGCGGCCCCAGAACTAATGCTGGCGCACGGTAACCAGACGACAGCTGCACGCTGCTTGCCTTGTGTATTTGAACACAACACGCGGCTCCAGAACTAATGCTGGCGCACGGTAAGCAGAAGACAGCTGCACGCTGCTTGCCTTGTGTATTTTTGAACACAACACGCGGCTCCAGAACTAATGCTGGCGGACGGTAACCAGACGACAGCTGCACGCTGCTGGCTTTGTGTATTTGAACACAACACGCGGCTCCAGAACTAATGCTGGCGCACGGTAACCAGACGACAGCTGCACGCTGCTTGCCTTGTGTATTTGAACACAACACGCGGTCCCAGAACTAATGCTGGCGCACGGTAACCAGACGACAGTTGCACGCTGCTTGCCTTGTGTATTTGAACACAGCACGCGGCCCCAGAACTAATGCTGGCGCACGGTAACCAGACGAGAGCTGCACGCTGCTTGCCTTGTGTATTTGAACACAACACGCGGCTCCAGAACTAATGCTGGCGCACGGTAGCTAGACGACAGCTGCACGCTGCTTGCCTTGTGTATTTGAACACAGCACGCGGCCCCAGAACTAATGCTGGCGCACGGTAACCAGACGACAGCTGCACGCTGCTTGCCTTGTGTATTTGAACACAGCGCGCGGCCCCAGAACTAATGCTGGCGCACGGTAACCAGACGACAGCTGCACGCTGCTTGCCTTGTGTATTTGAACACAGCACGCGGCCCCAGAACTAATGCTGGCGCACGGTAACCAGACGACAGCTGCACGCTGCTTGCCTTGTGTATTTGAACACAACACGAGGCCCCAGAACTAATGCTGGCGCACGGTAACCAGACGACAGCTGCACGCTGCTTGCCTTGTGTATTTGAACACAACAGGAGGCCCCAGAACTAATGCTGGCGCACGGTAACCAGACGACAGCTGCACGCTGCTTGCCTTGTGTATTTGAACACAGCACGCGGCCCCAGAACTAATGCTGGCGCACGGTAACCAGACGACAGCTGCACGCTGCTTGCCTTGTGTATTTGAACACAACACGCGGCCCCAGAACTAATGCTGGCGCACGGTAACCAGACGACAGCTGCACGCTGCTTGCCTTATGTATTTGAACACAGCGCGCGGCTCCAGAACTAATGCTGGCGCACGGTAACCAGACGACAGCTGCTCGCTGCTTGCCTTGTGTATTTGAACACAGCACGCGGCCCCAGAACTAATACTGGCGCACGGTAGCTAGACGACAGCTGCACGCTGCTTGCCCTGTGAATTTGAATACAACACGCGGCCCCAGAACTAATACTGGCCCACGGTAGCTAGACGACAGCTGCCCGCTGCTTGCCTTGTGTATTTGAACACAACACGCGGCTCCAGAACTAATGCTGGCGCACGGTAGCTAGACGACAGCTGCACGCTGCTTGCCTTGTGTATTTGAACACAGCACGCGGCCCCAGAACTAATGCTGGCGCACGGTAACCAGACGACAGCTGCACGCTGCTTGCCTTATGTATTTGAACACAGCGCTCGGCTCCAGAAATAATGCTGGCGCACGGTAACCAGACGACAGCTGCACGCTGCTTGCCTTGTGTATTTGAACACAACACGCGGCTCCAGAACTAATGCTGGCGCACGGTAACCAGACGACAGCTGCACGCTGCTTGCCTTGTGTATTTGAACACAACACGAGGCTCCAGAACTAATGCTGGCGCACGGTAACCAGACGACAGTTGCACGCTGCTTGCCTTGTGTATTTGAACACAACACGCGGCCCCAGAACTAATGCTGGCGCACGGTAACCAGACGACAGCTGCACGCTGCTTGCCTTATGTATTTGAACACAGCGCGCGGCTCCAGAACTAATGCTGGCGCACGGTAACCAGACGACAGCTGCACGCTGCTTGCCTTGTGTATTTGAACACAGCACGCGGCCCCAGAACTAATACTGGCGCACGGTAGCTAGACGACAGCTGCACGCTGCTTGCCTTGTGTATTTGAACACAACACGCGGCTCCAGAACTAATGCTGGCGCACGGTAACTAGACGACAGCTGCACGCTGCTTGCCTTGTGTATTTGAACACAACACGCGGCTCCAGAACTAATGCTGAAGCACGGTAACCAGACGACAGTTGCACGCTGCTTGCCTTGTGTATTTGAACACAACACGCGGCCCCAGAACTAATGCTGGCGCACGGTAACCAGACGACAGCTGCACGCTGCTTGCCTTGTGTATTTGAACACAACACGCGGCTCCAGAACTAATGCTGGCGCACGGTAACCAGACGACAGCTGCACGCTGCTTGCCTTGTGTATTTGAACACAACACGCGGCTCCAGAACTAATGCTGGCGCACGGTAACCAGACGACAGCTGCACGCTGCTTGCCTTGTGTATTTGAACACAACACGCGGCTCCAGAACTAATGCTGGCGCACGGTAACCAGACGACAGCTGCACGCTGCTTGCCTTGTGTATTTGAACACAACACGCGGCTCCAGAACTAATGCTGGCGCACGGTAACCAGACGACAGCTGCACGCTGCTTGCTTTGTGTATTTGAACACAACACGCGGCTCCAGAACTAATGCTGGCGCACGGTAACCAGACGACAGCTGCACGCTGCTCTCCTTGTGTATTTGAACACAGCACGCGGCCCCAGAACTAATGCTGGCGCACGGTAACCAGACGACAGTTGCACGCTGCTTGCTTTGTGTATTTGAACACAACACGCGGCCCCAGAACTAATGCTGGCGCACGGTAACCAGACGACAGCTGCACGCTGCTTGCCTTGTGTATTTGAACACAGCACGCGGCCCCAGAACTAATGCTGGCGCACGGTAACCAGACGACAGCTGCACGCTGCTTGCCTTGTGTATTTGAACACAACACGCGGCCATAGAACTAATGCTGGCGCACGGTAACCAGACGACAGCTGCACGCTGCTTGCCTTGTGTATTTGAACACAACACGCGGATCCAGAACTAACGCTGGCGCACGGTAACCAGACGACAGCTGCACGCTGCTTGCCTTGTGTATGTGAACACAGCACGCGGCCCCAGAACTAATTCTGGCGCACGGTGGCTAGACCACAGCTGAACGCTGCTTGCCTTGTGAATTAGAGCACAGCGCACTGCTCCAGAACTAATGCTGGCGCACGGAAGCTAGACCACAGCTGCACGCTGCTTGCCTTGTGAATTTGAACAGAGCGCGCGGCCCCAGAACTAATTCTGGCGCACGGAAGTTAGACGACAGCTGCACGCTGCTTGCCTTGTGAATTTGAACACAGTGCGCTGCCCCAGAACTAATGCTGGTGCACGGTGGCTAGACCACAGCTGCACGTTGCTTGCCTTGTGTATTTGGACAGAGCGCGTGGCCCCAGAACTAATGCTGGCGCACGGAAGCTAGACCACAGCTGCACGCTGCTTGTCTTGTGAATTTGAACAGAGCGCGCTGCCCCAGAACTAATGCTGGCGCACGGTGGCTAGACGACAGCTGCACGCTGCTTGCCTTGTGAATTTGAACAGAGCGCGCTGCCCCAGAACTAATGCCGGCGCACGGAAGCTAGACCACAGCTGCACGCTGCTTGCCTTGTGAATTTGAACAGAGCGCGCTGCCCCAGAACTAATGCTGGCGCACGGTAACCAGACGACAGCTGCACGCTGCTTGCCTTGTGAATTTGAACAGAGCGCGCGGCCCCAGAACTAATGCTGGTGCACGGAAGCTAGACGACAGCTACACGCTGCTTGCCTTGTGAATTTGAACAGAGCGCGCTGCCCCAGAACTAATGCTGGCGCACGGAAGCTAGACTACAGCTGCACGCTGCTTGCCTTGTGAATTTGAACAGAGCGCGCTGCCCCAGAACTAATGCTGGCGCACGGTAACCAGACGACAGCTGCACGCTGCTTGCCTTGTGAATTTGAACAGAGCGCGCTGCCCCAGAACTAATGCTGGCGCACGGTGGCTAGACGACAGCTGCACGCTGCTTGCCTTGTGAATTAGAGCACAGCGCGCTTCCCCAGAACTAATGCTGGCGCACGGAGGCTAGACGACAGCTGCACGCTGCTTGCCTTGTAATTTGAACAGAGCGCGCTGTCCCAGAACTAATGCTGACGCACGGTAGCTAGACCACAGCTGCACGCTGCTTGCCTTGTGAATTAGAGCACAGCGCGCTGCCCCAGAACTAATGCTGGCGCACGGAGGCTAGACGACAGCTGCACGCTGCTTGCCTTGTAATTTGAACAGAGCGCGCGGCCCCAGAACTAATGCTAGCGCACGGAAGCTAGACCACAGCTACACGCTGCTTGCCTTGTGAATTTGAACAGAGCGCGCTGCCCCAGAACTAATGCTGGCGCACGGTGGCTAGACGACAGCTGCACGCTGCTTGCCTTGTGTATTTGAACAGAGCGCGCGGCCCCAAAACTAATGCTAGCGCACGGAAGCTAGACCACAGCTGCACGCTGCTTGCCTTGTGAATTTGAACAGAGCGCGCTGCCCCAGAACTAATGCTGGCGCACGGTGGCTAGACGACAGCTGCACGCTTCTTGCTTTGTGAATTTGAACACAGCGCGCTGCCCCAGAACTAATGCTGGCGCACGGTGGCTAGAACACAGCTGCACGCTGCTTGCCTTGTGAATTTGAACACAGCGCGCGGCCCCAGAACTAATGCTGGCGCACGGTGGCTAGACCACAGCTGCACGCTGCTTGCCCTGTGAATTTGAACAGAGCGCGCGGCCCCAGAACTAATGCTGGCCCACGGTGGCTAGACCACAGCTGCACGCTGCTTGCCTTGTGAATTTGAACACAGCGCGCGGCCCCAGAACTAATGCTGGTGCACGGTAACCAGACGACAGCCGCACGCTGCTTGCCTTGTGTATTTGAACAGAGCGCGCGGCCCCAGAACAAATGCTGGCGCACGGAAGCTAGACCACAGCTGCACGCTGCTTGCCTTGTGAATTTGAACAGAGCGCGCGGCCCCAGAACTAATGCTGGCGCACGGAAGCTAGACCACAGCTGCACGCTGCTTGCCTTGTGAATTTGAACAGAGCGCGCGGCCCCAGAACTAATGCTGGCGCACGGTGGCTAGACCACAGCTGCACGCTGCTTGCCCTGTGAATTTGAACAGAGCGCGCTGCCCGAGAACTAATGCTGGTGCACGGTGGCTAGACCACAGCTGCACGCTGCTTGCCTTGTGAATTAGAGCACAGCGCACTGCTCCAGAACTAATGCTGGCGCACGGAAGCAAGACCACAGCTGCACGCTGCTTGCCTTGTGAATTTGAACAGAGCGCGCGGCCCCAGAACTAATTCTGGCGCACGGAAGTTAGACGACAGCTGCACGCTGCTTGCCTTGTGAATTTGAACACAGCGCGCTGCCCCAGAGCTAATGCTGGCGCACGGAAGCTAGACGACAGCTACACGCTGCTTGCCTTGTGAATTTGAACAGAGCGCGCGGCCCCAGAACTAATGCTGGTGCACGGTGGCTAAACCACAGCTGCACGTTGCTTGCCTTGTGTATTTGAACAGAGCGCGTGGCCCCAGAACTAATGCTGGCGCACGATAGCTAGACCACAGCTGCACGCTGCTTGCCTTGTGAATTTGAACAGAGCGCGCTGCCCCAGAACTAATGCTGGCGCACGGTAACCAGACGACAGCTGCACGCTGCTTGCCTTGTGTATTTTAACACAACACGCGGCTCCAGAACTAATGCTGGCGCACGGTAACCAGACGACAGTTGCACGCTGCTTGCCTTGTGTATTTGAACACAACACGCGGCTCCAGAACTAATGCTGGCCCACGGTAACCAGACGACAGCTGCACGCTGCTTGCCTTGTGTATTTGAACACAACACGCGGCTCCAGAACTAATACTGGCGCACGGTAACCAGACGACAGCTGCACGCTGCTTGCCTTGTGTATTTGAACACAACACGCGGCTCCAGAACTAATGCTGGCCCACGGTAACCAGACGACAGCTGCACGCTGCTTGCCTTGTGTATTTGAACACAACACGCGGCTCCAGAACTAATGCTGGCGCACGGTAACCAGACGACAGTTGCACGCTGCTTGCCTTGTGTATTTGAACACAACACGCGGCTCCAGAACAAATGCTGGCCCACGGTAACCAGACGACAGCTGCACGCTGCTTGCCTTGTGTATTTGAACACAACACGCGGCTCCAGAACTAATGCTGGTGCACGGTAACCAGACGACAGCTGCACGCTGCTTGCCTTGTGTATTTGAACACAACACGCGGCTCCAGAACTAATACTGGCGCACGGTAACCAGACGACAGCTGCGAGCTGCTTGCCTTGTGTATTTGAACACAACACGCGGCTCCAGAACTAATGCTGGCGCACAGTAACCAGACGACAGCTGCACGCTGCTTGCCTTGTGTATTTGAACACAACACGCGGCTCCAGAACTAATGCTGGCCCACGGTAACCAGACGACAGCTGCACGCTGCTTGCCTTGTGTATTTGAACACAACACGCGGCTCCAGAACTAATACTGGCGCACGGTAACCAGACGACAGCTGCACGCTGCTTGCCTTGTGTATTTGAACACAACACGCGGCTCCAGAACTAATGCTGGCCCACGGTAACCAGACGACAGCTGCACGCTGCTTGCCTTGTGTATTTGAACACAACACGCGGCTCCAGAACTAATGCTGGCGCACGGTAACCAGACGACAGTTGCACGCTGCTTGCCTTGTGTATTTGAACACAACACGCGGCTCCAGAACAAATGCTGGCCCACGGTAACCAGACGACAGCTGCACGCTGCTTGCCTTGTGTATTTGAACACAACACGCGGCTCCAGAACTAATGCTGGTGCACGGTAACCAGACGACAGCTGCACGCTGCTTGCCTTGTGTATTTTAACACAACACGCGGCTCCAGAACTAATGCTGGCCCACGGTAACCAGACGACAGCTGCACGCTGCTTGCCTTGTGTATTTGAACACAACACGCGGCTCCAGAACTAATGCTGGCGCACGGTAACCAGACGACAGCTGCACGCTGCTTGCCTTGTGTATTTTAACACAACACGCGGCTCCAGAACTAATGCTGGCGCACGGTAACCAGACGACAGTTGCACGCTGCTTGCCTTGTGTATTTGAACACAACACGCGGCTCCAGAACTAATGCTGGCCCACGGTAACCAGACGACAGCTGCACGCTGCTTGCCTTGTGTATTTGAACACAACACGCGGCTCCAGAACTAATACTGGCGCACGGTAACCAGACGACAGCTGCACGCTGCTTTTCTTGTGTATTTGAACACAACACGCGGCTCCAGAACTAATGCTGGCCCACGGTAACCAGACGACAGCTGCACGCTGCTTGCCTTGTGTATTTGAACACAACACGCGGCTCCAGAACTAATGCTGGCGCACGGTAACCAGACGACAGTTGCACGCTGCTTGCCTTGTGTATTTGAACACAACACGCGGCTCCAGAACAAATGCTGGCCCACGGTAACCAGACGACAGCTGCACGCTGCTTGCCTTGTGTATTTGAACACAACACGCGGCTCCAGAACTAATGCTGGTGCACGGTAACCAGACGACAGCTGCACGCTGCTTGCCTTGTGTATTTGAACACAACACGCGGCTCCAGAACTAATACTGGCGCACGGTAACCAGACGACAGCTGCGAGCTGCTTGCCTTGTGTATTTGAACACAACACGCGGCTCCAGAACTAATGCTGGCGCACAGTAACCAGACGACAGCTGCACGCTGCTTACCTTGTGTATTTGAACACAACACGCGGCCCCAGAACTAATGCTGGCGCACGGTAACCAGACGACAGCTGCACGCTGCTTGCCTTGTGTATTTGAACACAACACGCGGCTCCAGAACTAATGCTGGCGCACGGTAAGCAGAAGACAGCTGCACGCTGCTTGCCTTGTGTATTTTTGAACACAACACGCGGCTCCAGAACTAATGCTGGCGGACGGTAACCAGACGACAGCTGCACGCTGCTGGCTTTGTGTATTTGAACACAACACGCGGCTCCAGAACTAATGCTGGCGCACGGTAAACAGACGACAGCTGCACGCTGCTTGCCTTGTGTATTTGAACACAGCACGCGGCCCCAGAACTAATGCTGGCGCACGGTAACCAGACGACAGCTGCACGCTGCTTGCGTTGTGTATTTGAACACAGCACGCGGCCCCGGAACTAATGCTGGCGCACGGTAGCTAGACGACAGCTGCACGCTGCTTGCCTTGTGTATTTGAACACAACACGCGGCTCCAGAACTAATGCTGGCGCACGGTAACCAGACGACAGCTGCACGCTGCTTGCCTTGTGTATTTGAACACCACACGCGGCTGCAGAACTAATGCTGGCGCACGGTAACCAGACGACAGCTGCACGCTGCTTGCCTTGTGTATTTGAACACAACACGCTGCTCCGGAACTAATGCTGGCGCACGGTAACCAGACGACAGCTGCACGCTGCTTGCCTTGTGTATTTGAACACCACACGCGTCTCCAGAACTAATGCTGGCGCACGGTAATCAGACGACAGCTGCACGCTGCTTGCCTTGTGTATTTGAACACAACACGCGGCTCCAGAACTAATGCTGGCCCACGGTGGCTAGACGACAGCTGCACGCTGCTTGCCTTGTGTATTTGAACACAACACGCGGTCCCAGAACTAATGCTGGCGCACGGTAACCAGACGACAGCTGCACGCTGCTTGCCTTGTGTATTTGAACACAACACGCGGCTCCAGAACTAATGCTGGCGCACGGTAACCAGACGACAGCTGCACGCTGCTTGCCTTGTGTATTTGAACACAACACGCGGTCCCAGAACTAATGCTGGCGCACGGTAACCACACGATAGCTGGACGCTGCTTGCCTTGTGTATCTGAACACAACACGCGGCTCCAGAACTAATGCTGGTGCACGGTAACCAGACGACAGCTGCACGCTGCTTGCCTTGTGTATTTGAACACCACACGCGGCTCCAGAACTAATGCTGGCGCACGGTAACCAGACGACAGCTGCACGCTGCTTGCCTTGTGTATTTGAACACAACACGCTGCTCCGGAACTAATGCTGGCGCACGGTAACCAGACGACAGCTGCACGCTGCTTGCCTTGTGTATTTGAACACAACACGCGGCTCCAGAACTAATGCTGGCGCACGGTAACCAGACGACAGCTGCACGCTGCTTGCCTTGTGTATTTGAACACAACACGCGGCTCCAGAACTAATGCTGGCGCACGGTAACCAGATGACAGCTGCACGCTGCTTGCCTTGTGTATTTGAACACAACACGCGGTCCCAGAACTAATGCTGGCGCACGGTAACCAGACGACAGCTGCACGCTGCTTGCCTTGTGTATTTGAACACAACACGCGGCTCCAGAACTAATGCTGGCGCACGGTAACCAGACGACAGTTGCACGCTGCTTGCCTTGTGTATTTGAACACAACACGCGGCCCCAGAACTAATACTGGCGCACGGTAACCAGACGACAGCTGCACGCTGCTTGCCTTGTGAATTTGAACACAACACGCGGCCCCAGAACTAATACTGGCGCACGGTAACCAGACGACAGATGCACGCTGCTTGCCTTGTGTATTTGAACACAACACGCGGCTCCAGAACTAATGCTGGCGCACGGTAACCAGACGACAGCTGCACGCTGCTTGCCTTGTGTATTTGAACACAACACGCGGTCCCAGAACTAATGCTGGCGCACGGTAACCAGACGACAGTTGCACGCTGCTTGCCTTGTGTATTTGAACACAGCACGCGGCCCCAGAACTAATGCTGGCGCACGGTAACCAGACGACAGCTGCACGCTGCTTGCCTTGTGTATTTGAACACAGCGCGCGGTTCCAGAACTAATGCTGGCGCACGGTAACCAGACGACAGCTGCACGCTGCTTGCCTTGTGTATTTGAACACAACACGCGGCACCAGAACTAATGCTGGAGCACGTTAACCAGACGACAGCTGCACGCTGCTTGCCTTGTGTATTTGAACACAACACGCGGCACCAGAACTAATGCTGGCGCACGGTAGCCAGACGACAGCTGCACGCTGCTTGCCATGTGTATTTGAACACAACACGCGGCCCCAGAACTAATACTGGCGCACTGTAGCTAGACGACAGCTGCACGCTGCTTGCCTTGTGTATTTGAACAGAGCGCGCGGCACCAGAACTAATGCTGGCGCACGGTAACCAGACGACAGCTGCACGCTGCTTGCCTTGTGTATTTGAACACAGCACGCGGCCCCAGAACTAATGCTGGCGCACGGTAACCAGACGACAGCTGCACGCTGCTTGCCTTGTGTATTTGAACACAACACGAGGCCCCAGAACTAATGCTGGCCCACGGTAACCAGACGACAGCTGCACGCTGCTTGCCTTGTGTATTTGAACACAACACGAGGCCCCAGAACTAATGCTGGCGCACGGTAACCAGACGACAGCTGCACGCTGCTTGCCTTGTGTATTTGAACACAACACGAGGCCCCAGAACTAATGCTGGCGCACGGTAACCAGACGACAGCTGCACGCTGCTTGCCTTGTGTATTTGAACACAACACGAGGCCCCAGAACTAATGCTGGCGCACGGTAACCAGACGACAGCTGCACGCTGCTTGCCTTGTGTATTTGAACACAACACGAGGCCCCAGAACTAATGCTGGCGCACGGTAACCAGATGACAATTGCACGCTGCTTGCCTTGTGTATTTGAACACAGCACGCGGCCCCAGAACTAATGCTGGCGCACGGTAACCAGACGACAGCTGCACGCTGCTTGCCTTGTGTATTTGAACACAACACGCGGCCCCAGAACTAATGCTGGCGCACGGTAACCAGACGACAGCTGCACGCTGCTTGCCTTATGTATTTGAACACAGCGCGCGGCTCCAGAACTAATGCTGGCGCACGGTAACCAGACGACAGCTGCACGCTGCTTGCCTTGTGTATTTGAACACAGCACGCGGCCCCAGAACTAATACTGGCGCACGGTAGCTAGACGACAGCTGCACGCTGCTTGCCCTGTGAATTTGAATACAACACGCGGCCCCAGAACTAATACTGGCGCACGGTAGCTAGACGACAGCTGCACGCTGCTTGCCTTGTGTATTTGAACACAACACGCGGCTCCAGAACTAATGCTGGCGCACGGTAGCTAGACGACAGCTGCACGCTGCTTGCCTTGTGTATTTGAACACAGCACGCGGCCCCAGAACTAATGCTGGCGCACGGTAACCAGACGACAGCTGCACGCTGCTTGCCTTATGTATTTGAACACAGCGCGCGGCTCCAGAAATAATGCTGGCGCACGGTAACCAGACGACAGCTGCACGCTGCTTGCCTTGTGTATTTGAACACAACACGCGGCTCCAGAACTAATGCTGGCGCACGGTAACCAGACGACAGCTGCACGCTGCTTCCCTTGTGTATTTGAACACAACACGAGGTTCCAGAACTAATGCTGGTGCACGGTAACCAGACGACAGTTGCACGCTGCTTGCCTTGTGTATTTGAACACAACACGCGGCCCCAGAACTAATGCTGGCGCAAGGTAACCAGACGACAGCTGCACGCTGCTTGCCTTATGTATTTGAACACAGCGCGCGGCTCCAGAACTAATGCTGGCGCACGGTAACCAGACGACAGCAGCACGCTGCTTGCCTTGTGTATTTGAACACAGCACGCGGCCCCAGAACTAATACTGGCGCACGGTAGCTAGACGACAGCTGCACGCTGCTTGCCTTGTGTATTTGAACACAACACGAGGCTCCAGAACTAATGCTGGCGCACGGTAACCAGACGACAGCTGCACGCTGCTTGCCTTGTGTATTTGAACACAACACGCGGCTCCAGAACTAATGCTGGCGCACGGTAACCAGACGACAGCTGCACGCTGCTTGCCTTGTGTATTTGAACACAACACGCGGCTCCAGAACTAATGCTGAAGCACGGTAACCAGACGACAGTTGCACGCTGCTTGCCTTGTGTATTTGAACACAACACGCGGCCCCAGAACTAATGCTGGCGCACGGTAACCAGACGACAGCTGCACGCTGCTTGCCTTGTGTATTTGAACACAACACGCGGCTCCAGAACTAATGCTGGCGCACGGTAACCAGACGACAGCTGCACGCTGCTTGCCTTGTGTATTTGAACACAACACGCGGCTCCAGAACTAATGCTGGCGCACGGTAACCAGACGACAGCTGCACGCTGCTTGCCTTGTGTATTTGAACACAACACGCGGCTCCAGAACTAATGCTGGCGCACGGTAACCAGACGACAGCTGCACGCTGCTTGCCTTGTGTATTTGAACACAACACGCGGCTCCAGAACTAATGCTGGCGCACGGTAACCAGACGACAGTTGCACGCTGCTTGCTTTGTGTATTTGAACACAACACGCGGCTCCAGAACTAATGCTGGCGCACGGTAACCAGACGACAGCTGCACGCTGCTCTCCTTGTGTATTTGAACACAGCACGCGGCCCCAGAACTAATGCTGGCGCACGGTAACCAGACGACAGTTGCACGCTGCTTGCTTTGTGTATTTGAACACAACACGCGGCCCCAGAACTAATGCTGGCGCACGGTAACCAGACGACAGCTGCACGCTGCTTGCCTTGTGTATTTGAACACAGCACGCGGCCCCAGAACTAATGCTGGCGCACGGTAACCAGACGACAGCTGCACGCTGCTTGCCTTGTGTATTTGAACACAACACGCGGCCATAGAACTAATGCTGGCGCACGGTAACCTGACGACAGCTGCACGCTGCTTGCCTTGTGTATTTGAACACAACACGCGGCTCCAGAACTAACGCTGGCGCACGGTAACCTGACGACAGCTGCACGCTGCTTGCCTTGTGTATGTGAACACAGCACGCGGCCCCAGAACTAATTCTGGCGCACGGTGGCTAGACCACAGCTGCACGCTGCTTGCCTTGTGAATTTGAACAAAGCGCGCGGCCCCAGAACTAATTCTGGCGCACGGAAGTTAGACGACAGCTGCACGCTGCTTGCCTTGTGAATTTGAACACAGCGCGCTGCCCCAGAGCTAATGCTGGCGCACGGAAGCTAGACGACAGCTACACGCTGCTTGCCTTGAGAATTTGAACAGAGCGCGCGGCCCCAGAATTAATGCTGGTGCACGGTGGCTAGACCACAGCTGCACGTTGCTTGCCTTGTGTATTTGAACAGAGCGCGTGGCCCCAGAACTAATGCTGGCGCACGATAGCTAGACCACAGCTGCACGCTGCTTGCCTTGTGAATTTGAACAGAGCGCGCTGCCCCAGAACTAATGCTGGCGCACGGTGGCTAGACGACAGCTGCACGCTGCTTGCCTTGTGAATTAGAGCACAGCGCGCTGCCCCAGAACTAATGCTGGCGCACGGAGGCTAGACGACAGCTGCACGCTGCTTGCCTTGTAATTTGAACAGAGCGCGCTGTCCCAGAACTAATGCTGACGCACGGTAGCTAGACCACAGCTGCACGCTGCTTGCCTTGTGAATAAGAGCACAGCGCGCTGCCCCAGAACTAATGCTGGCGCACGGAGGCTAGACGACAGCTGCACGCTGCTTGCCTTGTAATTTCAACAGAGCGCGCGGCCCCAGAACTAATGCTAGCGCACGGAAGCTAGACCACAGCTACACGCTGCTTGCCTTGTGAATTTGAACAGAGCGCGCTGCCCCAGAACTAATGCTGGCGCACGGTAACCAGACGACAGCTGCACGCTGCTTGCCTTGTGTATTTGAACACAACACGCGGCTCCAGAACTAATGCTGGCGCACGGTAACCAGACGATAGTTGCACGCTGCTTGCCTTGTGTATTTGAACACAACACGCGGCTCCAGAACTAATGCTGGCCCACGGTAACCAGACGACAGCTGCACGCTGCTTGCCTTGTGTATTTGAACACAACACGCGGCTCCAGAACTAATACTGGCGCACGGTAACCAGACGACAGCTGCACGCTGCTTGCCTTGTGTATTTGAACACAACACGCGGCTCCAGAACTAATGCTGGCCCACGGTAACCAGACGACAGCTGCACGCTGCTTGCCTTGTGTATTTGAACACAACACGCGGCTCCAGAACTAATGCTGGCGCACGGTAACCAGACGACAGTTGCACGCTGCTTGCCTTGTGTATTTGAACACAACACGCGGCTCCAGAACTAATGCTGGCCCACGGTAACCAGACGACAGCTGCACGCTGCTTGCCTTGTGTATTTGAACACAACACGCGGCTCCAGAACTAATCCTGGTGCACGGTAACCAGACGACAGCTGCACGCTGCTTGCCTTGTGTATTTGAACACAACACGCGGCTCCAGAACTAATACTGGCGCACGGTAGCCAGACGACAGCTGCACGCTGCTTGCCTTGTGTATTTGAACACAACACGCGGCTCCAGGACTAATGCTGGCGCACGGTAACCAGACGACAGCTGCACGCTGCTTGCCTTGTGTATTTGAACACAACACGCGGCCCCAGAACTAATGCTGGCGCACGGTAACCAGACGACAGCTGCACGCTGCTTGCCTTGTGTATTTGAACACAACACGCGGCTCCAGAACTAATGCTGGCGCACGGTAACCAGACGACAGCTGCACGCTGCTTGCCTTGTGTATTTTTGAACACAACACGCGGCTCCAGAACTAATGCTGGCGGACGGTAACCAGACGACAGCTGCACGCTGCTGGCTTTGTGTATTTGAACACAACACGCGGCTCCAGAACTAATGCTGGCGCACGGTAACCAGACGACAGCTGCACGCTGCTTGCCTTGTGTATTTGAACACAGCACGCGGCCCCAGAACTAATGCTGGCGCACGGTAACCAGACGACAGCTGCACGCTGCTTGCCTTGTGTATTTGAACACAGCACGCGGCCCCGGAACTAATGCTGGCGCACGGTAGCTAGACGACAGCTGCACGCTGCTTGCCTTGTGTATTTGAACACAACACGCGGCTCCAGAAATAATGATGGCGCACGGTAACCAGACGACAGCTGCACGCTGCTTGCCTTTTGTATTTGAACACCACTAGCGGCTCCAGAACTAATGCTGGCGCACGGTAACCAGACGACAGCTGCACGCTGCTTGCCTTGTGTATTTGAACACAACACGCTGCTCCGGAACTAATGCTGGCGCACGGTAACCAGACGACAGCTGCACGCTGCTTGCCTTGTGTATTTGAACACCACACGCGTCTCCAGAACTAATGCTGGCGCACGGTAACCAGACGACAGCTGCACGCTGCTTGCCTTGTGTATTTGAACACAACACGCTGCTCCAGAACTAATGCTGGCCCACGGTGGCTAGACGACAGCTGCACGCTGCTTGCCTTGTGTATTTGAACACAACACGCGGCACCAGAACTAATGCTGGCGCACGGTAACCAGACGACAGCTGCACGCTGCTTGCCTTGTGTATTTGAACACAACACGCGGCTCCAGAACTAATGCTGGCGCACGGTAACCAGACGACAGCTGCACGCTTCTTGCCTTGTGTATTTGAACACAACACGCGGTCCGAGAACTAATGCTGGCGCACGGTAACCAGACGATAGCTGCACGCTGCTTGCCTTGTGTATTTGAACACAACACGCGGTCCCAGAACTAATGCTGGCGCACGGTAACAAGACGACAGCTGCACGCTGCTTGCCTTGTGTATTTGAACACAACACGCGGCTCCAGAACTAATGCTGGCGCACGGTAACCAGACGACAGCTGCACGCTGCTTGCCTTGTGTATTTGAACACAACACGCGGCTCCAGAACTAATGCTGAAGCACGGTAACCAGACGACAGTTGCACGCTGCTTGCCTTGTGTATTTGAACACAACACGCGGCCCCAGAACTAATGCTGGCGCACGGTAACCAGACGACAGCTGCACGCTGCTTGCCTTGTGTATTTGAACAGAGCGCGCGGCTCCAGAACTAATGCTGGCGCACGGTAACCAGATGACAGCTGCACGCTGCTTGCCTTGTGTATTTGAACACAACACGCGGCTCCAGAACTAATGCTGGCGCACGGTAACCAGACGACAGCTGCACGCTGCTTGCCTTGTGTATTTGAACACAACACGCGGCTCCAGAACTAATGCTGGCGCACGGTAACCAGACGACAGCTGCACGCTGCTTGCCTTGTGTATTTGAACACAACACGCGGTTCCAGAACTAATGCTGGCGCACGGTAACCAGACGACAGCTGCACGCTGCTTGCCTTGTGTATTTGAACACAACACGCGGCTCCAGAACTAATGCTGGCGCACGGTAACCAGACGACAGCTGCACGCTGCTTGCCTTGTGTATTTGAACACAACACGCGGCTCCAGAACTAATGCTGGCGCACGGTAACCAGACGACAGTTGCACGCTGCTTGCTTTGTGTATTTGAACACAACACGCGGCTCCAGAACTAATGCTGGCGCACGGTAACCAGACGACAGCTGCACGCTGCTCTCCTTGTGTATTTGAACACAGCACGCGGCCCCAGAACTAATGCTGGCGCACGGTAACCAGACGACAGTTGCACGCTGCTTGCTTTGTGTATTTGAACACAACACGCGGCCCCAGAACTAATGCTGGCGCACGGTAACCAGACGACAGCTGCACGCTGCTTGCCTTGTGTATTTGAACACAGCACGCGGCCCCAGAACTAATGCTGGCGCACGGTAACCAGACGACAGCTGCACGCTGCTTGCCTTGTGTATTTGAACACAACACGCGGCCATAGAACTAATGCTGGCGCACGGTAACCTGACGACAGCTGCACTCTGCTTGCCTTGTGTATTTGAACACAACACGCGGCTCCAGAACTAACGCTGGCGCACGGTAACCTGACGACAGCTGCACGCTGCTTGCCTTGTGTATGTGAACACAGCACGCGGCCCCAGAACTAATTCTGGCGCACGGTGGCTAGACCACAGCTGCACGCTGCTTGCCTTGTGAATTTGAACAAAGCGCGCGGCCCCAGAACTAATTCTGGCGCACGGAAGTTAGACGACAGCTGCACGCTGCTTGCCTTGTGAATTTGAACACAGCGCGCTGCCCCAGAGCTAATGCTGGCGCACGGAAGCTAGACGACAGCTACACGCTGCTTGCCTTGAGAATTTGAACAGAGCGCGCGGCCCCAGAATTAATGCTGGTGCACGGTGGCTAGACCACAGCTGCACGTTGCTTGCCTTGTGTATTTGAACAGAGCGCGTGGCCCCAGAACTAATGCTGGCGCACGATAGCTAGACCACAGCTGCACGCTGCTTGCCTTGTGAATTTGAACAGAGCGCGCTGCCCCAGAACTAATGCTGGCGCACGGTGGCTAGACGACAGCTGCACGCTGCTTGCCTTGTGAATTAGAGCACAGCGCGCTGCCCCAGAACTAATGCTGGCGCACGGAGGCTAGACGACAGCTGCACGCTGCTTGCCTTGTAATTTGAACAGAGCGCGCTGTCCCAGAACTAATGCTGACGCACGGTAGCTAGACCACAGCTGCACGCTGCTTGCCTTGTGTATTTGAACACAACACGCGGCTCCAGAACTAATGCTGGCGCACGGTAACCAGACGACAGCTGCACGCTTCTTGCCTTGTGTATTTGAACACAACACGAGGCTCCAGAACTAATGCTGGCGCACGGTTACCAGACGACAGTTGCACGCTGCTTGCCTTGTGTATTTGAACACAACACGCGGCCCCAGAACTAATGCTGGCGCACGGTAACCAGACGACAGCTGCACGCTGCTTGCCTTATGTATTTGAACACAGCGCGCGGCTCCAGAACTAATGCTGGCGCACGGTAACCAGACGACAGCTGCACGCTGCTTGCCTTGTGTATTTGAACACAGCACGCGGCCCCGGAACTAATACTGGCGCACGGTAGCTAGACGACAGCTGCACGCTGCTTGCCTTGTGTATTTGAACACAACACGCGGCTCCAGAACTAATGCTGGCGCACGGTAACCAGACGACAGCTGCACGCTTCTTGCCTCGTGTATTTGAACACAACACGCGGTCCGAGAACTAATGCTGGCCCACGGTAACCAGACGACAGCTGCACGCTGCTTGCCTTGTGTATTTGAACACAACACGCGGCTCCAGAACTAATGCTGGCGCACGGTAACCAGACGACAGTTGCACGCTGCTTGCCTTGTGTATTTGAACACAACACGCGGCTCCAGAACTAATGCTGGCCCACGGTAACCAGACGACAGCTGCACGCTGCTTGCCTTGTGTATTTGAACACAACACGCGGCTCCAGAACTAATGCTGGCGCACGGTAACCAGACGACAGCTGCACGCTTCTTGCCTTGTGTATTTGAACACAACACGAGGCTCCAGAACTAATGCTGGCGCACGGTAACCAGACGACAGTTGCACGCTGCTTGCCTTGTGTATTTGAACACAACACGCGGCCCCAGAACTAATGCTGGCGCACGGTAACCAGACGACAGCTGCACGCTGCTTGCCTTATGTATTTGAACACAGCGCGCGGCTCCAGAACTAATGCTGGCGCACGGTAACCAGACGACAGCTGCACGCTGCTTGCCTTGTGTATTTGAACACAGCACGCGGCCCCGGAACTAATACTGGCGCACGGTAGCTAGACGACAGCTGCACGCTGCTTGCCTTGTGTATTTGAACACAACACGCGGCTCCAGAACTAATGCTGGCGCACGGTAACCAGACGAGAGCTGCACGCTGCTTGCCTTGTGTATTTGAACACAACACGCGGCTCCAGAACTAATGCTGGCGCACGGTAACCAGACGACAGTTGCACGCTGCTTGCCTTGTGTATTTGAACACAACACGCGGCTCCAGAACAAATGCTGGCCCACGGTAACCAGACGACAGCTGCACGCTGCTTGCCTTGTGTATTTGAACACAACACGCGGCTCCAGAACTAATGCTGGTGCACGGTAACCAGACGACAGCTGCACGCTGCTTGCCTTGTGTATTTGAACACAACACGCGGCTCCAGAACTAATACTGGCGCACGGTAACCAGACGACAGCTGCGAGCTGCTTGCCTTGTGTATTTGAACACAACACGCGGCTCCAGAACTAATGCTGGCGCACAGTAACCAGACGACAGCTGCACGCTGCTTACCTTGTGTATTTGAACACAACACGCGGCCCCAGAACTAATGCTGGCGCACGGTAACCAGACGACAGCTGCACGCTGCTTGCCTTGTGTATTTGAACACAACACGCGGCTCCAGAACTAATGCTGGCGCACGGTAAGCAGAAGACAGCTGCACGCTGCTTGCCTTGTGTATTTTTGAACACAACACGCGGCTCCAGAACTAATGCTGGCGGACGGTAACCAGACGACAGCTGCACGCTGCTGGCTTTGTGTATTTGAACACAACACGCGGCTCCAGAACTAATGCTGGCGCACGGTAAACAGACGACAGCTGCACGCTGCTTGCCTTGTGTATTTGAACACAGCACGCGGCCCCAGAACTAATGCTGGCGCACGGTAACCAGACGACAGCTGCACGCTGCTTGCGTTGTGTATTTGAACACAGCACGCGGCCCCGGAACTAATGCTGGCGCACGGTAGCTAGACGACAGCTGCACGCTGCTTGCCTTGTGTATTTGAACACAACACGCGGCTCCAGAACTAATGCTGGCGCACGGTAACCAGACGACAGCTGCACGCTGCTTGCCTTGTGTATTTGAACACCACACGCGGCTGCAGAACTAATGCTGGCGCACGGTAACCAGACGACAGCTGCACGCTGCTTGCCTTGTGTATTTGAACACAACACGCTGCTCCGGAACTAATGCTGGCGCACGGTAACCAGACGACAGCTGCACGCTGCTTGCCTTGTGTATTTGAACACCACACGCGTCTCCAGAACTAATGCTGGCGCACGGTAATCAGACGACAGCTGCACGCTGCTTGCCTTGTGTATTTGAACACAACACGCGGCTCCAGAACTAATGCTGGCCCACGGTGGCTAGACGACAGCTGCACGCTGCTTGCCTTGTGTATTTGAACACAACACGCGGTCCCAGAACTAATGCTGGCGCACGGTAACCAGACGACAGCTGCACGCTGCTTGCCTTGTGTATTTGAACACAACACGCGGCTCCAGAACTAATGCTGGCGCACGGTAACCAGACGACAGCTGCACGCTGCTTGCCTTGTGTATTTGAACACAACACGCGGTCCCAGAACTAATGCTGGCGCACGGTAACCACACGATAGCTGGACGCTGCTTGCCTTGTGTATCTGAACACAACACGCGGCTCCAGAACTAATGCTGGTGCACGGTAACCAGACGACAGCTGCACGCTGCTTGCCTTGTGTATTTGAACACCACACGCGGCTCCAGAACTAATGCTGGCGCACGGTAACCAGACGACAGCTGCACGCTGCTTGCCTTGTGTATTTGAACACAACACGCTGCTCCGGAACTAATGCTGGCGCACGGTAACCAGACGACAGCTGCACGCTGCTTGCCTTGTGTATTTGAACACAACACGCGGCTCCAGAACTAATGCTGGCGCACGGTAACCAGACGACAGCTGCACGCTGCTTGCCTTGTGTATTTGAACACAACACGCGGCTCCAGAACTAATGCTGGCGCACGGTAACCAGATGACAGCTGCACGCTGCTTGCCTTGTGTATTTGAACACAACACGCGGTCCCAGAACTAATGCTGGCGCACGGTAACCAGACGACAGCTGCACGCTGCTTGCCTTGTGTATTTGAACACAACACGCGGCTCCAGAACTAATGCTGGCGCACGGTAACCAGACGACAGTTGCACGCTGCTTGAATTGTGTATTTGAACACAACACGCGGCCCCAGAACTAATACTGGCGCACGGTAACCAGACGACAGCTGCACGCTGCTTGCCTTGTGAATTTGAACACAACACGCGGCCCCAGAACTAATACTGGCGCACGGTAACCAGACGACAGATGCACGCTGCTTGCCTTGTGTATTTGAACACAACACGCGGCTCCAGAACTAATGCTGGCGCACGGTAACCAGACGACAGCTGCACGCTGCTTGCCTTGTGTATTTGAACACAACACGCGGTCCCAGAACTAATGCTGGCGCACGGTAACCAGACGACAGTTGCACGCTGCTTGCCTTGTGTATTTGAACACAGCACGCGGCCCCAGAACTAATGCTGGCGCACGGTAACCAGACGACAGCTGCACGCTGCTTGCCTTGTGTATTTGAACACAACACGCGGCTCCAGAACTAATGCTGGCGCACGGTAGCTAGACGACAGCTGCACGCTGCTTGCCTTGTGTATTTGAACACAGCACGCGGCCCCAGAACTAATGCTGGCGCACGGTAACCAGACGACAGCTGCACGCTGCTTGCCTTGTGTATTTGAACACAGCGCGCGGCTCCAGAACTAATGCTGGCGCACGGTAACCAGACGACAGCTGCACGCTGCTTGCCTTGTGTATTTGAACACAACACGCGGCACCAGAACTAATGCTGGAGCACGTTAACCAGACGACAGCTGCACGCTGCTTGCCTTGTGTATTTGAACACAACACGCGGCACCAGAACTAATGCTGGCGCACGGTAGCCAGACGACAGCTGCACGCTGCTTGCCATGTGTATTTGAACACAACACGCGGCCCCAGAACTAATACTGGCGCACTGTAGCTAGACGACAGCTGCACGCTGCTTGCCTTGTGTATTTGAACAGAGCGCGCGGCACCAGAACTAATGCTGGCGCACGGTAACCAGACGACAGCTGCACGCTGCTTGCCTTGTGTATTTGAACACAGCACGCGGCCCCAGAACTAATGCTGGCGCACGGTAACCAGACGACAGCTGCACGCTGCTTGCCTTGTGTATTTGAACACAACACGAGGCCCCAGAACTAATGCTGGCCCACGGCAACCAGACGACAGCTGCACGCTGCTTGCCTTGTGTATTTGAACACAACACGAGGCCCCAGAACTAATGCTGGCGCACGGTAACCAGACGACAGCTGCACGCTGCTTGCCTTGTGTATTTGAACACAACACGAGGCCCCAGAACTAATGCTGGCGCACGGTAACCAGACGACAGCTGCACGCTGCTTGCCTTGTGTATTTGAACACAACACGAGGCCCCAGAACTAATGCTGGCGCACGGTAACCAGACGACAGCTGCACGCTGCTTGCCTTGTGTATTTGAACACAACACGAGGCCCCAGAACTAATGCTGGCGCACGGTAACCAGATGACAATTGCACGCTGCTTGCCTTGTGTATTTGAACACAGCACGCGGCCCCAGAACTAATGCTGGCGCACGGTAACCAGACGACAGCTGCACGCTGCTTGCCTTGTGTATTTGAACACAACACGCGGCCCCAGAACTAATGCTGGCGCACGGTAACCAGACGACAGCTGCACGCTGCTTGCCTTATGTATTTGAACACAGCGCGCGGCTCCAGAACTAATGCTGGCGCACGGTAACCAGACGACAGCTGCACGCTGCTTGCCTTGTGTATTTGAACACAGCACGCGGCCCCAGAACTAATACTGGCGCACGGTAGCTAGACGACAGCTGCACGCTGCTTGCCCTGTGAATTTGAATACAACACGCGGCCCCAGAACTAATACTGGCGCACGGTAGCTAGACGACAGCTGCACGCTGCTTGCCTTGTGTATTTGAACACAACACGCGGCTCCAGAACTAATGCTGGCGCACGGTAGCTAGACGACAGCTGCACGCTGCTTGCCTTGTGTATTTGAACACAGCACGCGGCCCCAGAACTAATGCTGGCGCACGGTAACCAGACGACAGCTGCACGCTGCTTGCCTTATGTATTTGAACACAGCGCGCGGCTCCAGAAATAATGCTGGCGCACGGTAACCAGACGACAGCTGCACGCTGCTTGCCTTGTGTATTTGAACACAACACGCGGCTCCAGAACTAATGCTGGCGCACGGTAACCAGACGACAGCTGCACGCTGCTTCCCTTGTGTATTTGAACACAACACGAGGTTCCAGAACTAATGCTGGTGCACGGTAACCAGACGACAGTTGCACGCTGCTTGCCTTGTGTATTTGAACACAACACGCGGCCCCAGAACTAATGCTGGCGCAAGGTAACCAGACGACAGCTGCACGCTGCTTGCCTTATGTATTTGAACACAGCGCGCGGCTCCAGAACTAATGCTGGCGCACGGTAACCAGACGACAGCAGCACGCTGCTTGCCTTGTGTATTTGAACACAGCACGCGGCCCCAGAACTAATACTGGCGCACGGTAGCTAGACGACAGCTGCACGCTGCTTGCCTTGTGTATTTGAACACAACACGAGGCTCCAGAACTAATGCTGGCGCACGGTAACCAGACGACAGCTGCACGCTGCTTGCCTTGTGTATTTGAACACAACACGCGGCTCCAGAACTAATGCTGGCGCACGGTAACCAGACGACAGCTGCACGCTGCTTGCCTTGTGTATTTGAACACAACACGCGGCTCCAGAACTAATGCTGAAGCACGGTAACCAGACGACAGTTGCACGCTGCTTGCCTTGTGTATTTGAACACAACACGCGGCCCCAGAACTAATGCTGGCGCACGGTAACCAGACGACAGCTGCACGCTGCTTGCCTTGTGTATTTGAACACAACACGCGGCTCCAGAACTAATGCTGGCGCACGGTAACCAGACGACAGCTGCACGCTGCTTGCCTTGTGTATTTGAACAGAGCGCGCGGCACCAGAACTAATGCTGGCGCACGGTAACCAGACGACAGCTGCACGCTGCTTGCCTTGTGTATTTGAACACAGCACGCGGCCCCAGAACTAATGCTGGCGCACGGTAACCAGACGACAGCTGCACGCTGCTTGCCTTGTGTATTTGAACACAACACGAGGCCCCAGAACTAATGCTGGCCCACGGCAACCAGACGACAGCTGCACGCTGCTTGCCTTGTGTATTTGAACACAACACGAGGCCCCAGAACTAATGCTGGCGCACGGTAACCAGACGACAGCTGCACGCTGCTTGCCTTGTGTATTTGAACACAACACGAGGCCCCAGAACTAATGCTGGCGCACGGTAACCAGACGACAGCTGCACGCTGCTTGCCTTGTGTATTTGAACACAACACGAGGCCCCAGAACTAATGCTGGCGCACGGTAACCAGACGACAGCTGCACGCTGCTTGCCTTGTGTATTTGAACACAACACGAGGCCCCAGAACTAATGCTGGCGCACGGTAACCAGATGACAATTGCACGCTGCTTGCCTTGTGTATTTGAACACAGCACGCGGCCCCAGAACTAATGCTGGCGCACGGTAACCAGACGACAGCTGCACGCTGCTTGCCTTGTGTATTTGAACACAACACGCGGCCCCAGAACTAATGCTGGCGCACGGTAACCAGACGACAGCTGCACGCTGCTTGCCTTATGTATTTGAACACAGCGCGCGGCTCCAGAACTAATGCTGGCGCACGGTAACCAGACGACAGCTGCACGCTGCTTGCCTTGTGTATTTGAACACAGCACGCGGCCCCAGAACTAATACTGGCGCACGGTAGCTAGACGACAGCTGCACGCTGCTTGCCCTGTGAATTTGAATACAACACGCGGCCCCAGAACTAATACTGGCGCACGGTAGCTAGACGACAGCTGCACGCTGCTTGCCTTGTGTATTTGAACACAACACGCGGCTCCAGAACTAATGCTGGCGCACGGTAGCTAGACGACAGCTGCACGCTGCTTGCCTTGTGTATTTGAACACAGCACGCGGCCCCAGAACTAATGCTGGCGCACGGTAACCAGACGACAGCTGCACGCTGCTTGCCTTATGTATTTGAACACAGCGCGCGGCTCCAGAAATAATGCTGGCGCACGGTAACCAGACGACAGCTGCACGCTGCTTGCCTTGTGTATTTGAACACAACACGCGGCTCCAGAACTAATGCTGGCGCACGGTAACCAGACGACAGCTGCACGCTGCTTCCCTTGTGTATTTGAACACAACACGAGGTTCCAGAACTAATGCTGGTGCACGGTAACCAGACGACAGTTGCACGCTGCTTGCCTTGTGTATTTGAACACAACACGCGGCCCCAGAACTAATGCTGGCGCAAGGTAACCAGACGACAGCTGCACGCTGCTTGCCTTATGTATTTGAACACAGCGCGCGGCTCCAGAACTAATGCTGGCGCACGGTAACCAGACGACAGCAGCACGCTGCTTGCCTTGTGTATTTGAACACAGCACGCGGCCCCAGAACTAATACTGGCGCACGGTAGCTAGACGACAGCTGCACGCTGCTTGCCTTGTGTATTTGAACACAACACGAGGCTCCAGAACTAATGCTGGCGCACGGTAACCAGACGACAGCTGCACGCTGCTTGCCTTGTGTATTTGAACACAACACGCGGCTCCAGAACTAATGCTGGCGCACGGTAACCAGACGACAGCTGCACGCTGCTTGCCTTGTGTATTTGAACACAACACGCGGCTCCAGAACTAATGCTGAAGCACGGTAACCAGACGACAGTTGCACGCTGCTTGCCTTGTGTATTTGAACACAACACGCGGCCCCAGAACTAATGCTGGCGCACGGTAACCAGACGACAGCTGCACGCTGCTTGCCTTGTGTATTTGAACACAACACGCGGCTCCAGAACTAATGCTGGCGCACGGTAACCAGACGACAGCTGCACGCTGCTTGCCTTGTGTATTTGAACACAACACGCGGCTCCAGAACTAATGCTGGCGCACGGTAACCAGACGACAGCTGCACGCTGCTTGCCTTGTGTATTTGAACACAACACGCGGCTCCAGAACTAATGCTGGCGCACGGTAACCAGACGACAGCTGCACGCTGCTTGCCTTGTGTATTTGAACACAACACGCGGCTCCAGAACTAATGCTGGCGCACGGTAACCATACGACAGTTGCACGCTGCTTGCTTTGTGTATTTGAACACAACACGCGGCTCCAGAACTAATGCTGGCGCACGGTAACCAGACGACAGCTGCACGCTGCTCTCCTTGTGTATTTGAACACAGCACGCGGCCCCAGAACTAATGCTGGCGCACGGTAACCAGACGACAGTTGCACGCTGCTTGCTTTGTGTATTTGAACACAACACGCGGCCCCAGAACTAATGCTGGCGCACGGTAACCAGACGACAGCTGCACGCTGCTTGCCTTGTGTATTTGAACACAGCACGCGGCCCCAGAACTAATGCTGGCGCACGGTAACCAGACGACAGCTGCACGCTGCTTGCCTTGTGTATTTGAACACAACACGCGGCCATAGAACTAATGCTGGCGCACGGTAACCTGACGACAGCTGCACGCTGCTTGCCTTGTGTATTTGAACACAACACGCGGCTCCAGAACTAACGCTGGCGCACGGTAACCTGACGACAGCTGCACGCTGCTTGCCTTGTGTATGTGAACACAGCACGCGGCCCCAGAACTAATTCTGGCGCACGGTGGCTAGACCACAGCTGCACGCTGCTTGCCTTGTGAATTTGAACAAAGCGCGCGGCCCCAGAACTAATTCTGGCGCACGGAAGTTAGACGACAGCTGCACGCTGCTTGCCTTGTGAATTTGAACACAGCGCGCTGCCCCAGAGCTAATGCTGGCGCACGGAAGCTAGACGACAGCTACACGCTGCTTGCCTTGAGAATTTGAACAGAGCGCGCGGCCCCAGAATTAATGCTGGTGCACGGTGGCTAGACCACAGCTGCACGTTGCTTGCCTTGTGTATTTGAACAGAGCGCGTGGCCCCAGAACTAATGCTGGCGCACGATAGCTAGACCACAGCTGCACGCTGCTTGCCTTGTGAATTTGAACAGAGCGCGCTGCCCCAGAACTAATGCTGGCGCACGGTGGCTAGACGACAGCTGCACGCTGCTTGCCTTGTGAATTAGAGCACAGCGCGCTGCCCCAGAACTAATGCTGGCGCACGGAGGCTAGACGACAGCTGCACGCTGCTTGCCTTGTAATTTGAACAGAGCGCGCTGTCCCAGAACTAATGCTGACGCACGGTAGCTAGACCACAGCTGCACGCTGCTTGCCTTGTGAATAAGAGCACAGCGCGCTGCCCCAGAACTAATGCTGGCGCACGGAGGCTAGACGACAGCTGCACGCTGCTTGCCTTGTAATTTCAACAGAGCGCGCGGCCCCAGAACTAATGCTAGCGCACGGAAGCTAGACCACAGCTACACGCTGCTTGCCTTGTGAATTTGAACAGAGCGCGCTGCCCCAGAACTAATGCTGGCGCACGGTAACCAGACGACAGCTGCACGCTGCTTGCCTTGTGTATTTGAACACAACACGCGGCTCCAGAACTAATGCTGGCGCACGGTAACCAGACGATAGTTGCACGCTGCTTGCCTTGTGTATTTGAACACAACACGCGGCTCCAGAACTAATGCTGGCCCACGGTAACCAGACGACAGCTGCACGCTGCTTGCCTTGTGTATTTGAACACAACACGCGGCTCCAGAACTAATACTGGCGCACGGTAACCAGACGACAGCTGCACGCTGCTTGCCTTGTGTATTTGAACACAACACGCGGCTCCAGAACTAATGCTGGCCCACGGTAACCAGACGACAGCTGCACGCTGCTTGCCTTGTGTATTTGAACACAACACGCGGCTCCAGAACTAATGCTGGCGCACGGTAACCAGACGACAGTTGCACGCTGCTTGCCTTCTGTATTTGAACACAACACGCGGCTCCAGAACTAATGCTGGCCCACGGTAACCAGACGACAGCTGCACGCTGCTTGCCTTGTGTATTTGAACACAACACGCGGCTCCAGAACTAATCCTGGTGCACGGTAACCAGACGACAGCTGCACGCTGCTTGCCTTGTGTATTTGAACACAACACGCGGCTCCAGAACTAATACTGGCGCACGGTAGCCAGACGACAGCTGCACGCTGCTTGCCTTGTGTATTTGAACACAACACGCGGCTCCAGGACTAATGCTGGCGCACGGTAACCAGACGACAGCTGCACGCTGCTTGCCTTGTGTATTTGAACACAACACGCGGCCCCAGAACTAATGCTGGCGCACGGTAACCAGACGACAGCTGCACGCTGCTTGCCTTGTGTATTTGAACACAACACGCGGCTCCAGAACTAATGCTGGCGCACGGTAACCAGACGACAGCTGCACGCTGCTTGCCTTGTGTATTTTTGAACACAACACGCGGCTCCAGAACTAATGCTGGCGGACGGTAACCAGACGACAGCTGCACGCTGCTGGCTTTGTGTATTTGAACACAACACGCGGCTCCAGAACTAATGCTGGCGCACGGTAACCAGACGACAGCTGCACGCTGCTTGCCTTGTGTATTTGAACACAGCACGCGGCCCCAGAACTAATGCTGGCGCACGGTAACCAGACGACAGCTGCACGCTGCTTGCCTTGTGTATTTGAACACAGCACGCGGCCCCGGAACTAATGCTGGCGCACGGTAGCTAGACGACAGCTGCACGCTGCTTGCCTTGTGTATTTGAACACAACACGCGGCTCCAGAAATAATGATGGCGCACGGTAACCAGACGACAGCTGCACGCTGCTTGCCTTTTGTATTTGAACACCACTAGCGGCTCCAGAACTAATGCTGGCGCACGGTAACCAGACGACAGCTGCACGCTGCTTGCCTTGTGTATTTGAACACAACACGCTGCTCCGGAACTAATGCTGGCGCACGGTAACCAGACGACAGCTGCACGCTGCTTGCCTTGTGTATTTGAACACCACACGCGTCTCCAGAACTAATGCTGGCGCACGGTAACCAGACGACAGCTGCACGCTGCTTGCCTTGTGTATTTGAACACAACACGCTGCTCCAGAACTAATGCTGGCCCACGGTGGCTAGACGACAGCTGCACGCTGCTTGCCTTGTGTATTTGAACACAACACGCGGCACCAGAACTAATGCTGGCGCACGGTAACCAGACGACAGCTGCACGCTGCTTGCCTTGTGTATTTGAACACAACACGCGGCTCCAGAACTAATGCTGGCGCACGGTAACCAGACGACAGCTGCACGCTTCTTGCCTTGTGTATTTGAACACAACACGCGGTCCGAGAACTAATGCTGGCGCACGGTAACCAGACGATAGCTGCACGCTGCTTGCCTTGTGTATTTGAACACAACACGCGGTCCCAGAACTAATGCTGGCGCACGGTAACAAGACGACAGCTGCACGCTGCTTGCCTTGTGTATCTGAACACAACACGCGGCTCCAGAACAAATGCAGGCGCACGGTAACCAGACGACAGCTGCACGCTGCTTGCCTTGTGTATTTGAACACCACACGCGGCTCCAGAACTAATGCTGGCGCACGGTAACCAGACGACAGCTGCACGCTGCTTGCCTTGTGTATTTGAACACAACACGCTGCTCCGGAACTAATGCTGGCGCACGGTAACCAGACGACAGCTGCACGCTGCTTGCCTTGTGTATTTGAACACAACACGCGGCTCCAGAACTAATGCTGGCGCACGGTAACCAGACGACAGCTGCACACTGCTTGCCTTGTGTATTTGAACACAACACGCGGCTCCAGAACTAATGCTGGCGCACGGTAACCAGACGACAGCTGCACGCTGCTTGCCTTGTGTATTTGAACACAACACGCGGTCCCAGAACTAATGCTGGCGCACGGTAACCAGACGACAGCTGCACGCTGCTTGCCTTGTGTATTTGAACACAACACGCGGCTCCAGAACTAATGCTGGCGCACGGTAACCAGACGACAGTTGCACGCTGCTTGCCTTGTGTATTTGAACACAACACGCGGCCCCAGAACTAATACTGGCGCACGGTAACCAGACGACAGCTGCACGCTGCTTGCCTTGTGTATTTGAACACAACACGCGGCTCCAGAACTAATGCTGGCGCACGGTAACCAGACGACAGTTGCACGCTGCTTGCCTTGTGAATTTGAACACAACACGCGGCCCCAGAACTAATACTGGCGCACGGTAACCAGACGACAGCTGCACGCTGCTTGCCTTGTGTATTTGAACACAACACGCGGCTCCAGAACTAATACTGGCGCACGGTAACCAGACGACAGCTTCACGCTGCTTGCCTTGTGTATTTGAACACAACACGCGGTCCCAGAACTAATGCTGGCGCACGGTAACCAGACGACAGCTGCACGCTGCTTGCCTTGTGTATTTGAACACAGCACGCGGCCCCAGTACTAATGCTGGCGCACGGTAACCAGACGACAGCTGCACGCTGCTTGCCTTGTGTATTTGAACACAACACGCGGCTCCAGAACTAATGCTGGCGCACGGTAGCTAGACGACAGCTGCACGCTGCTTGCCTTGTGTATTTGAACACAGCACGCGGCCCCAGAACTAATGCTGGCGCACGGTAGCTAGACGACAGCTGCACGCTGCTTGCCTTGTGTATTTGAACACAGCACGCGGCCCCAGAACTAATGCTGGCGCACGGTAACCATACGACAGCTGCACGCTGCTTGCCTTGTGTATTTGAACACAACACGAGGCCCCAGAACTAATGCTGGCGCACGGTAACCAGACGACAGCTGCACGCTGCTTGCCTTGTGTATTTGAACACAACACGAGGCCCCAGAACTAATGCTGGCGCACGGTAACCAGACGACAGCTGCACGCTGCTTGCCTTGTGTATTTGAACACAACACGAGGCCCCAGAACTAATGCTGGCGCACGGTAACCAGACGACAGCTGCACGCTGCTTGCCTTGTGTATTTGAACACAACACGAGGCCCCAGAACTAATGCTGGCGCACGGTAACCAGACGACAGCTGCACGCTGCTTGCCTTGTGTATTTGAACACAACAGGAGGCCCCAGAACTAATGCTGGCGCACGGTAACCAGACGACAGCTGCACGCTGCTTGCCTTGTGTATTTGAACACAGCACGCGGCCCCAGAACTAATGCTGGCGCACGGTAACCAGACGACAGCTGCACGCTGCTTGCCTTGTGTATTTGAACACAACACGCGGCCCCAGAACTAATGCTGGCGCACGGTAACCAGACGACAGCTGCACGCTGCTTGCCTTATGTATTTGAACACAGCGCGCGGCTCCAGATCTAATGCTGGCGCACGGTAACCAGACGACAGCTGCACGCTGCTTGCCTTGTGTATTTGAACACAGCACGCGGCCCCAGAACTAATACTGGCGCACGGTAGCTAGACGACAGCTGCACGCTGCTTGACCTGTGAATTTGAATACAACACGCGGCCCCAGAACTAATACTGGCGCACGGTAGCTAGACGACAGCTGCACGCTGCTTGCCTTGTGTATTTGAACACAACACGCGGCTCCAGAACTAATGCTGGCGCACGGTAGCTAGACGACAGCTGCACGCTGCTTGCCTTGTGTATTTGAACACAGCACGCGGCCCCAGAACTAATGCTGGCGCACGGTAACCAGACGACAGCTGCACGCTGCTTGCCTTGTGTATTTGAACACAGCGCGCGGCTCCAGAACTAATGCTGGCGCACGGTAACCAGACGACAGCTGCACGCTGCTTGCCTTGTGTATTTGAACACAACACGCGGCACCAGAACTAATGCTGGAGCACGGTAACCAGACGACAGCTGCACGCTGCTTGCCTTGTGTATTTGAACACAACACGCGGCACCAGAACTAATGCTGGCGCACGGTAGCCAGACGACAGCTGCACGCTGCTTGCCTTGTGTATTTGAACACAACACGCGGCCCCAGAACTAATACTGGCGCACGGTAGCTAGACGACAGCTGCACGCTGCTTGCCTTGTGTATTTGAACACAGCACGCGGCCCCAGAACTAATGCTGGCGCACGGTAGCTAGACGACAGCTGCACGCTGCTTGCCTTGTGTATTTGAACACAGCACGCGGCCCCAGAACTAATGCTGGCGCACGGTAACCATACGACAGCTGCACGCTGCTTGCCTTGTGTATTTGAACACAACACGAGGCCCCAGAACTAATGCTGGCGCACGGTAACCAGACGACAGCTGCACGCTGCTTGCCTTGTGTATTTGAACACAACACGAGGCCCCAGAACTAATGCTGGCGCACGGTAACCAGACGACAGCTGCACGCTGCTTGCCTTGTGTATTTGAACACAACACGAGGCCCCAGAACTAATGCTGGCGCACGGTAACCAGACGACAGCTGCACGCTGCTTGCCTTGTGTATTTGAACACAACACGAGGCCCCAGAACTAATGCTGGCGCACGGTAACCAGACGACAGCTGCACGCTGCTTGCCTTGTGTATTTGAACACAACAGGAGGCCCCAGAACTAATGCTGGCGCACGGTAACCAGACGACAGCTGCACGCTGCTTGCCTTGTGTATTTGAACACAGCACGCGGCCCCAGAACTAATGCTGGCGCACGGTAACCAGACGACAGCTGCACGCTGCTTGCCTTGTGTATTTGAACACAACACGCGGCCCCAGAACTAATGCTGGCGCACGGTAACCAGACGACAGCTGCACGCTGCTTGCCTTATGTATTTGAACACAGCGCGCGGCTCCAGATCTAATGCTGGCGCACGGTAACCAGACGACAGCTGCACGCTGCTTGCCTTGTGTATTTGAACACAGCACGCGGCCCCAGAACTAATACTGGCGCACGGTAGCTAGACGACAGCTGCACGCTGCTTGACCTGTGAATTTGAATACAACACGCGGCCCCAGAACTAATACTGGCGCACGGTAGCTAGACGACAGCTGCACGCTGCTTGCCTTGTGTATTTGAACACAACACGCGGCTCCAGAACTAATGCTGGCGCACGGTAGCTAGACGACAGCTGCACGCTGCTTGCCTTGTGTATTTGAACACAGCACGCGGCCCCAGAACTAATGCTGGCGCACGGTAACCAGACGACAGCTGCACGCTGCTTGCCTTATGTATTTGAACACAGCGCGCGGCTCCAGAAATAATGCTGGCGCACGGTAACCAGACGACAGCTGCACGCTGCTTGCCTTGTGTATTTGAACACAACACGCGGCTCCAGAACTAATGCTGGCGCACGGTAACCAGACGACAGCTGCACGCTTCTTGCCTTGTGTATTTGAACACAACACGAGGCTCCAGAACTAATGCTGGCGCACGGTAACCAGACGACAGTTGCACGCTGCTTGCCTTGTGTATTTGAACACAACACGCGGCCCCAGAACTAATGCTGGCGCACGGTAACCAGACGACAGCTGCACGCTGCTTGCCTTATGTATTTGAACACAGCGCGCGGCTCCAGAACTAATGCTGGCGCACGGTAACCAGACGACAGCTGCACGCTGCTTGCCTTGTGTATTTGAACACAGCACGCGGCCCCGGAACTAATACTGGCGCACGGTAGCTAGACGACAGCTGCACGCTGCTTGCCTTGTGTATTTGAACACAACACGCGGCTCCAGAACTAATGCTGGCGCACGGTAACCAGACGAGAGCTGCACGCTGCTTGCCTTGTGTATTTGAACACAACACGCGGCTCCAGAACTAATGCTGAAGCACGGTAACCAGACGACAGTTGCACGCTGCTTGCCTTGTGTATTTGAACACAACACGCGGCCCCAGAACTAATGCTGGCGCACGGTAACCAGGCGACAGCTGCACGCTGCTTGCCTTGTGTATTTGAACACAACACGCGGCTCCAGAACTAATGCTGGCGCACGGTAACCAGACGACAGCTGCACGCTGCTTGCCTTGTGTATTTGAACACAACACGCGGCTCCAGAACTAATGCTGGCGCACGGTAACCAGACGACAGCTGCACGCTGCTTGCCTTGTGTATTTGAACACAACACGCGGCTCCAGAACTAATGCTGGCGCACGGTAACCAGACGACAGCTGCACGCTGCTTGCCTTGTGTATTTGAACACAACACGCGGCTCCAGAACTAATGCTGGCGCACGGTAACCAGACGACAGTTGCACGCTGCTTGCTTTGTGTATTTGAACACAACACGCGGCTCCAGAACTAATGCTGGCGCACGGTAACCAGACGACAGCTGCACGCTGCTCTCCTTGTGTATTTGAACACAGCACGCGGCCCCAGAACTAATGCTGGCGCACGGTAACCAGACGACAGCTGCACGCTGCTTGCCTTGTGTATTTGAACACAACACGCGGCACCAGAACTAATGCTGGCGCACGGTAGCCAGACGACAGCTGCACGCTGCTTGCCTTGTGTATTTGAACACAACACGCGGCCCCAGAACTAATACTGGCGCACTGTAGCTAGACGACAGCTGCACGCTGCTTGCCTTGTGTATTTGAACACAGCACGCGGCCCCAGAACTAATGCTGGCGCACGGTAGCTAGACGACAGCTGCACGCTGCTTGCCTTGTGTATTTGAACACAGCACGCGGCCCCAGAACTAATGCTGGCGCACGGTAACCAGACGACAGCTGCACGCTGCTTGCCTTGTGTATTTGAACACAACACGAGGCCCCAGAACTAATGCTGGCCCACGGTAACCAGACGACAGCTGCACGCTGCTTGCCTTGTGTATTTGAACACAACACGAGGCCCCAGAACTAATGCTGGCGCACGGTAACCAGACGACAGCTGCACGCTGCTTGCCTTGTGTATTTGAACACAACACGAGGCCCCAGAACTAATGCTGGCGCACGGTAACCAGACGACAGCTGCACGCTGCTTGCCTTGTGTATTTGAACACAACACGACGCCCCAGAACTAATGCTGGCGCACGGTAACCAGACGACAGCTGCACGCTGCTTGCCTTGTGTATTTGAACACAACACGAGGCCCCAGAACTAATGCTGGCGCACGGTAACCAGATGACAATTGCACGCTGCTTGCCTTGTGTATTTGAACACAGCACGCGGCCCCAGAACTAATGCTGGCGCACGGTAACCAGACGACAGCTGCACGCTGCTTGCCTTGTGTATTTGAACACAACACGCGGCCCCAGAACTAATGCTGGCGCACGGTAACCAGACGACAGCTGCACGCTGCTTGCCTTATGTATTTGAACACAGCGCGCGGCTCCAGAACTAATGCTGGCGCACGGTAACCAGACGACAGCTGCACGCTGCTTGCCTTGTGTATTTGAACACAGCACGCGGCCCCAGAACTAATACTGGCGCACGGTAGCTTGACGACAGCTGCACGCTGCTTGCCCTGTGAATTTGAATACAACACGCGGCCCCAGAACTAATACTGGCGCACGGTAGCTAGACGACAGCTGCACGCTGCTTGCCTTGTGTATTTGAACACAACACGCGGCTCCAGAACTAATGCTGGCGCACGGTAGCTAGACGACAGCTGCACGCTGCTTGCCTTGTGTATTTGAACACAGCACGCGGCCCCAGAACTAATGCTGGCTTACGGTAACCAGACGACTGCTGCACGCTGCTTGCCTTATGTATTTGAACACAGCGCGCGGCTCCAGAAATAATGCTGGCGCACGGTAACCAGACGACAGCTGCACGCTGCTTGCCTTGTGTATTTGAACACAACACGCGGCTCCAGAACTAATGCTGGCGCACGGTAACCAGACGACAGCTGCACGCTGCTTGCCTTGTGTATTTGAACACAACACGAGGTTCCAGAACTAATGCTGGCGCACGGTAACCAGACAACAGTTGCACGCTGCTTGCCTTGTGTATTTGAACACAACACGCGGCCCCAGAACTAATGCTGGCGCAAGGTAACCAGACGACAGCTGCACGCTGCTTGCCTTATGTATTTGAACACAGCGCGCGGCTCCAGAACTAATGCTGGCGCACGGTAACCAGACGACAGCTGCACGCTGCTTGCCTTGTGTATTTGAACACAGCACGCGGCCCCAGAACTAATACTGGCGCACGGTAGCTAGACGACAGCTGCACGCTGCTTGCCTTGTGTATTTGAACACAACACGAGGCTCCAGAACTAATGCTGGCGCACGGTAACCAGACGACAGCTGCACGCTGCTTGCCTTGTGTATTTGAACACAACACGCGGCTCCAGAACTAATGCTGGCGCACGGTAACCAGACGACAGCTGCACGCTGCTTGCCTTGTGTATTTGAACACAACACGCGGCTCCAGAACTAATGCTGGCGCACGGTAGCTAGACGACAGCTGCACGCTGCTTGCCTTGTGTATTTGAACACAGCACGCGGCCCCAGAACTAATGCTGGCGCACGGTAACCAGACGACAGCTGCACGCTGCTTGCCTTGTGTATTTGAACACAGCGCGCGGCTCCAGAACTAATGCTGGCGCACGGTAACCAGACGACAGCTGCACGCTGCTTGCCTTGTGTATTTGAACACAACACGCGGCACCAGAACTAATGCTGGAGCACGGTAACCAGACGACAGCTGCACGCTGCTTGCCTTGTGTATTTGAACACAACACGCGGCACCAGAACTAATGCTGGCGCACGGTAGCCAGACGACAGCTGCACGCTGCTTGCCTTGTGTATTTGAACACAACACGCGGCCCCAGAACTAATACTGGCGCACTGTAGCTAGACGACAGCTGCACGCTGCTTGCCTTGTGTATTTGAACACAGCACGCGGCCCCAGAACTAATGCTGGCGCACGGTAGCTAGACGACAGCTGCACGCTGCTTGCCTTGTGTATTTGAACACAGCACGCGGCCCCAGAACTAATGCTGGCGCACGGTAACCAGACGACAGCTGCACGCTGCTTGCCTTGTGTATTTGAACACAACACGAGGCCCCAGAACTAATGCTGGCCCACGGTAACCAGACGACAGCTGCACGCTGCTTGCCTTGTGTATTTGAACACAACACGAGGCCCCAGAACTAATGCTGGCGCACGGTAACCAGACGACAGCTGCACGCTGCTTGCCTTGTGTATTTGAACACAACACGAGGCCCCAGAACTAATGCTGGCGCACGGTAACCAGACGACAGCTGCACGCTGCTTGCCTTGTGTATTTGAACACAACACGAGGCCCCAGAACTAATGCTGGCGCACGGTAACCAGACGACAGCTGCACGCTGCTTGCCTTGTGTATTTGAACACAACACGAGGCCCCAGAACTAATGCTGGCGCACGGTAACCAGATGACAATTGCACGCTGCTTGCCTTGTGTATTTGAACACAGCACGCGGCCCCAGAACTAATGCTGGCGCACGGTAACCAGACGACAGCTGCACGCTGCTTGCCTTGTGTATTTGAACACAACACGCGGCCCCAGAACTAATGCTGGCGCACGGTAACCAGACGACAGCTGCACGCTGCTTGCCTTATGTATTTGAACACAGCGCGCGGCTCCAGAACTAATGCTGGCGCACGGTAACCAGACGACAGCTGCACGCTGCTTGCCTTGTGTATTTGAACACAGCACGCGGCCCCAGAACTAATACTGGCGCACGGTAGCTAGACGACAGCTGCACGCTGCTTGCCCTGTGAATTTGAATACAACACGCGGCCCCAGAACTAATACTGGCGCACGGTAGCTAGACGACAGCTGCACGCTGCTTGCCTTGTGTATTTGAACACAACACGCGGCTCCAGAACTAATGCTGGCGCACGGTAGCTAGACGACAGCTGCACGCTGCTTGCCTTGTGTATTTGAACACAGCACGCGGCCCCAGAACTAATGCTGGCTTACGGTAACCAGACGACAGCTGCACGCTGCTTGCCTTATGTATTTGAACACAGCGCGCGGCTCCAGAAATAATGCTGGCGCACGGTAACCAGACGACAGCTGCACGCTGCTTGCCTTGTGTATTTGAACACAACACGCGGCTCCAGAACTAATGCTGGCGCACGGTAACCAGACGACAGCTGCACGCTGCTTGCCTTGTGTATTTGAACACAACACGAGGTTCCAGAACTAATGCTGGCGCACGGTAACCAGACAACAGTTGCACGCTGCTTGCCTTGTGTATTTGAACACAACACGCGGCCCCAGAACTAATGCTGGCGCAAGGTAACCAGACGACAGCTGCACGCTGCTTGCCTTATGTATTTGAACACAGCGCGCGGCTCCAGAACTAATGCTGGCGCACGGTAACCAGACGACAGCTGCACGCTGCTTGCCTTGTGTATTTGAACACAGCACGCGGCCCCAGAACTAATACTGGCGCACGGTAGCTAGACGACAGCTGCACGCTGCTTGCCTTGTGTATTTGAACACAACACGAGGCTCCAGAACTAATGCTGGCGCACGGTAACCAGACGACAGTTGCACGCTGCTTGCCTTGTGTATTTGAACACAACACGCGGCCCCAGAACTAATGCTGGCGCACGGTAACCAGACGACAGCTGCACGCTGCTTGCCTTGTGTATTTGAACACAACACGCGGCTCCAGAACTAATGCTGGCGCACGGTAACCAGACGACAGCTGCACGCTGCTTGCCTTGTGTATTTGAACACAACACGCGGCTCCAGAACTAATGCTGGCGCACGGTAACCAGACGACAGCTGCACGCTGCTTGCCTTGTGTATTTGAACACAACACGCGGCTCCAGAACTAATGCTGGCGCACGGTAACCAGACGACAGCTGCACGCTGCTTGCCTTGTGTATTTGAACACAACACGCGGCTCCAGAACTAATGCTGGCGCACGGTAACCAGACGACAGTTGCACGCTGCTTGCTTTGTGTATTTGAACACAACACGCGGCTCCAGAACTAATGCTGGCGCACGGTAACCAGACGACAGCTGCACGCTGCTCTCCTTGTGTATTTGAACACAGCACGCGGCCCCAGAACTAATGCTGGCGCACGGTAACCAGACGACAGCTGCACGCTGCTTGCCTTGTGTATTTGAACACAACACGAGGCCCCAGAACTAATGCTGGCGCACGGTAACCAGACGACAGCTGCACGCTGCTTGCCTTGTGTATTTGAACACAACAGGAGGCCCCAGAACTAATGCTGGCGCACGGTAACCAGACGACAGCTGCACGCTGCTTGCCTTGTGTATTTGAACACAGCACGCGGCCCCAGAACTAATGCTGGCGCACGGTAACCAGACGACAGCTGCACGCTGCTTGCCTTGTGTATTTGAACACAACACGCGGCCCCAGAACTAATGCTGGCGCACGGTAACCAGACGACAGCTGCACGCTGCTTGCCTTATGTATTTGAACACAGCGCGCGGCTCCAGAACTAATGCTGGCGCACGGTAACCAGACGACAGCTGCACGCTGCTTGCCTTGTGTATTTGAACACAGCACGCGGCCCCAGAACTAATACTGGCGCACGGTAGCTAGAGGACAGCTGCACGCTGCTTGCCATGTGAATTTGAATACAACACGCGGCCCCAGAACTAATACTGGCGCACGGTAGCTAGACGACAGCTGCACGCTGCTTGCCTTGTGTATTTGAACACAGCACGCGGCCCCAGAACTAATGCTGGCGCACGGTAACCAGACGACAGCTGCACGCTGCTTGCCTTGTGTATTTGAACACAACAGGAGGCCCCAGAACTAATGCTGGTGCACGGTAACCAGACGACAGCTGCACGCTGCTTGCTTTGTGTATTTGAACACAACACGCGGCTCCAGAACTAATGCTGGCGCACGGTAACCAGACGATAGCTGCACGCTGCTCTCCTTGTGTATTTGAACACAGCACGCGGCCCCAGAACTAATGCTGGCGCACGGTAACCAGACGACAGTTGCACGCTGCTTGTTTTGTGTATTTGAACACAACACGCGGCCCCAGAACTAATGCTGGCGCACGGTAACCAGACGACAGCTGCACGCTGCTTGCCTTGTGTATTTGAACACAGCACGCGGCCCCAGAACTAATGCTGGCGCACGGTAACCGGACGACAGCTGCACGCTGCTTGCCTTGTGTATTTGAACACAACACGAGGCCCCAGAACTAATGCTGGCGCACGGTAACCAGACGACAGCTGCACGCTGCTTGCCTTGTGAATTTGAACAGAGCGCGCTGCCCCAGAACTAATGCTGGCGCACGGTGGCTAGACGACAGCTGCACGCTGCTTGCCTTGTGAATTAGAGCACAGCGCGCTGCCCCAGAACTAATGCTGGCGCACGATAGCTAGACCACAGCTGCACGCTGCTTGCCTTGTGAATTTGAACAGAGCGCGCTGCCCCAGAACTAATGCTGGCGCACGGTGGCTAGACGACAGCTGCACGCTGCTTGCCTTGTGAATTAGAGCACAGCGCGCTGCCCCAGAACTAATGCTGGCGCACGGTGGCTAGAACACAGCTGCACGCTGCTTGCCTTGTGAATTTGAACACAGCACGCGGCCCCAGAACTAATGCTGGCGCACGGTAAACAGACGACAGCTGCACGCTGCTTGCCTTGTGTATTTGAACACAGCGCGCGGCTCCAGAACTAATGCTGGCGCACGGTAACCAGACGACAGCTGCACGCTGCTTGCCTTGTGTATTTGAACACAACACGCGGTCCCAGAACTAATGCTGGCGCACGGTAACCAGACGACAGCTGCACGCTGCTTGCCTTGTGTATTTGAACACAACACGCGGCTCCAGAACTAATGCTGGCGCACGGTAACCCGACGACAGTTGCACGCTGCTTGCCTTGTGTATTTGAACACAACACGCGGCCCCAGAACTAATACTGGCGCACGGTAACCAGACGACAGCTGCACGCTGCTTGCCTTGTGAATTTGAACACAACACGCGGCCCCAGAACTAATACTGGCGCACGGTAACCAGACGACAGATGCACGCTGCTTGCCTTGTGTATTTGAACACAACACGCGGCTCCAGAACTAATGCTGGCGCACGGTAACCAGACGACAGCTGCACGCTGCTTGCCTTGTGTATTTGAACACAACACGCGGTCCCAGAACTAATGCTGGCGCACGGTAACCAGACGACAGTTGCACGCTGCTTGCCTTGTGTATTTGAACACAGCACGCGGCCCCAGAACTAATGCTGGCGCACGGTAACCAGACGACAGCTGCACGCTGCTTGCCTTGTGTATTTGAACACAACACGCGGCTCCAGAACTAATGCTGGCGCACGGTAGCTAGACGACAGCTGCACGCTGCTTGCCTTGTGTATTTGAACACAGCACGCGGCCCCAGAACTAATGCTGGCGCACGGTAACCAGACGACAGCTGCACGCTGCTTGCCTTGTGTATTTGAACACAGCGCGCGGCTCCAGAACTAATGCTGGCGCACGGTAACCAGACGACAGCTGCACGCTGCTTGCCTTGTGTATTTGAACACAACACGCGGCACCAGAACTAATGCTGGAGCACGGTAACCAGACGACAGCTGCACGCTGCTTGCCTTGTGTATTTGAACACAACACGCGGCACCAGAACTAATGCTGGCGCACGGTAGCCAGACGACAGCTGCACGCTGCTTGCCTTGTGTATTTGAACACAACACGCGGCCCCAGAACTAATACTGGCGCACTGTAGCTAGACGACAGCTGCACGCTGCTTGCCTTGTGTATTTGAACACAGCACGCGGCCCCAGAACTAATGCTGGCGCACGGTAACCAGACGACAGCTGCACGCTGCTTGCCTTGTGTATTTGAACACAACACGAGGCCCCAGAACTAATGCTGGCCCACGGTAACCAAACGACAGCTGCACGCTGCTTGCCTTGTGTATTTGAACACAACACGAGGCCCCAGAACTAATGCTGGCGCACGGTAACCAGACGACAGCTGCACGCTGCTTGCCTTGTGTATTTGAACACAACACGAGGCCCCAGAACTAATGCTGGCGCACGGTAACCAGACGACAGCTGCACGCTGCTTGCCTTGTGTATTTGAACACAACACGAGGCCCCAGAACTAATGCTGGCGCACGGTAACCAGACGACAGCTGCACGCTGCTTGCCTTGTGTATTTGAACACAACACGAGGCCCCAGAACTAATGCTGGCGCACGGTAACCAGATGACAATTGCACGCTGCTTGCCTTGTGTATTTGAACACAGCACGCGGCCCCAGAACTAATGCTGGCGCACGGTAACCAGACGACAGCTGCACGCTGCTTGCCTTGTGTATTTGAACACAACACGCGGCCCCAGAAATAATGCTGGCGCACGGTAACCAGACGACAGCTGCACGCTGCTTGCCTTATGTATTTGAACACAGCGCGCGGCTCCAGAACTAATGCTGGCGCACGGTAACCAGACGACAGCTGCACGCTGCTTGCCTTGTGTATTTGAACACAGCAGGCGGCCCCAGAACTAATACTGGCGCACGGTAGCTAGACGACAGCTGCACGCTGCTTGCCCTGTGAATTTGAATACAACACGCGGCCCCAGAACTAATACTGGCGCACGGTAGCTAGACGACAGCTGCACGCTGCTTGCCTTGTGTATTTGAACACAACACGCGGCTCCAGAACTAATGCTGGCGCACGGTAGCTAGACGACAGCTGCACGCTGCTTGCCTTGTGTATTTGAACACAGCACGCGGCCCCAGAACTAATGCTGGCTTACGGTAACCAGACGACAGCTGCACGCTGCTTGCCTTATGTATTTGAACACAGCGCGCGGCTCCAGAAATAATGCTGGCGCACGGTAACCAGACGACAGCTGCACGCTGCTTGCCTTGTGTATTTGAACACAACACGCGGCTCCAGAACTAATGCTGGCGCACGGTAACCAGACGACAGCTGCACGCTGCTTGCCTTATGTATTTGAACACAACACGAGGTTCCAGAACTAATGCTGGCGCACGGTAACCAGACAACAGTTGCACGCTGCTTGCCTTGTGTATTTGAACACAACACGCGGCCCCAGAACTAATGCTGGCGCAAGGTAACCAGACGACAGCTGCACGCTGCTTGCCTTATGTATTTGAACACAGCGCGCGGCTCCAGAACTAATGCTGGCGCACGGTAACCAGACGACAGCTGCACGCTGCTTGCCTTGTGTATTTGAACACAGCACGCGGCCCCAGAACTAATACTGGCGCACGGTAGCTAGACGACAGCTGCACGCTGCTTGCCTTGTGTATTTGAACACAACACGAGGCTCCAGAACTAATGCTGGCGCACGGTAACCAGACGACAGCTGCACGCTGCTTGCCTTGTGTATTTGAACACAACACGCGGCTCCAGAACTAATGCTGGCGCACGGTAACCAGACGACAGCTGCACGCTGCTTGCCTTGTGTATTTGAACACAACACGCGGCTCCAGAACTAATGCTGGCGCACGGTAGCTAGACGACAGCTGCACGCTGCTTGCCTTGTGTATTTGAACACAGCACGCGGCCCCAGAACTAATGCTGGCGCACGGTAACCAGACGACAGCTGCACGCTGCTTGCCTTGTGTATTTGAACACAGCGCGCGGCTCCAGAACTAATGCTGGCGCACGGTAACCAGACGACAGCTGCACGCTGCTTGCCTTGTGTATTTGAACACAACACGCGGCACCAGAACTAATGCTGGAGAAGGTAACCAGACGACAGCTGCACGCTGCTTGCCTTGTGTATTTGAACACAACACGCGGCACCAGAACTAATGCTGGCGCACGGTAGCCAGACGACAGCTGCACGCTGCTTGCCTTGTGTATTTGAACACAACACGCGGCCCCAGAACTAATACTGGCGCACTGTAGCTAGACGACAGCTGCACGCTGCTTGCCTTGTGTATTTGAACACAGCACGCGGCCCCAGAACTAATGCTGGCGCACGGTAGCTAGACGACAGCTGCACGCTGCTTGCCTTGTGTATTTGAACACAGCACGCGGCCCCAGAACTAATGCTGGCGCACGGTAACCAGACGACAGCTGCACGCTGCTTGCCTTGTGTATTTGAACACAACACGAGGCCCCAGAACTAATGCTGGCCCACGGTAACCAGACGACAGCTGCACGCTGCTTGCCTTGTGTATTTGAACACAACACGAGGCCCCAGAACTAATGCTGGCGCACGGTAACCAGACGACAGCTGCACGCTGCTTGCCTTGTGTATTTGAACACAACACGAGGCCCCAGAACTAATGCTGGCGCACGGTAACCAGACGACAGCTGCACGCTGCTTGCCTTGTGTATTTGAACACAACACGAGGCCCCAGAACTAATGCTGGCGCACGGTAACCAGACGACAGCTGCACGCTGCTTGCCTTGTGTATTTGAACACAACACGAGGCCCCAGAACTAATGCTGGCGCACGGTAATCAGATGACAATTGCACGCTGCTTGCCTTGTGTATTTGAACACAGCACGCGGCCCCAGAACTAATGCTGGCGCACGGTAACCAGACGACAGCTGCACGCTGCTTGCCTTGTGTATTTGAACACAACACGCGGCCCCAGAACTAATGCTGGCGCACGGTAACCAGACGACAGCTGCACGCTGCTTGCCTTATGTATTTGAACACAGCGCGCGGCTCCAGAACTAATGCTGGCGCACGGTAACCAGACGACAGCTGCACGCTGCTTGCCTTGTGTATTTGAACACAGCACGCGGCCCCAGAACTAATACTGGCGCACGGTAGCTAGACGACAGCTGCACGCTGCTTGCCCTGTGAATTTGAATACAACACGCGGCCCCAGAACTAATACTGGCGCACGGTAGCTAGACGACAGCTGCACGCTGCTTGCCTTGTGTATTTGAACACAACACGCGGCTCCAGAACTAATGCTGGCGCACGGTAGCTAGACGACAGCTGCACGCTGCTTGCCTTGTGTATTTGAACACAGCACGCGGCCCCAGAACTAATGCTGGCTTACGGTAACCAGACGACAGCTGCACGCTGCTTGCCTTATGTATTTGAACACAGCGCGCGGCTCCAGAAATAATGCTGGCGCACGGTAACCAGACGACAGCTGCACGCTGCTTGCCTTGTGTATTTGAACACAACACGCGGCTCCAGAACTAATGCTGGCGCACGGTAACCAGACGACAGCTGCACGCTGCTTGCCTTGTGTATTTGAACACAACACGAGGTTCCAGAACTAATGCTGGCGCACGGTAACCAGACAACAGTTGCACGCTGCTTGCCTTGTGTATTTGAACACAACACGCGGCCCCAGAACTAATGCTGGCGCAAGGTAACCAGACGACAGCTGCACGCTGCTTGCCTTATGTATTTGAACACAGCGCGCGGCTCCAGAACTAATGCTGGCGCACGGTAACCAGACGACAGCTGCACGCTGCTTGCCTTGTGTATTTGAACACAGCACGCGGCCCCAGAACTAATACTGGCGCACGGTAGCTAGACGACAGCTGCACGCTGCTTGCCTTGTGTATTTGAACACAACACGAGGCTCCAGAACTAATGCTGGCGCACGGTAACCAGACGACAGCTGCACGCTGCTTGCCTTGTGTATTTGAACACAACACGCGGCTCCAGAACTAATGCTGGCGCACGGTAACCAGACGACAGCTGCACGCTGCTTGCCTTGTGTATTTGAACACAACACGCGGCTCCAGAACTAATGCTGAAGCACGGTAACCAGACGACAGTTGCACGCTGCTTGCTTTGTGTATTTGAACACAACACGCGGCCCCAGAACTAATGCTGGCGCACGGTAACCAGACGACAGCTGCACGCTGCTTGCCTTGTGTATTTGAACACAACACGCGGCTCCAGAACTAATGCTGGCGCACGGTAACCAGACGACAGCTGCACGCTGCTTGCCTTGTGTATTTGAACACAACACGCGGCTCCAGAACTAATGCTGGCGCACGGTAACCAGACGACAGCTGCACGCTGCTTGCCTTGTGTATTTGAACACAACACGCGGCTCCAGAACTAATGCTGGCGCACGGTAACCAGACGACAGTTGCACGCTGCTTGCTTTGTGTATTTGAACACAACACGCGGCTCCAGAACTAATGCTGGCGCACGGTAACCAGACGACAGCTGCACGCTGCTCTCCTTGTGTATTTGAACACAGCACGCGGCCCCAGAACTAATGCTGGCGCACGGTAACCAGACGACAGCTGCACGCTGCTTGCCTTGTGTATTTGAACACAACACGAGGCCCCAGAACTAATGCTGGCGCACGGTAACCAGACGACAGCTGCACGCTGCTTGCCTTGTGTATTTGAACACAACAGGAGGCCCCAGAACTAATGCTGGCGCACGGTAACCAGACGACAGCTGCACGCTGCTTGCCTTGTGTATTTGAACAGAGCACGCGGCCCCAGAACTAATGCTGGCGCACGGTAACCAGACGACAGCTGCACGCTGCTTGCCTTGTGTATTTGAACACAACACGCGGCCCCAGAACTAATGCTGGCGCACGGTAACCAGACGACAGCTGCACGCTGCTTGCCTTATGTATTTGAACACAGCGCGCGGCTCCAGAACTAATGCTGGCGCACGGTAACCAGACGACAGCTGCACGCTGCTTGCCTTGTGTATTTGAACACAGCACGCGGCCCCAGAACTAATACTGGCGCACGGTAGCTAGAGGACAGCTGCACGCTGCTTGCCCTGTGAATTTGAATACAACACGCGGCCCCAGAACTAATACTGGCGCACGGTAGCTAGACGACAGCTGCACGCTGCTTGCCTTGTGTATTTGAACACAGCACGCGGCCCCAGAACTAATGCTGGCGCACGGTAACCAGACGACAGCTGCACGCTGCTTGCCTTGTGTATTTGAACACAACAGGAGGCCCCAGAACTAATGCTGGTGCACGGTAACCAGACGACAGCTGCACGCTGCTTGCTTTGTGTATTTGAACACAACACGCGGCTCCAGAACTAATGCTGGCGCACGGTAACCAGACGACAGCTGCACGCTGCTCTCCTTGTGTATTTGAACACAGCACGCGGCCCCAGAACTAATGCTGGCGCACGGTAACCAGACGACAGTTGCACGCTGCTTGTTTTGTGTATTTGAACACAACACGCGGCCCCAGAACTAATGCTGGCGCACGGTAACCAGACGACAGCTGCACGCTGCTTGCCTTGTGTATTTGAACACAGCACGCGGCCCCAGAACTAATGCTGGCGCACGGTAACCGGACGACAGCTGCACGCTGCTTGCCTTGTGTATTTGAACACAACACGCGGCCATAGAAATAATGCTGGCGCACGGTAACCAGACGACAGCTGCACGCTGCTTGCCTTGTGTATTTGAACACAGCACGCGGCCCCAGAACTAATTCTGGCGCACGGTGGCTAGACCACAGCTGCACGCTGCTTGCCTTGTGAATTAGAGCACAGCGCACTGCTCCAGAACTAATGCTGGCGCACGGAAGCTAGACCACAGCTGCACGCTGTTTGCCTTGTGAATTTGAACAGAGCGCGCGGCCCCAGAACTAATTCTGGCGCACGGAAGTTAGACGACAGCTGCACGCTGCTTGCCTTGTGAATTTGAACACAGCGCGCTGCCCCAGAACTAATGCTGGTGCACGGTGGCTAGACCACAGCTGCACGTTGCTTGCCTTGTGTATTTGGACAGAGCGCGTGGCCCCAGAACTAATGCTGGCGCACGGAAGCTAGACAACAGCTGCACGCTGCTTGTCTTGTGAATTTGAACAGAGCGCGCTGCCCCAGAACTAATGCTGGCGCACGGTGGCTAGACGACAGCTGCACGCTGCTTGCCTTGTGAATTTGAACAGAGCGCGCTGCCCCAGAACTAATGCTGGCGCACGGAAGCTAGACCACAGCTGCACGCTGCTTGCCTTGTGAATTTGAACAGAGCGCGCTGCCCCAGAACTAATGCTGGCGCACGGTAACCAGACGACAGCTGCACGCTGCTTGCCTTGTGAATTTGAACAGAGCGCGCGGCCCCAGAACTAATGCTGGTGCACGGAAGCTAGACGACAGCTACACGCTGCTTGCCTTGTGAATTTGAACAGAGCGCGCGGCCCCAGAACTAATGCTGGCGCACGGAAGCTAGACGACGGCTGCACGCTGCTTGCCTTGTGAATTTGAACAGAGCGCGCGGCCCCAGAACTAATGCTGGTGCACGGTGGCTAGACCACAGCTGCACGTTGCTTGCCTTGTGTATTTGAACAGAGCGCGTGGCACCAGAACTAATGATGGCGCACGATAGCTAGACCACAGCTGCACGCTGCTTGCCTTGTGAATTTGAACAGAGCGCGCTGCCCCAGAACTAATGCTGGCGCACGGTGGCTAGACGACAGCTGCACGCTGCTTGCCTTGTGAATTAGAGCACAGCGCGCTGCCCCAGAACTAATGCTGGCGCACGGAGGCTAGACGACAGCTGCACGCTGCTTGCCTTGTAATTTGAACAGAGCGCGCTGTCCCAGAACTAATGCTGACGCACGGTAGCTAGACCACAGCTGCACGCTGCTTGCCTTGTGAATTAGAGCACAGCGCGCTGCCCCAGAACTAATGCTGGCGCACGGAGGCTAGACGACAGCTGCACGCTGCTTGCCTTGTAATTTGAACAGAGCGCGCGGCCCCAGAACTAATGCTAGCGCACGGAAGCTAGACCACAGCTACACGCTGCTTGCCTTGTGAATTTGAACAGAGCGCGCTGCCCCAGAACTAATGCTGGCGCACGGTGGCTAGACGACAGCTGCACGCTGCTTGCCTTGTGTATTTGAACAGAGCGCGCGGCCCCAGAACTAATGCTAGCGCACGGAAGCTAGACCACAGCTGCACGCTGCTTGCCTTGTGAATTTGAACAGAGCGCGCTGCCCCAGAACTAATGCTGGCGCACGGTGGCTAGACGACAGCTGCACGCTGCTTGCCTTGTGAATTTCAACACAGCGCGCTGCCCCAGAACTAATGCTGGCGCACGGTGGCTAGAACACAGCTGCACGCTGCTTGCCTTGTGAATTTGAACACAGCGCGCGGCCCCAGAACTAATGCTGGCGCACGGTGGCTAGACCACAGCCGCACGCTGCTTGCCCTGTGAATTTGAACAGAGCGCGCGGCCCCAGAACTAATGCTGGCCCACGGTGGCTAGACCACAGCTGCACGCTGCTTGCCTTGTGAATTTGAACACAGCGCGCGGCCCCAGAACTAATGCTGGCGCACGGTAACCAGACGACAGCCGCACGCTGCTTGCCTTGTGTATTTGAACAGAGCGCGCGGCACCAGAACTAATGCTGGCGCACGGAAGCTAGACCACAGCTGCACGCTGCTTGCCTTGTGAATTTGAACAGAGCGCGCGGCCCCAGAACTAATGCTGGCGCACGGAAGCTAGACCACAGCTGCACGCTGCTTGCCTTGTGAATTTGAACAGAGCGCACGGCCCCAGAACTAATGCTGGCGCACGGTGGCTAGACCACAGCTGCACGCTGCTTGCCCTGTGAATTTGAACAGAGCGCGCGGCCCCAGAACTAATGCTGGCCCACGGTGGCTAGACCACAGCTGCACGCTGCTTGCCCTGTGAATTTGAACAGAGCGCGCTGCCCGAGAACTAATGCTGGTGCACGGTGGCTAGACCACAGCTGCACGCTGCTTGCCTTGTGAATTAGAGCACAGCGCACTGCTCCAGAACTAATGCTGGCGCACGGAAGCTAGACCACAGCTGCACGCTGCTTGCCTTGTGAATTTGAACAGAGCGCGCGGCCCCAGAACTAATTCTGGCGCACGGAAGTTAGACGACAGCTGCACGCTGCTTGCCTTGTGAATTTGAACACAGCGCGCTGCCCCAGAGCTAATGCTGGCGCACGGAAGCTAGACGACAGCTACACGCTGCTTGCCTTGTGAATTTGAACAGAGCGCGCGGCCCCAGAACTAATGCTGGTGCATGGTGGCTAGACCACAGCTGCACGTTGCTTGCCTTGTGTATTTGGACAGAGCGCGTGGCCCCAGAACTAATGCTGGCGCACGATAGCTAGACCACAGCTGCACGCTGCTTGCCTTGTGAATTTGAACAGAGCGCGCTGCCCCAGAACTAATGCTGGCGCACGGTAACAAGACGACAGCTGCACGCTGCTTGCCTTGTGTATTTTAACACAACACGCGGCTCCAGAACTAATGCTGGCGCACGGTAACCAGACGACAGTTGCACGCTGCTTGCCTTGTGTATTTGAACACAACACGCGGCTCCAGAACTAATGCTGGCCCACGGTAACCAGACGACAGCTGCACGCTGCTTGCCTTGTGTATTTGAACACAACACGCGGCTCCAGAACTAATACTGGCGCACGGTAACCAGACGACAGCTGCACGCTGCTTGCCTTGTGTATTTGAACACAACACGCGGCTCCAGAACTAATGCTGGCCCACGGTAACCAGACGACAGCTGCACGCTGCTTGCCTTGTGTATTTGAACACAACACGCGGCTCCAGAACTAATGCTGGCGCACGGTAACCAGACGACAGTTGCACGCTGCTTGCCTTGTGTATTTGAACACAACACGCGGCTCCAGAACAAATGCTGGCCCACGGTAACCAGACGACAGCTGCACGCTGCTTGCCTTGTGTATTTGAACACAACACGCGGCTCCAGAACTAATGCTGGTGCACGGTAACCAGACGACAGCTGCACGCTGCTTGCCTTGTGTATTTGAACACAACACGCGGCTCCAGAACTAATACTGGCGCACGGTAACCAGACGACAGCTGCGAGCTGCTTGCCTTGTGTATTTGAACACAACACGCGGCTCCAGAACTAATGCTGGCGCACGGTAACCAGACGACAGCTGCACGCTGCTTGCCTTGTGTATTTGAACACAACACGCGGCCCCAGAACTAATGCTGGCGCACGGTAACCAGACGACAGCTGCACGCTGCTTGCCTTGTGTATTTGAACACAACACGCGGCTCCAGAACTAATGCTGGCGCACGGTAAGCAGAAGACAGCTGCACGCTGCTTGCCTTGTGTATTTTTGAACACAACACGCGGCTCCAGAACTAATGCTGGCGGACGGTAACCAGACGACAGCTGCACGCTGCTGGCTTTGTGTATTTGAACACAACACGCGGCTCCAGAACTAATGCTGGCGCACGGTAAACAGACGACAGCTGCATGCTGCTTGCCTTGTGTATTTGAACACAGCACGCGGCCCCAGAACTAATGCTGGCGCACGGTAACCAGACGACAGCTGCACGCTGCTTGCGTTGTGTATTTGAACACAGCACGCGGCCCCGGAACTAATGCTGGCGCACGGTAGCTAGACGACAGCTGCACGCTGCTTGCCTTGTGTATTTGAACACAACACGCGGCTCCAGAACTAATGCTGGCGCACGGTAACCAGACGACAGCTGCACGCTGCTTGCCTTGTGTATTTGAACACCACACGCGGCTGCAGAACTAATGCTGGCGCACGGTAACCAGACGACAGCTGCACGCTGCTTGCCTTGTGTATTTGAACACAACACGCTGCTCCGGAACTAATGCTGGCGCACGGTAACCAGACGACAGCTGCACGCTGCTTGCCTTGTGTATTTGAACACCACACGCGTCTCCAGAACTAATGCTGGCGCACGGTAACCAGACGACAGCTGCACGCTGCTTGCCTTGTGTATTTGAACACAACACGCGGCTCCAGAACTAATGCTGGCCCACGGTGGCTAGACGACAGCTGCACGCTGCTTGCCTTGTGTATTTGAACACAACACGCGGTCCCAGAACTAATGCTGGCGCACGGTAACCAGACGACAGCTGCACGCTGCTTGCCTTGTGTATTTGAACACAACACGCGGCTCCAGAACTAATGCTGGCGCACGGTAACCAGACGACAGCTGCACGCTGCTTGCCTTGTGTATTTGAACACAACACGCGGTCCCAGAACTAATGCTGGCGCACGGTAACCAGACGATAGCTGCACGCTGCTTGCCTTGTGTATCTGAACACAACACGCGGCTCCAGAACTAATGCTGGTGCACGGTAACCAGATGACAGCTGCACGCTGCTTGCCTTGTGTATTTGAACACCACACGCGGCTCCAGAACTAATGCTGGCGCACGGTAACCAGACGACAGCTGCACGCTGCTTGCCTTGTGTATTTGAACACAACACGCTGCTCCGGAACTAATGCTGGCGCACGGTAACCAGACGACAGCTGCACGCTGCTTGCCTTGTGTATTTGAACACAACACGCGGCTCCAGAACTAATGCTGGCGCACGGTAACCAGACGACAGCTGCACGCTGCTTGCCTTGTGTATTTGAACACAACACGCGGCTCCAGAACTAATGCTGGCGCACGGTAATCAGATGACAGCTGCACGCTGCTTGCCTTTTGTATTTGAACACAACACGCGGTCCCAGAACTAATGCTGGCGCACGGTAACCAGACGACAGCTGCACGCTGCTTGCCTTGTGTATTTGAACACAACACGCGGCTCCAGAACTAATGCTGGCGCACGGTAACCAGACGACAGTTGCACGCTGCTTGCCTTGTGTATTTGAACACAACACGCGGCCCCAGAACTAATACTGGCGCACGGTAACCAGACGACAGCTGCACGCTGCTTGCCTTGTGAATTTGAACAGAGCGCGCTGCCCCAGAACTAATGCTGGCGCACGGTGGCTAGACGACAGCTGCACGCTGCTTGCCTTGTGAATTTGAACACAGCGCGCTGCCCCAGAACTAATGCTGGCGCACGGTGGCTAGAACACAGCTGCACGCTGCTTGCCTTGTGAATTTGAACACAGCAAGCGGCCCCAGAACTAATGCTGGCGCACGGTAACCAGACGACAGCTGCACGCTGCTTGCCTTGTGTATTTGAACACAGCGCGCGGCTCCAGAACTAATGCTGGCGCACGGTAACCAGACGACAGCTGCACGCTGCTTGCCTTGTGTATTTGAACACAACACGCGGTCCCAGAACTAATGCTGGCGCACGGTAACCAGACGACAGCTGCACGCTGCTTGCCTTGTGTATTTGAACACAACACGCGGCTCCAGAACTAATGCTGGCGCACGGTAACCAGACGACAGTTGCACGCTGCTTGCCTTGTGTATTTGAACACAACACGCGGCCCCAGAACTAATACTGGCGCACGGTAACCAGACGACAGCTGCACGCTGCTTGCCTTGTGAATTTGAACACAACACGCGGCCCCAGAACTAATACTGGCGCACGGTAACCAGACGACAGATGCACGCTGCTTGCCTTGTGTATTTGAACACAACACGCGGCTCCAGAACTAATGCTGGCGCACGGTAACCAGACGACAGCTGCACGCTGCTTGCCTTGTGTATTTGAACACAACACGCGGTCCCAGAACTAATGCTGGCGCACGGTAACCAGACGACAGTTGCACGCTGCTTGCCTTGTGTATTTGAACACAGCACGCGGCCCCAGAACTAATGCTGGCGCACGGTAACCAGACGACAGCTGCACGCTGCTTGCCTTGTGTATTTGAACACAACACGCGGCTCCAGAACTAATGCTGGCGCACGGTAGCTAGACGACAGCTGCACGCTGCTTGCCTTGTGTATTTGAACACAGCACGCGGCCCCAGAACTAATGCTGGCGCACGGTAACCAGACGACAGCTGCACGCTGCTTGCCTTGTGTATTTGAACACAGCGCGCGGCTCCAGAACTAATGCTGGCGCACGGTAACCAGACGACAGCTGCACGCTGCTTGCCTTGTGTATTTGAACACAACACGCGGCACCAGAACTAATGCTGGAGCACGGTAACCAGACGACAGCTGCACGCTGCTTGCCTTGTGTATTTGAACACAACACGCGGCACCAGAACTAATGCTGGCGCACGGTAGCCAGACGACAGTTGCACGCTGCTTGCCTTGTGTATTTGAACACAACACGCGGCCCCAGAACTAATACTGGCGCACTGTAGCTAGACGACAGCTGCACGCTGCTTGCCTTGTGTATTTGAACACAGCACGCGGCCCCAGAACTAATGCTGGCGCACGGTAGCTAGACGACAGCTGCACGCTGCTTGCCTTGTGTATTTGAACACAGCACGCGGCCCCAGAACTAATGCTGGCGCACGGTAACCAGACGACAGCTGCACGCTGCTTGCCTTGTGTATTTGAACACAACACGAGGCCCCAGAACTAATGCTGGCCCACGGTAACCAGACGACAGCTGCACGCTGCTTGCCTTGTGTATTTGAACACAACACGAGGCCCCAGAACTAATGCTGGCGCACGGTAACCAGACGACAGCTGCACGCTGCTTGCCTTGTGTATTTGAACACAACACGAGGCCCCAGAACTAATGCTGGCGCACGGTAACCAGACGACAGCTGCACGCTGCTTCCCTTGTGTATTTGAACACAACACGAGGCCCCAGAACTAATGCTGGCGCACGGTAACCAGACGACAGCTGCACGCTGCTTGCCTTGTGTTTTAGATCCCTTATTTGGGGGTGGATCTAAAAGGGAGAGTTGTTGTACTAATTTATAAGGTGGTGCCTAAAAGGGTAGCTTCCCTTGTCAGGGTAAGCTGACCAGTGTAGAGTGTTGTGGTGTGCTAGGAACTAGGGGGCGTTCCTATAAATAATGTGGTAGCGTTTGAAGGGATGGGACCCACTGTAAAGGGTCGCTGTACTGGTCGCTCAGCTGATTGCTTATTACGTAATTGAATCTGCTTGTATCAGCTGAGTGGCACGCGCTGCTCGCTTGCAGCCGGGCCGGCTCGGGGAATACAAAAGTACTTAAGTCGGCGCTAATAGACTACTGTCTGTCACGTCTTTACGTGACGGGAATAAGGAAGGGCGTTGGGATGTAAAGAGGCGTATAAATAGTAGAGCGTGTGTAGAGTGTGGACCAAGTGTTTTATTGGTCTGTGATTCTGATAGTGAGTCCCTTGTAGGGAATGAAATTAGGTTCACAATGTATTAACAAGTGTTGGGTTACAGGTTACAATGTAGGAATTCTGAACACGATTGACTGACTCACCTCGGTTGACACCAGCGTAGCTTCGGCCGTCTCGATGGAGCACTGACAATGGAGAGAGCGTTTGACCTCATTAGGACGTCTTCTTATACCTTCTGACGCCCTGCTGTCAGCAATGTATTGGCCCAGTTAGTACTATGTCGCTGAGTGTAATGATTACGTAAGGCTTGAGCTGCTTTATGGAGTAGCAAGCTGTCCTTACGGTATTATTGGATGTTGCCCCGGCTTTCCAAGAGTTGCCATTTAGGGGATTTAGCCAGATGCCGGGGGGATGGTCTGCAAGGGGTGCATACCCCTGGGATACTGTACAAGAGTCTTCCTTCATTTGTTCGCGTCCTCGCGAACGGGAACGGAACTGGAAGTTGGGATGTTGACGTAGTGGTCCTTGGAACCCCCTCGTATCTCCTGGTGGCGTCGTATCGAAGTGTGGGTGTGAGGTCAGCCCGTGTTCAGAGGGGAGGGTTATGGGATTTACAAATATATGTATACATTGACATTGTGAAAGAACAAACAAAAAAAAATTGACATTGCGAAAGATTTGATTAACATTGGGAAAAAAATGACATTTTAAGAAAAATTTAACGTTAAAATAAATTCGACATGTAAAAAAAAAATTGCCTTTGTCATTGCTGGCATATTGCTAGTTTAAAAAAAAAACATGGTTTCTGATGGTGATGTGTTACATAGTTTTGCAGGGAGGAAAAACCCAGGGCCGAACGGATGATGGCGTCGTCCGCCCTATCTTAGGGAAAAAGTGCTCCCTGCAATAAGAAAGGTGGAAGAAAATAGACAAATGGGTGTTCCAGGGTATCATTTAAGGGAAATATTCAAAAGACGTTTATTGGTTTGGGAAAAAACGGAACACCCTGACAAATGGGGAAGTTAGAAGAAGGAAAGATGAAAGAAAACAAATCATACATATTATGTACATTGGCATCTTGATACACAAACAAAAAGATATATAGTGTATAATTGTATAAAGTGTATCCTGAAAAAATTATAAATTACAATGACCTTATGTCTATTGGAAAAATTGTATAAAGTTTATCCTTAAAAATTAGTAATTACAGTGGTCTTATGTCTACTTAATCGCGCTAATCCCTTATTATTATAGTTGTTGTGAGGTACCTCGCGTGCACGCTACCCGTCTGTACGTACTCTTGCCGTCTCACGGCTGATTCTGTACGGCCACTCCTTGGTACGGTATAGTGGTCGTACCGCTTGCATGTATGCTTAATACCTAATCTGTGAAGCATCCTCTGTGGGTGAATGCTTTCACACTTGACAATGAGAGTCACTGCCACAAATCGGTTGCGCCCTCATTGTCGTAATCTGCGTCGCATTTTGACGCTTTATGTGTTTAAATTTTAGTTGATCTGCCAGTAAGCCTGGTACCCCACAGGCACCAGTCCTGCTGTGCAGATTTATTTTGGAGTGTGTAGCTGAAAAAGAAAAATGTGGTGAGTGTTTGCGAGTGTGTCGGGATTAGTGCACGTTGAAAAATAAAAATAAAATAGTACACATCATGGCATGCTGTAAATAATATGCCACTGCAATATGGTAGTGAAATTCCTGTCACCAGTTTCCTGTATCTGGTGACGAGGCCTGTGAAAAAAAATGGCGAGGTTTAGAAAAAACATATTAGTACTGGTTGAAGCTCTTCTTTCACTGAAAAAAATAGCATGATTAATGTTACTTAGCTGCAAGGCCGGGCTTACCCTATACGGTGCCGTAATGCCGTAAATAATATGTAGTTGGTCTTACCCCGGTAGCGGAATTGTGGTTACCGGGTGCCGATATATTCCACTTTGATTATGCCTATTTTAACCTAGTTTATCCTAAGTATTGTCGGGCTTACCTCGGTAACGGATTTATAGTCACCGAGTGCCGATATATTCTACTTTGATTATGCCTATTTTAACCTAGTTTATCCTAAGTATTGTCGGGCTTACCTCGGTAACGGATTTATAGTCACCGAGTGCCGATATATTCTACTTTGATTATGCCTATTTTAACCTAGTTTATCCTAAGTATTGTCGGGCTTACCTCGGTAACGGATTTATAGTCACCGAGTGCCGATATATTCTACTTTGATTATGCCTATTTTAACCTAGTTTATCCTAAGTATTGTCGGGCTTACCTCGGTAACGGATTTATAGTCACCGAGTGCCGATCGGCGTTACTTAATACTATCTAACTTAATTATGGTCTAATAATAAAAAAAAAACTATTACTAAGCCGAGAGGGTTGCCTTAATCTATTGCCGAAATGTGCTGCGCCATAGCTGGCAACAGCGGTGAATAAATTTGCTTAATCCTAGGTTGCGTGTCAAATGCAACCGTCTTACAACTAAATTTGGCCTAGGACGATCGCCTGGGGCAATTAAATCCCCAGATCACCACCCGCACGAGCCCCAGAAACACCGGTTGTCTCTAGGGTCGCTAGATTCCGTCCCCTTAACTCTAGGTGTCGACGTCTATTACTAGGACTAATCTATTCGCAGGCGCTTACGGTGCCACTAAGCTAACCGTTTCGCCCGCTGTAACTTCCTTGTTCATGCCCGTTTGCTGTTCCGATTTATCATAGTTGAGCCGCCCACTTGGCTCCTGTGAGGGGCGCGCAATGCCCCTTTCTTAATGCCCTCTGGTTGCCCGTTGCGTCGCCATTTATGTGGGCATTGGACAGTGTGGTCCAATGGCATAATATTGTCTTCGCCTTAATCGGCCGTCGCAATCTGCTTTCGCAGTGATATTTGCCTCTATGGGCCGCCGTAGTATGCATTTTCGCATTGATATATAAATTTGCCTCTATGGGCCGCCGTAGTATGCATTTTCGCATTGATATATAAATTTGCCTCTATGGGCCGCCGTAGTATGCTCCAACGCACAGGAGTTTTGCTTCCCGCTATGGAAGCCGTGCCTACTTAAATTTAAACTTAACTAGAAGTCTAGTCATAATGGGGTCGTCTCTAGGGATAGCTCCCGAGGCCGGCGCGGAGTGAGCTATTTCTCCCGCCATTCTCAGAAAGTCTCCCTGCAGGTCTTGGCTTCGACGACCGTGGCACAAAGTGGGTTTAGCATCCCTTCCTCCCAGGGGCGGTTTATGCGCACCTAGGATTCCAGAGCTTGCCCGACCAGGCCGCGAATGCTTTGACCTTACGTAGTTCGTCTGTTTGGTCTAGTCGTCAGTTAAGTGAGGTCGCTGCGCTGTCGCGCCAACTGGGGAAGGGTCCACATCGCCTTCCCCATCTCTCAAAGTGTGGTTCTCCTGACCTTTGGCTTACACCGTTGTCAACCATCATACCGTATCAGATTCCTTTGTAAGAGAAAAAAAATGTAGCGTAACCTGTGTAAATAGTGTAATCTCTGTGTTAAAATGTAAAATATTTCCAGTGTAGCGGGGTTGTAGATCTTCTAAGTACATAGGCTACTTCTGGCCTACCATCGCTATGTCAGCTTTCCAGCAATAATGCTTTCTTTACCTTAATGGAGGTGTTAGTAGGGTCTGTAATGTCAGGTACCCTGTTATTAGGATTTGGGGGTAGTTATTTGTTGAGTGGGCTTAAAGTATGGTAGGAAGGGTTTGCGCACCTTTGGGTTCCACGTTAGTGGTGGCCTAGAACCGGTGGTGGCGTTGGGATGCTCCTATAGTGAGTGGATTGGGGAGGCAATTCCCGGGATTGCAAAAATACGAAAATGCATGCAGGTTTGATATTAAAATCCCTGGTAAACGGATGGGATACTCATGCATGTGTCTGGATATGAAGTTTCTGCCTTCAAGTACGGATAGGTGTAGGATGGGGCATAATACCAATATATCCCTTTCATGCGGGAGTGTTTAAGTACTAAAGAATGGTTAGTATATATCTATGGCCTCCTCTCTCATTTGGAGAGGCGCATTATGCTTCTCTAATGTTTGCTGACACACCCCTAATACTCAGGTGTTAGCATTGGGACGCAAGGCGTAGCGTGCCTGCTTTTTTAGACGCATGAAGTCCATCAACCCCTGTGTGTATTTTGTAATGTAGTGTAGCTGTTTTTGGTCGTGTAGATGTGGTTGCGTTGTTTATGTTGGGCGTGAGAAGGTTATGGGAAGGGAGTAAGGTGGTACGCTGGTAGCCTGTTCTCCTGTCGTCCTCCCTTGGTCCATGTTGGCTTTCTATCCGCGCCTTGGGATAGTAGAGCTGCATGACCTAACCTGGTCGGCCATTTGCAGTGTAGATGTGGCCAGTGGTCGTAATGCGACTGGTCATGTGCTAGTCATCTGTAATGACTCCTATGCCTTACGAGCGATAAGAGAAGTTATTAGGGGGGAGATCTTGTCTGTGTTCGCTCCTAACTGTTGAGTGCGTGTGCGTGTGTGTGACTATGTACCGCTACACCACGCGGACGGTTGGTCTGTTATAAGGCTAAGTCCTACTGTGTATATTGTGTCTGGGCGGGAAGCGCCCGTGGTCTTTCAACGTCTTTGCGAACGTGCCCTTGAGGCCCAGGATAGGTTCCGCTGTGTCACGTCTTGTCCATTGCCAAATGTTTCTGCAGTGTGGAGAAAAATGTATGGTATTATAATTGTTATGTGTTTGTAATTTCATGGTCACTGGCGCAACGCAATAGTGTCTCGTCACCGCATTATTGCAGTGTAACTAGTCTGCTGTCAGCAGTTAGTATGTGCAATACCAGGCCGGGAAGTTACTGTTTGTCATCCGCTGGTATGTGCCTTCCTGCACGAATGCAAGTGTGGTCATTATTTTGGATTCCTAGCGGTCTAATGTAGCAATTCGCCCTAGTTAGGTAATGACGTCGTGTGGCCATTGTTCCCTAAGACTTGTGTCTTGCGAAATTTTCCTACCTGTGTTTGTGAAATGTATTCCCTATGTCTGGTGTAATCCGAAATTTTATGTCTGGCTTTTGGTGGGAGGAAATGTAGTATTCCCTGTACATGCATTTGTATGGGCCAATTTCGGTGTGGTTGGGCGCCTGAATAGCTGTTCTCCTTTGTGTCTAAATTTTTACTGGAACTCAGACCCGTGACCTTATGTCATTCTCTGTGTTTTATGTTTGCGTTGTGTGCCAGGGCTTGGGGCTTTCCCAGTGTGGTTTTTGCTTGTGTTCCGTGTACCAAAAATACCATTGGATAGTTAGTTTTTGGTACGCGTGTGGTGTGTGGTCATGGGTTCGAATCCGGTTGTCTGTAAAGACTTGGTGTGATCATTTCCGTGCAGCATATAATATGGCATGTTCCCGTGGATGTGCAATGCGCAAATGAAAGCATGCATACCTGTGTAGAGTTTGTATGTTTTTGATTTCCCCTTGTAGTGTAATTTTGGAAGATATAGGGTCTGTAAATCGGGCGTGAATGATGCCGTGCGCTCTGCTCTGAGAGCAGTTGTCTGTAAGCGTACAGTTTATCACTGAGGCCTGTGTTATTGCTGAGCATGGCGGTATCGGATTGCAATGTCCTGTGCGCACGCTCGTTACTTGTCTTGATAACGCTGTATGTCCGTGCTTTTGCTTCCGGCACGCGTATGTGGGAACCTGATAGCTGTCCATTGTAATTGCGGGCAGGCTCTTCGTAATGGAAAAGAACCTTCTACTAACTATTTTTGTGTCCCCGCTTGTGTGTTACTGTGCCGTGGTTCGATTATGTCCCTACAATGGTACGAAATGTCATTATGCCCGCGTGTCTCCGGGACAGTTCTGTGGGGTGTTAGGATCGTATCCCGGTGCGGTCAGTGGGCTATTTCTTGGCTTTCTTCCCACGTGTGCCAGCGGGACCGTTTCCTTTTCTCTTAGTAGTGTGCCCGCCTTTACGTGTAGGTGTGTGAGCTTTACGTGTGTGATATGCCTTCATCCGGCGGGCGTGAATAGTGTCCTTTATGAGTTTCCTCCCATGGCGCACGTTCACTATATAATTTAGGTCAGATACCTTCCTGCAGACTTTGAAGGGACCTGCCCCTCGTGGTAGGAGGAATTCGGACACGTTCTTCTTACGGGCATGATTGGAGACCATGACCATTTGCCCGGGTGTGTATTCCACGGTCTTTCTATTCCGGTCGTACCGCTCTTTTTGTTTTTTCTGGGCCTCGGCTATGTTTTTTCTAGCGTCCATGCGGGCTATCTGCAAATGCTCTAGCCGAGCCGCATTGTCTGTGTGGGCGTCCTGTGGGATACATATATTGTCTATGGGACTTCTGGGTGTGTATCCGTGCAGTAGGAAGTGTGGAGAGTGTTTCGTAGCCGTAGATACAGAGGTATTATAACTAAAAGTAATACTTTGCAGGTATTCATCCCAGTCTGTTCCTGCGTCCTCTGTAAATTTAGCCAGCGCTATTCCAAGTATTTTGTTCATACTCTCCGTGAGTCCGTTGGTTTGCGGGGAAAAACTCGTGGTAGTGTATGCCTTAATCCTGAGTATCTCCAGAAACTGTTGGAGCACTCTCGAGGTGAAAATAGTACCTCTGTCGGATAATAAGGTTTGGAATAGGCCATATCGTGTAATTATGTCAAATAGAAATTCGGCTATGCTGTTCGTGTCTGCTTTGGGAACAGCCTTTGTAATCATGTATCGTGTGAGATACTCGGTGGCCACCAGGATATATTTATTACCTTTTTGACTTGTGGTAATGGGGCCTTTCACATCTATTCCGACTCTGTGAAATAACTCTCCCACGGGAATTGGGTTGAGTAGTCCATGAGGCTTGCCAGGTCTTGTTTTGAATCGCTGGCAGGTGTGACATGTCTTGACAAAGGTATCTATGTCGGCCTTCATGTTTACCCAATAGTACTTGTCACGGATTCTAAGGTAAGTTTTATGCGTACCTAAGTGTGCCCCTGCTAGTGGGCTATTATGGTGTCCGATCATGATATTTTCTCTCAATGATTCCGGAACCGCTATAGGTGCGCTATCGTGCATGGCTGTGGGCTTAAATTTCAGCACCCCGTCTTTGTCTAGAAAAAATCGCCTAGACATCCGTGCTGTCTTGGAGTCCACTTTATCCAAGTCTTCTAGTGCCAATAGAATCTGTTTCAAGTGCGGATCACTTTCTTGCTCCTGTTTGATGTCAACCACCGTCAGGGCAAAGGTGGGCATATCGTCCCAGTCGTGGTCCTTACTGTCATCCGGGGGATCGGCTACTGGCAGCCTAGACAACCCATCTGCGTCTAGGTGTGTAGCGCCTTTCTTGTGTTTGACCACGAAATCATATTCATACAGGCGGAATATAAACCTGTTGAGTCGCGAATTTGGGTTTTTAAATTTGTCCCAAAAAAGCAAGCTCGCGTGGTCAGTCACTACCGTGAACTTGATACCATAGAGGTATACCCTAAAATAGTTCACTCCCCACGAAAATGCCAGCATTTCCCGCTCTGTGGCAGAGTATCTAGTCTCAACGGCCGTTAGCTTCCTGCTAGCATAGGCGACGGGCCGTTTACGCCCTTCGGTGTCTTCCTGCAATAGGGCCGCCCCCAGCCCATATAGGCTGGCATCCACGTGTAAGAATGTGGGTCTATCACTGTGGAAGTGTTGCAGTAATGGAGGTGAGGTCAATAGCTGCTTCAGTGTGTTGAAGGCATCTATGTGTTCCTGCGTGATGCTGAAGGGCGTTCTTTCACGTGTGAGTTCAGTTAGTGGATGGGCGATGTGTGCAAATCTATAGATATGCTTGCGATAGTATGAAGCCAAGCCAATAAAACTGCGCAATTGTTTCAAATTTGTGGGCATTGGGATGTTCGTTATTGCGTCAGTCTTAGCTGGGTCGGGAATAATGCCCTCCCTATTGACAATATGGCCCAATATGGTAATTTGCTGTCTGGCAAATTGACATTTCGCAGGTTTAAGCCTTAGTTTAGCTTCTCTGATCCTTGCGAAAGCCTCCTCCAAATGTACGATGTTTTCGTCAAAAGTGTTGGAGAAGACCGTTATGTCATCCACGTACACTAATACGGAACGCCATTTAAGCCCTGAAAATGTCTTATCCACTAGCTTTTGGAAGGTTTGGCTGGCGTTACGGAGACCCATTGGTAAACGGGTGTAGGTAAATAGTCCGTTCTCTGTAACGAACGCCAGCTTGTGCCTATCTGGTTCATAGACGGGGATTGAATAGAATCCACTATAGCAATCCATCGAACTGAACCAGCTAGCTCCACCAAGGGCGTCCAAATAGGTGTCTGCCCTTGGTAGTGGATAACTATCATTTTCGACCAACTTATTGAGCCTCCTGTAGTCAGTACAAAATCTGTGCGATCCGTCCCTCTTTTTGGTCAGCAGAACTGGAGAGGAGTAGTTAGAAATAACTGGAACAATGACCCCTGCCTCGAGCATCTCTGAGATTTGGGCATCGATGGCATGTCTCTCCTTCTGGCTCACTCTGAAGGGAGGCTGGTGTACTGGTCGGTCACTAGTGAGTGTGACGTGGTGTTCAATGAGGTCTGTCACAGCGAGATCCTTCATTGAGTGGGCAAAAATATCTCTGTTGGTCTCTAGGAGCTCCGTGAGCCTTTTATTTTGCTCCGGGGTCAGGTCCTGCGTGTGGTTCTGGTTGGCCGCCTTATCCGTGTGTGTGTTTGTGTATTGGCTGATAGTGTGCAGTGTAGGGGCCTGATGCTCGTGGTTTTCTCGCTCCGCTCGAATCCCATCTTTGTTCCTGGTGTATACCATGGGATGTGTGGTGAGCCTCTGGTCGTGCTTTAAAAGCATCTGACCACTAGCGAAATTTATGCTAGCCTCATACCTAGCGAGAAAATCCATACCAATTATGGCTGACGCAGAAAGGTGTTCGATAACGAACATGGGGTGCGTTGTGGCAAAATGGTCTATCCTAATATGTATGTTTGCCACTCCCATGTTTTCTAACGTCTGAGCATTGGCCGCTACCAGCCGGATGTCCCCCGTGACACCTTGTATTTGCGCCTCGGCAATGTGTCGGCTATTAACACAACTTACGGCAGCCCCGGTATCGATTAGGGCCTGCACTCTGTGGCCATTTATGGTGGCGTGTATCGTGAGGGCCGATACCTGAAATCCACTGCCCTGCACCGATGTGTTGTGTAAGATGTATGTTGTTGTTGTTGTTGTTGCCGGAGTGACATTTGTGCTGGGGAGGCATGGATCTGTCCGTTTATCGTACCTAGCACGCTTCGCCTCTCGGCTTACTTCCTGTCCTGAGTACTTTGCCCAGGTCAGCAAGGTGCGTTTGCCAAGTACCTTGCCAGCTCCTTTAACCGGTCTTGCTGTGAGACTAGGAGTCTGCTGGCGAACGTTTAGTGTATTAATCGTTCCCAGCCTTTGTGTAGTTGTGTTGTTGTTGGTTTCTTCCTCTCGGGAAGGTGTGTCTGCAAATGTAACCCTGAGCTTGCCCTTGTGACCCCGCCTTTTGTTCCAGGCGGTCGCGAGTTCGACTCCTGTTGCTGGCTTCCCCATGCCGAGCGAACTCGCGTCATGCGCCTGTGTGTGGTCAATTCCCCCCCTGTGTTGTGGTGAAGGGGGTAGGGTTTTCTGTTGGGAGGGTGTAGGCGTGTTCTCGGGCTGTTTGCTTCTGATCGTGAGGGGTGTGTAATGTCCCGCCCTAGGGTTTCCTGTGAAAAGTACGTGTAGGTCCCTATTGAATCCCGCAGTTGAGAATAGCGGAGGCGAGTGCACATCCGTGTATACATGGATGTTGGCTTTGAGCACCTTGCCGAGAGCGGTTGCCTCTACGGCACTGCCATAGGTGCCGTCCTTGCCCATGTATTTTCGGTAATCCGCCCCGGTCTGGAATGGGTTCTCCCGCTCGTCCGACACAAAGTCCCGGTACTCTTTCCAGTTGGCCAAGATATGTTTGACCGTTTTCTGTCTGTAGTCCCCATGATAATCCTCGGTATTCCGGATTAGGAAGCTCATGGCCCTAAACAGACAGTTGCCGTCTCCTTGCACGGGGTGTGTTTGGAAACGGTCCGGGGGCGGATCGTCAGCCTTAGTTTTAGCTGGCTGCTTCTTCCCCTTACTCTTACGAGTTTTCTTGGGGGAAGGGCCTTTCTTGTGTTGTGTTGGGGGAGGAACCTCAGCTGCTTCATCGGCTAGCCGAACCTCCCCGTCTAGGCGTTTTTTGAAAATGTGGGTGTACGCCTACCTGTACTGTATGTGCGCCCCCCCTCGGGGTGGCTGCGCCAACCCCCCGTTTGCGGTGTGTAAGTAGGTGTAGGGAGTATTGCCCCCCTGTCTGTCCGGCGGGGTGCTTCATCCCTGAACTCCCTCGGGTATTCGTCTGGGAGGGGGTAGTGTTCCGGGCCCTTCGTGTGTTTGTCTATGTTGTCCCTTTCTCTAGTGGGTTTTCTTCCTTGTCGGTTATTGCCTTGTTGTCCGTTATTCTGTCTCCGCCAGGGTGGGGTGTATGTCTGCTGCTGTTGGGGCGGGTGTTCCCGTCGGTTCCCCTTTTCCCTATATTGGTCAGCTGCATACCCCTGTCTGGTCGAGGGTGGGTTTTCTCGCTGTTCCCATTTTCCCTTGTACTGCGGGGCCGCATAGCCTTGGCTGCGTGGGGGCGGGTTCTCCCGATATTCCACATTTCCCCTGTACTGCGGGGCTGCATAACCTCGGCTGCGTGGGGGCGGGTTCTCCCGATATTCCACATTTCCCCTGTACTGCGGGGCTGCATAACCTTGGCTGCGTGGGGGCGGGTTCTCCCGATATTCCCCATTTCCCCTGTACTGCGGGGCTGCATAACCTTGGCTGCGTGGGGGCGGGCTGTTTCGTCGGGGGATGTCGTGGTCGTACTCCTCAGGGTAGTACTCCCGTGTGTACGGAGATGGTGAACGCCTTGAGGGGTATGTCGGCTCTGTGTCCGTGTATGCTATCGGTGAGTACCGCGGAGGGTAGTGTGGCCTATCCTGTGGGGGAGGTGTTGTTGGCCGCTGTGGAGGGTAGTAATTTTCTTCCCTCCCGTAGCGTCTCCTCTCCGTGTACCCCCTGTCCCTCTCAGTATGATAGTGTTCTCGTGTGTCTGCTTGCTCATCCCTTGGCGGCCTTTCACCCGCTTGGATGGCAGCTATGGTCAGTTTCTCCATCCTGTCCACTAATTCGTCCATCTTGGCGTTAGTGTCGTCCTTCTGAGTTTGGAAGTGCAGATCCACGGCTTTTTCCGTAGCCTTTTCCGTGATCTTTCTCCCCTCCTCTATGGTCTTTATGTTATTCAACATATGTTGGACCGTGAGGTTGTTCATAATGCATAGTTTTTCTACTATGGCTGGTCTGAGGCCCTGCATTAACAGCTTGACTTTCTGTTTGTTTGTCATTGCTGCATTGTACTTTTCGCACATTATCAATTTAACATTGATGTATGCCTGGGCGCTCTCTTTGGGTCCCTGTGACCTCTGTCTGATCTGGTCATAGAGATCGTCATCGTCTGGTATGAGCTGGAACTCCTCCTTTAAGAGTAAAGCGGTTTCCTCCCATGTGGCAGCTTCTAGTGTGTCCTCATGGAGCTCATACCACGTCATGGCCGCCTTCGTGAGGTAAGCAGGAAGGAGCCGTTTTCTAACTTCCTCGCTCCAACCATTGATCCGTGCCGTTCTATTGAAGGCCTTGAGGTATTCCTCGGGATCCTGGCCTTCCCCCGTGAACTTTGTGGGGTGGATCATGGGGTACTCAGTGTGTCTATTCATGTCGTTCTCGTGTGAGTTTCGTTGGCTGTGTGTCGAGGTGTTTGGGCTGTTTAGAGGGGAATTAGCCTTGCTTCCCGTGTACGACACCTGTGTTACGTTACCAGGTGGCTCGTCACCTGATATGTCTGTACTTATGGCTGGTGTGTTGTCGTACTGTGTGGATTCGACTATGTGTACGGTTCTGTCTAAATCCTGTTTTACTGTCCCCAAAATAGTGTGGATGTCAAGAACCGCTTCTGTCGCGTGACTATTGTCTTTAATAGTGTCTGTTTCTAATAGCTCTGCAATGCGCTCGAGCAGGTTACTGGCTTTCTGCTCTGTGATCTGCAGTTGCTGTAACAATAGGGGATGGAGTGTTGGCAGGCAATCTACCTCACTATCGCTGGATACCGGCGACTCTTGTGTGTATTCACTGGCCTGGGACCGTGTAAAATGTATAACCTGTGCTGCAGCGGCAGGGTGTTGAGCACGGATCTGTGCTGTGTGGAATTCAAGGTCCCTGAGAAGTTGTACTGCAGTCTGGTCAGTTATTAAGTCACTGTTCTTAATCTTTAGCTTCGGCAGGAGTGGAGTTGTACTAGCCGACAAATGGTGTGCAAAGTCTCTTAATGTAGTTCTAAATGTGGACATTTAATAATAAAAAAAAATGTGTGACGCAATATGAGGTTAAAAATTTTTTTTTCTCTATTTGCTTGGCTTTTTTGCGGTACGGAAGGGGTCGTTTTTCCTACGAGGGCTCGTTGGTTGAGTCCCGTTCTACTGTGCGTAGGATGGCGCCTCCACCAGTGTTTTAGATCCCTTATTTGGGGGTGGATCTAAAAGGGAGAGTTGTTGTACTAATTTATAAGGTGGTGCCTAAAAGGGTAGCTTCCCTTGTCAGGGTAAGCTGACCAGTGTAGAGTGTTGTGGTGTGCTAGGAACTAGGGGGCGTTCCTATAAATAATGTGGTAGCGTTTGAAGGGATGGGACCCACTGTAAAGGGTCGCTGTACTGGTCGCTCAGCTGACTGCTTATTACGTAATTGAATCTGCTTGTATCAGCTGAGTGTTGGGTTACAGGTTACAATGTAGGAATTCTGAACACGATTGACTGACTCACCTCGGTTGACACCAGCGTAGCTTCGGCCGTCTCGATGGAGCACTGACAATGGAGAGAGCGTTTGACCTCATTAGGACGTCTTCTTATACCTTCTGACGCCCTGCTGTCAGCAATGTATTGGCCCAGTTAGTACTATGTCGCTGAGTGTAATGATTACGTAAGGCTTGAGCTGCTTTATGGAGTAGCAAGCTGTCCTTACGGTATTAATGGATGTTGCCCCGGCTTTCCAAGAGTTGCCATTTAGGGGATTTAGCCAGATGCCGGGGGGATGGTCTCCAAGGGGTGCATACCCCTGGGATACTGTACACTTGTGTATTTGAACACAACACGAGGCCCCAGAACTAATGCTGGCGCACGGTAACCAGATGACAATTGCACGCTGCTTGCCTTGTGTATTTGAACACAGCACGCGGCCCCAGAACTAATGCTGGCGCACGGTAACCAGACGACAGCTGCACGCTGCTTGCCTTGTGTATTTGAACACAACACGCGGCCCCAGAACTAATGCTGGCGCACGGTAACCAGACGACAGCTGCACGCTGCTTGCCTTATGTATTTGAACACAGCGCGCGGCTCCAGAACTAATGCTGGCGCACGGTAACCAGACGACAGCTGCACGCTGCTTGCCTTGTGTATTTGAACACAGCACGCGGCCCCAGAACTAATACTGGCGCACGGTAGCTAGACGACAGCTGCACGCTGCTTGCCCTGTGAATTTGAATACAACACGCGGCCCCAGAACTAATACTGGCGCACGGTAGCTAGACGACAGCTGCACGCTGCTTGCCTTGTGTATTTGAACACAACACGCGGCTCCAGAACTAATGCTGGCGCACGGTAGCTAGACGACAGCTGCACGCTGCTTGCCTTGTGTATTTGAACACAGCACGCGGCCCCAGAACTAATGCTGGCGCACGGTAACCAGACGACAGCTGCACGCTGCTTGCCTTATGTATTTGAACACAGCGCGCGGCTCCAGAAATAATGCTGGCGCACGGTAACCAGACGACAGCTGCACGCTGCTTGCCTTGTGTATTTGAACACAACACGCGGCTCCAGAACTAATGCTGGCGCACGGTAACCAGACGACAGCTGCACGCTGCTTGCCTTGTGTATTTGAACACAACACGAGGTTCCAGAACTAATGCTGGCGCACGGTAACCAGACAACAGTTGCACGCTGCTTGCCTTGTGTATTTGAACACAACACGCGGCCCCAGAACTAATGCTGGCGCAAGGTAACCAGACGACAGCTGCACGCTGCTTGCCTTATGTATTTGAACACAGCGCGCGGCTCCAGAGCTAATGCTGGCGCACGGTAACCAGACGACAGCTGCACGCTGCTTGCCTTGTGTATTTGAACACAGCACGCGGGCCCAGAACTAATACTGGCGCACGGTAGCTAGACGACAGCTGCACGCTGCTTGCCTTGTGTATTTGAACACAACACGAGGCTCCAGAACTAATGCTGGCGCACGGTAACCAGACGACAGCTGCACGCTGCTTGCCTTGTGTATTTGAACACAACACGCGGCTCCAGAACTAATGCTGGCGCACGGTAACCAGACGACAGCTGCACGCTGCTTGCCTTGTGTATTTGAACACAACACGCGGCTCCAGAACTAATGCTGAAGCACGGTAACAAGACGACAGTTGCACGCTGCTTGCCTTGTGTATTTGAACACAACACGCGGCCCCAGAATTAATGCTGGCGCACGGTAACCAGACGACAGCTGCACGCTGCTTGCCTTGTGTATTTGAACACAACACGCGGCTCCAGAACTAATGCTGGCGCACGGTAACCAGACGACAGCTGCACGCTGCTTGCCTTGTGTATTTGAACACAACACGCGGCTCCAGAACTAATGCTGGCGCACGGTAACCAGACGACAGCTGCACGCTGCTTGCCTTGTGTATTTGAACACAAAACGCGGCTCCAGAACTAATGCTGGCGCACGGTAACCAGACGACAGCTGCACGCTGCTTGCCTTGTGTATTTGAACACAACACGCGGCTCCAGAACTAATGCTGGCGCACGGTAACCAGACGACAGTTGCACGCTGCTTGCCTTGTGTATTTGAACACAACACGCGGCCCCAGAACTAATGCTGGCGCACGGTAACCAGACGACAGCTGCACGCTGCTTGCCTTATGTATTTGAACACAGCGCGCGGCTCCAGAACTAATGCTGGCGCACGGTAACCAGACGACAGCTGCACGCTGCTTGCCTTGTGTATTTGAACACAGCACGCGGCCCCAGAACTAATACTGGCGCACGGTAGCTAGACGACAGCTGCACGCTGCTTGCCTTGTGTATTTGAACACAACACGCGGCTCCAGAACTAATGCTGGCGCACGGTAACTAGACGACAGCTGCACGCTGCTTGCCTTGTGTATTTGAACACAACACGCGGCTCCAGAACTAATGCTGAAGCACGGTAACCAGACGACAGTTGCACGCTGCTTGCCTTGTGTATTTGAACACAACACGCGGCCCCAGAACTAATGCTGGCGCACGGTAACCAGACGACAGCTGCACGCTGCTTGCCTTGTGTATTTGAACACAACACGCGGCTCCAGAACTAATGCTGGCGCACGGTAACCAGACGACAGCTGCACGCTGCTTGCCTTGTGTATTTGAACACAACACGCGGCTCCAGAACTAATGCTGGCGCACGGTAACCAGACGACAGCTGCACGCTGCTTGCCTTGTGTATTTGAACACAACACGCGGCTCCAGAACTAATGCTGGCGCACGGTAACCAGACGACAGCTGCACGCTGCTTGCCTTGTGTATTTGAACACAACACGCGGCTCCAGAACTAATGCTGGCGCACGGTAACCAGACGACAGTTGCACGCTGCTTGCTTTGTGTATTTGAACACAACACGCGGCTCCAGAACTAATGCTGGCGCACGGTAACCAGACGACAGCTGCACGCTGCTCTCCTTGTGTATTTGAACACAGCACGCGGCCCCAGAACTAATGCTGGCGCACGGTAACCAGACGACAGTTGCACGCTGCTTGCTTTGTGTATTTGAACACAACACGCGGCCCCAGAACTAATGCTGGCGCACGGTAACCAGACGACAGCTGCACGCTGCTTGCCTTGTGTATTTGAACACAGCACGCGGCCCCAGAACTAATGCTGGCGCACGGTAACCAGACGACAGCTGCACGCTGCTTGCCTTGTGTATTTGAACACAACACGCGGCCATAGAACTAATGCTGGCGCACGGTAACCAGACGACAGCTGCACGCTGCTTGCCTTGTGTATTTGAACACAACACGCGGATCCAGAACTAACGCTGGCGCACGGTAACCAGACGACAGCTGCACGCTGCTTGCCTTGTGTATGTGAACACAGCACGCGGCCCCAGAACTAATTCTGGCGCACGGTGGCTAGACCACAGCTGCACGCTGCTTGCCTTGTGAATTAGAGCACAGCGCACTGCTCCAGAACTAATGCTGGCGCACGGAAGCTAGACCACAGCTGCACGCTGCTTGCCTTGTGAATTTGAACAGAGCGCGCGGCCCCAGAACTAATTCTGGCGCACGGAAGTTAGACGACAGCTGCAAGCTGCTTGCCTTGTGAATTTGAACACAGCGCGCTGCCCCAGAACTAATGCTGGTGCACGGTGGCTAGACCACAGCTGCACGTTGCTTGCCTTGTGTATTTGGACAGAGCGCGTGGCCCCAGAACTAATGCTGGCGCACGGAAGCTAGACTACAGCTGCACGCTGCTTGTCTTGTGAATTTGAACAGAGCGCGCTGCCCCAGAACTAATGCTGGCGCACGGTGGCTAGACGACAGCTGCACGCTGCTTGCCTTGTGAATTTGAACAGAGCGCGCTGCCCCAGAACTAATGCTGGCGCACGGAAGCTAGACCACAGCTGCACGCTGCTTGCCTTGTGAATTTGAACAGAGCGCGCTGCCCCAGAACTAATGCTGGCGCACGGTAACCAGACGACAGCTGCACGCTGCTTGCCTTGTGAATTTGAACAGAGCGCGCGGCCCCAGAACTAATGCTGGCCCACGGTGGCTAGACCACAGCTGCACGCTGCTTGCCTTGTGAATTTGAACAGAGCGCGCGGCCCCAGAACTAATGCTGGTGCACGGTGGCTAGACCACAGCTGCACGTTGCTTGCCTTGTGTATTTGAACAGAGCGCGTGGCCCTAGAACTAATGCTGGCGCACGATAGCTAGACCACAGCTGCACGCTGCTTGCCTTGTGAATTTGAACAGAGCGCGCTGCCCCAGAACTAATGCTGGCGCACGGTGGCTAGACGACAGCTGCACGCTGCTTGCCCTGTGAATTTGAACAGAGCGCGCGGCCCCAGAACTAATGCTGGCCCACGGTGGCTAGACCACAGCTGCACGCTGCTTGCCCTGTGAATTTGAACATAGCGCGCTGCCCGAGAACTAATGCTGGTGCACGGTGGCTAGACCACAGCTGCACGCTGCTTGCCTTGTGAATTAGAGCACAGCGCACTGCCCCAGAACTAATGCTGGCGCACGGAAGCTAGACCACAGCTGCACGCTGCTTGCCTTGTGAATTTTAACAGAGCGCGCGGCCCCAGAACTAATTCTGGCGCACGGAAGTTAGACGACAGCTGCACGCTGCTTGCCTTGTGAATTTGAACACAGCGCGCTGCCCCAGAACTAATGCTGGTGCACGGTGGCTAGACCACAGCTGCACGTTGCTTGCCTTGTGTATTTGAACAGAGCGCGCGGCCCCAGAGCTAATGCTGGCGCACGGAAGCTAGACGACAGCTACACGCTGCTTGCCTTGTGAATTTGAACAGAGCGCGCGGCCCCAGAACTAATGCTGGTGCACGGTGGCTAGACCACAGCTGCACGTTGCTTGCCTTGTGTATTTGAACAGAGCGCGTGTCCCCAGAACTAATGCTGGCGCACGATAGCTAGACCACAGCTGCACGCTGCTTGCCTTGTGAATTTGAACAGAGCGCGCTGCCCCAGAACTAATGCTGGCGCACGGTAACCAGACGACAGCTGCACGCTGCTTGCCTTGTGTATTTTAACACAACACGCGGCTCCAGAACTAATGCTGGCGCACGGTAACCAGACGACAGTTGCACGCTGCTTGCCTTGTGTATTTGAACACAACACGCGGCTCCAGAACTAATGCTGGCCCACGGTAACCAGACGACAGCTGCACGCTGCTTGCCTTGTGTATTTGAACACAACACGCGGCTCCAGAACTAATACTGGCGCACGGTAACCAGACGACAGCTGCACGCTGCTTGCCTTGTGTATTTGAACACAACACGCGGCTCCAGAACTAATGCTGGCCCACGGTAACCAGACGACAGCTGCACGCTGCTTGCCTTGTGTATTTGAACACAACACGCGGCTCCAGAACTAATGCTGGCGCACGGTAACCAGACGAAAGTTGCACGCTGCTTGCCTTGTGTATTTGAACACAACACGCGGCTCCAGAACAAATGCTGGCCCACGGTAACCAGACGACAGCTGCACGCTGCTTGCCTTGTGTATTTGAACACAACACGCGGCTCCAGAACTAATGCTGGTGCACGGTAACCAGACGACAGCTGCACGCTGCTTGCCTTGTGTATTTGAACACAACACGCGGCTCCAGAACTAATACTGGCGCACGGTAACCAGACGACAGCTGCGAGCTGCTTGCCTTGTGTATTTGAACACAACACGCGGCTCCAGAACTAATGCTGGCGCACGGTAACCAGACGACAGCTGCACGCTGCTTGCCTTGTGTATTTGAACACAACACGCGGCCCCAGAACTAATGCTGGCGCACGGTAACCAGACGACAGCTGCACGCTGCTTGCCTTGTGTATTTGAACACATCACGCGGCTCCAGAACTAATGCCTGCGCACGGTAAGCAGAAGACAGCTGCACGCTGCTTACCTTGTGTATTTTTGAACACAACACGCGGCTCCAGAACTAATGCTGGCGGACGGTAACCAGACGACAGCTGCACGCTGCTGGCTTTGTGTATTTGAACACAACACGCGGCTCCAGAACTAATGCTGGCGCACGGTAAACAGACGACAGCTGCACGCTGCTTGCCTTGTGTATTTGAACACAGCACGCGGCCCCAGAACTAATGCTGGCGCACGGTAACCAGACGACAGCTGCACGCTGCTTGCGTTGTGTATTTGAACACAGCACGCGGCCCCGGAACTAATGCTGGCGCACGGTAGCTAGACGACAGCTGCACGCTGCTTGCCTTGTGTATTTGAACACAACACGCGGCTCCAGAACTAATGCTGGCGCACGGTAACCAGACGACAGCTGCACGCTGCTAGCCTTGTGTATTTGAACACCACACGCGGCTGCAGAACTAATGCTGGCGCACGGTAACCAGACGACAGCTGCACGCTGCTTGCCTTGTGTATTTGAACACAACACGCTGCTCCGGAACTAATGCTGGCGCACGGTAACCAGACGACAGCTGCACGCTGCTTGCCTTGTGTATTTGAACACCACACGCGTCTCCAGAACTAATGCTGGCGCACGGTAACCAGACGACAGCTGCACGCTGCTTGCCTTGTGTATTTGAACACAACACGCGGCTCCAGAACTAATGCTGGCCCACGGTGGCTAGACGACAGCTGCACGCTGCTTGCCTTGTGTATTTGAACACAACACGCGGTCCCAGAACTAATGCTGGCGCACGGTAACCAGACGACAGCTGCACGCTGCTTGCCTTGTGTATTTGAACACAACACGCGGCTCCAGAACTAATGCTGGCGCACGGTAACCAGACGACAGCTGCACGCTGCTTGCCTTGTGTATTTGAACACAACACGCGGCTCCAGAACTAATGCTGGCGCACGGTAACCAGACGATAGCTGCACGCTGCTTGCCTTGTGTATCTGAACACAACACGCGGCTCCAGAACTAATGCTGGTGCACGGTAACCAGACGACAGCTGCACGCTGCTTGCCTTGTGTATTTGAACACCACACGCGGCTCCAGAACTAATGCTGGCGCACGGTAACCAGACGACAGCTGCACGCTGCTTGCCTTGTGTATTTGAACACAACACGCTGCTCCGGAACTAATGCTGGCGCACGGTAACCAGACGACAGCTGCACGCTGCTTGCCTTGTGTATTTGAACACAACACGCGGCTCCAGAAATAATGCTGGCGCACGGTAACCAGACGACAGCTGCACGCTTCTTGCCTTGTGTATTTGAACACAACACGCGGCTCCAGAACTAATGCTGGCGCACGGTAACCAGATGACAGCTGCACGCTGCTTGCCTTGTGTATTTGAACACAACACGCGGTCCCAGAACTAATGCTGGCGCACGGTAACCAGACGACAGCTGCACGCTGCTTGCCTTGTGTATTTGAACACAACACGCGGCTCCAGAACTAATGCTGGCGCACGGTAACCAGACGACAGTTGCACGCTGCTTGCCTTGTGTATTTGAACACAACACGCGGCCCCAGAACTAATACTGGCGCACGGTAACCAGACGACAGCTGCACGCTGCTTGCCTTGTGAATTTGAACACAACACGCGGCCCCAGAACTAATACTGGCGCACGGTAACCAGACGACAGATGCACGCTGCTTGCCTTGTGTATTTGAACACAACACGCGGCTCCAGAACTAATGCTGGCGCACGGTAACCAGACGACAGCTGCACGCTGCTTGCCTTGTGTATTTGAACACAACACGCGGTCCCAGAACTAATGCTGGCGCACGGTAAACAGACGACAGTTGCACGCTGCTTGCCTTGTGTATTTGAACACAGCACGCGGCCCCAGAACTAATGCTGGCGCACGGTAACCAGACGACAGCTGCACGCTGCTTGCCTTGTGTATTTGAACACAACACGCGGCTCCAGAACTAATGCTGGCGCACGGTAGCTAGACGACAGCTGCACGCTGCTTGCCTTGTGTATTTGAACACAGCACGCGGCCCCAGAACTAATGCTGGCGCACGGTAACCAGACGACAGCTGCATGCTGCTTGCCTTGTGTATTTGAACACAGCGCGCGGCTCCAGAACTAATGCTGGCGCACGGTAACCAGACGACAGCTGCACGCTGCTTGCCTTGTGTATTTGAACACAACACGCGGCACCAGAACTAATGCTGGAGCACGGTAACCAGACGACAGCTGCACGCTGCTTGCCTTGTGTATTTGAACACAACACGCGGCACCAGAACTAATGCTGGCGCACGGTAGCCAGACGACAGCTGCACGCTGCTTGCCTTGTGTATTTGAACACAACACGCGGCCCCAGAACTAATACTGGCGCACTGTAGCTAGACGACAGCTGCACGCTGCTTGCCTTGTGTATTTGAACACAGCACGCGGCCCCAGAACTAATGCTGGCGCACGGTAGCTAGACGACAGCTGCACGCTGCTTGCCTTGTGTATTTGAACACAGCACGCGGCCCCAGAACTAATGCTGGCTCACGGTAACCAGACGACAGCTGCACGCTGCTTGCCTTGTGTATTTGAACACAACACGAGGCCCCAGAACTAATGCTGGCCCACGGTAACCAGACGACAGCTGCACGCTGCTTGCCTTGTGTATTTGAACACAACACGAGGCCCCAGAACTAATGCTGGCGCACGGTAACCAGACGACAGTTGCACGCTGCTTGCCTTGTGTATTTGAACACAACACGAGGCCCCAGAACTAATGCTGGCGCACGGTAACCAGACGACAGCTGCACGCTGCTTGCCTTGTGTATTTGAACACAACACGAGGCCCCAGAACTAATGCTGGCGCACGGTAACCAGACGACAGCTGCACGCTGCTTGCCTTGTGTATTTGAACACAACACGAGGCCCCAGAACTAATGCTGGCGCACGGTAACCAGATGACAATTGCACGCTGCTTGCCTTGTGTATTTGAACACAGCACGCGGCCCCAGAACTAATGCTGGCGCACGGTAACCAGACGACAGCTGCACGCTGCTTGCCTTGTGTATTTGAACACAACACGCGGCCCCAGAACTAATGCTGGCGCACGGTAACCAGACGACAGCTGCACGCTGCTTGCCTTATGTATTTGAACACAGCGCGCGGCTCCAGAACTAATGCTGACGCACGGTAACCAGACGACAGCTGCACGCTGCTTGCCTTGTGTATTTGAACACAGCACGCGGCCCCAGAACTAATACTGGCGCACGGTAGCTAGACGACAGCTGCACGCTGCTTGCCCTGTGAATTTGAATACAACACGCGGCCCCAGAACTAATACTGGCGCACGGTAGCTAGACGACAGCTGCACGCTGCTTGCCTTGTGTATTTGAACACAACACGCGGCTCCAGAACTAATGCTGGCGCACGGTAGCTAGACGACAGCTGCACGCTGCTTGCCTTGTGTATTTGAACACAGCACGCGGCCCCAGAACTAATGCTGGCGCACGGTAACCAGACGACAGCTGCACGCTGCTTGCCTTATTTATTTGAACACAGCGCGCGGCTCCAGAAATAATGCTGGCGCACGGTAACCAGACGACAGCTGCACGCTGCTTGCCTTGTGTATTTGAACACAACACGCGGCTCCAGAACTAATGCTGGCGCACGGTAACCAGACGACAGCTGCACGCTGCTTGCCTTGTGTATTTGAACACAACACGAGGTTCCAGAACTAATGCTGGCGCACGGTAACCAGACGACAGTTGCACGCTGCTTGCCATGTGTATTTGAACACAACACGCGGCCCCAGAACTAATGCTGGCGCAAGGTAACCAGACGACGGCTGCACGCTGCTTGCCTTATGTATTTGAACACAGCGCGCGGCTCCAGAACTAATGCTGGCGCACGGTAACCAGACGACAGCTGCACGCTGCTTGCCTTGTGTATTTGAACACAGCACGCGGCCCCAGAACTAATACTGGCGCACGGTAGCTAGACGACAGCTGCACGCTGCTTGCCTTGTGTATTTGAACACAACACGAGGCTCCAGAACTAATGCTGGCGCACGGTAACCAGACGACAGCTGCACGCTGCTTGCCTTGTGTATTTGAACACAACACGCGGCTCCAGAACTAATGCTGGCGCACGGTAACCAGACGACAGCTGCACGCTGCTTGCCTTGTGTATTTGAACACAACACGCGGCTCCAGAACTAATGCTGAAGCACGGTAACCAGACGACAGTTGCACGCTGCTTGCCTTGTGTATTTGAACACAACACGCGGCCCCAGAACTAATGCTGGCGCACGGTAACCAGACGACAGCTGCACGCTGCTTGCCTTGTGTATTTGAACACAACACGCGGCTCCAGAACTAATGCTGGCGCACGGTAACCAGACGACAGCTGCACGCTGCTTGCCTTGTGTATTTGAACACAACACGCGGCTCCAGAACTAATGCTGGCGCACGGTAACCAGACGACAGCTGCACGCTGCTTGCCTTGTGTATTTGAACACAATACGCGGCTCCAGAACTAATGCTGGCGCACGGTAACCAGACGACAGCTGCACGCTGCTTGCCTTGTGTATTTGAACACAACACGCGGCTCCAGAACTAATGCTGGCGCACGGTAACCAGACGACAGTTGCACGCTGCTTGCTTTGTGTATTTGAACACAACACGCGGCTCCAGAACTAATGCTGGCGCACGGTAACCAGACGACAGCTGCACGCTGCTCTCCTTGTGTATTTGAACACAGCACGCGGCCCCAGAACTAATGCTGGCGCACGGTAACCAGACGACAGTTGCACGCTGCTTGCTTTGTGTATTTGAACACAACACGCGGCCCCAGAACTAATGCTGGCGCACGGTAACCAGACGACAGCTGCACGCTGCTTGCCTTGTGTATTTGAACACAGCACGCGGCCCCAGAACTAATGCTGGCGCACGGTAACCAGACGACAGCTGCACGCTGCTTGCCTTGTGTATTTGAACACAACACGCGGCCATAGAACTAATGCTGGCGCACGGTAACCAGACGACAGCTGCACGCTGCTTGCCTTGTGTATTTGAACACAACACGCGGCTCCAGAACTAACGCTGGCGCACGGTAACCTGACGACAGCTGCACGCTGCTTGCCTTGTGTATGTGAACACAGCACGCGGCCCCAGAACTAATTCTGGCGCACGGTGGCTAGACCACAGCTGCACGCTGCTTGCCTTGTGAATTAGAGCACAGCGCACTGCTCCAGAACTAATGCTGGCGCACGGAAGCTAGACCACAGCTGCACGCTGCTTGCCTTGTGAATTTGAACAAAGCGCGCGGCCCCAGAACTAATTCTGGCGCACGGAAGTTAAACGACAGCTGCACGCTGCTTGCCTTGTGAATTTGAACACAGCGCGCTGCCCCCGAGCTAATGCTGGCGCACGGAAGCTAGACGACAGCTACACGCTGCTTGCCTTGTGAATTTGAACAGAGTGCGCGGCCCCAGGATTAATGCTGGTGCACGGTGGCTAGACCACAGCTGCACGTTGCTTGCCTTGTGTATTTGAACAGAGCGCGTGGCCCCAGAACTAATGCTGGCGCACGATAGCTAGACCACAGCTGCACGCTGCTTGCCTTGTGAATTTGAACAGAGCGCGTTGCCCCAGAACTAATGCTGGCGCACGGTGGCTAGACGACAGCTGCACGCTGCTTGCCTTGTGAATTAGAGCACAGCGCGCTGCCCCAGAACTAATGCGGGCGCACGGAGGCTAGACGACAGCTGCACGCTGCTTGCCTTGTAATTTGAACAGAGCGCGCTGTCCCAGAACTAATGCTGACGCACGGTAGCTAGACCACAGCTGCACGCTGCTTGCCTTGTGAATTAGAGCACAGCGCGCGGCCCCAGAACTAATGCTGACGCACGGAGGCTAGACGACAGCTGCACGCTGCTTGCCTTGTAATTTCAACAGAGCGCGCGCCCCAGAACTAATGCTAGCGCACGGAAGCTAGACCACAGCTACACGCTGCTTGCCTTGTGAATTTGAACAGAGCGCGCTGTCCCAGAACTAATGCTGGCGCACGGTGGCTAGACGACAGCTGCACGCTGCTTGCCTTGTGTATTTGAACAGAGCGCGCGGCCCCAGAACTAATGCTAGCGTACGGAAGCTAGACCACAGCTGCACGCTGCTTGCCTTGTGAATTTGAACAGAGCGCGCTGCCCCAGAACTAATAATGGCGCACGGTGGCTAGACGACAGCTGCACGCTGCTTGCCTTGTGAATTTGAACACAGCGCGCTGCCCCAGAACTAATGCTGGCGCACGGTGGCTAGAACACAGCTGCACGCTGCTTGCCTTGTGAATTTGAACACAGCGCGCGGCCCCAGAACTAATGCTGGCGCACGGTGGCTAGACCACAGCTGCACGCTGCTTGCCCTGTGAATTTGAACAGAGCGCGCGGCCCCAGAACTAATGCTGGCCCACGGTGGCTAGACCACAGCTGCACGCTGCTTGCCTTGTGAATTTGAACACAGCGCGCGGCCCCAGAACTAATGCTGGCGCACGGTAACCAGACGACAGCTGCACGCTGCTTGCCTTGTGTATTTGAACAGAGCGCGCGGCCCCAGAACTAATGCTGGCGCACGGAAGCTAGACCACAGCTGCACGCTGCTTGCCTTGTGAATTTGAACAGAGCGCGTGGCCCCAGAACTAATGCTGGCGCACGGAAGCTAGACCACAGCTGCACGCTGCTTGCCTTGTGAATTTGAACAGAGCGCGCGGCCCCAGAACTAATTCTGGCGCAGGGTGGCTAGACCACAGCTGCACGCTGCTTGCCCTGTGAATTTGAACAGAGCGCGCGGCCCCAGAACTAATGCTGGCCCACGGTGGCTAGACCACAGCTGCACGCTGCTTGCCCTGTGAATTTGAACAGAGCGCGCTGCCCGAGAACTAATGCTGGTGCACGGTGGCTAGACCACAGCTGCACGCTGCTTGCCTTGTGAATTTGAACACAGCGCGCGTCCCCAGAACTAATGCTGGCGCACGGTGGCTAGACCACAGCTGCACGCTGCTTGCCTTGTGAATTTGAACAGAGCGCGCAGCCCCAGAACTAATGCTGGCCCACGGTGGCTAGACCACAGCTGCACGCTGCTTGCCTTGTGAATTTGAACACAGCGCGCTGCCCCAGAGCTAATGCTGGCGCACGGAAGCTAGACGACAGCTACACGCTGCTTGCCTTGTGAATTTGAACAGAGCGCGCGGCCCCAGAACTAATGCTGGTGCACGGTGGCTAGACCACAGCTGCACGCTGCTTGCCTTGTGAATTTGAACAGAGCGCGCTGCCCCAGAACTAATGCTGGCGCACGGTAACCAGACGACAGCTGCACGCTGCTTGCCTTGTGTATTTGAACACAACACGCGGCTCCAGAACTAATGCTGGCGCACGGTAACCAGACGACAGTTGCACGCTGCTTGCCTTGTGTATTTGAACACAACACGCGGCTCCAGAACTAATGCTGGTCCACGGTAACCAGACGACAGCTGCACGCTGCTTGCCTTGTGTATTTGAACACAACACGCGGCTCCAGAACTAATACTGGCGCACGGTAACCAGACGACAGCTGCACGCTGCTTGCCTTGTGTATTTGAACACAACACGCGGCTCCGGAACAAATGCTGGCCCACGGTAACCAGACGACAGCTGCACGCTGCTTGCCTTGTGTATTTGAACACAAAACGCGGCTCCTGAACTAATGCTGGCGTTCGGTAACCAGACGACAGTTGCACGCTGCTTGCCTTGTGTATTTGAACACAACACGCGGCTCCAGAACTAATGCTGGCCCACGGTAACCAGACGACAGCTGCACGCTGCTTGCCTTGTGTATTTGAACACAACACGCGGCTCCAGAACTAATGCTGGTGCACGGTAACCAGACGACAGCTGCACGCTGCTTGCCTTGTGTATTTGAACACAACACGCGGCTCCAGAACTAATACTGGCGCACGGTAACCAGACGACAGCTGCACGCTGCTTGCCTTGTGTATTTGAACACAACACGCGGCTCCAGAACTAATGCTGGCGCACGGTAACCAGACGACAGCTGCACGCTGCTTGCCTTGTGTATTTGAACACAACACGCGGCCCCAGAACTAAAGCTGGCGCACGGTAACCAGACGACAGCTGCACGCTGCTTGCCTTGTGTATTTGAACACAACACGCGGCTCCAGAACTAATGCTGGCGCACGGAAACCAGACGACAGCTGCACGCTGCTTGCCTTGTGTATTTTTGAACACAACACGCGGCTCCAGAACTAATGCTGGCGGACGGTAAACAGACGACAGCTGCACGCTGCTGGCTTTGTGTATTTGAACACAACACGCAGCTCCAGAACTAATGCTGGCGCACGGTAACCAGACGACAGCTGCACGCTGCTTGCCTTGTGTATTTGAACACAGCACGCGGCCCCAGAACTAATGCTGGCGCACGGTAACCAGACGACAGCTGCACGCTGCTTGCCTTGTGTATTTGAACACGACACGCTGCTCCGGAACTAATGCTGGCGCACGGTAACCAGACGATAGCTGCACGCTGCTTGCCTTGTGTATTTGAACACCACACGCGTCTCCAGAACTAATGCTGGCGCACGGTAACCAGACGACAGCTGCACGCTGCTTGCCTTGTGTATTTGAACACAACACGCGGCTCCAGAACTAATGCTGGCCCACGGTGGCTAGACGACAGCTGCACTCTGCTTGCCTTGTGTATTTGAACACAACACGCGGTCCCAGAACTAATGCTGGCGCACGGTAACCAGACGACAGCTGCACGCTGCTTGCCTTGTGTATTTGAACACAACACGCGGTCCCAGAACTAATGCTGGCGCACGGTAACCAGACGAGAGCTGCACGCTGCTTGCCTTGTGTATTTGAACACAACACGCGGTCCCAGAACTAATGCTGGCGCACGGTAACCAGACGACAGCTGCACGCTGCTTGCCTTGTGTATTTGAACACCACACGCGGCTCCAGAACTAATGCTGGCGCACGGTAACCAGGCGACAGCTGCACGCTGCTTGCCTTGTGTATTTGAACACAACACGCTGCTCCGGAACTAATGCTGGCGCACGGTAACCAGACGACAGCTGCACGCTGCTTGCCTTGTGTATTTGAACACAACACGCGGTCCCAGAACTAATGCTGGCGCACGGTAACCAGAAGAGAGCTGCACGCTGCTTGCCTTGTGTATTTGAACACAACACGCGGTCCCAGAACTAATGCTGGCGCACGGTAACCAGACGACAGCTGCACGCTGCTTGCCTTGTGTATTTGAACACCACACGCGTCTCCAGAACTAATGCTGGCGCACGGTAACCAGACGACAGCTGCACGCTGCTTGCCTTGTGTATTTGAACACAACACGCGGCTCCAGAACTAATGCTGGCCCACGGTGGCTAGACGACAGCTGCACTCTGCTTGCCTTGTGTATTTGAACACAACACGCGGTCCCAGAACTAATGCTGGCGCACGGTAACCAGACGACAGCTGCACGCTGCTTGCCTTGTGTATTTGAACACAACACGCGGTCCCAGAACTAATGCTGGCGCACGGTAACCAGACGAGAGCTGCACGCTGCTTGCCTTGTGTATTTGAACACAACACGCGGTCCCAGAACTAATGCTGGCGCACGGTAACAAGACGACAGCTGCACGCTGCTTGCCTTGTGTATCTGAACACAACACGCGGCTCCAGAACTAATGCTGGCGCACGGTAACCAGACGACAGCTGCACGCTGCTTGCCTTGTGTATTTGAACACCACACGCGGCTCCAGAACTAATGCTGGCGCACGGTAACCAGACGACAGCTGCACGCTGCTTGCCTTGTGTATTTGAACACAACACGCTGCTCCGGAACTAATGCTGGCGCACGTTAACCAGACGACAGCTGCACGCTGCTTGCCTTGTGTATTTGAACACAACACGCGGCTCCAGAAGTAATGCTGGCGCACGGTAACCAGACGACAGCTGCACGCTGCTTGCCTTGTGTATTTGAAAACAACACGCGGCTCCAGAACTAATGCTGAAGCACGGTAACCAGACGACAGTTGCACGCTGCTTGCCTTGTGTATTTGAACACAACACGCGGTCCCAGAACTAATGCTGGCGCACGATAACCAGACGACAGCTGCACGCTGCTTGCCTTGTGTATTTGAACACAACACGCGGCTCCAGAACTAATGCTGGCGCACGGTATCCAGACGACAGTTGCACGCTGCTTGCCTTGTGTATTTGAACACAACACGCGGCCCCAGAACTAATACTGGCGCACGGTAACCAGACGACAGCTGCACGCTGCTTGCCTTGTGTATTTGAACACAACACGCGGCCCCAGAACTAATACTGGCGCACAATAACCAGACGACAGCTGCACGCTGCTTGCCTTGTGTATTTGAACACAACACGCGGCTCCAGAACTAATGCTGGCGCACGGTAACCAGACGACAGCTGCACGCTGCTTGCCTTGTGTATTTGAACACAACACGCGGTCCCAGAACTAATGCTGGCGCACGGTAACCAGACGACAGCTGCACGCTGCTTGCCTTGTGTATTTGAACACAGCACGCGGCCCCAGAACTAATGCTGGCGCACGGTAACCAGACGACAGCTGCACGCTGCTTGCCTTGTGTATTTGAACACAACACGTGGCTCCAGAACTAATGCTGGCGCACGGTAGCTAGACGACAGCTGCACGCTGCTTGCCTTGTGTATTTGAACACAGCACGCGGCCCCAGAACTAATGCTGGCGCACGGTAACCAGACGACAGCTGCACGCTGCTTGCCTTGTGTATTTGAACACAACACGCTGCTCCGGAACTAATGCTGGCGCACGGTAACCAGACGACAGCTGCACGCTGCTTGCCTTGTGTATTTGAACACCACACGCGTCTCCAGAACTAATGCTGGCGCACGGTAACAAGACGACAGCTGCACGCTGCTTGCCTTGTGTATTTGAACACAACACGCGGCTCCTGAACTAATGCTGGCCCACGGTGGCTAGACGACAGCTGCACTCTGCTTGCCTTGTGTATTTGAACACAACACGCGGTCCCAGAACTAATGCTGGCGCACGGTAACCAGACGACAGCTGCACGCTGCTTGCCTTGTGTATTTGAACACAACACGCGGTCCCAGAACTAATGCTGGCGCACGGTAACCAGACGAGAGCTGCACGCTGCTTGCCTTGTGTATTTGAACACCACACGCGGCTCCAGAACTAATGCTGGCGCACGGTAACCAGACGACAGCTGCACGCTGCTTGCCTTGTGTATTTGAACACAACACGCTGCTCCGGAACTAATGCTGGCGCACGGTAACCAGACGACAGCTGCACGCTGCTTGCCTTGTGTATTTGAACACCACACGCGTCTCCAGAACTAATGCTGGCGCACGGTAACCAGACGACAGCTGCACGCTGCTTGCCTTGTGTATTTGAACACAACACGCGGCTCCAGAACTAATGCTGGCCCACGGTGGCTAGACGACAGCTGCACTCTGCTTTACTTGTGTATTTGAACACAACACGCGGTCCCAGAACTAATGCTGGCGCACGGTAACCAGACGACAGCTGCACGCTGCTTGCCTTGTGTATTTGAACACAACACGCGGTCCCAGAACTAATGCTGGCGCACGGTAACCAGACGAGAGCTGCACGCTGCTTGGCTTGTGTATTTGAACACAACACGCGGTCCCAGAACTAATGCTGGCGCACGGTAACAAGACGACAGCTGCACGCTGCTTGCCTTGTGTATCTGAACACAACACGCGGCTCCAGAACTAATGCTGGCGCACGGTAACCAGACGACAGCTGCACGCTGCTTGCCTTGTGTATTTGAACACCACACGCGGCTCCAGAACTAATGCTGGCGCACGGTAACCAGACGACAGCTGCACGCTGCTTGCCTTGTGTATTTGAACACAACACGCTGCTCCGGAACTAATGCTGGCGCAAGGTAACCAGACGACAGCTGAACGCTGCTTGCCTTGTGTATTTGAACACAACACGCGGCTCCAGAACTAATGCTGGCGCACGGTAACCAGACGACAGCTGCACGCTGCTTGCCTTGTGTATTTGAACACAACACGCGGTCCCAGAACTAATGCTGGCGCACGGTAACCAGACGACAGCTGCACGCTGCTTGCCTTGTGTATTTGAACACAACACGCGGCCCCAGAACTAATACTGGCGCACGGTAACCAGACGACAGCTGCACGCTGCTTGCCTTGTGTATTTGAACACAACACGCGGCTCCAGAACTAATGCTGGCGCACGGTAACCAGACGACAGCTGCACGCTGCTTGCCTTGTGTATTTGAACACAACACGCGGTCCCAGAACTAATGCTGGCGCACGGTAACCAGACGACAGCTGCACGCTGCTTGCCTTGTGTATTTGAACACAGCACGCGGCCCCAGAAATAATGCTGGCGCACGGTAACCAGACGACAGCTGCACGCTGCTTGCCTTGTGTATTTGAACACAACACGCGGCTCCAGAACTAATGCTGGCGCACGGTAGCTAGACGACAGCTGCACGCTGCTTGCCTTGTGTATTTGAACACAGCACGCGGCCTCAGAACTAATGCTGGCGCACGGTAACCAGACGACAGCTGCACGCTGCTTGCCTTGTGTATTTGAACACAGCGCGCGGCTCCAGAACTAATGCTGGCGCACGGTAACCAGACGACAGCTGCACGCTGCTTGCCTTGTGTATTTGAACACAACACGCGGCACCAGAACTAATGCTGGAGCACGGTAACCAGACGACAGCTGCACGCTGCTTGCCTTGTGTATTTGAACACAACACGCGGCACCAGAACTAATGCTGGCGCACGGTAGCCAGACGACAGCTGCACGCTGCTTGCCTTGTGTATTTGAACACAACACGCGGCCCCAGAACTAATACTGGCGCACGGTAGCTAGACGACAGCTGCACGCTGCTTGCCTTGTGTATTTGAACACAGCACGCGGCCCCAGAACTAATGCTGGCGCACGGTAGCTAGACGACAGCTGCACGCTGCTTGCCTTGTGTATTTGAACACAGCACGCGGCCCCAGAACTAATGCTGGCGCACGGTAACCAGACGACAGCTGCACGCTGCTTGCCTTGTGTATTTGAACACAACACGAGGCCCCAGAACTAATGCTGGCACACGGTAACCAGACGACAGCTGCACGCTGCTTGCCTTGTGTATTTGAACACAACACGAGGCCCCAGAACTAATGCTGGCGCACGGTAACCAGACGACAGCTGCACGCTGCTTGCCTTGTGTATTTGAACACAACACGAGGCCCCAGAACTAATGCTGGCGCACGGTAACCAGACGACAGCTGCACGCTACTTGCCTTGTGTATTTGAACACAACACGAGGCCCCAGAACTAATGCTGGCGCACGGTAACCAGACGACAGCTGCACGCTGCTTGCCTTGTGTATTTGAACACAACACGAGGCCCCAGAACTAATGCTGGCGCACGGTAACCAGACGACAGCTGCACGCTGCTTGCCTTGTGTATTTGAACACAGCACGCGGCCCCAGAACAAATGCTGGCGCACGGTAACCAGACGACAGCTGCACGCTGCTTGCCTTGTGTATTTGAACACAACACGCGGCCCCAGAACTAATGCTGGCGCACGGTAACCAGACGACAGCTGCACGCTGCTTGCCTTATGTATTTGAACACAGCGCGCGGCTCCAGAACTAATGCTGGCGCACGGTAACCAGACGACAGCTGCACGCTGCTTGCCTTGTGTATTTGAACACAGCACGCGGCCCCAGAACTACTACTGGCGCACGGTAGCTAGACGACAGCTGCACGCTGCTTGCCCTGTGAATTTGAATACAACACGCGGCCCCAGAACTAATACTGGCGCACGGTAGCTAGACGACAGCTGCACGCTGCTTGCCTTGTGTATTTGGACACAACACGCGGCTCCAGAACTAATGCTGGCGCACGGTAGCTAGACGACAGCTGCACGCTGCTTGCCTTGTGTATTTGAACACAACACGCGGCTCCAGAACTAATGCTGGCGCACGGTAACCAGACGACAGCTGCACGCTGCTTGCCTTATGTATTTGAACACAGCGCGCGGCTCCAGAAATAATGCTGGCGCACGGTAACCAGACGACAGCTGCACGCTTCTTGCCTTGTGTATTTGAACACAACACGCGGCTCCAGAACTAATGCTGGCGCACGGTAACCAGACGACAGCTGCACGCTGCTTGCCTTGTGTATTTGAACAAAACACGAGGCTCCAGAACTAATGCTGGCGCACGGTAACCAGACGATAGTTGCACGCTGCTTGCCTTGTGTATTTGAACACAACACGCGGCCCCAGAACTAATGCTGGCGCACGGTAACCAGACGACAGCTGCACGCTGCTTGCCTTATGTATTTGAACACAGCGCGCGGCTCCAGAACTAATGCTGGCGCACGGTAACCTGACGACAGCTGCACGCTGCTTGCCTTGTGTATTTGAACACAGCACGCGGCCCCAGAACTAATACTGGCGCACGGTAGCTAGACGACAGCTGCACGCTGCTTGCCTTGTGTATTTGAACACAACACGCGGCTCCAGAACTAATGCTGGCGCACGGTAACCAGACGACAGCTGCACGCTGCTTGCCTTGTGTATTTGAACACAACACGCGGCTCCAGAACTAATGCTGAAGCACGGTAACCAGACGACAGTTGCACGCTGCTTGCCTTGTGTATTTGAACACAACACGCGGCCCCAGAACTAATGCTGGCGCACGGTAACCAGACGACAGCTGCACGCTGCTTGCCTTGTGTATTTGAACACAACACGCGGCTCCAGAACTAATGCTGGCGCACGGTAACCAGACGACAGCTGCACGCTGCTTGCCTTGTGTATTTGAACACAACACGCGGCTCCAGAACTAATGCTGGCGCACGGTAACCAGACGACAGCTGCACGCTGCTTGCCTTGTGTATTTGAACACAACACGCGGCTCCAGAACTAATGCTGGCGCACGGTAACCAGACGACAGTTGCACGCTGCTTGCTTTGTGTATTTGAACACAACACGCGGCTCCAGAACTAATGCTGGCGCACGGTAACCAGACGACAGCTGCACGCTGCTCTCCTTGTGTATTTGAACACAGCACGCGGCCCCAGAACTAATGCTGGCGCACGGTAACCAGACGACAGTTGCACGCTGCTTGCTTTGTGTATTTGAACACAACACGCGGCCCCAGAACTAATGCTGGCGCACGGTAACCAGACGACAGCTGCACGCTGCTTGCCTTGTGTATTTGAAAACAGCACGCGGCCCCAGAACTAATGCTGGCGCACGGTAACCAGACGACAGCTGCACGCTGCTTGCCTTGTGTATTTGAACACAACACGTGGCTCCAGAACTAACGCTGGCGCACGGTAACCAGACGACAGCTGCACGCTGCTTGCCTTGTGTATGTGAACACAGCACGCGGCCCCAGAACTAATTCTGGCGCACGGTGGGTAGACCACAGCTGCACGCTGCTTGCCTTGTGAATTAGAGCACAGCGCACTGCTCCAGAACTAATGCTGGCGCACGGAAGCTAGACCACAGCTGCACGCTGCTTGCCTTGTGAATTTGAACAGAGCGCGCGGCCCCAGAACTAATTCTGGCGCACGGAAGTTAGACGACAGCTGCACGCTGCTTGCCTTGTGAATTTGAACACAGCGCGCTGCCCCAGAGCTAATGCTGGCGCACGGTGGCTAGACCACAGCTGCACGTTGCTTGCCTTGTGTATTTGAACAGAGCGCGTGGCCCCAGAACTAATGCTGGCGCACGATAGCTAGACCACATCTGCACGCTGCTTGCCTTGTGTATTTGAACAGAGCGCGCGGCCCCAGAACTAATGCTGGCGCACGGAAGCTAGACGACAGCTACACGCTGCTTGCCTTGTGAATTTGAACAGAGCGCGCGGCCCCAGAACTAATGCTGGTGCACGGTGGCTAGACCACAGCTGCACGTTGCTTGCCTTGTGTATTTGAACAGAGCGCGTGGCCCCAGAACTAATGCTGGCGCACGATAGCTAGACCACAGCTGCACGCTGCTTGCCTTGTGTATTTGAACAGAGCGCGCGGCCCCAGAACTAATAATGGCGCACGGTGGCTAGACGACAGCTGCACGCTGCTTGCCTTGTGAATTTGAACACAGCGCGCTGCCCCAGAACTAATGCTGGCGCACGGTGGCTAGAACACAGCTGCACGCTGCTTGCCTTGTGAATTTGAACACAGCGCGCGGCCCCAGAACTAATGCTGGCGCACGGTGGCTAGACCACAGCTGCACGCTGCTTGCCCTGTGAATTTGAACAGAGCGCGCGGCCCCAGAACTAATGCTGGCCCACGGTGGCTAGACCACAGCTGCACGCTGCTTGCCTTGTGAATTTGAACACAGCGCGCGGCCCCAGAACTAATGCTGGCGCACGGTAACCAGACGACAGCTGCACGCTGCTTGCCTTGTGTATTTGAACAGAGCGCGCGGCCCCAGAACTAATGCTGGCGCACGGAAGCTAGACCACAGCTGCACGCTGCTTGCCTTGTGAATTTGAACAGAGCGCGTGGCCCCAGAACTAATGCTGGCGCACGGAAGCTAGACCACAGCTGCACGCTGCTTGCCTTGTGAATTTGAACAGAGCGCGCGGCCCCAGAACTAATTCTGGCGCAGGGTGGCTAGACCACAGCTGCACGCTGCTTGCCCTGTGAATTTGAACAGAGCGCGCGGCCCCAGAACTAATGCTGGCCCACGGTGGCTAGACCACAGCTGCACGCTGCTTGCCCTGTGAATTTGAACAGAGCGCGCTGCCCGAGAACTAATGCTGGTGCACGGTGGCTAGACCACAGCTGCACGCTGCTTGCCTTGTGAATTTGAACACAGCGCGCGTCCCCAGAACTAATGCTGGCGCACGGTGGCTAGACCACAGCTGCACGCTGCTTGCCTTGTGAATTTGAACAGAGCGCGCAGCCCCAGAACTAATGCTGGCCCACGGTGGCTAGACCACAGCTGCACGCTGCTTGCCTTGTGAATTTGAACACAGCGCGCTGCCCCAGAGCTAATGCTGGCGCACGGAAGCTAGACGACAGCTACACGCTGCTTGCCTTGTGAATTTGAACAGAGCGCGCGGCCCCAGAACTAATGCTGGTGCACGGTGGCTAGACCACAGCTGCACGCTGCTTGCCTTGTGAATTTGAACAGAGCGCGCTGCCCCAGAACTAATGCTGGCGCACGGTAACCAGACGACAGCTGCACGCTGCTTGCCTTGTGTATTTGAACACAACACGCGGCTCCAGAACTAATGCTGGCGCACGGTAACCAGACGACAGTTGCACGCTGCTTGCCTTGTGTATTTGAACACAACACGCGGCTCCAGAACTAATGCTGGTCCACGGTAACCAGACGACAGCTGCACGCTGCTTGCCTTGTGTATTTGAACACAACACGCGGCTCCAGAACTAATACTGGCGCACGGTAACCAGACGACAGCTGCACGCTGCTTGCCTTGTGTATTTGAACACAACACGCGGCTCCGGAACTAATGCTGGCCCACGGTAACCAGACGACAGCTGCACGCTGCTTGCCTTGTGTATTTGAACACAAAACGCGGCTCCAGAACTAATGCTGGCGTTCGGTAACCAGACGACAGTTGCACGCTGCTTGCCTTGTGTATTTGAACACAACACGCGGCTCCAGAACTAATGCTGGCCCACGGTAACCAGACGACAGCTGCACGCTGCTTGCCTTGTGTATTTGAACACAACACGCGGCTCCAGAACTAATGCTGGTGCACGGTAACCAGACGACAGCTGCACGCTGCTTGCCTTGTGTATTTGAACACAACACGCGGCTCCAGAACTAATACTGGCGCACGGTAACCAGACGACAGCTGCACGCTGCTTGCCTTGTGTATTTGAACACAACACGCGGCTCCAGAACTAATGCTGGCGCACGGTAACCAGACGACAGCTGCACGCTGCTTGCCTTGTGTATTTGAACACAACACGCGGCCCCAGAACTAATGCTGGCGCACGGTAACCAGACGACAGCTGCACGCTGCTTGCCTTGTGTATTTGAACACAACACGCGGCTCCAGAACTAATGCTGGCGCACGGAAACCAGACGACAGCTGCACGCTGCTTGCCTTGTGTATTTTTGAACACAACACGCGGCTCCAGAACTAATGCTGGCGGACGGTAAACAGACGACAGCTGCACGCTGCTGGCTTTGTGTATTTGAACACAACACGCAGCTCCAGAACTAATGCTGGCGCACGGTAACCAGACGACAGCTGCACGCTGCTTGCCTTGTGTATTTGAACACAGCACGCGGCCCCAGAACTAATGCTGGCGCACGGTAACCAGACGACAGCTGCACGCTGCTTGCCTTGTGTATTTGAACACGACACGCTGCTCCGGAACTAATGCTGGCGCACGGTAACCAGACGATAGCTGCACGCTGCTTGCCTTGTGTATTTGAACACCACACGCGTCTCCAGAACTAATGCTGGCGCACGGTAACAAGACGACAGCTGCACGCTGCTTGCCTTGTGTATTTGAACACAACACGCGGCTCCAGAACTAATGCTGGCCCACGGTGGCTAGACGACAGCTGCACTCTGCTTGCCTTGTGTATTTGAACACAACACGCGGTCCCAGAACTAATGCTGGCGCACGGTAACCAGACGACAGCTGCACGCTGCTTGCCTTGTGTATTTGAACACAACACGCGGTCCCAGAACTAATGCTGGCGCACGGTAACCAGACGAGAGCTGCACGCTGCTTGCCTTGTGTATTTGAACACAACACGCGGTCCCAGAACTAATGCTGGCGCACGGTAACCAGACGACAGCTGCACGCTGCTTGCCTTGTGTATTTGAACACCACACGCGGCTCCAGAACTAATGCTGGCGCACGGTAACCAGGCGACAGCTGCACGCTGCTTGCCTTGTGTATTTGAACACAACACGCTGCTCCGGAACTAATGCTGGCGCACGGTAACCAGACGACAGCTGCACGCTGCTTGCCTTGTGTATTTGAACACAACACGCGGTCCCAGAACTAATGCTGGCGCACGGTAACCAGACGAGAGCTGCACGCTGCTTGCCTTGTGTATTTGAACACAACACGCGGTCCCAGAACTAATGCTGGCGCACGGTAACCAGACGACAGCTGCACGCTGCTTGCCTTGTGTATTTGAACACCACACGCGTCTCCAGAACTAATGCTGGCGCACGGTAACCAGACGACAGCTGCACGCTGCTTGCCTTGTGTATTTGAACACAACACGCGGCTCCAGAACTAATGCTGGCCCACGGTGGCTAGACGACAGCTGCACTCTGCTTGCCTTGTGTATTTGAACACAACACGCGGTCCCAGAACTAATGCTGGCGCACGGTAACCAGACGACAGCTGCACGCTGCTTGCCTTGTGTATTTGAACACAACACGCGGTCCCAGAACTAATGCTGGCGCACAGTAACCAGACGAGAGCTGCACGCTGCTTGCCTTGTGTATTTGAACACAACACGCGGTCCCAGAACTAATGCTGGCGCACGGTAACAAGACGACAGCTGCACGCTGCTTGCCTTGTGTATCTGAACACAACACGCGGCTCCAGAACTAATGCTGGCGCACGGTAACCAGACGACAGCTGCACGCTGCTTGCCTTGTGTATTTGAACACCACACGCGGCTCCAGAACTAATGCTGGCGCACGGTAACCAGACGACAGCTGCACGCTGCTTGCCTTGTGTATTTGAACACAACACGCTGCTCCGGAACTAATGCTGGCGCACGGTAACCAGACGACAGCTGCACGCTGCTTGCCTTGTGTATTTGAACACAACACGCGGCTCCAGAAGTAATGCTGGCGCACGGTAACCAGACGACAGCTGCACGCTGCTTGCCTTGTGTATTTGAAAACAACACGCGGCTCCAGAACTAATGCTGAAGCACGGTAACCAGACGACAGTTGCACGCTGCTTGCCTTGTGTATTTGAACACAACACGCGGTCCCAGAACTAATGCTGGCGCACGGTAACCAGACGACAGCTGCACGCTGCTTGCCTTGTGTATTTGAACACAACACGCGGCTCCAGAACTAATGCTGGCGCACGGTATCCAGACGACAGTTGCACGCTGCTTGCCTTGTGTATTTGAACACAACACGCGGCCCCAGAACTAATACTGGCGCACGGTAACCAGACGACAGCTGCACGCTGCTTGCCTTGTGTATTTGAACACAACACGCGGCCCCTGAACTAATACTGGCGCACAATAACCAGACGACAGCTGCACGCTGCTTGCCTTGTGTATTTGAACACAACACGCGGCTCCAGAACTAATGCTGGCGCACGGTAACCAGACGACAGCTGCACGCTGCTTGCCTTGTGTATTTGAACACAACACGCGGTCCCAGAACTAATGCTGGCGCACGGTAACCAGACGACAGCTGCACGCTGCTTGCCTTGTGTATTTGAACACAGCACGCGGCCCCAGAACTAATGCTGGCGCACGGTAACCAGACGACAGCTGCACGCTGCTTGCCTTGTGTATTTGAACACAACACGCGGCTCCAGAACTAATGCTGGCGCACGGTAGCTAGACGACAGCTGCACGCTGCTTGCCTTGTGTATTTGAACACAGCACGCGGCCCCAGAACTAATGCTGGCGCACGGTAACCAGACGACAGCTGCACGCTGCTTGCCTTGTGTATTTGAACACAACACGCTGCTCCGGAACTAATGCTGGCGCACGGTAACCAGACGACAGCTGCACGCTGCTTGCCTTGTGTATTTGAACACCACACGCGTCTCCAGAACTAATGCTGGCGCACGGTAACAAGACGACAGCTGCACGCTGCTTGCCTTGTGTATTTGAACACAACACGCGGCTCCAGAACTAATGCTGGCCCACGGTGTCTAGACGACAGCTGCACTCTGCTTGCCTTGTGTATTTGAACACAACACGCGGTCCCAGAACTAATGCTGGCGCACGGTAACCAGACGACAGCTGCACGCTGCTTGCCTTGTGTATTTGAACACAACACGCGGTCCCAGAACTAATGCTGGCGCACGGTAACCAGACGAGAGCTGCACGCAGCTTGCCTTGTGTATTTGAACACAACACGCGGTCCCAGAACTAATGCTGGCGCACGGTAACCAGACGACAGCTGCACGCTGCTTGCCTTGTGTATTTGAACACCACACGCGGCTCCAGAACTAATGCTGGCGCACGGTAACCAGACGACAGCTGCACGCTGCTTGCCTTGTGTATTTGAACACAACACGCTGCTCCGGAACTAATGCTGGCGCACGGTAACCAGACGACAGCTGCACGCTGCTTGCCTTGTGTATTTGAACACCACACGCGTCTCCAGAACTAATGCTGGCGCACGGTAACCAGACGACAGCTGCACGCTGCTTGCCTTGTGTATTTGAACACAACACGCGGCTCCAGAACTAATGCTGGCCCACGGTGGCTAGACGACAGCTGCACTCTGCTTTACTTGTGTATTTGAACACAACACGCGGTCCCAGAACTAATGCTGGCGCACGGTAACCAGACGACAGCTGCACGCTGCTTGCCTTGTGTATTTGAACACAACACGCGGTCCCAGAACTAATGCTGGCGCACGGTAACCAGACGAGAGCTGCACGCTGCTTGCCTTGTGTATTTGAACACAACACGCGGTCCCAGAACTAATGCTGGCGCACGGTAACAAGACGACAGCTGCACGCTGCTTGCCTTGTGTATCTGAACACAACACGCGGCTCCAGAACTAATGCTGGCGCACGGTAACCAGACGACAGCTGCACGCTGCTTGCCTTGTGTATTTGAACACCACACGCGGCTCCAGAACTAATGCTGGCGCACGGTAACCAGACGACAGCTGCACGCTGCTTGCCTTGTGTATTTGAACACAACACGCTGCTCCGGAACTAATGCTGGCGCAAGGTAACCAGACGACAGCTGCACGCTGCTTGCCTTGTGTATTTGAACACAACACGCGGCTCCAGAACTAATGCTGGCGCACGGTAACCAGACGACAGCTGCACGCTGCTTGCCTTGTGTATTTGAACACAACACGCGGTCCCAGAACTAATGCTGGCGCACGGTAACCAGACGACAGCTGCACGCTGCTTGCCTTGTGTATTTGAACACAACACGCGGCCCCAGAACTAATACTGGCGCACGGTAACCAGACGACAGCTGCACGCTGCTTGCCTTGTGTATTTGAACACAACACGCGGCTCCAGAACTAATGCTGGCGCACGGTAACCAGACGACAGCTGCACGCTGCTTGCCTTGTGTATTTGAACACAACACGCGGTCCCAGAACTAATGCTGGCGCACGGTAACCAGACGACAGCTGCACGCTGCTTGCCTTGTGTATTTGAACACAGCACGCGGCCCCATAACTAATGCTGGCGCACGGTAACCAGACGACAGCTGCACGCTGCTTGCCTTGTGTATTTGAACACAACACGCGGCTCCAGAACTAATGCTGGCGCACGGTAGCTAGACGACAGCTGCACGCTGCTTGCCTTGTGTATTTGAACACAGCACGCGGCCTCAGAACTAATGCTGGCGCACGGTAACCAGACGACAGCTGCACGCTGCTTGCCTTGTGTATTTGAACACAGCGCGCGGCTCCAGAACTAATGCTGGCGCACGGTAACCAGACGACAGCTGCACGCTGCTTGCCTTGTGTATTTGAACACAACACGCGGCACCAGAACTAATGCTGGAGCACGGTAACCAGACGACAGCTGCACGCTGCTTGCCTTGTGTATTAGAACACAACACGCGGCACCAGAACTAATGCTGGCGCACGGTAGCCAGACGACAGCTGCACGCTGCTTGCCTTGTGTATTTGAACACAACACGCGGCCCCAGAACTAATACTGGCGCACGGTAGCTAGACGACAGCTGCACGCTGCTTGCCTTGTGTATTTGAACACAGCACGCGGCCCCAGAACTAATGCTGGCGCACGGTAGCTAGACGACAGCTGCACGCTGCTTGCCTTGTGTATTTGAACACAGCACGCGGCCCCAGAACTAATGCTGGCGCACGGTAACCAGACGACAGCTGCACGCTGCTTGCCTTGTGTATTTGAACACAACACGAGGCCCCAGAACTAATGCTGGCACACGGTAACCAGACGACAGCTGCACGCTGCTTGCCTTGTGTATTTGAACACAACACGAGGCCCCAGAACTAATGCTGGCGCACGGTAACCAGACGACAGCTGCACGCTGCTTGCCTTGTGTATTTGAACACAACACGAGGCCCCAGAACTAATGCTGGCGCACGGTAACCAGACGACAGCTGCACGCTACTTGCCTTGTGTATTTGAACACAACACGAGGCCCCAGAACTAATGCTGGCGCACGGTAACCAGACGACAGCTGCACGCTGCTTGCCTTGTGTATTTGAACACAACACGAGGCCCCAGAACTAATGCTGGCGCACGGTAACCAGACGACAGCTGCACGCTGCTTGCCTTGTGTATTTGAACACAGCACGCGGCCCCAGAACAAATGCTGGCGCACGGTAACCAGACGACAGCTGCACGCTGCTTGCCTTGTGTATTTGAACACAACACGCGGCCCCAGAACTAATGCTGGCGCACGGTAACCAGACGACAGCTGCACGCTGCTTGCCTTATGTATTTGAACACAGCGCGCGGCTCCAGAACTAATGCTGGCGCACGGTAACCAGACGACAGCTGCACGCTGCTTGCCTTGTGTATTTGAACACAGCACGCGGCCCCAGAACTACTACTGGCGCACGGTAGCTAGACGACAGCTGCACGCTGCTTGCCCTGTGAATTTGAATACAACACGCGGCCCCAGAACTAATACTGGCGCACGGTAGCTAGACGACAGCTGCACGCTGCTTGCCTTGTGTATTTGGACACAACACGCGGCTCCAGAACTAATGCTGGCGCACGGTAGCTAGACGACAGCTGCACGCTGCTTGCCTTGTGTATTTGAACACAACACGCGGCTCCAGAACTAATGCTGGCGCACGGTAACCAGACGACAGCTGCACGCTGCTTGCCTTATGTATTTGAACACAGCGCGCGGCTCCAGAAATAATGCTGGCGCACGGTAACCAGACGACAGCTGCACGCTTCTTGCCTTGTGTATTTGAACACAACACGCGGCTCCAGAACTAATGCTGGCGCACGGTAACCAGACGACAGCTGCACGCTGCTTGCCTTGTGTATTTGAACAAAACACGAGGCTCCAGAACTAATGCTGGCGCACGGTAACCAGACGATAGTTGCACGCTGCTTGCCTTGTGTATTTGAACACAACACGCGGCCCCAGAACTAATGCTGGCGCACGGTAACCAGACGACAGCTGCACGCTGCTTGCCTTATGTATTTGAACACAGCGCGCGGCTCCAGAACTAATGCTGGCGCACGGTAACCAGACGACAGCTGCACGCTGCTTGCCTTGTGTATTTGAACACAATACGCGGCCCCAGAACTAATACTGGCGCACGGTAGCTAGACGACAGCTGCACGCTGCTTGCCTTGTGTATTTGAACACAACACGCGGCTCCAGAACTAATGCTGGCGCACGGTAACCAGACGACAGCTGCACGCTGCTTGCCTTGTGTATTTGAACACAACACGCGGCTCCAGAACTAATGCTGAAGCACGGTAACCAGACGACAGTTGCACGCTGCTTGCCTTGTGTATTTGAACACAACACGCGGCCCCAGAACTAATGCTGGCGCACGGTAACCAGACGACAGCTGCACGCTGCTTGCCTTGTGTATTTGAACACAACACGCGGCTCCAGAACTAATGCTGGCGCAAGGTAACCAGACGACAGCTGCACGCTGCTTGCCTTGTGTATTTGAACACAACACGCGGCTCCAGAACTAATGCTGGCGCACGGTAACCAGACGACAGCTGCACGCTGCTTGCCTTGTGTATTTGAACACAACACGCGGCTCCAGAACTAATGCTGGCGCACGGTAACCAGACGACAGTTGCACGCTGCTTGCTTTGTGTATTTGAACACAACACGCGGCTCCAGAACTAATGCTGGCGCACGGTAACCAGACGACAGCTGCACGCTGCTCTCCTTGTGTATTTGAACACAGCACGCGGCCCCAGAACTAATGCTGGCGCACGGTAACCAGACGACAGTTGCACGCTGCTTGCTTTGTGTATTTGAACACAACACGCGGCCCCAGAACTAATGCTGGCGCACGGTAACCAGACGACAGCTGCACGCTGCTTGCCTTGTGTATTTGAAAACAGCACGCGGCCCCAGAACTAATGCTGGCGCACGGTAACCAGACGACAGCTGCACGCTGCTTGCCTTGTGTATTTGAACACAACACGTGGCTCCAGAACTAACGCTGGCGCACGGTAACCAGACGACAGCTGCACGCTGCTTGCCTTGTGTATGTGAACACAGCACGCGGCCCCAGAACTAATTCTGGCGCACGGTGGGTAGACCACAGCTGCACGCTGCTTGCCTTGTGAATTAGAGCACAGCGCACTGCTCCAGAACTAATGCTGGCGCACGGAAGCTAGACCACAGCTGCACGCTGCTTGCCTTGTGAATTTGAACAGAGCGCGCGGCCCCAGAACTAATTCTGGCGCACGGAAGTTAGACGACAGCTGCACGCTGCTTGCCTTGTGAATTTGAACACAGCGCGCTGCCCCAGAGCTAATGCTGGCGCACGGTGGCTAGACCACAGCTGCACGTTGCTTGCCTTGTGTATTTGAACAGAGCGCGTGGCCCCAGAACTAATGCTGGCGCACGATAGCTAGACCACAGCTGCACGCTGCTTGCCTTGTGTATTTGAACAGAGCGCGCGGCCCCAGAACTAATGCTGGCGCACGGAAGCTAGACGACAGCTACACGCTGCTTGCCTTGTGAATTTGAACAGAGCGCGCGGCCCCAGAACTAATGCTGGTGCACGGTGGCTAGACCACAGCTGCACGTTGCTTGACTTGTGTATTTGAACAGAGCGCGTGGCCCCAGAACTAATGCTGGCGCACGATAGATAGACAACAGCTGCACGCTGCTTGCCTTGTGAATTTTAACAAAGAGCGCGCTGCCCCAGAACTAATGCTGGCGCACGGTGGCTAGACGACAGCTGCACGCTGCTTGCCTTGTGAATTAGAGCACAGCGCGCTGCCCCAGAACTAATGCTGGCGCACGGAGGCTAGACGACAGCTGCACGCTGCTTGCCTTGTAATTTGAACAGAGCGCGCTGTCCCAGAACTAATGCTGACGCACGGTAGCTAGACCACAGCTGCACGCTGCTTGCCTTGTGAATTAGAGCACAGCGCGCTGCCCCAGAACTAATGCTGGCGCACGGAGGTTAGACGACAGCTGCACGCTGCTTGCCTTGTAATTTGAACAGAGCGCGCGGCCCCAGAACTAATGCTAGCGCACGGAAGCTAGACCACAGCTACACGCTGCTTGCCTTGTGAATTTGAACAGAGCGCGCTGCCCCAGAACTAATGCTGGCGCACGGTGGCTAGACGACAGCTGCACGCTGCTTGCCTTGTGTATTTGAACAGAGCGCGCGGCCCCAGAACTAATGCTAGCGCACGGAAGCTAGACCACAGCTGCACGCTGCTTGCCTTGTGAATTTGAACAGAGCGCGCTGCCCCAGAACTAATGCTGGCGCACGGTGGCTAGACGACAGCTGCACGCTGCTTGCCTTGTGAATTTGAACACAGCGCGCTGCCCCAGAACTAATGCTGGCGCACGGTGGCTAGAACACAGCTGCACGCTGCTTGCCTTGTGAATTTGAACACAGCGCGCGGCCCCAGAACTAATGCTGGCGCACGGTGGCTAGACCACAGCTGCACGCTGCTTGCCCTGTGAATTTGAACAGAGCGCGCGGCCCCAGAACTAATGCTGGCGCACGGTAACCAGACGACAGCTGCACGCTGCTTGCCTTGTGTATTTGAACACAACACGCGGTCCCAGAACTAATGCTGGCGCACGGTAACCAGACGACAGCTGCACGCTGCTTGCCTTGTGTATTTGAACACAGCACGCGGCCCCAGAACTAATGCTGGCGCACGGTAACCAGACGACAGCTGCACGCTGCTTGCCTTGTGTATTTGAACACAACACGCGGCTCCAGAACTAATGCTGGCGCACGGTGGCTAGACGACAGCTGCACGCTGCTTGCCTTGTGTATTTGAACACAGCACGCGGCCCCAGAACTAATGCTGGCGCACGGTAACCAGACGACAGCTGCACGCTGCTTGCCTTGTGTATTTGAACACAACACGCTGCTCCGGAACTAATGCTGGCGCACGGTAACCAGACGACAGCTGCACGCTGCTTGCCTTGTGTATTTGAACACCACACGCGTCTCCAGAACTAATGCTGGCGCACGGTAACAAGACGACAGCTGCACGCTGCTTGCCTTGTGTATTTGAACACAACACGCGGCTCCAGAACTAATGCTGGCCCACGGTGGCTAGACGACAGCTGCACTCTGCTTGCCTTGTGTATTTGAACACAACACGCGGTCCCAGAACTAATGCTGGCGCACGGTAACCAGACGACAGCTGCACGCTGCTTGCCTTGTGTATTTGAACACAACACGCGGTCCCAGAACTAATGCTGGCGCACGGTAACCAGACGAGAGCTGCACGCTGCTTGCCTTGTGTATTTGAACACAACACGCGGTCCCAGAACTAATGCTGGCGCACGGTAACCAGACGACAGCTGCACGCTGCTTGCCTTGTGTATTTGAACACCACACGCGGCTCCAGAACTAATGCTGGCGCACGGTAACCAGACGACAGCTGCACGCTGCTTGCCTTGTGTATTTGAACACAACACGCTGCTCCGGAACTAATGCTGGCGCACGGTAACCAGACGACAGCTGCACGCTGCTTGCCTTGTGTATTTGAACACCACACGCGTCTCCAGAACTAATGCTGGCGCACGGTAACCAGACGACAGCTGCACGCTGCTTGCCTTGTGTATTTGAACACAACACGCGGCTCCAGAACTAATGCTGGCCCACGGTGGCTAGACGACAGCTGCACTCTGCTTTACTTGTGTATTTGAACACAACACGCGGTCCCAGAACTAATGCTGGCGCACGGTAACCAGACGACAGCTGCACGCTGCTTGCCTTGTGTATTTGAACACAACACGCGGTCCCAGAACTAATGCTGGCGCACGGTAACCAGACGAGAGCTGCACGCTGCTTGCCTTGTGTATTTGAACACAACACGCGGTCCCAGAACTAATGCTGGCGCACGGTAACAAGACGACAGCTGCACGCTGCTTGCCTTGTGTATCTGAACACAACACGCGGCTCCAGAACTAATGCTGGCGCACGGTAACCAGACGACAGCTGCACGCTGCTTGCCTTGTGTATTTGAACACCACACGCGGCTCCAGAACTAATGCTGGCGCACGGTAACCAGACGACAGCTGCACGCTGCTTGCCTTGTGTATTTGAACACAACACGCTGCTCCGGAACTAATGCTGGCGCAAGGTAACCAGACGACAGCTGCACGCTGCTTGCCTTGTGTATTTGAACACAACACGCGGCTCCAGAACTAATGCTGGCGCACGGTAACCAGACGACAGCTGCACGCTGCTTGCCTTGTGTATTTGAACACAACACGCGGTCCCAGAACTAATGCTGGCGCACGGTAACCAGACGACGGCTGCACGCTGCTTGCCTTGTGTATTTGAACACAACACGCGGCCCCAGAACTAATACTGGCGCACGGTAACCAGACGACAGCTGCACGCTGCTTGCCTTGTGTATTTGAACACAACACGCGGCTCCAGAACTAATGCTGGCGCACGGTAACCAGACGACAGCTGCACGCTGCTTGCCTTGTGTATTTGAACACAACACGCGGTCCCAGAACTAATGCTGGCGCACGGTAACCAGACGACAGCTGCACGCTGCTTGCCTTGTGTATTTGAACACAGCACGCGGCCCCAGAACTAATGCTGGCGCACGGTAACCAGACGACAGCTGCACGCTGCTTGCCTTGTGTATTTGAACACAACACGCGGCTCCAGAACTAATGCTGGCGCACGGTAGCTAGACGACAGCTGCACGCTGCTTGCCTTGTGTATTTGAACACAGCACGCGGCCTCAGAACTAATGCTGGCGCACGGTAACCAGACGACAGCTGCACGCTGCTTGCCTTGTGTATTTGAACACAGCGCGCGGCTCCAGAACTAATGCTGGCGCACGGTAACCAGACGACAGCTGCACGCTGCTTGCCTTGTGTATTTGAACACAACACGCGGCACCAGAACTAATGCTGGAGCACGGTAACCAGACGACAGCTGCACGCTGCTTGCCTTGTGTATTTGAACACAACACGCGGCACCAGAACTAATGCTGGCGCACGGTAGCCAGACGACAGCTGCACGCTGCTTGCCTTGTGTATTTGAACACAACACGCGGCCCCAGAACTAATACTGGCGCACGGTAGCTAGACGACAGCTGCACGCTGCTTGCCTTGTGTATTTGAACACAGCACGCGGCCCCAGAACTAATGCTGGCGCACGGTAGCTAGACGACAGCTGCACGCTGCTTGCCTTGTGTATTTGAACACAGCACGCGGCCCCAGAACTAATGCTGGCGCACGGTAACCAGACGACAGCTGCACGCTGCTTGCCTTGTGTATTTGAACACAACACGAGGCCCCAGAACTAATGCTGGCACACGGTAACCAGACGACAGCTGCACGCTGCTTGCCTTGTGTATTTGAACACAACACGAGGCCCCAGAACTAATGCTGGCGCACGGTAACCAGACGACAGCTGCACGCTGCTTGCCTTGTGTATTTGAACACAACACGAGGCCCCAGAACTAATGCTGGCGCACGGTAACCAGACGACAGCTGCACGCTACTTGCCTTGTGTATTTGAACACAACACGAGGCCCCAGAACTAATGCTGGCGCACGGTAACCAGACGACTGCTGCACGCTGCTTGCCTTGTGTATTTGAACACAACACGAGGCCCCAGAACTAATGCTGGCGCACGGTAACCAGACGACAGCTGCACGCTGCTTGCCTTGTGTATTTGAACACAGCACGCGGCCCCAGAACAAATGCTGGCGCACGGTAACCAGACGACAGCTGCACGCTGCTTGCCTTGTGTATTTGAACACAACACGCGGCCCCAGAACTAATGCTGGCGCACGGTAACCAGACGACAGCTGCACGCTGCTTGCCTTATGTATTTGAACACAGCGCGCGGCTCCAGAACTAATGCTGGCGCACGGTAACCAGACGACAGCTGCACGCTGCTTGCCTTGTGTATTTGAACACAGCACGCGGCCCCAGAACTACTACTGGCGCACGGTAGCTAGACGACAGCTGCACGCTGCTTGCCCTGTGAATTTGAATACAACACGCGGCCCCAGAACTAATACTGGCGCACGGTAGCTAGACGACAGCTGCACGCTGCTTGCCTTGTGTATTTGGACACAACACGCGGCTCCAGAACTAATGCTGGCGCACGGTAGCTAGACGACAGCTGCACGCTGCTTGCCTTGTGTATTTGAACACAACACGCGGCTCCAGAACTAATGCTGGCGCACGGTAACCAGACGACAGCTGCACGCTGCTTGCCTTATGTATTTGAACACAGCGCGCGGCTCCAGAAATAATGCTGGCGCACGGTAACCAGACGACAGCTGCACGCTTCTTGCCTTGTGTATTTGAACACAACACGCGGCTCCAGAACTAATGCTGGCGCACGGTAACCAGACGACAGCTGCACGCTGCTTGCCTTGTGTATTTGAACAAAACACGAGGCTCCAGAACTAATGCTGGCGCACGGTAACCAGACGATAGTTGCACGCTGCTTGCCTTGTGTATTTGAACACAACACGCGGCCCCAGAACTAATGCTGGCGCACGGTAACCAGACGACAGCTGCACGCTGCTTGCCTTATGTATTTGAACACAGCGCGCGGCTCCAGAACTAATGCTGGCGCACGGTAACCAGACGACAGCTGCACGCTGCTTGCCTTGTGTATTTGAACACAGCACGCGGCCCCAGAACTAATACTGGCGCACGGTAGCTAGACGACAGCTGCACGCTGCTTGCCTTGTGTATTTGAACACAACACGCGGCTCCAGAACTAATGCTGGCGCACGGTAACCAGACGACAGCTGCACGCTGCTTGCCTTGTGTATTTGAACACAACACGCGGCTCCAGAACTAATGCTGAAGCACGGTAACCAGACGACAGTTGCACGCTGCTTGCCTTGTGTATTTGAACACAACACGCGGCCCCAGAACTAATGCTGGCGCACGGTAACCAGACGACAGCTGCACGCTGCTTGCCTTGTGTATTTGAACACAACACGCGGCTCCAGAACTAATGCTGGCGCACGGTAACCAGACGACAGCTGCACGCTGCTTGCCTTGTGTATTTGAACACAACACGCGGCTCCAGAACTAATGCTGGCGCACGGTAACCAGACGACAGCTGCACGCTGCTTGCCTTGTGTATTTGAACACAACACGCGGCTCCAGAACTAATGCTGGCGCACGGTAACCAGACGACAGTTGCACGCTGCTTGCTTTGTGTATTTGAACACAACACGCGGCTCCAGAACTAATGCTGGCGCACGGTAACCAGACGACAGCTGCACGCTGCTCTCCTTGTGTATTTGAACACAGCACGCGGCCCCAGAACTAATGCTGGCGCACGGTAACCAGACGACAGTTGCACGCTGCTTGCTTTGTGTATTTGAACACAACACGCGGCCCCAGAACTAATGCTGGCGCACGGTAACCAGACGACAGCTGCACGCTGCTTGCCTTGTGTATTTGAAAACAGCACGCGGCCCCAGAACTAATGCTGGCGCACGGTAACCAGACGACAGCTGCACGCTGCTTGCCTTGTGTATTTGAACACAACACGTGGCTCCAGAACTAACGCTGGCGCACGGTAACCAGACGACAGCTGCACGCTGCTTGCCTTGTGTATGTGAACACAGCACGCGGCCCCAGAACTAATTCTGGCGCACGGTGGGTAGACCACAGCTGCACGCTGCTTGCCTTGTGAATTAGAGCACAGCGCACTGCTCCAGAACTAATGCTGGCGCACGGAAGCTAGACCACAGCTGCACGCTGCTTGCCTTGTGAATTTGAACAGAGCGCGCGGCCCCAGAACTAATTCTGGCGCACGGAAGTTAGACGACAGCTGCACGCTGCTTGCCTTGTGAATTTGAACACAGCGCGCTGCCCCAGAGCTAATGCTGGCGCACGGTGGCTAGACCACAGCTGCACGTTGCTTGCCTTGTGTATTTGAACAGAGCGCGTGGCCCCAGAACTAATGCTGGCGCACGATAGCTAGACCACAGCTGCACGCTGCTTGCCTTGTGTATTTGAACAGAGCGCGCGGCCCCAGAACTAATGCTGGCGCACGGAAGCTAGACGACAGCTACACGCTGCTTGCCTTGTGAATTTGAACAGAGCGCGCGGCCCCAGAACTAATGCTGGTGCACGGTGGCTAGACCACAGCTGCACGTTGCTTGCCTTGTGTATTTGAACAGAGCGCGTGGCCCCAGAACTAATGCTGGCGCACGATAGCTAGACAACAGCTGCACGCTGCTTGCCTTGTGAATTTTAACAAAGAGCGCGCTGCCCCAGAACTAATGCTGGCGCACGGTGGCTAGACGACAGCTGCACGCTGCTTGCCTTGTGAATTAGAGCACAGCGCGCTGCCCCAGAACTAATGCTGGCGCACGGAGGCTAGACGACAGCTGCACGCTGCTTGCCTTGTAATTTGAACAGAGCGCGCTGTCCCAGAACTAATGCTGACGCACGGTAGCTAGACCACAGCTGCACGCTGCTTGCCTTGTGAATTAGAGCACAGCGCGCTGCCCCAGAACTAATGCTGGCGCACGGAGGTTAGACGACAGCTGCACGCTGCTTGCCTTGTAATTTGAACAGAGCGCGCGGCCCCAGAACTAATGCTAGCGCACGGAAGCTAGACCACAGCTACACGCTGCTTGCCTTGTGAATTTGAACAGAGCGCGCTGCCCCAGAACTAATGCTGGCGCACGGTGGCTAGACGACAGCTGCACGCTGCTTGCCTTGTGTATTTGAACAGAGCGCGCGGCCCCAGAACTAATGCTAGCGCACAGAAGCTAGACCACAGCTGCACGCTGCTTGCCTTGTGAATTTGAACAGAGCGCGCTGCCCCAGAACTAATGCTGGCGCACGGTGGCTAGACGACAGCTGCACGCTGCTTGCCTTGTGAATTTGAACACAGCGCGCTGCCCCAGAACTAATGCTGGCGCACGGTGGCTAGAACACAGCTGCACGCTGCTTGCCTTGTGAATTTGAACACAGCGCGCGGCCCCAGAACTAATGCTGGCGCACGGTGGCTAGACCACAGCTGCACGCTGCTTGCCCTGTGAATTTGAACAGAGCGCGCGGCCCCAGAACTAATGCTGGCGCACGGTAACCAGACGACAGCTGCACGCTGCTTGCCTTGTGTATTTGAACACAACACGCGGCTCCAGAACTAATGCTGGCGCACGGTAGCTAGACGACAGCTGCACGCTGCTTGCCTTGTGTATTTGAACACAGCACGCGGCCTCAGAACTAATGCTGGCGCACGGTAACCAGACGACAGCTGCACGCTGCTTGCCTTGTGTATTTGAACACAGCGCGCGGCTCCAGAACTAATGCTGGCGCACGGTAACCAGACGACAGCTGCACGCTGCTTGCCTTGTGTATTTGAACACAACACGCGGCACCAGAACTAATGCTGGAGCACGGTAACCAGACGACAGCTGCACGCTGCTTGCCTTGTGTATTTGAACACAACACGCGGCACCAGAACTAATGCTGGCGCACGGTAGCCAGACGACAGCTGCACGCTGCTTGCCTTGTGTATTTGAACACAACACGCGGCCCCAGAACTAATACTGGCGCACGGTAGCTAGACGACAGCTGCACGCTGCTTGCCTTGTGTATTTGAACACAGCACGCGGCCCCAGAACTAATGCTGGCGCACGGTAGCTAGACGACAGCTGCACGCTGCTTGCCTTGTGTATTTGAACACAGCACGCGGCCCCAGAACTAATGCTGGCGCACGGTAACCAGACGACAGCTGCACGCTGCTTGCCTTGTGTATTTGAACACAACACGAGGCCCCAGAACTAATGCTGGCACACGGTAACCAGACGACAGCTGCACGCTGCTTGCCTTGTGTATTTGAACACAACACGAGGCCCCAGAACTAATGCTGGCGCACGGTAACCAGACGACAGCTGCACGCTGCTTGCCTTGTGTATTTGAACACAACACGAGGCCCCAGAACTAATGCTGGCGCACGGTAACCAGACGACAGCTGCACGCTACTTGCCTTGTGTATTTGAACACAACACGAGGCCCCAGAACTAATGCTGGCGCACGGTAACCAGACGACAGCTGCACGCTGCTTGCCTTGTGTATTTGAACACAACACGAGGCCCCAGAACTAATGCTGGCGCACGGTAACCAGACGACAGCTGCACGCTGCTTGCCTTGTGTATTTGAACACAGCACGCGGCCCCAGAACAAATGCTCGCGCACGGTAACCAGACGACAGCTGCACGCTGCTTGCCTTGTGTATTTGAACACAACACGCGGCCCCAGAACTAATGCTGGCGCACGGTAACCAGACGACAGCTGCACGCTGCTTGCCTTATGTATTTGAACACAGCGCGCGGCTCCAGAACTAATGCTGGCGCACGGTAACCAGACGACAGCTGCACGCTGCTTGCCTTGTGTATTTGAACACAGCACGCGGCCCCAGAACTACTACTGGCGCACGGTAGCTAGACGACAGCTGCACGCTGCTTGCCCTGTGAATTTGAATACAACACGCGGCCCCAGAACTAATACTGGCGCACGGTAGCTAGACGACAGCTGCACGCTGCTTGCCTTGTGTATTTGGACACAACACGCGGCTCCAGAACTAATGCTGGCGCACGGTAGCTAGACGACAGCTGCACGCTGCTTGCCTTGTGTATTTGAACACAACACGCGGCTCCAGAACTAATGCTGGCGCACGGTAACCAGACGACAGCTGCACGCTGCTTGCCTTATGTATTTGAACACAGCGCGCGGCTCCAGAAATAATGCTGGCGCACGGTAACCAGACGACAGCTGCACGCTTCTTGCCTTGTGTATTTGAACACAACACGCGGCTCCAGAACTAATGCTGGCGCACGGTAACCAGACGACAGCTGCACGCTGCTTGCCTTGTGTATTTGAACAAAACACGAGGCTCCAGAACTAATGCTGGCGCACGGTAACCAGACGATAGTTGCACGCTGCTTGCCTTGTGTATTTGAACACAACACGCGGCCCCAGAACTAATGCTGGCGCACGGTAACCAGACGACAGCTGCACGCTGCTTGCCTTATGTATTTGAACACAGCGCGCGGCTCCAGAACTAATGCTGGCGCACGGTAACCAGACGACAGCTGCACGCTGCTTGCCTTGTGTATTTGAACACAGCACGCGGCCCCAGAACTAATACTGGCGCACGGTAGCTAGACGACAGCTGCACGCTGCTTGCCTTGTGTATTTGAACACAACACGCGGCTCCAGAACTAATGCTGGCGCACGGTAACCAGACGACAGCTGCACGCTGCTTGCCTTGTGTATTTGAACACAACACGCGGCTCCAGAACTAATGCTGAAGCACGGTAACCAGACGACAGTTGCACGCTGCTTGCCTTGTGTATTTGAACACAACACGCGGCCCCAGAACTAATGCTGGCGCACGGTAACCAGACGACAGCTGCACGCTGCTTGCCTTGTGTATTTGAACACAACACGCGGCTCCAGAACTAATGCTGGCGCACGGTAACCAGACGACAGCTGCACGCTGCTTGCCTTGTGTATTTGAACACAACACGCGGCTCCAGAACTAATGCTGGCGCACGGTAACCAGACGACAGCTGCACGCTGCTTGCCTTGTGTATTTGAACACAACACGCGGCTCCAGAACTAATGCTGGCGCACGGTAACCAGACGACAGTTGCACGCTGCTTGCTTTGTGTATTTGAACACAACACGCGGCTCCAGAACTAATGCTGGCGCACGGTAACCAGACGACAGTTGCACGCTGCTTGCTTTGTGTATTTGAACACAACACGCGGCCCCAGAACTAATGCTGGCGCACGGTAACCAGACGACAGCTGCACGCTGCTTGCCTTGTGTATTTGAAAACAGCACGCGGCCCCAGAACTAATGCTGGCGCACGGTAACCAGACGACAGCTGCACGCTGCTTGCCTTGTGTATTTGAACACAACACGTGGCTCCAGAACTAACGCTGGCGCACGGTAACCAGACGACAGCTGCACGCTGCTTGCCTTGTGTATGTGAACACAGCACGCGGCCCCAGAACTAATTCTGGCGCACGGTGGCTAGACCACAGCTGCACGCTGCTTGCCTTGTGAATTAGAGCACAGCGCACTGCTCCAGAACTAATGCTGGCGCACGGAAGCTAGACCACAGCTGCACGCTGCTTGCCTTGTGAATTTGAACAGAGCGCGCGGCCCCAGAACTAATTCTGGCGCACGGAAGTTAGACGACAGCTGCACGCTGCTTGCCTTGTGAATTTGAACACAGCGCGCTGCCCCAGAGCTAATGCTGGCGCACGGTGGCTAGACCACAGCTGCACGTTGCTTGCCTTGTGTATTTGAACAGAGCGCGTGGCCCCAGAACTAATGCTGGCGCACGATAGCTAGACCACAGCTGCACGCTGCTTGCCTTGTGTATTTGAACAGAGCGCGCGGCCCCAGAACTAATGCTGGCGCACGGAAGCTAGACGACAGCTACACGCTGCTTGCCTTGTGAATTTGAACAGAGCGCGCGGCCCCAGAACTAATTCTGGTGCACGGTGGCTAGACCACAGCTGCACGTTGCTTGCCTTGTGTATTTGAACAGAGCGCGTGGCCCCAGAACTAATGCTGGCGCACGATAGCTAGACAACAGCTGCACGCTGCTTGCCTTGTGAATTTTAACAGAGCGCGCTGCCCCAGAACTAATGCTGGCGCACGGTGGCTAGACGACAGCTGCACGCTGCTTGCCTTGTGAATTAGAGCACAGCGCGCTGCCCCAGAACTAATGCTGGCGCACGGAGGCTAGACGACAGCTGCACGCTGCTTGCCTTGTAATTTGAACAGAGCGCGCTGTCCCAGAACTAATGCTGACGCACGGTAGCTAGACCACAGCTGCACGCTGCTTGCCTTGTGAATTAGAGCACAGCGCGCTGCCCCAGAACTAATGCTGGCGCACGGAGGTTAGACGACAGCTGCACGCTGCTTGCCTTGTAATTTGAACAGAGCGCGCGGCCCCAGAACTAATGCTAGCGCACGGAAGCTAGACCACAGGTACACGCTGCTTGCCTTGTGAATTTGAACAGAGCGCGCTGCCCCAGAACTAATGCTGGCGCACGGTGGCTAGACGACAGCTGCACGCTGCTTGCCTTGTGTATTTGAACAGAGCGCGCGGCCCCAGAACTAATGCTAGCGCACGGAAGCTAGACCACAGCTGCACGCTGCTTGCCTTGTGAATTTGAACAGAGCGCGCTGCCCCAGAACTAATGCTGGCGCACGGTGGCTAGACGACAGCTGCACGCTGCTTGCCTTGTGAATTTGAACACAGCGCGCTGCCCCAGAACTAATGCTGGCGCACGGTGGCTAGAACACAGCTGCACGCTGCTTGCCTTGTGAATTTGAACACAGCGCGCGGCCCCAGAACTAATGCTGGCGCACGGTGGCTAGACCACAGCTGCACGCTGCTTGCCCTGTGAATTTGAACAGAACGCGCGGCCCCAGAACTAATGCTGGCCCACGGTGGCTAGACCACAGCTGCACGCTGCTTGCCTTGTGAATTTGAACACAGCGCGCGGCCCCAGAACTAATGCTGGCGCACGGTAACCAGACGACAGCTGCACGCTGCTTGCCTTGTGTATTTGAACAGAGCGCGCGGCCCCAGAACTAATGCTGGCGCACGGAAGCTAGACCACAGCTGCACGCTGCTTGCCTTGTGAATTTGAACAGAGCGCGCGGCCCCAGAACTAATGCTGGCGCACGGAAGCTAGACCACAGCTGCACGCTGCTTGCCTTGTGAATTTGAACACAGCGCGCGGCCCCAGAACTAATGCTGGCGCACGGTGGCTAGACCAAAGCTGCACGCTGCTTGCCCTGTGAATTTGAACAGAGCGCGCGGCCCCAGAACTAATGCTGGCCCACGGTGGCTAGACCACAGCTGCACGCTGCTTGCCCTGTGAATTTGAACAGAGCGCGCTGCCCGAGAACTAATGCTGGTGCACGGTGGCTAGACCACAGCTGCACGCTGCTTGCCTTGTGAATTAGAACACAGCGCGCGGCCCCAGAACTAATGCTGGCGCACGGTGGCTAGACCACAGCTGCACGCTGCTTGCCTTGTGAATTTGAACAGAGCGCGCAGCCCCAGAACTAATGCTGGCCCACGGTGGCTAGACCACAGCTGCACGCTGCTTGCCTTGTGAATTTGAACAGAGCGCGCGGCCCCAGAACTAATGCTGGCGCACGGAAGCTAGACCACAGCTGCACGCTGCTTGCCTTGTGAATTTGAACAGAGCGCGCTGCCCCAGAACTAATGCTGGCCCACGGTGGCTAGACCACAGCTGCACGCTGCTTGCCTTGTGAATTTGAACAGAGCGCGCAGCCCCAGAACTAATGCTGGCCCACGGTGGCTAGACCACAGCTGCACGCTGCTTGCCTTGTGAATTTGAACAGAGCGCGCAGCCCCAGAACTAATGCTGGCCCACGGTGGCTAGACCACAGCTGCACGCTGCTTGCCTTGTGAATTTGAACAGAGCGCGCAGCCCCAGAACTAATGCTGGCCCACGGTGGCTAGACCACAGCTGCACGCTGCTTGCCTTGTGAATTTGAACAGAGCGCGCTGCCCCAGAACTAATGCTGGCGCACGGTAGCTAGACCACAGCTGCACGCTGCTTGACTTGTGTATTTGAACAGAGCGCGCGGCCCCAGAACTAATGCTGGCGCACGGTGGCTAGACCACAGCTGCACGCTGCTTGACTTGTGTATTTGAACAGAGCGCGCGGCCCCAGAACTAATGCTGGCCCACTGTGGCTAGACCAGAGTTGCACGCTGCTTGACTTGTGTATTTGAACACAGCGCGCTGCCCCAGAACTAATGCTGGCGCACGGTGGCTAGACCACAGCTGCACGCTGCTTGCCTTGTGAATTTGAACAGAGCGCGCGGCCCCAGAACTAATGCTGGCGCACGGTGGCTAGACGACAGCTGCACGCTGCTTGCCTTGTGACATTGAACAGAGCGCACGGCCCCAGAACTAATGCTGGCGCACGGTAACCAGACCACAGCTGCACGCTGCTTGCCTTGTGTATTTGAACAGAGCGCGCGGCCCCAGAACTAATGCTGGCGCACGGAAGTTAGACGTCAGCTGCACGCTGCTTGCCTTGTAATTTGAACACAGCGCACTGCCCCAGAACTAATGCTGGCGCTCGGTAGCTAGACCACAGCTGCACGCTGCTTGCCTTGTGAATTTGAACAGAGCGCGCGGCCCCAGAACTAATTCTGGCGCACGGAAGCTAGACCACAGCTGCACGCTGCTTGCCTTGTGAATTAGAGCACAGCGCACTGCTCCAGAACTAATGCTGGCGCACGGTGGCTAGACCACAGCTGCACGCTGCTTGCCTTGTGAATTTGAACAGAGCGCGCGGCCCCAGAACTAATTCTGGCGCACGGAAGCTAGACCACAGCTGCACGCTGCTTGCCTTGTGAATTTGAACAGAGCGCGCGGCCCCAGAACTAATTCTGGCGCACGGAAGCTAGACCACAGCTGCACGCTGCTTGCCTTGTGAATTTGAACAGAGCGCGCGGCTCCAGAACTAATGCTGGCGCACGGAAGTTAGACGACAGCTGCACGCTGCTTGCCTTGTGAATTTGAACACAGCGCGCTGCCCCAGAGCTAATGCTGGCGCACGGAAGCTAGACGACAGCTACACGCTGCTTGCCTTGTGAATTTGAACAGAGCGCGCGGCCCCAGAACTAATGCTGGTGCACGGTGGCTAGACCACAGCTGCACGTTGCTTGCCTTGTGAATTTGAACAGAGCGCGCTGCCCCAGAACTAATGCTGGCGAACGTTAGCTAGACGACAGCTGCACGTTGCTTGCCTTGTGAATTTGAACAGAGCGCGCGGCCCCAGAACTAATGCTGGCGCACGGAAGTTAAACGACAGCTACACGCTGCTTGCCTTGTGAATTTTGAACACAGCGCGCTGACCCAGAATTAACGCTGGCGCACGGTGGCTAGACGACAGCTGCACGCTGCTTGCCTTGTGAATTTGAACAGAGCGCGCTGCCCCAGAACTAATGCTGGCGCACGGTGGCTAGACCACAGCTGCAAGCTGCTTGCCTTGTGAATTTGAACAGAGCGCGCGGCCCCAGAACTAATGCTGGCGCACGGAAGCTAGACCACAGCTGCACGCTGCTTTCCTTGTGAATTAGAGCACAGCGCACTGCCCCAGAACTAATGCTGGCGCACGGTGGCTAGACGACAGCTGCACGCTGCTTTCCTTGTGAATTAGAGCACAGCGCACTGCCCCAGAACTAATGCTGGCGCACGGAAGCTAGACCACAGCTGCACGCTGCTTTCCTTGTGAATTAGAGCACAGCGCACTGCCCCAGAACTAATGCTGGCGCACGGTAACCAGACGACAGCTGCACGCTGCTTGCCTTGTGTGTTTGAACACAGCACGCGGCCCCAGAACTAATACTGGCGCTCGGTAGCTAGACGACAGTTGCACGCTGCTTGCCTTGTGTATTTGAACACAACACGCGGCTCCAGAACTAATGCTGGCGCACGGGAACCAGACGACAGCTGCACGCTGCTTGCCTTGTGTATTTGAACACAACACGCGGCTCCAGAACTAATGCTGAAGCACGGTAACCAGACGACAGTTGCACGCTGCTTGCCTTGTGTATTTGAACACAACACGCGGCCCCAGAACTAATGCTGGCGCACGGTAACCAGACGACAGCTGCACGCTGCTTGCCTTGTGTATTTGAACACAACACGCGGCTCCAGAACTAATGCTGGCGCACGGTAACCAGACGACAGCTGCACGCTGCTTGCCTTGTGTATTTGAACACAACACGCGGCTCCAGAACTAATGCTGGCGCACGGTAACCAGACGACAGCTGCACGCTGCTTGCCTTGTGTATTTGAACACAACACGCGGCTCCAGAACTAATGCTGGCGCACGGTAACCAGACGACAGCTGCACGCTGCTTGCCTTGTGTATTTGAACACAACACGCGGCTCCAGAACTAATGCTGGCGCACGGTATCCAGACGACAGTTGCACGCTGCTTGCTTTGTGTATTTGAACACAACACGCGGCTCCAGAACTAATGCTGGCGCACGGTAACCAGACGACAGTTGCACGCTGCTCTCCTTGTGTATTTGAACACAGCACGTGGCCCCAGAACTAATGCTGGCGCACGGTAACCAGACGACAGTTGCACGCTGCTTGCTTTGTGTATTTGAACACAACACGCGGCCCCAGAACTAATGCTGGCGCACGGTAACCAGACGACAGCTGCACGCTGCTTGCCTTGTGTATTTGAACACAGCACGCGGCCCCAGAACTAATGCTGGCGCACGGTAACCAGACGACAGCTGCACGCTGCTTGCCTTGTGTATTTGAACACAACACGCGGCCATAGAACTGATGCTGGCGCACGGTAACCAGACGACATCTGCACGCTGCTTGCCTTGTGTATTTGAACACAACACGCGGCTCCAGAACTAACGCTGGCGCACGGTAACCAGACGACAGCTGCACGCTGCTTGCCTTGTGTATGTGAACACAGCACGCGGCCCCAGAACTAATTCTGGCGCACGGTGGCTAGACCACAGCTGCACGCTGCTTGCCTTGTGAATTAGAGCACAGCGCACTGCTCCAGAACTAATGCTGGCGAACGGAAGCTAGACCACAGCTGCACGCTGCTTGCCTTGTGAATTTGAACAGAGCGCGCGGCCCCAGAACTAATTCTGGCGCACGGAAGTTAGACGACAGCTGCACGCTGCTTGCCTTGTGAATTTGAACACAGCGCGCTGCCCCAGAGCTAATGCTGGCGCACGGAAGCTAGACGACATCTACACGCTGCTTGCCTTGTGAATTTGAACAGAGCGCGCGGCCCCAGAACTAATGCTGGTGCACGGTGGCTAGACCACAGCTGCACGTTGCTTGCCTTGTGTATTTGAACAGAGCGCGTGGCCCCAGAACTAATGCTGGCGCACGATAGCTAGACCACAGCTGCACGCTGCTTGCCTTGTGAATTTGAACAGAGCGCGCTTCCCCAGAACTAATGCTGGCGCACGGTGGCTAGACGACAGCTGCACGCTGCTTGCCTTGTGAATTAGAGCACAGCGCGCTGCCCCAGAACTAATGCTGGCGCACGGAGGCTAGACGACAGCTGCACGCTGCTTGCCTTGTAATTTGAACAGAGCGCGCTGTCCCAGAACTAATGCTGACGCACGGTAGCTAGACCACAGCTGCACGCTGCTTGCCTTGTGAATTAGAGCACAGCGCGCTGCCCCAGAACTAATGCTGGCGCACGGAGGCTAGACGACAGCTGCACGCTGCTTGCCTTGTAATTTGAACAGAGCGCGCAGCCCCAGAACTAATGCTAGCGCACGGAAGCTAGACCACAGCTACACGCTGCTTGCCTTGTGAATTTGAACAGAGCGCGCTGCCCCAGAACTAATGCTGGCGCACGGTGGTTAGACGACAGCTGCACGCTGCTTGCCTTGTGTATTTGAACAGAGCGCGCGGCCCCAGAACTAATGCTAGCGCACGGAAGATAGACCACAGCTGCACGCTGCTTGCCTTGTGAATTTGAACAGAGCGCGCTGCCCCAGAACTAATGCTGGCACACGGTGGCTAGACGACAGCTGCACGCTGCTTGCCTTGTGAATTTGAACACAGCGCGCTGCCCCAGAACTAATGCTGGCGCACGGTGGCTAGAACACAGCTGCACGCTGCTTGCCTTGTGAATTTGAACACAGCGCGCGGCCCCAGAACTAATGCTGGCGCACGGTGGCTAGACCACAGCTGCACGCTGCTTGCCCTGTGAATTTGAACAGAGCGCGCGGCCCCAGAACTAATGCTGGCCCACGGTGGCTAGACCACAGCTGCACGCTGCTTGCCTTGTGAATTTGAACACAGCGCGCGGCCCCAGAACTAATGCTGGCGCACGGTAACCAGACGACAGCTGCACGCTGCTTGCCTTGTGTATTTGAACAGAGCGCGCGGCCCCAGAATTAATGCTGGCGCACGGAAGCTAGACCACAGCTGCACGCTGCTTGCCTTGTGAATTTGAACAGAGCGCGCGGCCCCGGAACTAATGCTGGCGCACGGAAGCTAGACCACAGCTGCACGCTGCTTGCCTTGTGAATTTGAACAGAGCCCGCGGCCCCAGAACTAATGCTGGCGCACGGTGGCTAGACCACAGCTGCACGCTGCTTGCCCTGTGAATTTGAACAGAGCGCGCGGCCCCAGAACTAATGCTGGCCCACGGTGGCTATACCACAGCTGCACGCTGCTTGCCCTGTGAATTTGAACAGAGCGCGCTGCCCGAGAACTAATGCTGGTGCACGGTGGCTAGACCACAGCTGCACGCTGCTTGCCTTGTGAATTTGAACACAGCGCGCGGCCCCAGAACTAATGCTGGCGCACGGTGGCTAGACCACAGCTGCACGCTGCTTGCCTTGTGAATTTGAACAGAGCGCGCAGCCCCAGAACTAATGCTGGCCCACGGTGGCTAGACCACAGCTGCACGCTGCTTGCCTTGTGAATTTGAACAGAGCGCGCGGCCCCAGAACTAATGCTGGCGCACGGAAGCTAGACCACAGCTGCACGCTGCTTGCCTTGTGAATTTGAACAGAGCGCGCAACCCCAGAACTAATGCTGGCCCACGGTGGCTAGACCACAGCTGCACCCTGCTTGCCTTGTGAATTTGAACAGAGCGCGCGGCCCCAGAACTAATGCTGGCGCACGGAAGCTAGACCACAGCTGCACGCTGCTTGCCTTGTGAATTTGAACAGAGCGCGCTGCCCCAGAACTAATGCTGGCCCACGGTGGCTAGACCACAGCTGCACGCTGCTTGCCTTGTGAATTTGAACAGAGCGCGCAGCCCCAGAACTAATGCTGGCCCACGGTGGCTAGACCACAGCTGCACGCTGCTTGCCTTGTGAATTTGAACAGAGCGCGCAGCCCCAGAACTAATGCTGGCCCACGGTGGCTAGACCACAGCTGCACGCTGCTTGCCTTGTGAATTTGAACAGAGCGCGCAGCCCCAGAACTAATGCAGGCCCACGGTGGCTAGACCACAGCTGCACGCTGCTTGCCTTGTGAATTTGAACAGAGCGCGCTGCCCCAGAACTAATGCTGGCTCACGGTAGCTAGACCACAGCTGCACGCTGCTTGACTTGTGTATTTGAACAGAGCGCGCGGCCCCAGAACTAATGCTGGCGCACGGTGGCTAGACCACAGCTGCACGCTGCTTGACTTGTGTATTTGAACAGAGCGCGCGGCCCCAGAACTAATGCTTGCCCACGGTGGCTAGACCACAGTTGCACGCTGCTTGACTTGTGTATTTGAACACAGCGCGCTGCCCCAGAACTAATGCTGGCGCACGGTGGCTAGACCACAGCTGCACGCTGCTTGCCTTGTGAATTTGAACAGAGCGCGTGGCCCCAGAACTAATGCTGGCGCACGGTGGCTAGACGACAGCTGCACGCTGCTTGCCTTGTGACATTGAACAGAGCGCACGGCCCCAGAACTAATGCTGGCGCACGGTAACCAGACGACAGCTGCACGCTGCTTGCCTTGTGTATTTGAACAGAGCGCGCGGCCCCAGAACTAATGCTGGCGCACGGAAGTTAGACGTCAGCTGCACGCTGCTTGCCTTGTAATTTGAACACAGCGCACTGCCCCAGAACTAATGCTGGCGCTCGGTAGCTAGACCACAGCTGCACGCTGCTTGCCTTGTGAATTTGAACAGAGCGCGCGGCCCCAGAACTAATTCTGGCGCACGGAAGCTAGACCACAGCTGCACGCTTCTTGCCTTGTGAATTAGAGCACAGCGCACTGCTCCAGAACTAATGCTGGCGCACGGTGGCTAGACCACAGCTGCACGCTGCTTGCCTTGTGAATTTGAACAGAGCGCGCGGCCCCAGAACTAATTCTGGCGCACGGAAGCTAGACCACAGCTGCACGCTGCTTGCCTTGTGAATTTGAACAGAGCGCGCGGCCCCAGAACTAATTCTGGCGCACGGAAGCTAGACCACAGCTGCATGCTGCTTGCCTTGTGAATTTGAACAGAGCGCGCGGCTCCAGAAATAATTCTGGCTCACGGAAGCTAGACCACAGCTGCACGCTGCTTGCCTTGTGAATTTGAACAGAGCGCGCGGCCCCAGAACTAATGCTGGTGCACGGTGGCTAGACCACAGCTGCACGTTGCTTGCCTTGTGAATTTGAACAGAGCGCGCTGCCCCAGAACTAATGCTGGCGCACGTTAGCTAGACGACAGCTGCACGTTGCTTGCCTTGTGAATTTGAACAGAGCGCGCGGCCCCAGAACTAATGCTGGCGCACGGAAGTTAAACGACAGCTACACGCTGCTTGCCTTGTGAATTTTGAACACAGCGCGCTGACCCAGAACTAACGCTGGCGCACGGTGGCTAGACGACAGCTGCACGCTGCTTGCCTTGTGAATTTGAACAGAGCGCGCTGCCCCAGAACTAATGCTGGCGCACGGTGGCTAGACCACAGCTGCAAGCTGCTTTCCTTGTGAATTTGAACAGAGCGCGCGGCCCCAGAACTAATGCTGGCGCACGGAAGCTAGACCACAGCTGCACGCTGCTTTCCTTGTGAATTAGAGCACAGCGCACTGCCCCAGAACTAATGCTGGCGCACGGTGGCTGTACGACAGCTGCACGCTGCTTTCCTTGTGAATTAGAGCACAGCGCACTGCCCCAGAACTAATGCTGGCGCACGGAAGCTAGACCACAGCTGCACGCTGCTTTCCTTGTGAATTAGAGCACAGCGCACTGCCCCAGAACTAATGCTGGCGCACAGTGGCTAGACGACAGCTGCACGCTGCTTGCCTTGTGAATTTGAACAGAGCGCGCGGCCCCAGAACTAATGCTGGCGCACGATAACTAGACGACAGCTGCACGCTGCTTGCCTTGTGTATTTGAACAGAGCGCGCGGCTCCAGAACTAATGCTGGTGCACGGTGGCTAGACCACAGCTGCACGCTGCTTGCCTTGTGTATTTGAACAGAGCGCGCGGCCCCAGAACTAATGCTGGCGCACGGAAGCTAGACGACAGCTGCACGCTCCTTGCCTTGTGTATTTGAACAGAGCGCGCGGCCCCAGAACTATAGATGTATTTTCCAGAGTTGGAATCTGACATTTCGGCGGAGAACCGTTGAACTAAAGACAGCGTTGCCACGTATGCTATTAGCCACCAAGTGCGTACTTTCACCCTCCCGTTCTTTTAATCATGCTCATAATATCATTAACACCGTTATTACATTTATTACATTTTTACTCAGATGGTTTTCAAAAATCTTAAACAAAGCAATGCTTAAAACTGCTCGGTGTACATTGTACAATGCAATCATAGCCTGTCAAATTGAGGAGAGGCCTAAAATATTGTAATGAATAGCAATAGCAATATTATGAATAGCCTACTATCATAAAGCAAAAATGTTCAAAGCGAAAGGACAACACGTGATTGTTTCCGTGTTATTTAGCAATTTATATCTCCTGTAGAATAAGTTTCAAGGCACAAGAAACACATAAATGTATTACAAAACATACGTTTATTGTAGAGGCTATTAACTCACCCGTTAGAAGTCAGAAGCTAATCACTGGGAATAGGCTCTATCCCATCCATATCATCATCATCCTGGTCCTGACCGTCACTGGATCCCGCACTGGTGGATGAGGAATCGCCGAGGGAAATTATGAGGTCGTCCATAGCTGTGTCAATAACACCTTCACGTTCTCGCGCTTCGCTTCACTCTTTCCACATGCGACACCACCTTCGCCCAGATTTCAGCTGTCAACACCCCCATCCTAATCGCAACCTATGCTGCCAAGATCTGTACCATGGAAAAAGTTGTCCAACCCCTCGCGTCACCACTCGCAAACAAAAAGAAAGCTAACCTTAATCTAATTCAAACGAACGAAAGCTTAAACTTACACCATTACGAATAGAAGGAGAAAGTGAGAATACTCCTGAATTTCAAGCGCGCCCCGCCAGGCAGCGCTAGAGTGGGCAAGTTCCACACTGCCGGGATCAGCTGGTCTTAGGGATGGTGCTAAGGGAAACGAATTACTTTGTAACTACGAGTAATACTCTTTTAAAAAGCAATTCACGGTTACAATTAAAATAGCATGGCAGGGCCCAATGGAAAATATAATTCACGGAAATAACTACGGTCTTCATTACATGTTGCGGATCGCTCCGATTCCTGGAGTATACAGACACAGAATAAAAAAAACATAATCCCCAGCATATTAAACAAGCACATATAAACTATTTAAAGTAACACTCTACTTACCAATTCATTTTGTTGGCTACTGGATTTTCGAAAGCATGCGTGAAGACTTGGCGTATGTTCGAGATTGCAAATCTCCTTTGTTATATTGCAAATCGCGGCGGATTTCCTTCGTTCTGAAGAAAAATCGGCACTTCATATAATTATAAACAAGTCTGGGGATAATATCCATGACATGATGAAGACAGCAGCCGGCTCCTGAAGGATCAACTGAAATTGTTTCTATGGAATCGATACAATCAAAAAATATTTCGCTCCACATCGATTTTGAGGTTAATTTTCCTGAACAATGTTCACTGAACCGTAGTCCTTTATTTCGGCAAGAACTGAACATTTACTTAGATTATTCTCACGTAGATAATGAGCACAGGGCGAACACTTAATAAATTTAGAAGAGTGCTTAACAACATAACCAGCCAAATATAAACCCTTATCAATCGAAGAGTTTCGAACTGCGCTGTCAAATTCAGGTACCGAGCTTCCCCAGTCTTCGATATTTACTGCATCTTCAACCACATATTTTTTTCTTAATGGAAGTTTCAACTGATTCCTTCACTGTCTTGTTATGCACCTCCATATTCCGGGCTAATATACGCATCTGATTAACATACGAGGTCAAGATCTGCTCCCGTTTAGGTTCACTATTTCCACCAACGTATATGCATTGAAATGAAGGAAATCTATTGTTGATGGATGATCATCTGAACTGAAAGATCGCATAATTCCGAAGTGCCGTTCCTAGGGATCCTGAGTGAGCTTTCCTGTCAACACATACTTATAACCTTTCTCCCAAAGCCATTCACACATCTCCAAAGTACTCTGTAGGGTTACTACTAGTGATTCCAAGGTTCTGTTGGAGGCAAAGGTGTTATTGGTAGATCTCACGGTCTGAAGAAAATTAACAACAGCTGTATGAGAAGGTGAACTTTTACGAAGAGCCTGAGACGGAATGAATGCATTTAGTGCATCAGAAACAACATTTATATATTAGGTTTACTGGTAAATGTCTCAGTGTCCTCACTACCTTGAAATCCCGCCAGTCCCATTTCTCGATAAAATTTAATACCTTTGGCAACACTGTCACTGAAAAGTTGGAATGCAAACCTAGCATTCATTCTCTGGAAAGATTATGGGTCTAAATGAGCAACTGTCAGTTTAGGGCAGGCTCTAAGTCCAGCATACCCTGAGAGATCTTCTTTGAACAGTTCCCTATAAAAATTGAAATCAATAATTTTGTCATTATAGTGAAGTTCTACTTTATCATGAAAGTGGTTTCTTAAGCATTTCAATACATGAACGAAGTCGGAGAAAGCCCAGATCTTTCTCGTAACATCTGCAGGATTAAGGATGTGAGGTTGTAGAGAGGTTGTCTTGCCACCTACTCCTAACGAATTCAAGGCCATTTTATTTGATTGACTACCATCACAATTAAACCCAACCACCCTCGCCCCAGCCTCTTCTAACTGCAAAATCACCTGTATTAGAATTTTTGCGAGAATATCCCCTGGAGTAGCATTTCTGCTTGCATAAACAGAAACTGGCTGCACCAAATTATGCATGAATGGTACGAACATGAACACTAGAGCGTGATTTGCTAGTACGTTCTTTTGGAGGTCAGGTGTGTGTTCACCTAAATCTACTAATCCATCTACTTGATGAGAAAAACTATTAAACTGGATTTCTTCTCTTAGCTTCACTTCATCAAAAATTACAACACCGTAACGTGAATTATCATTCTTTTCTTCCTTAAAATAGTCTGAAATAGCATTTATACTATGCGTATTAACTCCATAAGGGCACTTATGTCCTTTACAAAGTTTTCTCAAGTGACTTTCTGAAGGCAGAGGAAAGAGATTATGTCGCCGACAATGACGGAATCCTTTCGGTGATTTTATTCTCAACAATAAACTCTCTAAAATGAATTCGTTGCTGTACCTCATTCCATTGGGAGATTTTACCTGGCATTTCTTGAGCATAGTGTCTATTATCATCTTTTCCTTCTTCGTTATCTTTGTAATTAAATGCCTGTGAATTTCGAACCTGCTTATCCAGGAAATTAATTCTCGATTTTGCTTAGTTGAGGCAGGATCTAACGCGAATTAAATTACGGTTAGCATTCTTTATGCGCCTTTTGAGCAATATTATCGTCTTTTCAGCATCAGTAAGTACACTAGAATGACCCAAATTCTTATCAACATTAGACTGACCTTTTAATGCCTCATTCGTTGCTCCACTCCCATCTTCAATCTTCTTTCTTCTTTTTCTGGTGGTGTCGAGATTCTTTTTCCTGTTGGGAGCTTTACGGGACTTATTCTCACATGACAGTACTTCGGTAAATTAGGGGGAAATGAGGCACTGCTCCAGGAAGTAACTTCCACCTCACACAAGAGATTTCCACTTCTTCACCATTCACTATACAATTATCTGATTTTACTATCAAATCATCAGAGAAATGAATTTGACAAATTCTACTACTTCGCGTTAACTCCGCATCCTTTCGTGGAATAGCTCTGGCCCATTTTTCAAATTGATTTGTATCCTTCGGTGGTGAAAAAAATCGTATATCGTCAACTACTCTGCCATACCCTGACTTACAGCCAGGCACTAAAGAGTACGGAATGTTGAACTATTAAATTAACAAAGCCGCATAAGAAATATGTTTGAAGTTCACAAAACACAAAACGCTGATGTACACAAGACTCAATGAATTGAATGTAAGAAATGAAAGCAAGGAAATTTTTATTTAATTCACACAAATATCTCACACAGTAACTTCTCCCACACTTTTCTAAGACCCGGCTCGACCCAAGAACAGGACACGTTGTTGGACATTATCGCTTGCAGTGCTTGTAGCGGCGGGACCACAAACTACCATGCTATAATGGCGGAGTCCTCACACTAGGTCCTTCTATTCGTCATGCTTACACTAACACTATATAACGGACACTAATGAATTATAAATATAGGTATAAAGTGTAAATAAGTAGACTATAAATCCTACACGAAAAAGTAATTAACTAATTAATTCAAAACAATTATAATGCAGCAAGGTCAGTGTGCACACTGGAAGCAACCAAACAAGTGACTGGTCAAGCGACAAGCACGTGGCCAAATAGCGTCATTCAAGTTGGCAGCGCTGTATGCTTCCCATGGCAACAAGCCTTGCGAGCGATCTAGTCGTCAACTGTTTTTGCCCAGTGGCGCCGTACTGTCAGATTCTAACTCTGAATAATACAACTGTAATGCTGGCGCACGGTAACCAGACGACAGCTGGACGCTGCTTGCCTTGTGAATTTGAACAGAGCGCACGGCCCCAGAACTAATGCTGGCCCACGGTGGCTAGACGACAGCTGCACGCTGCTTGCCTTGTGTATTTGAACACAGCGCGCGGCTCCAGAACTAATGCTGGCGCACGGTAACCAGACGACAGCTGCACGCTGCTTGCCTTGTGTATTTGAACACAACACGCGGCCCCAGAACTAATGCTGGCGCACGGTAACCAGACGACAGTTGCACGCTGCTTGCCTTGTGTATTTGAATACCACACGCGGCCCCAGAACTAATGCTGGCGCACGGTAACCAGACGACAGCTGCACACTGCTTGCCTTGTGTATTTGAACACAACACGCGGCTCCAGAAATAATGCTGGCGCACGGTAACCAGACGACAGCTGCACGCTGCTTGCCTTGTGTATTTGAACACAGCGCGCGGCTCCAGAACTAATGCTGGCCCACAGTGGCTAGACGACAGCTGCATGCTGCTTGCCTTGTGTATTTGAACACAACACGCGACCCCAGAACTAATGCTGGCGCACGGTAACCAGACGACAGCTGCACGCTGCTTGCCTTGTGTATTTGAACACAACACGCGGCTCCAGAACTAATGCTGGCGCACGGTAACCAGACGACAGCTGCACGCTGCTTGCCATGTGTATTTGAACACAACACGCGGCCCCAGAACTAATGCTGGTGCACGGTAACCAGACGACAGCTGCACGCTGCTTGCCTTGTGTATTTGAACACAACACGCGGCTCCAGAACTAATGCTGGCACACGGTAGCTAGACGACAGCTGCACGCTGCTTGCCTTGTGTATTTGAACACAACACGCGGCTCCAGAAATAATCCTGGCGCACGGTAACCAGACGACAGCTGCTCGCTGCTTGCCTTGTGTATTTGAACACAGCGCGCGGCTCCAGAACTAATGCTGGCGCACGGTAACCAGACGACAGCTGCACGCTACTTGCCTTGTGTATTTGAACACAACACGCGGCTCCAGAACTAATGCTGGCGCACGGTAACCAGACGACAGCTGCACGCTGCTTGCCTTGTGTATTTGAACACCACACGCGGCCCCAGAACTAATGCTGGCGCACGGTAACCAGACGACAGCTGCACGCTGCTTGCCTTGTGTATTTGAACACAACACGCGGCCCCAGAACTAATGCTGGTGCACGGTAACCAGACGACAGCTGCCCGCTGCTTGCCTTGTGTATTTAAACACAACACGCGGCTCCCGAACTAATGCTGGCGCACGGTAGCTAGACGACAGCTGCACGCTGCTTGCCTTGTGTATTTGAACACAACACGCGGCTCCAGAAATAATGCTGGCGCACGGTAACCAGACGACAGCTGCAAGCTGCTTGCCTTGTGTATTTGAACACAGCGCGCGGCTCCAGAACTAATGCTGGCGCACGGTAACCAGACGACAGGTGCACGCTGCTTGCCTTGTGTATTTGAACACAACACGCGGCTCCAGAACTAATGCTGGCGCACGGTAACCAGACGACAGCTGCACGCTGCTTGCCTTGTGTATTTGAACACAACACGCGGCCCCAGAACTAATGCTGGTGCACGGTAACCAGACGACAGCTGCACGCTGCTTGCCTTGTGTATTTGAACACAACACGCGGCTCCAGAACTAATGCTGGCGCACGGTAACCAGACGACAGCTGCACGCTGCTTGCCTTGTGTATTTGAACACAACACGCGGCCCCAGAAATAATGCTGGCGCACGGCAGCTAGACGACAGCTGCACGCTGCTTGCCTTGTGTATTTGAACACAGCACGCGGCCCCAGAACAAATGCTGGCGCACGGTAACCAGACGACAGTTGCACGCTGCTTGCCTTGTGTATTTGAACACAACACGCGGCTACAGAACTAATGCTGGCGCACGGTAACCAGACGACAGCTGCACGCTGCTTGCCTTGTGTATTTGAACACAACACGCGGCTCCAGAACTAACGCTGGCGCACGGTAACCAGACGACAGCTGCACGCTTCTTGCCTTGTGTATTTGAACACAACACGCGGCTCCAGAACTAATGCTGGCGCACGGTAGCTAGACGACAGCTGCACGCTGCTTGCCTTGTGTATTTGAACACAACACGCGGCCCCAGAACTAATGCTGGCGCACGGTAACCAGACGACAGCTGCACGCTGCTTGCCTTGTGTATTTGAACACAACACGCGGCTCCAGAAATAATGCTGGCGCACGGTAACCAGACGACAGCTGCACGCTGCTTGCCTTGTGTATTTGAACACAACACGCGGCTCCAGAACTAATGCTGGCGCACGGTAACCAGACGACAGCTGCACACTGCTTGCCTTGTGTATTTGAACACAACACGCGGCTCCAGAAATAATGCTGGCGCACGGTAACCAGACGACAGCTGCACGCTGCTTGCCTTGTGTATTTGAACACAGCGCGCGGCTCCAGAACTAATGCTGGCCCACGGTGGCTAGACGACAGCTGCACGCTGCTTGCCTTGTGTATTTGAACACAACACGCGGCCCCAGAACTAATGCTGGCGCACGGTAACCAGACGACAGCTGCACGCTGCTTGCCTTGTGTATTTGAACACAACACGCGGCTCCAGAACTAATGCTGGCGCACGGTAACCAGACGACAGCTGCACGCTGCTTGCCATGTGTATTTGAACACAACACGCGGCCCCAGAACTAATGCTGGTGCACGGTAACCAGACGACAGCTGCACGCTGCTTGCCTTGTGTATTTGAACACAACACGCGGCTCCAGAACTAATGCTGGCGCACGGTAGCTAGACGACAGCTGCACGTTGCTTGCCTTGTGTATTTGAACACAACTCGCGGCTCCAGAAATAATGCTGGCGCACGGTAACCAGACGACAGCTGCACGCTGCTTGCCTTGTGTATTTGAACACAGCGCGCGGCTCCAGAACTAATGCTGGCGCACGGTAACCAGACGACAGCTGCACGCTGCTTGCCTTGTGTATTTGAACACAACACGCGGCTCCAGAACTAATGCTGGCGCACGGTAACCAGACGACAGCTGCACGCTGCTTGCCTTGTGTATTTGAACACAACACGCGGCCCCAGAAATAATGCTGGCGCACGGCAGCTAGACGACAGCTGCACGCTGCTTGCCTTGAGTATTTGAACACAGCACGCGGCCCCAGAACAAATGCTGGCGCACGGTAACCAGACGACAGTTGCACGCTGCTTGCCTTGTGTATTTGAACACAACACGCGGCTACAGAACTAATGCTGGCGCACGGTAACCAGACGACAGCTGCACGCTGCTTGCCTTGTGTATTTGAACACAACACGCGGCTCCAGAACTAACGCTGGCGCACGGTAACCAGACGACAGCTGCACGCTTCTTGCCTTGTGTATTTGAACACAACACGCGGCTCCAGAACTAATGCTGGCGCACGGTAGCTAGACGACAGCTGCACGCTGCTTGCCTTGTGTATTTGAACACAACACGCGGCCCCAGAACTAATGCTGGCGCACGGTAACCAGACGACAGCTGCACGCTGCTTGCCTTGTGTATTTGAACACAACACGCGGCTCCAGAAATAATGCTGGCGCACGGTAACCAGACGACAGCTGCACGCTGCTTGCCTTGTGTATTTGAACACAACACGCGGCTCCAGAACTAATGCTGGCGCACGGTAACCAGACGACAGCTGCACACTGCTTGCCTTGTGTATTTGAACACAACACGCGGCTCCAGAAATAATGCTGGCGCACGGTAACCAGACGACAGCTGCACGCTGCTTGCCTTGTGTATTTGAACACAGCGCGCGGCTCCAGAACTAATGCTGGCCCACGGTGGCTAGACGACAGCTGCACGCTGCTTGCCTTGTGTATTTGAACACAACACGCGGCCCCAGAACTAATGCTGGCGCACGGTAACCAGACGACAGCTGCACGCTGCTTGCCTTGTGTATTTGAACACAACACGCGGCTCCAGAACTAATGCTGGCGCACGGTAACCAGACGACAGCTGCACGCTGCTTGCCATGTGTATTTGAACACAACACGCGGCCCCAGAACTAATGCTGGTGCACGGTAACCAGACGACAGCTGCACGCTGCTTGCCTTGTGTATTTGAACACAACACGCGGCTCCAGAACTAATGCTGGCGCACGGTAGCTAGACGACAGCTGCACGCTGCTTGCCTTGTGTATTTGAACACAACTCGCGGCTCCAGAAATAATGCTGGCGCACGGTAACCAGACGACAGCTGCACGCTGCTTGCCTTGTGTATTTGAACACAGCGCGCGGCTCCAGAACTAATGCTGGCGCACGGTAACCAGACGACAGCTGCACGCTGCTTGCCTTGTGTATTTGAACACAACACGCAGCTCCAGAACTAATGCTGGCGCACGGTAACCAGACGACAGCTGCACGCTGCTTGCCTTGTGTATTTGAACACCAGACGCGGCCCCAGAACTAATGCTGGCGCACGGTAACCAGACGACAGCTGCACGCTGCTTGCCTTGTGTATTTGAACACAACACGCGGCCCCAGAACTAATGCTGGTGCACGGTAACCAGACGACAGCTGCCCGCTGCTTGCCTTGTGTATTTAAACACAACACGCGGCTCCAGAACTAATGCTGGCGCACGGTAGCTAGACGACAGCTGCACGCTGCTTGCCTTGTGTATTTGAACACAACACGCGGCTCCAGAAATAATGCTGGCGCACGGTAACCAGACGACAGCTGCACGCTGCTTGCCTTGTGTATTTGAACACAGCGCGCGGCTCCAGAACTAATGCTGGCGCACGGTAACCAGACGACAGCTGCACGCTGCTTGCCTTGTGTATTTGAACACAACACGCGGCTCCAGAACTAATGCTGGCGCACAGTAACCAGACGACAGCTGCACGCTGCATGCCTTGTGTATTTGAACACAACACGCGGCCACAGAACTAATGCTGGTGCACGATAACCAGACGACAGCTGCACGCTGCTTGCCTTGTGTATTTGAACACAACACGCGGCTCCAGAACTAATGCTGGCGCACGGTAACCCGACGACAGCTGCACGCTGCTTGCCTTGTGTATTTGAACACAACACGCGGCCCCAGAACTAATGCTGGCGCACGGTAACCAGACGACAGCAGCACGCTGCTTGCCTTGTGTATTTGAACACAACACGCGGCCCCAGAACTAATGCTGGCGCACGGTAACCAGACGACAGTTGCACGCTGCTTGCCTTGTGTATTTGAACACAACACGCGGCAACAGAACTAATGCTGGCGCACGGTAACCAGACGACAGCTGCACGCTGCTTGCCTTGTGTATTTGAACACAACACGCGGCTCCAGAACTAACGCTGGCGCACGGTAACCAGACGACAGCTGCACGCTTCTTGCCTTGTGTATTTGAACACAACACGCGGCTCCAGAACTAATGCTGGCGCACGGTAGCTAGACGACAGCTGCACGCTGCTTGCCATGTGTATTTGAACACAACACGCGGCCCCAGAACTAATGCTGGCGCACGGTAACCAGACGACAGCTGCACGCTGCTTGCCTTGTGTATTTGAGCACAACACGCGGCTCCAGAACTAATGCTGGCGCACGGTAACCAGATGACAGCTGCACGCTGCTTGCCTTGTGTATTTGAACACAACACGCGGCCCCAGAACTAATGCTGGCGCACGGTAACCAGACGACAGCTGCACGCTGCTTGCCTTGTGTATTTGAACACAGCACGCGGCCCTAGAACTAATACTGGCGCACGGTAACCAGACGACAGCTGCACGCTGCTTGCCTTGTGTATTTGAACACAACACGCGGCTCCAGAACTAATGCTGGCGCACGGTAACCAGACGACAGCTGCACGCTGCTTGCCTTGTGTATTTGAACACAACACGCGGCTCCAGAACTAATGCTGGAGCACGGTAACCAGACGACAGCTGCACGCTGCTTGCCTTGTGTATTTGAACACAACACGCGGCTCCAGAACTAATGCTGGCGCACGGTAACCAGACGACAGCTGCACGCTGCTTGCCTTGTGTATTTGAACACAACACGCGGCTCCAGAACTAATGCTGGCGCACGGTAACCAGACGACAGCTGCACGCTGCTTGCCTTGTGTATTTGAACACAACACGCGGCACCAGAACTAATGCTGGCGCACGGTAGCTAGACGACAGCTGCACGCTGCTTGCCTTGTGTATTTGAACACAACACGCGGCACCAGAACTAATGCTGGCGCACGGTAACAAGACGACAGCTGCACGCTGCTTGCCTTGTGTATTTGAACACAACACGCGGCACCAGAACTAATGCTGGCGCACGGTAACCAGACGACAGCTGCTCGCTGCTTGCCTTGTGTATTTGAACACAGCGCGCGGCTCCAGAACTAATGCTGGCGCACGGTAACCAGACGACAGCTGCACGCTGCTTGCCTTGTGTATTTGAACACAACACGCGGCTCCAGAACTAATGCTGGCGCACGGTAACCAGACGACAGCTGCACGCTGCTTGCCTTGTGTATTTGAACACAACACGCGGCACCAGAACTAATGCTGGCGCACGGTAGCTAGACGACAGCTGCACGCTGCTTGCCTTGTATATTTGAACACAACACGCGGCACCAGAACTAATGCTGGCGCACGGTAACCAGACGACAGCTGCACGCTGCTTGCCTTGTGTATTTGAATACAACACGCGGCACCAGAACTAATGCTGGCGCACGGTAACCAGACGACAGCTGCTCGCTGCTTGCCTTGTGTATTTGAACACAACACGCGGCTCCAGAAATAATGCTGGCGCACGGTAACCAGACGACAGCTGCACGCTGCTTGCCTTGTGTATTTGAACACCACACGCGGCCCCAGAACTAACGCTGGCGCACGGTAGCTAGACGACAGCTGCACGCTGCTTGCCTTGTGTATTTGAACACAACACGCGGCCCCAGAACTAATGCTGGCGCACGGTAACCAGACGACAGCTGCACGCTGCTTGCCTTGTGTATTTGAACACAACACGCGGCTCCAGAACTAATGCTGGCGCACGGTAACCAGATGACAGCTGCACGCTGCTTGCCTTGTGTATTTGAACACAACACGCGGCCCCAGAACTAATGCTGGCGCACGGTAACCAGACGACAGCTGCACGCTGCTTGCCTTGTGTATTTGAACACAGCACGCGGCCCTAGAACTAATACTGGCGCACGGTAACCAGACGACAGCTGCACGCTGCTTGCCTTGTGTATTTCAACACAACACGCGGCTCCAGAACTAATGCTGGCGCACGGTAACCAGACGACAGCTGCACGCTGCTTGCCTTGTGTATTTGAACACAACACGCGGCTCCAGAACTAATGCTGGAGCACGGTAACCAGACGACAGCTGCACGCTGCTTGCCTTGTGTATTTGAACACAACACGCGGCTCCAGAACTAATGCTGGCGCACGGTAACCAGACGACAGCTGCACGCTGCTTGCCTTGTGTATTTGAACACAACACGCGGCTCCAGAACTAATGCTGGCGCACGGTAACCAGACGACAGCTGCACGCTGCTTGCCTTGTGTATTTGAACACAACACGCGGCACCAGAACTAATGCTGGCGCACGGTAGCTAGACGACAGCTGCACGCTGCTTGCCTTGTGTATTTGAACACAACACGCGGCAACAGAACTAATGCTGGCGCACGGTAACAAGACGACAGCTGCACGCTGCTTGCCTTGTGTATTTGAACACAACACGCGGCACCAGAACTAATGCTGGCGCATGGTAACCAGACGACAGCTGCTCGCTGCTTGCCTTGTGTATTTGAACACAGCGCGCGGCTCCAGAACTAATGCTGGCGCACGGTAACCAGACGACAGCTGCACGCTGCTTGCCTTGTGTATTTGAACACAACACGCGGCTCCAGAACTAATGCTGGCGCACGGTAACCAGACGACAGCTGCACGCTGCTTGCCTTGTGTATTTGAACACAACACGCGGCACCAGAACTAATGCTGGCGCACGGTAGCTAGACGACAGCTGCACGCTGCTTGCCTTGTGTATTTGAACACAACACGCAGCACCAGAACTAATGCTGGCGCACGGTAACCAGACGACAGCTGCACGCTGCTTGCCTTGTGTATTTGAATACAACACGCGGCACCAGAACTAATGCTGGCGCACGGTAACCAGACGACAGCTGCTCGCTGCTTGCCTTGTGTATTTGAACACAACACGCGGCTCCAGAAATAATGCTGGCGCACGGTAACCAGACGACAGCTGCACGCTGCTTGCCTTGTGTATTTGAACACCACACGCGGCCCCAGAACTAACGCTGGCGCACGGTAAACAGACGACAGCTGCTCGCTGCTTGCCTTGTGTATTTGAACACAACACGCGGCTCCAGAACTAATGCTGGCGCACGGTAACCAGACGACAGCTGCACGCTGCTTGCCTTGTGTATTTGAACACCACACGCGGCCCCAGAACTAATGCTGGCGCACGGTAAACAGACGACAGCTGCACGCTGCTTGCCTTGTGTATTTGAACACAACACGCGGCTCCAGAACTAATGCTGGCACACGGTAACCAGACGACAGCTGCACGCTGCTTGCCTTGTGTATTTGAACACAACACGCGGCACCAGAACTAATGCTGGCGCACGGTAACCAGACGACAGCTGCACGCTGCTTGCCTTGTGTATTTGAACACAACACGCGGCTCCAGAACTAATGCTGGCGCACGGTAACCAGACGACAGCTGCACGCTGCTTGCCTTGTGTAATTGAACACAACACGCGGCACCAGAACTAATGCTGGCGCACGGTAACCAGACGACAGCTGCACGCTGCTTGCCTTGTGTATTTGAACACAACACGCGGCCCCAGAACTAATGCTGGCGCACGGTAACCAGACGACAGCTGCACGCTGCTTGCCTTGTGTATTTGAACACAACACGCGCCTCCGGAAATAATGCTGGCGCACGGTAACCAGACGACAGCTGCACGCTGCTTGCCTTGTGTATTTGAACACAACACGCGGCACCAGAACTAATGCTGGCGCACGGTAAACAGACGACAGCTGCACGCTGCTTGCCTTGTGTATTTGAACACAACACGCGGCCCCAGAACTAATGCTGGCGCACGGTAACCAGACGACAGCTTGACGCTGCTTGCCTTGTGTATTTGAACACAGCACGTGGCTCCAGAACTAATGCTGGTGCACGGTAACCAGACGACAGCTGCACGCTGCTTGCCTTGTGTATTTGAATACAACACGCGGCTCCAGAACTAATGCTGGCGCACGGTAACCAGACAACAGCTGCACGCTGCTTGCCTTGTGTATTTGAACACAACACGCGGCTCCAGAACTAATGCTGGCGCACGGTAACCAGACGACAGCTGCACGCTGCTTGCCTTGTATATTTGAACACAACACGCGGCACCAGAACTAATGCTGGCGCACGGTAACCAGACGACAGCTGCACGCTGCTTGCCTTGTGTATTTGAATACAACACGCGGCACCAGAACTAATGCTGGCGCACGGTAACCAGACGACAGCTGCTCGCTGCTTGCCTTGTGTATTTGAACACAACACGCGGCTCCAGAAATAATGCTGGCGCACGGTAACCAGACGACAGCTGCACGCTGCTTGCCTTGTGTATTTGAACACCACACGCGGCCCCAGAACTAACGCTGGCGCACGGTAGCTAGACGACAGCTGCACGCTGCTTGCCTTGTGTATTTGAACACAACACGCGGCCCCAGAACTAATGCTGGCGCACGGTAACCAGACGACAGCTGCACGCTGCTTGCCTTGTGTATTTGAACACAACACGCGGCTCCAGAACTAATGCTGGCGCACGGTAACCAGATGACAGCTGCACGCTGCTTGCCTTGTGTATTTGAACACAACACGCGGCCCCAGAACTAATGCTGGCGCACGGTAACCAGACGACAGCTGCACGCTGCTTGCCTTGTGTATTTGAACACAGCACGCGGCCCTAGAACTAATACTGGCGCACGGTAACCAGACGACAGCTGCACGCTGCTTGCCTTGTGTATTTGAACACAACATGCGGCTCCAGAACTAATGCTGGCGCACGGTAACCAGACGACAGCTGCACGCTGCTTGCCTTGTGTATTTGAACACAACACGCGGCTCCAGAACTAATGCTGGAGCACGGTAACCAGACGACAGCTGCACGCTGCTTGCCTTGTGTATTTGAACACAACACGCGGCTCCAGAACTAATGCTGGCGCACGGTAACCAGACGACAGCTGCACGCTGCTTGCCTTGTGTATTTGAACACAACACGCGGCTCCAGAACTAATGCTGGCGCACGGTAACCAGACGACAGCTGCACGCTGCTTGCCTTGTGTATTTGAACACAACACGCGGCACCAGAACTAATGCTGGCGCACGGTAGCTAGACGACAGCTGCACACTGCTTGCCTTGTGTATTTGAACACAACACGCGGCTCCAGAACTAATGCTGGCGCACGGTAACAAGACGACAGCTGCACGCTGCTTGCCTTGTGTATTTGAACACAACACGCGGCACCAGAACTAATGCTGGCGCACGGTAACCAGACGACAGCTGCTCGCTGCTTGCCTTGTGTATTTGAACACAGCGCGCGGCTCCAGAACTAATGCTGGCGCACGGTAACCAGACGACAGCTGCACGCTGCTTGCCTTGTGTATTTGAACACAACACGCGGCTCCAGAACTAATGCTGGCGCACGGTAACCAGACGACAGCTGCACGCTGCTTGCCTTGTGTATTTGAACACAACACGCGGCACCAGAACTAATGCTGGCGCACGGTAGCTAGACGACAGCTGCACGCTGCTTGCCTTGTGTATTTGAACACAAGACGCGGCACCAGAACTAATGCTGGCGCACGGTAACCAGACGACAGCTGCACGCTGCTTGCCTTGTGTATTTGAATACAACACGCGGCACCAGAACTAATGCTGGCGCACGGTAACCAGACGACAGCTGCTCGCTGCTTGCCTTGTGTATTTGATCAAAACACGCGGCTCCAGAAATAATGCTGGCGCACGGTAACCAGACGACAGCTGCACGCTGCTTGCCTTGTGTATTTGAACACCACACGCGGCCCCAGAACTAACGCTGGCGCACGGTAAACAGACGCCAGCTGCACGCTGCTTGCCTTGTGTATTTGAACACAACACGCGGCTCCAGAACTAATGCTGGCGCACGGTAACCAGACGACAGCTGCACGCTGCTTGCCTTGTGTATTTGAACACCACACGCGGCCCCAGAACTAATGCTGGCGCACGGTAAACAGACGACAGCTGCACGCTGCTTGCCTTGTGTATTTGAACACAACACGCGGCTCCAGAACTAATGCTGGCACACGGTAACCAGACGACAGCTGCACGCTGCTTGCCTTGTGTATTTGAACACAACACGCGGCACCAGAACTAATGCTGGCGCACGGTAACCAGACGACAGCTGCACGCTGCTTGCCTTGTGTATTTGAACACAACACGCGGCTCCAGAACTAATGCTGGCGCACGGTAACCAGACGACAGCTGCACGCTGCTTGCCTTGTGTATTTGAACACAACACGCGGCACCAGAACTAATGCTGGCGCACGGTAACCAGACGACAGCTGCACGCTGCTTGCCTTGTGTATTTGAACACAACACGCGGCCCCAGAACTAATGCTGGCGCACGGTAACCAGACGACAGCTGCACGCTGCTTGCCTTGTGTATTTGAACACAACACGCGCCTCCGGAACTAATGCTGGCGCACGGTAACCAGACGACAGCTGCACGCTGCTTGCCTTGTGTATTTGAACACAACACGCGGCACCAGAACTAATGCTGGCGCACGGTAAACAGACGACAGCTGCACGCTGCTTGCCTTGTGTATTTGAACACAACACGCGGCCCCAGAACTAATGCTGGCGCACGGTAACCAGACGACAGCTTGACGCTGCTTGCCTTGTGTATTTGAACACAGCACGTGGCTCCAGAACTAATGCTGGTGCACGGTAACCAGACGACAGCTGCACGCTGCTTGCCTTGTGTATTTGAATACAACACGCGGCTCCAGAACTAATTCTGGCGCACGGTAACCAGACGAGAGCTGCACGCTGCTTGCCTTGTGTATTTGAACACAACACGCGGCTCCAGAACTAATGCTGGCGCACGGTAACCAGACGACAGCTGCACGCTGCTTGCCTTGTGTATTTGAACACAACACGCGGCTCCAGAACTAATGCTGGCGCACGGTAACCAGACGACAGCTGCACGCTGCTTGCCTTGTGTATTTGAACACAACACGCGTCTCCAAAACTAATGCTGGAGCACGGTAACCAGACGACAGCTGCACGCTGCTTTCCTTGTGTATTTGAACACAACACGCGGCTCCAGAACTAATGCTGGCGCACGGTAACCAGACGACAGCTGCACGCTGCTTGCCTTGTGTATTTGAACACAACACGCGGCACCAGAACTAATGCTGGCGCACGGTAGCTAGACGACAGCTGCACGCTGCTTGCCTTGTGTATTTGAACACAACACGCGGCACCAGAACTAATGCTGGCGCACGGTAACCAGACGACAGCTGCACGCTGCTTGCCTTGTGTATTTGAACACAACACGCGGCTCCAGAAATAATGCTGGCGCACGGTGGCTAGACGACAGCTGCACGCAGCTTGCCTTGTGTATTTGAACACCACACGCGGCCCCAGAACTAATGCTGGCGCACGGTAACCAGATGACAGCTGCACGCTGCTTGCCTTGTGTATTTGAACACAACACGCGGCTCCAGAAATAATGCTGGCGCACGGTAACCAGACAACAGCTGCACGCTGCTTGCCTTGTGTATTTGAACACCACACGCGGCCCCAGAACTAATGCTGGCGCACGGTAAACAGACGACAGCTGCACGCTGCTTGCCTTGTGTATTTGAACACAACACGCGGCTCCAGAACTAATGCTGGCGCACGGTAACCAGACGACAGCTGCACGCTGCTTGCCTTGTGTATTTGAACACCACACGCGGCCCCAGAAATAATGCTGGAGCACGATAACCAGACGACAGCTGCACGCTGCTTGCCTTGTGTATTAGAACACAACACGCGGCTCCAGAACTAATGCCGGCGCACGGTAACCAGACGACAGCTGCACGCTGCTTGCCTTGTGTATTTGAACACCACACGCGGCCCCAGAAATAATGCTGGCGCACGATAACCAGACGACAGCTGCACGCTGCTTGCCTTGTGTATTTGAACACAACACGCGGCTCCAGAACTAATGCTGGCGCACGGTAACCAGACGCCAGCTGCACGCTGCTTGCCTTGTGTATTTGAACACAACACGTGGCTCCAGAACTAATGCTGGCGCACGGTGGCTAGACGACAGCTGCACGCTGCTTGCCTTGTGTATTTGAACACAACACGCGGCTCCAGAACTAATGCTGGCCCACGGTGGCTAGACGACAGCTGCACGCTGCTTGCCTTGTGTATTTGAACACAACACGCGGCGCCAGAACTAATGCTGGCGCACGGTAACCAGACGACAGCTGCACGCTGCTTGCCTTGTGTATTTGAACACAACACGTGGCTCCTGAACTAATGCTGGCGCACGGTAACCAGACGACAGCTGCACGCTGCTTGCCTTGTGTATTTGAACACAACACGCGGCCCCAGAACTAATGCTGGCGCACGGTAACCAGACGACAGCTGCACGCTGCTTGCCTTGTGTATTTGAACACAACACGCGGCTCCAGAACTAATGCTGGCGCACGGTAACCAGACGACAGTTGCACGCTGCTTGCCTTGTGTATTTGAACACAACACGCGGCTCCAGAACTAATTCTGGCGCACGGTAACCAGACGACAGCTGCACGCTGCTTGCCTTGTGTATTTGAACACAACACGCGGCTCCAGAACTAATGCTGGCGCACGGTAACCAGACGACAGCTGCACGCTGCTTGCCTTGTGTATTTGAACACAACACGCGGCTCCAGAACTAATGCTGGCGCACGGTAACCAGACGACAGCTGCACGCTGCTTGCCTTGTGTATTTGAACACAACACGCGGCACCAGAACTAATGCTGGAGCACGGTAACCAGACGACAGCTGCACGCTGCTTGCCTTGTGTATTTGAACACAACACGCGGCACCAGAACTAATGCTGGCGCACGGTAACCAGACGACAGCTGCACGCTGCTTGCCTTGTGTATTTGAACACAACACGCGGCTCCAGAACTAATGCTGGCGCACGGTAACCAGACGACAGCTGCACGCTGCTTGACTTGTGTATTTGAACACAACACGCGGCTCCAGAACTAATGCTGGCCCACGGTGGCTAGACGACAGCTGCACGCTGCTTGCCTTGTGTATTTGAACACAACACGCGGCGCCAGAACTAATGCTGGCGCACGGTAACCAGACGACAGCTGCACGCTGCTTGCCTTGTGTATTTGAACACAACACGTGGCTCCTGAACTAATGCTGGCGCACGGTAACCAGACGACAGCTGCACGCTGCTTGCCTTGTGTATTTGAACACAACACGCGGCCCCAGAACTAATGCTGGCGCACGGTAACCAGACGACAGCTGCACGCTGCTTGCCTTGTGTATTTGAACACAACACGCGGCTCCAGAACTAATGCTGGCGCACGGTAACCAGACGACAGTTGCACGCTGCTTGCCTTGTGTATTTGAACACAACACGCGGCTCCAGAACTAATTCTGGCGCACGGTAACCAGACGACAGCTGCACGCTGCTTGCCTTGTGTATTTGAACACAACACGCGGCTCCAGAACTAATGCTGGCGCACGGTAACCAGACGACAGCTGCACGCTGCTTGCCTTGTGTATTTGAACACAACACGCGGCTCCAGAACTAATGCTGGCGCACGGTAACCAGACGACAGCTGCACGCTGCTTGCCTTGTGTATTTGAACACAACACGCGGCACCAGAACTAATGCTGGAGCACGGTAACCAGACGACAGCTGCACGCTGCTTGCCTTGTGTATTTGAACACAACACGCGGCACCAGAACTAATGCTGGCGCACGGTAACCAGACGACAGCTGCACGCTGCTTGCCTTGTGTATTTGAACACAACACGCGGCTCCAGAACTAATGCTGGCGCACGGTAACCAGACGACAGCTGCACGCTGCTTGACTTGTGTATTTGAACACAATACGCGGCTCCAGAACTAATGCTGGCGCACGGTAACCAGACGACAGCTGCACGCTGCTTGCCTTGTGTATTTGAACACAACACGCGGCTCCAGAACTAATGCTGGCGCACGATAACCAGACGACAGCTGCACGCTGCTTGCCTTGTGTATTTGAACACAACACGCTGCTCCAGAACTAATGCTGGCGCACGGTAACCAGATGACAGCTGCACGCTGCTTGCCTTGTGTATTTGAACACAACACGAGGCTCCAGAACTAATGCTGGCGCACGGTAACCAAACGACAGCTGCACGCTGCTTGCCTTGTGTATTTGAACACAACACGCGGCTCCAGAACTAATGCTGGCGCACGGTAACCAGACGACAGCTGCACGCTGCTTGCCTTGTGTATTTGAACACAACACGCGGCTCCAGAACTATGCTGGCGCACGGTAACCAGACGACAGCTGCACGCTGCTTGCCTTGTGTATTTGAACAGAGCGCGTGGCCCCAGAAATAATGCTGGCGCACGGTAACCAGACGACAGCTGCACGCTGCTTGCCTTGTGTATTTGAACACAACACGCGCCTCCGGAACTAATGCTGGCGCACGGTAACCAGACGACAGCTGCACGCTGCTTGCCTTGTGTATTTGAACACAACACGCGGCACCAGAACTAATGCTGGCGCACGGTAAACAGACGACAGCTGCACGCTGCTTGCCTTGTGTATTTGAACACAACACGCGGCCCCAGAACTAATGCTGGCGCACGGTAACCAGACGACAGCTTGACGCTGCTTGCCTTGTGTATTTGAACACAGCACGTGGCTCCAGAACTAATGCTGGTGCACGGTAACCAGACGACAGCTGCACGCTGCTTGCCTTGTGTATTTGAATACAACACGCGGCTCCAGAACTAATGCTGGCGCACGGTAACCAGACGAGAGCTGCACGCTGCTTGCCTTGTGTATTTGAACACAACACGCGGCTCCAGAACTAATGCTGGCGCACGGTAACCAGACGACAGCTGCACGCTGCTTGCCTTGTGTATTTGAACACAACACGCGGCTCCAGAACTAATGCTGGCGCACGGTAACCAGACGACAGCTGCACGCTGCTTGCCTTGTGTATTTGAACACAACACGCGTCTCCAAAACTAATGCTGGAGCACGGTAACCAGACGACAGCTGCACGCTGCTTTCCTTGTGTATTTGAACACAACACGCGGCTCCAGAACTAATGCTGGCGCACGGTAACCAGACGACAGCTGCACGCTGCTTGCCTTGTGTATTTGAACACAACACGCGGCACCAGAACTAATGCTGGCGCACGGTAGCTAGACGACAGCTGCACGCTGCTTGCCTTGTGTATTTGAACACAACACGCGGCACCAGAACTAATGCTGGCGCACGGTAACCAGACGACAGCTGCACGCTGCTTGCCTTGTGTATTTGAACACAACACGCGGCTCCAGAAATAATGCTGGCGCACGGTGGCTAGACGACAGCTGCACGCAGCTTGCCTTGTGTATTTGAACACCACACGCGGCCCCAGAACTAATGCTGGCGCACGGTAACCAGACGACAGCTGCACGCTGCTTGCCTTGTGTATTTGAACACAACACGCGGCTCCAGAAATAATGCTGGCGCACGGTAACCAGACAACAGCTGCACGCTGCTTGCCTTGTGTATTTGAACACCACACGCGGCCCCAGAACTAATGCTGGCGCACGGTAAACAGACGACAGCTGCACGCTGCTTGCCTTGTGTATTTGAACACAACACGCGGCTCCAGAACTAATGCTGGCGCACGGTAACCAGACGACAGCTGCACGCTGCTTGCCTTGTGTATTTGAACACCACACGCGGCCCCAGAAATAATGCTGGAGCACGATAACCAGACGACAGCTGCACGCTGCTTGCCTTGTGTATTAGAACACAACACGCGGCTCCAGAACTAATGCTGGCGCACGGTAACCAGACGACAGCTGCACGCTGCTTGCCTTGTGTATTTGAACACCACACGCGGCCCCAGAAATAATGCTGGCGCACGATAACCAGACGACAGCTGCACGCTGCTTGCCTTGTGTATTTGAACACAACACGCGGCTCCAGAACTAATGCTGGCGCACGGTAACCAGACGCCAGCTGCACGCTGCTTGCCTTGTGTATTTGAACACAACACGTGGCTCCAGAACTAATGCTGGCGCACGGTGGCTAGACGACAGCTGCACGCTGCTTGCCTTGTGTATTTGAACACAACACGCGGCTCCAGAACTAATGCTGGCCCACGGTGGCTAGACGACAGCTGCACGCTGCTTGCCTTGTGTATTTGAACACAACACGCGGCGCCAGAACTAATGCTGGCGCACGGTAACCAGACGACAGCTGCACGCTGCTTGCCTTGTGTATTTGAACACAACACGTGGCTCCAGAACTAATGCTGGCGCACGGTAACCAGACGACAGCTGCACGCTGCTTGCCTTGTGTATTTGAACACAACACGCGGCCCCAGAACTAATGCTGGCGCACGGTAACCAGACGACAGCTGCACGCTGCTTGCCTTGTGTATTTGAACACAACACGCGGCTCCAGAACTAATGCTGGCGCACGGTAACCAGACGACAGTTGCACGCTGCTTGCCTTGTGTATTTGAACACAACACGCGGCTCCAGAACTAATTCTGGCGCACGGTAACCAGACGACAGCTGCACGCTGCTTGCCTTGTGTATTTGAACACAACACGCGGCTCCAGAACTAATGCTGGCGCACGGTAACCAGACGACAGCTGCACGCTGCTTGCCTTGTGTATTTGAACACAACACGCGGCTCCAGAACTAATGCTGGCGCACGGTAACCAGACGACAGCTGCACGCTGCTTGCCTTGTGTATTTGAACACAACACGCGGCTCCAGAACTATGCTGGCGCACGGTAACCAGACGACAGCTGCACGCTGCTTGCCTTGTGTATTTGAACACAGCGCGTGGCCCCAGAAATAATGCTGGCGCACGGTAACCAGACGACAGCTGCACGCTGCTTGCCTTGTGTATTTGAAAACAACACGCGGCTCCAGAACTAATGCTGGCGCACGGTAACCAGACGACAGCTGCACGCTGCTTGCCTTGTGTATTTGAACACAACACGCGGCTCCAGAAATAATGCTGGCGCACGGTGGCTAGACGACAGCTGCACGCTGCTTGCCTTGTGTATTTGAACACCACACGCGGCCCCAGAACTAATGCTGGCGAACGGTAACCAGACGACAGCTGCACGCTGCTTGCCTTGTGTATTTGAACACAACACGCGGCTCCAGAACTAATGCTGGCGCACGGTAACCAGACGACAGCTGCACGCTGCTTGCCTTGTGTATTTGAACACAACACGCGGCTCCAGAACTAATGCTGGCGCACGGTAACCAGACGACAGCTGCACGCTGCTTGCCTTGTGTATTTGAACACAACACGCGGCACCAGAACTAATGCTGGAGCACGGTAACCAGACGACAGCTGCACGCTGCTTGCCTTGTGTATTTGAACACAACACGCGGCACCAGAACTAATGCTGGCGCACGGTAACCAGACGACAGCTGCACGCTGCTTGCCTTGTGTATTTGAACACAACACGCGGCTCCAGAACTAATGCTGGCGCACGGTAACCAGACGACAGCTGCACGCTGCTTGACTTGTGTATTTGAACACAATACGCGGCTCCAGAACTAATGCTGGCGCACGGTAACCAGACGACAGCTGCACGCTGCTTGCCTTGTGTATTTGAACACAACACGCGGCTCCAGAACTAATGCTGGCGCACGATAACCAGACGACAGCTGCACGCTGCTTGCCTTGTGTATTTGAACACAACACGCTGCTCCAGAACTAATGCTGGCGCACGGTAACCAGATGACAGCTGCACGCTGCTTGCCTTGTGTATTTGAACACAACACGAGGCTCCAGAACTAATGCTGGCGCACGGTAACCAAACGACAGCTGCACGCTGCTTGCCTTGTGTATTTGAACACAACACGCGGCTCCAGAACTAATGCTGGCGCACGGTAACCAGACGACAGCTGCACGCTGCTTGCCTTGTGTATTTGAACACAACACGCGGCTCCAGAACTATGCTGGCGCACGGTAACCAGACGACAGCTGCACGCTGCTTGCCTTGTGTATTTGAACAGAGCGCGTGGCCCCAGAAATAATGCTGGCGCACGGTAACCAGACGACAGCTGCACGCTGCTTGCCTTGTGTATTTGAACACAACACGCGCCTCCGGAACTAATGCTGGCGCACGGTAACCAGACGACAGCTGCACGCTGCTTGCCTTGTGTATTTGAACACAACACGCGGCACCAGAACTAATGCTGGCGCACGGTAAACAGACGACAGCTGCACGCTGCTTGCCTTGTGTATTTGAACACAACACGCGGCCCCAGAACTAATGCTGGCGCACGGTAACCAGACGACAGCTTGACGCTGCTTGCCTTGTGTATTTGAACACAGCACGTGGCTCCAGAACTAATGCTGGTGCACGGTAACCAGACGACAGCTGCACGCTGCTTGCCTTGTGTATTTGAATACAACACGCGGCTCCAGAACTAATGCTGGCGCACGGTAACCAGACGAGAGCTGCACGCTGCTTGCCTTGTGTATTTGAACACAACACGCGGCTCCAGAACTAATGCTGGCGCACGGTAACCAGACGACAGCTGCACGCTGCTTGCCTTGTGTATTTGAACACAACACGCGGCTCCAGAACTAATGCTGGCGCACGGTAACCAGACGACAGCTGCACGCTGCTTGCCTTGTGTATTTGAACAC